>OV884059.1:52232452-53732452 GCA_930367215.1 Pollenia angustigena | reverse complement strand
ATCCTTTTATTAATAGACACTCAAGAAATGTATAATTTTCACATTTTTAGTTAAAATATTAAAATTGATATTGCCACATTTTCGAAAAAAAATTTTATATTTTGAGGTCCATATCAACACTGTATTACCATAACCACTGCATTAGCAAACCGACATAATTTTGTATAACTTTAGGGTAGTTGAACTGTCAAACTTGTATTATAAATCTACATAACAAAAGTACTCAAATTGTTTATACATTAATTGGGGGAAAAAATAGTACCAAAAAGGGGAATTACGGGAAATTTCTAATTTTACTAAAATGTTTGGTTCTGCAGCTGGTATTTTTTTAATTTTCGTTAATGTTGGACCTTAAAACATAAGATTCAACATGCAATATCCTGAGTCGATAAGAATCTATGACGGAACTTTTTGGTACTTTTTTGTTCTTTAACTGGTACTTTTTGAATTTCCGTTAGTATTGGACCTAGTGGATGATAGTCAGTAAGAGTGTACTTTTTGGAACTTTTTAATGCGTTAACTGGTACTTTTTGAATATCCGAAAGCATTGAACCTAGAAACATTAAATTAAACATGCAAGGTCCTGAGTGAGAATCTGTAAGAGGGCTTTTAGGTACTTTTTGTTCATTAACTGTTACTTTTTGAATTTCCGTCAGTATTGGACCTAGAAACATAAAATTAAACATGCAAGATCCTGTGTAAATGAGAATCTGTTAGAGGTATCTTTTTGGTACTTTTTTATTCGTTAACTGGTACTTTTTGAATTTTCGTTTGTATTGGACCTAGAAACATAAAATTAAACATGCAAGGTCTTGAGTGAATGGGAATCTGTATGAGGGCTTTTTGGTACTTTTTTTCTTTAACTGGTACTTTTTGAATTTTCATTAATATTGAACCTAGAATCATAAAGTTCAACATGCAAGGTCTTGAGTAAATAACAATCTGTTGGAGGGATATTTTTGGTACTTTTTCGTTTTTTAACTGGTACTTTTTTTAAATTTTCGCTAAGATTGGTCTTATGAACATAAAATTAAACCTGCATGGTCCTGAGAGAATGAGAATCTCTAAAAGCGCTTATTGGTACTTTTTAGTTCTTAAACAAGTACTTTTTAAATATCCGTTAATATTGGACTTAGAAACATTAAATTCAAGATGCAATGCCCGGAGTGGATAAGGATCTATAAGCGGGAAGTTTTTGGTACTTTTTTGTTCTTTAGCTGGTACTTTTTGAATTTCCGTTAGTATTTGGCTTAGAAACATAAAATTAAACATGCAAGGTCCTGAGTGAATGAGAATCTGTAAGAGGGCTTTTTGGTACTTTTTTTTGTTCTTTAACTGGTACTTTTTGAATTTCCATTAATATTGAGCCTAGAATCCTAAAATTCATCATGCAATGTCCTGAGTTGATGAGAATCTATAAGAGGGAAGTTTTTGTTACTTTTTAATTCATAAACTGGTACTTTTTGAATATCCGTTAGTATTGGACCTAGAAAGATAAAATTAAACATGCAATGTCCTGAGTGAATGAGAATCTATAATAGGGAACGTTTTGGTACTTAGTAATTCATTAACTGGTACTTTTTGAATTTCCGTTAGTATTGGACCTAGAAAGATAAAATTAATATGCACGGTGCTGAGTGAATAATAATGAATAATTTAAATAATAATTGAATTTAGCTATAAATCGTTAAAACCACCCTTTTTAAATAAAATTAGCGAAATATAATGAAACAAACAATAAAAAATCGCAAAATTTTTTAAATAATAATTGAATTTAGCTATAAACGGCTAAAAGTACATTTTTTATATAAAATTATTGAAATATGATAAAACAAACAATAAAAAAAAAAAATTTTTTTAAAAAATAAGTGAATTTAGCTATAAATCGCTAAAACCACCCTCTTTTAAATAAAATTATTAAAATATAATGAAAAAAACAGTAAAAATTCGCTAAATTTTTTGAATATAAATTAAATTTAGCTATAAATCGCTAAAGCCACCCTTCTTTAAATAAAATTATTGAAATATAATGAAACAAACAATAAAAAATCTCAAAATTTTTTAAATAATAATTGAATTTAGCTATAAATCGCTAAAAACCATCCTTTTTAAATGAAATTATTGAAATATAATGAAAAAACAACAATTTTATTTAAAAAAATAGTGGTTTTTAGCGATTT
This sequence comes from Pollenia angustigena, assembly GCA_930367215.1. Lineage (NCBI taxonomy): Eukaryota > Metazoa > Arthropoda > Insecta > Diptera > Polleniidae > Pollenia > Pollenia angustigena. Next base: position 53,730,272 of record OV884059.1, on the reverse strand, counting down.
ATTGCTAAATTCAATTATTATTAAAAAAATTTAGCGATTTTTTATTGTTGTTTTTTTTATTATATTTCAATAATTTTATTTAAAAAAGGGTAGTTTTTGGTGATTTATAGCTAAATTCAATTATTATTTTAAAAATTAGCTATTTTTTATTGTTTGTTTCATTATATTTCAATAATTTTATTTAAAAAAGGGTGGTTTTTGGTGATTTATAGCTAAATTCAATTATTATTTAAAAAATTTAGCGATTTTTTATTGTTTTTTCATTATATTTCAATAATTTTATTTAAAAAATTGTGGTTTTTGGTGATTTATAGCTAAATTCAATAATTTTTTAAAAAATTTAGCGATTTTTTATTGTGTGTTTCATTATATTTCAATAATTTTATTTAAAAAATTGTGGTCTTTGGCGATTTATAGCAAAATTCCATTATTATTTAAAAAAATTAGCGATTGTTTATTGTTTTTTCATTATATTTTTATTGTTTTTTCTTTATATTCCAATAATTTTATTTAAAAAAGGGTAGTTTTTGGTGCTTTATAGCTAAATTCAATTATTATTTAAAAAATTTAGCGATTTTTTATTGTTTTTTCATTATATTTCAATAATTTTATTTAAAAAAGGGTGGTTTTTGGTGATTTATAGCAAAATTCAATTATTATTTAAAAAAATTTGCGATTTTTTATTGTGTGTTTCATTATATTTCAATAATTTTATTTAAAAAATTGTGGTTTTTGTCGATTTATAGCAAAATTCTATTATTGTTTAAAAAATTTAGCGATTGTTTATTGTTTTTTCATTATATTTTTTTTGTTTTTTCATTATATTTCAATAATTTTATTTAAAAAATGGTGGTTTTTGGTGCTTTATAGCTAAATTCAATTATTATTTAAAAAATTTAGCGATTTTTTATTGTTTTTTCATTATATTTCAATAATTTTATTAAACAAAGGGTGGCTTTTGGTGATTTATAGCTAAATTCAATTATTATTTAAAAAATTTAGCGATTTTTTATTGTGTGTTTCATTATATTTCAATAATTTTATTTAAAAAATTGTGGTTTTTGGCGATTTATAGCAAAATTCAATTATTATTTAAAAAATTTAGCGATTGTTTATTGTTTTTTCATTATATTTTTTTTGTTTTTTCATTATATTTCAATAATTTTATTTAAAAAATGGTGGTTTTTGGTGCTTTATAGCTAAATTCAATTATTATTTAAAAAAATTAGCGATTTTTTATTGTTTTTTCATTATATTTCAACAATTTTATTAAAAAAAGGGTGGCTTTTGGTGATTTATAGCTAAATTCAATTATTATTTAAAAAATTTAGCGATTTTTTATTGTGTGTTTCATTATATTTCAATAATTTTATTTAAAAAATTGTGGTTTTTGGCGATTTATAGCAAAATTCAATTATTATTTAAACAATTTAGCGATTGTTTATTGTTTTTTCATTATATTTTTTTTGTTTTTTCATTATATTTCAATAATTTTATTTAAAAAAGGGTGGTTTTTGGTGCTTTATAGCTAAATTCAATTATTATTTAAAAAATTTAGGGATTTTTTATTGTTTTTTCATTATACTTCAATAATTTTATTTAAAAAAGGGTGGTTTTTGGTGATTTATAGCAAAATTCAATTATTATTTAAAAAAATTTGCGATTTTTTATTGTGTGTTTCATTATATTTCAATAATTTTATTTAAAAAATTGTGGTTTTTGGCGATTTATAGCAAAATTCAATTATTATTTAAAAAATTTAGCGATTGTTTATTGTTTTTTCCTTATATTTTTATTGTTTTTTCATTATATTTCAATAATTTTATTTAAACAAGGGTGATTTTTGGTGATTTATAGCTAAATTCAATTATTATTTTAAAAATTTAGCGATTTTTTATTGTTTGTTTCATTATATTTTAATAATTTTATTTAAAAAAGGGTGGTTTTTGGTGATTTATAGCTAAGTTCAATTATTATTTAAAAAATTTAGCGATTGTTTATTGTTTGTTTCATTATATTTTAATAATTTTATTTAAAAAATTGTGGTTTTTGGCGATTTATAGCAAAATTCAATTATTATTTAAAAAATTTAGCGATTGTTTATTGTTTTTCCTTATATTTTTATTGTTTTTTCATTATATTTCAATAATTTTATTAAAAAAAGGGTGGCTTTTGGTGATTTATAGCTAAATTCAACAATTTTTTAAAAAATTTAGCGATTTTTTATTGTGTGTTTCATTATATTTCAATAATTTTATTTAAAAAATTGTGGTTTTTGGCGATTTATAGCAAAATTCAATTATTATTTAAAAAATTTAGCGATTGTTTATTGTGTGTTTCATTATATTTCAATAATTTTATTTAAAAAATTGTGGTTTTTGGCGATTTATAGCAAAATTCAATTATTATTTAAAAAATTTAGCGATTTTTTATTGTTTGTTTCATTATATTTTAATAATTTTATTTAAAAAATTGTGGTTTTTGGCGATTTATAGCAAAATTCAATTATTATTTAAAAAATTTTGCGATTGTTTTTTCCTTATATTTTTATTGTTTTTTCATTATATTTCAATAATTTTATTAAAAAAAGGGTGGCTTTTGGTGATTTATAGCTAAATTCAATAATTTTTTAAAAAATTTAGCGATTTTTTATTGTGTGTTTCATTATATTTCAATAATTTTATTTAAAAAATTGTGGTTTTTGGCGATTTATAGCAATATTCAATTATTATTTAAAAAAATTAGCGATTGTTTATTGTTTTGTCCTTATATTTTTATTGTTTTTTCATTATATTTCAATAATTTTATTTAAAAAATTAAGCGATTTTTTATTGTTTTTTCATTATATTTCAATAATTGTATTTAAAAAAGGGTGGTTTTTGGCGATTTATAGCTAAATTCAATTATTATTTGAAAAATGTAGCGATTTTTTATTGTTTTTTCATTATATTTCAATAATTTTATTTAATTATGGGTGGTTTTTAGCGATTTTTAGCTAAATTCAATTATTATTTAAAAAATTTAGGGATTTTTTTTATTGTTTTTTCATTATATTTCAATAATTTTATTTAAAAAAGGGTGGTTTTTGGTGATTTATAGCAAAATTCAATTATTATTTAAAAAAAATTGCGATTTTTTATTGTGTGTTTGATTATATTTTAATAATTTTATTTAAAAAATTGTGGTTTTGGCGATTTATAGCAAAATTCAATTATTATTTAAAAAATTTTGCGATTGTTTATTGTTTTTTCCTTATATTATTATTGTTTTTTCATCATATTTCAATAATTTTATTAAAAAAAGGGTGGCTTTTGGTGATTTATAGCTAAATTCAATAATTTTTTAAAAAATTTAGCGATTTTTTATTGTGTGTTTCATTATATTTCAATAATTTTATTTAAAAAATTGTGGTTTTTGGCGATTTATAGCAAAATTCAATTATTATTTAAAAAATTTAGCGATTTTTTATTGTTTGTTTCATTATATTTTAATAATTTTATTTAAAAAATTGTGGTTTTTGGCGATTTATAGCAAAATTCAATTATTATTTAAAAAATTTAGCGATTGTTTATTGTTTTTTCCTTATATTATTATTGTTTTTTCATTATATTTCAATAATTTTATTAAAAAAGGGTGGCTTTTGGTGATTTATAGCTAAATTCAATAATTTTTTAAAAAACAGCGATTTTTTATTGTGTGTTTCATTATATTTCAATAATTTTATTTAAAAAATTGTGGTTTTTGGCGATTTATAGCAAAATTCTATTATTATTTAACAAATTTAGCAATTTTTTATTGTTTTTTCATTATATTTCAATAATTTTATTAAAAAAAGAGTGGCTTTTGGTGATTTATAGCTAAATTCAATTATTATTTAAAAAATTTAGCGATTTTTTATTGTGTGTTTCATTATATTTCAATAATTTTATTTAAAAAATTGTGGTTTTTGGCGATTTATAGCAAAATTCAATTATTATTTAAAAAATTTAGCGATTGTTTATTGTTTTTTCATTATATTTTTTTTTTGTTTTTTCATTATATTTCAATAATTTTATTTAAAAAAGGGTGGTTTTTGGTGCTTTATAGCTAAATTCAATTATTATTTAAAAAATTTAGGGATTTTTTATTGTTTTTTCATTATATTTCAATAATTTTATTTAAAAAAGGGTGGTTTTTGGTGATTTATAGCAAATTCAATTATTATTTAAAAAAATTTGCGATTTTTTATTGTGTGTTTCATTATATTTCAATAATTTTATTTAAAAAATTGTGGTTTTTGGCGATTTATAGCAAAATTCAATTATTATTTAAAAGATTTAGCGATTGTTTATTGTTTTTTCCTTATATTTTTATTGTTTTTTCATTATATTTCAATAATTTTATTTAAAAAATTGAGCGATTTTTTATTGTTTTTTTATTATATTTCAATAATTTTATTTAAAAAAGGGTGGTTTTTGGCGATTTATAGCTAAATTCAATTATTATTTGAAAAATGTAGCGATTTTTTATTGTTTTTCATTATATTTCAATAATTTTATTTAAAAAATTTAGCGATTTTTTATTGTTTTTTCATTATATTTCATAGCATAGGGAATTAAAAAAGAATAAAATTATTAGTTAAGCAATTTAGCGATTTTTATTGTTTTTTCAATAATTTTATTTAAAAATGAGTGGTTTTAGGCGATTTATAGCTAAATTCAATTATTATTTAAAAAATTTAGGGATTTTTTATTGTTTTTTCATTATATTTCAATAATTTTATTTAAAAAAGGGTGGTTTTTGGTGATTTATATCAAAATTCAATTATTATTTAAAAAAATTTGCGATTTTTTAATGTGTGTTTCATTATATTTCAATAATTTTATTTAAAAAATTGTGGTTTTTGGCGATTTATAGTAAAATTCAATTATTATTTAAAAAATTTAGCGATTGTTTATTGTTTTTTCATTATATTTCAATAATTATATTTAAAAAAGGGTAGTTTTTGGTGCTTTATAGCTAAATTCAATTATTATTTAAAAAATTTAGCGATTTTTTATTGTTTTTTCATTATATTTCAATAATTTTATTAAAAAAAGGGTGGCTTTTGGTGATTTATAGCTAAATTCAATTATTATTTAAAAAATTTAGCGATTTTTTATTGTGTGTTTCATTATATTTCAATAATTTTATTTAAAAAATTTTGGTTTTTGGCGATTTATAGCAAAATTCAATTATTATTTAAAAAATTTTGCGATTGTTTATTGTTTTTTCATTATATTTTTTTTGTTTTTTCATTATATTTCAATAATTTTATTTAAAAAAGGGTGGTTTTTGGTGCTTTATAGCTAAATTCAATTATTATTTAAAAAATTTAGGGATTTTTTATTGTTTTTTCATTATATTTCAATAATTTTATTTAAAAAATGGTGGTTTTTGGTGATTTATAGAAAAATTCAACTATTATTTAAAAAAATTTGCGATTTTTTATTGTGTGTTTCATTATATTTCAATAATTTTATTTAAAAAATTGTGGTTTTTGGCGATTTATAGCAAAATTCAATTATTATTTAAAAAATTTAGCGATTGTTTATTGTTTTTTCCTCATATTTTTATTGTTTTTTCATTATATTTCAATAATTTTATTTAAAAAATTTAGCGATTTTTTATTGTTTTTTCATTATATTTCAATCATTTTATTTAAAAAAGGGTGGTTTTTGGCGATTTATAGCTAAATTCAATTATTATTTGAAAAATGTAGCGATTTTTTATTGTTTTTTCATTATATTTCAATAATTTTATTTAATAAATTTAGCGATTTTTTATTGTTTTTTCATAATATTTTAATAATTTTATTTAAAAAAGGGTGGTTTTTGGCGATTTATAGCTAAATTCAATTATTATTTGAAAAATGTAGCGATTTTTTATTGTTTTTTCAATATATTTCAATAACTTTATTTAAAAAAGGGTAGTTTTTGGCGACTTATAGCTAAATTCAATTATTATTTAAAAAATTTTGCGATTTTTATTGTTTTTTCATAATATTTTAATAATTTTATTTAAAAATGAGTGGTTTTAGGCGATTTATAGCTAAATTCAATTATTTTTTTAAAAATTTTGCGATTTGGTATTGTTTTTTCATTATATTTCAATAACTTTATTTAAAAAAGGGTAGTTTTTGGCGACTTATAGCTAAATTCAATTATTATTTAAAAAATTTTGCGATTTTTATTGTTTTTTCATTATATTTCAATAATTTTATTTAAAAAAGTGTGGTTTTTGGCGATTTATAGCTAAATTCAATTATTATTTAAAAAATTTAGCGATTTTTATTGTTTTTTCATTATCTATATATCGTTAGCTAAAATGCAAAAGGACGTAACTAACAAAAATATAATTTTACAGGAGAAGCAAAAAACTTTATTAAATGAAAACTATAAACATGTCAGAAAACATGCGTTAATAAGTCATCCATGGAATTCTTTCAACAGTTTTCAAAGGAAACCATTTCATTATATTTTGTTGAAAAAAAAATTAGTAATTACGTAGTTTTTCATTTATAAAATTAACACACTTGTAGTTACGTCCCTTTGTTTTTTGTTAATAAAAACGCAATTTTTGATCGCAGAAGTGTAAAATTTTGTGAAGATATGTAGTTCAACAGCATTTATAATAATCAATCAAAAACACGATTTTGAATTTTTTGTTAGTTACGTCTTTTTGCATTTTAGCTAACGATATATAAAATTGTAACGTTACTGACTGACTGACTGACCGACTGACTGACTGACTCACTGATTCATCATCGCACAGCCTAAACGCCTGAAGCTAGACACTTGAAATTTGGACCAGAGATTGGTCACTCCCCAAATCGATCCACTAAGACGGGATTTTTGGAAATTCGAATGTTTAGGGGGTAAAAAAGGGTAAAAACGGGAAAATTCGGTAACCTTATATCTCCAAAACTAAAGGAGATACAAAAAAAATTTAATACCTATCGTTGTTCTTTAGAAAAATAAGCGGACAGGTGTCTGGTACTTTTTTGAAATTCGGCCCTATTTGGGAGTAAACGGGTAATATCTGAATTTTAGTACTTTTTTGACACCCCATCTATCTTTTGAACCAATAAACATAGAAACAAAGTTAATACCACATTCGAAACCTAACAAAAATATACGAATTTAAATTTGGTACTTTTTCGAAATTCGAACATTTAAGGGGTAAAAATCGTAACTATTTTTGGTACTTTTTTTAAAAAACATTTTTCTCCATTTATTGAAATATTCGTACTAAATTATGGGCTGCCACTATTATACTGAAATTTTTTATACTTTAATGGGGGGAAAATAGTACCAAAAAGGGGAAATACGAGAAATTTGATATTTTACTTAACTTTTTGGTTCTACAACTAGTATTTTTTAAATTATCGTTTATGTTGGACCTAAAAACATAAGATTCATCATGCAATGTCCGGAATGGATAAGAATCCATAAGGGGCAGTTTTTGGTACTTTTCTGTTAATTAACTGGTACTTTTTGAATTTCCGTTAGTATTGGACCTATAAAAATAAAATTAAACATGCAATGTCCCGAATGGATGAGAATCTATAAGAGGGAACTTTTTGGTACTTTTTTGTTCATTAACTGGTACTTTTTGAATTTACGTTAATATTGGACTTAGAAACATAAAATTCAAAATGAAATGTCCTGAGTGGTTAAGAATCCATAAGGGGAAGTTTTTGGTACTTTTCTGTTCATAAAATGGTACTTTTTGAATTTCCGTTAGTATTGGACCTATAAAAATAAAATTAAACATGCAATGTCCTGAATGGATGAAAACCTATAAGAGGGAACTTTTTGGTACTTTTTTGTTCATTAACTGGTACTTTTTGAATTTCTGTTAGTATTGGACCTAGAAACATACAATTCAATATGCAATGCCCTGGATGGATGAGAATCTATAAGAGTGAACTTTTTGGTACTTTTTTAATCTTGGACTGGTACTTTTTGAATTTCCGTTGGTATTGGACATAGACAGATAAAATTAAACATGCAAGGTCCTGGGTGGATAAGAATCTAAGAGGAAAGTTTTTGGTACTTTTTTGTTCATTTACTGGTACTTTTTGAATTTCCGTCAGTATTGGACCTAGAAACATAAAATTAAACATGCACGATACTGTGTAAATGAGAATCTTTAAGTGGGATCTTATTGGTACTTTTTTATTCATTAGCTGGTACTTTTTGAATTTCCGTTAGTATTGGACCCAGAAACATGCAATTAAACATGGAAGGTCTTGAGTGAATGACAATCTGTTAGAGAGATCTTTTTGGTGCTTTTTCGTTTTTTAACTGGTCCTTTTTTTAAATTTTCGCTAATGTTGGTCTAATGAAAATAAAATTTAACGTGCATGGTCCTGAGTGAATGAGAATCTCTAAAAGCGCTTATAGGTACTTTTTAGTTATTAAACTGGTACTTTTTGAATATCCGTTATTATTGGACTTAGAAACATAAAATTCAAGATGCAATGCCCTAAGTGGATAAGAATATATAAGAGGGAAGTTTTTGGTACTTCTTTGTTCTTTAACTGGTACTTTTTGAATTTCCGTTAGTATTGGACCTAGAAACATAAAATTAAACATGCAAGGTCCTGAGTGAATGAAAATCTGTAGGAGGGCTTTTGGTACTATTTTGTTCTTTAACTGGTACCTTTTATATATCCGTATTTATTGGATCTAGAAACATAAAATTAAACATGCAAGCTCCTGAGTGAATGAGAATCTGTAAGAGGGATTTTTTTTTAAATAAACTGGTAATTTTTTTAATTTAATATTTATTTTTGTGCATTAAATAAAAAAGCAAATTGGTGTCTGGTACTTTAACGAAATTCGGTCGTTTTAGGTAGTAAATCTAGCTTTTAAGCCAATACGTATAGAAATAAAAATTAAATAACATTTGGTACTTATCTAAAAAATACAAATGCGAATTTGGTACTTTTTCGAAATTCGAACGTTTCAGGGGTGAAAATTGTACCTATGTATATCGATCCCGCGAACCTCATACCTCCTAAACTAAAAGAGATAAAAAACATCAGCAATTCGCTAACCGTATATTTCCTAAACAAAAAGAGATACAAAAAATTTAATACTAATTATTGTTCATTAAAAAAAATAAACGGAGAGGTGTCTGGTACTTTTTTGAAGGAAGACCTTTTTGGGGTGTAAAAGGGTAAATAAATATTGTATCACATTTTTAGCTTATCTAAAAAATACAAAACAGGTTTGCCCCTTTTTTGAAATTCAAACGTTTAAGGTTCCTAATTTTGTTACTGTTTTCTCAACATTTTTCTCCATCTCTATATAATATAAATTTATAAAGTAACTGACGGATTCATCATCGCACATCCTAAACTCTTGAAGCTAAAAAGCTGACTTTTGGACCGAAGGTTGTCCTCTCGCCAAATCGATTCCGCTAACCAAAAAAAATCCAAAATTAAAGAGATCCAAAAAATTTAACACTTATTGTTGTTCGTTAAAAAAAATAAGGGGACAGGTGCCTGGTACTTTTTTGAAAATAAACTTTGGCATAAATATATGTCCACGAAGAAAAAGGAGACGCTAACGAAGTAGCGGGTTAAATGCTAGTATTTCAATAATTTTATTTAAAAAAGGGTGGTTTTTGGCGAGTTATAGCTAAATTCAATTATTATTTAAAAAAAATTTGCGATTTTTATTGTTTTTTCATTACATTTCAATAATTTTATTTAAAAAAGCGTGGTTTTGGGCGATTTATAGCTAAATTCAATTACTAGTTAAACAATTTAGCAATTTTTTATTGTTTTTTCATTATATATCAATAATTTTATTTAAAACTGGTGGTTTTTAGCGATTTATAGCTAAATTCAATTATTAGTTAAACAATTTAGCGATTTTTTATTGTTTTATAGCTAAATTCAATTACTAGTTAAACAATTTAGCTATTTTTTATTGTTTTTTCATTATATTTCAATAATTTTATTTAATAACGGGTGGTTTTTAGCGATTTATAGCTAAATTCAATTATTATTTAAAAAAATTTAGCGATTTTTATTGTTTTTTCATTATATTTCAATAATTTTATTTAAAAAATTTAGCGATTTTTTATTGTTTTTTCATTATATTTCATAGCATAGGGAATTAAAAAAGAATAAAATTATTAGTTAAGCAATTTAGCGATTTTTATTGTTTTTTCAATATATTTCAATAATTTTATTTAAAAATGAGTGGTTTTAGGCGATTTATAGCTAAATTCAATTATTTTTTTAAAAAGTTTGCGATTTTTATTGTTTTTTAATTATATTTCAATAATTTTATTTAAAAAATGTTGGTTTTTGGCGATTTATAGCTAAATTCAATTATTATTTAAAAAATTTAGCGATTTTTATTGTTTTTTCAATATATTTCAATAATTTTATTTAAAAATGAGTGGTTTTAGGCGATTTATAGCTAAATTCAATTATTTTTTTAAAAAGTTTGCGATTTTTTATTGTTTTTTCATTATATTTCAATAACTTTATTTAAAAAAGGGTGGTTTTTGGCGATTTATAGCTAAATTCAATTATTATTTAAAAAATTTAGCGATTTTTTTATTGTGTGTTTCATTTTATTTCAATAATTTTATTTAAAAAATTGTGGTTTTTGGCGATTTATAGCTAAATTCAATTATTATTTAAAAAATTTAACGATTTTTTATTGTTTTTTCATTACATTTCAATAATTTTATTTATAAAAGGGTGGTTTTTGGCGATTTATATTATTATTTAAAAAATTTTGCGATTTTTTCATTATATTTCAATAATTTTATTTAAAAAAGGGTGGTTGTTGGCGATTTATAGCTAAATTCAATTACTAGTTAAACAATTTAGCGATTTTATATTGTTTTTTCATTATATTTCAATAATTTTATTTAATAACGGGTGGTTTTTAGCGATTTATAGCTAAATTCAATTATTAGTTAAACAATTTAGCGATTTTTTATTGTTTTTCATTATTTTTCAATAATTTTATTTAAAAAAGGGTGGTTTTTGGCGATTTATATTATTTAAAAAATTTAAGCGATTTTTTATTGTTTTTTCATTATATTTTAATAATTTTATTTAATAACGGGTGATTTTTAGCGACTTATAGCTAAATTCAATTATTAGTTTAACAATTTAGCGATTTTTTATTGTTTTTTCATTATATTTCAATAATTTTATTTAAAAAAGGGTGGTTTTTGGCGATTTTTAGCTAAATTCAATTATTAGTTAAACAATTTAGCGATTTTTATTGTTTTTTCATTATATTTCAATAATTTTATTTAAAAAAAAGGGTGGTTTTTGGCGATTTATAGCTAAATTCAATTATTATTTAAAAATTTAGCGATTTTTTATTGTTTGTTTCATTTTATTTCAATAATTTTATCTATTAACGGGTGGTTTTTAGCGATTTATAGCTAAATTCAATTATTAGTTAAACAATTTAGTGATTTTTTATTGTTTTTTCATTATTTTTCAATAATTTTATTTAAAAAAGGGTGGTTTTTGGCGATTTATAGCTAAATTGAATTATTATTTAAAAAATGTAGCGATTTGTTATTGTTTTTTCATTATATTTCAATAATTCTATTTAAAAAAGGGTGGTTTTTCGCGATTTATAGCTAATTTCAATTATTATTTAAAAAATTTAGCGATTTTTTATTGTTTTTTCATTATATAACAATAATTTTATTTAAAAATGGTTGGTTTTAGGCGATTTATATCTAAATTCAACTATTATTTAAAAAATTTAGCAATTTTTTATTGTTTGTTTTATTATATTTCAATAATTTTAATTAAAAACAAGTTAGAGTGCTATATTCGGCTGTGCCGAATCTTTGATACCCTCCACCGACAGTTCGAATGTTTAAAGAGTAATATCTGTATGATGTTATTATTATCTTAAACTATGACGATTTGTTATTAATTATGGATTTAGGCGACTAAACTGTTTTCCGGTAGTAGGATTTATATGGGGCCTAGGGTAAATTATGGACCGATCTTCACGAAATGTCACAGTCTTTTTTCCCAGTTCTATAAAACTTTGATGTACCAAATTTTGTTATGATAGCATTATTTTTTGCGGATTTAGGCGTACTAAACTGTTTTCCGGGAGTAGGGTTTATATGGGGCCCAGGGTAAATTATGGACCGATCTTCACGAAATTACACAGTTTTATTTCTTGTCCTATAAAACTTTGATGTACCAAATTTTGTTATGATAGCATTATTTTTTACGGATTTAGGCGTACTAAACTGTTTTCCGGGAGTAAGGTTTATATGGGGCCCAGGGTAAGTTATGGACCGATCTTCACGAAATAACACAATTTTATTTCTTGTCCAATAAAACTTTGATGTACCAAATTTTGTTATGATAGCATTATTTTTTACGTTTTTTAGGCGTACTAAGTTGTTTTCCGGAAGTAGGTTTTATATGGGGCCTATGGTAAATTATGGACCGATCTTCACGAAACTTAACAGTTTAATTTCTAGTCCTATGTAACTGTGACTTGCCAAAATTTGTAATGATAGCATTGTTAGTTAGGGTTTTAGGCTTAATATACTGTTTTCCGGGAGTAGGGCTTATATGGGGCCTAGGGTAAATTATTGACGGATCTTCACGAAATTTCACGGCGTGATTTCCAGTTGAATAAAAACGAATTGTTGCGAAATCTTATATCATTCTGTGCATTTTTCCACCATTTATGTTAGTTTTTGTAACAAAATTATCAATTTTTTTTAGGTGGTGGTTCCACATTTTGATTCATAGCTCAGATCCTATTGAACCGATTTTGCTGAATTTCAATCCCAAACTGCTTAGGATAACTATAAGCAATTTGACACCAAGTTTGTTGATTTCTTTTGAGTTTTTCGAAAGTGAGCGTGTTTTCAACAGACGGACAGACGGACAGACAGACGGACATGGCTAAATCGACTTAAAATTACTCAAGGACCCAGAATATATATACTTTATAGGGTCTGAGATGAATAGTAAAAAAGTTTCACACGGAATGACAAACTGAATATACCCTCTTCACAACTAATTGTGGTGGAGGGTATAAAAAGGGTGGTTTTAGCGATTTATAGCTAAATTCAATTATTATTTTATAAATATATTTAAAAAAGGGTGGTTTTTAGCGATTTATAGCTAAATTGAATTATTATTTAAAAAAAATTTAGCGATTTTTTATTGTTCTTTCATTATATTTCAATAATTTTATTTAAAAAAGTGTGGTTTTTGGCGATTTATAGCTAAATTCAATTATTATTTAAAAAATTTTGCGATTTTTATTGTTTTTGTATTATATTTCAATAATTTTATTTAAAACTGGTGGTTTATAGCGATTTATAGCTAAATTCAATTATTAGTTAAACAATTTGGCGATTTTTTATTGTTTTTTCATTATATTTCAATAACTTTATTTAAAAAAGGGTGGTTTTTAGCGATTTGTAACTAAATTCAATTATTATTTAAAAAATTTAGCGATTTTTATTGTTTTTTCATTATATTTCAATAATTTTATTTAAAAAAGGGTGGTTTTTGGCGAGTTATAGCTAAATTCAATTATTATTTAAAAAAATTTAGAGATTTTTATTGTTTTTTCATTATATTTCAATAATTTTATTTAAAAAAGCGTGGTTTTGGGCGATTTATAGCTAAATTCAATTACTAGTTAAACAATTTAGCGATTTTTTATTGTTTTTTCATTATATATCAATAATTTTATTTAAAACTGGTGGTTTTTAGCGATTTATAGCTAAATTCAATTATTAGTTAAACAATTTAGCGATTTTTTATTGTTTTATAGCTAAATTCAATTATTAGTTAAACAATTTAGCGATTTTTTATTGTTTTTTCATTATTTTTCAATAATTTTATTTAAAAAAGGGTGGTTTTTGGCGATTTATATTATTATTTAAAAAATTTAAGCGATTTTTTATTGTTTGTTTTATTATATTTCAATAATTTTAATTAAAAAAGGGTGGTTTTAGCGATTTATAGCTAAATTTAATTATTATTTAAAAAACGTAGCGATTTTTTATTGTTTTTTCATTATATTTCAATAATTTTATTTAAAAAAGGGTGGTTTTTAGCGATTTATAGCTAAATTCAATTATTAGTTAAACAATTTAGCGATTTTTTAGATTTTTTATTGTTTTTTCATTAAATTTCAATAATTTTATTTACTAACGGGTGGTTTTTGGCGATTTATATCTAAATTAAATTATTATTTAAAAAATTTAGCGATTTTTTCATTATATTTCAATAATTTTTTTTAAAAAGGGTAGTTTTGGCGATTTATAGCTAATTTCAATTCTTATTTAAAACATTTAGCGATTTTTTTATTGTTTGTTTCATTATATTTCAATAACTTATATTGTACTTGTATTGTTTTTTAATTTTTTTTTTTCATTCATCATTTTTTAAATAAAATTATTGAAATATAATGAAAAAACAATAAAAAATCGCTGAATTTTTTAAATAATAATTGAAGTTAGCTATAAATCGCCAACAACCACCCTTTTTTAAATAAAATTATTGAAATATAATGAAAAAATCGCAAAATTTTTTAAATAATAATATAAATCGCCAAAAACCACCCATTTATAAATAAAATTATTGAAATGTAATGAAAAAACAATAAAAAATCGTTAAATTTTTTTAAATAATAATTGAATTTAGCTATAAATCGCCAAAAACCACCCGTTATTAAATAAAATTATTGAAATATAATGAAAAAACAATAAAAAATAGCTAAATTTTTTAAATAATAATTGAATTTTGCTATAAATCGCCAAAAACCACAATTTTTAAATAAAATGAAAAATAATGAAAAAACATTAAAAAATCGCTGCATTTTTTAAATAATAGTTGAATTTAGCTATAAATCGCTAAAAACCACCCTTTTTTAAATATATTTATCAAAAAATAACTGAATTTAGCTATAAATCGCTAAAACCACCCTTTTTTAATTAAAATTATTGAAATTGAAATAAAACAAACAATAAAAAATCGCTAAATTTTTTAAATAATAATTGAAGTTAGCTATAAATCGCCAACAACCACCCTTTTTTAAATAAAATTATTGAAATATAATGAAAAAATCGCAAAATTTTTTAAATAATAATATAAATCGCCAAAAACCTCCCTTTTATAAATAAAATTATTGAAATGTAATGAAAAAACAATAAAAAATCGTTAAATTTTTTAAATAATAATTGAATTTAGCTATAAATCGTCAAAAACCACCCGTTATTAAATAAAATTATTGAAATATAATGAAAAAACAATAAAACATCGCTAAATTTTTTAAATAATAATTCAATTTAGCTATAAATCGCCTAAAACCAACCATTTTTAAATAAAATTATTGAAATATAATGAAAAAACAATAAAACATCGCAAAATTTTTTAAATAATAATTCAATTTAGCTATAAATCGCCAAAAAACAACCTTTTTTAAATAAAGTTATTGAAATATAATGAAAAAACAATAAAAATCGCAAAATTTTTTAATCATAATTCAATTTAGCTATAAATCGCTAAAAACCACCCTTTTTTAAATATATTTATAAAATAATAACTGAATTTAGCTATAAATCGCTAAAACCACCCTTTTTTAATTAAAATTATTGAAATATAATAAAACAAACTATAAAAAATCGCTAAATTTTTTAAATAATAATTGAATTTAGCTATAAGTCGCCTAAAACCAGCCATTTTTAAATAAAATTATTGTTATATAATGAAAAAACAATAAAAAATCGCAAAATTTTTTAAATAATAATTGAATTTAGCTATAAATCGCTAAAAACCACCCTTTTTTAAATAAAATTATTGAAATATAATAAAAAAAATTGCTAAATTTTAAAATAATAATTGAATTTAGCTCTAAGTCGCCAAAAACTGCCCTTTTTTAAATAAAGTTATTGAAATATAATGAAAAAACAATAAAAATCGCAAAATTTTTTAAATAATAATTGAATTTAGCTATAAGTCGCCAAAAACTACCCTTTTTTAAATAAAGTTATTGAAATATAATGAAAAAACAATAAAAAATCGCTAAATTTTTTAAAAAATAATTGAATTTAGCTATAAATCGCCTAAAACCACTCATTTTTAAATAAAATTATTGAAATATATTGAAAAAACAATAAAAATCGCTAAATTGCTTAACTAATAATTGAATTTAGCTATAAATCGCTAAAAACCACCCGTTATTAAATAAAATTATTGAAATATAATGAAAAAACAATAAAAAATCGCTAAATTGTTTAACTAGTAATTGAATTTAGCTATAAATCGCCAAAAACCACCCTTTTTTAAATAAAATTATTGAAATATAATGAAAAAACAATAAAAAATCGCTAAATTTTTTAAATAAAATTATTGAAATATAATGAAAAAACAATAAAAAATCGCTACATTTTTCAAATAATAATTGAATTTAGCTATAAATCGCCAAAAAACCCCCTTTTTTAAATAAAATTATTGAAATATAATGAAAAAACTATAAAAAATCGCTAAATTTTTTAAATAAAATTATTGAAATATAATGAAAAAACAATAAAAATCGCTACATTTTTCAAATAATAATTGAATTTAGCTATAAATCGCCAAAAACCACCCTTTTTTAAATAAAGTTATTGAAATATAATGAAAAAACAATAAAAAATCGCAAACTTTTTAAAAAAAATAATTGAATTTAGCTATAAATCGCCTAAAACCACTCATTTTTAAATAAAATTATTGAAATATATTGAAAAAACAATAAAAATCGCTAAATTTTTTAAATAATAATTGAATTTAGCTATAAATCGCCAAAAACCAACATTTTTTAAATAAAATTATTGAAATATAATTAAAAAACAATAAAAAAATCGCAAAATTTCTTAAAAAATAATTGAATTTAGCTATAAATCGCTTAAAACCACTCATTTTTAAATAAAATTATTGAAATATAATGACAAAACAATAAAAATCGCTAAATTGTTTAACTAGTAATTGAATTTAGCTATAAATCGCCCAAAACCACGCTTTTTTAAATAAAATTATTGAAATATAATGAAACACACAATAAAAAATCGCTAATTTTTTTTAAATAATAATTGAATTTAGCTATAAATCGCTAAAAACCACCCGTTATTAAATAAAACTATTGAAATATAATGAAAAAACAATAAAAATCGCTAAATTTTTTTAAATAATAATTGAATTTAGCTATAAAGCACCAAAAACCACGCTTTTTTAAATAAAATTATTGAAATATAATGAAAAAACAATAAAAAACCGCTACATTTTTTAAATAATAATTGAATTTAGCTATGAATCGCCAAAAACCACCCTTTTTTAAATAAAATTATTGAAATATAATGAAAAAACAATAAAAATCGCTAAATTTTTTTAAATAATAATTGAATTTAGCTATAAATCGCTAAAAGCCACCCGTTATTAAATAAAATTATTGAAATATAATGAAAAAACAATAAAAAATCGCTAAATTGTTTAACTAGTAATTGAATTTAGCTATAAAACAATAAAAAATCGCTAAATTGTTTAACTAATAATTGAATTTAGCTATAAATCGCTAAAAACCACCAGTTTTAAATAAAATTATTGATATATAATGAAAAAACAATAAAAAATCACTAAATTGTTTAACTAGTAATTGAATTTAGCTATAAATCGCCCAAAACCACGCTTTTTTAAATTAAATAAAATTATTGAAATGTAATGAAAAAACAATAAAAAATCGCAAAATTTTTTTAAATAATAATTGAATTTAGGTATAACTCGCCAAAAACCACCCTTTATTAAATAAAATTATTGAAATATAATGAAAAAACAATAAAAATCGCTTAATTTTTTAAATAATAATTGAATTTAGCTACAAATCGCTAAAAACCACCCTTTTTTAAATAAAGTTATTGAAATATAATAAAAAAACAATAAAAAATCGCTAAATTGTTTAACTAATAATTGAATTTAGCTATAAATCGCTTAAAACCACCCTTTTTACATAAAATTATTGAAATATAATAAAAAACAACAATAAAAAAAAATCGCTAAATAATTGAATTTAGCTATAAATCTCTAAAAACCACCAGTTTTTTAATAAAATTATTGAAATATAATGAAAAAACAATAAAAAATCGCAAAATTTTTTAAATAATAATTGAATTTAGCTATAAGTCGCCAAAAACCACCCTTTTTTAAATAAAGTTATTGAAATATAATGAAAAAATAATAAAAATCGCTTTATTTTTTAAATAATAATTGAATTTAGCTATAAATCGCCTAAAACCACTCATTTTTAAATAAAATTATTGAAATATAATAAAAAAACAATAAAAAAAAATCGCTAAATAATTGAATTTAGCTATAAATCGCTAAAAACCACCCTTTTTTTAATAAAATTATTGAAATATAATGAAAAACAATAAAAAATCACTAAATTTTTTAAATAAAATTATTGAAATATAATGAAAAAACAATAAAAAATCGCTGCATTTTTTAAATAATAATTGAATTTAGCTATAAATCGCCAAAAACCACCCTATTTTAAATAAAATTATTTAAATATAATGAAAAAACAATAAAAAATCGCTAAATTGCTTAACCAATAATTGAATTTAGCTATAAATCGCTAAAAACTACCCGTTATTAAATAAAATTATTGAAATATAATGAAAAAACAATAAAAAATCGCTAAATTGTTTAACTAGTAATTGAATTTAGCTATAAATCGCCAAAAACCACCCTTTTTTAAATAAAATTATTGAAATATAATGAAAAAACAATAAAAAATCGCTACATTTTTTAAATAATAATTGAATTTAGCTATAAATCGCCTAAAACCACCCTTTTTTAAATAAAATTATTGAAATATAATGAAAAAACAATAAAAAATCGCTAAATTGCTTAACTAATAATTGAATTTAGCTATAAATCGCTAAAAAACCACCCGTTATTAAATAAAATTATTGAAATATAATGAAAAAACACTAAAAAATCGCTAAATTGCTTAACTAATAATTGAATTTAGCTATAAATCGCTAAAAACCACCCGTTATTAAATAAAATTTTTGAAATATAATGAAAAAACAATTAAAAATCGCTAAATTGTTTAACTAGTAATTGAATTTAGCTATAAATCGCCAAAAACCATCCTTTTTTAAATAAAATTATTGAAATATAATGAAAAACCATAAAAAATCGCTAAATTTTTTAAATAAAATTATTGAAATATAATGAAAAAACAATAAAAAATCGCTACATTTTTCAAATTATAATTGAATTTAGCTATAAATCGCCAAAAACCACCCTTTTTTTAAATAAAATTATTGAAATATAATGAAAAAACAATAAAAAATCGCTACATTTTTTAAATAAAATTATTGAAATATAATGGAAAAAACAATAAAAAATCGCTACATTTTTCAAATAATAATTGAATTTAGCTATAAATCGCCAAAAACCACCCTTTTTTAAATAAAGTTATTGAAATATAATGAAAAAACAATAAAAAATCGCAAACTTTTTAAAAAAAATAATTGAATTTAGCTATAAATCGCCTAAAACCACTCATTTTTAAATAAAATTATTGAAATATATGGAAAAAACAATAAAAAATCGCTACATTTTTTAAATAATAATTGAATTTAGCTATAAATCGCCAAAAACCAACATTTTTTAAATAAAATTATTGAAATATAATTAAAAAACAATAAAAAAATCGCAAAATTTTTTAAAAAATAATTGAATTTAGCTATACATCGTCTAAAACCACTCATTTTTAAATAAAATTATTGAAATATAATGAAAAAACAATAAAAATCGCCAAATTTTTTAAATAATAATTGAATTTAGCTATAAATCGCTTAAAACCACCCATTTTAAATAAAATTATTGAAATATAATAAAAAAAAAAACAATAAAAAAAATCGCTAAATAATTGAATTTAGCTATAAATCGCTAAAAACCACCAGTTTTTTAATAAAATTATTGAAATATAATGAAAAAACAATAAAAATCGCAAAATTTTTTAAATAATAATTGAATTTAGCTATAAATCGCTAAAAACCCCCCTTTTTTAAACAAAATTATTGAAATATAATAAAAAAAAAATCGCTAAATAATTGAATTTAGCTATAAATCGCTAAAAACCAACCTTTTTTTAATAAAATTATTGAAATATAATGAAAAACAATAAAAAATCACTAAATTTTTTAAATAAAATTATTGAAATATAATGAAAAAACAATAAAAAACCACCCTTTTTAAATAAAATTATTGAAATATAATGAAAAAACAATAAAAAATCGCTAAATTGTTTAACTAGTAATTGAATTTAGCTATAAAACAATAAAAAAATCGCTAAATTGTTTAACTTATAATTGAATTTAGCTATAAATCGCTAAAAACCACCAGTTTTAAATAAAATTATTGATATATAATGAAAAAACAATAAAAAATCACTAAATTGTTTAACTAGTAATTGAATTTAGATATAAATCGCCCAAAACCACGCTTTTTTAAATTAAATAAAATTATTGAAATGTAATGAAAAAACAATAAAAATCGCAAAATTTTTTTAAATAATAATTGAATTTAGGTATAACTCGCCAAAAACCATCCTTTATTAAATACAATTATTGAAATATAATGAAAAAACAATAAAAATCGCTTAATTTTTTAAATAATAATTGAATTTAGCTACAAATCGCTAAAAACCACCCTTTTTTAAATAAAGTTATTGAAATATAATGAAAAAACAATAAAAAATCGCTAAATTGTTTAACTAATAATTGAATTTAGCTATAAATCGCTAAAAACCACCAGTTTTAAATACAATTATTGAAATATAATGAAAAAACAATAAAAAATCGCTAAATTGTTTAACTAATAATTGAATTTAGCTATAAATCGCTAAAAACCACCAGTTTTAAATAAAATTATTGAAATATAATGAAAAATCAATAAAAAAATCGCTAAATTTTTTAAATAATAATTGAATTTAGCTATAAGTCGCCAAAAACCACCCTTTTTTAAATAAAGTTATTGAAATATAATGAAAAAATAATAAAAATCGCTTTATTTTTTAAATAATAATTGAATTTAGCTATAAATCGCCTAAAACCACTCATTTTTAAATAAAATTATTGAAATATAATAAAAAAAACAATAAAAAAAAATCGCTAAATAATTGAATTTAGCTATAAATTGCTAAAAACCACCCTTTTTTTAATAAAATTATTGAAATATAATGAAAAACAATAAAAAATCACTAAATTTTTTAAATAAAATTATTGAAATATAATGAAAAAACAATAAAAAATCGCTGCATTTTTTAAATAATAATTGAATTTAGCTATAAATCGCCAAAAACCACCCTATTTTAAATAAAATTATTTAAATATAATGAAAAAAACAATAAAAAATCGCTAAATTGCTTAACTAATAATTGAATTTTGCTATAAATCGCTAAAAACTACCCGTTATTAAATAAAATTATTGAAATATAATGAAAAAACAATAAAAAAATCGCTAAATTGTTTAACTAGTAATTGAATTTAGCTATAAATCGCCAAAAACCACCCTTTTTTAAATAAAATTATTGAAATATAATGAAAAAACAATAAAAAATCGCTACATTTTTTAAAAAATAATTGAATTTAGCTATAAATCGCCAAAAACCACCCTTTTTTAAATAAAATTATTGAAATATAATGAAAAAACAATAAAAAATCGCTAAATTTCTTAACTAATAATTGAATTTAGCTATAAATCGCTAAAAACCACCCGTTATTAAATAAAATTATTGAAATATAATGAAAAAACAATAAAAAATCGCTAAATTGCTTAACTAATAATTGAATTTAGCTATAAATCGCTAAAAACCACCCGTTATTAAATAAAATTATTGAAATATAATGAAAAAACAATAAAAAATCGCAAAATTGTTTAACTAGTAATTGAATTTAGCTATAAATCGCCAAAAACCACCCTTTTTTAAATAAAATTATTGAAATAAAATGAAAAACCATAAAAAATCGCTAAATTTTTTAAATAAAATTATTGAAATATAATGAAAAAACAATAAAAAATCGCTACATTTTTCAAATAATAATTGAATTTAGCTATAAATCGCCAAAAACCACCCTTTTTTTAAATAAAATTATTGAAATATAATGAAAAAACAATAAAAAATCGCTACATTTTTTAAATAAAATTATTGAAATATAATGAAAAAACAATAAAAAATCGCTACATTTTTCAAATAATAATTGAATTTAGCTATAAATCGCCAAAAACCACCCTTTTTTAAATAAAGTTATTGAAATATAATGAAAAAACAATAAAAAATCGCAAACTTTTTAAAAAAAATAATTGAATTTAGCTATAAATCGCCTAAAACCACTCATTTTTAAATAAAATTATTGAAATATATTGAAAAAACAATAAAAAATCGCTACATTTTTTAAATAATAATTGAATTTAGCTATAAATCGCCAAAAACCAACATTTTTTAAATAAAATTATTGAAATATAATTAAAAAACAATAAAAAAATCGCAAAATTTTTTAAAAAATAATTGAATTTAGCTATACATCGCCTAAAACCACTCATTTTTAAATAAAATTATTGAAATATAATGAAAAAACAATAAAAATCGCAAAATTTTTTAAATAATAATTGAATTTAGCTATAAATCGCTTAAAACCACCCTTTTTAAATAAAATTATTGAAATATAATAAAAAAAAAAACAATAAAAAAAATCGCTAAATAATTGAATTTAGCTATAAATCGCTAAAAACCACCAGTTTTTTAATAAAATTATTGAAATATAATGAAAAAACAATAAAAATCGCAAAATGTTTTAAATAATAATTGAATTTAGCTATAAATCGCTAAAAACCCCCCTTTTTTAAATAAAATTATTGAAATATAATAAAAAAAAATCGCTAAATAATTGAATTTAGCTATAAATCGCTAAAAACCACCCTTTTTTTAATAAAATTATTGAAATATAATGAAAAACAATAAAAAATCACTAAATTTTTTCAATAAAATTATTGAAATATAATGAAAAAACAATAAAAAACCACCCTTTTTTAAATAAAATTATTGAAATATAATGAAAAAACAATAAAAAATCGCTAAATTGCTTAACTAATAATTGAATTTAGCTATAAATCGCTAAAAACCACCCGTTATTAAATAAAATTATTGAAATATAATGAAAAAACAATAAAAAATCGATAAATTGCTTAACTAATAATTGAATTTAGCTATAAATCGCTAAAAACCACCCGTTATTAAATAAAATTATTGAAATATAATGAAAAAACAATAAAAAATCGCTAAATTGTTTAACTAGTAATTGAATTTAGCTATAAATCGCCAAAAACCACCCTTTTTTAAATAAAATTATTGAAATATAATGAAAAACAATAAAAAATCGCTAAATTTTTTAAATTAAAATATTGAAATATAATGAAAAAACAATAAAAAATCGCTACATTTTTCAAATAATAATTGAATTTAGCTATAAATCGCCAAAAACCACCCTTTTTTTAAATAAAATTATTGAAATATAATGAAAAAACAATAAAAAATCGCTAAATTGTTTAACTCATAATTGAATTTAGCTATAAATCGCTAAAAACCACCAGTTTTAAATAAAATTATTGAAATATAATGAAAAATCAATAAAAATCGCTAAATTGTTTAACTAATAATTGAATTTAGCTATAAATCGCTAAAAACCACCAGTTTTAAATACAATTATTGAAATATAATGAAAAAACAATAAAAATCGCTAAATTGTTTAACTAATAATTGAATTTAGCTATAAATCGCTAAAAACCACTCATTTTTAAATAAAATTATTGAAATATAATAAAAAAACAATAAAAAAAATCGCTAAATAATTGAATTTAGCTATAAATCGCTAAAAACCACCCGTTATTAAATAAAATTATTGAAATATAATGAAAAAACAATAAAAAATCGCTAAATTGCTTAACTAATAATTGAATTTAGCTATAAATCGCTAAAAACCACCCGTTATTAAATAAAATTATTGAAATATAATGAAAAAACAATAAAAAATCGCTAAATTGTTTAACTAGTAATTGAATTTAGCTATAAATCGCCAAAAACCACCCTTTTTTAAATACCCGTTATTAAATAAAATTATTGAAATATAATGAAAAAACAATAAAAAATCGCTAAATTGCTTAACTAATAATTGAATTTTGCTATAAATCGCTAAAAACTACCCGTTATTAAATAAAATTATTGAAATATAATGAAAAAACAATAAAAAAATCGCTAAATTGTTTAACTAGTAATTGAATTTAGCTATAAATCGCCAAAAACCACCCTTTTTTAAATAAAATTATTGAAATATAATGAAAAAACAATAAAAAATCGCTACATTTTTTAAATAATAATTGAATTTAGCTATAAATCGCCAAAAACCACCCTTTTTTAAATAAAATTATTGAAATATAATGAAAAAACAATAAAAAATCGCTAAATTTCTTAACTAATAATTGAATTTAGCTATAAATCGCTAAAAACCACCCGTTATTAAATAAAATTATTGAAATATAATGAAAAAACAATAAAAAATCGCTAAATTGCTTAACTAATAATTGAATTTAGCTATAAATCGCTAAAAACCACCCGTTATTAAATAAAATTATTGAAATATAATGAAAAAACAATAAAAAATCGCTAAATTGTTTAACTAGTAATTGAATTTAGCTATAAATCGCCAAAAACCACCCTTTTTTAAATAAAATTATTGAAATAAAATGAAAAACCATAAAAAATCGCTAAATTTTTTAAATAAAATTATTGAAATATAATGAAAAAACAATAAAAAATCGCTACATTTTTCAAATAATAATTGAATTTAGCTATAAATCGCCAAAAACCACCCTTTTTTTAAATAAAATTATTGAAATATAATGAAAAAACAATAAAAAATCGCTACATTTTTTAAATAAAATTATTGAAATATAATGAAAAAACAATAAAAAATCGCTACATTTTTCAAATAATAATTGAATTTAGCTATAAATCGCCAAAAACCACCCTTTTTTAAATAAAGTTATTGAAATATAATGAAAAAACAATAAAAAATCGCAAACTTTTTAAAAAAAATAATTGAATTTAGCTATAAATCGCCTAAAACCACTCATTTTTAAATAAAATTATTGAAATATATTGAAAAAACAATAAAAAATCGCTACATTTTTTAAATAATAATTGAATTTAGCTATAAATCGCCAAAAACCAACATTTTTTAAATAAAATTATTGAAATATAATTAAAAAACAATAAAAAAATCGCAAAATTTTTTAAAAAATAATTGAATTTAGCTATACATCGCCTAAAACCACTCATTTTTAAATAAAATTATTGAAATATAATGAAAAAACAATAAAAATCGCAAAATTTTTTAAATAATAATTGAATTTAGCTATAAATCGCTTAAAACCACCCTTTTTAAATAAAATTATTGAAATATAATAAAAAAAAAACAATAAAAAAAATCGCTAAATAATTGAATTTAGCTATAAATCGCTAAAAACCACCAGTTTTTTAATAAAATTATTGAAATATAATGAAAAAACAATAAAAATCGCAAAATGTTTTAAATAATAATTGAATTTAGCTATAAATCGCTAAAAACCCCCCTTTTTTAAATAAAATTATTGAAATATAATAAAAAAAAATCGCTAAATAATTGAATTTAGCTATAAATCGCTAAAAACCACCCTTTTTTTAATAAAATTATTGAAATATAATGAAAAACAATAAAAAATCACTAAATTTTTTAAATAAAATTATTGAAATATAATGAAAAAACAATAAAAAACCACCCTTTTTTAAATAAAATTATTGAAATATAATGAAAAAACAATAAAAAATCGCTAAATTGCTTAACTAATAATTGAATTTAGCTATAAATCGCTAAAAACCACCCGTTATTAAATAAAATTATTGAAATATAATGAAAAAACAATAAAAAATCGATAAATTGCTTAACTAATAATTGAATTTAGCTATAAATCGCTAAAAACCACCCGTTATTAAATAAAATTATTGAAATATAATGAAAAATCAATAAAAAAATCGCTAAATTTTTTAAATAATAATTGAATTTAGCTATAAGTCGCCAAAAACCACCCTTTTTTAAATAAAGTTATTGAAATATAATGAAAAAATAATAAAAATCGCTTTATTTTTTAAATAATAATTGAATGTAGCTATAAATCGCCTAAAACCACTCATTTTTAAATAAAATTATTGAAATATAATAAAAAAACAATAAAAAAAAATCGCTAAATAATTGAATTTAGCTATAAATCGCTAAAAACCACCCTTTTTTTAATAAAATTATTGAAATATAATGAAAAACAATAAAAAATCACTAAATTTTTTAAATAAAATTATTGAAATATAATGAAAAAACAATAAAAAATCGCTGCATTTTTTAAATAATAATTAAATTTAGCTATAAATCGCCAAAAAACCACCCTATTTTAAATAAAATTATTTAAATATAATGAAAAAACAATAAAAAATCGCTAAATTGCTTAACTAATAATTGAATTTAACTATAAATCGCTAAAAACTACCCGTTATTAAATAAAATTATTGAAATATAATGAAAAAACAATAAAAAAATCGCAAAATTGTTTAACTAGTAATTGAATTTAGCTATAAATCGCCAAAAACCACCCTTTTTTAAATAAAATTATTGAAATATAATGAAAAAACAATAAAAAATCGCTACATTTTTTAAATAATAATTGAATTTATCTATAAATCGCCTAAAACCACCCTTTTTTAAATAAAATTATTGAAATATAATGAAAAAACAATAAAAAATCGCTAAATTGCTTAACTAATAATTGAATTTAGCTATAAATCGCTAAAAACCACCCGTTATTAAATAAAATTATTGAAATATAATGAAAAAACAATAAAAAATCGCTAAATTGCTTAACTAATAATTGAATTTAGCTATAAATCGCTAAAAACCACCCGTTATTAAATAAAATTATTGAAATATAATGAAAAAACAATAAAAAATCGCTAAATTGTTTAACTAGTAATTGAATTTAGCTATAAATCGCCAAAAACCACCCTTTTTTAAATACCCGTTATTAAATAAAATTATTGAAATATAATGAAAAAACAATAAAAAATCGCTAAATTGCTTAACTAATAATTGAATTTTGCTATAAATCGCTAAAAACTACCCGTTATTAAATAAAATTATTGAAATATAATGAAAAAACAATAAAAAAATCGCTAAATTGTTTAACTAGTAATTGAATTAAGCTATAAATCGCCAAAAACCACCCTTTTTTAAATAAAATTATTGAAATAGAATGAAAAAACAATAAAAAATCGCTACATTTTTTAAATAATAATTGAATTTAGCTATAAATCGCCAAAAACCACCCTTTTTTAAATAAAATTATTGAAATATAATGAAAAAACAATAAAAAATCGCTAAATTTCTTAACTAATAATTGAATTTAGCTATAAATCGCTAAAAACCACCCGTTATTAAATAAAATTATTGAAATATAATGAAAAAACAATAAAAAATCGCTAAGTTGCTTAACTAATAATTGAATTTAGCTATAAATCGCTAAAAACCACCCGTTATTAAATAAAATTATTGAAATATAATGAAAAAACAATAAAAAATCGCAAAATTGTTTAACTAGTAATTGAATTTAGCTATAAATCGCCAAAAACCACCCTTTTTTAAATAAAATTATTGAAATAAAATGAAAAACCATAAAAAATCGCTAAATTTTTTAAATAAAATTATTGAAATATAATGAAAAAACAATAAAAAATCGCTACATTTTTCAAATAATAATTGAATTTAGCTATAAATCGCCAAAAACCACCCTTTTTTTAAATAAAATTATTGAAATATAATGAAAAAACAATAAAAAATCGCTACATTTTTTAAATAAAATTATTGAAATATAATGAAAAAACAATAAAAAATCGCTACATTTTTCAAATAATAATTGAATTTAGCTATAAATCGCCAAAAACCACCCTTTTTTAAATAAAGTTATTGAAATATAATGAAAAAACAATAAAAAATCGCAAACTTTTTAAAAAAAATAATTGAATTTAGCTATAAATCGCCTAAAACCACTCATTTTTAAATAAAATTATTGAAATATATTGAAAAAACAATAAAAAATCGCTACATTTTTTAAATAATAATTGAATTTAGCTATAAATCGCCAAAAACCAACATTTTTTAAATAAAATTATTGAAATATAATTAAAAAACAATAAAAAAATCGCAAAATTTTTTAAAAAATAATTGAATTTAGCTATACATCGCCTAAAACCACTCATTTTTAAATAAAATTATTGAAATATAATGAAAAAACAATAAAAATCGCAAAATTTTTTAAATAATAATTGAATTTAGCTATAAATCGCTTAAAACCACCCTTTTTAAATAAAATTATTGAAATATAATAAAAAAAAAAACAATAAAAAAAATCGCTAAATAATTGAATTTAGCTATAAATCGCTAAAAACCACCAGTTTTTTAATAAAATTATTGAAATATAATGAAAAAACAATAAAAATCGCAAAATGTTTTAAATAATAATTGAATTTAGCTATAAATCGCTAAAAACCCCCCTTTTTTAAATAAAATTATTGAAATATAATAAAAAAAAAATCGCTAAATAATTGAATTTAGCTATAAATCGCTAAAAACCACCCTTTTTTTAATAAAATTATTGAAATATAATGAAAAACAATAAAAAATCACTAAATTTTTTAAATAAAATTATTGAAATATAATGAAAAAACAATAAAAAACCACCCTTTTTTAAATAAAATTATTGAAATATAATGAAAAAACAATAAAAAATCGCTAAATTGCTTAACTAATAATTGAATTTAGCTATAAATCGCTAAAAACCACCCGTTATTAAATAAAATTATTGAAATATAATGAAAAAACAATAAAAAATCGATAAATTGCTTAATTAATAATTGAATTTAGCTATAAATCGCTAAAAACCACCCGTTATTAAATAAAATTATTGAAATATAATGAAAAAACAATAAAAAATCGCTAAATTGTTTAACTAGTAATTGAATTTAGCTATAAATCGCCAAAAACCACCCTTTTTTAAATAAAATTATTGAAATATAATGAAAAACAATAAAAAATCGCTAAATTTTTTAAATAAAATTATTGAAATATAATGAAAAAACAATAAAAAATCGCTACATTTTTCAAATAATAATTGAATTTAGCTATAAATCGCCAAAAACCACCCTTTTTTTAAATAAAATTATTGAAATATAATGAAAAAACAATAAAAAATCGCTAAATTGTTTAACTAATAATTGAATTTAGCTATAAATCGCTAAAAACCACCAGTTTTAAATAAAATTATTGAAATATAATGAAAAATCAATAAAAATCGCTAAATTGTTTAACTAATAATTGAATTTAGCTATAAATCGCTAAAAACCACCAGTTTTAAATACAATTATTGAAATATAATGAAAAAACAATAAAAAATCGCTAAATTGTTTAACTAATAATTGAATTTAGCTATAAATCGCTAAAAACCACCAGTTTTAAATAAAATTATTGAAATATAATGAAAAATCAATAAAAAAATCGCTAAATTTTTTAAATAATAATTGAATTTAGCTATAAGTCGCCAAAAACCACCCTTTTTTAAATAAAGTTATTGAAATATAATGAAAAAATAATAAAAATCGCTTTATTTTTTAAATAATAATTGAATTTAGCTATAAATCGCCTAAAACCACTCATTTTTAAATAAAATTACTGAAATATAATAAAAAAACAATAAAAAAAAATCGCTAAATAATTGAATTTAGCTATAAATCGCTAAAAACCACCCTTTTTTTAATAAAATTATTGAAATATAATGAAAAACAATAAAAAATCACTAAATGTTTTTAAATAAAATTATTGAAATATAATGAAAAAACAATAAAAAATCGCTGCATTTTTTAAATAATAATTGAATTTAGCTATAAATCGCCAAAAACCACCCTATTTTAAATAAAATTATTTAAATATAATGAAAAAACAATAAAAAATCGCTAAATTGCTTAACTAATAATTGAATTTAGCTATAAATCGCTAAAAAATACCCGTTATTAAATAAAATTATTGAAATATAATGAAAAAACAATAAAAAAATCGCTAAATTGTTTAACTAGTAATTGAATTTAGCTATAAATCGCCAAAAACCACCCTTTTTTAAATAAAATTATTGAAATATAATGAAAAAACAATAAAAAATCGCTACATTTTTTAAATAATAATTGAATTTATCTATAAATCGCCTAAAACCACCCTTTTTTAAATAAAATTATTGAAATATAATGAAAAAACAATAAAAAATCGCTAAATTGCTTAACTAATAATTGAATTTAGCTATAAATCGCTAAAAACCACCCGTTATTAAATAAAATTATTGAAATATAATGAAAAAACAATAAAAAATCGCTAAATTGCTTAACTAATAATTGAATTTAGCTATAAATCGCTAAAAACCACCCGTTATTAAAGAAAATTATTGAAATATAATGAAAAAACAATAAAAAATCGCTAAATTGTTTAACTAGTAATTGAATTTAGCTATAAATCGCCAAAAACCACCCTTTTTTAAATAAAATTATTGAAATAAAATGAAAAACCATAAAAAATCGCTAAATTTTTTAAATAAAATTATTGAAATATAATGAAAAAACAATAAAAAATCGCTACATTTTTCAAATAATAATTGAATTTAGCTATAAATCGCCAAAAACCAAACTTTTTTTCAATAAAATTATTGAAATATAATGAAAAACAATAAAAAATCGCTACATTTTTTAAATAAAATTATTGAAATATAATGAAAAAACAATAAAAAATCGCTACATTTTTCAAATAATAATTGAATTTAGCTATAAATCGCCAAAAACCACCCTTTTTTAAATAAAGTTATTGAAATATAATGAAAAAACAATAAAAAATCGCAAACTTTTTAAAAAAAATAATTGAATTTAGCTATAAATCGCCTAAAACCACTCATTTTTAAATAAAATTATTGAAATATATTGAAAAAACAATAAAAAATCGCTACATTTTTTAAATAATAATTGAATTTAGCTATAAATCGCCAAAAACCAACATTTTTTAAATAAAATTATTGAAATATAATTAAAAAACAATAAAAAAATCGCAAAATTTTTTAAAAAATAATTGAATTTAGCTATACATCGCCTAAAACCACTCATTTTTAAATAAAATTATTGAAATATAATAAAAAAACAATAAAAAATCGATAAATTGCTTAACTAATAATTGAATTTAGCTATAAATCGCTAAAAACCACCCGTTATTAAATAAAATTATTGAAATATAATGAAAAAACAATAAAAAATCGCTAAATTGTTTAACTAGTAATTGAATTTAGCTATAAATCGCCAAAAACCACCCTTTTTTAAATAAAATTATTGAAATATAATGAAAAACAATAAAAAATCGCTAAATTTTTTAAATAAAATTATTGAAATATAATGAAAAAACAATAAAAAATCGCTACATTTTTCAAATAATAATTGAATTTAGCTATAAATCGCCAAAAACCACCCTTTTTTTAAATAAAATTATTGAAATATAATGAAAAAACAATAAAAAATCGCTAAATTGTTTAACTAATAATTGAATTTAGCTATAAATCGCTAAAAACCACCAGTTTTAAATAAAATTATTGAAAAATCGCAATATTTTTTAAATAATAATTGAATTTAGCTATAAATCGCTTAAAACCACCCTTTTTGCATAAAATTATTGAAATATAATAAAAAACAACAATAAAAAAAAATCGCTAAATAATTGAATTTAGCTATAAATCGCTAAAAACCACCAGTTTTTTAATAAAATTATTGAAATATAATGAAAAAACAATAAAAAATCGATAAATTGCTTAATTAATAATTGAATTTAGCTATAAATCGCTAAAAACCACCCGTTATTAAATAAAATTATTGA
The DNA here is from genome assembly GCA_930367215.1 of Pollenia angustigena. Lineage (NCBI taxonomy): Eukaryota > Metazoa > Arthropoda > Insecta > Diptera > Polleniidae > Pollenia > Pollenia angustigena. The sequence continues at coordinate 53,698,130 of OV884059.1, read as the reverse complement.
AATATAATGAAAAAACAATAAAAAATCGCTAAATTGTTTAACTAGTAATTGAATTTAGCTATAAATCGCCAAAAACCACCCTTTTTTTAAATAAAATTATTGAAATATAATGAAAAAACAATAAAAAATCGCTACATTTTTTAAATAAAATTATTGAAATATAATGAAAAAACAATAAAAAATCGCTACATTTTTCAAATAATAATTGAATTTAGCTATAAATCGCCAAAAACCACCCTTTTTTAAATAAAGTTATTGAAATATAATGAAAAAACAATAAAAAATCGCAAACTTTTTAAAAAAAATAATTGAATTTAGCTATAAATCGCCTAAAACCACTCATTTTTAAATAAAATTATTGAAATATATTGAAAAAACAATAAAAAATCGCTACATTTTTTAAATAATAATTGAATTTAGCTATAAATCGCCAAAAACCAACATTTTTTAAATAAAATTATTGAAATATAATTAAAAAACAATAAAAAAATCGCAAAATTTTTTAAAAAATAATTGAATTTAGCTATACATCGCCTAAAACCACTCATTTTTAAATAAAATTATTGAAATATATTGAAAAAACAATAAAAATCGCTAAATTTTTTAAATAATAATTGAATTTAGCTATAAATCGCCAAAAACCAACATTTTTTAAATAAAATTATTGAAATATAATTAAAAAACAATAAAAAAATCGCAAAATTTCTTAAAAAATAATTGAATTTAGCTATAAATCGCTTAAAACCACTCATTTTTAAATAAAATTATTGAAATATAATGACAAAACAATAAAAATCGCTAAATTGTTTAACTAGTAATTGAATTTAGCTATAAATCGCCCAAAACCACGCTTTTTTAAATAAAATTATTGAAATATAATGAAACACACAATAAAAAATCGCTAATTTTTTTTAAATAATAATTGAATTTAGCTATAAATCGCTAAAAACCACCCGTTATTAAATAAAACTATTGAAATATAATGAAAAAACAATAAAAATCGCTAAATTTTTTTAAATAATAATTGAATTTAGCTATAAAGCACCAAAAACCACGCTTTTTTAAATAAAATTATTGAAATATAATGAAAAAACAATAAAAAACCGCTACATTTTTTAAATAATAATTGAATTTAGCTATGAATCGCCAAAAACCACCCTTTTTTAAATAAAATTATTGAAATATAATGAAAAAACAATAAAAATCGCTAAATTTTTTTAAATAATAATTGAATTTAGCTATAAATCGCTAAAAGCCACCCGTTATTAAATAAAATTATTGAAATATAATGAAAAAACAATAAAAAATCGCTAAATTGTTTAACTAGTAATTGAATTTAGCTATAAAACAATAAAAAATCGCTAAATTGTTTAACTAATAATTGAATTTAGCTATAAATCGCTAAAAACCACCAGTTTTAAATAAAATTATTGATATATAATGAAAAAACAATAAAAAATCACTAAATTGTTTAACTAGTAATTGAATTTAGCTATAAATCGCCCAAAACCACGCTTTTTTAAATTAAATAAAATTATTGAAATGTAATGAAAAAACAATAAAAAATCGCAAAATTTTTTTAAATAATAATTGAATTTAGGTATAACTCGCCAAAAACCACCCTTTATTAAATAAAATTATTGAAATATAATGAAAAAACAATAAAAATCGCTTAATTTTTTAAATAATAATTGAATTTAGCTACAAATCGCTAAAAACCACCCTTTTTTAAATAAAGTTATTGAAATATAATAAAAAAACAATAAAAAATCGCTAAATTGTTTAACTAATAATTGAATTTAGCTATAAATCGCTTAAAACCACCCTTTTTACATAAAATTATTGAAATATAATAAAAAACAACAATAAAAAAAATCGCTAAATAATTGAATTTAGCTATAAATCTCTAAAAACCACCAGTTTTTTAATAAAATTATTGAAATATAATGAAAAAACAATAAAAAATCGCAAAATTTTTTAAATAATAATTGAATTTAGCTATAAGTCGCCAAAAACCACCCTTTTTTAAATAAAGTTATTGAAATATAATGAAAAAATAATAAAAATCGCTTTATTTTTTAAATAATAATTGAATTTAGCTATAAATCGCCTAAAACCACTCATTTTTAAATAAAATTATTGAAATATAATAAAAAAACAATAAAAAAAAATCGCTAAATAATTGAATTTAGCTATAAATCGCTAAAAACCACCCTTTTTTTAATAAAATTATTGAAATATAATGAAAAACAATAAAAAATCACTAAATTTTTTAAATAAAATTATTGAAATATAATGAAAAAACAATAAAAAATCGCTGCATTTTTTAAATAATAATTGAATTTAGCTATAAATCGCCAAAAACCACCCTATTTTAAATAAAATTATTTAAATATAATGAAAAAACAATAAAAAATCGCTAAATTGCTTAACCAATAATTGAATTTAGCTATAAATCGCTAAAAACTACCCGTTATTAAATAAAATTATTGAAATATAATGAAAAAACAATAAAAAATCGCTAAATTGTTTAACTAGTAATTGAATTTAGCTATAAATCGCCAAAAACCACCCTTTTTTAAATAAAATTATTGAAATATAATGAAAAAACAATAAAAAATCGCTACATTTTTTAAATAATAATTGAATTTAGCTATAAATCGCCTAAAACCACCCTTTTTTAAATAAAATTATTGAAATATAATGAAAAAACAATAAAAAATCGCTAAATTGCTTAACTAATAATTGAATTTAGCTATAAATCGCTAAAAAACCACCCGTTATTAAATAAAATTATTGAAATATAATGAAAAAACACTAAAAAATCGCTAAATTGCTTAACTAATAATTGAATTTAGCTATAAATCGCTAAAAACCACCCGTTATTAAATAAAATTTTTGAAATATAATGAAAAAACAATTAAAAATCGCTAAATTGTTTAACTAGTAATTGAATTTAGCTATAAATCGCCAAAAACCATCCTTTTTTAAATAAAATTATTGAAATATAATGAAAAACCATAAAAAATCGCTAAATTTTTTAAATAAAATTATTGAAATATAATGAAAAAACAATAAAAAATCGCTACATTTTTCAAATTATAATTGAATTTAGCTATAAATCGCCAAAAACCACCCTTTTTTTAAATAAAATTATTGAAATATAATGAAAAAACAATAAAAAATCGCTACATTTTTTAAATAAAATTATTGAAATATAATGGAAAAAACAATAAAAAATCGCTACATTTTTCAAATAATAATTGAATTTAGCTATAAATCGCCAAAAACCACCCTTTTTTAAATAAAGTTATTGAAATATAATGAAAAAACAATAAAAAATCGCAAACTTTTTAAAAAAAATAATTGAATTTAGCTATAAATCGCCTAAAACCACTCATTTTTAAATAAAATTATTGAAATATATGGAAAAAACAATAAAAAATCGCTACATTTTTTAAATAATAATTGAATTTAGCTATAAATCGCCAAAAACCAACATTTTTTAAATAAAATTATTGAAATATAATTAAAAAACAATAAAAAAATCGCAAAATTTTTTAAAAAATAATTGAATTTAGCTATACATCGTCTAAAACCACTCATTTTTAAATAAAATTATTGAAATATAATGAAAAAACAATAAAAATCGCCAAATTTTTTAAATAATAATTGAATTTAGCTATAAATCGCTTAAAACCACCCATTTTAAATAAAATTATTGAAATATAATAAAAAAAAAAACAATAAAAAAAATCGCTAAATAATTGAATTTAGCTATAAATCGCTAAAAACCACCAGTTTTTTAATAAAATTATTGAAATATAATGAAAAAACAATAAAAATCGCAAAATTTTTTAAATAATAATTGAATTTAGCTATAAATCGCTAAAAACCCCCCTTTTTTAAACAAAATTATTGAAATATAATAAAAAAAAAATCGCTAAATAATTGAATTTAGCTATAAATCGCTAAAAACCAACCTTTTTTTAATAAAATTATTGAAATATAATGAAAAACAATAAAAAATCACTAAATTTTTTAAATAAAATTATTGAAATATAATGAAAAAACAATAAAAAACCACCCTTTTTAAATAAAATTATTGAAATATAATGAAAAAACAATAAAAAATCGCTAAATTGTTTAACTAGTAATTGAATTTAGCTATAAAACAATAAAAAAATCGCTAAATTGTTTAACTTATAATTGAATTTAGCTATAAATCGCTAAAAACCACCAGTTTTAAATAAAATTATTGATATATAATGAAAAAACAATAAAAAATCACTAAATTGTTTAACTAGTAATTGAATTTAGATATAAATCGCCCAAAACCACGCTTTTTTAAATTAAATAAAATTATTGAAATGTAATGAAAAAACAATAAAAATCGCAAAATTTTTTTAAATAATAATTGAATTTAGGTATAACTCGCCAAAAACCATCCTTTATTAAATACAATTATTGAAATATAATGAAAAAACAATAAAAATCGCTTAATTTTTTAAATAATAATTGAATTTAGCTACAAATCGCTAAAAACCACCCTTTTTTAAATAAAGTTATTGAAATATAATGAAAAAACAATAAAAAATCGCTAAATTGTTTAACTAATAATTGAATTTAGCTATAAATCGCTAAAAACCACCAGTTTTAAATACAATTATTGAAATATAATGAAAAAACAATAAAAAATCGCTAAATTGTTTAACTAATAATTGAATTTAGCTATAAATCGCTAAAAACCACCAGTTTTAAATAAAATTATTGAAATATAATGAAAAATCAATAAAAAAATCGCTAAATTTTTTAAATAATAATTGAATTTAGCTATAAGTCGCCAAAAACCACCCTTTTTTAAATAAAGTTATTGAAATATAATGAAAAAATAATAAAAATCGCTTTATTTTTTAAATAATAATTGAATTTAGCTATAAATCGCCTAAAACCACTCATTTTTAAATAAAATTATTGAAATATAATAAAAAAAACAATAAAAAAAAATCGCTAAATAATTGAATTTAGCTATAAATTGCTAAAAACCACCCTTTTTTTAATAAAATTATTGAAATATAATGAAAAACAATAAAAAATCACTAAATTTTTTAAATAAAATTATTGAAATATAATGAAAAAACAATAAAAAATCGCTGCATTTTTTAAATAATAATTGAATTTAGCTATAAATCGCCAAAAACCACCCTATTTTAAATAAAATTATTTAAATATAATGAAAAAACAATAAAAAATCGCTAAATTGCTTAACTAATAATTGAATTTTGCTATAAATCGCTAAAAACTACCCGTTATTAAATAAAATTATTGAAATATAATGAAAAAACAATAAAAAAATCGCTAAATTGTTTAACTAGTAATTGAATTTAGCTATAAATCGCCAAAAACCACCCTTTTTTAAATAAAATTATTGAAATATAATGAAAAAACAATAAAAAATCGCTACATTTTTTAAAAAATAATTGAATTTAGCTATAAATCGCCAAAAACCACCCTTTTTTAAATAAAATTATTGAAATATAATGAAAAAACAATAAAAAATCGCTAAATTTCTTAACTAATAATTGAATTTAGCTATAAATCGCTAAAAACCACCCGTTATTAAATAAAATTATTGAAATATAATGAAAAAACAATAAAAAATCGCTAAATTGCTTAACTAATAATTGAATTTAGCTATAAATCGCTAAAAACCACCCGTTATTAAATAAAATTATTGAAATATAATGAAAAAACAATAAAAAATCGCAAAATTGTTTAACTAGTAATTGAATTTAGCTATAAATCGCCAAAAACCACCCTTTTTTAAATAAAATTATTGAAATAAAATGAAAAACCATAAAAAATCGCTAAATTTTTTAAATAAAATTATTGAAATATAATGAAAAAACAATAAAAAATCGCTACATTTTTCAAATAATAATTGAATTTAGCTATAAATCGCCAAAAACCACCCTTTTTTTAAATAAAATTATTGAAATATAATGAAAAAACAATAAAAAATCGCTACATTTTTTAAATAAAATTATTGAAATATAATGAAAAAACAATAAAAAATCGCTACATTTTTCAAATAATAATTGAATTTAGCTATAAATCGCCAAAAACCACCCTTTTTTAAATAAAGTTATTGAAATATAATGAAAAAACAATAAAAAATCGCAAACTTTTTAAAAAAAATAATTGAATTTAGCTATAAATCGCCTAAAACCACTCATTTTTAAATAAAATTATTGAAATATATTGAAAAAACAATAAAAAATCGCTACATTTTTTAAATAATAATTGAATTTAGCTATAAATCGCCAAAAACCAACATTTTTTAAATAAAATTATTGAAATATAATTAAAAAACAATAAAAAAATCGCAAAATTTTTTAAAAAATAATTGAATTTAGCTATACATCGCCTAAAACCACTCATTTTTAAATAAAATTATTGAAATATAATGAAAAAACAATAAAAATCGCAAAATTTTTTAAATAATAATTGAATTTAGCTATAAATCGCTTAAAACCACCCTTTTTAAATAAAATTATTGAAATATAATAAAAAAAAAAACAATAAAAAAAATCGCTAAATAATTGAATTTAGCTATAAATCGCTAAAAACCACCAGTTTTTTAATAAAATTATTGAAATATAATGAAAAAACAATAAAAATCGCAAAATGTTTTAAATAATAATTGAATTTAGCTATAAATCGCTAAAAACCCCCCTTTTTTAAATAAAATTATTGAAATATAATAAAAAAAAATCGCTAAATAATTGAATTTAGCTATAAATCGCTAAAAACCACCCTTTTTTTAATAAAATTATTGAAATATAATGAAAAACAATAAAAAATCACTAAATTTTTTCAATAAAATTATTGAAATATAATGAAAAAACAATAAAAAACCACCCTTTTTTAAATAAAATTATTGAAATATAATGAAAAAACAATAAAAAATCGCTAAATTGCTTAACTAATAATTGAATTTAGCTATAAATCGCTAAAGACCACCCGTTATTAAATAAAATTATTGAAATATAATGAAAAAACAATAAAAAATCGATAAATTGCTTAACTAATAATTGAATTTAGCTATAAATCGCTAAAAACCACCCGTTATTAAATAAAATTATTGAAATATAATGAAAAAACAATAAAAAATCGCTAAATTGTTTAACTAGTAATTGAATTTAGCTATAAATCGCCAAAAACCACCCTTTTTTAAATAAAATTATTGAAATATAATGAAAAACAATAAAAAATCGCTAAATTTTTTAAATTAAAATATTGAAATATAATGAAAAAACAATAAAAAATCGCTACATTTTTCAAATAATAATTGAATTTAGCTATAAATCGCCAAAAACCACCCTTTTTTTAAATAAAATTATTGAAATATAATGAAAAAACAATAAAAAATCGCTAAATTGTTTAACTCATAATTGAATTTAGCTATAAATCGCTAAAAACCACCAGTTTTAAATAAAATTATTGAAATATAATGAAAAATCAATAAAAATCGCTAAATTGTTTAACTAATAATTGAATTTAGCTATAAATCGCTAAAAACCACCAGTTTTAAATACAATTATTGAAATATAATGAAAAAACAATAAAAATCGCTAAATTGTTTAACTAATAATTGAATTTAGCTATAAATCGCTAAAAACCACTCATTTTTAAATAAAATTATTGAAATATAATAAAAAAACAATAAAAAAAATCGCTAAATAATTGAATTTAGCTATAAATCGCTAAAAACCACCCGTTATTAAATAAAATTATTGAAATATAATGAAAAAACAATAAAAAATCGCTAAATTGCTTAACTAATAATTGAATTTAGCTATAAATCGCTAAAAACCACCCGTTATTAAATAAAATTATTGAAATATAATGAAAAAACAATAAAAAATCGCTAAATTGTTTAACTAGTAATTGAATTTAGCTATAAATCGCCAAAAACCACCCTTTTTTAAATACCCGTTATTAAATAAAATTATTGAAATATAATGAAAAAACAATAAAAAATCGCTAAATTGCTTAACTAATAATTGAATTTTGCTATAAATCGCTAAAAACTACCCGTTATTAAATAAAATTATTGAAATATAATGAAAAAACAATAAAAAAATCGCTAAATTGTTTAACTAGTAATTGAATTTAGCTATAAATCGCCAAAAACCACCCTTTTTTAAATAAAATTATTGAAATATAATGAAAAAACAATAAAAAATCGCTACATTTTTTAAATAATAATTGAATTTAGCTATAAATCGCCAAAAACCACCCTTTTTTAAATAAAATTATTGAAATATAATGAAAAAACAATAAAAAATCGCTAAATTTCTTAACTAATAATTGAATTTAGCTATAAATCGCTAAAAACCACCCGTTATTAAATAAAATTATTGAAATATAATGAAAAAACAATAAAAAATCGCTAAATTGCTTAACTAATAATTGAATTTAGCTATAAATCGCTAAAAACCACCCGTTATTAAATAAAATTATTGAAATATAATGAAAAAACAATAAAAAATCGCTAAATTGTTTAACTAGTAATTGAATTTAGCTATAAATCGCCAAAAACCACCCTTTTTTAAATAAAATTATTGAAATAAAATGAAAAACCATAAAAAATCGCTAAATTTTTTAAATAAAATTATTGAAATATAATGAAAAAACAATAAAAAATCGCTACATTTTTCAAATAATAATTGAATTTAGCTATAAATCGCCAAAAACCACCCTTTTTTTAAATAAAATTATTGAAATATAATGAAAAAACAATAAAAAATCGCTACATTTTTTAAATAAAATTATTGAAATATAATGAAAAAACAATAAAAAATCGCTACATTTTTCAAATAATAATTGAATTTAGCTATAAATCGCCAAAAACCACCCTTTTTTAAATAAAGTTATTGAAATATAATGAAAAAACAATAAAAAATCGCAAACTTTTTAAAAAAAATAATTGAATTTAGCTATAAATCGCCTAAAACCACTCATTTTTAAATAAAATTATTGAAATATATTGAAAAAACAATAAAAAATCGCTACATTTTTTAAATAATAATTGAATTTAGCTATAAATCGCCAAAAACCAACATTTTTTAAATAAAATTATTGAAATATAATTAAAAAACAATAAAAAAATCGCAAAATTTTTTAAAAAATAATTGAATTTAGCTATACATCGCCTAAAACCACTCATTTTTAAATAAAATTATTGAAATATAATGAAAAAACAATAAAAATCGCAAAATTTTTTAAATAATAATTGAATTTAGCTATAAATCGCTTAAAACCACCCTTTTTAAATAAAATTATTGAAATATAATAAAAAAAAACAATAAAAAAAATCGCTAAATAATTGAATTTAGCTATAAATCGCTAAAAACCACCAGTTTTTTAATAAAATTATTGAAATATAATGAAAAAACAATAAAAATCGCAAAATGTTTTAAATAATAATTGAATTTAGCTATAAATCGCTAAAAACCCCCCTTTTTTAAATAAAATTATTGAAATATAATAAAAAAAAATCGCTAAATAATTGAATTTAGCTATAAATCGCTAAAAACCACCCTTTTTTTAATAAAATTATTGAAATATAATGAAAAACAATAAAAAATCACTAAATTTTTTAAATAAAATTATTGAAATATAATGAAAAAACAATAAAAAACCACCCTTTTTTAAATAAAATTATTGAAATATAATGAAAAAACAATAAAAAATCGCTAAATTGCTTAACTAATAATTGAATTTAGCTATAAATCGCTAAAAACCACCCGTTATTAAATAAAATTATTGAAATATAATGAAAAAACAATAAAAAATCGATAAATTGCTTAACTAATAATTGAATTTAGCTATAAATCGCTAAAAACCACCCGTTATTAAATAAAATTATTGAAATATAATGAAAAATCAATAAAAAAATCGCTAAATTTTTTAAATAATAATTGAATTTAGCTATAAGTCGCCAAAAACCACCCTTTTTTAAATAAAGTTATTGAAATATAATGAAAAAATAATAAAAATCGCTTTATTTTTTAAATAATAATTGAATGTAGCTATAAATCGCCTAAAACCACTCATTTTTAAATAAAATTATTGAAATATAATAAAAAAACAATAAAAAAAAATCGCTAAATAATTGAATTTAGCTATAAATCGCTAAAAACCACCCTTTTTTTAATAAAATTATTGAAATATAATGAAAAACAATAAAAAATCACTAAATTTTTTAAATAAAATTATTGAAATATAATGAAAAAACAATAAAAAATCGCTGCATTTTTTAAATAATAATTAAATTTAGCTATAAATCGCCAAAAAACCACCCTATTTTAAATAAAATTATTTAAATATAATGAAAAAACAATAAAAAATCGCTAAATTGCTTAACTAATAATTGAATTTAACTATAAATCGCTAAAAACTACCCGTTATTAAATAAAATTATTGAAATATAATGAAAAAACAATAAAAAAAATCGCAAAATTGTTTAACTAGTAATTGAATTTAGCTATAAATCGCCAAAAACCACCCTTTTTTAAATAAAATTATTGAAATATAATGAAAAAACAATAAAAAATCGCTACATTTTTTAAATAATAATTGAATTTATCTATAAATCGCCTAAAACCACCCTTTTTTAAATAAAATTATTGAAATATAATGAAAAAACAATAAAAAATCGCTAAATTGCTTAACTAATAATTGAATTTAGCTATAAATCGCTAAAAACCACCCGTTATTAAATAAAATTATTGAAATATAATGAAAAAACAATAAAAAATCGCTAAATTGCTTAACTAATAATTGAATTTAGCTATAAATCGCTAAAAACCACCCGTTATTAAATAAAATTATTGAAATATAATGAAAAAACAATAAAAAATCGCTAAATTGTTTAACTAGTAATTGAATTTAGCTATAAATCGCCAAAAACCACCCTTTTTTAAATACCCGTTATTAAATAAAATTATTGAAATATAATGAAAAAACAATAAAAAATCGCTAAATTGCTTAACTAATAATTGAATTTTGCTATAAATCGCTAAAAACTACCCGTTATTAAATAAAATTATTGAAATATAATGAAAAAACAATAAAAAAATCGCTAAATTGTTTAACTAGTAATTGAATTTAGCTATAAATCGCCAAAAACCACCCTTTTTTAAATAAAATTATTGAAATAGAATGAAAAAACAATAAAAAATCGCTACATTTTTTAAATAATAATTGAATTTAGCTATAAATCGCCAAAAACCACCCTTTTTTAAATAAAATTATTGAAATATAATGAAAAAACAATAAAAAATCGCTAAATTTCTTAACTAATAATTGAATTTAGCTATAAATCGCTAAAAACCACCCGTTATTAAATAAAATTATTGAAATATAATGAAAAAACAATAAAAAATCGCTAAGTTGCTTAACTAATAATTGAATTTAGCTATAAATCGCTAAAAACCACCCGTTATTAAATAAAATTATTGAAATATAATGAAAAAACAATAAAAAATCGCAAAATTGTTTAACTAGTAATTGAATTTAGCTATAAATCGCCAAAAACCACCCTTTTTTAAATAAAATTATTGAAATAAAATGAAAAACCATAAAAAATCGCTAAATTTTTTAAATAAAATTATTGAAATATAATGAAAAAACAATAAAAAATCGCTACATTTTTCAAATAATAATTGAATTTAGCTATAAATCGCCAAAAACCACCCTTTTTTTAAATAAAATTATTGAAATATAATGAAAAAACAATAAAAAATCGCTACATTTTTTAAATAAAATTATTGAAATATAATGAAAAAACAATAAAAAATCGCTACATTTTTCAAATAATAATTGAATTTAGCTATAAATCGCCAAAAACCACCCTTTTTTAAATAAAGTTATTGAAATATAATGAAAAAACAATAAAAAATCGCAAACTTTTTAAAAAAAATAATTGAATTTAGCTATAAATCGCCTAAAACCACTCATTTTTAAATAAAATTATTGAAATATATTGAAAAAACAATAAAAAATCGCTACATTTTTTAAATAATAATTGAATTTAGCTATAAATCGCCAAAAACCAACATTTTTTAAATAAAATTATTGAAATATAATTAAAAAACAATAAAAAAATCGCAAAATTTTTTAAAAAATAATTGAATTTAGCTATACATCGCCTAAAACCACTCATTTTTAAATAAAATTATTGAAATATAATGAAAAAACAATAAAAATCGCAAAATTTTTTAAATAATAATTGAATTTAGCTATAAATCGCTTAAAACCACCCTTTTTAAATAAAATTATTGAAATATAATAAAAAAAAAAACAATAAAAAAAATCGCTAAATAATTGAATTTAGCTATAAATCGCTAAAAACCACCAGTTTTTTAATAAAAGTATTGAAATATAATGAAAAAACAATAAAATCGCAAATGTTTTAAATAATAATTGAATTTAGCTATAAATCGCTAAAAACCCCCCTTTTTTAAATAAAATTATTGAAATATAATAAAAAAAAAATCGCTAAATAATTGAATTTAGCTATAAATCGCTAAAAACCACCCTTTTTTTAATAAAATTATTGAAATATAATGAAAAACAATAAAAAATCACTAAATTTTTTAAATAAAATTATTGAAATATAATGAAAAAACAATAAAAAACCACCCTTTTTTAAATAAAATTATTGAAATATAATGAAAAAACAATAAAAAATCGCTAAATTGCTTAACTAATAATTGAATTTAGCTATAAATCGCTAAAAACCACCCGTTATTAAATAAAATTATTGAAATATAATGAAAAAACAATAAAAAATCGATAAATTGCTTAATTAATAATTGAATTTAGCTATAAATCGCTAAAAACCACCCGTTATTAAATAAAATTATTGAAATATAATGAAAAAACAATAAAAAATCGCTAAATTGTTTAACTAGTAATTGAATTTAGCTATAAATCGCCAAAAACCACCCTTTTTTAAATAAAATTATTGAAATATAATGAAAAACAATAAAAAATCGCTAAATTTTTTAAATAAAATTATTGAAATATAATGAAAAAACAATAAAAAATCGCTACATTTTTCAAATAATAATTGAATTTAGCTATAAATCGCCAAAAACCACCCTTTTTTTAAATAAAATTATTGAAATATAATGAAAAAACAATAAAAAATCGCTAAATTGTTTAACTAATAATTGAATTTAGCTATAAATCGCTAAAAACCACCAGTTTTAAATAAAATTATTGAAATATAATGAAAAATCAATAAAAATCGCTAAATTGTTTAACTAATAATTGAATTTAGCTATAAATCGCTAAAAACCACCAGTTTTAAATACAATTATTGAAATATAATGAAAAAACAATAAAAAATCGCTAAATTGTTTAACTAATAATTGAATTTAGCTATAAATCGCTAAAAACCACCAGTTTTAAATAAAATTATTGAAATATAATGAAAAATCAATAAAAAAATCGCTAAATTTTTTAAATAATAATTGAATTTAGCTATAAGTCGCCAAAAACCACCCTTTTTTAAATAAAGTTATTGAAATATAATGAAAAAATAATAAAAATCGCTTTATTTTTTAAATAATAATTGAATTTAGCTATAAATCGCCTAAAACCACTCATTTTTAAATAAAATTACTGAAATATAATAAAAAAACAATAAAAAAAAATCGCTAAATAATTGAATTTAGCTATAAATCGCTAAAAACCACCCTTTTTTTAATAAAATTATTGAAATATAATGAAAAACAATAAAAAATCACTAAATGTTTTTAAATAAAATTATTGAAATATAATGAAAAAACAATAAAAAATCGCTGCATTTTTTAAATAATAATTGAATTTAGCTATAAATCGCCAAAAACCACCCTATTTTAAATAAAATTATTTAAATATAATGAAAAAACAATAAAAAATCGCTAAATTGCTTAACTAATAATTGAATTTAGCTATAAATCGCTAAAAACTACCCGTTATTAAATAAAATTATTGAAATATAATGAAAAAACAATAAAAAAATCGCTAAATTGTTTAACTAGTAATTGAATTTAGCTATAAATCGCCAAAAACCACCCTTTTTTAAATAAAATTATTGAAATATAATGAAAAAACAATAAAAAATCGCTACATTTTTTAAATAATAATTGAATTTATCTATAAATCGCCTAAAACCACCCTTTTTTAAATAAAATTATTGAAATATAATGAAAAAACAATAAAAAATCGCTAAATTGCTTAACTAATAATTGAATTTAGCTATAAATCGCTAAAAACCACCCGTTATTAAATAAAATTATTGAAATATAATGAAAAAACAATAAAAAATCGCTAAATTGCTTAACTAATAATTGAATTTAGCTATAAATCGCTAAAAACCACCCGTTATTAAAGAAAATTATTGAAATATAATGAAAAAACAATAAAAAATCGCTAAATTGTTTAACTAGTAATTGAATTTAGCTATAAATCGCCAAAAACCACCCTTTTTTAAATAAAATTATTGAAATAAAATGAAAAACCATAAAAAATCGCTAAATTTTTTAAATAAAATTATTGAAATATAATGAAAAAACAATAAAAAATCGCTACATTTTTCAAATAATAATTGAATTTAGCTATAAATCGCCAAAAACCAAACTTTTTTTCAATAAAATTATTGAAATATAATGAAAAACAATAAAAAATCGCTACATTTTTTAAATAAAATTATTGAAATATAATGAAAAAACAATAAAAAATCGCTACATTTTTCAAATAATAATTGAATTTAGCTATAAATCGCCAAAAACCACCCTTTTTTAAATAAAGTTATTGAAATATAATGGAAAAAACAATAAAAAATCGCAAACTTTTTAAAAAAAATAATTGAATTTAGCTATAAATCGCCTAAAACCACTCATTTTTAAATAAAATTATTGAAATATATTGAAAAAACAATAAAAAATCGCTACATTTTTTAAATAATAATTGAATTTAGCTATAAATCGCCAAAAACCAACATTTTTTAAATAAAATTATTGAAATATAATTAAAAAACAATAAAAAAATCGCAAAATTTTTTAAAAAATAATTGAATTTAGCTATACATCGCCTAAAACCACTCATTTTTAAATAAAATTATTGAAATATAATAAAAAAACAATAAAAAATCGATAAATTGCTTAACTAATAATTGAATTTAGCTATAAATCGCTAAAAACCACCCGTTATTAAATAAAATTATTGAAATATAATGAAAAAACAATAAAAAATCGCTAAATTGTTTAACTAGTAATTGAATTTAGCTATAAATCGCCAAAAACCACCCTTTTTTAAATAAAATTATTGAAATATAATGAAAAACAATAAAAAATCGCTAAATTTTTTAAATAAAATTATTGAAATATAATGAAAAAACAATAAAAAATCGCTACATTTTTCAAATAATAATTGAATTTAGCTATAAATCGCCAAAAACCACCCTTTTTTTAAATAAAATTATTGAAATATAATGAAAAAACAATAAAAAATCGCTAAATTGTTTAACTAATAATTGAATTTAGCTATAAATCGCTAAAAACCACCAGTTTTAAATAAAATTATTGAAAAATCGCAATATTTTTTAAATAATAATTGAATTTAGCTATAAATCGCTTAAAACCACCCTTTTTGCATAAAATTATTGAAATATAATAAAAAACAACAATAAAAAAAAATCGCTAAATAATTGAATTTAGCTATAAATCGCTAAAAACCACCAGTTTTTTAATAAAATTATTGAAATATAATGAAAAAACAATAAAAAATCGCAAAATTTTTTAAATAATAATTGAATTTAGCTATAAGTCGCCAAAAACCACCCTTTTTTAAATAAAGTTATTGAAATATAATGAAAAAATAATAAAAATCGCTTTATTTTTTAAATAATAATTGAATTTAGCTATAAATCGTCTAAAACCACTCATTTTTAAATAAAATTATTGAAATATAATAAAAAAAACAATAAAAAAAAATCGCTAAATAATTGAATTTAGCTATAAATCGCTAAAAACCACCCTTTTTTTAATAAAATTATTGAAATATAATGAAAAACAATAAAAAATCACTAAATTTTTTAAATAAAATTATTGAAATATAATGAAAAAACAATAAAAAATCGCTGCATTTTTTAAATAATAATTGAATTTAGCTATAAATCGCCAAAAACCACCCTATTTTAAATAAAATTATTTAAATATAATGAAAAAACAATAAAAAATCGCTAAATTGCTTAACTAATAATTGAATTTAGCTATAAATCGCTAAAAACTACCCGTTATTAAATAAAATTATTGAAATATAATGAAAAAACAATAAAAAATCGCTAAATTGTTTAACTAGTAATTGAATTTAGCTATAAATCGCCAAAAACCACCCTTTTTTAAATAAAATTATTGAAATATAATGAAAAAACAATAAAAAATCGCTACATTTTTCAAATAATAATTGAATTTAGCTATAAATCGCCAAAAACCACCCTTTTTTAAATAAAGTTATTGAAATATAATGAAAAAACAATAAAAAATCGCAAACTTTTTAAAACAAATAATTGAATTTAGCTATAAATCGCCAAAAACCACTCATTTTTAAATAAAATTATTGAAATATATTGAAAAAACAATAAAAAATCGCTACATTTTTTAAATAATAATTGAATTTAGCTATAAATCGCCAAAAACCAAAATTTTTTAAATAAAATTATTGAAATATAATTAAAAAACAATAAAAAAATCGCAAAATTTTTTAAAAAATAATTGAATTTAGCTATACATCGCCTAAAACCACTCATTTTTAAATAAAATTATTGAAATATAATGAAAAAACAATAAAAATCGCAAAATTTTTTAAATAATAATTGAATTTAGCTATAAATCGCTTAAAACCACCCTTTTTAAATAAAATTATTGAAATATAATAAAAAAAAAACAATAAAAAAAATCGCTAAATAATTGAATTTAGCTATAAATCGCTAAAAACCACCAGTTTTTTAATAAAATTATTGAAATATAATGAAAAAACAATAAAAATCGCAAAATTTTTTAAATAATAATTGAACTTAGCTATAAATCGCTAAAAACCCCCCTTTTTTAAATAAAATTATTGAAATATAATAAAAAAAAAATCGCTAAATAATTGAATTTAGCTATAAATCGCTAAAAACTACCCTTTTTTTAATAAAATTATTGAAATATAATGAAAAACAATAAAAAATCACTAAATTTTTTAAATAAAATTATTGAAATATAATGAAAAAACAATAAAAAATTGCTACATTTTTTAAAAAATAATTGAATTTAGCTATAAATCGCCAAAAACCACCCTTTTTTAAATAAAATTATTGAAATATAATGAAAAAACAATAAAAAATCGCCAAATTGCTTAACTAATAATTGAATTTAGCTGTAAATCGCTAAAAAAACCACCCGTTATTAAATATAATTATTGAAATATAATGAAAAAACAATAAAAAATCACTAAATTGTTTAACTAGTAATTGAATTTAGCTATAAATCGCCAAAAACCACCCTTTTTTAAATAAAATTATTGAAATATAATGAAAAAAGAATAAAAAATCGCTAAATTGCTTAACTTATAATTGAATTTAGCTATAAATCGCTAAAAACCACCCGTTATTAAATAAAATTATTGAAATATAATGAAAAAACAATAAAAAATCGCTTTATTTTTTTAATAATAATTGAATTTAGCTATAAATCGCCTAAAACCACCCTTTTTTAAATAAAATTATTGAAATATAATGAAAAAACAATAAAAAATAGATAAATTGCTTAACTTATAATTGAATTTAGCTATAAATCGCTAAAAACCACCAGTTTTTTAATAAAATTATTGAAATATAATGAAAAAACAATAAAAATCGCAAAATGTTTTAAATAATAATTGAATTTAGCTATAAATCGCTAAAAACCCCCCTTTTTTAAATAAAATTATTGAAATATAATAAAAAAAAAATCGCTAAATAATTGAATTTAGCTATAAATCGCTAAAAACCACCCTTTTTTTAATAAAATTATTGAAATATAATGAAAAACAATAAAAAATCACTAAATTTTTTAAATAAAATTATTGAAATATAATGAAAAAACAATAAAAAACCACCCTTTTTTAAATAAAATTATTGAAATATAATGAAAAAACAATAAAAAATCGCTAAATTGCTTAACTAATAATTGAATTTAGCTATAAATCGCTAAAAACCACCCGTTATTAAATAAAATTATTGAAATATAATGAAAAAACAATAAAAAATCGATAAATTGCTTAACTAATAATTGAATTTAGCTATAAATCGCTAAAAACCACCCGTTATTAAATAAAATTATTGAAATATAATGAAAAAACAATAAAAAATCGCTAAATTGTTTAACTAGTAATTGAATTTAGCTATAAATCGCCAAAAACCACCCTTTTTTAAATAAAATTATTGAAATATAATGAAAAACAATAAAAAATCGCTAAATTTTTTAAATAAAATTATTGAAATATAATGAAAAAACAATAAAAAATAGCTACATTTTTCAAATAATAATTGAATTTAGCTATAAATCGCCAAAAACCACCCTTTTTTTAAATAAAATTATTGAAATATAATGAAAAAACAATAAAAAATCGCTAAATTGTTTAACTAATAATTGAATTTAGCTATAAATCGCTAAAAACCACCAGTTTTAAATAAAATTATTGAAATATAATGAAAAATCAATAAAAATCGCTAAATTGTTTAACTAATAATTGAATTTAGCTATAAATCGCTAAAAACCACCAGTTTTAAATACAATTATTGAAATATAATGAAAAAACAATAAAAAATCGCTAAATTGTTTAACTAATAATTGAATTTAGCTATAAATCGCTAAAAACCACCAGTTTTAAATAAAATTATTGAAATATAATGAAAAATCAATAAAAAAATCGCTAAATTTTTTAAATAATAATTGAATTTAGCTATAAGTCGCCAAAAACCACCCTTTTTTAAATAAAGTTATTGAAATATAATGAAAAAATAATAAAAATCGCTTTATTTTTTAAATAATAATTGAATTTAGCTATAAATCGCCTAAAACCACTCATTTTTAAATAAAATTATTGAAATATAATAAAAAAACAATAAAAAAAAATCGCTAAATAATTGAATTTAGCTATAAATCGCTAAAAACCACCCTTTTTTTAATAAAATTATTGAAATATAATGAAAAACAATAAAAAATCACTAAATTTTTTAAATAAAATTATTGAAATATAATGAAAAAACAATAAAAAATCGCTGCATTTTTTAAATAATAATTGAATTTAGCTATAAATCGCCAAAAACCACCCTATTTTAAATAAAATTATTTAAATATAATGAAAAAACAATAAAAAATCGCTAAATTGCTTAACTAATAATTGAATTTAGCTATAAATCGCTAAAAACTACCCGTTATTAAATAAAATTATTGAAATATAATGAAAAAACAATAAAAAAATCGCTAAATTGTTTAACTAGTAATTGAATTTAGCTATAAATCGCCAAAAACCACCCTTTTTTAAATAAAATTATTGAAATATAATGAAAAAACAATAAAAAATCGCTACATTTTTTAAATAATAATTGAATTTATCTATAAATCGCCTAAAACCACCCTTTTTTAAATAAAATTATTGAAATATAATGAAAAAACAATAAAAAATCGCTAAATTGCTTAACTAATAATTGAATTTAGCTATAAATCGCTAAAAACCACCCGTTATTAAATAAAATTATTGAAATATAATGAAAAAACAATAAAAAATCGCTAAATTGCTTAACTAATAATTGAATTTAGCTATAAATCGCTAAAAACCACCCGTTATTAAATAAAATTATTGAAATATAATGAAAAAACAATAAAAAATCGCTAAATTGTTTAACTAGTAATTGAATTTAGCTATAAATCGCCAAAAACCACCCTTTTTTAAATAAAATTATTGAAATAAAATGAAAAACCATAAAAAATCGCTAAATTTTTTAAATAAAATTATTGAAATATAATGAAAAAACAATAAAAAATCGCTACATTTTTCAAATAATAATTGAATTTAGCTATAAATCGCCAAAAACCACACTTTTTTTAAATAAAATTATTGAAATATAATGAAAAAACAATAAAAAATCGCTACATTTTTTAAATAAAATTATTGAAATATAATGAAAAAACAATAAAAAATCGCTACATTTTTCAAATAATAATTGAATTTAGCTATAAATCGCCAAAAACCACCCTTTTTTAAATAAAGTTATTGAAATATAATGAAAAAACAATAAAAAATCGCAAACTTTTTAAAAAAAATAATTGAATTTAGCTATAAATCGCCTAAAACCACTCATTTTTAAATAAAATTATTGAAATATATTGAAAAAACAATAAAAAATCGCTACATTTTTTAAATAATAATTGAATTTAGCTATAAATCGCCAAAAACCAACATTTTTTAAATAAAATTATTGAAATATAATTAAAAAACAATAAAAAAATCGCAAAATTTTTTAAAAAATAATTGAATTTAGCTATACATCGCCTAAAACCACTCATTTTTAAATAAAATTATGGAAATATAATAAAAAAACAATAAAAAATCGATAAATTGCTTAACTAATAATTGAATTTAGCTATAAATCGCTAAAAACCACCCGTTATTAAATAAAATTATTGAAATATAATGAAAAAACAATAAAAAATCGCTAAATTGTTTAACTAGTAATTGAATTTAGCTATAAATCGCCAAAAACCACCCTTTTTTAAATAAAATTATTGAAATATAATGAAAAACAATAAAAAATCGCTAAATTTTTTAAATAAAATTATTGAAATATAATGAAAAAACAATAAAAAATCGCTACATTTTTCAAATAATAATTGAATTTAGCTATAAATCGCCAAAAACCACCCTTTTTTTAAATAAAATTATTGAAATATAATGAAAAAACAATAAAAAATCGCTAAATTGTTTAACTAATAATTGAATTTAGCTATAAATCGCTAAAAACCACCAGTTTTAAATAAAATTATTGAAATATAATGAAAAATCAATAAAAATCGCTAAATTGTTTAACTAATAATTGAATTTAGCTATAAATCGCTAAAAACCACCAGTTTTAAATACAATTATTGAAATATAATGAAAAAACAATAAAAAATCGCTAAATTGTTTAACTAATAATTGAATTTAGCTATAAATCGCTAAAAACCACCAGTTTTAAATAAAATTATTGAAATATAATGAAAAATCAATAAAAAAATCGCTAAATTTTTTAAATAATAATTGAATTTAGCTATAAGTCGCCAAAAACCACCCTTTTTTAAATAAAGTTATTGAAATATAATGAAAAAATAATAAAAATCGCTTTATTTTTTAAATAATAATTGAATTTAGCTATAAATCGCCTAAAACCACTCATTTTTAAATAAAATTATTGAAATATAATAAAAAAACAATAAAAAAAAATCGCTAAATAATTGAATTTAGCTATAAATCGCTAAAAACCACCCTTTTTTTAATAAAATTATTGAAATATAATGAAAAACAATAAAAAATCACTAAATTTTTTAAATAAAATTATTGAAATATAATGAAAAAACAATAAAAAATCGCTGCATTTTTTAAATAATAATTGAATTTAGCTATAAATCGCCAAAAACCACCCTATTTTAAATAAAATTATTTAAATATAATGAAAAAACAATAAAAAATCGCTAAATTGCTTAACTAATAATTGAATTTAGCTATAAATCGCTAAAAACTACCCGTTATTAAATAAAATTATTGAAATATAATGAAAAAACAATAAAAAAATCGCTAAATTGTTTAACTAGTAATTGAATTTAGCTATAAATCGCCAAAAACCACCCTTTTTTAAATAAAATTATTGAAATATAATGAAAAAACAATAAAAAATCGCTACATTTTTTAAATAATAATTGAATTTATCTATAAATCGCCTAAAACCACCCTTTTTTAAATAAAATTATTGAAATATAATGAAAAAACAATAAAAAATCGCTAAATTGCTTAACTAATAATTGAATTTAGCTATAAATCGCTAAAAACCACCCGTTATTAAATAAAATTATTGAAATATAATGAAAAAACAATAAAAAATCGCTAAATTGCTTAACTAATAATTGAATTTAGCTATAAATCGCTAAAAACCACCCGTTATTAAATAAAATTATTGAAATATAATGAAAAAACAATAAAAAATCGCTAAATTGTTTAACTAGTAATTGAATTTAGCTATAAATCGCCAAAAACCACCCTTTTTTAAATAAAATTATTGAAATAAAATGAAAAACCATAAAAAATCGCTAAATTTTTTAAATAAAATTATTGAAATATAATGAAAAAACAATAAAAAATCGCTACATTTTTCAAATAATAATTGAATTTAGCTATAAATCGCCAAAAACCACACTTTTTTTAAATAAAATTATTGAAATATAATGAAAAAACAATAAAAAATCGCTACATTTTTTAAATAAAATTATTGAAATATAATGAAAAAACAATAAAAAATCGCTACATTTTTCAAATAATAATTGAATTTAGCTATAAATCGCCAAAAACCACCCTTTTTTAAATAAAGTTATTGAAATATAATGAAAAAACAATAAAAAATCGCAAACTTTTTAAAAAAAATAATTGAATTTAGCTATAAATCGCCTAAAACCACTCATTTTTAAATAAAATTATTGAAATATATTGAAAAAACAATAAAAAATCGCTACATTTTTTAAATAATAATTGAATTTAGCTATAAATCGCCAAAAACCAACATTTTTTAAATAAAATTATTGAAATATAATTAAAAAACAATAATAAAATCGCAAAATTTTTTAAAAAATAATTGAATTTAGCTATACATCGCCTAAAACCACTCATTTTTAAATAAAATTATGGAAATATAATAAAAAAACAATAAAAAATCGATAAATTGCTTAACTAATAATTGAATTTAGCTATAAATCGCTAAAAACCACCCGTTATTAAATAAAATTATTGAAATATAATGAAAAAACAATAAAAAATCGCTAAATTGTTTAACTAGTAATTGAATTTAGCTATAAATCGCCAAAAACCACCCTTTTTTAAATAAAATTATTGAAATATAATGAAAAACAATAAAAAATCGCTAAATTTTTTAAATAAAATTATTGAAATATAATGAAAAAACAATAAAAAATCGCTACATTTTTCAAATAATAATTGAATTTAGCTATAAATCGCCAAAAACCACCCTTTTTTTAAATAAAATTATTGAAATATAATGAAAAAACAATAAAAAATCGCTAAATTGTTTAACTAATAATTGAATTTAGCTATAAATCGCTAAAAACCACCAGTTTTAAATAAAATTATTGAAAAATCGCAAAATTTTTTAAATAATAATTGAATTTAGCTATAAATCGCTTAAAACCACCCTTTTTTAAATAAAATTATTGAAATATAATGAAAAACAATAAAAAATCGCTAAATTTTTTAAATAAAATTATTGAAATATAATAAAAAACAACAATAAAAAAAAATCGCTAAATAATTGAATTTAGCTATAAATCGCTAAAAACCACCAGTTTTTTAATAAAATTATTGAAATATAATAAAAAAACAATAAAAAATCGATAAATTGCTTAACTAATAATTGAATTTAGCTATAAATCGCTAAAAACCACCCGTTATTAAATAAAATTATTGAAATATAATGAAAAAACAATAAAAAATCGCTAAATTGTTTAACTAGTAATTGAATTTAGCTATAAATCGCCAAAAACCACCCTTTTTTAAATAAAATTATTGAAATATAATGAAAAACAATAAAAAATCGCTAAATTTTTTAAATAAAATTATTGAAATATAATAAAAAACAACAATAAAAAAAAATCGCTAAATAATTGAATTTAGCTATAAATCGCTAAAAACCACCAGTTTTTTAATAAAATTATTGAAATATAATGAAAAAACAATAAAAAATCGCAAAATTTTTTAAATAATAATTGAATTTAGCTATAAGTCGCCAAAAACCACCCTTTTTTAAATAAAGTTATTGAAATATAATGAAAAAATAATAAAAATCGCTTTATTTTTTAAATAATAATTGAATTTAGCTATAAATCGTCTAAAACCACTCATTTTTAAATAAAATTATTGAAATATAATAAAAAAAACAATAAAAAAAAATCGCTAAATAATTGAATTTAGCTATAAATCGCTAAAAACCACCCTTTTTTTAATAAAATTATTGAAATATAATGAAAAACAATAAAAAATCACTAAATTTTTTAAATAAAATTATTGAAATATAATGAAAAAACAATAAAAAATCGCTGCATTTTTTAAATAATAATTGAATTTAGCTATAAATCGCCAAAAACCACCCTATTTTAAATAAAATTATTTAAATATAATGAAAAAACAATAAAAAATCGCTAAATTGCTTAACTAATAATTGAATTTAGCTATAAATCGCTAAAAACTACCCGTTATTAAATAAAATTATTGAAATATAATGAAAAAACAATAAAAAATCGCTAAATTGTTTAACTAGTAATTGAATTTAGCTATAAATCGCCAAAAACCACCCTTTTTTAAATAAAATTATTGAAATATAATGAAAAAACAATAAAAAATCGCTACATTTTTCAAATAATAATTGAGTTTAGCTATAAATCGCCAAAAACCACCCTTTTTTAAATAAAGTTATTGAAATATAATGAAAAAACAATAAAAAATCGCAAACTTTTTAAAACAAATAATTGAATTTAGCTATAAATCGCCTAAAACCACTCATTTTTAAATAAAATTATTGACATATATTGAAAAAACAATAAAAAATCGCTACATTTTTTAAATAATAATTGAATTTAGCTATAAATCGCCAAAAACCAAAATTTTTTAAATAAAATTATTGAAATATAATTAAAAAACAATAAAAAAATCGCAAAATTTTTTAAAAAATAATTGAATTTAGCTATACATCGCCTAAAACCACTCATTTTTAAATAAAATTATTGAAATATAATGAAAAAACAATAAAAATCGCAAAATTTTTTAAATAATAATTGAATTTAGCTATAAATCGCTTAAAACCACCCTTTTTAAATAACATTATTGAAATATAATAAAAAAAAACAATAAAAAAAATCGCTAAATAATTGAATTTAGCTATAAATCGCTAAAAACCACCAGTTTTTTAATAAAATTATTGAAATATAATGAAAAAACAATAAAAATCGCAAAATTTTTTAAATAATATTTGAACTTAGCTATAAATCGCTAAAAACCCCCCTTTTTTAAATAAAATTATTGAAATATAATAAAAAAAAAATCGCTAAATAATTGAATTTAGCTATAAATCGCTAAAAACTACCCTTTTTTTAATAAAATTATTGAAATATAATGAAAAACAATAAAAAATCACTAAATTTTTTAAATAAAATTATTGAAATATAATGAAAAAACAATAAAAAATTGCTACATTTTTTAAAAAATAATTGAATTTAGCTATAAATAGCCAAAAACCACCCTTTTTTAAATAAAATTATTGAAATATAATGAAAAAACAATAAAAAATCGCCAAATTGCTTAACTAATAATTGAATTTAGCTGTAAATCGCTAAAAAAAACCACCCGTTATTAAATATAATTATTGAAATATAATGAAAAAACAATAAAAAATCACTAAATTGTTTAACTAGTAATTGAATTTAGCTATAAATCGCCAAAAACCACCCTTTTTTAAATAAAATTATTGAAATATAATGAAAAAAGAATAAAAAATCGCTAAATTGCTTAACTTATAATTGAATTTAGCTATAAATCGCTAAAAACCACCCGTTATTAAATAAAATTATTGAAATATAATGAAAAAACAATAAAAAATCGCTTTATTTTTTTAATAATAATTGAATTTAGCTATAAATCGCCTAAAACCACCCTTTTTTAAATAAAATTATTGAAATATAATGAAAAAACAATAAAAAATAGATAAATTGCTTAACTTATAATTGAATTTAGCTATAAATCGCTAAAAACCACCCGTTATTAAATAAAATTATTGAAATATAATGAAAAAAACAATAAAAAATCGCTAAATTGTTTAACTAGTAATTGAATTTAGCTATAAATCGCCAAAAACCACCGTTTTTTAAATAAAATTATTGAAATATAATGAAAAAACAATAAAAAATCGCTAAATTTTTTTAATAAAATTATTGGAATATAATGAAAAAACAATAAAAATCGCTACATTTTTCAAATAATAATTGAATTTAGCTATAAATCGCCAAAAACCACCCTTTTTTAAATAAAATTATTGAAATATAATGAAAAAACAATAAAAAATCGCTAAATTTTTTAAATAAAATTATTGAAATATAATGAAAAAACAATACAAAATCGCTACATTTTTCAAATAATAATTGAATTTAGCTATAAATCGCCAAAAACCACCTTTTTTTAAATAAAATTATTGAAATATAATGAAAAAATAATAAAAAAAATCGCTAAATTTTTTAGATAAAATTATTGAAATATAATGAAAAAACAATAAAAAATCGCTACATTTTTCAAATAATAATTGAATTTAGCTATAAATCGCCAAAAACCACCCTTTTTTAAATAAAATTATTGAAATATAATGAAAAAACAATAAAAAATCGCTAAATTTTTTAAATAAAATTATTGAAATATAATGAAAAAACAATACAAAATCGCTACATTTTTCAAATAATAATTGAATTTAGCTATAAATCGCCAAAAACCACCCTTTTTTAAATAAAATTATTGAAATATAATGAAAAAACAATAAAAAATCGATAAATTTTTTAAATAAAATTATTGAAATATAATAAAAAACAATTAGTATTGTGGTTATTTTGTTGAACTATTTATGGTTTTCAATCCAAATTTTTAATATTTTTAATTAGGCTTAAGTTCATGAAATTTAATTTTTATTAAATTATTTTTATGAAGAAAGGAATTTTACAACCTGAAAATCAATTAAAATTGTTATTGATAATCTTTCATTCTTGACGTGGCTCGGGCTCGAACCCTGGCCGGCAGGTTACCATGACATGTTTCGATCGCAACCACTCGATCTCCTCAGATGGATTTGCCGTCTTACACCCGCAGCCATCGACGACTGCTGACGTCACTAGTCAAACATCAATCCTTAAACCAAATTGTATTTTAACATTTGGTAGATCGAAATTTGCTTTCCTGAATGATTATCTATTTTAATTGATTTTACATGTTTTTTCCTTTACTTCTGTTTTTTCGTACTTTCGTCAAGAATTTTTCTTGAAGTCCAAGTACATTTTTTTGTTTTTTCACTTTGTCTTTCTCTTTTCTGTTGACCTTTTTCAGCACAACTTGAAGGACAAATGTACACATAGAGCTCGTGCCTCAGCTTTAACAATAATTAGTATTGTGGTTATTTTGTTGAACTATTTATGGTTTTCAATCCAAATTTTTAATATTTTTAATTAGGCTTAAGTTCATGAAATTTAATTTTTATTAAATTATTTTTATGAAGAAAGGAATTTTACAACATGAAAATCAATTAAAATTGTTATTGATAATCTTTCATTCTTGACGTGGCTCGGGCTCGAACCCTGGCCGGCAGGTTACCATGACATGTTTCGAACGCAACCACTCGATCTCCTCAGATGGATTTGCCGTCTTACACCCGCAGCCATCGACGACTGCTGACGTCACTAGTCAAACATCAATCCTTAAACCAAATTGTATTTTAACATTTGGTAGATCGAAATTTGCTTTCCTGAATGGCAAATCCATCTGAGGAGATCGAGTGGTTGCGATCGAAACATGTCATGGTAACCTGCCGGCCAGGGTTCGAGCCCGAGCCACGTCAAGAATGAAAGATTATCAATAACAATTTTAATTGATTTTCATGTTGTAAAATTCCTTTCTTCATAAAAATAATTTAATAAAAATTAAATTTCATGAACTTAAGCCTAATTAAAAATATTAAAAATAATAAAAAACAATAAAAAATCGCTAAATTTTTTCAATTATAATTGAATTTAGCTATAAATCGCTAAAAACCACCCTTTTTTAAATAAGATTATTGAAATATAATGAAAAAAAAACAATAAAAAATCGCTAAATTTTTTAAATAATAATTGAGTTTAGCTATAAATCGCCAAAAACCACCCTTTTTAAATAAAATTATTGAAATATAATGAAACAAACAATAATAAATCGCTAAATTTTTTAAATAATAATTGAGTTTAGCTATAAATCGCCAAAAACCACCCTTTTTAAATAAAATTATTGAAATACTAGCATTTAACCCGCTACTTCGTTAGCGTCTCCTATTACTTCGTGGACATATTTTTATGCCAAACTTTCTTTTTCTAGAACCAATATGCTAAAGTACATGTATCTAGGTTTTAGCAAAAAGTTCCAACATTTTTCATCTCATAGGTTGATATTCACACAGGGCTTTACACCTATAATTTTGTGTTTCTAAGGTCAATATTATAGAAAATTCAAAAAGTACCACTCATAGAACACAAAAGCAAATAAAAGAATGTTAATTTCCCGTATTATCATTTTTGATACTATTTTCTCCCCATTTATGTATTAAAAATTTCAATGTTGTAGGAGGAGCCCATAATTTTGTACGTTTTTGTCATAGAATGCAGAAAATGTTTTGCTTTAAAAGACAGATGGCGTGACAAAAAGGTTCTAAAATATGAACAGGCTTAACGCGTTTACTCCCCAAAAGGACCAATTTTCAAAAAAGTACCAGGCACCTGTCCTCTTATTATTTTAATGAAGAACAATAAGTGTTAATCTTTTTGGATCTCTTTTAGTTTTGGGTTTTTTAGGTTAGCGGGATCGATTTGGCGAGAGGCAAGCCTCCGGCCAAAAAGTTAGCTTTTTAGCTTCAGGAGTTTAGAATGTGCGATGATGAATCAGTCAGTAACTTCAAAAAAGGTTTAGATAAGCTACGAAGTGATATAATTTTTATTTACTCTTTTACACCCCAAAAAGGGCGTACCTCGAAAAAGTACCACCTTTTAATAAACAATAATAAGTATTAAATTTTGTGTATCTCTTTTAGTTAAGGAGATATGAGGTTAGCGAATTTTTTTAATGAACAACAATAAGTGTTAATGACTTTTATCTCTTTTAGTTTAGGAGGTATGAGGTTAGCAGGATCGTTTTGGCCAGAACTTATTCACTTAAGAACTTGCATGTTTAATTAATAAATACGGAAATTAATAAGGTGACAGTTAAAGAACAAAATAGTACCAAAAACCTCTAACAGAATTTTATTCACTCAGGACCTTGCATGTTTAATTTTATCTTTCTTAGGTCCAATACTAACGGAAATTCAAGTAAATAAATAAAAATGTAACAAAAAGTTCCATCTTATAGATCCTCATCCAATCATAACATTGCATGCTGAATTTTTATTTTCAAAAAGTACCAGTTAAAAAACAACAAAAGTACCAAACGGCCCTCTACAGATTCTCATTCACTCAGGACCTTGCATGTTTAATTTAATGTTTCTAGGTCCAATACTAACGGGAATTCAAAAAGTAATAGTAAATGAACAAAAAAAAATCCAAAAAGCCCTCTTACAGATTGTCATTTACTCAGGACTTTGCATGTTTAATTTTGTTTCTAGATCTATTACTTACGGAAATTAAAAAAGTACCAGCTAAAGAACAAAAAAGTTCCAAAATGCGCTTTTACAGATTCTCATTCACTCAGGACATTGCATGATGAATTTTATGTTTCTAGGTCCAATAATAACGGAAATTCAAAGAGTACCAGTTAAAGAACAAAAAAGTACCAAAAAGCCCTCTTACAGATTCTCATTCACTCAGGAGCTTGCATGTTTAATTTTATCTTTCTAGGTCCAATACCAATTGAAATTCAAAAAGTACCAGTCAAAGAATAAAAAAGAACAACAAGTTCCCTCTTATATATTTTCATCCACCCAGGACAGTGCATCTTAAATTTTATGTTTCTAGGTCCAATACTTACGGAAATTAAAAAAGTACCAGTTTAAGAACTTAAAAGTTCCAATAAGCGCTTTTTGAGATTCTTATTCACTCAGGACCTTGCATGTTTAATTTTATATTTCTAGGTCCATTACTTACGGAAATTAAAAAAGTACCAGCTAAAGAAAAAAAAAGTACCAAAATGCGCTTTTACAGATTCTCATTCACTCAAGACCTTGCATGTTTAAATTTATGTTTCTAGGTCCAATACTAACGGTAGTTCAAAAAGTACCAGTAAATGAACAAAAAAAAAGTACCAAAAAGCCCTCTTACAGATTCTCATTCACTCAGGGTATTGCATGTTTAATTTTATGTTTCTAGGTCCAATACTAACGGAGATTCAAAAAGGACCAGTTAAAGACAAAAAAGTACCAAAATGTTCTCCCATAGATTCTCATCCACTCAGGACATAACATGTTGAATTTTATGTTTCTAGGTCCAATAATAACGGAAATTCAAAAACTACCAGTTAAAGAACCAAAAAGCCCTCTTACAGATTCTCATTCATTCAGGAGCTTGCATGTTTAATTTTATCTTTCTAGGTTCAATTCCAATGGAAATTCAAAAAGTACCAGTCAAAAAATAAAAAAGAACAAAAAGTTCACTCTTATATATTTTCATCCACCCAGGACAGTGCATCTTAAATTTTATGTTTCTAGGTCCAATACTAACGGCTATTCAAAAAGTACCAGTTTAAGAACTAAAAAGTACCAATAAGCGCTTTTTGAGATTCTCATTCACTCAGGACCATGCAGGTTTAATTTTATGTTCATAAGACCAATATTAGCGAAAATTTTAAAAAAGTACCAGTTAAAAAACCAAAAAGTACCAAAAAGATCTCTCATACAGATTGTCATTCACTCAAGTCCTTCCATGTTTAATTTTATGTTTTTAGGTCCAATACTAACGGAAATTCAAAAAGTACCAGTTAAAGAACAAAAAAGTACCAAAAAGATCGGCAATAGATTCTTATCCACTCAAAACATTGCATGTTGAATCTTATGATTTAAGGTACAATATTAACGATAATTAAAAAAATACCAGTTGTTGGTCCAAAAAGCTAAAGAAAAGTATAAAATTTCACGTATTTCCTTTTTTTGGTACTATTTGTTCCTCCCATTAAAGTGTCAAAAATTTCAGTACTGTAGTGGGAGCCTATAATTTGGTACGAATATGTCAATGAATGGAGAAAAATGGTTTTGTAAAAAAAAGTACCAAAAAAATCACGATTTTCACCCCTAAAATGTTCGAATTTCGAAAAAGTACCAAATCTATATTCGTATTTTTTGATCCCTTTCGAATGTGGTATAAATTTTGTTTCTATGTTTATTGGTTCTAAAGATAGATGTGGTTCAAATAAGTACCAAAATTTAGATTTTACCTGTTTACTCCCTAAAAGGGCCGAATTTCAAAAAAGTACCAGACACCTGTCCGCTAATTTTTGTAAAGAACAGCGATATGTATTACATTTTTTTTTGTATATCTTTTAGTTTTGAAATTTTCGAATTTTCCCGTTTTTACCCTTTTTTACCCCCTAAACTTTTGAATTTCCAAAAATCCCGTCTTAGTGGACCGATTTGGTGAGTGACCAATCTCTTGTCCAAATTTCAAGTGTTTAGCTTCAGGCGTTTAGGCTGTGCGATGATGTTGATAACATTTAATAAATTGAAAGAAAACTGCATTACCAATACCAAAATAAAGTGTAAGTATGGCAACATGAATTTTGATATACACAGAGTTTTTTATGAGCCCCGGTTCCCAGAGAAAACGTAAGGTAATTACAGGAGCCGTATGAATGCGGTGCATACTAAAAACTGTTTTTTTTTAATTGTAGAAAGTTTTGGAGAAAAATATTGTATTTGGGTTTCCAAATTGTCGAAATGCACAAAAATCGATAAAAAAAAGTTAATAATTTTACGGTCCCCAACACATCGCCATGACATACATATATATATATATATATATATATATATATGCACAGAGTGTATTTCGGGCACGTGAAATTTTTTCACTTTTTTTAACGGAATCTACAAAATTTTTGAAAATCGGGCATATAGATTCAAATATTTTGCCCTTATTCTTAGAAAAATCGGAGGAAAATCGTTTTTAGCATAAAGCGTATTTTTAGGGTACATTGCTCTACATTGTGTACATTTAAAGGACGAGTGCCGAATCTGTACACTATGCATATGAAAATTTTTGTTGCCACATATTTCATAAAAAACTGCGTTTTTTATTCCGCCATCATGTTTTTCATTATTGAAAAACAGTGCTACCGCTGTGATTATTGGAAAACAATGTTACCGTTGTGATACTAAAGTATCAATTTTTGTTTTTTTGTTAATTTCTTAATATGTTAATTTGTTTATTGGTTTTTTTGTTTATTTGTTGATTTGTTTATTTATTTGTTTTTTTGCATATTTGTTTATTGGTTTATTTGTTAATTTGTTTGTTTCTTTATGAGTTAATTTGTTTATTTGTTAATTTGTTTATTTGTTAATTTGTTTATTTGTTTTTTTGTTTATTTGTTAATTTGTTTGTTTGTTTATTTGTTAATTTCTTTATTTGGGTATTTGTTTATTTGTTAATTTGTTTATTTGTTGGTTTGTTTATTTGTTAATTTCTTTATTTGGGTATTTGTTTATTTGTTAATTTGTTTATTTGCTTATTTGTTTATTTGTTAATTTGTTTATTTGGGTATTTGTTTATTTGTTTATTTAGTAATTTGTTAATTTGTTTATTTTTTTATTTGTTAATTTGTTTATTTGTTAATTTGTTATTTTTTTATTTGTTAATTTGTCAATTTGTTATTTTTTTTTATTTGTTTATTTGCTTTTTTGTTTATTTGTTAGTTTGTTTGTTTGTTAATTTGTTTATTTGTAAATTTGTTTATTTGTTTATTTTTTAATTTGTTTATTCGTTTATTTGTTTAATTGTTAATTTGCTTATTTGTTTATTTGCTTATTTGTTAATTTGTTTATTCGTTTATTCATTTGTTCGTTTATTTGTTAATTGGTTAATTTGTTTATTTGTTTATTAGTTTGTTCGTTTATTTGTAAATTGGTTAATTTGTTTATTTGTTTATTTGTTAATTTGTTTATCTGTTTGTTTGTTTATATGTTTTTTTGTTTATTGGTTTATTTGTTTATTTGGGTATTTGTTTATTTGTGTATTTGTTAATTTGTTTATTTGGGTATTTGGGTATTTGTTTATTTGTTAATTTGTTTATTTGTTAATTTGTTTATTTTTAAATTTGTTAATTTGATTATTTGGGTATTTGTTTATTAAGTAATTTGTTAATTTGCTTATTTGTTTATTTTTTTATTTGTTAATTTGTTTGTTCGTTTATTTGTTAATTTGTTAATTTGTTTGTTTGTTAATTTGTTTATTCGTTTGTTCGTTTATTTGTTAATTTGCTTTTTTGTTTATTTGTTAATTTTTTAAATTGTTTATTTGTTAATTCGTTTATTTGTTTATTTGTTAATTTGTTTATTTGCTTATTTTTTAATTTGTTTATTCGTTTGTTTGTGTATTTGTTAATTGGTTTATTTGTTGATTTGTTAATTTGTTTATTTGTTAATTTGCTTATTTGTTTATTTGTTTATTTGCTTAGTTGTTTATCTGTTTATTTGTTTTTTTGTTAGTTTGTTTATTTGTTTATTTGCTTGTTTGTTTTTTTGTTTATTTGCTTATTTGTTTATTTGTTGATTTGTTTATCTGCTTATTTGTTTATTTGCTTATTTGTTTGTTTGCAACATATGTTTTTCATAAATTTTACGAATTTCCGATAAAAAATACAACTGAAAAATGTGAAAAAATGCATTTTCTAGGAATGATATATGAGGAATTATGCATTAGAGACTATTTTTTCTGAAGATTACCGTGTGGCAGCTACAGGCCAAAAATGGTGCAAAAAAATATATAAATTAAAATTTTTCTACATTTTAGCATTTTTGAGGCATTAGATGCAATTTTTCGGATTATTTTGTTCTACTTTTTTCTCCTTATATTCTGTAGGCTACAATTGTAGCAAAAATAATTTCTAGCCGAGATTTTGACATGAGAAAAAAACACAAAAACTAGCAAAACGCAAAAGGGTTTCGTTGGTTGCGATAAGTGCTTCGAGAAATTCCACACGAGAAAGAGTTTGAAGTCGATATCCTTAAATATTTGGACAATTGACCAAAAATTGTGAAATATTTATAAAAATTTTATATTTTAGCAATTTTAATGCACTAACTACAGTTTTTCAGGGCCATTTTTTTTAAAGCTTTCCTTCTCCTAGTTTATAGCTAAGATTATGGCGAAGACAAGAAAACAAAATTCTAATTGGTTTTCGAGGTGAAGGGTATATTATATAAAATATAATAAAAAAATTGTTAGAACCAAAATTTCTTATTGAATATATATATATATATGAATATATATAAAATCGATTTCATCATCTTTAGATACTTAAGCACCTAAAAGAATATAAGTAATTGGGATCTTTAAAGTATGACGTATATATGGAGTAAACAAAATTAAACAACTTAACAGTAATAAAGGACAGATACTATCTAAGATTGCATCCTTTCATCTAATATACTGCAAATTTTAGTTTATTATTATATATGAAAATCTTAATAAAAATTTTAAAAATTTTTACGTCTAAAAATACTTATAAAAAAAAAATAACATGACAAATAGTAGCGCTGGTAATATGCAACTCTGTGTGTTTCTTTCTACAATGCTGCTAATTTAGCTATTTTCTCGTCAAATCCAGCGATTTTTAATAAAATTTTACTGGAATAAATAATTTTATTTGAAAAATATGGTTTTTAGCAATTTATAGCTTAATTAACTTATTATTTAAAAAATTTTGCTATTTTAATTGTCTTTGTTTTATAATATTTCAATAATTTTATTTCAAAAAGGGTGGTTTTTAGAGATTTATAGCTAAATTTAACTTTTATTTAAAAAATTTAGCTATTTTTGCTTGTTTGTTTTATAATATTCCAATAATTTTATTTCAAAAAGGGTGGTTTTCAGCGATTCATGGCTAAATTTACCTATTATTTAAAAAAATTTAGCTATTTTTGCTTGTTTGTTTTATAATATTCCAATAATTTTATTTCAAAAAGGGTGGTTTTTAAAGATTTATAGCTAAATTTACCTATTATTTAAAAAATTTAGCTATTTTAGCTTGTTTGTTTTATAATATTTCAATATTTTTATTTCAAAAAGGGTGGTGTTTTTCAGCGATTTTTAGCTAAATTTACCTATTATTAAAAAAATGTAGCTATTTTTGCTTGTTTGTTTTATAATATTTCAATAATTTTATTTCAAAAAGGGTGGTTTTCAGCGATTTATAGCCAAATTTACCTATTATTAAAAAAATTTAGCTATTTTTACTTGTTTGGTTTTAAATATTTTAATAATTTTATTTCAAAAAGGGTGGTTTTCAGCGATTTATAGCTAAATTTACCTATTATTAAAAAAATTTAGCTATTTTTACTTGTTTGTTTTATAATATTTCAATAATTTTATTTCAAAAAGGGTGGTTTTCAGCGATTTATAGCTAAATTTACCTATTATTAAAAAAATTTAGCTATTTTTACTTGTTTGTTTTATAATATTTCAATAATTTTATTTCAAAAAGGGTGGTTTTTAACGATTTATAGCTAAATTTACCAATTATTTTAAAAAATTAGCTATTTTTGCTTGTTTGTTTTATAATATTTCAATAATTTTATTTCAAAAAGGGTGGTTTTCAGCGATTTATAGCTAAATTTACCAATTATTTAAAAAATGTAGCTATTTTTGCTTGTTTGTTTTATAATATTTCAATAATTTTATTTCAAAAAGGGTGGTTTTTAACGATTTATAGCTAAATTTACCAATTATTTTAAAAAATTAGCTATTTTTGCTTGTTTGTTTTATAATATTTCAATAATTTTATTTCAAAACGGGTGGTTTTTAACGATTTATAGCTAAATTTACCAATTATTTAAAAAGTTTAGCTATTTTTGCTTGTTTGTTTTATAATATTTCAATAATTTTATTTCAAAAAGGGTGGTTTTCAGCGATTTATAGCTAAATTTACCAATTATTTAAAAAGTTTAGCTATTTTTGCTTGTTTGTTTTATAATATTTCAATAATTTTATTTCAAAAAGGGTGGTTTTCAGCGATTTATAGCTAAATTTACCAATTATTTTAAAAATTTAGCTATTTTTGCTTGTTTGTTTTATAATATTTCAATATTTTTATTTCAAAAAGGGTGGATTTTAACGAATTATAGCTAAATTTACCAATTATTTAAAAAATTTAGCTATTTTTGCTTGTTTGTTTTATAATAT
This sequence comes from Pollenia angustigena, assembly GCA_930367215.1. Taxonomy (NCBI): domain Eukaryota; kingdom Metazoa; phylum Arthropoda; class Insecta; order Diptera; family Polleniidae; genus Pollenia; species Pollenia angustigena. Next base: position 53,661,639 of record OV884059.1, on the reverse strand, counting down.
TTCAATATTTTTATTTCAAAAAGGGTGGTTTTTAACGAATTATAGCTAAATTTACCAATTATTAAAAAAAAATTAGCTATTTTTACTTGTTTGGTTTTTAATATTTCAATAATTTTATTTCAAAAAGGGTGGTTTTCAGCGATTTATAGCTAAATTTACCAATTATTTAAAAAATTTAGCTATGTTTGCTTGTTTGTTTTATAATATTTCAATATTTTTATTTCAAAAAGGGTGGTTTTTAACGAATTATAGCTAAATTTACCAATTATTAAAAAAAATTTAGCTAATTTTACGTGTTTGGTTTTTAATATTTCAATAATTTTATTTCAAAAAGGGTGGTTTTCAGCGATTTATAGCTAAATTTACCAATTATTTTAAAAATTTAGCTATTTTTGCTTGTTTGTTTTATAATATTTCAATATTTTTATTTCAAAAAGGGTGGTTTTTAACGAATTATAGCTAAATTTACCAATTATTAAAAAAAATTTAGCTATTTTTACTTGTTTGGTTTTTAATATTTCAATAATTTTATTTCAAAAAGGGTGGTTTTCAGCGATTTATAGCTAAATTTACCTATTATTAAAAAAATTTAGCTATTTTTACTTGTTTGTTTTATAATATTTCAATAATTTTATTTCAAAAAGGGTGGTTTTTAACGATTTATAGCTAAATTTACCAATTATTTTAAAAAATTAGCTATTTTTGCTTGTTTGTTTTATAATATTTCAATAATTTTATTTCAAAAAGGGTGGTTTTCAGCGATTTATAGCTAAATTTACCAATTATTTAAAAAATTTAGCTATTTTTGCTTGTTTGTTTTATAATATTTCAATAATTTTATTTCAAAAAGGGGGGTTTTTAACGATTTATAGCTAAATTTACCAATTATTTTAAAAAATTAGCTATTTTTGCTTGTTTGTTTTATAATATTTCAATAATTTTATTTCAAAAAGGGTGGTTTTCAGCGATTTATAGCTAAATTTACCAATTATTTAAAAAATTTAGCTATTTTTGCTTGTTTGTTTTATAATATTTCAATAATTTTATTTCAAAAAGGGTGGTTTTTAACGATTTATAGCTAAATTTACCAATTATTTTAAAAAATTAGCTATTTTTGCTTGTTTGTTTTATAATATTTCAATAATTTTATTTCAAAAAGGGTGGTTTTCAGCGATTTATAGCTAAATTTACCAATTATTTTAAAAATTTAGCTATTTTTGCTTATTTGTTTTATAATATTTCAATAATTTTATTTCAAAAAGGGTGGTTTTCAGCGATTTATAGCTAAATTTAATAATTATTTTAAAAATTTAGCTATTTTTGCTTGTTTGTTTTATAATATTTCAATATTTTTATTTCAAAAAGGGTGGTTTTTAACGATTTATAGCTAAATTTACCAATTATTTAAAAAATTTAGCTATTTTTGCTTGTTTGTTTTATAATATTTCAATAATTTTATTTCAAAAAGGGTGGTTTTCAGCGATTTATAGCCAAATTTACCTATTATTAAAAAAATTTAGCTATTTTTACTTGTTTGTTTTATAATATTTCAATAATTTTATTTCAAAAAGGGTGGTTTTCAGCGATTTATAGCTAAATTTACCAATTATTTTAAAAATTTAGCTATTTTTGCTTGTTTGTTTTATAATATTTCAATAATTTTATTTCAAAAAGGGTGGTTTTCAGCGATTTATAGCTAAATTTACCAATTATTTTAAAAAATTAGCTATTTTTGCTTGTTTGTTTTATAATATTTCAATAATTTTATTTCAAAAAGGGTGGTTTTCAGCGATTTATAGCTAAATTTACCAATTATTTAAAAAATTTAGCTATTTTTGCTTGTTTGTTTTATAATATTTCAATAATTTTATTTCAAAAAGGGTGGTTTTTAACGATTTATAGCTAAATTTACCAATTATTTTAAAAAATTAGCTATTTTTGCTTGTTTGTTTTATAATATTTCAATAATTTTATTTCAAAAAGGGTGGTTTTCAGCGATTTATAGCTAAATTTACCAATTATTTTTAAAATGTAGCTATTTTTGCTTGTTTGTTTTATAATATTTCAATAATTTTATTTCAAAAAGGGTGGTTTTCAGCGATTTATAGCTAAATTTAATAATTAATTTTAACCATATTATGATCACATTTAACTATAAAATGGTTACCTACAAACTTAAGTATTGTTAAAAATCCAACCATAGTATGTTGCTCTTAGAATATGGCTGCCTCCAACCAGGGTTGTCAGATTTTTTTTAGCTCCATCGCCAAACCGGATGTCAGAAATCGCCAAAAATCGCCAAACGTCAATTTTGTTCAGTTTTTATAAATTTTTTTTTTTTTTATTAATTAAATTTTGCACACAAAAAACGCTAGTATAATATTTCAGTCAAAAATCGCCAAAAACTGAGAAAAATACAAAAAAGTCGCCGAAAGTAAATTTTGTGTTGTTTCTGTAATTTTTTTCTAAATAACATAAAATGGAGATCATATATATGTATTCAGGCAATACTTTAATTAAGTACACAAGTCTATAAGATCGTACACTTCAGCCTCATCGATTTCACTACTGGAGTTTTGACCTGCATACATACTACATATTTGAATTAAATAGTGACTGAATTATAAAATTCACTTAATATGATAACAAAACAAAACTTATGTGAAAAAAAGTTACAAGTTCTTTTGTGTTACTTGGTGGTCACACGATCAAGTTTTGCCTTTCAATTCCTTTCAATTTGCAATACACTCTCAGTTTTTTCACTCACACTTTTTAAATTGAATTGTGAATTGACAATTTCACCTTTCCATTTGTTTGGCAATTTACTTTCAATTTAACAGCTGAGTACAAGTTTGTCTCTGTTGTTGTTGACATCTTGGAAGTAAATTGCTTACAAATTGAGTGCAGCCTACGTCACAGCCTTCAATTTATGTAAATTTTGACAAGCAGTATATGTAAAAGACTATCAAGAACAACTTGAACGTGTGGCCGCAGGGTTAGTAATGATAACAAAAAATGACAAGCTGTTAAACAAAATCTCCGAAATAATATAAATGGTAAAAATAGCCAAGTTAATGGAAAATCCCATCGCCAAACACGTTTCAAAAACGTCACGTTTGGCGAGAAATCGCCATATCTGACAGCCCTGCCTCCAACCATATTTTTTTTCTACGTGAGTAGTGTGTTTAGAGGGATCCTAGCGCGCATTTTTCATACAAACGTTGGGTGCATGGTGTAAGTGTTGCCAAGTTTTTATTATATTGGCCATTTTAGTTTTTTTTTTTAATAAAAAACGCTTAAAATATTTATTATAGGAATAGGAATTAAAAAACCGGGAAAGCAAAATACCAACAAAATGGGTATTTTGACGGGATTTTAGCGTCGACTTGAATATTAATTTAGGATTTTTAGTTGTTATATATATATATATATATATATATAATAGGCAAATGGTTTGAAGGTTATCTATTTTGATTACGCTGCATCGGCTTTCTACCTACTTTTTCCATACAAAAGTGAGAAGAATACTGGCAGAATTGCCAAGTTTTTATTATTGCATTTTAGCGCTTTTTTCAGTACTATTATTATGGAAAAATAATAAAACGCTACAAATTTTTAAAAATACTGTTTAGATGCAAATACGAATATGAGTGTGAAAGGGAAATGACGTGTAAAGAAAGTTGTTTATTTAGGAGGTGTGATATTTTTGGTAATTGTATAATTTCTTCGTGTACGTGTCTTGAAGATTTTAAAAATTTTGTGAGGGATGATAATTTTACTTGTGCATAAGATTTTGTGGAAAATTTTTTTTTTTATTTATTTAGTAGCAGGTGTTAAATTTCTTCGTGTACGTGTCTTGAAGATTTTAAAATTTTGTGAGGGATGATAATTTTACTTGTGTGTGTGTTTAGAATAGTTAATGACTTTGTTGCATAGGTTTTCTAGTGACTTTTTATATACATACCTCGGTAGGCTTGTGGGATAGTGAGCTAATCTCAGTATAAGGGTTGCATATTTGATTATCACCAGAGACTCTGGTCTGTTTTACTATAGCAGACTAAGGATCTAAGCCACTATTGATCGGTTGTGTGTGTGTGTGTATGTGTGTGTGTGCATGATTGATAACGATTATTCATGTGAAAAGTAGAATTCCATCCACTTTTTTTTGTATCAACAGCAACCAGCTGCACATTAGCTATGTTTACATAAATAATCAGAATTATATTACAAAAAGTAGAAAGTAGCTTCTTGGTTTTACTTATAGATCCTTAATAATTTTCGTTATCGTACTCTACTCCTCCTTATATATAACAACAACAAAAACATTAGCAACTTAGAATATACATGAATAGAGCTGACGCAGCTGTGACAAGTCAAACTGAAAACAAAAACTAAGAATGTTTGGTTTTCCGAAATTCTTTAATTCTACTAAAATAAGCCCCGCCCTTTATTTATAAATTTTTTAACTAATGAAATATGACGGGACTGTACCAAAAATATGATTAATTGTGAAAAATTTTTTGTATAAATACCGCTGATATTTCTCAATCGAAATCAATCTTGTTTGAAAATCAAACCGTGAACATTTAATTTTTAATTAAATAAAAAAAAAAAAAATTCAATCCTAAAATAAAAATGCCTTCTTTTGTGTGCAATTATCGTAAAAAAGTGTTTACACAAAACAGAAGTTTAGCGAGGCATATCAGACTATTACATGATAGTCCGTCCTCAGCATTGAAGTGTACAACTTGTAATTTACAATTTGCTTCTCGTAAAGAACTTCTTACACATACAAACTCAAGAGTGCATATACAGAATGCGGGGGAATCTTATAATTACTGCAATACATGTAAGGAGCATATTTTAAAACAAAAATGGCATTATCATTTAAGGACTATTAACCATAAAAGGAAGAGTGCTATTAAAGATTCAACAGAAAAACATCTAAATATAAAATTAAATTTTGAATTATTTTGTGAGTATATGCTTGTCAAAGAGGAAGATGATTCATATACTATAAACCTAAAGTCTCATCAAACAAAAATGATTATTTTGAGTTCAACCCTCACAATTGAGGAAATTGAACAACGTTATAAGGAAAATGAGCGAGTTTCAGGAACGTGATAGTGGATGGACTTTAATAAAAATTAAATTTCTGGAAATCAATGTAAACGAATATAATCCTATAAAAAATTAATATATATTTATCAATATAATAATTATTAAGTTAAAACTCACAATACGTATTTAAATAAAAAAAATATTCTCTTTCTTTTTAAAAATAATTTCATTTGTTTTATTTATTTATTTCTTTTTCAGTTATTTTATATAAAAATTCAAGTCATGAATATCCACAATGAAATGAATCTTCCTAGGTAGTAAAATTTTTAAAATACAGGTTTTGAATATTTCATGATGAAATAGCAATTCTATTTGTTTATAGATATTAGTAAGAATTTAAAGATAACAGATTTTGATTGTTAGTTTGATACTCTATAATATAAGTTTAATGAAGAATTTTTCTATGGTTTGATACTCTACAATGATAATATAGTTAAGAATTTAGTTCAATTCATGCTTAGGATACACTTCATGCAGTATATATTTATACATACAAAATACAATAAAATGACCATTTTATTAACCATAGTACATGGTTTATTAATTGTTTTGATAACATTTAGTAAAAGTTTATATATAGTATAAACTTGAAGTCGACTATACCAATAGAATATTAAATGTTACTGAAAAAAGGAAATCATATTACAAAATCAATTAAGATGATCTAAAAAAAAATATTACATAGGAGTTTTGAATATTTAATAAGGAAATATCTATTATATCTGCTTATAATTATCAGATAGGAATTTAAAGATAACAACTTTTTTTATAACTATTACAGCTTTATATGTTTTTTTTTCTAGTTTATTAACCATACATTATCATACCATACCATTATAATCCATAGAATATAATATAATTTAGTTAACTCCGCAAAAGAAAATCACAAACTTTATTTATTTATGTAAAACCTTACTCCATTAATCATTTATTTATACTTTATATATACTAATACCATGAAATGAATAGTTCAATAACCATATTATATGGTTTATTTAATGTTTTTGTATACCGTTTTATAATTCCTATAATTTGTTTTCCTATTATTTCCCTTCTATACTTAATATTTATACACTTCCATACATCCTTAAATATACATTCTGTTTTTAGCATTTCTATACTATACATATATAAAAAATTTTTCTTATACTAACATTCCTATATTTAATCTTAGTATTTTGATCTTCCTCTTGATATTAATCTTAGTCTTAATGTTAATCTTAGTAGTAGTCTTTTGGTCTTGGTTTTATAGTTTCGGATTTCGATCTTGTTTTTTTTTGTATAAAATTGCAACATTACTCTTATATTACTCTTGAGTGCTGCTTTGTTTACGTTTTCTTAGACTGAATACATATCTGGAAATTTAAAATTTCTTTAATCTATATATATAAAATTGTAACGTTACTGACTGACTGACTGACTGACTGACTCACTGATTCATCATCGCACAGCCTAAACGCCTGAAGCTAGACACTTGAAATTTGGACCAGAGATTGGTCACTCCCCAAATCGATCCACTAAGACGGGATTTTTGGAAATTCGAATGTTTAGGGGGTAAAAAAGGGTAAAAACGGGAAAATTCGGTAACCTTATATCTCCAAAACTAAAGGAGATACAAAAAAAATTTAATACCTATCTTTGTTCTTTAGAAAAATAAGCGGACAGGTGTCTGGTACTTTTTTGAAATTCGGCCCTATTTGGGAGTAAACGGGTAATATCTGAATTTTAGTACTTTTTTGACACCCCATCTATCGTTTGAACCAATAAACATAGAAACAAAGTTAATACCACATTCGAAACCTAACAAAAATATACGAATTTTAATTTGGTACTTTTTCGAAATTCGAACATTTAAGGGGTAAAAATCGTAACTATTTTTGGTACTTTTTTTAAAAAACATTTTTCTCCATTTATTGAAATATTCGTACTAAATTATGGGCTGCCACTATTATACTGAAATTTTTTATACTTTAATGGGGGGAAAATAGTACCAAAAAGGGGAAATACGAGAAATTTGATATTTTACTTAACTTTTTGGTTCTACAACTGGTATTTTTTAAATTATCGTTTATGTTGGACCTAAAAACATAAGATTCATCATGCAATGTCCGGAATGGATAAGAATCCATAAGGGGCAGTTTTTGGTACTTTTCTGTTAATTAACTGGTACTTTTTGAATTTACGTTAGTATTGGACCTATAAAAATAAAACTAAACATGCAATGTCCCGAATGGATGAGAATCTATAAGAGGGAACTTTTTGGTACTTTTTTGTTCATTAACTGGTACTTTTTGAATTTACGTTAATATTGGACTTAGAAACATAAAATTCAAAATGAAATGTCCTGAGTGGTTAAGAATCCATAAGGGGAAGTTTTTGGTACTTTTCTGTTCATAAAATGGTACTTTTTGAATTTCCGTTAGTAAAAATAAAATTAAACATGCAATGTCCTGAATGGATGAAAATCTATAAGAGGGAACTTTTTGGTACTTTTTTGTTCATTAACTGGTACTTGTTGAATTTCTGTTAGTATTGGACCTAGAAACATACAATTCAATATGCAATGCCCTGGATGGATGAGAATCTATAAGAGGGAACTTTTTGGTACTTTTTTGTTCATTAACTGGTACTTTTTGAATTTACGTTAATATTGGACTTAGAAACATAAAATTCAAAATGAAATGTCCTGAGTGGTTAAGAATCCATAAGGGGAAGTTTTTGGTACTTTTCTGTTCATAAAATGGTACTTTTTGAATTTCCGTTAGTATTGGACCTATAAAAATAAAATTAAACATGCAATGTCCCGAATGGATGAGAATCTATAAGAGGGAACTTTTTGGTACTTTTTTGTTCATTAACTGGTACTTTTTGAATTTACGTTAATATTGGACTTAGAAACATAAAATTCAAAATGAAATGTCCTGAGTGGTTAAGAATCCATAAGGGGAAGTTTTTGGTACTTTTCTGTTCATAAAATGGTACTTTTTGAATTTCCGTTAGTATTGGACCTATAAAAATAAAATTAAACATGCAATGTCCCGAATGGATGAGAATCTATAAGAGGGAACTTTTTGGTACTTTTTTGTTCATTAACTGGTACTTTTTGAATTTACGTTAATATTGGACTTAGAAACATAAAATTCAAAATGAAATGTCCTGAGTGGTTAAGAATCCATAAGGGGAAGTTTTTGGTACTTTTCTGTTCATTAACTGGTACTTTTTGAATTTCTGTTAGTATTGGACCTAGAAACATACAATTCAATATGCAATGCCCTGGATGGATGAGAATCTATAAGAGTGAACTTTTTGGTACTTTTTTTATCTTGGACTGGTACTTTTTGAATTTCCGTTGGTATTGGACATAGACAGATAAAATTAAACATGCAACGTCCTGGGTGGATAAGAATCTAAGAGGAAAGTTTTTGGTACTTTTTTGTTCATTTACTGGTACTTTTTGAATTTCCGTCAGTATTGGACCTAGAAACATAAAATTAAACATGCACGATACTGTGTAAATGAGAATCTTTAAGTGGGATCTTATTGGTACTTTTTTATTCGTTAGCTGGTACTTTTTGAATTTCCGTTAGTATTGGACCCAGAAACATGCAATTAAACATGGAAGGTCTTGAGTGAATGACAATCTGTTAGAGAGATCTTTTTGGTGCTTTTTCGTTTTTTAACTGGTCCTTTTTTTAAATTTTCGCTAATGTTGGTCTAATGAAAATAAAATTAAACGTGCATGGTCCTGAGTGAATGAGAATCTCTAAAAGCGCTTATAGGTACTTTTTAGTTATTAAACTGGTACTTTTTGAATATCCGTTATTATTGGACTTAGAAACATAAAATTCAAGATGCAATGCCCTAAGTGGATAAGAATATATAAGAGGGAAGTTTTCGGTACTTCTTTGTTCTTTAACTGGTACTTTTTGAATTTCCGTTAGTATTGGACCTAGAAACATAAAATTAAACATGCAAGGTCCTGAGTGAATGAAAATCTGTAAGAGGGCTTTTGGTAATATTTTGTTCTTTAACTGGTACCTTTTATATATCCGTATTTATTGGATCTAGAAACATAAAATTAAACATGCAAGCTCCTGAGTGAATGAGAATCTGTAAGAGGGACTTTTTTTTAAATAAACTGGTAATTTTTTTAATTTAATATTTATTTTTGTGCATTAAATAAAAAAGCAAATTGGTGTCTGGTACTTTAACGAAATTCGGTCGTTTTAGGTAGTAAATCTAGCTTTTAAGCCAATACGTATAGAAATAAAAATTAAATAACATTTGGTACTTATCTAAAAAATACAAATGCGAATTTGGTACTTTTTCGAAATTCGAACGTTTCAGGGGTGAAAATTGTACCTATGTATATCGATCCCGCGAACCTCATACCTCCTAAACTAAAAGAGATAAAAAACATCAGCAATTCGCTAACCGTATATTTCCTAAACAAAGAGAGATACAAAAAATTTAATACTAATTATTGTTCATTAAAAAAAATAAACGGAGAGGTGTCTGGTACTTTTTTGAAGGAAGTCCTTTTTGGGGTGTAAAAGGGTAAATAAATATTGTATCACATTTTTAGCTTTTCTAAAAAATACAAAACAGGTTTGCCCCTTTTTTGAAATTCAAACGTTTAAGGTGTGAAAATCGTTCCTAATTTTGTAACTGTTTTCTCAACATTTTTCTCCATCTCTATATAATATAAATTTGTAAAGTAACTGACGGATTCATCATCGCACATCCTAAACTCTTGAAGCTAAAAAGCTGACTTTTGGACCGAAGGTTGTCCTCTCGCCACATCGATTCCGCTAACCAAAAAAAATCCAAAATTAAAGAGAGTTATTTTATATAAAAATTCAAGTCATGAATATCCACAATGAAATGAATCTTCCTAGGTAGTAAAATTTTTAAAATACAGGTTTTGAATATTTCATGATGAAATAGCAATTCTATTTGTTTATAGATATTAGTAAGAATTTAAAGATAACAGATTTTGATTGTTAGTTTGATACTCTATAATATAAGTTTAATGAAGAATTTTTCTATGGTTTGATACTCTACAATGATAATATAGTTAAGAATTTAGTTCAATTCATGCTTAGGATACACTTCATGCAGTATATGTTTATACATTATACATACAAAATACAATAAAATGACCATTTTATTAACCATAGTACATGGTTTATTAATTGTTTTGATAACATTTAGTAAAAATTTATATATAGTATAAACTTGAAGTCGACTATACCAATAGAATATTAAATGTTACTGAAAAAAGGAAATCATATTACAAAATCAATTAAGATGATCTAAAAAAAAATATTACATAGGAGTTTTGAATATTTAATAAGGAAATATCTATTATATCTGCTTATAATTATCAGATAGGAATTTAAAGATAACAACTTTTTTTATAACTATTACAGCTTTATATGTTTTTTTTTTTCTAGTTTATTAACCATACATTATCATACCATACCATTATAATCCATAGAATATAATATAATTTAGTTAACTCCGCAAAAGAAAATCACAAACTTTATTTATTTATGTAAAACCTTACTCCATTAATCATTTATTTATACTTTATATATACTAATACCATGAAATGAATAGTTCAATAACCATATTATATGGTTTATTTAATGTTTTTGTATACCGTTTTATAATTCCTATAATTTGTTTTCCTATTATTTCCCTTCTATACTTAATACTTATACTAACATTCCTATATTTAATCTTAGTATTTTGATCTTCCTCTTGATATTAATCTTAGTCTTAATGTTAATCTTAGTAGTAGTCTTTTGGTCTTGGTTTTATAGTTTCGGATTTCGATCTTGTTTTTTTTTTTTGTATAAAATTGCAACATTACTCTTATATTACTCTTGAGTGCTGCTTTGTTTACGTTTTCTTAGACTGAATACATATCTGGAAATTTAAAATTTCTTTAATCTATATATATAAAATTGTAACGTTACTGACTGACTGACTGACTGACTCACTGATTCATCATCGCACAGCCTAAACGCCTGAAGCTAGACACTTGAAATTTGGACCAGAGATTGGTCACTCCCCAAATCGATCCACTAAGACGGGATTTTTGGAAATTCGAATGTTTAGGGGGTAAAAAAGGGTAAAAACGGGAAAATTCGGTAACCTTATATCTCCAAAACTAAAGGAGATACAAAAAAAATTTAATACCTATCTTTATTCTTTAGAAAAATAAGCGGACAGGTGTCTGGTACTTTTTTGAAATTCGGCCCTATTTGGGAGTAAACGGGTAATATCTGAATTTTAGTACGTTTTTGACACCCCATCTATCTTTTGAACCAATAAACATAGAAACAAAGTTAATACCACATTCGAAACCTAACAAAAATATACGAATTTAAATTTGGTACTTTTTCGAAATTCGAACATTTAAGGGGTAAAAATCGTAACTATTTTTGGTACTTTTTTTAAAAAGCATTTTTCTCCATTTATTGAAATATTCGTACTAAATTATGGGCTGCCACTATTATACTGAAATTTTTTATACTTTAATGGGGGGAAAATAGTACCAAAAAGGGGAAATACGAGAAATTTGATATTTTACTTAACTTTTTGGTTCTACAACTGGTATTTTTTAAATTATCGTTTATGTTGGACCTAAAAACATAAGATTCATCATGCAATGTCCGGAATGGATAAGAATCCATAAGGGGCAGTTTTTGGTACTTTTCTGTTAATTAACTGGTACTTTTTGAATTTCCGTTAGTATTGGACCTATAAAAATAAAATTAAACATGTAATGTCCCGAATGGATGAGAATCTATAAGAGGGAACTTTTTGGTACTTTTTTGTTCATTAACTGGTACTTTTTGAATTTACGTTAATATTGGACTTAGAAACATAAAATTCAAAATGAAATGTCCTGAGTGGTTAAGAATCCATAAGGGGAAGTTTTTGGTACTTTTCTGTTCATAAAATGGTACTTTTTGAATTTCCGTTAGTAAAAATAAAATTAAACATGCAATGTCCTGAATGGATGAAAATCTATAAGAGGGAACTTTTTGGTACTTTTTTGTTCATTAACTGGTACTTTTTGAATTTCTGTTAGTATTGGACCTAGAAACATACAATTCAATATGCAATGCCCTGGATGGATGAGAATCTATAAGAGGGAACTTTTTGGTACTTTTTTGTTCATTAACTGGTACTTTTTGAATTTACGTTAATATTGGACTTAGAAACATAAAATTCAAAATGAAATGTCCTGAGTGGTTAAGAATCCATAAGGGGAAGTTTTTGGTACTTTTCTGTTCATAAAATGGTACTTTTTGAATTTCCGTTAGTATTGGACCTATAAAAATAAAATTAAACATGCAATGTCCCGAATGGATGAGAATCTATAAGAGGGAACTTTTTGGTACTTTTTTGTTCATTAACTGGTACTTTTTGAATTTACGTTAATATTGGACTTAGAAACATAAAATTCAAAATGAAATGTCCTGAGTGGTTAAGAATCCATAAGGGGAAGTTTTTTGTACTTTTCTGTTCATAAAATGGTACTTTTTGAATTTCCGTTAGTATTGGACCTATAAAAATAAAATTAAACATGCAATGTCCTGAATGGATGAAAATCTATAAGAGGGAACTTTTTGGTACTTTTTTGTTCATTAACTGGTACTTTTTGAATTTCTGTTAGTATTGGACCTAGAAACATACAATTCAATATGCAATGCCCTGGATGGATGAGAATCTATAAGAGTGAACTTTTTGGTACTTTTTTTATCTTGGACTGGTACTTTTTGAATTTCCGTTGGTATTGGACATAGACAGATAAAATTAAACATGCAACGTCCTGGGTGGATAAGAATCTAAGAGGAAAGTTTTTGGTACTTTTTTGTTCATTTACTGGTACTTTTTGAATTTCCGTCAGTATTGGACCTAGAAACATAAAATTAAACATGCACGATACTGTGTAAATGAGAATCTTTAAGTGGGATCTTATTGGTACTTTTTTATTCGTTAGCTGGTACTTTTTGAATTTCCGTTAGTATTGGACCCAGAAACATGCAATTAAACATGGAAGGTCTTGAGTGAATGACAATCTGTTAGAGAGATCTTTTTGGTGCTTTTTCGTTTTTTAACTGGTCCTTTTTTTAAATTTTCCCTAATGTTGGTCTAATGAAAATAAAATTAAACGTGCATGGTCCTGAGTGAATGAGAATCTCTAAAAGCGCTTATAGGTACTTTTTAGTTATTAAACTGGTACTTTTTGAATATCCGTTATTATTGGACTTAGAAACATAAAATTCAAGATGCAATGCCCTAAGTGGATAAGAATATATAAGAGGGAAGTTTTTGGTACTTCTTTGTTCTTTAACTGGTACTTTTTGAATTTCCGTTAGTATTGGACCTAGAAACATAAAATTAAACATGCAAGGTCCTGAGTGAATGAAAATCTGTAAGAGGGCTTTTGGTACTATTTTGTTCTTTAACTGGTACCTTTTATATATCCGTATTTATTGGATCTAGAAACATAAAATTAAACATGCAAGCTCCTGAGTGAATGAGAATCTGTAAGAGGGATTTTTTTTTAAATAAACTGGTAATTTTTTTAATTTAATATTTATTTTTGTGCATTAAATAAAAAAGCAAATTGGTGTCTGGTACTTTAACGAAATTCGGTCGTTTTAGGTAGTAAATCTAGCTTTTAAGCCAATACGTATAGAAATAAAAATTAAATAACATTTGGTACTTATCTAAAAAATACAAATGCGAATTTGGTACTTTTTCGAAATTCGAACGTTTCAGGGGTGAAAATTGTACCTATGTATATCGATCCCGCGAACCTCATACCTCCTAAACTAAAAGAGATAAAAAACATCAGCAATTCGCTAACCGTATATTTCCTAAACAAAAAGAGATACAAAAAATTTAATACTAATTATTGTTCATTAAAAAAAATAAACGGAGAGGTGTCTGGTACTTTTTTGAAGGAAGACCTTTTTGGGGTGTAAAAGGGTAAATAAATATTGTATCACATTTTTAGCTTATCTAAAAAATACAAAACAGGTTTGCCCCTTTTTTGAAATTCAAACGTTTAAGGTGTGAAAATCGTTCCTAATTTTGTTACTGTTTTCTCAACATTTTTCTCCATCTCTATATAATATAAATTTGTAAAGTAACTGACGGATTCATCATCGCACATCCTAAACTCTTGAAGCTAAAAAGCTGACTTTTGGACCGAAGGTTGTCCTCTCGCCAAATCGATTCCGCTAACCAAAAAAAATCCAAAATTAAAGAGATCCAAAAAATTTAACACTTATTGTTGTTCGTTAAAAAAAATAAGGGGACAGGTGCCTGGTACTTTTTTGAAAATAAACTTTGGCATAAAAATATGTCCACGAAGAAAAGGAGACGCTAACAAAGTAGCGGGTTAAATGCTAGTTACACATAAAATATTTATCTTTTGTTATACGAATGCGTTGAAATTAGTGTTTTCAATTGAAATATTAAACTTAGATTTTAATTAGAGATATATATCTTTTATTTTATATAGACAATTAATACTCGATACATGTGACAACCTCGAAACTTGCACCGACCCCAGTTTTCATTACGTGCAAGAATCGAGTTTCTACTATACTTTATTCTCATAATCACACAAGACGATTTTAAGAAAATCCATACTAATCCTTTCCATTTTATCAAATCAACCCATTATATTATTATTTTAATTTTAACAATTCTTATAAATTCTTTTCAATTCTCACATAATTTTATTCATTCTATATACAACCTTAACCAGTAACTCATATTTATATATACGGTTTTTTTAAACCACTTTTAAAAACATATTTACTTGTGTACTATATTAAAAAATAATCTATAAACTTAAATGAATATTTAGGTTTATATTAAGTAATTTGATTATACGCTGATGTCTTTTCTACCTTAAATTTATATATTGGATAGAAGGTTACAACTGAATGTAGTGTTTCGGTAAGAATGTCTTTATATTACTTTTAATCAGGTTTCTTATAATACAAAGTTTTTAAATGAAATATTAACAATTCTAATGTTAATTTCAATCTAATTTCATTTAAATCATATACCTATATATATTATAATTTAAATGAAATTAGATTGAAATTAACATTAGGATTGTTAATATTTCATTCAAAAACTCTGTATTATAAGAAACCTGATTTAAAGTAATATAAGGACATTCTTATCAAAACAAAACATTTAGATGTAACTTTCTATCCAATATATAAATTTAATGTAGAAAAACTATCAGCATTTCTCAGCGTATAATAAATTATTTAATATAAACCTAAATTTTCATTTAAGTTTATAGATAATTTTTTAATATAGTAGACAATCGCCTTGTGTAATTAATTTGATTAGAATGAAGTACGGTAGAAACTCGATTCTTACACATAATGAAAACCGGGGTCTATGCAAGTTTCGATGTTGTCGCAAGTACCGAGTATTAATTTCCTATATAAAATAAAAGACATATGAGTTAAAACACGTCAAACCATCACGAAAAAATGGCATTTTCGGCATCAGCACCTCCGATTTGAATGAAATTCAACACAAATGTTATATGTAATTGGACTTTAACAAAACATAAATTTCAGACCCCACATTCTTTCGGTATCCGAACTATGACGTCATAAAAGATGTGAAAAATGTTTAAAAAAACACAAAAGTCTCCTTACAAAAGGGGATAGAACTCTTGAACTACGCAAGATAATTTATTTTTTTTGGTTTTCACCTTTAAAGGTAAATTTTTGGGGTCTTGAGTTCAAAGGTCCATATCTAGAAAAGTATATTTTTTAAAATTCTTAAAAAAATATATGTTAAGTATTATACCCTCTTCAACATTTGCAGAAAATTTAAAGGTGGAGACTCGATTGGTGTCAGAGTTATATACCAGAACGTGATTCTAAGTATGTTTTGTGTTCAAAAATCCCTTGTTGTTGTTGTATTTTAATTATTTTTTTTTAGTATATCTGGAGAACGGCAAGAGCATATTTAGTACACAAATTTAAGTTATCAATACACACCATCCCACAAAATGTGGGCGGGACTGGAGAAGTGGGCGTGGTACCTCCCGTACAAAAAATATCAAAAATTTTAAAAAATATACTTTTCTAGATATGGACCTTTGAACTCAAGACCCCAATAATTGATCTTTGACCTTATCTTAGAAAAACACAATATGCATATCATTTTAAAGGGTGCACTTTCACCTTTAAAACGATACCAATAAAACTAAATTATCTTGCGTATTTCCCCTTTTGTAAGGAGACTTTTGAGTTTTTGTCACATTTTTCACATCTTTTATGACGTCATATTTCGGAAGCCGAAAGTATCTGGGGTCTGAAAATTTATGTTTTGTTAAAGTCCAATAACATTCAACATTTGTGTTGAATTTCATTCAAATCGGAGGTGATGATGCAGAACGACTTAATGGTTTGACATGGATTCACTCATATTCATCTTTTTAAAATCTAAGTTTAATATTTCAATTTAAAACACTTAAGTTCAACGCATTCGTTTAACAGTAGATAGATATTTTATTTCCCGATATGTATTCAGTCTAAGAAAACGTAAACAAAACAGCACGCAAGAGTTATACCAGAGTAATGTTGCAAGTATCGAGTTCAAAATTTTCGGATGTCGCAAGTACTGAGTGCGTAATGAAAAATATTTCTATGTTGCAAGAATCGATGTGTGCAAGTATCAAGTATGTGCAATAATCGATTTGCAACTGTAATAGGTTTGTAAATGAGAGGTCTATAAAAAAAAAAAACTATATCGAATTCCGAAACTATAAAACCAAGACCATGTTACGCGTCGTGTCCGAAAGAATAACAAAAATTATTGAATATTTAACCTGATAGAAAAAATTAGTTAATTTTTCAAAATAAAACTTGATTAAGCGCAAAGTACTGGTGTTCAGCTAGCTCAATGGTATATACGGTTCTTAACCCAGTTTTATGACGCAAACATATAATACACTCTTTTGCTTTAAAATACCACCGAGTGTATTTAAAAGAAAAAAAAAATGCTTTAACAATTAAAATTTTAAATCTATTGGTGCCAGGTATTAAGCACATTGGGGTACAATTTTCCCACCCTTCTGACTACAAGTATGTCAGACGCCTTGACAGAATTTATATACCCTGAATTTTTCCTCTGTCCCTAAAGATGACATTATTATCTACTTACAAAAGATACATTTTGTATGGTCCATCCTTCCCTTTTAAATAAATTAACACTGCATATTTGGTATTTTACAAAATCAAATTAATAGTAATATTTATTGAAATATAAAGTAAAAAAAAAAAAAATTATCATAATAAAAAGAGAAACAATTACTCATTCATTGACAAAAAAACAAAATCAATATGAATGGAATAAAACAAGAATTTATAAAAATAAAAAAGGTGAATGGAAAGACAAAAAAAAAGTCGGACTATCGGACAAAAGAAATTTTGATAAATTCTTATAGTAAGGCTAATTTTAATACATAATTACAAAACATGTGCATACATAGGTATGCACATATGTATATTGTGTTTTTACTCACAACAAAATATGATGTTTCTCTTCAATATTCTCCGATCGAAGGGCCCAGCAATCAAATCATACTGAAGACGTAGTTGTTGTTGTTGCTAAAAAAAAAACTTATTTTTTTTTTTTAATTAATGTGTGATTTTTTTTTTTTTTTTGAAGTTTAGGAGAAATTATGAAATAAAATAAAGATACTTTAGTTTACACTAGAAAAATTTAGTAAGTCAATTAAAATATAAGTTTAAGATTTCCAAAAGTATTAAATAATTTAAATTCTTAACTAGTTGTTTTAATTTATTTAAGTTAGTTCATTTGTTTGTAATTATGATGTTTAAATTATAGTTCATGTTTGTTTTATTTGTTTATAAGTTTTAAGAAAGGAAAAAAAGTGGTTAATATTTTAAGTGAAAGATTAGTTTTGATTTTATAGCATTTCGGTAGTTGTAAAGAAATATGAATACTTCTTTTTAATTATAAGAAACTTCAATTGGATCTGGTTAGTATATTAACGTTAGAATTTTAATAGTAGTTTTTTGATTAAAATATTCGAATTATTTTATTTTTTTGTGAAAATGTTTGTATTAAAAATGACCTTTAGTAAAATTATTTATTACGTGATTGTGTACTTTACGGAAGTCTAGATCTGTCACATGGTTAAGGCTGATCGGGTGAGTTCCAAAACGTCAACTTAACAAAGTCATGCATTCCTAAACGCAACCGTGTAAAAATGTACAATGTTACACATCCCTAAATGCTTTGATATTTTGTGCAAAATAAATTACAAACACATCAATCATGGCGGAAGAAAAGTAAGTTTTCAATTTAATTATTATTTATAATGAATTTATTTATATCTTCAGAGACAAAAAGTGGACTTTTGAGTGGAAGCAGCTGTTGTTAACAACACGTTTGCAAAATGAAAGCGATTTTGCCTCTAAAAAAAAGAAAAGAATTGTTTTATGGGAGAAGGTGCTCCGGGAAATTAAAACTATTGACCCGGACTTTCCATTCAGCAGCGATGAAGTTATGCGCAAGTATTTAAACTTCATGGTGACATACAAGCGAATAAAAAGAAGAAACTGCACATCTGGAGAGTCGGCGACTTCATGGGAGTTTTTTGATAAAATGGATGAAGTGTATGGCACTCGTACCGATGTAACAGTTCCTGAAAATATGCTAGACTACACTTTGGAATCTTTGTTATCTGATAGTAATGATTCAGCACCCACCTCTGATCTTCCAAAAAGTCCAGAAGAACCTCCGCGAAAACGAGCAAGATGTGAGGTACTAGAATTTTTGCGAAGTGAGAGTAATGCTGACAAGGAAATAATGAACCAGTTCCTGGAGTGTGAAAAGCAGAAACTATGTGTTGAGAAAACAAAAATTGAAGAGATCAGAAAGTTGCGTGAAGTTTTAAGTGAAGTTTTAAGTCGAAATGGTTGCAAATAATGTGTGGCTAATTTAAATCTCATTTTAATTGAATTTAATTTTTATTATCCCGAAGTCGAACTCTGCCTTATTTTAATCTAATGTGAATTTAATTTTTATTTTTCCGGTTACTTTCTTATTTAATGAAGAGTACAAATGAATTGTTGTAATAAAGTACATATATTTACTTTTTCTAACTTCAAAACTAAAAGTTTTTTATATTTATGCTGAAAGTAGTGTTGTTAAGTTAATTCGCTTTCTTTTCGCTTCATCTTGTTGAAGTGGTGGCTGCTCTAAATAGTTGTTACATTCATGGCGAGAGCAATCTTCATCATCTAAGAGACCAATGTTATTTGAACCCTCATTTTTTAATATAATGTTATGAAGTATGAAACATGACATAATAACATATTTAATTAGTGTAAAGTTAGTCATCTCCAAATAATTTAAAATTCGAAACTTTTTTTTTTAAATGCCAAAAGCTTGTTCTACAAATACTCTTGTGGAGCTGTGAATGTTGTTAAATCGTATTTGTTCCCTGGTCAAAAATCCATTGTCTTTGTAAGGTAATATCAAAAAAGATTCCAGTGGATAAGCTGCGTCTCCGAGTAAGTGACACTCTGGTGGAAATCTTATCACTCTGTTTACAATTGCTCTCCTAAGCGGGCAGTTCTTCCATATACTGGCATCGTGGCAACGACCGGGATAACCAACGAAAACATCCGTAAATTGCATTTCGCAGTTTACAACGGCCTAAAAGCAATCATGATATAAAAATAATTTAAAAAATCAATTGTTTGCATACCTGTACCACCACAGAATACGTTCCCTTCCGATTGTAAAAGCTGATACTGTCTTTTTTTGGTTGCATTATACGAATATGTGTACCGTCTATGCAACCCAGTACGAAAGGAAAAGGATGTGAACGGCTCGATTCAAACCCTTGCATAGTACTTTCTTGCTCAAATTCGGTAGCAGGAAATTTAATTACTTTACCCTTCAATTTATTAATAAGTAGAATTATTTTGACAAAAGCCCTATAGGCAGTACCACGACCAATGTTGAAACGGTCACTGATTTCACGAAAGCTATTTTGATTACCGAGTTTCCAAAACGTAACATAAAGCGATTCTTTTGGCCAATTCCAGGACGTCCCGTTGCTGCAGCTCTCCATAAGGGTTGTAGCATTTTGTACAGTTTCTGGAATTAAAATTTTTGAGCTGGAACACAAATTCAGAATTATTGGTCACCTTGAATGTTGAAATTTCCATACGAAAATGGCTATAGAAAATGTCTTCCGGCATTTCTCCAATGGTTTCAATAAATTGTTTACATTTTGTCTCTGTGCTTTTTTCTTTATAATTGTATATAAGGCAAGAGTGCGTTGTTTTTTTTACTCTTTATGTATTTTTGTACAATTTTATTATTGCTTTCAGGTGTTTCGTCCAATAATCCCATCAAGTTTTCAAAGATTATTGTTGACATCGCCATCTTGAAAAAAACTGATTGCAAAACAGTGTTTCTAAATGCAAAAAATTTGCAAATTTGTATTAAAACAGTAGCAAAACCGCATCACTGCAATGTGTTTTGACGTTTTGGAACTCACCCATCATTTGAAGAATTATGAATTATTTTATAAATTTGAGGTATTCCAAAATGCCGTGGGTCTAGGAAAATTCCACGACCAAATTTTGAATGGACTTCCTTCAAGGAATAAATAAAAAAGATTTAGCCTTTACTTTTTGTTTGTGGAGTCTAACTTTTACCTTTTTTTTATATCACCGGTCACTTTTATTTCACTTGAAACTTTGTTTAAATATTGGCTTATAATACAAATTAATGACTTTACTTTATACTGCTTATTACCACAATATTATTATATTCAATAAAGTATGAATTAAACTTTTAGCTTTATATGGTAAACGCGTAAAATTTTAGCAATTTCAGCAAAATTAAGTATTTTATTTGTTAAATAAAATAGGAAACTGTTCGGGATTCAGAATTTTTTTTCTCTTCTTTTTTTGACTTATTTCCACTACGGTCACTTTAATAATGAAATTTTTAATTTTTGGTAGAGCATTAACTGCGTTTTAAAATTATTAATTGCATAGTAAAAAAAAGGAGAATAATTACTAACCATTATGTGTATGAGAATGTCCATGTGTGAGAAAAGGACAAAAAATCTAGGTTTACAAAACCAGAATTATTACCATATATGGTCATAAATTTGGTGATCTTAATTATCGCAATTGCAATATTACAGATTTATGCACATATATATATTTACGCACTTATTGAGTGGGAAAATCAAAGGTATTGACAATTGCAAAAAAGAATCTATTGCATGCGAAGGGTAAGAGTAACGCCAACAAAATTGAGTTGTTTTGCCATCCAACAGTATGTTTCACAAGTTTTTTTCTTTTCTGAATAATTATTCAAATAAAATTAAATAAATCGTAAAATTTTAAAAAAGGCCACAAAAATTTTAATGTGAGCAAAGAAAAAATCGCAACAAAACTGCTTCGAACTGAAAATATATATTATTTTTATGACGAACAGTAAAACGATTTTTTTTTCTATTTGAGGCAGTTTTTGTTATTCTTTAAGGAATCGTGGGGCACGATCCACAAAAGCCGGGAAAAGGTTTCAGATCAGAAGAATGAAATTTACCAATGAATTTACCTTTTAAATCTTCTACTCCATATAAGTTATTTCCAATTTTTTCTTTTATTTTGCACTTCATAAACTTTGGCATGAATTTTCTGTTAATGTTTTTGGACATGTTACTAAGTACGTGATTTTTTCTGTAAACCATTTGACCTACTTTGAAATCTATTGGTCTACTGCGCAAATTATAGTTTTTACTTGATTTTTCATGAGCAATGTCTAATTTTTTTCTAACTTGCTCCCTTATTTTCATCAATTTATCAATGTTGTTCCGAATACTAAAATCTTCGCCAGACATACATCCAAGTTTCTCTAAAATTGTATATGGACATAGCTAGGAACACCAAAAGTTGGGAACAATTCAGTTTGGAAAAATAAAATAACATTTGCAGTTGTGGCTGTTTTGAGCGGTTTGAGGAACAGGAATTTTGTCAAATGATCAAGGCAAATAAAGATCATAGAGTTTTTTGCTTTTCAATGTCAATGGGTAGGGACCCAAAAAATCACAATATATCCTTTCAAAGGGCCGATTTGTTAACATTTGGTTACCCATTAAAGGTCTTGAAATCTGATTTGTTGATTTTATGCATTTGCAAATATCACATTTTTGAACAAAAGACTTAACGTCATGGACCATTGTCGGCCAAAAGTACTTCTGCCGAATTCTGAACAAGGTTTTAAGGAAGCCCCCATGACATGACGTTTTCGAATCATGGGCTGTTTTAATAACTTGCTGGATAAGGGATTTTGGGATCCAAAGTCTCCATAGCTCATCCTCCTCTTCTTCGCCACCTTACCTAAACTTTACCCGTTTAAATATAAGATTGTCAGACAATTTCAAATCAGGCAACAGTTCCTTTTTCTCCTTTACAGTTCTTTTAAGCTCCTCATATTCTTCGGTATTGAAATCTGGCGACAGTAGGTCTACTTCGTTATCCCCATCTGATACCACTACTTCATCAACGTCCAGTCTCGATAGACAGTCTGGCACTACATTCAAACGTCCTTTTCTATGTTCGATAACAAAATCATATCTTTGGAGTTGAAGACTCCAACGGGCCAGTCTTCCGCTCAAATCTTTTTGCGACATGAGCCACTTAAGAGAGGATTGATCGGTTAGAATACGAAAAGGGAGACCATCAATGTATGGGCGAAACCTTTTTACACAAACTATAGCAGCCAGACATTCTAATTCTGTAACAGTATAGTTACTTTGTGACTTATTTAACTTTTGGGAGACATATGAAATTGGGTGCTCGTTTCCATTGTCGTCGTGTTGAAACAAAACACCCCCTACACCAACCTTAGACGCATCGCACTGTATAATGAATTCTTTTTCAAAATTAGGCTGTGCCAGCACAGGTGCTGATGCAAGAGCTATCTTAAGTCGTTCAAAAGAGGATTTCGCAGCATCAGTAAGGTGGAAAACTTTTTGGGATTTTCGTAGGCAATCAGTAAGAGGGCCGGCAATGTCAGAAAAGTTGCTAATAAAGGACCTGTACCAATTTGTGATGCCAATGAATCTGCGCACTTGTTTTGGTGTCTTTGGTAAAGGGAATTCTGCAATGGATCTTACCTTTTCAGGATCTACCTTCAGACAGCCATTCCCAACAATGTAGCCCAGATATTTAATTTCTTTTTGGCAAAATTTGCTTTTACCAATATTTATCGTTAGTTTAGCAAACCTTAAACATTGAGCTACTTGAGACAAAAGTTTCATATGTGTTTGAAAATCTGGACTGCGTACGAGTAGGTCGTCCAGATATATGAAAACATTTTCTCTCAGACGTGACGGGATAACTTTATCCATGAGTCTGCTCATGGTTTGGGGTCCGTTGCAGAGACCAAAGGGCATATATTTATAGTGGTACAGGGGTTTCCCTGGGATAGCAAAAGCAGTTTTCTCCTTGGACGACTCCGTAAGTTTAATCTGTGGGAATGCGTCCTTTAAATCTATACCAGTTATAAAAAAAGTGTCTTTAAGCCTACTTAATAAGCCGCTTATGTGTGGCAAGGGGTAAGAATCTTTTCTAGTGACCGAGTTAAGTTTTCTGCAATCGATGCATAGTCTTACTTTGCCAGGTTTTCTGACCAAAATTGCAGGTGAACACCAGGGTGAATTGGATTCTTCTATGAGCCCCAATCTTAATAGCCGGTCAATTTCCCCATAGGTTTCTTCCTGTCTTGGCGGGGAGAGAGGGTAATGCCTGCTTTTGATTGGAACGGCATCACCAGTATCAATATGGTGCTCTAGGAGTTCCGTGCAACCTAGGCCAAGTTTTTCATAAGACGGAAATTCTTGAATTATCTTCTCCAAATCTAACTTTTCCTCAGGAAAATTTTCATTTTTAACTTCTGCTAAAGACAATTCATTAATATGTGGAGGATTTTGGGGCACTATTGCTGGTGCTAGAGCGAATTCGCGCCAAAAATTTATGCCGAAATATGCAGTTTGGGTCAGAGTCGGAACTAAATAAAATTCCAAGTTTTTTGTAACACCCTTAAAGAAAATTGGCAAGGTACAATAACCAATAACTTCCTCTCTAGTATTACTTGCTGTTTTGATTGAAGACTTTATGGGCTTAAATTGAATATTAATCCTTTCTAAAAACGATAAACAGGATTTTCCCAAAACGGAAACGTTTGCCCCCGAATCAAGCAAACCAATTAAGGTTTCATTAAAAACTTTAACCTTAGCAAAAGGTCGGTCATCTGATCCATGGATCAAGGTGGATTCTATAATTTTCCTGAAATGTTTTCTTTTTTTGTATCGAAGTCTACATTTCATAATTTTAATACTAGGTTTCCTGACTACATGTGAAGTTTTGTTAATAATTGGTGAAATAATCGAAGGAAATTCAGTTTGTGTAGCTATGGAGTTATATTTTGTTGATTCAGTCTTATCAAGGTAATTTTGAGATTTATCGATAATAATCGAGTCTAGGTTGAACTCGGGGTTCTCTGGGATGGACGAGTGTCCCCGGTAGCCACTTCGCACATTTGTTTGTTTCCCTGGTTGTAATTGTTTGGACATTTTGGAGTTAAAACACCCTTATTACCACACTTGAAACAAAATGGCTTCTTTATTTCCAGTGAGCAATAAATATACGAATGCCCAAACAATAAGCAGTTCCAGCACTGAATATTGGAGTAATCGTACTTCGGTTTTCTTGAGGTAAAACCTATTGCTTCAATTTGCGGATCCGAATGGTCAGAATCTAAAGATTCGGATGAAAAGACCTCAATTTCACTTACGTTTCGAGACAATCCAGAGGGATTTTGAAATTTTGTGTCCCTAATGACCTTTTCAGCTTTTCGTGCCGTATCGCGAAATTGATTTATGTCTCTGGTTTCTGCATTAAACAGTAAAAAACGTAAGTTAGGATTCAATTTTTTTTTTTTTAATGTCTATTAATGTCACATCCGGTAATGGATTTTGGAGTCTTAGATTCATTGACACAATTTTACAATGGAAATCATTGTACGATTCTTTATATTGTTGTTTATTAAGAGACATTTTCAACAATATATCGTGGTCTGATTCAAGACGACCAAACTCTTTCGTGATCGCATGACGTAGTAAAGGATAAGTAAAATTTTTGTTTTGTTTGGTAAATAACCAGTACCAGTTCTCCGCTTTTCCTTCTAAAAGGACGTGAAAGTTAGAAAGTAAGTGTTCGTCTGAGCACTTGGACCTTGAGCTAAGTGTTTCAACTTTAAAAAGGAAATCGGAAACTGACCCTTGCCAATCAAAGGAGATTTTCCACTTCTCCAATTTGACATTATTGTCCACATTTTGAAAAGAATCAGTTTGGTTATTTGATAGTCGGTTGCTATTTGAAGCTATGTTATTAAAATCTGAAATATTTTGGTAAAAATTTGGTCTAGATGTGGTTGAGTGACTCACACCCCCAATTTGTGAAATAAAATCTTTGATGGAGCTAAGCTCCCTTCCAAACTCTTCACGTGTGTTCCTCATCGTTTGCTCCATGAGAGCAATTAGAGAATCGAAGGATGTATTTGTATTCGAATTCATATTATCTTTGTTAGAAATGACTGGTTCATTATTATCTTGGCCCGCAGATTGTTCATACTGGTTTTTTTGTGTATGATATGTTCCACTAGCTGAAACTGTGTCACTAATTGGGGCAAAAGTCTGAGCCTGTGCTGAAAGTCCTTGGTTATCCATTATTTTTATATCCCCGAAATGGTTAGAAATAGGTAAACAACTTTGTATTTCCCCTGCAGGTCTAGGAGCAGAAGTAAATGTATTTAAGCTATCTGCACTTTGAGTTCCTTCAATAGGGTGGCTTTTATTTGACGAATTGGCACTAGGAGAATGCACTACTTTAGGACGCGTCTTAGAACAAGCTCCTTGAAGTTCCCTTGAAATATTATTTCGAGAAGTAGATGAACTACTTCGTCGCGAATTCCAGAATTATTTAAATTTCCCCGCGAAGAATGTCTGGTATTCATTACGAACGAGCAGAAAAGGATTTTCTTAATAAATTTTTAGATGTTACTTAACAAACAATGGAAAGATTTCTAAAGAAGATATTAATTTTATTCTCTGAACAAAAGCTCATATGAACGCGAAATCCTTTTAAATTGAATTCAAGTTTCAACTAAAAAACCTAAACCTTTGGGTTTGAAATTAAATAATAAAAAAAAATGTATTCATAAACAAAATTCCCAATTGCACAAACATGAAAAACGATATGATCTATGAGAAAATTTCAATATTTGGGTTTTTTTTTTTTTTTTTAAATCAATATAATATTTTTAATCGTAAATTATGTTAATAGTTAATTTTATTTTTAAAGTTAAGATTGGGTATAGATAGATTAGATTCTGCAATAACAATTTCTTAAATAGTTGGGAAGAATAAACACTGAACAAAATATACTTATGCAAAAAATAATATGTCATCATTTTAAAGAAAGGTGCAACGTATTTTATAATTTAAAAAAAAATACACGTCTACAATTCACTAAAATTTACTTTATGACACAAACTTTCAATACGCATCATGTAAACAATCAAAGAAGTTATTCTTATGGTCTTATTAAAGGTCTGCGCCACTGTACTTTTAAACCTGCAATATAAATGCAACAAGACCGAAACGTTATTTTAGTACTTGGCCTATAAAAAAAAACTTTAATTGGTTATATACTCAATCAAACACATAATTTCTAAATATTGCAAAAAGATTCTGAGATTAGTAACGCAAATGAAAACTATGACTAATAAAAGAATTTAAGCATTTTAGCTGGAAATGTGCAAGCTCTAGACTTGCAAAAAAAAATTTTAACCAATGGAAATAGATTTAAAAAGTTAATTTAATATGTCTTAACTTAAATTTCCTTGCTCCTTAGAGCTTTGCATTAGCTTGCAAGGTCCTTTACTGAATACCGGGCTTAGATTTTATCATGACCTTGCAGAGGCCCCACGTTGGGCGCCATATATGTTACGCGTCGTGTCCGAAAGAATAACAAAAATTATTGAATATTTAACCTGATAGAAAAAATTAGTTAATTTTTCAAAATAAAACTTGATTAAGCGCAAAGTACTGGTGTTCAGCTAGCTCAATGGTATATACGGTTCTTAACCCAGTTTTATGACGCAAACATATAATACACTCTTTTGCCTTAAAATACCACCGAGTGTATTTAAAAGAAAAAAATAAATGCTTTAACAATTAAAATTTTAAATCTATTGGTGCCAGGTATTAAGCACATTGGGGTACAATTTTCCCACCCTTCTGACTACAAGTATGTCAGACACCTTGACAGAATTTATATACCCTGAATTTTTCCTCTGTCCCTAAAGATGACATTATTATCTACTTACAAAAGATACATTTTGTATGGTCCATCCTTCCCTTTTAAATAAATTAACACTGCATATTTGGTATTTTACAAAATCAAATTAATAGTAATATTTATTGAAATATAAAGTAAAAAAAAAAAAAAATTATCATAATAAAAAGAGAAACAATTACTCATTCATTGACAAAAAAACAAAATCAATATGAATGGAATAAAACAAGAATTTATAAAAAATAAAAAGGTGAATGGAAAGACAAAAAAAAAGTCGGACTATCGGACAAAAGAAATTTTGATAAATTCTTATAGTAAGGCTAATTTTAATACATAATTACAAAACATGTGCATACATAGGTATGCACATATGTATATTGTGTTTTTACTCACAACAAAATATGATGTTTCTCTTCAATATTCTCCGATCGAAGGGCCCAGCAATCAAATCATACTGAAGACGTAGTTGTTGTTGTTGCTAAAAAAAAAACTTATTTTTTTTTTTTAATTAATGTGTGATTTTTTTTTTTTTTTGAAGTTTAGGAGAAATTATGAAATAAAATAAAGATACTTTAGTTTACACTAGAAAAATTTAGTAAGTCAATTAAAATATAAGTTTAAGATTTCCAAAAGTATTAAATAATTTAAATTCTTAACTAGTTGTTTTAATTTATTTAAGTTAGTTCATTTGTTTGTAATTATGATGTTTAAATTATAGTTCATGTTTGTTTTATTTGTTTATAAGTTTTAAGAAAGGAAAAAAAGTGGTTAATATTTTAAGTGAAAGATTAGTTTTGATTTTATAGCATTTCGGTAGTTGTAAAGATATATGAATACTTCTTTTTAATTATAAGAAACTTCAATTGGATCTGGTTAGTATATTAACGTTAGAATTTTAATAGTAGTTTTTTGATTAAAATATTCGAATTATTTTATTTTTTTGTGAAAATGTTTGTATTAAAAATGACCTTTAGTAAAATTATTTATTACGTGATTGTGTACTTTACGGAAGTCTAGATCTGTCACATGGTTAAGGCTGATCAGGTGAGTTCCAAAACGTCATTTGCAATGCAACTTAACAAAGTCATGCATTCCTAAACGCAACCGTGTAAAAATGTACAATGTTACACATCCCTAAATGCTTTGATATTTTGTGCAAAATAAATTACAAACACATCAATCATGGCGGAAGAAAAGTAAGTAAAAAAGTAAGTTTTCAATTTAATTATTATTTATAATGAATTTATTTATATCTTCAGAGACAAAAAGTGGACTTTTGAGTGGAAGCAGCTGTTGTTAACAACACGTTTGCAAAATGAAAGCGATTTTGCCTCTAAAAAAAAGAAAATAATTGTTTTATGGGAGAAGGTGCTCCGGGAAATTAAAACTATTGACCCGGACTTTCCATTCAGCCGCGATGAAGTTATGCGCAAGTATTTAAACTTCATGGTGACATACAAGCGAATAAAAAAAAGAAACTGCACATCTGGAGAGTCGGCGACTTCATGGGAGTTTTTTGATAAAATGGATGAAGTGTATGGCACTCGTACCGATGTAACAGTTCCTGAAAATATGCTAGACTACACTTTGGAATCTTTGTTATCTGATAGTAATGATTCAGCACCCACCTCTGATCTTCCAAAAAGTCCAGAAGAACCTCCGCGAAAACGAGCAAGATGTGAGGTACTAGAATTTTTGCGAAATGAGAGTAATGCTGACAAGGAAATAATGAACCAGTTCCTGGAGTGTGAAAAGCAGAAACTATGTGTTGAGAAAACAAAAATTGAAGAGATCAGAAAGTTGCGTGAAGTTTTAAGTGAAGTTTTAAGTCGAAATGGTTGCAAATAATGTGTGGCTAATTTAAATCTCATTTTAATTGAATTTAATTTTTATTATCCCGAAGTCGAACTCTGCCTTATTTTAATCTAATGTGAATTTAATTTTTATTTTTCCGGTTACTTTCTTATTTAATGAAGAGTACAAATGAATTGTTGTAATAAAGTACATATATTTACTTTTTCTAACTTCAAAACTAAAAGTTTTTTATATTTATGCTGAAAGTAGTGTTGTTAAGTTAATTCGCTTTCTTTTCGCTTCATCTTGTTGAAGTGGTGGCTGCTCTAAATAGTTGTTACATTCATGGCGAGAGCAATCTTCATCATCTAAGAGACCAATGTTATTTGAACCCTCATTTTTTAATATAATGTTATGAAGTATGAAACATGACATAATAACATATTTAATTAGTGTAAAGTTAGTCATCTCCAAATAATTTAAAATTCGAAACTTTTTTTTTTAAATGCCAAAAGCTTGTTCTACAAATACTCTTGTGGAGCTGTGAATGTTGTTAAATCGTATTTGTTCCCTGGTCAAAAATCCATTGTCTTTGTAAGGTAATATCAAAAAAGATTCCAGTGGATAAGCTGCGTCTCCGAGTAAGTGACACTCTGGTGGAAATCTTATCACTCTGTTTACAATTGCTCTCCTAAGCGGGCAGTTCTTCCATATACTGGCATCGTGGCAACGACCGGGATAACCAACGAAAACATCCGTAAATTGCATTTCGCAGTTTACAACGGCCTAAAAGCAATCATGATATAAAAATAATTTAAAAAATCAATTGTTTGCATACCTGTACCACCACAGAATACGTTCCCTTCCGATTGTAAAAGCTGATACTGTCTTTTTTTGGTTGCATTATACGAATATGTGTACCGTCTATGCAACCCAGTACGAAAGGAAAAGGATGTGAACGGCTCGATTCAAACCCTTGCATAGTACTTTCTTGCTCAAATTCGGTAGCAGGAAATTTAATTACTTTACCCTTCAATTTATTAATAAGTAGAATTATTTTGACAAAAGCCCTATAGGCAGTACCACGACCAATGTTGAAACGGTCACTGATTTCACGAAAGCTATTTTGATTACCGAGTTTCCAAAACGTAACATAAAGCGATTCTTTTGGCCAATTCCAGGACGTCCCGTTGCTGCAGCTCTCCATAAGGGTTGTAGCATTTTGTACAGTTTCTGGAATTAAAATTTTTGAGCTGGAACACAAATTCAGAATTATTGGTCACCTTGAATGTTGAAATTTCCATACGAAAATGGCTATAGAAAATGTCATCCGGCATTTCTCCAATGGTTTCAATAAATTGTTTACATTTTGTCTCTGTGCTTTTTTCTTTATAATTGTATATAAGGCAAGAGTGCGTTTGTTTTTTTTACTCTTTATGTATTTTTGTACAATTTTATTATTGCTTTCAGGTGTTTCGTCCAATAATCCCATCAAGTTTTCAAAGATTATTGTTGACATCGCCATCTTGAAAAAAACTGATTGCAAAACAGTGTTTCTAAATGCAAAAAATTTGCAAATTTGTATTAAAACAGTAGCAAAACCGCATCACTGCAATGTGTTTTGACGTTTTGGAACTCACCCATCATTTGAAGAATTATGAATTATTTTATAAATTTGAGGTATTCCAAAATGCCGTGGGTCTAGGAAAATTCCACGACCAAATTTTGAATGGACTTCCTTCAAGGAATAAATAAAAAAGATTTAGCCTTTACTTTTTGTTTGTGGAGTCTAACTTTTACCTTTTTTTTATATCACCGGTCACTTTTATTTCACTTGAAACTTTGTTTAAATATTGGCTTATAATACAAATTAATGACTTTACTTTATACTGCTTATTACCACAATATTATTATATTCAATAAAGTATGAATTAAACTTTTAGCTTTATATGGTAAACGCGTAAAATTTTAGCAATTTCAGCAAAATTAAGTATTTTATTTGTTAAATAAAATAGGAAACTGTTCGGGATTCAGAATTTGTTTTCTCTTCTTTTTTTGACTTATTTCCACTACGGTCACTTTAATAATGAAATTTTTAATTTTTGGTAGAGCATTAACTGCGTTTTAAAATTATTAATTGCATAGTAAAAAAAAGGAGAATAATTACTAACCATTATGTGTATGAGAATGCCCATGTGTGAGAAAAGGACAAAAAATCTAGGTTTACAAAACCAGAATTATTACCATATATGGTCATAAATTTGGTGATCTTAATTAGCGCAATTGCAATATTACAGATTTATGCACATATATATATTTACGCACTTATTGAGTGGGAAAATCAAAGGTATTGACAATTGCAAAAAAGAATCTATTGCATGCGAAGGGTAAGAGTAACGCCAACAAAATTGAGTTGTTTTGCCATCCAACAGTATGTTTCACAAGTTTTTTTCTTTTCTGAATAATTATTCAAATAAAATTAAATAAATCGTAAAATTTTAAAAAAGGCCACAAAAATTTTAATGTGAGCAAAGAAAAAATCGCAACAAAACTGCTTCGAACTGAAAATATATATTATTTTTATGACGAACAGTAAAACGATTTTTTTTTCTATTTGAGGCAGTTTTTGTTATTCTTTAAGGACTCGTGGGGCACGATCCACAAAAGCCGGGAAAAGGTTTCAGATCAGAAGAATGAAATTTACCAATGAATTTACCTTTTAAATCTTCTACTCCATATAAGTTATTTCCAATTTTTTCTTTTATTTTGCACTTCATAAACTTTGGCATGAATTTTCTGTTAATGTTTTTGGACATGTTACTAAGTACGTGATTTTTTCTGTAAACCATTTGACCTACTTTGAAATCTATTGGTCTACTGCGCAAATTATAGTTTTTACTTGATTTTTCATGAGCAATGTCTAATTTTTTTCTAACTTGCTCCCTTATTTTCATCAATTTATCAATGTTGTTCCGAATACTAAAATCTTCGCCAGACATACATCCAAGTTTCTCTAAAATTGTATATGGACATAGCTAGGAACACCAAAAGTTGGGAACAATTCAGTTTGGAAAAATAAAATAACATTTGCAGTTGTGGCTGTTTTGAGCGGTTTGAGGAACAGGAATTTTGTCAAATGATCAAGGCAAATAAAGATCATAGAGTTTTTTGCTTTTCAATGTCAATGGGTAGGGACCCAAAAAATCACAATATATCCTTTCAAAGGGCCGATTTGTTAACATTTGGTTACCCATTAAAGGTCTTGAAATCTGATTTGTTGATTTTATGCATTTGCAAATATCACATTTTTGAACAAAAGACTTAACGTCATGGACCATTGTCGGCCAAAAGTACTTCTGCCGAATTCTGAACAAGGTTTTAAGGAAGCCCCCATGACATGACGTTTTCGAATCATGGGCTGTTTTAATAACTTGCTGGATAAGGGATTTTGGGATCCAAAGTCTCCATAGCTCATCCTCCTCTTCTTCGCCACCTTACCTAAACTTTACCCGTTTAAATATAAGATTGTCAGACAATTTCAAATCAGGCAACAGTTACTTTTTCTCCTTTACAGTTCTTTTAAGCTCCTCATATTCTTCGGTATTGAAATCTGGCGACAGTAGGTCTACTTCGTTATCCCCATCTGATACCACTACTTCATCAACGTCCAGTCTCGATAGACAGTCTGGCACTACATTCAAACGTCCTTTTCTATGTTCGATAACAAAATCATATCTTTGGAGTTGAAGACTCCAACGGGCCAGTCTTCCGCTCAAATCTTTTTGCGACATGAGCCACTTAAGAGAGGATTGATCGGTTAGAATACGAAAAGGGAGACCATCAATGTATGGGCGAAACCTTTTTACACAAACTATAGCAGCCAGACATTCTAATTCTGTAACAGTATAGTTACTTTGTGACTTATTTAACTTTTGGGAGACATATGAAATTGGGTGCTCGTTTCCATTGTCGTCGTGTTGAAACAAAACACCCCCTACACCAACCTTAGACTCATCGCACTGTATAATGAATTCTTTTTCAAAATTAGGCTGTGCCAGCACAGGTGCTGATGTAAGAGCTATCTTAAGTCGTTCAAAAGAGGATTTCGCAGCATCAGTAAGGTGGAAAACTTTTTGGGATTTTCGT
The DNA here is from genome assembly GCA_930367215.1 of Pollenia angustigena. Lineage (NCBI taxonomy): Eukaryota > Metazoa > Arthropoda > Insecta > Diptera > Polleniidae > Pollenia > Pollenia angustigena. The sequence goes on along the minus strand of OV884059.1, from coordinate 53,628,082 downwards.
AGGCAATCAGTAAGAGGACCGGCAATGTCAGAAAAGTTGCTAATAAAGGACCTGTACCAATTTGTGATGCCAATGAATCTGCGCACTTGTTTTGGTGTCTTTGGTAAAGGGAATTCTGCAATGGATCTTACCTTTTCAGGATCTACCTTCAGACAGCCATTCCCAACAATGTAGCCCAGATATTTAATTTCTTTTTGGCAAAATTTGCTTTTACCAATATTTATCGTTAGTTTAGCAAACCTTAAACATTGAGCTACTTGAGACAAAAGTTTCATATGTGTTTGAAAATCTGGACTGCGTACGAGTAGGTCGTCCAGATATATGAAAACATTTTCTCTCAGACGTGACGGGATAACTTTATCCATGAGTCTGCTCATGGTTTGGGGTCCGTTGCAGAGACCAAAGGGCATATATTTATAGTGGTACAGGGGTTTCCCTGGGATAGCAAAAGCAGTTTTCTCCTTGGACGACTCCGTAAGTTTAATCTGTGGGAATGCGTCCTTTAAATCTATACCAGTTATAAAAAAGGTGTCTTTAAGCCTACTTAATAAGCCGCTTATGTGTGGCAAGGGGTAAGAATCTTTTCTAGTGACCGAGTTAAGTTTTCTGCAATCGATGCATAGTCTTACTTTGCCAGGTTTTCTGACCAAAATTGCAGGTGAACACCAGGGTGAATTGGATTCTTCTATGAGCCCCAATCTTAATAGCCGGTCAATTTCCCCATAGGTTTCTTCCTGTCTTGGCGGGGAGAGAGGGTAATGCCTGCTTTTGATTGGAACGGCATCACCAGTATCAATATGGTGCTCTAGGAGTTCCGTGCAACCTAGGCCAAGTTTTTCATAAGACGGAAATTCTTGAATTATCTTCTCCAAATCTAACTTTTCCTCAGGAAAATTTTCATTTTTAACTTCTGCTAAAGACAATTCATTAATATGTGGAGGATTTTGGGGCACTATTGCTGGTGCTAGAGCGAATTCGCGCCAAAAATTTATGCCGAAATATGCAGTTTGGGTCAGAGTCGGAACTAAATAAAATTCCAAGTTTTTTGTAACACCCTTAAAGAAAATTGGCAAGGTACAATAACCAATAACTTCCTCTCTAGTATTACTTGCTGTTTTGATTGAAGACTTTATGGGCTTAAATTGAATATTAATCCTTTCTAAAAACGATAAACAGGATTTTCCCAAAACGGAAACGTTTGCCCCCGAATCAAGCAAACCAATTAAGGTTTCATTAAAAACTTTAACCTTAGCAAAAGGTCGGTCATCTGATCCATGGATCAAGGTGGATTCTACAATTTTCCTGAAATGTTTTCTTTTTTTGTATCGAAGTCTACATTTCATAATTTTAATACTAGGTTTCCTGACTACATGTGAAGTTTTGTTAATAATTGGTGAAATAATCGAAGGAAATTCAGTTTGTGTAGCTATGGAGTTATATTTTGTTGATTCAGTCTTATCAAGGTAATTTTGAGATTTATCGATAATAATCGAGTCTAGGTTGAACTCGGGGTTCTCTGGGATGGACGAGTGTCCCCGGTAGCCACTTCGCACATTTGTTTGTTTCCCTGGTTGTAATTGTTTGGACATTTTGGAGTTAAAACACCCTTATTACCACACTTGAAACAAAATGGCTTCTTTATTTCCAGTGAACAATAAATATACGAATGCCCAAACAATAAGCAGTTCCAGCACTGAATATTGGAGTAATCGTACTTCGGTTTTCTTGAGGTAAAACCTATTGCTTCAATTTGCGGATCCGAATGGTCAGAATCTAAAGATTCGGATGAAAAGACCTCAATTTCACTTACGTTTCGAGACAATCCAGAGGGATTTTGAAATTTTGTGTCCCTAATGACCTTTTCAGCTTTTCGTGCCGTATCGCGAAATTGATTTATGTCTCTGGTTTCTGCATTAAACAGTAAAAAACGTAAGTTAGGATTCAATTTTTTTTTTTTTAATGTCTATTAATGTCACATCCGGTAATGGATTTTGGAGTCTTAGATTCATTGACACAATTTTACAATGGAAATCATTGTACGATTCTTTATATTGTTGTTTATTAAGAGACATTTTCAACAATATATCGTGGTCTGATTCAAGACGACCAAACTCTTTCGTGATCGCATGACGTAGTAAAGGATAAGTAACATTTTTGTTTTGTTTGGTAAATAACCAGTACCAGTTCTCCGCTTTTCCTTCTAAAAGGACGTGAAAGTTAGAAAGTAAGTGTTCGTCTGAGCACTTGGACCTTGAGCTAAGTGTTTCAACTTTAAAAAGGAAATCGGAAACTGACCCTTGCCAATCAAAGGATATTTTCCACTTCTCCAAGTTGTCATTATTGTCCACATTTTGAAAAGAATCAGTTTGGTTATTTGATAGTCGGTTGCTATTTGAAGCTATGTTATTAAAATCTGAAATATTTTGGTAAAAATTTGGTCTAGATGTGGTTGAGTGACTCACACCCCCAATTTGTGAAATAAAATCTTTGATGGAGCTAAGCTCCCTTCCAAACTCTTCACGTGTGTTCCTCATCGTTTGCTCCATGAGAGCAATTAGAGAATCGAAGGATGTATTTGTATTCGAATTCATATTATCTTTGTTAGAAATGACTGGTTCATTATTATCTTGGCCCGCAGATTGTTCATACTGGTTTTTTTGTGTATGATATGTTCCACTAGCTGAAACTGTGTCACTAATTGGGGCAAAAGTCTGAGCCTGTGCTGAAAGTCCTTGGTTATCCATTATTTTTATATCCCCGAAATGGTTAGAAATAGGTAAACAACTTTGTATTTCCCCTGCAGGTCTAGGAGCAGAAGTAAATGTATTTAAGCTATCTGCACTTTGAGTTCCTTCAATAGGGTGGCTTTTATTTGACGAATTGGCACTAGGAGAATGCACTACTTTAGGACGCGTCTTAGAACAAGCTCCTTGAAGTTCCCTTGAAATATTATTTCGAGAAGTAGATGAACTACTTCGTCGCGAATTCCAGAATTATTTAAATTTCCCCGCGAAGAATGTCTGGTATTCATTACGAACGAGCAGAAAAGGATTTTCTTAATAAATTTTTAGATGTTACTTAACAAACAATGGAAAGATTTCTAAAGAAGATATTAATTTTATTCTCTGAACAAAAGCTCATATGAACGCGAAATCCTTTTAAATTGAATTCAAGTTTCAACTAAAAAACCTAAACCTTTGGGTTTAAAATTAAATAATAAAAAAAAAATGTATTCATAAACAAAATTCCCAATTGCACAAACATGAAAAACGATATGATCTATGTAAATCAATATAATATTTTTAATCGTAAATTATGTTAATAGTTAATTTTATTTTTAAAGTTAAGATTGGGTATAGATAGATTAGATTCTGCAATAACAATTTCTTAAATAGTTGGGAAGAATAAACACTGAACAAAATATACTTATGCAAAAAATAATATGTCATCATTTTAAAGAAAGGTGCAACGTATTTTATAATTTAAAAAAAAATACACGTCTACAATTCACTAAAATTTACTTTATGACACAAACTTTCAATACGCATCATGTAAACAATCAAAGAAGTTATTCTTATGGTCTTATTAAAGGTCTGCGCCACTGTACTTTTAAACCTGCAATATAAATGCAACAAGACCGAAACGTTATTTTAGTACTTGGCCTATAAAAAAAAACTTTAATTGGTTATATACTCAATCAAACACATAATTTCTAAATATTGCAAAAAGATTCTGAGATTAGTAACGCAAATGAAAACTATGACTAATAAAAGAATTTAAGCATTTTAGCTGGAAATGTGCAAGCTCTAGACTTGCAAAAAAAAATTTTAACCAATGGAAATAGATTTAAAAAGTTAATTTAATATGTCTTAACTTAAATTTCCTTGCTCCTTAGAGCTTTGCATTAGCTTGCAAGGTCCTTTACTGAATACCGGGCTTAGATTTTATCATGACCTTGCAGAGGCCCCACGTTGGGCGCCATATATGTTACGCGTCGTGTCCGAAAGAATAACAAAAATTATTGAATATTTAACCTGATAGAAAAAATTAGTTAATTTTTCAAAATAAAACTTGATTAAGCGCAAAGTACTGGTGTTCAGCTAGCTCAATGGTATATACGGTTCTTAACCCAGTTTTATGACGCAAACATATAATACACTCTTTTGCCTTAAAATACCACCGAGTGTATTTAAAAGAAAAAAATAAATGCTTTAACAATTAAAATTTTAAATCTATTGGTGCCAGGTATTAAGCACATTGGGGTACAATTTTCCCACCCTTCTGACTACAAGTATGTCAGACGCCTTGACAGAATTTATATACCCTGAATTTTTCCTCTGTCCCTAAAGATGACATTATTATCTACTTACAAAAGATACATTTTGTATGGTCCATCCTTCCCTTTTAAAGAAATTAACACTGCATATTTGGTATTTTACAAAATCAAATTAATAGTAATATTTATTGAAATATAAAGTAAAAAAAAAAAAAAATTATCATAATAAAAAGAGAACAATTACTCATTCATTGACAAAAAAACAAAATCAATATGAATGGAATAAAACAAGAATTTATAAAAAATAAAAAGGTGAATGGAAAGACAAAAAAAAAGTCGGACTATCGGACAAAAGAAATTTTGATAAATTCTTATAGTAAGGCTAATTTTAATACATAATTACAAAACATGTGCATACATAGGTATGCACATATGTATATTGTGTTTTTACTCACAACAAAATATGATGTTTCTCTTCAATATTCTCCGATCGAAGGGCCCAGCAATCAAATCATACTGAAGACGTAGTTGTTGTTGCTAAAAAAAAAACTTATTTTTTTTAATTAATGTGTGATTTTTTTTTTTTTTTTTTTGAAGTTTAGGAGAAATTATGAAATAAAATAAAGATACTTTAGTTTACACTAGAAAAATTTAGTAAGTTAATTAAAATATAAGTTTAAGATTTCCAAAAGTATTAAATAATTTAAATTCTTAACTAGTTGTTTTAATTTATTTAAGTTAGTTCATTTGTTTGTAATTATGATGTTTAAATTATAGTTCATGTTTGTTTTATTTGTTTATAAGTTTTAAGAAAGGAAAAAAAGTGGTTAACATTTTAAGTGAAAGATTAGTTTGGATTTTATAGCATTTCGGTAGTTGTTAAGAAATATGAATACTTCTTTTTAATTATAAGAAACTTCAATTGGATCTGGTTAGTATATTAAGGTTAGAATTTTAATAGTAGTTTTTTGATTAAAATATTCGAATTATTTTATTTTTTTGTGAAAATGTTTGTATTAAAAACAAGTATGGGCACCACTACATTGAAAGCTTTGCATGTGTGGCATTGTATTGGTTTGTTTACGTTTGCATTTGTTGGTTTTATGCTCTTTAGCTCTTTGTTTTTTGTGTATGTATACACATCGTTCGCTCTTTTTGCATTTTCATTTTGCATTTGCTCATAGCTGATTAAAAATGACCTTTAGTAAAATTATTTATTACGTGATTGTGTACTCTACGGAAGTCTAGATCTGTCACATGGTTAAGGCTGATCATTTGAAGAATTATGAATTATTTTATAAATTTGAGGTATTCCAAAATGCCGTGGGTCTAGGAAAATTCCACGACCAAATTTTGAATGGACTTCCTTCAAGGAATAAATAAAAAAGATTTAGCCTTTACTTTTTGTTTGTGGAGTATAACTTTTACCTTTTTTTTAAATCACCGGTCACTTTTATTTCACTTGAAACTTTGTTTAAATATTGGCTTGTAATACAAATTAATGACTTTACTTTATACTGCTTATTACCACAATATTATTATAATCAATAAAGTATGAATTAAACTTTTAGCTTTATATGGTAAACGCGTAAAATTTTAGCAATTTCAGCAAAATTAAGTATTTTATTTGTTAAATAAAATAGGAAACTGTTCGGGATTCAGAATTTTTTTTTCTCTTCTTTTTTTGACTTATTTCCACTACGGTCACTTTAATAATGAAATTTTTAATTTTTGGTAGATCATTAACTGCGTTTTAAAATTATTAATTGCATAGTAAAAAAAGGAGAATAATTACTAACCATTATGTGTATGAGAATGTCCATGTGTGAGAAAAGGACAAAAAATCTAGATTTACTTTTATTTCACTTGAAACTTTGTTTAAATATTGGCTTGTAATACAAATTAATGACTTTACTTTATACTGCTTATTACCACAATATTATTATAATCAATAAAGTATGAATTAAACTTTTAGCTTTATATGGTAAACGCGTAAAATTTTAGCAATTTCAGCAAAATTAAGTATTTTATTTGTTAAATAAAATAGGAAACTGTTCGGGATTCAGAATTTTTTTTTCTCTTCTTTTTTTGACTTATTTCCACTACGGTCACTTTAATAATGAAATTTTTAATTTTTGGTAGATCATTAACTGCGTTTTAAAATTATTAATTGCATAGTAAAAAAAGGAGAATAATTACTAACCATTATGTGTATGAGAATGTCCATGTGTGAGAAAAGGACAAAAAATCTAGATTTACAAAACCAGAATTATTACCATATATGGTCTTAAATTTGGTGATCTTAATTAGCGCAATTGCAATATTACAGATTTATGCACATATAAATATATATTTACGCACTTATTGAGTGGGAAAATCAAAGGTATTGACAATTGCAAAAAAGAATCTATTGCATGCGAAGGGTAAGAGTAACGCCAACAAAATTGAGTTGTTTTGCCATCCAACAGTATGTTTCACAAGTTTTTTTCTTTTCTGAATAATTATTCAAATAAAATTAAATAAATCGTAAAATTTTAAAAAAGGCCACAAAAATTTTAATGTGAGCAAAGAAAAAATCGCAACAACCAAAAGTCTACTACTAAGATCATCACTAAGACTAAGATTAAAATCAAGAGTAAGATCATAATACTAAGATTAAATATAGGAATGTTAGTATAAGAAAAAATGTATATATATGTATAGTATAAAAATGCTTAAAACAGAATGTTTATTTAGGGATGTATGGAGGTGTATAAATATTAAGTATAGAAGGGAAATAATCGGAAAACAAATTATAGGAATTACAAAACGGCATACAAAAACATTAAATAAACCATATAATATGGTTATTGAACTATGTATTTCATGGTATTAGTATATATAAAGTATAAATAAATGATAAATGGAGTAAAACCTTACTTATAAATAAATATATGTAAATTGTGATTTTCTTTTGCGGATTAAACTATTTTAAATTGTATTATATTCTATGGATTATAATGGTATGGTATGATAATGTATGATGAATAAGCAAGAAAAAAAAACATATAAAGCTGTAATAATTAAAAAAAAAAAATCTGTTATCTTTAATTTCATAACTGATAATTTTAAGCAGATAAAATAGATATTTTCTTATTAAATATTCAAAACTCCTATGTAATCCTCTTTTTTAGATTATCTTAATTGATTTTGTAATTAATTTCCTTTTTTTTTTTTGTAACATTTAATATTCTATAGTCGACTTCAAGTTTACACTATATATAAACTTTACTAAATTTTATCAAAACAATTAATAAACCATGTACTTTGGTTAATAAAATGGAAATTTTATTGTATTTTGTATATATAATATATAAATATATACTGTATGAAGTGTATCCTAAGCATGGAATGAACTAAATTCATAACTATATTGTCACTGTAGAGTATCAAACCATAGAAAAATTCTTCATTAAACTTATATTATAGAGTATCAAACAATAAAAAAATAAAATGTTATAATGAGCAAAAATCTTTTATCTTTAAATTCTTACTGATATCTATAAGCAAATAGAATTGCTATTTCATCATGAAATATTCAAAACCTGTATTTTGAAAATTTTACTATCTAGGAAGGCTCATTTCATTGTGGATATTCATGATTTGAATTTTTATATAAAATAACTGAAAAATAAATAAATAAATAAAACAATTGAAATTATTTTTAAAAAGAAAGAGAATATTTTTTTTATTTAAATATTGTGAGTTTTAACTTAATAATTATTATATTGATAAATATATATTAATATTTTATAGAACTATATTCGTTGACATTGATTTCCAGAAATTTAATTTTTATTAAAGTCCATCCACTATCACGTTCCTGAAACTCGCTCATTTTCCTTATTCGGATCTCACATTGATCTTTATAACGTTGTTCAATTTCCTCAATTGTGAGGGTTGAACTCAAAATAATCATTTTTGTTTGATGAGACTTTAGGTTTATAGTACATGAATCATCTTCCTCTTTGACAAGCATATACTCACAAAATAATTCAAAACTTAATTTTATATTTAAATGTTTTTCGGTTGAATCTTTAATTAATGTTATTATCTGTGCTTTGTTTTCATTTAAAAATTTTTCAGGAATCAGATTTTTCTCTTCTGTATTTTGCAAAACATAAGTCATCATACGATTGTTAAATACTGATTTTACACAAAATAAGTTAGAATCAATTTGAGTAGCACTTTTCCTTTTATGGTTAATAGTTCTTAAAAGATAATGCCATTTTTGTTTTAAAATATGCTTCTTACATGTATTGCAGTAATTATAAGATTCCCCCGCATTCTGAATATGCACTCTTGAATTTGTATGTGTAAGAAGTTCTTTACGAGAAGCAAATTGTAAATTACAAGTTGTACACTTCCATGCTGAGGACGGACTATCATGTAATAGTCTGATATGACTCGCTAAACTTCTGTTTTGTGTAAACACTTTTTTTACAATAATTGCACTCAAAAGAAGGCATTTTTATTTTAGGATTTGATTTTTTTTTATTTAATTAAAAATTTAAAATTCACTTTATGATTTGTCAAACAAGATTGATTTCGATTGAGAAATAACAGCGGTATTTATACAAAAAATTTTCACAATTAGTCATATTTTTGGTACAGTCCCGTCATATTTCATTTTAGTAGAATTAAAGAATTTCAGAAAACCAAACATTTTTTTTGTTTTCTGTTTGATTTGTCATAGCTGCGTAAGCTCTATTCATGTATATTCTAAGTTGTTAATGTTGTTGTTGTTATATATCAGGAGGAGTAGAGTACGATAAGGAAAATAATTAAGGGTCTATAAGTAAAACCAAGAAGTTACTTTCTACTTTTATTAATATAATTCTGAATATTTATGTATATTCTAAGCTGCTGTTGTTATAAATAAGGAGGAGTAGAGTACGATAAGGAAAAATATTAACCAAGAAGTTACTTTCTACTTTTTGTAATATAATTCTGAGTATTTATACATATCTAACTGATTAATTATGTAAACATAGCTAATGTGCAGATGGTTGCTGTTGATACAAAAAAAGTGGATGGAATCCTACTTTTCACATGAATAATCGTTATCAATCATACACACACACACACAAACACATATATACACACACACACACACAACCGATCAATAGTTGCTTAGATCTTTAGTCTGCTGTAGTAAAACAGACCAGAGTCTCTGGTGATAATCAAATATGCAACCCTTATACTGATAGACTAGCTCACTATCCCACAAACCTAACGAGTCATTCAAAGCAAAAAGTCACTAGTAAACCTATGCAACAAAGTCATTAACTATTCTAAACATACACAAAAACTGAAAAAACTAAAAATAATTATTCCACGATCAGCTCCATATTCAACCATTTGTTGATTGTAAGTATGTATATAAATACAAATATGAATATGTACAAGCAAAAAAAAGTCATAAACAAATATTCAAGACGGAGACGTCCACGAAGAAATTTCACACCTTCCACTAAATAAACAACTTGTAAATCATCAATACAAATACGCACAAGTAAAATTATCATCCCTCACAAAATTTTTAAAATCTTCAAGACTGACACGTACACGAAGAAATTTCACACCTAACAAAAATTTCACACCTCCTAAATAATCAACTTTCTTTACACGTCATTTCCCTTTTACCGTCATATTCGTATTTGCACCTAAACAGTATTTTTAAAAATTTGTAGCGTTTTTTTATTTTTATATAATAAAAACTTGGCAACACTTACAACATGCAGCCAACTTTTGTATGAAAAAAGTGCTGTAGGATCCCTCTAAACACACTACTCTCAAAATTCCAAAATACTTTGCAGTCCCTCTTAATTATTTATATATATCTAAAAATTTAACTTTTATTTCAACTTCAAGTTCTCTCATGTTGAGTGCTTGTTGTGCATTTAGCATGGGAGGTCTTACCAAATTATTTGGGTTTGCCATAGTCCGAATTTGAGATATCTAGCTTAGTCTTTGTTATATTTCTTTATGTTACTAAAGCTGAATGATACCGTAGGAATCACAGCGTTCGAAAGTAAAAGATTTATTTAATTAGTAAAAATAATAATTTTTATTAATCTGGAGGGTCCCTTAGGAATCGCAGATTTTTTTTGTAAGAGATATTATTTAATTAGTAAAAATAATAATTTTTATTAATCTGGAGGGTCCCTTAGGAATCGCAGATTTTTTTTGTAAGAGATATTATTTAATTAGTGAGAAGTAACTTTATTAAAATAACACTAAAAAAAAAAATTTTTTTTTCTATAACTTAAGCCCTAGTATCAAAGTTATTTACGGGAATACAAAATTCATTATTAAGATTATTATTAAGTATTTCTTTTTTTTTTTATTTTTTTCCTATGCACTTTGTATAGAAGGATTTTTTCCTTATTATAATATTCTTTTTAACTGTCTAATTAATAGTGAAAATTTTCTTAATTTTTCTGTTAAAAGCAATTTTTCCTTCTGTTTACAATACTTAATTCTTCCTTCTTAAATTTTTTTTAATAAAATATTCTTTTTATGTGTAAAGATTTAATTAATTTTTATTAGTTAGAAGCAGTTCTTTCGTTTGTTCACAATCATTTATTTATTTGAATGATATATTCTTTATTCTTTAATAAAATTTGAACTACTAATTTATACTAACACTTTTATTATAATAGTTTCTTTCACTTAAACTCTGCTTACAACAATAAAATAAGTTGCAGCCTTTTATTAGAAGGTTGTTAAGCAGCGGCTGCTGAATTCCTCAGCTCCTTTTATTCTGTCCTCTGTGCTAAGTACAGCTACTAAAGGACCTGTTTTCTGCTTTTTTTTTTTGTAGACTAACGGCGATGCGACGTGCTGCCTTGCAGGACGATTTACACTTTTCCTTTAGTCCTTGGGTTTTGTGGTGACCACGCGCAAGGTTATGAGCTTACTTATAGGACGAATTTTTACACTTTCGTTCTTCCGTTTTAAGGGCTTAGTCAATTTACTTTAGAGAACGCGTGGCCCAACGTTGGGAGCCAATTAAACAGAAACTTTTTTTTTTTTTTAAATATTTGCATTTAACCGCTTGGGTTAAAAAGCGCTCTTTATTAAAACACGTTTAGAATAATAATAATTTTACTTAAGAATAATTTTAATAATAATACCTTTATAATAAAGTTACTTTTTGGTAAGTCAGCATTTTTCAGTTGTTTTAAATACAAAGTAAATTAAGTCAGCATTTTTAAAATACAAAGTAAATGAAATTGCAATAAATGGTCTAGACAACAGGTAAGCATATTTTATGTTTTGACACTAATTATTTATTGCGCGTTTTAAATATAATTTTTGTTAACTTATATAAGTTTGTCATTCCGTTTGTAATTTCTACAATATCGATCTTAGACCCTATAAAGTATATATACATATGTATGCTTGGTCCTTATGAGGAGCGAAGTTGATCTAACGATATCCGCCTGTCCGTCTTACGTTTGATATGTGTTGTTTTACATTCATGTCACATATAGTTCACCATTTCTTGTATTGCAATTCAGCAAGATCGGTCCACAACTGGCTGAGACATGACCAAAAAACCACGACTGCCTCTAATTTTTCCCAAAAATCCCTTGTTGTTGTTTTTTAATTTATTTTTTCTGTATATCTGGAGAACGGCAAGAGCCAGAGTTTCCAAATAAGGTACCAACATTTAGGTTATCAATACAAAATACAAAATGTGGGCGGGATAGAAGAAGTTGGCGTGGTACCTCTTGTACAGGAAAACATGACAAATTGTGTAAATACTTGAATTTTAAGGCTCTCATATGACCTATGGATATGCCTTATATACCGAAAGTTCAGAAATCTTTCTCATATTTTCTCAAAAACTCGGTTCAGATACAAAAAAGTTATGACCAATATACTGAAATCCTAAAAAGTACTCTTTTTGTACCCTTTACCACAGGTAGAAAAGGGTATATATAAGTTTGCCATTCCGTTTGTAATTTCTACAATATCGATCATAGACCCTATAAAGTATATATATACTGGGTCCTTATGAGGAGCGATGTTGATCTTACGTTGTCTGTCCGTCTGTCAGTTCGTCTTACGTTTGATATGTGTTTTCCGGAGACTCCAGACATGATAGCGGACTGGTTGTTTAACACTTATGTCACATATAGTCCACCATTTCTTGCTATTGAAATTTAGCAAAATCGGTCCACAAATGATTGAGATAGGACCAAAAAACCACGACTGCCTTTAATTTTTCCCAAAAATCCGTTGTTGTTTTTTTTTTATTTATATTTTCTGTATATCTGGAGAACGGCAAGAGCCAAAGTTTCCAAATTAGGTAAAAACATGACGGTTAACAATACACAGCATACCACAAAATGTGGGCGGGATTGAAGAAGTGGGCGTGGTATCTCTCGTACAGAAAACATGAAAAATTGTATAAATACTTGAATTTTTAGGCTGTCATATAACCTATGGATACGCCTTATTTGTTGTTGTTGATTTTTTACTTATTTTGTCTGTATATCTGAAGAACGGCAAGAGCCAAAGTTTCCAAATTAGGTACAAACATTTAGGTTATTAATACACAGCATACCACAAAATGTGGGCGGGATTGAAGAAGTGGGCGTGGTACCTCTCTTACAGAAAACATGAAAAGTTGTATATATACTTGAATTTTTAGGCTGTCATATGACCTATGGATACGCCTTATATACCAAAAGATTGGAAGTCGTTAGTAGAAGATATTTTCTGAAAAACTCGGTTCAGATACAAACAAGTTGTGACCAAAGCATAATTTTATTTTTTTTAAATACTCATTTTCGGGAACCATAGGTCTTCCTGAGTACAAGTTTTATAACAGCAGGTAATGAATAATCTCTTCCTTAGCACGTTGGTACTTAAATCAGTCGAATCAGTACCCGAGTTACGTCCAATATACTGAATTCCTAAAAAGAACTCTTTATATACTCTTTACCACAGGTGGAAAAGGGTATTGTATAATTCACAATGTATAAATGTGATTAAATGTATTTTTGAATGCGGCTATAATATGCTTCAGTTCAAACACATAAATCTGAACTGATATATTAATTGCCTTGATTGTCCTCCAAGCACTTTAACTTGTAGAACGCTAATAGATTCAATCAATAAAACACTTTAAATGCCTTATAGTAATTGAACACTTTCTTTATTTTGGTTCTGTCTTATATACTAAAATTTAATTAATTAAAAACTGAATGTCACTATTGCACAATGCGGAAGTGACCCAATTAATTGTTTGCATAATTGCTGACTAACATTTCAATGTATAAAGTTATGATTCAGGTAACAAAATAAAATAATGCTATGTTAACAATAATGAACAAAAGTAAACAATAAAATTGTTTGGGATGATTGAACTTCAAGTAAACAAAATAAAATAATGATATGTCAACAATTATTTATAAACAAAAGGTAAAATAAAACAAAAAATGAAATTATGTTGTCAGCGATACACTGAACTTATGTAGTTCATTAACATAGTTAAAAATAAAATTAAAATTAAATGTATGTTGATGTGAATGTCAACATTCTCCCCCGCGTCGACCGCTGGTCGATGATAACCTGTGTTGTTAAGGTGTCTATGATGTCAATGGTGACAGGTCGGGGTAATGGAACTGGATGCGGTCTTGGTTGGTGAGAGTTGTGGCCTCTTTCTTCTTGATGGGTTGAGCTTCTTTTAATTATTGTTATGGTGGCTTAAATCTAGTTTACCGACGCAGCTCCAAATAAAAAAAAAAGTACCTAGATAGATAGAAAATTAAAAAATAACAAGAAAAAATAAAAAATAAAAAAGTTGGCGGAAACGCTTAGTTTTCGAGTTATGGACGTTTTAAGTTTTTATATAAAAGCGTGATTTTCCACTACATTTTTATCTTTATATGGTCAATATTGGTATCATTTTAAAGCTTTTGACTTAGCGAAGCCGGTACTTACTATCCCAAAGAGGAGCAAAGTCTTGCGCCCAGCCGAAGGCCGGCTATGCAGAGAAGCTTTACTTAGCGAAGCCGGTTTTTGCTATACCATAGAGGAGAAAATCCTTGCGCCCGGCCGAAGGCCGGCTATGCAGAGTAGTTTTACTTAGCGAAGCGGGTTCTTGCTATACCATAGATTAGAAAATCCTTACGCCCGGCCGAAGGCCGTCTATGCAGAGAAGCTTTAGTTAGCGAAGCCGGTATTTGTCATACCAAAGAGGAGCAAATCTTTGCGCCCGGCCGAAGGCCGGCTATGCAGAGAAGCTTTACTTAGCGAAGCCGGTTTTTGCTATACCATAGAGGAGAAAGTCCTTGCGCCCGGCCGAAGGTCGGCTATGCAGGAGTGTTTTCGTTTGCGACGCCCATGTTTATAATTTGATTACGTTTGTATTACACTTTTATTTAAATAAACTACATACTAACCTGGTGCACTTCTATAATATTTTGATGTAAAATGCAAAAAGAATGTAATGTGAGGTAAAGAGATAGTAATTTTCAAGTAAATTCTGTATATCTAAAAAGATATGGTCAAAAGCTTTGAAATGATACCAATATTGGCCATATAACGATAAAAATGTAGTGGAAAATCGGACCTTTATATAAAAACTTAAAACGTCCATAACTTGAAAACTAAGCGTTTCCGCCAACTTTTTTATTTTATTTTTTCTTCTTATTTTTTAATTTTCTATCACCCTGGGTACTTTTTTTTTTATTTGGAGCTGCGTCGGTAAACTAGATTTGTTCCGTTATGGTTACCGCAATGAGCAAGGAAATTATAAGCGCGGAGTAGCTTACTATATGATGATGTTGACTGTTAGACTTGATTAGCTGTGGTAGACGTGTGATTGTTGACTCATTAAGTTGTTTTTGCAGGTTATTGAGTTGGTTAAGGTGAGTTTGAAACTGGCTATCTGTGGTGTTAAGAATCTGGTTGATTTCCTGTGGTCTGCTTATATGGGGATGTGTTTAAGTTGGACGTATGATGTGTGCAAACTGTTTGACGCACTAAAGTGACCTGGGCCTTTTGATTGGTGGAATATCTGCTTCATCAGATGTCAAGTGTGGCGTAGAGTGGGATGCTTCATTTCCCTTTAATTCTACCTCGGTAAGTAGTGGGGCTAAATTATGGATTGGACGTCTTTTTATTCCTGATGCTGTTTTTACGTCTGCTACTCGAACCTTGCCATCGTTTCCCTCATAAGTTTTAAGAATCCTGCCGAGTGGCCATTGCATGACTGGTAGATTATCCTCCTTTATTATGACTAATTTACCTTCCCTTGCATTTTCGGATGACGTTTTCCATTTTCGTTTCTCTTGGAGGTGGTGCAGGTATTCCAGTGACCAGCGTTTCCAAAATTCATGTTTCAGTTGGGAGACAAGATTCCACCTTTTTGATAGTGATGGGTTGGTAGGGTTGTGTGTTCTTGTATCTATTTGTGCCGTAAGTGGTTCTCCGATCAAAAAATGACCGGGAGTTAGGGCTGCATAATCGTTTGGATTACTTGATAGAGGTGTTAGTGGTCGCGAGTTTAGTATTGCCTCAATTTCGACAATGACAGTTTCTAGTTCTTCGTATGTAAGTGAAGCTGTTGCCATGCTTCTGACCAGTAACTGTTTAGCGGATTTCACTGCTGCTTCCCATAATCCACCGAAATGCGGTGCCCTTGGGGGTATAAACTTGAAAACAATACCACTGTTGCTACAAGTCCTTTTGATTGTTTCCTGCGAATGCTCAGAAAAGATGACGTCATTCAATTCCTTAAGTTGGTTTCGTGCTCCTACAAAATTTGTAGCGTTGTCTGAGTATATGGTTTGGCAGCGTCCTCGGCGGGCAATAAATCTTTTGAGAGCCCCAATAAATGCTTCTGTTGTAAAGTCGCTTACTACCTCTAAATGTATTGCTTTCGTTGAAAAGCAAACAAAGACTGCTAGGTATACCTTGTGGGGCCTCTTTCCCCTTAATTTGTAGTGCACCCAGAGTGGGCCACAGTAGTCTACACCTGATATCATGAATGGCCTTGTTGGAGTCACTCTAGTGGCGGGCAAGTCTCCCATAACTTGCTGCATTAGTATTGGTCTTGATTTTGTACATCGGACACAGTTTTGGACGATGCTTCTGGCTAACGACTTACCCTTGATTATCCAAAACTGCTGTCTTGAGATGGCTAACAGCGTTTGTGGACCGCAGTGGTGGTTTTCGATGTGTAGCATCTTCATTATAAGTCTTGCGATCGGGTCATTGTATGGAAGGAGTATTGGGTGTTTTGCGTTGTATGAGAGGCAAGAGGCCTCTAGCCTTCCCCCTACCCTTATAATGCCATTTTCGTCCAGAAAGGGAGACAAACCACTTATTTGACTTGATTTTTCGATTTCATGCCCTTTCTTTAACTTGTTGAGTTCAATTTTAAATTCTGACGCTTGAATTCCTTTAGTGATTAGGTTAGTTGCAGAAGTGAGTTCGTGAGTTGTGAGTGTTTTGCTGCTTGGTCGAGCGGCCTTGGATGTCTTAGCATTTTGGAGGAAACGAAGTGCATATGCTACCACCCTTTGAAGAGTCTTGAATGAGCCGTGATTATTAATTTTGTAGATTATCTCTTCCAATCCAGGTGAAGTGGTAGCTAGAGCCGTCACAGGATTAAGTTTGAATTCTTCGGAATGAGGTGGTTGAGATTTATTAAATTCTTTAGGCCACGCCTTTTCACTGCCATGTAGGAATATTGGTCCGAAGAACCACAGGTTGCATTGAGACAGTTTTTCTGGACTTATACCTCGAGAAATTAGGTCAGCTGGATTTTGTTTCGAGCCAACATGTCTCCACTGGCTGGTTGTTGTTTGCTCTTGAATTTTGCTTACCCGATTGGCGACGAATGTACGAAGTGACGATGTTGACGATGTAATCCAGTGAAGAACTATTTCTGAATCCGACCATAGGTATGTTGGAGTGTTTTCAGCTCGTATTTCCTTTTTTACTCTCCTGGTAAGTTCGGTCCCAAGGAGAGCAGCGCATAGTTCTAATCTTGGTAAGGTCACCTTCTTTAAGGGTGCGATTCGTGACTTGGAACATAACAATCTGACTATATTTTGATTATCCTTCAATTTGGAACGTATGTAGACTGCAGCTCCATAAGCTCGTTCTGATGCATCTACAAAAGTGTGTATTTGTGTGTCTTTTGAGACTTGGCCATCAAAAATATGTCTCTTAGTAGATAAATTGTTTATATGTTTTAAGTGTTGTCGGAATGACCACCAATAGTTATAAAGCTCTTCTGGGAGTCCGTCATCCCATGATAGTTCTAGCTGCCATAGCTGTTGGATAAACATTTTTGCGGCAACTACTACGGGACCAGCGATGCCCAATGGGTCAAATATCCGTGCCACATCTGATGTTACTGTTCGCTTTGTGATTCTTTGGGTTTCTTGGATATCTGCCTTGAGGCAGAATACGTCTGCCTTGGGGTTCCATGTTAATCCCAAGATTTTTGTGCTTTGATCGTCGAAGTCTAGGTTTAGCTCCACGTCTTCAGGGTGTATTCCGGACAGTAGCTGAGGATGGTTTGCGCACCATTTCCTCAGTTTAAACCCAGCCTCTTGTAACAAACTATTTAATTGGGTTTTCATATCGACTGCTGTTATTAAGCTGTCTGAGCCAAATGATATCTTAGACTTTTAGCGCCCAGAGGATATTTCTCCATATTTTTGTCTGCGAGCTGCTGTAGGCATTTTGTGGCTAAGTATGGGGCTGCAGACGTTCCATAAGTTACTGTATTAAGCCTGTATGTTTGCATTGTATCAGTTGGATCCCGTCGGGGTCACCAATGTATAATTCACAATGTATAAATGTGATTAAATGTATTTTTGAATGCGGCTATAATATGCTTCAGTTTAAACACATAAATCTGAACTGATATATTAATTGCCTTGATTGTCCTCCAAGCACTTTAACTTGTAGAACGCTAATAGATTCAATCAATAAAACACTTTAAATGCCTTATAGTAATTGAACACTTTCTTTATTTTGGTTCTGTCTTATATACTAAAATTTAATTAATTAAAAACTGAATGTTACTATTGCACAATGCGGAAGTGACCCAATTAATTGTTTGCATAATTGCTGACTAACATGTCAATGTATAAAGTTATGATTCAGGTAACAAAATAAAATAATGCTATGTTAACAATTATGAACAAAAGTAAACAATAAAATTGTTTGGGATGATTGAACTTCAAGTAAACAAAATAAAATAATGATATGTCAACAATTATTTATAAACAAAAGGTAAAATAAAACAAAAAATGAAATTATGTTAATGTTATGTCAGCGATACACTGAACTTATGTAGTTCATTAACATAGTTAAAAATAAAATTAAATGTATGTTGATGTGAATGTCAACAGGTATATATAACTTTGTCATTCCGTTTGTAATTTCTACAATTTTGACCTTAGGCCCTGTAAAGTATGGCTGAGTTCCTAAACATCATAATACTTTGCAGTCAAAGTCAAAAAAGTATCATAGAGTTTAACTATATCTAGTTTGATTATTGTGTACGCATCGATATTGTTTTTAGTGAACTTTGGTACAGATAACATTGTAAAATTTTTCACGGTTGCTTGGTAGAAAGCACTTAAAAAAGCGAGTTGCTTTGCAACTGATGTTTTGGAACTCACCCTATATAAGTATTTGCTGGGTCCTTATGAGGAGCGAAGTTGATCTAACCATGTCCTGACTGCCTCTATTTTTTCCCAAAAATCTCTTGTCGTTGTTTTTATACCCTTCACCACAGGTGGAAAAGGGTATATAGAAGTTTGTCATTCCGTTTGTATTTTCTACAATATTGATCTTGGTTCCTATAAAGTACATATATGCTTGGTCTTTATGAGGATCGAAGTTGACCTAACGATGTCCATCCGTCTGTCCGTCTTACGTTTGATATGTGTTTTCCGGAGACTCCAGACATGATAGCGGCCTGGTTGTTTTAAATTTATGTCACATATAGTCTACCATTTCTTGCTATTGAAATTCAGCAAGATCGGTCGACAAATGGTTCAGATATGACCAAAAAACCACGACTGCCGCTAATTTTTCCCAAAAATCCCTTGTTGTTTTTTTTATTTATTTTTTCTGTATATCTGGAGAACGGCAAGAGCAAGAGTTTCCAAATAAGGTACAAACATTTAGGTTATCAATACACAGCATACCACAAAATGTGGGCGGCATTGAAGAAGTAGGCGTGGTACCTCTCGTACAGAAAACATGACAAATTGTATAAATACTTGAATTTTTAGGCTGTCATATGACCTATGGATACGCCTTATATACCAAAAGATCGGAAAGTAGAACATATTTTCTGAAAAAATCGGTTCAGATACAAAAAAGTTATGACCAAAACATAATTTTTTTTATTAAAGTTTTTCTTGGGATTCAAAAATTAATTATCAAGGTTGCGTTTTAATGTGCTAAATTCCCATTTCATACTATTGACAAACTGAAGTTTATTGTTGATGGAATAAGCTATTCCTATGCGCATTTTACTGGTTGCTTGGACCAGATCGTCACGAAACTTCATCCAAAGATTTTAGAAAAACTAAAGATTTACTCAAATAAAACTGTTAAGCGAATAAGAATTAAAAGCCCCAGTTTTACTTGTAACAATATCAAGGCTTAAACAAAAACAAGTAAGAGTGCTATATTCGGCTGTGCCGAATCTTATATACCCTTCACCATTGTGCGAGCAGAATGCAGAGCAACTAGACAAAAACTTAATAGTTTTTACATATACATACATATTTACAATACTTAAAACTTCATTATTATAAAGCACATGGTTAAATCAAGTTCTCTTCTCATAAGGACCCAGAATATATATACTTTATAGGGTCTTAGATCAATATTGTAGAAATTACAAACGGAATGACAAACTTATATAAACCCTTTTCCACCTGAGGTGAAAAGGGATTTTAGTATTTTGATTAAAACTCAGCCCTTTTTTAACCGGTTTGACAGATTTATATACCCCCTTTCAATTGTTTGCATATACTAGCATAATGCCCAATATGATTTTCGTTATCACCCTTCTTTATTATTTCATCTATTTAACGAAATAATTTTTACAAATAGAAACTAGGAATTTTTGTGTTTTTTTGCTACTTAAATACTCGCCAAAAAGATAAATAGAAAACAAACAGACAAACACACATACATACACGGCACAAACTATTTTGGTGAATATATTTCCCAACTTTGCTATTGCGGTGAACAATAACAACAAAAATAATTTCAACTCAACTGTGTTTAATTTTGTGAACAGTAAACGTACGTGCCATATTTCATTTTAATGATATTCGATTAACGTTCCTTCATGGTTCAGTTGTCTAGGGGGTGTTTTAAGTTAGAAACTGAGAGTTCCCTGGTTCTAATCTTGGTTTTTTCAAAAGAAAATTTTTTTTTTTAATATTTTTATTTTTGTATGTTCTAAAAACGAATTAAAAAAATATTTACCAGTTTTCGCTTTTTAAATTTTATTTATAATGAAGTTTTAAGTATTGTAAATATGTATGTATATGTAACAATTATTTAGTTTTTGTCTAGTTGCTCTGTATTCTGCTCGCACAATGGTGAAGGGTATATAAGATTCGGCACAGCCGAATATAGCACTCTTACTTGTTAGTAACTGCAATTGACAATTTTTAATATTCTGCCGATTAAATACAGATACCGGTAATATTGCAATTATACTTTAAAATTAATGTTACAACAGCAATGAACAAGATCCATGACGAAAGAACAAATTTATAGTTCGATTAGCGGTATATTTTTGTGTTTGTTTTGGATGCTATTCTAATGTCACATACGTGGTGCGAAAACATCATTTATCTTTGTCATATGAAATTGGTAAGTCTTAGATATTTCAAAATAAAAGTTCAAAGCAAGATATTTGTTGCAAAAAAATATTGATCGATGCATCATTATGATGGTATTTAGTTTACATTGTTCAAACCTTATTTTATTACAATCAAAATCATCTTACAAAATTTTTTTGGAATCGGTCCATATTTGACCATAGCTCCCATACAAGTGATACTCCCGAAAATAGCTTTAAGTGTCATAACTTCCTTATGAATGTTGGTATTTAAATAAAAATTTCCGACAATGACTTTTACGATAGTACTATGTCATGACAAAATGTTGTGCTGGTAGGTCCAAAATTAACCATAGGTCCCATATAAACCCCCTTGCTTAAATCGGCTAGTGGCAAACAAATCTCATATTGATGGAGATAACTAAACAATATTTGGCACAAATAATTTTTACATAATTCTTAACCTCATAGCATAATTCTGTTCTGTAGGGTAGGGTATTCGGAAAAATCGGTTCAGATACAAAAAAGTTATGACCAAAACATAATTTTTTTTATTAAAGTTTTTCTTGGGATTCAAAAATTAAATATAATTTTTGTTAACTTATATAAGTTTGTCATTCCGTTTGAAGTTTCTACAATATCGATCTTAGACCCTATAAAGTATATATACATATGTATGCTTGGTCCTTATGAGGAGCGAAGTTGATCTAACGATATCCGCCTGTCCGTCTTACGTTTGATATGTGTTGTTTTACATTCATGTCACATATAGTTCACCATTTCTTGCTATTGAAATTTAGCAAAATCGGTCCACAAATGGCTGAGATAGGACCAAAAAACCACGACTGCCTTTAATTTTTCCCAAAAATCCGTTGTTGTTTTTTTTTTATTTATATTTTCTGTATATCTGGAGAACGGCAAGAGCCAAAGTTTCCAAATTAGGTAAAAACATGAAGGTTAACAATACACAGCATACCACAAAATGTGGGCGGGATTGAAGAAGTGGGCGTGGTATCTCTCGTACAGAAAACATGAAAAATTGTATAAATACTTGAATTTTTAGGCTGTCATATAACCTATGGATACGCCTTATTTGTTGTTGTTGATTTTTTACTTATTTTGTCTGTATATCTGAAGAACGGCAAGAGCCAAAGTTTCCAAATTAGGTACAAACATTTAGGTTATTAATACACAGCATACCACAAAATGTGGGCGGGATTGAAGAAGTGGGCGTGGTACCTCTCGTACAGAAAACATGACAAATTGTATAAAAACTTGAATTTTTAGGCTGTCATATGACCTATGGATACGCCTTATATACTAAAAGATCGGAAATCTTTAGTAGAACATATCTGAAAAACTCGAAAAAATCGGTTCAGATACAAAAAAGTTATGACCAAAACATAATTTTTTTTATTAAAGTTTTTCTTGGGATTCAAAAATTAATTATCAAGGTTGCGTTTTAATGTGCTAAATTCCCATTTCATACTATTGACAAACTGAAGTTTATTGTTGATGGAATAAGCTATTCCTATGCGCATTTTACTGGTTGCTTGGACCAGATCGTCACGAAACTTCATCCAAAGATTTTAGAAAAACTAAAGATTTACTCAAATAAAACTGTTAAGCGAATAAGAATTAAAAGCCCCAGTTTTACTTGTAACAATATCAAGGCTTAAACAAAAACAAGTAAGAGTGCTATATTCGGCTGTGCCGAATCTTATATACCCTTCACCATTGTGCGAGCAGAATGCAGAGCAACTAGACAAAAACTTAATAGTTTTTACATATACATACATATTTACAATACTTAAAACTTCATTATTATAAAGCACATGGTTAAATCAAGTTCTCTTCTCATAAGGACCCAGAATATATATACTTTATAGGGTCTTAGATCAATATTGTAGAAATTACAAACGGAATGACAAACTTATATAAACCCTTTTCCACCTGAGGTGAAAAGGGATTTTAGTATTTTGATTAAAACTCAGCCCTTTTTTAACCGGTTTGACAGATTTATATACCCCCTTTCAATTGTTTGCATATACTAGCATAATGCCCAATATGATTTTCGTTATCACCCTTCTTTATTATTTCATCTATTTAACGAAATAATTTTTACAAATAGAAACTAGGAATTTTTGTGTTTTTTTGCTACTTAAATACTCGCCAAAAAGATAAATAGAAAACAAACAGACAAACACACATACATACATGGCACAAACTATTTTGGTGAATATATTTCCCAACTTTGCTATTGCGGTGAACAATAACAACAAAAATAATTTCAACTCAACTGTGTTTAATTTTGTGAACAGTAAACGTACGTGCCATACTTCATTTTAATGATATTCGATTAACGTTCCTTCATGCTTCAGTTGTCTAGGGGGTGTTTTAAGTTAGAAACTGAGAGTTCCCTGGTTCTAATCTTGGTTTTTTCAAAAGAAAATTTTTTTTTTTAATATTTTTATTTTTGTATGTTCTAAAAACGAATTAAAAAAATATTTACCAGTTTTCGCTTTTTAAATTTTATTTATAATGAAGTTTTAAGTATTGTAAATATGTATGTATATGTAACAATTATTTAGTTTTTGTCTAGTTGCTCTGTATTCTGCTCGCACAATGGTTAAGGGTATATAAGATTCGGCACAGCCGAATATAGCACTCTTACTTGTTAGTAACTGCAATTGACAATTTTTAATATTCTGCCGATTAAATACAGATACCGGTAATATTGCAATTATACTTTAAAATTAATGTTACAACAGCAATGAACAAGATCCATGACGAAAGAACAAATTTATAGTTCGATTAGCGGTATATTTTTGTGTTTGTTTTGGATGCTATTCTAATGTCACATACGTGGTGCGAAAACATCATTTATCTTTGTCATATGAAATTGGTAAGTCTTAGATATTTCAAAATAAAAGTTCAAAGCAAGATATTTGTTGCAAAAAAATATTGATCGATGCATCATTATGATGGTATTTAGTTTACATTGTTCAAACCTTATTTTATTACAATCAAAATCATCTTACAAAATTTTTTTGGAATCGGTCCATATTTGACCATAGCTCCCATACAAGTGATACTCCCGAAAATAGCTTTAAGTGTCATAACTTCCTTATGAATGTTGGTATTTAAATAAAAATTTCCGACAATGACTTTTACGATAGTACTATGTCATGACAAAATGTTGTGCTGGTAGGTCCAAAATTAACCAAAGGTCCCATATAAACCCCCTTGCTTAAATCGGCTAGTGGCAAACAAATCTCATATTGATGGAGATAACTAAACAATATTTGGCACAAATAATTTTTACATAATTCTTAACCTCATAGCATAATTCTGTTCTGTAGGGTAGGGTATTCGGAAAAATCGGTTCAGATACAAAAAAGTTATGACCAAAACATAATTTTTTTTATTAAAGTTTTTCTTGGGATTCAAAAATTAAATATAATTTTTGTTAACTTATATAAGTTTGTCATTCCGTTTGTAATTTCTACAATATCGATCTTAGACCCTATAAAGTATATATACATATGTATGCTTGGTCCTTATGAGGAGCGAAGTTGATCTAACGATATCCGCCTGTCCGTCTTACGTTTGATATGTGTTGTTTTACATTCATGTCACATATAGTTCACCATTTCTTGTATTGCAATTCAGCAAGATCGGTCCACAACTGGCTGAGACATGACCAAAAAACCACGACTGCCTCTAATTTTTCCCAAAAATCCCTTGTTGTTGTTGTTTTTTTTATTTATTTTTTCTGTATATCTGGATAACGGCAAGAGCAAGAGTTTCCAAATTAGGTACCAACATTTAGGTTATCAATACAAAATACAAAATGTGGGCGGGATAGAAGAAGTTGGCGTGGTACCTCTCGTACAGAAAACTTGAAAAATTGTGTAAATACTTGAATTTTTAGGCTCTCATATGACCTATGGATATGCCTTATATACCGAAAGTTCAGAAATCTTTCTCATATTTTCTCAAAAACTCGGTTCAGATACAAAAAGGTTATGACCAATATACTGAAATCATAAAAAGTACTCTTTTTGTACCCTTTACCACAGGTAGAAAAGGGTATATATAAGTTTGTCATTCCGTTTGTAATTTCTACAATATCGATCATAGACCCTATAAAGTATATATATACTGGGTCCTTATGAGGAGCGATGTTGATCTAACGATGTCTGTCCGTCTGTCAGTTCGTCTTACGTTTGATATGTGTTTTTCGGAGACACCAGACATGATAGCGGCCTGGTTGTTTTACACTTATGTCACATATAGTCCACTATTTCTTGCTATTGAAATTTAGCAAAATCGGTCCTCAAATGGCTGAGATATGACCAAAAAACCACGACTGCCTCTAATTTTTCCCAAAAATCCGTTGTTGTTTTTTTTTTATTTATATTTTCTGTATATCTGGAGAACGGCAAGAGCCAAAGTTTCCAAATTAGGTAAAAACATGAAGGTTAACAATACACAGCATACCACAAAATGTGGGCGGGATTGAAGAAGTGGCCGTGGTATCTCTCGTACAGAAAACATGAAAAATTTTATAAATACTTGAATTTTTAGGCTGTCATATAACCTATGGATACGCCTTATTTGTTGTTGTTGATTTTTTACTTATTTTGTCTGTATATCTGAAGAACGGCAAGAGCCAAAGTTTCCAAATTAGGTACAAACATTTAGGTTATTAATACACAGCATACCACAAAATGTGGGCGGGATTGAAGAAGTGGGCGTGGTACCTCTCTTACAGAAAACATGAAAAGTTGTATATATACTTGAATTTTTAGGCTGTCATATGACCTATGGATACGCCTTATATACCAAAAGATCGGAAGTCGTTAGTAGAAGATATTTTCTGAAAAACTCGGTTCAGATACAAACAAGTTGTGACCAAAGCATAATTTTATTTTTTTTAAATACTCATTTTCGGGAACTATAGGTCTTCCTGAGTACAAGTTTTATAACAGCAGGTAATGAATAATCTCTTCCTTAGCACGTTGGTACTTAAATCAGTCGAATCAGTACCCGAGTTACGTCCAATATACTGAATTCCTAAAAAGAACTCTTTATATACCCTTTACCACAGGTGGAAAAGGGTATATAGAAGTTTGTCATTCCGTTTGTATTTTCTACAATTTTGATCTTGGTTCCTATAAAGTATATATATGCTTGGTCTTTATGAGGATCGAAGTTGACCTAACGATGTCCGTCCGTCTGTCCGTCTTACGTTTGATATGTGTTTTCCGGAGACTCCAGACATGATAGCGGCCTGGTTGTTTTAAATTTATGTCACATATAGTCTACCATTTCTTGCTATTGGAATTCAGCAAGATCGGTCCACAAATGGTTCAGATATGACCAAAAAACCACGACTGCCGCTAATTTTTCCCAAAAATCCCTTGTTGTTGTTTTTTTTTATTTATTTTTTCTGTATATCTGGAGAACGGCAAGAGCCAGAGTTTCCAAATAAGGTACAAACATTTAGGTTATCAATACACAGCATACCACAAAATGTGGGCGGCATTGAAGAAGTAGGCGTGGTACCTCTCGTACAGAAAACATGACAAATTGTATAAATACTTGAATTTTTAGGCTGTCATATGACCTATGGATACGCCTTATATATAAAGATCGGAAATCTTTAGTAGAACATATTTTCTGAAAAACTCGAAAAAATCGGTTCAGATACAAAAAAGTTATGACCAAAACATAATTTTTTTTATTAAAGTTTTTCTTGGGATTCAAAAATTAATTATCAAGGTTGCGTTTTAATGTGCTAAATTTCCATTTCATACTATTGACAAACTGAAGTTTATTGTTGATGGGATAAGGTATTCCTATGCGCATTTTACTGGTTGTTTGGACCAGATCGTCACGAAACTTCATCCAAAGATTTTAGAAAAACTAAAGATGTTACTCAAATAAAACTGTTAAGCGAATAAGAATTAAAAGCCCCAGTTTTACTTGTAACAATATCAAGGCTTAAACAAAAACAAGTAAGAGTGCTATATTCGGCTGTGCCGAATCTTATATACCCTTCACCATTGTGCGAGCAGAATGCAGAGCAACTAGACAAAAACTTAATAGTTTTTACATATACATACATATTTACAATACTTAAAACTTCATTATTATAAAGCACATGGTTAAATGAAGTTCTCTCCTCGTAAGGACCCAGAATATATATACTTTATAGGGTCTTAGATCAATATTGTAGAAATTACAAACGGAATGACAAACTTATATAAACCCTTTTCCACCTGAGGTGAAAAGGGATTTCAGTATTTTGATTATAACTCAGCCCTTTTTTAACCGGTTTGACAGATTTATATACCGACGTGTTTAAGAAGAAATTTGCCAGTTAGTTGGGTTATAAAACTTGGACACGGGAAGATCTATGGTTCTATATATTCTGGGTCCTTATGAGGAGAGAACTTGATTTAACCATGTGAACAGTAAACGTGCCATATTTCATTTTAATGATATTCGATTAACGTTCCTTCATGGTTCAGTTGTCTAGGGGGTGTTTTAAGTTAGAAACTGAGAGTTCCCTGGTTCGAATCTTGGTTTTTTCAAAAGAAAAATTTTTTTTTTAATATTTTTATTTTTGTATGTTCTAAAAACGAATTAAAAAAATATTTACCAGTTCTCGCTTTTTAAATTTTATTTATAATGAAGTTTTAAGTATTGTAAATATGTATGTATATGTAACAATTATTTAGTTTTTGTCTAGTTGCTCTGTATTCTGCTCGCACAATGGTGAAGGGTATATAAGATTCGGCACAGCCGAATATAGCACTCTTACTTGTTAGTAACTGCAATTGACAATTTTTAATATTCTGCCGATTAAATACAGATACCGGTAATATTGCAATTATACTTTAAAATTAATGTTACAACTAGTCTTGGGTTTAATCGTTCATTTAGGTGACCGGTCATTAACGTTCAAAACTGTGAACGAGTTCGTTCACTTCGTTCAGTCGTTCATTTCAGGTCACTTGTCTTTTGGGTCAGTTTATCTTTTGTGTCAGTCGGTCTTTTGTGGATTTCGTTCATTCATTCACAATTGATTGAATACGGCAATGTGTTAAAATAAACAAGTATAGCATATTTGTTTGATGTTACACTCAAAATATTATGTAGGTAAATTCAAAATAATATTAAGTTTGAAAAACTGAAATTTCATTTAAAATAAAGGAATTTTGCGGCTATTTTTTAATGTTAATTTTAAAACGGAGAAATTCTTTAAAAATTAATAAATTTTTCTGTTATTTAAAATGTACAAACTACAAAAAATACATTCAAAGGTTTTTTCAATTAATTTTAACTCAATTTAAATTACATACTAAAACAGCTAAAACAGTATTTATATCTGTCATTATTACCTACCAAATCAGCGAAAAATTTGTGTTTTTTTAATTTATGTGCACATGTTCCTATAAGTATGTAAATAATAAAATAATTTAAAATATCTTTGCAGTCAAGTATTTCAGTTTTATTTTATGCATAAAAAATAACTGAACATATATTTTTTTTTGGAGAAACATATAGAAATAGTTAAAGAATTAGTTTAATTATAAAATAACAACATTTTTATTAAGTTTTAACTCTACGGAAAATGATTTTAGTAAATTAAATTCAGTTACTGTAAAACGTTTTGAGTGTACCCAAAAATAGAAAACAATAAACGCAAAATTCTGAGTTGTTTTTTCGTTTACCCAACAACTGATTGAAAAGAAACAATACTAATAAAATGTTTAAGTTGTACCACTATACTATATTTGTTTCTTTTAACACATTGCCAGTGGCAATTAGCAACATTGTTTAGAAAATTTCATAGTGCAATCTGGGCTGCCATATGTAGTGATTTCTTGCTAAACGTGGCGGTTTTCATACTTGTTTCGTGATCTCATATTCTAAGTGCTTAGGTAACTTTATTTAAAGAGAAATAATTACTTAAAAACTTTAACTGCCTGTTTTTCGAACTTATTATGTCATTAATCAATTTATATGATATAAAATACACAATTTTTTTTTAAATATAAAAGCTTGTCGCGAGATTTAAGTACTCGTATTTACTTCGTTTGAGAATTTTAGTAGTTAATATCAATCACATCAACCGTCATTTTCAGCAAGTTCAGTTATAATTAACTATCCGCTATAACTGACAAAAACATATTGTTAACTGGAAGTTAAATTGGTCGCAAGTTATTTAATTTACTTGATCTTCTACACAAGTGAATCTCGCGACAATTTATGTAACGACGTTTTAAGTTGATATTAAAAGTTTTTAAGTAACATTATTTATATTTTCTTTTCAGAGCATTTAAATAAAATATGTTTTTTTTAAATATTTGATTACTTTTAACTCGCATTCGTATTCTCCGTAAGTCATTTCAGTTGATACCCATATTGAAGATTAAGAGTCACTCAGCAAGCCCTCCTATTTGATACTCATATTGTTGGAATGCATTTAAAATAATAAGTCCGCCATCTTGGGTGTTTTACATGTTGGATGTATAATAACTTTACACAGTTAACCATGCATTGTCATCCAAACTGAACATATGTTATAAAATGTCAGCTAAATCGGTTCGAGTAATCTGCTTTAAATTTGAGTTGCAAGATTTTACCCACAAACATACATTGCAAGTTAAATAAAAGCTATTAAAATTCATAAGTAGTTTCTTATAAATATTTTTTTTATTTTACCAGTCTTTTGCCTGTAATTTCTACAAAAAGAAATCTAGCAGTGCATAGTAATTAATAGTGTAAAAGCTGTCATTTTTTAATGAAAACTGAAGGATAAAACTTCTATGCTAAATAATTGTTGAAATAGGTAAAGATAACTGTTAGGTACGAACACGACCAGCTTTCTTTTTTAAAAATTACGGGCATCATTCATATACGAATGCTTAAGTTATATCTACATTAAAATGGGCTTTCCCGAATAATTTCGTGCTCTAAAACTTGACTAAGCTTTAATTAATAAAGTTGTCGAATATTGAATTTGGTTATTTATTTTTAGGTCTAATTTAAAAAATAAATGAAATAAATATGTTTACAATTTTCTGCTCAAATAAAAAATTTGCATTTGGCGGGTTTTATATTAAGAACAACTGGCAACGCTCATGTAAAATTGTGAATAGCAGCCAGGGTTGTCGGATTTATTTTGATCTTTTTTGACAAATTGATTGTTCAAAATCGCCAAAGCCTTTTTTTAAAAATATTTTTTATAAATCCTAAAAAATAAATGTCTTCCTATTTGCTAAAATTTGCCAAAAATGGGAAAAGTCGCGTTGATACATATTTTATTAATTAAAATGTTTGGTGAACACAAAAAAGGTTCAATAGTTTACAATAGTCTAACTAAAGCAGCAAAACGATTTCTTGTGGTTAGTATTAAATAAATATTGGATATATATCTAAAATGCTATACACTTCACCGGTAAGGCATTCTTACTGTTTTTTTGGAAAACAATGTGTACGATTCAGTTTATTCAACATATCATATAATGTATAGCTCGTAATAATGTGCCAAGAAGTTTATACTGCACTCAATTTTGAAAGCGAGTTTTAGTGGAGTTAATTATTAAAAATAACTCTTTCAACACAGACATTAACAGTTGGAATAACATGCACATAAAGAGTTCTTTAAAATGGTACGTACCGGACATATCCTTATAGCTATATATTTTTCAAAAACTAATTTATATTACATTGAAAACCACATTGAAATAGTCTTTCCAAATAACAATTGTAATTTGTGTAGGAGTCTCAAAACAAATTCATGGCTTATACTATGCTCACACTTGGATTCTTTAACTCTGCTTAACGTTTTATTTTTTTTTCTCAAATAATTCATAAATTTTTACAATTTTATCATTAATATGTTTTAAATAATCTTCTGATAACTTTATAAAGTATTTTTATCCATTTTTAATACTTAAAAGAAATATAAATTTGTTTGTTGGGTTTTTTTCTTAATAATCTGTCATCTTAATCGTTTCTAATGTAATAACATTTTGCTTAAACGCGTTTAAAAACCCATTAGTCCCAATTTACACAAGGACATTTCTCGCTGTACAGACGAAGATTGATGGCGAGGGGCGAAAAGGTAGAGTGTTTAGTACATGACTATCTGTACTGGACATTTTTCATTTCTCTTTCTTACTTTTTGTAGTTTACATACAAGTATTAATTTCCGTCTGACTTCTAATGTTTCATATGTAAACGCTTCTGGTAAAATTAAAAGGGAATTCAAAAAATATCCTGCAAGAAATGTCCTTAGTGTAAATTGGGACTAACTGCCTATTTTACGATGTCACTCGAACGTATACGTTCGCACAAATAATATATAAAACAAAAACAAAATTAAAAAATTTGTTTTTGGTTTACATGTTATTTGTGCGAACGTAAACGTTCGATTGACATCGTGAAATAGGCAGTTAGTATTATCAAATTTACAACAAAATCGCCATATATTTTAAAATCAGCCAAAAATAAATCGCAATGTCGCCAAATTGAAAATTAAGTCGCCAAGAAACTTGACAACCCTGATCGTATTATGAAAATGTGTAAAGGAATGTGGCAATGAGTAAATGAAATAAGAATATTATACTGGCATCACATATACATCACAATAGTATTGTTGTTTCTTTTCAACCAGTTGTTTGGTAAACAAGTGACCGACTGACTAAAAAGACCCAAGTGAACCATGCAAGTGACCGATTGAACGGAATTGAACGATGAAACTGAACGGCCGTTCATCGTTCATCTGACTGACCCGTTCAATTGAACTAGTTCGTTCATGACCGACACAACTCTAGTTACAACAGCAGTGAACAAGATCCATGACGAAAGAACAAATTTATAGTTCGATTAGCGGTATATTTTTGTGTTTGTTTTGGATGCTATTCTAATGTCACATACGTGGTGCGAAAACATCATTTATCTTTGTCATATGAAATTGGTAAGTCTGAGATATTTCAAAATAAAAGTTCAAAGCAAGATATTTGCTGCAAAAAAATATTGATCGATGCATCATTATGATCAATCAAAATCATCTTACAAAATTTTTTTGGAATCGGTCCATATTTGACCATAGCTCCCATACAAGTGATACTCCCGAAAATAGCTTTAAGTGCCATAACTTCCTTATGAATGTTGGTATTTAAATAAAAATTTCCGACAATGACTTTTACGATAGTACTATGTCATGACAAAATGTTGTGCTGGTAGGTCCAAAATTAACCATAGGTCCCATATAAACCCCCTTGCTTAAATCGGCTAGTGGCAAACAAATCTCATATTGATGGAGACAGTTCGGTTTGTGCTTTGTTGTGATACAGACGTGTATTTTAGCCCCGCATACAATTTAAACTATTAATTAATCACATTTGATTTTGTAATCTAAGCAGCGAATGGACGCTTAAAAAAAAAACAAAATAATATATTTTGTTAATTAAATTATTTAACATAATAGTGAACAATTTAAAACGATCAAATTAAATAAAATAAATCAGTAAAAATATATATGTACGTATGAATGTTCATACATGTGTATACATATTCTGAAAAAAAAACATTTAAATTCTGGTTTTTCTTTTGTTGTTGTAAAATACAATAAATAATAAAAATATTAAAGCAAAGCAAAACGGTGAAAAACAAAAACAACTCTTTGCATGAGTACAAATAGTGAAACAACACTAAGACAAAATGAAAGAAACGTTTACGTTTTAGTTAATGCAAATGAAAATAATGCAGAAATAAATAAAACAAAACAAAACAAAACAATATTAACTACCTAACGGCTAAGCCAATTACTCGAACACGTTCCCTCTCACCCTCGGTATTTACACAAACGGTGGATAGTGACTCATTAAAAAAACTACAACAAGATTTGGTGACAAGTGTTGCCAGGCCAGCAAGTATTGCCGTGACGTCAAAAACAAATTTAGTGGGCAATGATACCATGAACTTAAACACAAATGCAATGGAAAACCCCCCTGTAAAAAGTTGTCAAAAGCCTACAGTACAAGTTGGTATGGACAGGTACATAACAGTGCTTAAACGGGGACGCAGCCCTACCTCTGCAGCAGTTGCTTCGGCCTCAAAAGTACCATCTTTTGATAAAATAAATACACAAAATCGTTTCGCGATTCTGGAGGATGAATCCTCTGAAGCACCAAACGTCATTAAATCGTCTAAGCCACCCCCGATATACCTTAGAGAGCAAAACTCTAATGAGTTAATAAAAAGTTTAATTTCGGTGATTGGTGAAAATTCCTTTTATGTAGCTGCAATAAAGCGCGGTATCATTAACGAGACTAAAATACAGGTTAATCACGAGGATGATTTTCGAAAGGTAATTACAAGATTTGAGACTCTAAATAAAAACTTTTATACGTATCAACTGAAGAGCAGTAAAGGTCTTCAGGTAGTAATCAAGGGCATAGACTCATGCGTAGACCCAGGGGAAATTAAAGCTTTTTTGGAAGAGAAGGGCTTTAAAATCAAAAACGTAACAAATATCAAAAATAGGGAAAAAAATCCCCAACCACTATTTCGAGTGGAGCTTGAACCCGGCGACATTAAGCTCAAAAAAAATGAAACGCATCCAATTTATAATATGAAATATATTCTGTACAGAAGGGTAACTATTGAGGAGCCGCACAAAAGAAATGGTCCTGTTCAATGTCTAAACTGCCAGGAATTTGGCCATACTAAGGCATACTGCTACTTACCCCCTGTTTGCGTAGTATGTGGTGAATTACATGGAACAGTTCTTTGCGACAAGTCTAAAACCGACCCCAACTTAAAAAAATGTAGCAACTGTGGCGGTAATCACACTGCCAATTATAGAGGATGCCCTGTATATACTATCGTCAAGCAGTCGGTCGGACCGAAAACTAATCCCCCTCAAATGCAGGTAACAAATCAGGTTAACACAAATGCAATTCAAGCCCCCCAGCCTAGTAATAACAGAACCTCTTACGCTAACGTCCTAAAATCAAACCATGAGCCAATGCAAGGTGCCTCGCCAAGTAATGATGAAACTCAATTTTCTAATTTAAGTCGTTTAGAAAAAACCATGGAAACATTAGTGCAAACAGTAAATAATTTTACGAACACAATGGGTAATATGATGCAGGAAATGCTTAGAATGCAATCGATGTTATTGCAAGCTGTACTTAACAAACCATGAACTGTTTAAAAATTTGTTTTTGGAACGCAAACGGCATCCGCCAACATAAAAATGAATTAGAATACTTTCTTAAAAATAAACAAATTGATGTCATGATGATTTCTGAAACTCATTTGACCTCAAGAAGTACGTTTAAAATAAATGGTTATATACTATATGATACCAAGGACCCTCGAGATAGAGCTTGTGGAGGTTCCGCCATTTTAATAAAGGCCCGAGTCAAACACTACCTAATGTGTGATCATCGTGAAGATTATCTCCAGGCAACGAACATTTGCGTTGAGGAATTAAATAGAAACCTAATAATTTCATCGTTATACTCCCCGCCTAGATTTTCAATATCGGAGGACCAATATTGTAAATATTTTAAATCATTAGGACCGTGTTTCCTAGCCGCTGGCGATTATAACGCTAAACATACCCTCTGGGGGTCGCGACTTATAACACCAAAGGGTCGTGTTTTATTTAACATAATTTCTAAAATGGATTTAAATGTGGTAGCGAGCGGACAACCAACATATTGGCCCACTGATCTTCAAAAAATTCCAGATGTCATAGATTTCGGCGTGGTTAAAAACATTCCCATAGAAACGATTCAAGTTGAAGCCTCCCTAGATTTATCTTCCGACCACACACCTACAATTGTTACTATAGAAATCTCAAAAGGCCAGTTGTCTCTAAACCACCATTAAGAAACTTGAATGGAAGTTGGGCAAGAAATGATGTTGAAAAAGGAAATCTGTTTGTCAATCATTTAAAAAACGTATTTACCCCAAATATATCTCACGATATTGCGGTCGAGTTACCACCTGTTGCTGCTAGAGCAGCTGTTCCGCTAAGATTTGAGATAAGAGAAATCGAAAAGGTTATTTGTGATTTAAACCCCAAGAAGGCTCCTGGGTTTGACAAGATCAGCAACAAAATGCTTTTGGAGCTACCCAGCATAGCAAAGAAAATTATTCTTTTAATTTTTAATGCTATTTTACGCCTTGAATACTATCCTCAAAAGTGGAAGGTCTCCTTAGTCACCATGATACCTAAACCTGGAAAGGATCACACAAAAGTTGAGTCATATAGGCCTATAAGCTTACTTTCTAATATATCAAAGCTGTTTGAGAAGCTGTTAGCGTCAAAATTAACCCCAATTTTAAATGATAATAGATGTATTCCTAACCACCAATTCGGCTTTAGAAGAGAACACAGCACAATTGAGCAAACCCATCGTATAGAAAACGCAATAAGAAAAGCCTTTGAAGAAAAAAAATATTGTTCCGCTCTCTTCATCGATGTTTCTCAAGCTTTCGATAAAGTCTGGCATGAAGGCTTATTACATAAATTGAAGCTAAACTTACCAGTAAACATACACAAGCTGTTAGAAAGCTACTTAGTCGGTCGAAAGTTTATTATTAAAGAAGGTGATTATTTAAGCTCTCCTCAGCAAATTGACGCTGGAGTCCCTCAGGGAAGCATCCTGGGCCCACTTTTATACTTAATATATACCTCGGATATGCCAACAAACAACTACACACAAACTTCAACATTTGCTGATGATACAGCTTTTTTGAGCGTGCACGAAAACCGTCAAGAAGCATCTCGATACCTACAGGATCATATATTTCAACTCGAACTATGGTTAAAGCAATGGAGGATAGAGGTCAATGAGCAAAAATGCGTACATATAACATTCACCTTGCGTCGGGAATCATGCCCCCCTATTAAAATCAATAATCAAATAATACCTCAAAATTCGCATGTAAAATACCTCGGTATTCATCTAGATCGCCGTTTAACGTGGAAAAGCCATATAGAGGCAAAATTAACTCAAATGAAACTAAAAGCCATCCAAATTCATTGGCTTATTGGAAGAAACTCTGTCCTTAGTCTCGACTGCAAACTTCTTCTTTACAACTCCATCTTAAAGCCAATCTGGTGCTATGGTATTCAGTTATGGGGCACTGCCTCGGCCTCTAATATCGAAAAAATTCAAAGGCGCCAAAATAAACTACTTCGAATAATCACAGCTGCCCCTTGGTATGTTAAAAACTCAAATATTCACAAGGATCTCAATGTTCCATTAGTTAAAACTATGATTACGAAATATGCAGTAAAATACTTAAAAAGGCTCGAATTGCACCCGAACCCACTAGCACGAAATATTTTAAATGATAGCGGCCACACTCGCTTAAGAAGAAGAGACACTGCGGCACTTGTCCAATTAGATGAGCGATAAACACCTATAAAAGTGAACAGAACCCGCGATGAACAAAATTTTTGTCTGGCACTGGCAGGACAAAAAAATAATATTAGGTTAAGATTTGATGAATTATTGTTAGTTCATATTTAATATATGAAGATTCAATAAATAAATAATGAAGAAAAAAAAAAAAAAAAAAATATTGATGGAGATAACTAAACAATATTTGGCACAAATAATTTTTACATAATAAAAATATTAAAAAATTTGGATTAAAAACCATAAATAGTTCAACAAAATAACCACAATACTAATTATTGTTAAAGCTAAGGCACGAGCTCTATGTGTACATTTGTCCTTCAAGTTGTGCTGAAAAAGGTCAACAGAAAAGAGAAAGACAAAGTGAAAAAACAAAAAATGTACTTGGACTTCAAGAAAAATTCTTGACGAAAGTACGAAAAAACAGAAGTAAAGGAAAAAACATGTAAAATCAATTAAAATGGATAGTCATTCAGGAAAGCAAATTTCGATCTACCGAATGTTAAAATACAATTTGGTTTAAGGATTGATGTTTGACTAGTGACGTCAGCAGTCGTCGATGGCTGCGAGTGTAAGACGGCAAATCCATCTGAGGAGATCGAGTGGTTGCGATCGAAACATGTCATGGTAACCTGCCGGCCAGGGTTCGAGCCCGAGCCACGTCAAGAATGAAAGATTATCAATAACAATTTTAATTAATTTTCATGTTGTAAAATTCCTTTCTTCACAAAAATAATTTAATAAAAATTAAATTTCATGAACTTAAGCCTAATTAAAAATATTAAAAAATTTGGATTAAAAACCATAAATAGTTCAACAAAATAACCACAATACTAATTTTTACATAATTCTTAACCTCATAGCATAATTCTGTTCTGTAGGGTAGGGTATCTTATGGACGGGCTTGACCGACTTTACTTTCTAACTTGTTTTTTTTAAGTTTTTATATACATATATTTACAAAAAATATATTTCATGCCATGTAAATACTATAAGAGAAAAATTTGTCACTTACGGTATGTCACCACTCTAAAGCAGCATCTGCTGCACTGCTCCTCCGAGTGGTAGAGAGAGAGGAGGAGCTAATAATGATCCAAGAGCCATGGATCCATAGGGATCGGGTTTGCGGATTAAACCTCAAGGGCTATATGCTATATATGCCAAAGGAACATTCTTTCTGATTTCAGTGATGAAGACACAACATCAGCGGCCCTAGAGAAGAGCGGCATGTCGATCTGGATCGTCTCGGGCTATATGGCGCATGACCAAGTTAATGAGCAACCTAATAGGCTTATTCGTGGCTTAGTATCCAAAGCCGGCTCCATGGGTACCCCGGTGGTTATCTGTGCGGACGCTAATGCGCACCACATCACGTGGGGCAGCTCCAACAACAACACTAGAGGTGATTCGCTATTTTCTTTTATCTGTAACAGTAATTTAGAAATAGCAAACATAGGCGCGGAACCTACGTTCATTGTAGCTAATAGGCAGGAGGTTCTCGATGTGACATTTGTCAGCTCGGAACACTCCGACTTAATCACCCCTATCGCGAATGTTATGGGAATATGTTATATGGGAGCAAACCTATATTCCCATCCCCAACAAATCGGTATCGCAAATATTTTGGGAGTAATAATTACTATTGTGAATTATTTTTTCGTATTTTATAAACAAACGTCTCTATTATGAATAACTTGTCAATGCTCGTATTGTGAAAGAAAAATATACAAAATAAAATACTAATAAAAATATAATAAAATAAATAATGAATAGTGTTTATCTTCATTTTCTTAATTAAAACTCCTTCAATAAAAGAAAAATTAAATTTAATTGAGTCATACCTTAGAATACAAATTAAAATTTACGTGTTCCCTTCTCGTTCACATTAACACTTGTTGGGAATTTATTTAGTAAAAATACTCGCGGGCGTAAACATTGTCGATTTTTTAAGTTTGGGAATTCATTCCCAAAAAATTTGTCAAGGGAATCATTCACAATACAAAATAAAACAAGTTAGAGTGCTATATTCGGCTGTGCCGAATCTTTTATACCCTCCTCCGACAGGTCGAATGTTTAAAAAGTAATATCTGTATGATGTCTATTTATTATTATTATCTTAAACTGTGACGATTTTTTATTAATCATGGTTTTAGGCGACTAAACTGTTTTCCAGTAGTAGGGTTTATATGGGGCCTAGGGTAAATTATGGACCGACCATCACGAAACTTCACAGCGTCATTTCTAGTCCTTTAAAACTATGACGTACAAATTTCTGTTATGATAGCATTATTAATTATGGTTTTAGGTGTACTTAACTGTTTTCCGGGAGTAGGGTTTCTATGGGGCCTAGGGTAAATTATGTACCGATCTTCACGAAATTTCACAGTATCATTTATAGTCCTATAAAAATGTGACGAGCCAAAATTTGTTACGCTAGCGTTATTTTTTACGGTTTTAGGCGTACTAAACTGTTTTCCGGAAGTAGTGTTTATATGGGGCTTAGGGTAAATTACGAAAGGATATTCACGATATTTAACAGCGTGATTTCCAGTTAAATAAAACAAATTTTCGCAAAATCTTATGCCTTGTTCCACCATTTATGTTATTTTTGTAACAAATTTATCAATTTTTTTAGGTGGTGGTTCCACATTTTGATTCATAGCTCTGGTCCTACCGAACCGATTTTGCTGGATTTCAATCCCAAACTGCTTAGGATAACTACAAACGATTTGGCACCAAGTTTGTTCATTTCTTTTGAGTTGTTCGAAAGTGAGCGTGTTTTCAACAGACGGCCAGACAGACGGACATGGCTAAATCGACTTAGAATTACTCAAGGACCCAGAATATATATACTTTATGGGGTCTGAGATGAATAATAAAAAAGTTTCACACGGAATGACAAACTTAATATACCCTATTCACAACTATTTGTGGTGGAGGGTATAAAAATATGCTAATATTTTCATGGGAGTAGTTGTTTGCGATAGGGGCGAATAAGTAACTGGGCGGTCTCAAGTGACTGCTCCTCTTCGGACCACAGGTATGTTGAGTTTCAATTAGGTCTATCCCCCTTGGGAGTTTGTACTTTTGTGAATAGGAGGAGAACGAAGTGGGACTATCAGGCTAGTCTACTCGCTGACTCTCTGGGCTCAGTCCATGTCATTAATGGCATTACGGAGACTGAAATGGCAGTGGAATTCTTATCGGGGGCACTGCGTCAGGCAACAGCCAGTGGTCAGGAAGAAGGGGGGCAAGCCACCATGGTGGAGCCCTGAGATTGCACAGTCTCGCAGAGACTGTCGTAGGTTATTCAATATGGCTAAACTTCTGGGAAACTGGGCGGATTATAAGTCGGCATTGAATAGGTTTAGGAACTTGGTTAGATCGGCGAAACGAAATGCCTGGAGGAACTTCTGCAGCGGCGTGGAAGGCTCCTCTGAGACAAACCGATTACGCAAAATAATGGCTTCTTGCCCGGCTGTCCCTAGCTACATTCAGAAAGCTGATGGTAGCTGGACTACGAATAGTCAGGAGACGCTGGAGGTGTTAATTGACACACACTTTCCTGGCAATTCCCTTCCAACACCACAGAAGATCAACTGCTTATCGGTGCCTGGACCCATGTCCATTTCTCTGTGCTATGATAGGCTCAATTGGGCGATAAGGAGCTTTGACTCCTTTAAGGCCCCTGGTACGGACGGTATTATTCCGGCCGACCTTCAAAAGAACGCGGGGCTTCTAATTCCTTGGCTGTCCGCTATTTATACGAAATGCATTCGATTCTCGTACGTTCCCATCCGATGGACTAGGTGTAGGGTTGTTTTCATTCCAAAGGGAGGTAAAGCATCCCATACCAGACCTAAGGACTACAGGCCAATCAGCCTGTCGTCATTTCTTCTCAAGACCCTTGAAAGGGTCATTGATATTCATCTGAGGATGTCTATTCCTAGACATTTGCTCTCCTCATCGCAGCATGCCTACACCAAGGGCAAGTCTGTAGAGACGGCGCTCCACTCACTGGTCGGCTACATTGATAAATCCCTTGAATTTCGGGAATACTCACTTGTGGCCTTTCTGGACATTGAGGGAGCTTTCAACAATGTCAAACCCGACTCCATCTTGCAGTCAATGAGGGAGGTGGGTGTTGACGATGCAATTTGTAGATTTATTGGTAATCTACTTGACAATAGGATCACTGAATCCACGATGGGTGCTACCAATGTTTGCAAGGTGGTGTTCTGTCCCCTCTATTGTGGAACCTGACGGTGAACACTTTGCTGGGCCGGTTCGACGGATTAGGGATAAAAACCGTCGCGTATGCGGAAGACGTGGCGGTGGCGGTCGCAGGTAAACACCTGGACACACTGTCCCATTGTATGGAATCTGCACTACAGATTCTAAGCTCTTGGAGCATCTCCTGTGGACTTGGTGTCAATCCGCAGAAGACTGAGTTGGTACTCTTTACCAGGAAGTACAAGGTTGGCAACTTCAGGCTTCCTAAGCTAAACGGCACGGAGCTGAGGCTCTCGAACAGTGCCAAATATTTGGGCGTAATTCTCGATAGCAAGCTATCATGGGAACTCAACGTTCGGACGAGGGTTGATAGGGCCATTGTGGCCTGGCTTGGGCCCCAGGGGCGTCGAATGGATCTTTGAGGCGGTGGTAAAACCGATCCTCTTCTATGGGGTCATAGTGTGGTGGCCTGCCATGGAATGGGGACGGTACTGCAGGATGCTTGAGAAAGTATATAGGTTGGCTGCGCTGATGATCACGGGATCACTCCGCTCGACACCGACGAAGGCACTGTTTACTATGCTGAACTGGTTATCGGTTGACATCATGGCCGGACAACAGGCCCTAACTTCCGCTTTGAGACTGGGGGCGGTGGGCCTATGGTCTACGCGGAACTATGGTCACGCCAGGGTCGCGCTTCGCGCGCCCTACGACCTGGCGGAGCTGGACTATTGCATTCCGGAACCTTTTTTCGGTGCCTTGTTCACGGTTCATCATGGTAATTATGATTAGCTGCTCGATAATACGCGATCTCTGGAGCCGACCCTGCGGGTCTACACCGATGGTTCCAAGATGGGCTATAGAGTGGGTGGAGGTTTCTTCATTAAGGAATTGGACATCAGGGTCTATTTTAGGCTGCCGGATGGCAGTAGTGTGCTGCAGGCAGAAATCTCTGCCATAAGGCGGGCGGCAAACTGTCTGAGGTACTATCGTATATCGAGGGATATATGTATATTTACGGACAGAAAGGCTGCCATTGCAGCTCTGGCTGGTGTCTTTACGACATATATGTTGACAGTGGAATGCCGGATATCTCTGAATGAGATCGCGAAACATTCTAGTGTAACGCTGACATGGGTACCAGGGCACAGTGGGTGCCTGGGTAACCATACTGCGGACAGTCTGGCCAAACGGGGCTGTCTCTTGGACGACATGTTCGTCGACGGCCTGATTGGCACTTCAATGGCCCACTGCAGGACTCTCATTAGACGGGAGTCGTACAGATTTGTCCGGTTTAACGTGATCATCGTCCGAAGACCTTTCCTCACGGTGCTCTTAACACAGGGTCAAAACATGCGTGACCATCGCCCCCTTCCCCCTTCGCCACAAACTGTGGCACCAGAGAAAGGGTACCGACTTCGAATCCGTGCATTTGGACACTTCATCCCCTCGGTGAAGGGCGGAGCCTATCTAACACTCCTACCATTTTCTGGTCAAATGGCAACCGGTTGCAATGCAACTCCACACCGAGTAATAAATTACTCTACCCGCGATATGGGTATTAAACCACAACCACCACGTTACTCCCCTGAAGGGGCCTCACCATAACCAGGTTGGGACCGAGGTCCCAAGGGCACCCTGGTTCCCGTGGTACCAGATAAAGACTCCGGTCAGCTTCGTAGCCTAAGCTACTACCAGTTGGACCCCAAACGGTACCGGGACTGGTGACCCACAGCAGACTGCAGCACACACGACAGCAAACAGCAACCAGCAACACTGCAACCAGCAACTGAACTGCACCTCCGCAAATTGCGGCACACCACACACATCTACATAAAGGGACAATACATGACCAATAGACGATACAACAAAAACAATAGACGATACAACAAAAACAATAAAAAGTTTAATTTCGGTGATTGGTGAAAATTCCTTTTATGTAGCTGCAATAAAGCGCGGTATCATTAACGAGACTAAAATACAGGTTAATCACGAGGATGATTTTCGAAAGGTAATTACAAGATTTGAGACTCTAAATAAAAACTTTTATACGTATCAACTGAAGAGCAGTAAAGGTCTTCAGGTAGTAATCAAGGGCATAGACTCATGCGTAGACCCAGGGGAAATTAAAGCTTTTTTGGAAGAGAAGGGCTTTAAAATCAAAAACGTAACAAATATCAAAAATAGGGAAAAAAATCCCCAACCACTATTTCGAGTGGAGCTTGAACCCGGCGACATTAAGCTCAAAAAAAATGAAACGCATCCAATTTATAATTTGAAATATATTCTGTACAGAAGGGTAACTATTGAGGAGCCGCACAAAAGAAATGGTCCTGTTCAATGTCTAAACTGCCAGGAATTTGGCCAAACTAAGGCATACTGCTACTTACCCCCTGTTTGCGTAGTATGTGGTGAATTACATGGAACAGTTCTTTGCGACAAGTCTAAAACCGACCCCAACTTAAAAAAATGTAGCAACTGTGGCGGTAATCACACTGCCAATTATAGAGGATGCCCTGTATATACTATCGTCAAGCAGTCGGTCGGACCGAAAACTAATCCCCCTCAAATGCAGGTAACAAATCAGGTTAACACAAATGCAATTCAAGCCCCCCAGCCTAGTAATAACAGAACCTCTTACGCTAACGTCCTAAAATCAAACCATGAGCCAATGCAAGGTGCCTCGCCAAGTAATGATGAAACTCAATTTTCTAATTTAAGTCGTTTAGAAAAAACCATGGAAACATTAGTGCAAACAGTAAATAATTTTACGAACACAATGGGTAATATGATGCAGGAAATGCTTAGAATGCAATCGATGTTATTGCAAGCTGTACTTAACAAACCATGAACTGTTTAAAAATTTGTTTTTGGAACGCAAACGGCATCCGCCAACATAAAAATGAATTAGAATACTTTCTTAAAAATAAACAAATTGATGTCATGATGATTTCTGAAACTCATTTGACCTCAAGAAGTACGTTTAAAATAAATGGTTATATACTATATGATACCAAGGACCCTCGAGATAGAGCTTGTGGAGGTTCCGCCATTTTAATAAAGGCCCGAGTCAAACACTACCTAATGTGTGATCATCGTGAAGATTATCTCCAGGCAACGAACATTTGCGTTGAGGAATTAAATAGAAACCTAATAATTTCATCGTTATACTCCCCGCCTAGATTTTCAATATCGGAGGACCAATATTGTAAATATTTTAAATCATTAGGACCGTGTTTCCTAGCCGCTGGCGATTATAACGCTAAACATACCCTCTGGGGGTCGCGACTTATAACACCAAAGGGTCGTGTTTTATTTAACATAATTTCTAAAATGGATTTAAATGTGGTAGCGAGCGGACAACCAACATATTGGCCCACTGATCTTCAAAAAATTCCAGATGTCATAGATTTCGGCGTGGTTAAAAACATTCCCATAGAAACGATTCAAGTTGAAGCCTCCCTAGATTTATCTTCCGACCACACACCTACAATTGTTACTATAATGAACCCCAATAGAATTGTTCCTCCGACGACAGCTACGCAAATTAATTGGTTGAAATATAAAAAATATCTCAGTACCCATTGCACAGAAAATATTCCGCTCAGTACACCGGATTATGTAGATCGCTCTATTGACAATTTTGACAGTTTTCTGAAACTAGCTGTTCAACATTCCAATATTGCCCCCAAAAAAACAAAAACTATTAAAATATATTCCACAGATGTCGAGCATCTTTTGTCTGAAAAAAGGAGGGCTCGAAGAGAGTGGCAATTGCACAGATCCCCTCAACTTAAGAACTTACTTAAAGAGTGTACAAAAAGACTAAGAAAGTTACTGCAGACTAAGAAAACGGCTTCTCTGGAAAAATATCTTAAGGA
The DNA here is from genome assembly GCA_930367215.1 of Pollenia angustigena. Lineage (NCBI taxonomy): Eukaryota > Metazoa > Arthropoda > Insecta > Diptera > Polleniidae > Pollenia > Pollenia angustigena. The sequence continues at coordinate 53,583,328 of OV884059.1, read as the reverse complement.
ACTTGATGCAACCCCACAATCAGACTACTCATTATGGCGTGCAGCTAGAAATCTCAAAAGGCCAGTTGTCTCTAAACCACCATTAAGAAACTTGAATGGAAGTTGGGCAAGAAATGATGTTGAAAAAGGAAATCTGTTTGTCAATCATTTAAAAAACGTATTTACCCCAAATATATCTCACGATATTGCGGTCGAGTTACCACCTGTTGCTGCTAGAGCAGCTGTTCCGCTAAGATTTGAGATAAGAGAAATCGAAAAGGTTATTTGTGATTTAAACCCCAAGAAGGCTCCTGGGTTTGACAAGATCACCAACAAAATGCTTTTGGAGCTACCCAGCATAGCAAAGAAAATTATTCTTTTAATTTTTAATGCTATTTTACGCCTTGAATACTATCCTCAAAAGTGGAAGGTCTCCTTAGTCACCATGATACCTAAACCTGGAAAGGATCACACAAAAGTTGAGTCATATAGGCCTATAAGCTTACTTTCTAATATATCAAAGCTGTTTGAGAAGCTGTTAGCGTCAAAATTAACCCCAATTTTAAATGATAATAGATGTATTCCTAACCACCAATTCGGCTTTAGAAGAGAACACAGCACAATTGAGCAAACCCATCGTATAGTAAACGCAATAAGAAAAGCCTTTGAAGAAAAAAAATATTGTTCCGCTCTCTTCATCGATGTTTCTCAAGCTTTCGATAAAGTCTGGCATGAAGGCTTATTACATAAATTGAAGCTAAACTTACCAGTAAACATACACAAGCTGTTAGAAAGCTACTTAGTCGGTCGAAAGTTTATTATTAAAGAAGGTGATTATTTAAGCTCTCCTCAGCAAATTGACGCTGGAGTCCCTCAGGGAAGCATCCTGGGCCCACTTTTATACTTAATATATACCTCGGATATGCCAACAAACAACTACACACAAACTTCAACATTTGCTGATGATACAGCTTTTTTGAGCGTGCACGAAAACCGTCAAGAAGCATCTCGATACCTACAGGATCATATATTTCAACTCGAACTATGGTTAAAGCAATGGAGGATAGAGGTCAATGAGCAAAAATGCGTACATATAACATTCACCTTGCGTCGGGAATCATGCCCCCCTATTAAAATCAATAATCAAATAATACCTCAAAATTCGCATGTAAAATACCTCGGTATTCATCTAGATCGCCGTTTAACGTGGAAAAGCCATATAGAGGCAAAATTAACTCAAATGAAACTAAAAGCCATCCAAATTCATTGGCTTATTGGAAGAAACTCTGTCCTTAGTCTCGACTGCAAACTTCTTCTTTACAACTCCATCTTAAAGCCAATCTGGTGCTATGGTATTCAGTTATGGGGCACTGCCTCGGCCTCTAATATCGAAAAAATTCAAAGGCGCCAAAATAAACTACTTCGAATAATCACAGCTGCCCCTTGGTATGTTAAAAACTCAAATATTCACAAGGATCTCAATGTTCCATTAGTTAAAACTATGATTACGAAATATGCAGTAAAATACTTAAAAAGGCTCGAATTGCACCCGAACCCACTAGCACGAAATATTTTAAATGATAGCGGCCACACTCGCTTAAGAAGAAGAGACACTGCGGCACTTGTCCAATTAGATGAGCGATAAACACCTATAAAAGTGAACAGAACCCGCGATGAACAAAATTTTTGTCTGGCACTGGCAGGACAAAAAAATAATATTAGGTTAAGATTTGATGAATTATTGTTAGTTCATATTTAATATATGAAGATTCAATAAATAAATAATGAAGAAAAAAAAAAAAAAAAAAATATTGATGGAGATAACTAAACAATATTTGGCACAAATAATTTTTACATAATAAAAATATTAAAAAATTTGGATTAAAAACCATAAATAGTTCAACAAAATAACCACAATACTAATTATTGTTAAAGCTAAGGCACGAGCTCTATGTGTACATTTGTCCTTCAAGTTGTGCTGAAAAAGGTCAACAGAAAAGAGAAAGACAAAGTGAAAAAACAAAAAATGTACTTGGACTTCAAGAAAAATTCTTGACGAAAGTACGAAAAAACAGAAGTAAAGGAAAAAACATGTAAAATCAATTAAAATGGATAGTCATTCAGGAAAGCAAATTTCGATCTACCGAATGTTAAAATACAATTTGGTTTAAGGATTGATGTTTGACTAGTGACGTCAGCAGTCGTCGATGGCTGCGAGTGTAAGACGGCAAATCCATCTGAGGAGATCGAGTGGTTGCGATCGAAACATGTCATGGTAACCTGCCGGCCAGGGTTCGAGCCCGAGCCACGTCAAGAATGAAAGATTATCAATAACAATTTTAATTAATTTTCATGTTGTAAAATTCCTTTCTTCACAAAAATAATTTAATAAAAATGAAATTTCATGAACTTAAGCCTAATTAAAAATATTAAAAAATTTGGATTAAAAACCATAAATAGTTCAACAAAATAACCACAATACTAATTTTTACATAATTCTTAACCTCATAGCATAATTCTGTTCTGTAGGGTAGGGTATCTTATGGACGGGCTTGACCGACTTTACTTTCTAACTTGTTTTTTTTAAGTTTTTATATACATATATTTACAAAAAATATATTTCATGCCATGTAAATACTATAAGAGAAAAATTTGTCACTTACGGTATGTCACCACTCTAAAGCAGCATCTGCTGCACTGCTCCTCCGAGTGGTAGAGAGAGAGGAGGAGCTAATAATGATCCAAGAGCCATGGATCCATAGGGATCGGGTTTGCGGATTAAACCTCAAGGGCTATATGCTATATATGCCAAAGGAACATTCTTTCTGATTTCAGTGATGAAGACACAACATCAGCGGCCCTAGAGAAGAGCGGCATGTCGATCTGGATCGTCTCGGGCTATATGGCGCATGACCAAGTTAATGAGCAACCTAATAGGCTTATTCGTGGCTTAGTATCCAAAGCCGGCTCCATGGGTACCCCGGTGGTTATCTGTGCGGACGCTAATGCGCACCACATCACGTGGGGCAGCTCCAACAACAACACTAGAGGTGATTCGCTATTTTCTTTTATCTGTAACAGTAATTTAGAAATAGCAAACATAGGCGCGGAACCTACGTTCATTGTAGCTAATAGGCAGGAGGTTCTCGATGTGACATTTGTCAGCTCGGAACACTCCGACTTAATCACCCCTATCGCGAATGTTATGGGAATATGTTATATGGGAGCAAACCTATATTCCCATCCCCAACAAATCGGTATCGCAAATATTTTGGGAGTAATAATTACTATTGTGAATTATTTTTTCGTATTTTATAAACAAACGTCTCTATTATGAATAACTTGTCAATGCTCGTATTGTGAAAGAAAAATATACAAAATAAAATACTAATAAAAATATAATAAAATAAATAATGAATAGTGTTTATCTTCATTTTCTTAATTAAAACTCCTTCAATAAAAGAAAAATTAAATTTAATTGAGTCATACCTTAGAATACAAATTAAAATTTACGTGTTCCCTTCTCGTTCACATTAACACTTGTTGGGAATTTATTTAGTAAAAATACTCGCGGGCGTAAACATTGTCGATTTTTTAAGTTTGGGAATTCATTCCCAAAAAATTTGTCAAGGGAATCATTCACAATACAAAATAAAACAAGTTAGAGTGCTATATTCGGCTGTGCCGAATCTTTTATACCCTCCTCCGACAGGTCGAATGTTTAAAAAGTAATATCTGTATGATGTCTATTTATTATTATTATCTTAAACTGTGACGATTTTTTATTAATCATGGTTTTAGGCGACTAAACTGTTTTCCAGTAGTAGGGTTTATATGGGGCCTAGGGTAAATTATGGACCGACCATCACGAAACTTCACAGCGTCATTTCTAGTCCTTTAAAACTATGACGTACAAATTTCTGTTATGATAGCATTATTAATTATGGTTTTAGGTGTACTTAACTGTTTTCCGGGAGTAGGGTTTCTATGGGGCCTAGGGTAAATTATGTACCGATCTTCACGAAATTTCACAGTATCATTTATAGTCCTATAAAAATGTGACGAGCCAAAATTTGTTATGATTGCATTATTTTTTACGGTTTTAGGCGTACGAAACTGTTTTCCGGTAGTAGGGTTTATATGGAGCCTAAGGTAAATTATGGACCGATCGTCACGAAATTTCACAGTGTTACTTTTAGTCCTAAAAAACTGTGACGTACCAAACTTTGTTACGCTAGCGTTATTTTTTACGGTTTTAGGCGTACTAAACTGTTTTCCGGAAGTAGTGTTTATATGGGGCTTAGGGTAAATTACGAAAGGATATTCACGATATTTAACAGCGTGATTTCCAGTTAAATAAAACAAATTTTCGCAAAATCTTATGCCTTGTTCCACCATTTATGTTATTTTTGTAACAAATTTATCAATTTTTTTAGGTGGTGGTTCCACATTTTGATTCATAGCTCTGGTCCTACCGAACCGATTTTGCTGGATTTCAATCCCAAACTGCTTAGGATAACTACAAACAATTTGGCACCAAGTTTGTTCATTTCTTTTGAGTTGTTCGAAAGTGAGCGTGTTTTCAACAGACGGCCAGACAGACGGACATGGCTAAATCGACTTAGAATTACTCAAGGACCCAGAATATATATACTTTATGGGGTCTGAGATGAATAATAAAAAAGTTTCACACGGAATGACAAACTTAATATACCCTATTCACAACTATTTGTGGTGGAGGGTATAAAAATATGCGAATATTTTCATGGGAGTAGTTGTTTGCGATAGGGGCGAATAAGTAACTGGGCGGTCTCAAGTGACTGCTCCTCTTCGGACCACAGGTATGTTGAGTTTCAATTAGGTCTATCCCCCTTGGGAGTTTGTACTTTTGTGAATAGGAGGAGAACGAAGTGGGACTATCAGGCTAGTCTACTCGCTGACTCTCTGGGCTCAGTCCATGTCATTAATGGCATTACGGAGACTGAAATGGCAGTGGAATTCTTATCGGGGGCACTGCGTCAGGCAACAGCCAGTGGTCAGGAAGAAGGGGGGCAAGCCACCATGGTGGAGCCCTGAGATTGCACAGTCTCGCAGAGACTGTCGTAGGTTATTCAATATGGCTAAACTTCTGGGAAACTGGGCGGATTATAAGTCGGCATTGAATAGGTTTAGGAACTTGGTTAGATCGGCGAAACGAAATGCCTGGAGGAACTTCTGCAGCGGCGTGGAAGGCTCCTCTGAGACAAACCGATTACGCAAAATAATGGCTTCTTGCCCGGCTGTCCCTAGCTACATTCAGAAAGCTGATGGTAGCTGGACTACGAATAGTCAGGAGACGCTGGAGGTGTTAATTGACACACACTTTCCTGGCAATTCCCTTCCAACACCACAGAAGATCAACTGCTTATCGGTGCCTGGACCCATGTCCATTTCTCTGTGCTATGATAGGCTCAATTGGGCGATAAGGAGCTTTGACTCCTTTAAGGCCCCTGGTACGGACGGTATTATTCCGGCCGACCTTCAAAAGAACGCGGGGCTTCTAATTCCTTGGCTGTCCGCTATTTATACGAAATGCATTCGATTCTCGTACGTTCCCATCCGATGGACTAGGTGTAGGGTTGTTTTCATTCCAAAGGGAGGTAAAGCATCCCATACCAGACCTAAGGACTACAGGCCAATCAGCCTGTCGTCATTTCTTCTCAAGACCCTTGAAAGGGTCATTGATATTCATCTGAGGATGTCTATTCCTAGACATTTGCTCTCCTCATCGCAGCATGCCTACACCAAGGGCAAGTCTGTAGAGACGGCGCTCCACTCACTGGTCGGCTACATTGATAAATCCCTTGAATTTCGGGAATACTCACTTGTGGCCTTTCTGGACATTGAGGGAGCTTTCAACAATGTCAAACCCGACTCCATCTTGCAGTCAATGAGGGAGGTGGGTGTTGACGATGCAATTTGTAGATTTATTGGTAATCTACTTGACAATAGGATCACTGAATCCACGATGGGTGCTACCAATGTTTGCAAGGTGGTGTTCTGTCTGAAGACGTGGCGGTGGCGGTCGCAGGTAAACACCTGGACACACTGTCCCATTGTATGGAATCTGCACTACAGATTCTAAGCTCTTGGAGCATCTCCTGTGGACTTGGTGTCAATCCGCAGAAGACTGAGTTGGTACTCTTTACCAGGAAGTACAAGGTTGGCAACTTCAGGCTTCCTAAGCTAAACGGCACGGAGCTGAGGCTCTCGAACAGTGCCAAATATTTGGGCGTAATTCTCGATAGCAAGCTATCATGGGAACTCAACGTTCGGACGAGGGTTGATAGGGCCATTGTGGCCTGGCTTGGGCCCCAGGGGCGTCGAATGGATCTTTGAGGCGGTGGTAAAACCGATCCTCTTCTTTGGGGTCATAGTGTGGTGGCCTGCCATGGAAAGGGGACGGTACTGCAGGATGCTTGAGAAAGTATATAGGTTGGCTGCGCTGATGATCACGGGATCACTCCGCTCGACACCGACGAAGGCACTGTTTACTATGCTGAACTGGTTATCGGTTGACATCATGGCCGGACAACAGGCCCTAACTTCCGCTTTGAGACTGGGGGCGGTGAGCCTATGGTCTACGCGGAACTATGGTCACGCCAGGGTCGCGCTTCGCGCGCCCTACGACCTGGCGGAGCTGGACTATTGCATTCCGGAACCTTTTTTCGGTGCCTTGTTCACGGTTCATCATGGTAATTATGATTAGCTGCTCGATAATACGCGATCTCTGGAGCCGACCCTGCGGGTCTACACCGATGGTTCCAAGATGGGCTATAGAGTGGGTGGAGGTTTCTTCATTGAGGAATTGGACATCAGGGTCTATTTTAGGCTGCCGGATGGCAGTAGTGTGCTGCAGGCAGAAATCTCTGCCATAAGGCGGGCGGCAAACTGTCTGAGGTACTATCGTATATCGAGGGATATATGTATATTTACGGACAGAAAGGCTGCCATTGCAGCTCTGGCTGGTGTCTTTACGACATATATGTTGACAGTGGAATGCCGGATATCTCTGAATGAGATCGCGAAACATTCTAGTGTAACGCTGACATGGGTACCAGGGCACAGTGGGTGCCTGGGTAACCATACTGCGGACAGTCTGGCCAAACGGGGCTGTCTCTTGGACGACATGTTCGTCGACGGCCTGATTGGCACTTCAATGGCCCACTGCAGGACTCTCATTAGACGGGAGTCGTACAGATTTGTCCGGTTTAACGTGATCATCGTCCGAAGACCTTTCCTCACGGTGCTCTTAACACAGGGTCAAAACATGCGTGACCATCGCCCCCTTCCCCCTTCGCCACAAACTGTGGCACCAGAGAAAGGGTACCGACTTCGAATCCGTGCATTTGGACACTTCATCCCCCTCGGTGAAGGGCGGAGCCTATCTAACACTCCTACCATTTTCTGGTCAAATGGCAACCGGTTGCAATGCAACTCCACACCGAGTAATAAATTACTCTACCCGCGATATGGGTATTAAACCACAACCACCACGTTACTCCCCCGAAGGGGCCTCACCATAACCAGGTTGGGACCGAGGTCCCAAGGGCACCCTGGTTCCCGTGGTACCAGATAAAGACTCCGGTCAGCTTCGTAGCCTAAGCTACTACCAGTTGGACCCCAAACGGTACCGGGACTGGTGACCCACAGCAGACTGCAGCACACACGACAGCAAACAGCAACCAGCAACACTGCAACCAGCAACTGAACTGCACCTCCGCAAATTGCGGCACACCACACACATCTACATAAAGGGACAATACATGACCAATAGACGATACAACAAAAACAATAAACAGCTCTCTCACGAGCGACACTTTTCACGTTGCGTGACACCAGCAATGGACATCACGCACAAACAATGACAACAAAAACACAACAATAAACTCAGCTGTCCTCACGGACAGGCCCATGGTCAAACTCGACCAACCGCAACCAACGACGCACAAAAGAGAACAGGAACCTAGCAGGGGGCCGTTCCGGAAATCAGCCGACAGCATGCCGCTACTCCACCAAGTCACTCCCATCTCCAGCCCCAAGGGACCAGAGACACAAGTGTCCCAGCAAAAGCAACAGCAGCATTGACAAATCACCAGACACCAACACGACCAGATTCCACCAAAAACAGCAAACCGACCTCCGAGCACGAAGCAATGCGCAGAGCGGACAGTTCGACGATATGCGCGAGCGTCGGTTCGCAAATGACTGCGAACGAGCTCACCTCCACTATCTCCGTCTTCTCCTAATAAACACTTCCTGGGCAAATTGCCCCAACCTCCCCATCGTCCGATCGTCCTCTAAGGCCCTACTATAAACCCAACCCGCCCCAGTATGAGTGATGCCCATACTATCTAAGTCCCTAATGTCATCATAGTAATGACACTCAGCAATAACGTGCCATACGTCCTCGGTCCCCCTCCCACACCCACAGTCCGAAGTGTCCGACAGTGCCCTCTTATGCAAAAATGCATTGAGTGAGCCATGTCCCGTCAGTAAGAACCCCAGACTAAGGCCGAAGCCAAAATCTGGGCGCCCGCGTACGAAGGGCGCATCCCGTATAAAAGCATACGTGACACGACCCTTGTCAGAGTCCGTCCAGCGCGTCCTCCACCTAGAATCAAGGTGATCGGCTAACATCACCTTGATTTCCCTACTCTCCCTATTTACCACGTCAACAGCAGAAAGCCAATCATGCGCAAGAAGTGGCAGCCCCCTCCTGATCTTATAGGCGATAGCACGGCGTATCACCTCTAAGTCAAGGGAAGCCGCACCCAGCAAGACCTGAAGAGCATCCGTAGAAATAGTCCGACAGACCGGCATGCAAGCAAGCATAGCAACCCTCTGACAAGTAAGCACCTTTTTGCGACCAACAACAGTCATAACTGTCTTGTACCATACAGGCGCACCATACGCTGCGCATGCAACGAACAGCCCGCCATAAATGGTTCGAACAGCACGCCTGCTGAGGCCCAGTCACTCCTCAGTATGCGTTTGACCTTACCAACGACAGCAGTCAGCTTCTCCCTTACATGAGCAAGATGAACCAAATTATTCCCATCATTATTCCCAGATACTTGACCTGAGTCACATATCTGAGACTAACGATACCAGACTTAATGACAGGAGGGCGTGCACTAGACAATCTGGCCTTGAGCAGCATTATCACAGTCTTGTCAAGATTAATCTCAACACCGACTTGTGCACCCCATTCATTAACTATGCGCATGACCTGCTCACCCTTCGCCTCCAGAACAGCACGAGACTGTCCCTCGAGCAAAACGAGCAAATCATCTGCATATGCGCACAGACTGCAGAGACGGCTTCGACGTGCCAACAACGGATCCATCATGAGGTTCCATATAACAGGACCACAGACAGAACCCTGCGGGCACCCCCGAGTTACGTCCCTCCAAGCCGTGCCGCTGGCACCAACCACACAAGCTTTTCTGCAGCTAAAGTAACTTCTCCACAAGTCAAGCTCACGACAACCTACACTACGTAGTCTGTCATGAACCGCATTCCAGTGGAGATGGTCAAACGCACCCTTGAAGTCGACAAACACTCCCAGCACATACTTATCAGAAGCATTACTAACGCACTGCTTAACATGCAGCCACGCAGTTTCTACAGATCTCCCCTCCCTAAATCCAAACTGGTACTCAGAAGTCGGCTCAGTGCTATCCTCCTTCAGTCGCGTCGCCATTATCCTCTCAAGCACTTTTCCAAGTACTGGGAGGAGACTGATGCCCCGATAAGAGCGAGGATCATTCCTCACTCTATCAGGAGACTTCAGGAGAACAACAACACGAGCAGACTTCCAAGCCCTAGGGAAATAGCCCTCACTCAGACACTTCCCAAAGATCGACTCCAAGTATTCCGGTATGGCCTTCCATATGGCCTTAGCCATCTCTCCAGTCATACCATCAATACCCGGCGATTTCCTACTCCTGACACTGTCCGAAACTTCCGACCTTTCCAAGTCGGGAGGGCCGACCGAATCCCGTATAACAGGGGCACGATCAACTACCTCCGTCCCTGGGAAGAAAACCCCCAACAGTGTGTCAGCGCATTCCCTCCAAGAGGACAATTCAACATTGTCAACCCGGAGGCAAGCAAGGTCAGCTACTTTTCTCCTACCCCTGCAAATACGGTAAACCGTACCCCAAGGGTCATCCCTGTTGTCCTGTACGAATCTCCTCCAATCGTCCTCCTTTATCCTAAGAATCATGTCCTTGTACGTCTTTAGGGCAGACAAATAAGTGGACTTGCGCAAAGCGAGATCGTCAGAACCGGCACGTCTGGCCCTCTGGAACAACCTCCTGAGGTGCCTGACGGACCTTTTCGTCCGCTCCAACTCGCCAACCACCGATTAATCATGCTGACCTGGTCATCTATCGTCAGTGCCCTATAGTCACTCAGCGGGCGCGTTAGCGCCGCCGTCCTAAATTCCCTAGCATAATTGTCCCAGTCCACACCGTTACTCCGCCATCTAAGAGGCAGAGGCGTCTGCCTCGTTCGTTCTCGTAAGGTGACCATAATCTCGATCGGATTATGATCACTTACTCCCCAATCGTTACAAACCCTCCACCTAAGTTCAAAAGTCGTCAAAGCCGCGCTATTCGCGAGCGTTACGTCAATGTCACTAACTCCATTTGGACCATCGAAAGTATACAGCTCACTCGGCTCATTGACAACAATGAGACACTTTGTGACCAGCCATTCGCTAAGCACTACTCCTCGCATATAGTTCGGATGGCCAGAAACATTTCTGGGCATCTTGGAGAACCACATACGAGAGCATGCATTTGCGTCCGAGGATAACAGGAATACTACTTCCAGAGAGTAGCACCGTATCCATATGACCTAAGTATGCATCCAAAGGTTCCCTACCTACACAGTAGATGCTAGCCAACAACATCTTCCCAAAATCGCACTCCACAGAAATGCAAACACCCCATTGGCTACTGCTAACTATCATAATGTCCGCGTCCGATTTATCCACTACTATAGCCGAGTTTCCCCCGCTGTCCGTATAAACTCGCATCCCCCCCGGCAAACCCCTTACACAGCCATTCGCGATGTACGGTTCCTGCAAAAGCGCAAAAGGAACTCCACGACGCCGCATCGCCTGTCCCAACTCGCACATAACAGCGTAAGCACCTTGGCAATTAAACTGGATTATTGGGAATCCCTCCATATTTAATGTCTTGCGTTCGCCCTTGCAACTGCGGCCGCATAGACCGGACATACCATCGACATCATCAAGTGGTTCGAGGGCAAGCCCTTAAACGCACAATTCCGGCAACGCAGCTCATTTGGACACCTGGCAGCTCCATGGCCGGGAATTCCGCACCTACGGCACACCTCATCAACCATTCGGCAATCACGCACGCGGTGATCAAAGCCCAGGCACCTGAAACAGGAGAACACCGGGTCTTGAATCCGCACCAAGAAACGGAACCACTTTACGTATACTCCAGTGGCCCTTAGGTGCTCAGCAACCCTCGGGGTACACTCCAGCGCAACGTTAACCGGCCCTCCATCCGCCCTCCATGGCTTACTCGCCAGCCGCACACCTCTCCGGTAGGCTTCCGGTGACATAATCTCCTTCAGATTCATCTCATAGAGCTCTTCCATAAATTCGTCAGGGGTGATCTCTCCGTGCACCCTCTGCACTGTCACCTTGGGGCCCAGTTTATCGGCCGCCGTCACCTCAAGCCCTACCTCCTGGAACGTCTTGTTTTCAATAATGCGCTTGCGCTCCGCCACCGAGGGGGTACGGATCACCGCTCCTCCATCCCGCGTAGGCCGCACCTCGTGCACACGGACACCCAACGTTGGGCCCACCTGCTTTACCACCTTCTCCATGACCTCCTTCGACGTCGTAGGGACACCTTTCCCCTTCACAGCCTGATGAGCACCTCTTCATATCTTGCTGCACACTCCAGCACCTCCTTTGCCAGCTTCGCCGCAACACTTCATTGACCACCACTTCGGTCAGCGCCTTGGTTATCTCCTTCATAGCAGCAACCTCACCTCCACTTGAACCAGCAGCAGCCTTACGCCTCGCCTTCACTCGCCGCGGGGCAGCTAACGAAGCAGCATCTGTCGACATTACGACCTCCACGTCATCATCAATTACCGCAGTAGCACCAGAACCAGCAGCAACAGCGACACCAGCACCAACAGCACCACCAGAAGCACCACACACAGCAACACCAGCACCAGCACCAACAGCAGCAGCTCCAGCAGCAGCAGCACGTTTAGCCTGTGGCGAGCCAGGCTTGAATCTCTTCTGCTGCACATCATCATCGGCACTCGACAACTCGCTGCAGGAGGCATCACCACAACAACATACCAAGTTCAAAATCAAAAAATCAACTAACCTTCAAGTGCTGCCAAGTTCGTCACCAAATCAAATTCACCAACCTTAAGTAGGAGTGTAAACACTACTAACCGCCAGATGGCTTTCAGCCAAAATCAAAACCGGAATTCAAACGAGTTAGTCCAACAACACGCGCGATCCGTCAACACTATCTTACAATTACCACTCTGGTAACACCACAAAGAGTCTCTGTCTCTACCTAACCTCACTTTCGGCCGGAGGTTTGTTTACAAACAAATTCAATGGAGCACCCGCCAGCGGAGTCTCACAATTTGTTTACAATTCACCAACAACACTTTTAAACACTCAGAGTCTAACAACAATGCACTTCACAACCGAATCAGAAAGATTTTTCGCTAGTCTTCCGCACACGTCTATACACCACGAGAGTTCAACTGAGAGTGACGGGAGTCGTACAGAGGGGCTCAGGGGAGATGGCAGGGGGAGCATACCTGCTTGATGGCCAGGACACTATGGCCTGGCTACGACTCGGCGAGAACGCGCGTACTACTCGGTCTCGGCAGGGACCGTATGAGGACAGTGATATCGGTCATCACGGGTCACTGGGTGATAGGGACTCGTGCTAGGAGGATGGGTCTTGCGTATAATGACTACTGTAGGAGTTGTCATGATGAGGAGGAGGAGGAGACGGTGTTTCACTTTCTCTGCCAATGCCCTAGTCTGGGGGCATTAGGTTAAGGCATTTTGGGAGACCGGAATTGCCATGTCTGGACGATTTGTCCAATGCGGGACTCAAATCGATCTTCTTGTTCTGCAGGGAATCGGGTTGGTTCGAGATTGCAGTGACCTCTGGGGAATAGTCTGGTGAATACTGGCTGACTCTTGTCACTTGCTAGGGGTATCACAAAGGGACCGCTATAAGGACCCAAGTGAGTCGTCGTCGTGACGGCTACCCATTTAACCTAACCTAACCTATGTCACGAACGATAATACATTTTGTTCATTATAAAACCATCCAACAAAAATATTTTTTTTCCAATTACGGATTATCGGTTCAGATACAAAAAGTTATGACCAAAACATAATTTTTTTTATTAAAGGTTTTCTTGGGATTCAAAAATTAATTATCAAGGTTGCGTTTTAATGTGCTAAATTCCCATTTCATACAATATAAACTGAAGTTTATTGTTGATGGGATAAGCTATTCCTATGCGCATTTTACTGGTTGCTTGGACCAGATCGTCACGAAACTTCATCCAAAGATTTTAGAAAAACTAAAGATATTACTCAAATAAAACTGTTAAGCGAATAAGAATTAAAAGCCCTAGTTTTACTTGTAACAATATCAAGGCTTAAACAAAAACAAGTAAGAGTGCTATATTCGGCTGTGCCGAATCTTATGTACCTTTCACCATTGTGCGAGCAGAATGCAGAGCAACTAGACAAAAACTTAATAGTTTTTACATATACATACATATTTACAATACTTAAAACTTCATTATTATAAAGCACATGGTTAAATCAAGTTCTCTCCTCGTAAGGACCCAGAATATATATACTTTATAGGGTCTTAGATCAATATTGTAGAAATTACAAACGGAATGACAAACTTATATAAACCCTTTTCCACCTGAGGTGAAAAGGGATTTCAGTATTTTGATTATAACTAAGCCCTTTTTTAACCGGTTTGACAGATTTATATACCGACGTGTTTAAGAAGAAATTTGCCAGTTAGTTTGGTTATAAAACTTGGACACGGGAAGATCTATGGTTCTATATATTCTGGGTCCTTATGAGGAGAGAACTTGATTTAACCATGTGTTTAATTTTGTGAACAGTAAACGTGCCATATTTCATTTTAATGATATTCGATTAACGTTCCTTCATGGTTCAGTTGTCTAGGGGGTGTTTTAAGTTAGAAACTGAGAGTTCCCTGGTTCGAATCTTGGTTTTTTCAAAAGAAAAAATTTTTTTTTAATATTTTTATTTTTGTATGTTCTAAAAACGAATCAAAAAAATATTTACCAGTTTTCGCTTTTTAAATTTTATTTATAATGAAGTTTTAAGTATTGTAAATATGTATGTAGTAGTAGTAGTAGCAGTAATTCTTTTTTATTTTTATATGTATAATAAAAAATAAATAGGTAAATAAAATAAAATAAAAGAAATTTACGTACGGCTTTGACATTGTCGTTAGCCGGAAAAGTAGGCTTAAAAAGAAGATATAAAATGTTTTGTATAAACTATTTCAATGATTAAATTCATTTATTAAAAAATTTCGATAAATTAAAGCGTTGGTAATATATCTTGCTAATGTTTCCCAATTATAAAGTTCGCCATTTAGTAATTTAAAAAAATTTTCTTCTGGTATTGCTATGGTATGAAACTGTTGCAATCTGATGGAATTTAGAACAGGACATCGGCATATAAAATGCTGAACTGATTCAATTTCTCTTGTATTGCACAAGGAGCATTCTTTATTGCTGCTTCTCGAGAACCTAGCGCCATTTAAATTTATTAAGTCACTGCGAGCTTTAAGAATCAATGTTACATAACTTTGGTCATGCAAAATCATAAAATAAAATTGGCCAGCTGTGGAAATTAGGTTTTTATAAAATGTTTGGCTTTGAGAGGCTCTCATGAGGCGTCCGTTATGGTATTTAATTTCCAAGGCAGTCAGAAAATAGTTTTGATTTTCGACCCATTGGTGTGATGTTGTGGTCATTTGCCAATATATGTTGAACTCGTTTCCTAGTTCATTAATTCTTTTTGCCCAAAAGATGTTTTTTTCTAGGATTTTAAGGCTTAATTGGCGAGTTAATCGCGATGAATTTAATTTAAAAAGTGTTACATATAAGTATTGTAAGTGTAATTTAAGGGTGTAGAAATGACCGTCTTGCAAACCAGTCTCTAGCATTAAGACATAGTTTGGTGTAAAATTGGGTAGTTTTAATATCCGTTTTATAAAATATCTCTGCAGCTTGTCCACATCTTCAAAGTGATTATTTCCCCATATTTGGGCACCATATGATTGTACAGAGCGGCTCACAGCTTCAAATAATTTGTATTTTGTTTTAAAGGATATATTTCTTTTGTTCAGAAACGAGTTCCAAGTAGAATTTATACTATTTTTTGCTGTCGAATTTCTACTTTGTACATGTTTTGAAAATGCCATTTTTGGGGTTAAAATCATACCTAAGTAGTTATATTCGTTTACTATTTCTACAACTTCGCCTTTAAATAGCCATTTTTCACGACAAGATAATCTACCTCCATTTCTAAACACCATTATTTTAGACTTTGTTAGATTTACTTCAAGGTCCCATAAGTCACAATATTCTCCTAATCTTTCCATCATTTTCTGCAACACTTCTATTTCATCTGCCAATATTACAATGTCATCTGCATACAAAAGCAACCTAATATTCAATTCATCTATTACGATGCCTCCGCCTAAATGTTCGTGAAGGTCATTTATGTAAAGAGAAAATAATAAGGGAGATAATAAGCACCCTTGCTTGACGCCTGAATATGTTTCAAATGGTTCAGAAAGTTCGGTTCCATTCCAAACAGTTGAGTATGTTCTAGAGTAGACACTGCATAAAAAATTTACCATTTTTGTTGATACACCAAGACTATGTAGCTTAAACATAAGAGAGTGTCGAGAGATTTTGTCAAAAGCTGCTTTAAAATCTACAAAAAAGGCATAAACTTTTTTCTTTTCTTCCATTTTCAAATTTACAACAGCTGCCAAGTTATAAATATTATCCATTGTAGAATAACCTTTTCGAAATCCAGCTTGATATTCCGTGATGATATTATTCTGTTCAGTCCAATGATGTAGGCGATTGTTTATGATACCCATCATAATTTTTGCAACACAATTCATAAATGAAATGCCCCTGTAATTGCACGCTAAGTTGGGGTCGCCTTTTTTGAAAATAGGAAAAATTACGCTTGATATAAATGTTTCATCAACTTCCATTGAGTTGTATAAATAGTTATAGCATTTGGTTAATTCTTTCAGCATTTCAGTTGGAGCATTCTTACAAAATTCATAGGGTACTCTGTCTTCCCCCGGTGCTTTATTTATTTTGGCTTTATTTAGCACTTGAATAATTTCCAAGGTAGTTATTTCTGAATCTAGGAAAGAGTCTTCTGTCAGAAAAGGAGCGTAGCTAATTTCAAGAGCCAATTGTGCTGGATTTAATAAGTCTTTAAAGTATGCTCTAAATTCTGATGTAGAAACGTTTATGCTGGAAATGCGTGGTTGGTTACGTATAGCTCTTGCTAATTTCCACCAAGTTTTGCTATCTTTTACCGCGTTCAATTTAAACTCCAGTTCATTGTAATATTTCAACTGGCTTTCTTTGCATATTTCTTTATATTTTAAATTGGCTGATAAATAATTTTTCTTATTGACATCATTATTATACTTTCTATACTTTTTAAGCAGTTTAAATGATCTATGTCTCGCATTTTGGCATTTCCAATTATACCATGGGCTTTAAGGTGCTAATATTTCTTTTTCTGTAGTGTTTTGTTGTGCAGATTTTTTAATTATGTATATTAAAACAGATAAATTTATATCGGCGTTATTTTCTTTGATTTGATTTAGATGAGATTGGATGTTCTCAATATATTTGTCTTTTTCTTTTTCATTCCATTTTAGCTTAGGTAAAAGTATTTGCGACGTAGTTGGTGATTTTTTGATATTAACATTTAATACTAAGTTTATTGGGAAATGGTCGGACCAGGTTTTATCATCTATAGAAAATTCAGTAATGTGTGGTAAAATATCCAGTGATGTGGCACATATATCATTAACTGAATCTCCCATCCTGCTGATGTAGGTAAAATTTCCATTTTCATCACCCTTAATGGCACCATTTAGTACTACTAAACCGTAATCTTCACATAATTCCATAAACTTCTTTCCCTTGCCATTAATAACCTTATCTTGTGATCTTCTTTTCCCCAAAAAAGCAGGGCACCAGCTCTGAACCTCCTCCTCCACCACCTGTTGTATTTCACCAACTCTTACATTTAAATCACCAATTAACAATCCATTTTGCGCACCATTTTCAATGAAAAAGTTTTCCACCATCCCAAAGTCCTCCTCCCAGTTTACACCACGTAAATACAATGGATATATTTCAACCTCCATACTTATCGTTTTGATATTAATAACATCCACACAGAGCGAAAAAAAACGTTAAAAAACTGTCAACCAGTGGTAATAAATTGATAACAAACTGTTGTCAATATTTCGACAACATTTGTTGTTAAATTTTAAACAAAATGTTGTCAAATTGGGCCGTTAGATAAAAAACGTACCATTGTTGTCAAATTGATAACACCCTGTTGTCAAATAGGTATCGCCCTGTTGTCATTATTAACAGCGTATACAAGTTATCCCACAATCAACTTTGGTATTCGAAAATAAAAAGTGAAAAGTTTCAGTGCTGTGATTAAATTAATAAATAAAAATTTAATAAATTAAATAAAAAAAATTTCTAAAATTTGTTTTTGTTTTCAATTTAATTTTCTATGCGAACGTTAACGTGTGACATCGTGGGCCTGGCTGTAAAAGTGTGAATTTTTTATGTATTTTTTTATAAGTATATTATTTAATGTGAAATAAATTAATAAATTTACATTATTCCATTTTTTTACTTGGGTTCAGAATGGGTTATTAAGTACATACTACAATCAGAACAATGTGTTATCGAAAGGACAACCGAATGTTGTCAATATATTAACGGTGTGTTGTCAAAAATGACAACAGCATGTTGTCGGTATGGTACCATTATGGTGATAATATATAACCAATTTGATGTCATATTGAGAACAAATGGTGACAAACTGACAACGAGGTGGTTAAAAAACATTGATACCATCCGTTATCAAATTGAACACAAACGTAGTTGGCTCACTTTTGACAACGGATGGTGTCAATTTTGGTATTTTTATACCGCATTTTTCCCTCTGTGTATGCCCGATACATTACGTAATGTGCATTTTATTTCTTTTTGATTAATATTTTTGCTTATTCCGTACATGCAACCACCAATAGCTCTACCATATCTGCTTATTCTGTATGCTGATTTCCAAAAAATGTTAAGATTTTTAAAATATTTTTTAAAATTTCCAAATTTTTCTTCACAAATATGTGTTTCTATTAATATAACAATATCAAAAGAGTTTACATAGTTAAAAAAATCATTATACAAGATTTTATTTTCTAATCCATGTATATTATAAGAAAGTACTTTTAAATTTTTTGATACAATATCATTTTCTACTTGGCTTATATTATCAACGCTTTTACAGTATTTAGTTTTTATTAGTTTTTTGAGTTAATTTTTTCAACAATGTTATCATATTTTAAATCTAAACCTGGTATAACATCACCATATAAAGTCTTCAAAAAGTTTTCTGCTTTCTCTACACCACAAACCAGTTCCTTATTCTTGTTCCATTTGAACCACCGATTTCCAATCTTAAGCTTGTCATTTCGAACGCTCACACGTTGAGATTTGTTGATGCAAAGTATATCTTTTTTCAGCTGCAGCATCACTTTTTTATCTAACAATCGGTCGCATCCCAGATCCAGTTCAATAGATATTTTAGTCCCTTTTAGATGGACTGTGTTCCTTAGAATGTCTTGCACCGTTCTTTCGGATTTGAATTCCACAATGACTGTCATAGTAACATCATTCTCGTATAGCTTGCGGATACTTTCAAATTCACATGGCGAATTAATTTTAAGTTTTTCTTTAATAAAACTATTAACCGTTTCATAAATAGGCCCTTTACTCAATCCTCTGATAATGATGTTTCTCCTTTTCATATGTTCTTCTAAACGAGCAATAGTAGAGTGATCTTTATTCTTATCTTCCTCTAAAGTTTTAACTCTTTTCTTCAATATTTCATTTTCTCTAACGATTTCATCGATTTTTGTTGTAAATGACTCAACTTTTTTCTCCACCTTTTCCAGATCATCTTTTGATGGCAAATTTTTTAACTTTTCATCGAGTATCTTTGACATTGATCTGTTCATCATTTCCATTAAATCCGTAACGGCCATATCTCCTACTGCATTATCTGTTGCCATGATATCTGGTGACGTTTCAATAAGTTTTCTTTGTCTTTTTGATGTACCTGCGGCTATTATTTTATTTGGTGTTCTACTAAAAGCTTGCATACTTTAGGGATCAGTATAGAAATTAATAATCCACAAAAAACATAAACATTTAGCATGTACTACTTTCAATTGCTACTCAAAGATAAATTGCATACTTTAAGGCATTAATATGAGAGCTTAGAGTCCAAATACGTGTTTAGATTTCGTCTTCAACTGTTACTCAAATAAATATGTTTAACATAACAGATCAGCTGCAATATATTTATTATAGTAGTTTTTATTCTTTTTTCATGTGTTATTCTTTTCATTTATTCTTGTATGCAAATTTTCACATATATTATTTTAATTCTTTTTTCAAATATTTAGTCTAAATTCACATAAACTCCACTTTTATGATGTAGAATTTACTTTTGGCATTTGTTTTATTATTGCCAGTCTTATTAAAAAGCTCAAAAACTTAGAGAAAACTTAATTCAAAACAGAGACTTGTCTTACGAACGACTTTATACACCAAGGGTTGCCACTACTTTATCCATATATGTATGTATATGTAACAATTATTTAGTTTTTGTCTAGTTGCTCTGTATTCTGCTCGCACAATGGTGAAGGGTATATAAGATTCGGCACAGCCGAATATAGCACTCTTACTTGTTAGTAACTGCAATTGACAATTTTTAATATTCTGCCGATTAAATACAGATACCGGTAATATTGCAATTATACTTTAAAATTAACTAGTGTCCGCCTAATGGTCAAAATTCGACCATACATTTTCATGTTCATAAGAAGAAAACAGAGTGCATCTATGTATATACGAATTTACATGTTTCGTTCATTTTTTTCCGTCTTAGTGCATCGATTTGGCGAGGGACCAACCTCTTTTTCATATTTTAACTTCCACGAGAGTTAATTTTATTTTATAAGTTCAATATCATCAGAATTGATAAAACAAAAAAGTAGCAAAAATCTCCTTAATAGATTGTCAATCTGGACATTGCAAGTTTAATTTTATTTTTTAATGTCTAATATTAACGAAAATTAATCAATGTACCAGATGTTGAACGAAAAAGTACAAAAAGCTCCCCTTTAATGTTCTTATTCCCCCAGGAGCATGCATTTTTAATTTTATCTTTATAGGTCGAATATTAACAACGATTCAAAACATACCACAGAAAAAATAAATAGTACCAACATTTTTAATCTCATAGGGTTTCATTCACTCAGGGCGATGCACCTATAACATAACGTTTTAAAGTTCAATATTATAGAAAATTTCAAAATGATCACATTTCATTTTCCGACTTTATATAGTCGAAATATTCGAAAACCGGTTTCTAAAAAATATTGAATAATCGACAAACATATTTTTTTATTATTTGATAATTGAAAAAAACAAATTTTTTGTATTTGTGTTAGTAGCAAATTTGAACGTCTATAACTCTGAAATTATTGAACAGATTTTAATAAAATATATATTGTGCACTTCTGTAAGTAAATATCTTTCAAATGGTGTATATTTTGTTCAAATCGGTTGACATACAGAGGAGGAAGGTGTTCTTAACTGTTTTGCCTTAGCCGATTTATATATAGATGTTACAAAAGCAGTGAACAAGATCCATGACGAAAGAACAAATTTATAGTTCGATTAGCGGTATATTTTTGTGTTTGTTTTGGATGCTATTCTAATGTCACATACGTGGTGCGAAAACATCATTTATCTTTGTCATATGAAATTGGTAAGTCTTAGATATTTCAAAATAAAAGTTCAAAGCAAGATATTTGCTGCAAAAAAATATTGATCGATGCATCATTATGATGGTATTTAGTTTACATTGTTCAAACCTTATTTTATTACAATCAAAATCATCTTACAAAATTTTTTTGGAATCGGTCCATATTTGACCATAGCTCCCATACAAGTGATACTCCCGAAAATAGCTTTAAGTGTCATAACTTCCTTATGAATGTTGGTATTTAAATAAAAATTTTCGACAATGACTTTTACGATAGTACTATGTCATGACAAAATGTTGTGCTGGTAGGTCCAAAATTAACCATAGGTCCCATATAAACCCCCTTGCTTAAATCGGCTAGTGGCAAACAAATCTCATATTGATGGAGATAACTAAACAATATTTGGCACAAATAATTTTTACATAATTCTTAACCTCATAGCATAATTCTGTTCTGTAGGGTAGGGTATCTTATGGACGGGCTTGACCGACTTTACTTTCTAACTTGTTTTTTTTAAGTTTTTATATACATATATTCACAAAAAATATATTTCATGCCATGTAAATACTATAAGAGAAAAATCTGTCACTTACGGTATGTCACCACTCTAAAGCAGCATCTGCTGCACTGCTCCTCCGAGTGGTAGAGAGAGAGGAGGAGCTAATAATGATCCAAGAGCCATGGATCCATAGGGATCGGGTTTGCGGATTAAACCTCAAGGGCTATATGCTATTATATGCCAAAGGAACATTCTTTCTGATGTCAGTGATGAAGACACAACATCAGCGGCCCTAGAGAAGAGCGGCATGTCGATCTGGATCGTCTCGGGCTATATGGCGCATGACCAAGTTAATGAGCAACCTAATAGGCTTATTCGTGGCTTAGTATCCAAAGCCGGCTCCATGGGTACCCCGGTGGTTATCTGTGCGGACGCTAATGCGCACCACATCACGTGGGGCAGCTCCAACAACAACACTAGAGGTGAGTCGCTATTTTCTTTTATCTGTAACAGTAATTTAGAAATAGCAAACATAGGCGCGGAACCTACGTTCATTGTAGCTAATAGGCAGGAGGTTCTCGATGTGACATTTGTCAGCTCGGAACACTTCGACTTAATCACCCCTATCGCGAATGTTATGGGAATATGTTATATGGGAGCAAACCTATATTCCCATCCCCAACAAATCGGTATCGCAAATATTTTGGGAGTAATAATTACTATTGTGAATTATTTGTTCGTATTTTATAAACAAACGTCTCTATTATGAATAACTTGTCAATGCTCGTATTGTGAAAGAAAAATATACAAAATAAAATACTAATAAAAATATAATAAAATAAATAATGAAAAGTGTTTATCTTCATTTTCTTAATTAAAACTCCTTCAATAAAAGAAAAATTTAATTTAATTGAGTCATACCTTAGAATACAAATTAAAATTTACGTGTTCCCTTCTCGTTCACATTAACACTTGTTGGGAATTTATTTAGTAAAAATACTCGCGGGAGTAAACATTGGCGATGCCAAATTTTTTAAGTTTGGGAATTCATTCCCAAAAAATTTGTCATGGGAATCATTCACAATACAAAATAAAACAAGTTATTTTCTTTGATTTGATTTAGATGAGATTGGATGTTCTCAATATATTTGTCTTTTTCTTTTTCATTCCATTTTAGCTTAGGTAAAAGTATTTGCGACGTAGTTGGTGATTTTTTGATATTAACATTTAATACTAAGTTTATTGGGAAATGGTCGGACCAGGTTTTATCATCTATAGAAAATTCAGTAATGTGTGGTAAAATATCCAGTGATGTGGCACATATATCATTAACTGAATCTCCCATCCTGCTGATGTAGGTAAAATTTCCATTTTCATCACCCTTAATGGCACCATTTAGTACTACTAAACCGTAATCTTCACATAATTCCATAAACTTCTTTCCCTTGCCATTAATAACCTTATCTTGTGATCTTCTTTTCCCCAAAAATGCAGGGCACCAGCTCTGAACCTCCTCCTCCACCACCTGTTGTATTTCACCAACTCTTACATTTAAATCACCAATTAACAATCCATTTTGCGCACCATTTTCAATGAAAAAGTTTTCCACCATCCCAAAGTCCTCCTCCCAGTTTACACCACGTAAATACAATGGATATATTTCAACCTCCATACTTATCGTTTTGATATTAATAACATCTATGCCCGATACATTACGTAATGTGCATTTTATTTCTTTTTGATTAATATTTTTGCTTATTCCGTACATGCAACCACCAATAGCTCTACCATATCTGCTTATTCTGTATGCTGATTTCCAAAAAATGTTAAGATTTTTAAAATATTTTTTAAAATTTCCAAATTTTTCTTCACAAATATGTGTTTCTATTAATATAACAATATCAAAAGAGTTTACATAGTTAAAAAAATCATTATACAAGATTTTATTTTCTAATCCATGTATATTATAAGAAAGTACTTTTAAATTTTTTGATACAATATCATTTTCTACTTGGCTTATATTATCAACGCTTTTACAGTATTTAGTTTTTATTAGTTTTTTGAGTTAATTTTTTCAACAATGTTATCATATTTTAAATCTAAACCTGGTATAACATCACCATATAAAGTCTTCAAAAAGTTTTCTGCTTTCTCTACACCACAAACCAGTTCCTTATTCTTGTTCCATTTGAACCACCGATTTCCAATCTTAAGCTTGTCATTTCGAACGCTCACACGTTGAGATTTGTTGATGCAAAGTATATCTTTTTTCAGCTGCAGCATCACTTTTTTATCTAACAATCGGTCGCATCCCAGATCCAGTTCAATAGATATTTTAGTCCCTTTTAGATGGACTGTGTTCCTTAGAATGTCTTGCACCGTTCTTTCGGATTTGAATTCCACAATGACTGTCATAGTAACATCATTCTCGTATAGCTTGCGGATACTTTCAAATTCACATGGCGAATTAATTTTAAGTTTTTCTTTAATAAAACTATTAACCGTTTCATAAATAGGCCCTTTACTCAATCCTCTGATAATGATGTTTCTCCTTTTCATATGTTCTTCTAAACGAGCAATAGTAGAGTGATCTTTATTCTTATCTTCCTCTAAAGTTTTAACTCTTTTCTTCAATATTTCATTTTCTCTAACGATTTCATCGATTTTTGTTGTAAATGACTCAACTTTTTTCTCCACCTTTTCCAGATCATCTTTTGATGGCAAATTTTTTAACTTTTCATCGAGTATCTTTGACATTGATCTGTTCATCATTTCCATTAAATCCGTAACGGCCATATCTCCTACTGCATTATCTGTTGCCATGATATCTGGTGACGTTTCAATAAGTTTTCTTTGTCTTTTTGATGTACCTGCGGCTATTATTTTATTTGGTGTTCTACTAAAAGCTTGCATACTTTAGGGATCAGTATAGAAATTAATAATCCACAAAAAACATAAACATTTAGCATGTACTACTTTCAATTGCTACTCAAAGATAAATTGCATACTTTAAGGCATTAATATGAGAGCTTAGAGTCCAAATACGTGTTTAGATTTCGTCTTCAACTGTTACTCAAATAAATATGTTTAACATAACAGATCAGCTGCAATATATTTATTATAGTAGTTTTTATTCTTTTTTCATGTGTTATTCTTTTCATTTATTCTTGTATGCAAATTTTCACATATATTATTTTAATTCTTTTTTCAAATATTTAGTCTAAATTCACATAAACTCCACTTTTATGATGTAGAATTTACTTTTGGCATTTGTTTTATTATTGCCAGTCTTATTAAAAAGCTCAAAAACTTAGAGAAAACTTAATTCAAAACAGAGACTTGTCTTACGAACGACTTTATACACCAAGGGTTGCCACTACTTTATCCATATATGTATGTATATGTAACAATTATTTAGTTTTTGTCTAGTTGCTCTGTATTCTGCTCGCACAATGGTGAAGGGTATATAAGATTCGGCACAGCCGAATATAGCACTCTTACTTGTTAGTAACTGCAATTGACAATTTTTAATATTCTGCCGATTAAATACAGATACCGGTAATATTGCAATTATACTTTAAAATTAACTAGTGTCCGCCTAATGGTCAAAATTCGACCATACATTTTCATGTTCATAAGAAGAAAACAGAGTGCATCTATGTATATACGAATTTACATGTTTCGTTCATTTTTTTCCGTCTTAGTGCATCGATTTGGCGAGGGACCAACCTCTTTTTCATATTTTAACTCCCACGAGAGTTAATTTTATTTTATAAGTTCAATATCATCAGAATTGATAAAACAAAAAAGTAGCAAAAATCTCCTTAATAGATTGTCAATCTGGACATTGCAAGTTTAATTTTATTTTTTAATGTCTAATATTAACGAAAATTAATCAATGTACCAGATGTTGAACGAAAAAGTACAAAAAGCTCCCCTTTAATGTTCTTATTCCCCCAGGAGCATGCATTTTTAATTTTATCTTTATAGGTCGAATATTAACAACGATTCAAAACATACCACAGAAAAAATAAATAGTACCAACATTTTTAATCTCATAGGGTTTCATTCACTCAGGGCGATGCACCTATAACATAACGTTTTAAAGTTCAATATTATAGAAAATTTCAAAATGATCACATTTCATTTTCCGACTTTATATAGTCGAAATATTCGAAAACCGGTTTCTAAAAAATATTGAATAATCGACAAACATATTTTTTTATTATTTGATAATTGAAAAAAACAAATTTTTTGTATTTGTGTTAGTAGCAAATTTGAACGTCTATAACTCTGAAATTATTGAACAGATTTTAATAAAATATATATTGTGCACTTCTGTAAGTAAATATCTTTCAAATGGTGTATATTTTGTTCAAATCGGTTGACATACAGAGGAGGAAGGTGTTCTTAACTGTTTTGCCTTAGCCGATTTATATATAGATGTTACAAAAGCAGTGAACAAGATCCATGACGAAAGAACAAATTTATAGTTCGATTAGCGGTATATTTTTGTGTTTGTTTTGGATGCTATTCTAATGTCACATACGTGGTGCGAAAACATCATTTATCTTTGTCATATGAAATTGGTAAGTCTTAGATATTTCAAAATAAAAGTTCAAAGCAAGATATTTGCTGCAAAAAAATATTGATCGATGCATCATTATGATGGTATTTAGTTTACATTGTTCAAACCTTATTTTATTACAATCAAAATCATCTTACAAAATTTTTTTGGAATCGGTCCATATTTGACCATAGCTCCCATACAAGTGATACTCCCGAAAATAGCTTTAAGTGTCATAACTTCCTTATGAATGTTGGTATTTAAATAAAAATTTTCGACAATGACTTTTACGATAGTACTATGTCATGACAAAATGTTGTGCTGGTAGGTCCAAAATTAACCATAGGTCCCATATAAACCCCCTTGCTTAAATCGGCTAGTGGCAAACAAATCTCATATTGATGGAGATAACTAAACAATATTTGGCACAAATAATTTTTACATAATTCTTAACCTCATAGCATAATTCTGTTCTGTAGGGTAGGGTATCTTATGGACGGGCTTGACCGACTTTACTTTCTAACTTGTTTTTTTTAAGTTTTTATATACATATATTCACAAAAAATATATTTCATGCCATGTAAATACTATAAGAGAAAAATCTGTCACTTACGGTATGTCACCACTCTAAAGCAGCATCTGCTGCACTGCTCCTCCGAGTGGTAGAGAGAGAGGAGGAGCTAATAATGATCCAAGAGCCATGGATCCATAGGGATCGGGTTTGCGGATTAAACCTCAAGGGCTATATGCTATTATATGCCAAAGGAACATTCTTTCTGATGTCAGTGATGAAGACACAACATCAGCGGCCCTAGAGAAGAGCGGCATGTCGATCTGGATCGTCTCGGGCTATATGGCGCATGACCAAGTTAATGAGCAACCTAATAGGCTTATTCGTGGCTTAGTATCCAAAGCCGGCTCCATGGGTACCCCGGTGGTTATCTGTGCGGACGCTAATGCGCACCACATCACGTGGGGCAGCTCCAACAACAACACTAGAGGTGAGTCGCTATTTTCTTTTATCTGTAACAGTAATTTAGAAATAGCAAACATAGGCGCGGAACCTACGTTCATTGTAGCTAATAGGCAGGAGGTTCTCGATGTGACATTTGTCAGCTCGGAACACTTCGACTTAATCACCCCTATCGCGAATGTTATGGGAATATGTTATATGGGAGCAAACCTATATTCCCATCCCCAACAAATCGGTATCGCAAATATTTTGGGAGTAATAATTACTATTGTGAATTATTTGTTCGTATTTTATAAACAAACGTCTCTATTATGAATAACTTGTCAATGCTCGTATTGTGAAAGAAAAATATACAAAATAAAATACTAATAAAAATATAATAAAATAAATAATGAAAAGTGTTTATCTTCATTTTCTTAATTAAAACTCCTTCAATAAAAGAAAAATTAAATTTAATTGAGTCATACCTTAGAATACAAATTAAAATTTACGTGTTCCCTTCTCGTTCACATTAACACTTGTTGGGAATTTATTTAGTAAAAATACTCGCGGGAGTAAACATTGGCGATGCCAAATTTTTTAAGTTTGGGAATTCATTCCCAAAAAATTTGTCATGGGAATCATTCACAATACAAAATAAAACAAGTTAGAGTGCTATATTCGGCTGTGCCGAATCTTTTATACCCTCCTCCGACAGGTCGAATGTTTAAAAAGTAATATCTGTATGATGTCTATTTATTATTATTATCTTAAACTGTGACGATTTGTTATTAATCATGGTTTTAGGCGACTAAACTGTTTTCCAGTAGTAGGGTTTATATGGGGCCTAGGGTAAATTATGGACCGACCATCACGAAACTTCACAGCGTCATTTCTAGTCCTTTAAAACTATGACGTACAAATTTCTGTTATGATAGCATTATTAATTATGGTTTTAGGTGTACTTAACTGTTTTCCGGGAGTAGGGTTTCTATGGGGCCTAGGGTAAATTATGTACCGATCTTCACGAAATTTCACAGTATCATTTATAGTCCTATAAAAATGTGACGAGCCAAAATTTGTTATGATTGCATTATTTTTTACGGTTTTAGGCGTACGAAACTGTTTTCCGGTAGTAGGGTTTATATGGAGCCTAAGGTAAATTATGGACCGATCGTCACGAAATTTCACAGTGTTATTTTTAGTCCTAAAAAACTGTGACGTACCAAACTTTGTTACGCTAGCGTTATTTTTTACGGTTTTAGGCGTACTAAACTGTTTTCCGGGAGTAGTGTTTATATGGGGCTTAGGGTAAATTACGAAAGGATATTCACGATATTTAACAGCGTGATTTCCAGTTAATTTTCGCAAAATCTTATGCCTTGTTCCACCATTTATGTTATTTTTGTAACAAATTTATCAATTTTTTTAGGTGGTGGTTCCACATTTTGATTCATAGCTCTGGTCCTACTGAACCGATTTCAATCCCAAACTGCTTAGGATAACTACAAACAATTTGGCACCAAGTTTGTTCATTTCTTTTGAGTTGTTCGAAAGTGAGCGTGTTTTCAACAGGCGGACAGACAGACGGACATGGCTAAATCGACTTAGAATTACTCAAGGACCCAGAATATATATACTTTATGGGGTCTGAGATGAATAATAAAAAAGTTTCACACGGAATGACAAACTTAATATACCCTATTCACAACTAATTGTGGTGGAGGGTATAAAAATATGCGAATATTTTCATGGGAGTAGTTGTTTGCGATAGGGGCGAATAAGTAACTGGGCGGTCGCAAGTGACTGCTCCTCTTCGGACCACAGGTATGTTGAGTTTCAATTAGGTCTACCCCCCTTGGGAGTTTGTACTTTTGTGAATAGGAGGAGAACGAAGTGGCTCTCTGGGCTCAGTCCCTGTCATTAATGGCATTACGGAGACTGAAATGGCAGTGGAATTCCTATTCCCTTCCAACACCACAGAAGATCAACTGCTTATCGGTGCCTGGACCCATGTCCATTTCTCTGTGCTATGATAGGCTCAATTGGGCGATAAGGAGCTTTGACTCCTTTAAGGCCCCTGGTACGGACGGTATTATTCCGGCCGACCTTCAAAAGAACGCGGGGCTTCTAATTCCTTGGCTGTCCGCTATTTATACGAAATGCATTCGATTCTCGTACGTTCCCATCCGATGGACTAGGTGTAGGGTTGTTTTCATTCCAAAGGGAGGTAAAGCATCCCATACCAGACCTAAGGACTACAGGCCAATCAGCCTGTCGTCATTTCTTCTCAAGACCCTTGAAAGGGTCATTGATATTCATCTGAGGATGTCTATTCCTAGACATTTGCTCTCCTCATCGCAGCATGCCTACACCAAGGGCAAGTCTGTAGAGACGGCGCTCACTTGTGGCCTTTCTGGACATTGAGGGAGCTTTCAACAATGTCAAACCCGACTCCATCTTGCAGTCAATGAGGGAGGTGGGTGTTGACGATGCAATTTGTAGATTTATTGGTAATCTACTTGACAATAGGATCATTGAATCCACGATGGGTGCTACCAATGTTTGCAGAATTGTGCACAGAGGCAACCCGCAAGGTGGTGTTCTGTCCCCTCTATTGTGGAACCTGACGGTGAACACTTTGCTGGGCCGGTTCGACGGATTAGGGATAAAAACCGTCGCGTATGCGGAAGACGTGGCGGTGGCGGTCGCAGGTAAACACCTGGACACACTGTCCCATTGCATGGAATCTGCACTACAGATTCTAAGCTCTTGGAGCATCTCCTGTGGACTTGGTGTCAATCCGCAGAAGACTGAGTTGGTACTCTTTACCAGGAAGTACAAGGTTGGCAACTTCAGGCTTCCTAAGCTAAACGGCACGGAGCTGAGGCTCTCGAACAGTGCCAAATATTTGGGCGTAATTCTCGATAGCAAGCTATCATGGGAACTCAACGTTCGGACGAGGGTTGATAGGGCCATTGTGGCCTTATACACCTGTAAGAGATCCTTGGGCTGGGGCTTGGGCCCCAGGGGCGTCGAATGGATCTTTGAGGCGGTGGTAAAACCGATCCTCTTCTATGGGGTCATAGTGTGGTGGCCTGCCATGGAAAGGGGACGGTACTGCAGGATGCTTGAGAAAGTATATAGGTTGGCTGCGCTGATGATCACGGGATCACTCCGCTCGACACCGACGAAGGCACTGTTTACTATGCTGAACTGGTTACCGGTTGACATCATGGCCGGACAACAGGCCCTAACTTCCGCTATGAGACTGGGGGCGGTGGGCCTATGGTCTACGCGGAACTATGGTCACGCCAGGGTCGCGCTTCGCGCGCCCTACGACCTGGCGGAGCTGGACTATTGCATTCCGGAACCTTTTTTCGGTGCCTTGTTCACGGTTCATCATGGTAATTATGATTAGCTGCTCGAAAATACGCGATCTCTGGAACCGACTCTACACCGATGTTTCCAGGATGGGCTATAGAGTGGATGGAGGTTTCTTCATCGAGGAATTGGACATCAGGGTCTATTTTAGGCTGCCGGATGGCAGTAGTGTGCTGCAGGCAGAAATCTCTGCCACAAGGCGGGCGGCAAACTGTCTGAGGTACTATCGTATATCGAGGGATATATGTATATTTACGGACAGCAAGGCTGCCATTGCAGCTCTGGCTGGTGTCTTTACGACATCTATGTTGACAGTGGAATGCCGGATGTCTCTGAATGAGATCGCGAAACATTCCAGTGTAACGCTGACATGGGTACCAGGGCACAGTGGGTGCCTGGGTAACCATACTGCGGACAGTCTGGCCAAACGGGGCTGTCTCTTGGACGACATGTTCGTCGACGGCCTGATTGGCACTTCAATGGCCCACTGCAGGACTCTCATTAGACGGGAGTCGTACAGAAGGGCTCAGGGGAGATGGCAGGGGGAGCATACCTGCTTGATGGCCAGGACACTATGGCCTGGCTACGACTCGGCGAGAACGCGCGTACTACTCGGTCTCGGCAGGGACCGTATGAGGACAGTGATATCGGTCATCACGGGTCACTGGGTGATAGGGACTCGTGCTAGGAGGATGGGTCTTGCGTATAATTACTACTGTAGGAGTTGTCATGATGAGGAGGAGGAGGAGACGGTGTTTCACTTTCTCTGCCAATGCCCTGGTCTGGGGGCATTAGGTTTAGGCATTTTGGGAGACCGGAATTGCCATGTCTGGACGATTTGTCCAATGCGGGACTCAAATCGATCTTCTTGTTCTGCAGGGAATCGGGTTGGTTCGAGATTGCAGTGACCTCTGGGGAATAGTCTGGTGAATACTGGCTGACTCTTGTCACTTGCTAGGGGTATCACAAAGGGACCGCTATAAGGACCCAAGTGAGTCGTCGTCGTGACGGCTACCCATTTAACCTAACCTAACCTATGTCACGAACGATAATACATTTTGTTCATTATAAAACCATCCAACAAAAATCTTTTTTTTCCAATTACGGATTATAAAGAAAAAATATGTGGTTTAATGTATGAAATTAAAAAAGGAGAAAAACCTCCCACAATTCGCAGATTTTCGTATTTTTTTACATTCACCCAAATATCACTTACGTTTTATGTCACGTACGATATGCAGTTGGAGTTCGATTTTGAACGTGATGTGTAATAGACGTGTTACGGAGATCAGTGCATTTACTGTGTATAATACAAAAAATACATTGTTACGTATATTTTTCTTGATATTATTTTTGCAAATAACAGAACAAAAAACAAAAACTAAATAAGTGGAGAATAAAAAACTGTAATGAGTGAGCCTAGTGCTCTAAACTCGCACAAAAAAAAAACAATGATAATCTGATATCTAAAGACAACGTTAATTTAAACAACAATAATGTTAACAGTGATAACGACAGAAAAAGAAAAAATCAAAAAATGAATAACAACAACGCTGCAAAACATTTCAAATCAATTAATTACTACTCTGTGCTTGATCTCGAAAAAGACGATCACTGCGATCAAGAATTGCTACAAAAATATGAGAAACATGTTAATGATAAAAAAAATAAAACCAATCCTCAAGACTCTCATTCAGCAAGTCAAAACAGTAATATATCAAATGTAACAACTGAGAATACAGTGGTTAATCTAGAAAAATTCAAAAGCCAAAAAGTACCTCCAATAAATATTATCGATACAAAGCAACTAATAGAATTTATCAAAAACGGTTTACAGATTACTGAATTTAAAATAAAAGAATATAGAAATAAAAAATCTTTATTTATGAACTCAATTCAAAACTTTCAAAGAGTAAAATCATATTTAGAAAAAACCAAAACAAAATTTTTTACTTTTACACCCAAAGAGCTAAAAATAAAAACGTATTTACTTAAAGGCATAGACGCCAACGTAGATGCAGATGAAATATTATTCGAATTATTGAAATTTGATAGTGATGAACTAAAATTTATTAAAGTGAGTCCTTTTTCAACAAAAGCATCTATTGAAAGAGGAATAAAACTTCCAATGTATTTAGTACAAGTTTCCCCTGAAACCAATGTCAATAAATTGAAAAATATTAAAACACTACTTCACCGTATGATAAAATTGGAGCAAGTCAAGCGACCCGAAATACCACAATGCCGCAATTGCCAAGGTTTTTTCCATAGTGCGGCCAACTGTTATCTTCCGAGGAGGTGTGTCAAGTGTAACATGGACCACGAAAGAGGCAAATGTTCTATAGAGAAAGTTCCAGTCGAAGAAAAAGACAAACTATTCTGCGTTCTGTGCAACAAGTATGGACATCCTGCATCGTATAAAAGATGCGAAAAATACAAACTGCTTAAAAAAAAATTAATGCTAAGAAAAGACTTACTAACAAAAAATATATACAATAGAAATATATACACTAATACAGGAGGGCTACTCTCTATTGCGATGCGAAAGAAAATTGTAGCAAATCTAGAGACTGGTACTCTTCAATACGTTTGCGCATGTGTCTTTCGCATGTTTTTATTTTTTTTTTTCTTTTCGTGAATCATCACTTTTATTTTATTTAAATTTTCCCATTTCAAATATTTTTACACACTTTGGCATTTCATTACTGTAAATCCGCGCCATCTGTCATTTTTATTGCCACTATCGCTTCATTTTCAGAAAATTTTGCGATAGTGATAGAGAGTACCAAGTTGCCATTTAGCTTTCGCATCGAAATTGTTTTCGCATCGCAATAGAGAGTAGACCACCAGCTTCTTCATTTGCAAACGTAGTCAAGGGTAATAGTGGACCAAATCCGGACACAACGGAAGTAGACATAACAATAAACAATACATTTATGCAGGAAATAAAACATTTTATGGCAAATATATATAATTGCAAACTTCCAAAAACAACTTAATTTTCAAGTATCAAGAATTGATACATTATATTCGATGCTTGAAGGGTAAATAATGGATTCAAACAATCAATCGAATACAATTTCAAAAAAACTTAAAATAATACACATAAATGTTAATTCCTTAATAAGAATTAGTAAGCGATACGATCTTAATCAATTCATTACAAAGCATAACCCAGATATAGTGCTACTTAATGAAACAAAACTAAACTACAAACATAAAATCCAATTTGAAAACTATATTATAATCAGAAGCGACAGAAAAGGCGCAACTCAAGCGGGAGGAACAACCATATTGATCAAAAACAACTTAAAACATTCGCATTAAACAAACAGTGTCACAAACTCTTTCAAAATCTTAGAAACATGCATAATTCGAGTCTATTTGGCTACAAATAAAATACTCTATATTATCTCCGCATATTACATTTCGGGTAATAATGATACTCACTTTAAAAGGGAACTTACTGATCTTTTTGTATCGCTAGACTTGCAAAATGATAATAATTATTATATTTTAGCTGGGGATCTCAATTGTAAGCATACATTGTGGGGCAACCCTAATAACAATCAAAAGGGTAATTTATTAAATGAATGGCTATTAACCAATGAAATTCGTTTTAGATGTAGGCTATACGCTACAGATTTCCCATCTTACCCCCGTACAGGTTCCTATTTGGACATTTGTCTAGCGGACTGTAGACTACATATAGGTACTGTAAATAACACTTTAAATTCACTTAAAACGTTGGACTACGACAGCGACCATACTGCGGTACTAATGATTACTACGATGAACAATAAACAGGAAAACTTTGTATTCTTAAGAGATGATCCTAAATTAAATTATAATTATAAAATAACGGACTGGAGAAAATTTCAAAACAAAATAACACAAATACTTAATAGGGAAACTCAAATCCCTAATAACCGGAATTTAACTAACAGTGAAATAGACATTCACGTAGATAGACTAAATAACATTATAACTTCAACGATTCGTGAAATAGTTCCAAAATATAAAATATAAAATTCGTTTACGAAGATAATTAACAAAACTGTGAGGATGTTATATCGAGAAAAAAGTAGAGTTTTCACTATTATAAAAAGGCATAATAGATTGGAACAATCATTAACGACAGAGGACCTTATTTTGGCAAAAACTAGGTTGAAATTGATAAAAACCCTTATAAACGAAAATTTCGTTCTGATTTTTAACAAACGTATCAGGAATAAACTGACAAAAATAGACCCAAAAGATTCAATAAACATGTTTACCCAAATTAAGAAAAACTTTAGAAAACTTACACCCTTAAATCTTCAGGAATTAAAAATTCCGGATAATTCTGAATCCTTGCTTAACAAAGCAGGAATAAACCCGCAATGTTTAAGGAAAGATGACTTTAATAACTACATAGTTAATGAGAAAATCCAAATGCTGGATATAATAGGAGCGTATTTCGAGTCAATTCACGAAAATAAGGAAACTAATCCGAATAACGTTATACACCAACAAGTTAATCAATCCTTCAATACTTTTTTAGAAGTTAAAAAGAACTACGAGAGAGATAAAAAACGTTAATTAACTTCGGTGATACATTTCTATCTGATAATTTGGATGAGGAGCAAACTCAAGATTTTTTTATAACTAAGAATCACTTGTTAAATATTTTTAAAAGTTTAAGGAATAAATTATCGACAGGTGTTGACAACATACCAAATATAGAACTGAAAAATATTCCTCAAATAATGGTCTATGATTACTGCAAATTATTCAACAATATGCTTAATAACTCTTATTTCCCAAGTACTTGGAAAATGGCTAAAATAGTTATCCTTACAAAGAAAGGTAAAGAACCAAATAGTCCCAAAAATTTACGCCCTATTAGCTTATTGCCTAATATTAGCAAAATATATGAAATTTGTATTAGTGACACTATAAACAAATTTTGCAAGAAGAAGGGAATTAATAGTGAGAAACAATTCGGGTTTAAATTTAAACATTCCACGGTAAACGCTATACAAAAACTTACCTCCGATGTAAATTGGAATTGGCACAGAAATTACTGTACAGGAGCGTGTCTCATTGATATGGAAAAGGCTTTCGATAGCATATGGATTGCGGGTCTAATATTCAAACTAATTCAATACAATTTTCCAACTTACCAAATTATATTAATATATAATATGATAAGTGATAAAAATTTCGCCATTTATTATCAGAATGTGAAAAGTCACAAATCTTTTAAGGTTATCAATGGTTTACAGCAAGGAACAGTAAATTCTCCAATTTTATTTAATTTATATATTTTAGACCTATTAAAGCATATAGAAAACATAATTGCTTTTGCAGATGATATAGTTATTTATCATTCTGCAGACAAAATAGAAAAAATTAATTCGAACCTTCAAATAGCTTATGATTTTGGCGAACGCTATGCAATCAATTGGAACATGAAAATTAATGCACAAAAATGTGAAACTATTCTTTTTAGGCCCCCTGTCAATAAATGTTGTTACAACATTAGAAAGAACTGGAAACAGTTTGAAATTAAATCACTTCTTTATGATTGTACAATTCCCAACAAGGACGTAGTCAAATATTTAGGTGTACATATGGACAAATTTTTATACTTTAAACAACACGTCGAAGAAACGCTTGCAAAAGCAAGAAAAGCCTTCATAATTTATAGACCCCTTTTTTATTCAAAGTATATAAAAACAAGGGTTAAGATAATAATGTATCAATCCCTAATAAGACCAATTTTAACATACGCATGTCCAATTTGGTTCAACATATCTCCCTCAAATATGGAAAAGTTAAGAATTTTTGAAAGAAAATGCTTAAGAGCTTGCACTTCGCTACATAGAAATCCACAAAGTGGTTATGTTAAATACATTTCAAATAAGAGACTGTATAATAATGCAAATATTATACGTATAGATAACTTCATTATCAATTTAATTAGAAATTATATTTTAAGGTGCTCACAGTGTTTAGAAAATAACCTTATAATGGCTCCTTTTTATACAAACGAAGAATATATAGCAGAATCCTTAGTTAAAGGATTTGTTCCCCCTGAAGCCTTTCTTTAACTTGATAGCAAAAGCATTATCCAAGCTGAAAATGGCACGCCAGTCTTTTACCACAATCATAGACGTGCTAATACTAAAGCGGTTAACTGCAATTTAGAACAAATGGATATACGATTTAGTACAAGTATATCTAGCAAAGATTTGCACTTAGTGCAGAAGAATACAAGGTCCAAAAAATTTTGGTGGTTATTTGAATAATAAAATATTTTTATTTTTTTTTTCTCTCTCTCTTCTATTTTCTCATTTTTATCCTTTGACACAACGTTTGCAAAATGTTTTTGTTTGCTTTTTCTTTTTATAAAAGCAATGTTTTTTTAATATTTTCATTGCAATTTAAAGTGTAAATATAATATACATATTATCCTTGTTAATAAAAAATTAATTCACATTTGTAAAAACCAAATTATAATAATATTAAAAATACTAGAGCGCTCGATTAGAGACATTGTATATTCGTATATAAAATATTATTGTTAACTAGTGTTTATTTTAGTTTTAATATCTTTTTTGCTGGCTAATAAACAAATTAAAAAAAAAAAAACGATATGCATTTATTTTGCCCGATATTTTGGACAACAAGGTTCCGAATTTGAATTTTTTTTTTTTTCATATATAGTTCCCTCTAAATGAAACATAATGATATAAAAAATGTTCCAGTTAATACTATTTTTGTAAAATTTCTATCTCTCTGAAGGCGTACAAATGTCACGTACGATGACATGGAAATGCCCATATACCCTTTTCCACCTGAGGTGAAGGGTATAAAAGGAGTAATTTTTGGGATTTCAGTATTTTGATTATAACTCAGCCATTTTTTAACCGATTTGACAGATTTATATACCGACGTGTTTAAGAAGAAATTTGCCAGTTAGTTGGGTTATAAATCTTGGACTCGGGAAGAAATATGGTTCCCAAAAGTGGGTATTAAAAAAAAATATTATTTTGGTCATTACTTTTTCATATTTTAACCGATTTTTCCGAGTTTTTCAGAAAATGTTTTCTACAAAAATGTCCGATCATTTGATATATAAGGCG
The DNA here is from genome assembly GCA_930367215.1 of Pollenia angustigena. Classification (NCBI taxonomy): domain Eukaryota; kingdom Metazoa; phylum Arthropoda; class Insecta; order Diptera; family Polleniidae; genus Pollenia; species Pollenia angustigena. The sequence goes on along the minus strand of OV884059.1, from coordinate 53,545,548 downwards.
TGAACATAGGTCATATTACAGTCAAAAAATTCAGGTTATTATACAATTTTTGAAATTTTTTGTATGGGAGGTACCACGCCCACTTCTCCAACCCCGCCCACATTTTGTGGGTTGGTGTGTATTTATAGCTTGAATGTTTGCACCTAATTTGGAAACTTTAGCTCTTGCCGTTCTACAGATATACAGAAAAAAAGCAATAAAAATTTTTTTTGGTCATATCTTAGCCATTTGTGGACCGATCTTGCAGAATTTCAATAGCAAGAAACTATATGTGACTGTACAATTTACATTGTACACATTTACATTTTTAATTTTCTTATTTTGTTATTTTCCCTGAATTATATATTTTTTGGAATTGTTAATATTATTATATTGAATTGTGTACTTTATAAAACCTTTAATTTTATAATTATGTTAATTATTTAATTTATGAATTTGAATTTTCAATGGTTAACTTGATTTGGTTAAAGTGAGTTCAATGCCTTCTTGAAGTTAACTATAGTCAAGTAAATTTTTTTAAGTGTACAATTTAGTACACGTCAAAAAGTAAACGAAAGGAAAAAAACTTATCCAACCTTCGGTGTGGGTAAAAAGCCGAGGTTGAATAAGTTTAAAATAAAGCTTTACTTTTTAATTCATTCTTAACACTTCAAGTGAGCAGACTACCCGCTCATACCTCAACTCACCCCAAAGTGTAAAATAAATTTAATTTAAAAAAAAAATACCCAACATCTCCTCATTTAATTTGAGAAACATCAACATAAAAAAGGTAAGCAACCACCTTTGAAATCCCCTACACAAAGAAAAGAAAAGTAATCTCTTGTTTTCTTTCTTCTTTTTTAACCCCTAATAATTATAATTTCTTGACGAGCGATTATAATTATCATTGGCAAAAGACTTCTCGATTTCTGTTCCCCAAGGAAAAGAGAATCTTAAGCCAATTTATAATAATTTAGGCCAGCAGTCTATTTTTATTCATGGTCCTTCGAGCCGGAGTTCGGTATACAACTTTTACCTTAAAATTGCGTTTAATTAAAACTTTCCAGAAACCTAATGCCGTAAATAAAATGTTAAACTTAAACTTACTCCCAATGCCACATTACTTTGGCGGGGGAGAACTACCCCCATGGGTAGTAATTGACAGAGGAAAGGGTTCCTTTAAAAAAAGGGTCAACTGCGAATGATTCCCGACTACTCGATACTACCATCTAACAATTTTTTATACTCATAACATTTTTTTTACTTATAAATTTTTTCATGCTCATAGCTATTTTTTATTTTTTTTTATCATGCTATTTGTACTCATGTACACTTACCCCTTTAAATTCCCCGCTGTAATTTAAAATTCACATTTTTTCATTTCCCATAACAGCTTATACCGTTACTAATCTCAGTTTATCTCTTGTAATTTTTGTAGTCACAGGTCGAATAACAGAATCGCAGTCACCACAACAACCAACCACACCAACGCCCACAGCACCAACCATCAAGGTCATCGTACAGGGTATCTTTGTTTTAACTCGAGGCCGGAGCATGTACAATTTACATTGTACACATTTACATTTTTAATTTTCTTATTTTGTTATTTTCCCTGAATTATATATTTTTTGGAATTGTTAATATTATTATATTGAATTGTGTACTTTATAAAACCTTTAATTTTATAATTATGTTAATTATTTAATTTATGAATTTGAATTTTCAATGGTTAACTTGATTTGGTTAAAGTGAGTTCAATGCCTTCTTAAAGTTAACTATAGTCAAGTAAATTTCTTTAAGTGTGCAATTTAGTACACGTCAAAAAGTAAACGAAAGGAAAAAAACTTATCCAACCTTCGGTGTGGATAAAAAGCCGAGGTTGAATAATTTTAAAATAAAGCTTTACTTTTTGACGTGTACTAAATTGTACACTTAAAGAAATTTACTTGACTATAGTTAACTTCAAGAAGGCATTGAACTCACTTTAACCAAATCAAGTTAACCATTGAAAATTCAAATTCATAAATTAAATAATTAACATAATTATAAAATTAAAGGTTTTATAAAGTAAACAATTCAATATAATAATACTAACAATTCCAAAAAATATATAATTCAGGGAAAATAACAAAATAAGAAAATTAAAAATGTTAATGTGTACAATGTAAATTGTACATGCTCCGGCCTCGTGTTAAAACAAAGATACCCTGTACGATGACCTTGATGGTTGGTGCTGTGGGCGTTGGTGTGGTTGGTTGTTGTGGTGACTGCGATTCTGTTATTCGACCTGTGACTACAAAAATGACAAGAGATAAACTGAGATTAGTAACGGTATAAGCTGTTATGGGAAATGAAAAAATGTGAATTTTAAATTACAGCGGGGAATTTAAAGGGGTAAGTGTACATGAGTACAAACCCTGCAAACAAATGGAAGATATCATCTAAGGCAATAGTTTAGCAATATCCCAAAATTGTCATCTGGAAGAAAATAATCAAAGTAATTTTTTATTTTCTTTCTTTTATAGTTTAAAAAAAATACAAAATATAGACAGGAAAAAATTTAAATTATTTAAAATTATACATCCATTACATTTTATATATTTTTAAAAAATATATAAAAAGGACGTATTCTCCACGGTAACAAATATTACAGATATTAGAGAAGAAGGCAAGAGACAGGCAAGCTGCAAAATTTATGGACCAAATTTTTACGGAAAACGAAGAAAGATTAAACTCAAGTGTCGTACATGTGGTAAATAAAGATAATGTTCTCTATTCTTTCTCAATAACTTTATTTTATTTATAAATTGTATTATTTTTAACTATATTTTATATAATAAACAATGTTATTTAAAATAAAAATGTGTGGTTTTTTGAAATGCAAAATCTTCTTTTTATAACCCTTATGATATTTTGGCGATATCTTCCTATTTGCTTATACTAAGTGGTTGTCTGGCAATATTGCTAGTTTATCATCTAGAAGAATCGCTTTCGTATTGCTTAGAAGTATTGCTATCGAGACACGTTTCTTCCCGAAGGAAGTATCTTCCGCAATACGAAATCGATTATTGCCGCAATAATATTTTTCATCCAGGCAATACGTTTGGCAAAACATATGGAGTATATCTGTGTTTGCTGGGAATAGCATGATAAAAAAAAATAAAAAATAGCTATGAGCATGAAAAAATTTATAAGTAAAAAAAATGTTACGAGTATAAAAAATTGTTAGATGGTAGTATCGAGTAGTCGGGAATCATTCGCAGTTGACCCTTTTTTTAAAGGAACCCTTTCCTCTGTCAATTACTACCCATGGGAGTAGTTTTTAATAGATTCCTCAATATTTGAGGTTGAGGTTTGTTTTAATTCGGCTTCACTATTTATTGATGAGTTTTGCTCTTGAGTATCTCGGCCATTTATAACATAGTTTTGGCTACATATCTCATCTAGATAAGAACCAAAACTATGTTATAAATGGCCGAGATACTCAAGAGCAAAACTCATCAATTAATAGTGAAGCCGAAATAAAACAAACCTCAACCTCAAATATTGAGGAATCTATTAATTATCACGAGATAAGCTGTGCGGAAATACAAGAAAATAACGCAAATGGAAAATTAATATCATTAGCACAAAAAGCAGTTCGGTATACAACTTTTACCTTAAAATTGCGTATAATTAAAACTTTCCAGAAACCTAATGCCGTAAATAAAATGTTAAACTTAAACTTACTCCCAATGCCACATTACTTTGGCGGGGGAGAACTACCCCCATGGGTAGTAATTGACAGAGGAAAGGGTTCCTTTAAAAAAAGGGTCAACTGCGAATGATTCCTGTGACGGACACTGTTTTCTTTGTGCATTTTGGCGTTTTTTGTTTATACCTTTTAGAAAAACTGAGCTTCCCATCTCTGGATATCATCACTATGAGAGTACGGGAAAATACAACACTACAAACTAAACGGCCCTGGATTAGTAAGGGCGTTGACCAAAAAGATCTTGTCAACGAATTTGACAGATTAGATTGTTCTAGACCAGTCGTTAACTAGGAGTCTAAGGTGAAGGTAACTAAAGAGAAAAATCAAAAAGTGTTGTTCGTATCGGCATGAAAAAAAAAGTAAATGGTGGTTTTTAGAAAGAAAACTGCTTAAATGTTAATCCAAAGAAATTAAATAACAAAAAGTTTAACAATAAGGTGAACAAAAAGACAAAAAAAGAAGACCCAAGGAGAAAGAAAAAGTAATTTTTTTAAAGAATATTAAACAAAAAGGTTGGTATTAATCACGCTCCATCTTGTGTCCCTCGTGTGAAAATAGTTGTTACAACTTTTTTTTTTGTTAAAAACTAACTAAACCTAACAGGCTAGAATTGCCTTTGCAACAATTCGTACATCGAAATGTTTAAGGTTTAAACAACTAGAAAAAGATGTCTTCAACCGCGTACACAACAAAAATGGCGTACTAACGGGGACAATTCGTTTATACGTGTTAATAAAATAAAACCAACACGTGTACGAAATTAAAGGAATAACCTCCAAACGTCTTTACCGAACAACGTGTTCAACAACACCAAATACAGTAGCCACTAGCCATATAACTACATTTTCATCTGGCCCACCTACATGAATAAGAATATAAAAAAAAGAAAATTAAAAGTTACCGGATTCTTGAAGAAAACTGAGAATACGTCTTAGAGTAACGACCCTGTTTACATCTCAAACACCATCTATAGACGCTACACGTGTGTTCCCCGGAAGTGTAAAATTACGTCAGCAATAAAGATGGGTTGCCAAGTCATGCATCCAGCAACCAACTCTATCTGACAACAACAACCATCTACCCTTTGCACATTGCCAAAAAAAATTAGAAGCCACAGCAGCCATCAGTGCCAATAAGAAAAAGGAATACTTACCAAACACCTGTTCAACTTGACCACCAGACCGGCACTACAAGTGTGTCCAATGTAAAGCATAGTAGCGTCAGTAAAGTCAATGTGCTACTAATAATCATCCCAACAGAGCCATATACCCAAATGACACCTCTAACTACAAACAGCCACATGAAAATTCCAGCAACATCGGCTACGACACAGCAATAAGTTTCAAATCCCTCCATCATATAACAGCAACAGTCCGAAACAGTTTGGATAACCCCTTTAAAAACAACTACCAGCTAAAACCATCTTTAACCGGCAGCAAACGGAAGCCTCAGTTACATATAGTAACCGCCAATTTGGACAACAGCTAATTACACATGCTCCAGGTAAATTTTTTTTGGACCGAAAAGGAAATATTTAATTTTGTGCCCCTACAGAGCCAATGCAATCTGTATGAGAATCAGGGTCTTGTTTGACATATTGAACTGACAAATAAAATAAAATTTGTATTTTTATCTAAATTACCGTATTAACCCTTTTCTTACCAATAACTTACAATAATTTTTATGACTATTTACTTATATTACTTTAATTGCCAGGACCCTTAAAACAATAAATGTTAGTGCTTTAATGTTTTTATAAGCGAAATTAATTATTGTAAGGATGGGTATCGTCCATATTGTATTTTTTAATTAATAAACCAACTCTTGGACTATTTGAAACTTATCTGCTCAGAACCGACTTTACGATAAATTATTCTCAACCCATTATAACTATTTAATACTAGACCTATATTTTCTCTAAGAATCTTAAAAAAAGTGAATATCGTTAACTTTATCGTATAAGTATTTACTTAAAGAAAAAAAAAAATTTTTTTCAATGAATAAATAAAAGTTTATAAAATTAAAAAAAAAAAAAAAAAAAAAAAAAAAAAAAAAATTGAATAAAACAAAAAAAGAATAAAGTAAAAGAGAAAATATATGGGAAAGGAGATTAGGAGAGGAGGAAAAGGAAGAGGGAAAGGAAAATTTATTTTATCACGTAAAAGAAAACAGGGAGAAAAAACTGAAAAAAAAACAAAACATAATTAACCTTAAATTTATTTTAAAAGAGTAGGATAAAAAAAAAATAAATTCAATTTTGGAATAAACTATTAAATCAAGATTTAAATAAATAGTTGAGTCAATGACGAGTAGAAGATTTAAAAAAAAAAAAAGAAAAAAAATACCTGAATGATTGACCTAATGAATATCTAAGACTAACCTAATGAATAACTGAAACTAACCAAATGTGTAGTTAAGTATAACGTAGTTACATAAAAATAATGAGTAGCTAGAACTAACTAAATGAATAACGTAGTATATAACCAATACTAACCACCTGGTCTCTTAGATTAAAGATTTTGATAAATTTCTACTTTGAATAAACTGTAGTGTACCTGCTAAGAGTCCACTGCTTACCCAATAGCCAACCTAAAATGTATATATGCCACCCGAATAATTGTAGGGTAAATGCCATAAATAAAAGATCAAATAACGGCATTTACCCAATGACTCAATGTGTTTGTTCGAACACATGAGTCAATACAATGGTAAAGCAGATCAATCAGAATGTGAGTGACATAATTTTGATTGTCTAATGTAAATGAGTACATTCCTCACTCATGCATTCTGATTGGTCACTGCATTATGCAAAAGGGTAAAACCATAATATTTACATGCTACTGAGTAAGAGACATAGATATTAAGAATTAATACAATAAGTTAGAATAAGTAAGCAATAGGATAGAATTAGTATAAAAAGGGCAGTAGCCCACAAATAAAACAGACTTTAGATTTGAAAACATAAAGTGGCACTTGTTGCCTAGTTTATTATTTTTAGTCTCATAATTTGGCAGTTCGCAAGAACGCCTGACCATCGAGCTGGTACCCTACAGCTGCATAAAGATATATTGGGCTATAGGGAAATAAACATAACAGATAACATCTAACACTACATGGCGATCCTGCCCACTCGGACCAATAAACTTTGTAGATTTGAATTAATGATTCTGCCCACTCGGACCAATAAACTTTGTATATTTGAATTAATGATCCTGCCATCTCGGACCACTACATTTTTTAGATCCTACCGGTATTGGCAATAATTAAGTCCTGAAATACTAAAATTTCTAAATTTTGATGGAGGAAGAAATACAAGATATTTTTCAACGCTGGGAAAAGTATTTAGTCGAACAATATGTCCCGGAACCACAACCAACAACGGCACCGGCATATAAACCAACCCCGCTTAATGCAGGCCCGAAGGCTATCAGCATAGAGGAGTATCTTAAGAGGACAACAACAATTAAGAAACAACCTGAAACACATAGCAACGTGCGGAAGAAGAAGAAACGTGCTGGAAGGAGATTCCAAGGAAGAAAACAACTGGCCATATTATACCAGAGGCTCACCTTAACAACCACTAAGCAAGAAAGCGAAGATATAAAAGAAAAAATAAAGCGACTAAAAAAGAAAAATATATAAATAAAATGGAAATATATAAACATTTAGAATTGTAAAAATTTCAAGATTATAAAAACAATATATAAACATTAAGAATTGTAAAATTTTTTTTTAACAACATTGCTCTTTCCAAAAAAAAAAAAAAAAAGAAAAATGACTTGGTGGAAAAATGTGTTAAAAGCCATACCCCTAATTTTCGCAAGTTACGAAGTAGGGAAACATGAAGGTTCAGAACACAGTAATAAGGACAATCAGATAATAGAATACATGAGAGAAAATACAGTCAAGTTACAAAAAAAAGATGAGAAGGAAAACCTAGATATCTTTGAGATAATTATGATAGTAACATTAGCATTGATAGTAGTTGCTTACATTATAAAATTGATATATGCCTTACATAGGAGACAATAAATAAATAAAAACTAAAATACACACGTAAAATTCTAAACATTATGTTTACAGACATCATTAAAATTTTATTATTATCATTATTATTACTCATGTTCTTATCTATAGTTCAAAAACTTATAAACACTAATAAGAATAAAACAATTATAACCGATGTATAAAAAAAAAATTTTTAATTTTTAATTATAAATAAGTCTAAGAAAATATATGGAAGAAAAATTAAATGAATTAAAGGAAGTCTGGAAAAACTTGAAAAAGAGTCCAGGGAGAACCTATACCGAATCAACGGTATTGATTAAGTTAAAACACATAGAAAACTTAAGAAACGAATTTCAACTAATTGAGTTAAAAGAAGAAGACTCAGGAGAATTCGCAATAAAATTAGAATTTTGTAATCTTTACAAGCTAGTAGAAGAATATTTAGGTAAAAGTATAAAGGAAACAGTAAAAACGGAAAATATAATAATGGCATCATTTAACTTAGAATTGGTTGCAAAAGCATTACCATTATTTACAGGTAATCACATTGAGTTAGAGAGTTTCATAATAACAGCAGAACTAATAAACAAGACATTATCAGAAGTAGCAAAAATAGATTTTCTTCAGTATGTTTATCATGCTAAGTTATCCTCACAAGTCAGAACAGTAATTGGAAGCTATACAAAACCTGAAAATTTCGAAGCGCTCAAGAGATTATTAGAGCAAAGATACAGAAGCAATAAAACAATTCCAGAGCTTCAAACTAAACTCAATACACTATTCCAAGGGAAAATGTCAATAAATACATATAAGGAGAAAATAATGAGTGTAATTGACAATTTAAATAAGTTAGGCATAGAAGAGTTAGGAAATCAAGCTTCAGAAGCTGAAAAAAATGTTATAATTCGATTAAATAATAAACTTGCTTTAGATACATTCAAGAAAGGTTTAAATGAGTGTTTCAAGTCGACCATATACGCGGCCCGACCGACTACATTACAAGAAGCATCCGACCTTGCAATTGAAATGAAAATGAAAAAAAGGCAACGCATAACGAAATCCTGCATGTCAGAAGAGAGGTCCAATTGTATCAACCACAAAATGACAATAGAAATAACAACACATTTTCTAACTACAACAATAACAGGCAATATAACAATCAAAACTTTAACAGAAACAATAATTTTAATAATAAAAACAATAGCAACAATGCAAATTTCACCAGAGTCAATAATTACAACAATAATCAAGCTAGAAATAATAATTATGATAATTATAATACACGGAGAAATACAAATTTCTCTAGGAATAACAACTACCAAAACAACAGAGGTAACAACAGTAATGCCAGGAATAACAACTACCAAAACAACAGAGGTAACAACAGTAATGCTAGGAATAATGACAGCAGTTCTAACAGAAACAATGATAACAGAAACAATAATAATGACAACAGAAGGTACATACGCACGGTACAAGATGAGGGAAACGAGGAAGGCTCGGAATACAGGGATATTCCGGAAAGCCAAAATTAAAGATATACAAAGTTTCAAATAATAATACAAATTTCATAATCGCTAAGTACAAAAACAAAGAGTTAACATTTCTTGTCGACACAGGAGCCGACGTATCATTATGTCGCACTAGAGAAATTTTTGATGATGAGCCATTAAATGTGGAGAACAGATGTAAATTAACAGGCATCACTACGGAAGAAATACATTCATTAGGGACAAGCGAACTTGAACTATCGATAACAGACCAGACATGTAAACACAAATTCCATTTAGTAGATAATAATTTCCCAATAGAAACAGACGGAATAATAGGAAGGGAATTTTTAAAAGAATACCTTTGCAAAATAGATTATGAGACATTTACAATTTCGTTGTTCACAAACAATGAAACCATAATTCTTCCTATGCAAACAAAAGCATTCGACACCTTAAAAATTACTATACCACCGCGAACAGAAATAATACAACCACTAAAACTAAACCTCACTGAAGATTGCGTCATATTTAATACCGAATTAAAAGACGGAGTTTTTTTTAAGTAATTCAATAGCACCTAAAAACGGTATGACACACGTCAAAATTTTAAACACAACAAATGAAACAACAACTTTACAGGGCATTAAACTACATACTGACCCACTTGAAAACTACGACATATTAAATTACAAAAATATAAACAGCGACGAACGTTTTAACAAAATTTTGAATGACTTGCAATTAGACCATGATGACGAATATGCAAAAACACAATTAAAAGAAATATTTAAAAAATATCAAAACGTTTTTCATTTAGAAGACGAAAAATTAAGTGTCAACAATTTTTATGAACAGAATATCACGACCTCAGACAATACAGCTGTGTATATAAAAAACTATAGATTACCACATTCACATACAGACGTAATAAATGAACAGATACAGAAAATGCTTGACGACGAGATAATAGAACCATCCGTTAGTCCATACAATGCTCCACTCCTTTTAGTACCAAAGAAAAACATGGAAGATAAAAAGAAATGGAGACTTGTTGTAGATTTTAGAAAACTTAATGATAAAATCGTTAACGACAAATTTCCTCTAACTAGACTAGAAGATATTTTGGACAAATTAGGTAGAGCAAAATGGTTTTCTACACTCGATATGACGAGTTCTTTTCATCAAATTGAACTAATTAAAGACTCGAGACCACTAACTGCATTTTCAACACCACAAGGACACTTTCAATTTAAAAGACTTCCATTCGGACTAAAAATTTCTTCTAACAGTTTTCAAAGAATGCTTACAATAGCATTATCCGGACTAGAATCTGAAGCATTTCTCTATGTAGATGATATAATTGTATACGGTTGCAGTTTAAATCATCACAATCAAAACTTAATAAAAGTTCTTGATAGGCTACAAAAATACAATCTTAAATTGAATCCAAAGAAATGTTGTTTTCTAAGACCTGAAGTAGTTTACTTAGGACATTTAATAACAAAAGACGGTGTGAAAACAGACCCATCAAAGTATGAAGTAATAAAAAACTATCCAATACCAAGAAACGCGGACGAGGTACGACGATTTGTTGCATTCTGCAATTATTATAGGAAATTTATACCAAATTTTGCAGACATTGCAAAACACTTAAACATGTTATTAAGAAAATCAGTAAAATTCCTATGGACAAATGACTGCCAAAATGCTTTTGACACTTTGAAAGAAAAACTAATGAAACCCCCAATTTTACAATACCCAAATTTTGACAAACCTTTTATTTTAACGACAGACGCTTCAAACTACGCACTAGGAGCAGTCCTGTCTCAAGGTGAAATTGGACAAGACCTACCAATTTCTTATGCAAGTAAATCGCTACAAAAGCACGACTTAAACAAACCAATAATTGAAAAGGAATTGCTCGCAATTCATTGGGGAATACATTTTTTTAAACCATATTTATACGGTCGCAAATTCATAGTGGTAACAGACCACAGACCACTAATTTCCCTGTTCTCACACAAAAATCCATCATCAAAAATGACAAGAATTAGGTTAGATCTAAGCGATTACGATTTTACAATAATCTATAAGAAAGGAAAAATTAACACGAATGCGGACGCATTGTCAAGAATTGAAATAGACTCGGAAATACTTAAGCAAATGATACCGTTGGAAAATGATAAAACAGAAAAGAAAATATTAATAACCACAAGGGCAATGAAAAAGAAGAATGAAGATAATATAAAGTTACAAGAGACAAATAAAATAGCAAATAAAGAGGCAAATAAGATTAATGAAGATAAAGAAATAAAAATGAATACAGAGCGCGCGAATCGAAGTTATATGGAAAAATGCATCTCTCAGGAGTCTGATCAACTTCTAATATGGGAATGCACATCCGTAAATGATATTAAGAATATGAAGAAATTGCAATTTAATAAGTTTGAAAATATAAAAGACGTCGATATAAAAATTGAAGATAATATTGTGCACATAGGACGTGATGATAATTCATCGAAACAAGATTCGATCATGAAGAAATCACGTATCCAAAATGATAATTATATGAATAAAGGATTTAACGATAATTCATCGAAACAAGATTCGATTATGAAGAAGTTACATGCCAAAAACGTACAAAATTATAATAATATGCATGCAAGATTCAGCGATAACTCAGCGAAACTAGATTCGATTCTGAGGAAACTGATATCTAAAATGAAGAAAGAAAATATAAAAGAATTAGCGCTAGCAAAGGATGATAAAATATTTAAAATGTATACAATGAAAGATTTAAAAGAAGCATATGCAAAGATAAGAATAAATAACAAAAGTCCTCAACTAAAAATATTAATTTACAATGCCCCAACAAGAATAACAGATGACATTCTGAAATATAAACTCATCGATGAATTCCACAATGCCACACACGCAGGCCACTTAGGAATTAGAAAAACGGTAATTAAATTAAAACAGCGGTACATTTGGAAAAACATGAATAAGATGGTAAAACAATTCGTGAAATACTGTGACAAGTGTAACATAAACAAACAAACCAAACACATTAAAGAACCACTTACAGTAACAGACACCCCAAGCAACAGTTTTGAAACAATATCAATTGACACCGTAGGACCTCTACGTATTTCAAACGGATACCGATACATATTGACAATGCAATGCGAACTAACAAAATTCGTTATTGCGCACCCAATGTCAACAAAAGATGCACTTACAACTGCCAAAACATTAGTAGAACAATTAATTTTAAAATACGGAAAATTTAAAGTGCTCAAATCGGACAACGGGACTGAATTTAAAAACGAACTGATGCGTAACATATGCTCGTTACTTGAAATCAAGCAGACATTTTCAACCCCTAACCATCATGAAACAATAGGTTCGGTAGAAAGAAATCATAGAGTTCTCAATGAATTCTTGCTAATAACAGCAAATGATTATGAATGGGATAAGTGGATAAATTATTTTACTTTCGCCTATAACACGGCACAACACATAGACACTGGTTACACGCCATTCGAACTTGTTTATGGTAAATTACCATGTTTACCATCAGAAATAAGTAACAATGAGGAAATTAAAATCTATAATTACGATGATTATGCCAAAGAGCTGAAACAAAAACTAAATTTTTCTTTAGAAAGAGCTAAGGAACTGAAAATAAAGACAAAAGAAAAAAGAATACTAGACAATAAATATAATAATAGATTAAATTTAAACATAGGAGATCTAGTTTTAATAAAAGTAGAAAATAGAAAGAAAAACCAGAGCCCATACAAAGGCCCATATAAGATAATTAGGAGAAAGGATGTAAATACTATTATAGATTATAACGGAGTAGAAAAAGAAATGCACAATAACCAATTAAAACCATACCTAGGATTAAGAACTAATGAATAAAATAAACTATGTAAAACAAAAAGAAATATAAAAAACCTTGATTAAGAACTAATGAATAGAAAAACCATGTAAAAACAAAAGTATAAAGATATAAAAATTAATTATGTAAATAGATTTTAAGAATCATTAATTAAAACAACACTTTATATTTATAAGAAAATTTTAACAGTACTATGGAAATGGCAAGAAAAATTACTCCCCTAATTTTTCTCTTAACGGTGAGGGTGTAGTGTACCTGCTAAGCGTCCACTGCTTACCCAATAGCCAACCTAAAATGTATATATGCCACCCGAATAATTGTAGGGTAAATGCCATAAATAAAAGATCAAATAACGGCATTTACCCAATGACTCAATGTGTTTGTTCGAACACATGAGTCAATACAATGGTAAAGCAGATCAATCAGAATGTGAGTGACATAATTTTGATTGTCTAATGTAAATGAGTACATTCCTCACTCATGCATTCTGATTGGTCACTGCATTATGCAAAAGGGTAAAACCATAATATTTACATGCTACTGAGTAAGAGACATAGATATTAAGAATTAATACAATAAGTTAGAATAAGTAAGCAATAGGATAGAATTAGTATAAAAAGGGCAGTAGCCCACAAATAAAACAGACTTTAGATTTGAAAACATAAAGTGGCACTTGTTGCCTAGTTTATTATTTTTAGTCTCCTAATTTGGCAGTTCGCAAGAACGCCTGACCATCGAGCTGGTACCCTACAGCTGCATAAAGATATATTGGGCTATAGGGAAATAAACATAACAGATAACATCTAACACTACAAAACAAAAAAATAATTTTTTTTGTTAACTGATTATTTGAAATAAAAAAAAAAAATAATTGAATAATTGATTCGATATCGAAATTACAATCGATTAAATACATTTGAATTAAAAGGTAAATTAAAAATTCGAAACAAGAAGTAAATTGCATTAATTAAATATGGGTTTGTTTCGACCTTTTAAGTTTTAAGCAAATTAAAAGCTCGAAGTTTATCAATGAAGATTTAAGTAAGGACCCAAATTTAATATTTAGAAAAGAAAAAAAAACCTGGATAAATCATTTAAGTAAAAATCCGATTTGCATATTATGTATAATTCAACAAACTAAATATTTGTTTTGTTCAGTTGATGTCGAAACTAAACACTTAAATACACATATCAATGTGATATTTGAAACGATATCTGAAGTAAACATTTTATTAAATATTTGAATCCAATATTTGAATGGAGATTTAAATTAAATATTTGAATCCAGTAGCAAATTAAATATTTAAGTGAAGAACCAAATTTAATATAAAAATAGAAAAAAAAAACTATCTGGCTTAAATGTTTAATTAAAATTCCCAAATTGAATATTTTGAAAACAATAAACTAGATTTTTGACTCGATACCGAAATTAATCGTTTAAATAAACTTCTTTACTCAATATTTGAACCAATATCGGAGTTGAACATTTGATTAAATGTTTCAATGGACATATAAATTACAGATTTGTATCAAATAATAAATTAAATATCTAAGTGAAAAATTCAAATTCAATATTTAGTACCAACCAATAAACCAAATATTTGGCACGATATCGTAATGAAAGGTTTAAATAAACTTCTTGACTTAATGTTTGAACTGATATCGGAATTAAATATTTGAATATATGTATGTATTAAATGCTTGAATCAAGTAGTAAATTGAATATTTAAGTATAGAACCAAATTGAATATGTGAATCAAAATCTGGATTGAAGATTTAAGTGAAGAACTAAGTTAGATATAGACAAATAAATATTGAAATTGAATATTTGACTGGATATCTGGATTAGATGTAAAAAAAAAAGAAAAAATAATAAATACCTAAATAGTTGAATAAGGAACTAAACATAAGATTAGAATAAATAACTAAATTTGCTGTATGAACAGATATGTGAAGTTAATCGTTAAATAAATAGCAGAAGCCAAAATTTTAAGAGATATCTAAAGTAATTATTCGGGTTAAGGAATAAATTAAATATTTGAATAAAAAAAAAAAAAAAAGAAGAAAAAAAAATAAAAAAAAGGAAATGAAAGGAAATTTAAAAAAAAAAAAAAAAAAAAAAAAAATTTTTACCTTACCCATCAAGCAATTTTAGTTGCATAACAAAGATAAAACACTAGTCAATGTAAACGAATGTATTTATATGCGATTTATTTTTGTGATCTAGTACGTTTGATATAAGAAGGTTTACCTTATAGACCTAAAGCGTTACTTTTACGCGTGATTTATTTTCATTTAAGTGCGGATTATACCGTGAATATTATATTTTAAGGAATAGTTTGAATATATTAACATATATATATATACATATATATATATAAATATAGTAAGATAATTTCTTGTAAATAAACATTTTTCTTGTATGTACTATTGAAATTTAAAAATGTGTTAAATAATTTTGTCTGGTTGACATGTAGCTAATGTGAAGTAAAGCCGTGGTAAGTAAAGTTTAGGGACATTGCTTATTAATTTTTTTTTTTATTCGGGCGACAAGTAATGTCACGGTTGACATTAACCTGTCATATGGGGTGGGCAGCCTGACCGGGACCATAACACCTTGTCCCGAGGCTTCGAGTCCGGCCAAACAAATTTAGTGTGAAAGTTTCTGTCATCGAAATGTCTGTCCGGTTTTTTTATGGTATTCATTCCTTTCTTTAGGTATTGTGTACATCGTTGCTCGTTTTTCTATTGCTTCTTTTTTTTTAACATCGTTTACATTTTGGCACGGATAAAGTTTGTAATTTTGATAACCTAGATGGAAACGAACCACCCATTCCCGGCGAGCTACAGCCGTAAACACCAGCGTGCCAACATCCATCGCGGAGCAAAAGGTTTTTTTTGGAAAAATGTAAATCGAATTTTTCCAAATCACAATTACAATACAAAAATGGAGCCCAACGTGGGGCCCGAGAGTGATTTAACCCTTTGGGTTAAATTTATTTAGCCTGAAGGTGTTTTAAAGCATCTTTTCTGGCCTCCATACTTTCGAACATTTCTGTTCAAAATGTTCAATCTCGTACTTTTTTCTTTTATATAATGACTTATGTCGCGGAAGGTATTAATTAGATACCATGCCTGCATTGCGTGGCATCATATAGGGAAACTTGTTAGGGATCTCGGTATTAGGAACTTTGTTAGATAATGTATGTCCTGGAAGGTACGTTAACAGTACCACGCCTGAGTTGCGTCAGCGTCGGACAAGGGAACTTAGTACTGGGGGAGTCAAGGGATTCAAATCGAATCTTTTCATTAACCTTGATCATGATCCGTGGGCTAAATAGCTAAGAGTTCATTAGGTTCAGTTAGTTGAGAAGGGGAGAAGAGGATCCGGCGACTCAAATTAGTGTAAATTTTCGTTTCTTGTTTTGTTTAGTTATTTCGATGGCAGTAAACTAAATAACTCCAACTCTTCACACACAGTTTAAATTTTTTGTTATTTGGCAAGATTTAGATTTATTCGTTTTTAGGTAGTGAAAACAATGCTTAAAAACAATTTCATTCTTTACCAAGAATATTGTACTCAATCATCTGATAGGAGTATTGGTAAATTGCGGACTCGAACTATATAGTTTTCTTTTACCACAAGTTTTTATTTCACTTTATGCTACACATTTCAACCTCAAGTTTTTAATTACAGTACTTAACAAAATAAAATAAATAAATTTAATTTTTTTGTAGATTTGTAAACTTATTTACTAATTACATTATTTAATCTTTTGGCAGTCTAATGAATTATTAAATTTATTATACAAATTATATTATCAAATCTTTTGTAGTTTAATGAAACGTATTTACTAACTATTAGATGTTATTTGTTGCATTATACTTTTGTAGTATTAAACCGTAGAATTTATAAAGTACTTAAACTATTACAAAAATATAAAATCTAAAATAATATAGATTTTTTTCACATATACAATTTTTACATTTTTTCTTGAATTTATATACATCACATTTTGTAGTGGATCCTACGTAACCATTATAAGTTATTTAGCCTCATATTCATAAGAGTTTTTTTTTTTATTTGGCTAAAAGTAATTTTTGTTTATATACAAAATTTTTTCTTGTTAAATTTAGAAATAAACTTATGAATACGGGTGTTAAATGATCAAAAAAAATAATCTTGAATAATACAGATTATTAATTTATTTCAAACACATTTTTTTACATTTTTATTGAATTTCTAAATATTTCGTCTTTTATCGTTGGATGGGGTATACCTATTTATCCACTGTTTTGGGATTTTATCTGGTTTTTTTTTGGGAATTTTGTCTACCCGAGTATTGTTTATTATACTTTCGGTTTCTGTATCGTTGATTTGATATCGGGAATTCTTGTTGGGGATTCAATTCTTTTTGCGGCTCGAGCAGTTATCTCGATTATAAATTTGTTGTTTTTTTTTCTGAAGTTCAGTATTTGCCTTGAAAGTTTAAGCGGGTATTCTCTTGTCGACAGTTAGTTGATCTGATTGACTTCGAAACTTTTTTTTTGTCTGTTGAATTAGTTGAGGGATTACAGTTGTTTTGGACGGTAGTTTATAATGAGTACCAGGAAGCTTAGGTCCTCTAGTCGGAACCCCGTTACCAGCGACAATAATCAACCTCGTGATTCGGCCACAACATCAGCCCCGCAAAACATTGCACCAGTGATTTCAACAAACGCGGTTACACCTTTGATGTCTATTCAGTTTCCTCCAGGTTTTGGACCGCAAACACATTCTTCACCGGAGAGCGAAATCACCATTCGTACACCAACGTATAGCAGTATAACAGCGAGGGAGATAAGCGGACAAGGAAGTAGACCTGCAAGGCGCGATAGTGAAAACATGGATCAACAGGATCGGGAATTACCACCAATTAGGGAAGAAGTTGACCCAGGCTTAGGCGTAAACGAGGAGGAAGTGACGATTAGGGAATACGTCGCTGCATCTGTTGGAGCTGCACAAGCTTCAATCATGAGAGAAGTACAACATATGCAGTTGATGTTACCGCAGTTAATCCGAGAATCTTTACGTTCAGAGCGCAGCCATTCCATGGACCAGGCAAATCCACCGAATCCTAGACAGGTTAACCCAAATCAAGATTTTCGCACACCATTTAACAATAATGATAGACAACAACCACCATTTCGTCCACCATATAATCCTCAAATGCCTTTTCAACGTCGATTACCTCAGCCACATGTACCACAACAACTATTCGGAAACAGTCCACAAAAATATTTTGAACCCGCTAGTTTTGATAATTCACCACATAACCACGGTTATAGTCCCATATCACCTAACCAGTTAGAGAAGTGGGGTATTAAGTATGACGGTACTAATAAATCTTTGACTGTTGAAGATTTCGTTTTTCGGGTAGAGATTCTACGACATGACTATAATTGCTCATGGGACACTGTAATGAAGGGATTTCACCATTTGGTCACTGGAGCTGCTAGTACTTGGTTTTGGGCTTTTCGGATGAAGCATCCCATATGTGATTGGACTACGTTTAAATACCACCTGATTAGAAAATTCCGCAACTTCGAAAGCGATTTCGAAATACAGCAAAAAATAATGCAACGTAGACAGGCCCCGAATGAAACCGCCGATGCCTTCATTACGGAAATCATAAAACTCAAAAACCAAATGAGAATACACGTTTTAGAATCCGAGCTCGTTAAGATAGTGAAAGATAATTTAAAGGATGGTTTGGCACAGCTAGTTTTTCCCATTAAGATTGATAATTTAGACCAACTTCTGGAAGAGTGCAAAAGGGCAGAAAGAAACATTGCCAAACGCTTTTCACAACGTACGCCTCTAGGGAACACGCTTAGGGTGTATGAAGTTGATGTTTTTGATGGTGAGCAAAACGATGATCAAGCGCGGCTAGTGGAGGAGCTACAGAAGGTTAACCTCGCAGCAAAACAACTTATCTGCTGGAACTGTAAGACTCCTGGCCACTCATTTATTGAATGTCCTGTAACCCAAAGAAGAATATTTTGTTACAAATGTGGGTTCGAGGACGTGACTAGCCCGACTTGCCCTAAATGTGTGGGAAACACCAAGGCGAACACGCAGAGGACTGGGCCGGCGTGTTCATTCCAAAACCCAACCCAGTAAATGACAATTTTTTAAAGTTTATACTAGCTAGCGACAAACCAACCGAAAACCCGATTTTAGACCAAACCACTGAAATAATTAAGTCAGAAAACAGACAAATGGAACAAGATCCCGACGTCTGCCAGAAACCTGATTCGAAAGCAACTATTAATCACCATCTCTCGTACGAACAACGCCTTGAATTATACCAACAAAAAAGGGCGGAAATTTTTGCTGACTACGAACCAAGGGTGAGCAAAAGAATAATAAATACCCGAAAAAGATATGCTGCAAGAAAAGCCGAAAGAAAAAAAATCGTGTCAACTCTAATAGGTAGTCCGGACGACATAAGACCATATATGTCGGTATCTATAAACGGGTTGAATTATCAGGGTCTTCTCGACAGTGGCGCGTCAGTAAGTTGCCTCGGCAAAAATTGTTTAGAGAACGTTAAGAAAATGGAGACTAAGATACTTGATTATAAATCCTCAGTGAGAACGGCGGACGGTAGACAACACATGGTAGTAGGGAAAATACAGGCAAATATTAAATCGGGAAACCAGTCAGTCGAAGCAGTTTTATACTTAGTACCTAATCTGAGTCAAGAGTTAATCCTTGGATACGACTTTTGGAGGCAAATCGGACTGAAAATAAGTTTCGATAATGACATCATTAATTCAATTACAGTGGAAGGTTGCGAAAATTCTAAAATCCATGATTTGACTAGCCACCAACGTAGAGTTCTTGAAAATGTCAAACTATCCTTTAAATGTCATAAACAATATGGATTAGGTAAAACTGATTTGGAAACGCACAGAATCGATACTGGTGAGGCTCCCGCTAAAAAATTGCGATATTATCCTGTTAGTCCTGCCGTACAAAAATTAATTTTCGCAGAATTGGACCGAATGTTAGATCTGGACGTGATAGAAGTAACCACAGGAGCCGAATGGAACAGTAGGACAACGTTGGTAATGAAACCCGGTAAAAATAGGCTATGTCTCGATGCTAGGGAATTGAATAATATCACTAAAAAGGACGCTTATCCTCTCCCTAACATCGATGGCTTACTGGCTAGGCTCGGCGACACACACTTTATTTCAGCAATCGACTTAAAGGATGCGTTCTGGCAAATCCTTCTGGATGAAGAGAGTAGGCCGAAAACAGCATTCACAGTCCCAGGTAGGCCTCAATATCAATTTAAGGTTATGCCTTTCGGATTGTGCAATGCTGCGCAGAGATTATGTCGATTGATGGATAAAGTGGTGCCGTCTGAGCTGAAAGATAGGGTGTTCGTGTACCTCGATGACCTGTTGGTAGTCTCCCCAAATTTTGAAGAACACATGGAAATGCTTCGAATCGTGGGCCAGAAATTAACGGCGGCAGGCCTGACTATTAATATGTCAAAATCCAAATTCTGCTATAGGGAATTGAAGTATTTAGGTTACGTTGTAGGCGGAGGCAAACTAAAGCCTGATTAGGAAAAGGTAAAGGCGATTTTAGACATAAAACCGCCGAAAAATCAAAAGGATGTTAGGAGATTCCTAGGCACCGTAGGCTGGTACCGCCGGTTCATCCATGACTTTTCCACCCTTACCGCACCTCTGACTGATACTTTAAAGAAATCCCCTTCATTTAATTTCACGTCTGAAGCAATGAAATCGTTTGAAGAGTTGAAGCACCGTTTAGTGACCAGTCCTGTCTTGTCAAGCCCTGATTTTGAAAAGCCGTTCTTCGTACAGTGCGACGCCTCTAACGTTGGCTTAGGCGCCGTTTTATTTCAAAAGGACGATGAAGGTGAAGAGCATCCAATCGAGTATTTCTCCCGGAAATTAAATAGTGCTCAGAAAAATTATTCTACAACGGAGAAAGAGTGTCTCGCGGTGGTACTTGCGATCGAAAGGTTCAGACAATATATAGAACTGATGGACTTTACAGTTATCACTGACCATTCCAGTTTAAAGTGGCTAATGAGGCAGAATGACCTCAACGGTAGACTAGCTCGATGGAGCTAAAAAAAACTCCAAGGTTTCAAATTTAATAACGAGCATAGGAAAGGCAGTAAAAATGTAGTCCCCGATATGCTATCGCGACAAGATATGGAGGAGGTAGTAGCCGAGCCTAGCAGCTTATTAGATTTCAATTCAGAAGAATTCAAGAGTAAAGAATATCTAACCCTCATAGACACAGTGGAACAGAATTCGAATAGGCTCCCAGATTTGAAAGTAGAGGAAGGAATTCTTTACAAAAGGGTTAAATTCAACAGAGATGGCCTAGAGAATGAGGACGACTGCTGGCGAATATGGGTACCATCCCGCCTAACAGATGGCATAATAAGGAAATCGCATATTGACAACACCTTACACGGGGGAATAGCCAAAACTTTGTACAATATAAGGGAGCATTTTTACTGGCCGTCCATGGTGAAGCATATCCGAGACTTTGTGGGACAATGTGAAACCTGTAAGGAAATAAAACACCCTAGGAAAATATTGCGTCCACCGATGGGAAAAAAAGTCATAACTCAAAGGCCTTTTCAAAAGATCTATATTGATTTTTTAGGACCCTATACTAGAACAAAATCAGGCAATACCTTTATTTTTATAGTCCTAGACCACAAAACCAAATTTGTTAAAAGCGTTGTCCAAAGCTACCACTAAATCTGTGATTAAATTTTTGAGAGATGAGGTATTTTATAAATTCGTAGTGCCGGAAATGCTACATTCTGATAATGGCAAACAGTTTACTTCCGAGGCATTTAATGATTTTCTAAAAAAATTTGGCATTAAACATATTCGTACCCCGATATATTCACCGCAATCAAACGCGAGCGAAAGGGTAAATCAAACCATACTAATGGCGATTTCTTTTCTGAAAAAATTATGTTACAGTATATACATGTTACATTTTCAAATGTTACCTATAATCACTCGAAGTGTTACATGTTGTGCAATTTCAATAGAACACAATTGGTGCTTTTATTTACAACTATTACACTTTCATCATTAATGTACTTAATGAGCGATTTTTAACGCTATTTAAGCGGTTTCTGCACGCTATTACGGGTTGAAAAAAAATATTAACATCACTAATGGCTTATAAAAATTAAAACGTTTATAATATAAATAGACTTTTTTTGATTTTAATGTGTAAATATTTTTATATTTTGTTTTAAAACAAATTGTTTACAAAATTATAAGCGGTATGAATTATGACAAACAAAATAAAGCATTTGTTCTACAAAGAAAGTAGTAAGTACCAAAGTTGTAGAACAGGGCAGTATGAACACCTTAAGTAAAAGTAAGGGTAAAATATGCAACATGTTTTGCACGTTTTTCATCAACATATTCACAAAAGAACTTGAAAATTTTTCCCACAGTTGTATTTTTTGTACAAACGAACACAAAAATGTAGAACATGTAACATTAATGCAACATTTTTCTCAGAAAAGAAATCGCCATAAGTTCTATACGAAGCTTTTTGGATAATGACCAATCGAGATGGGATGAGAACTTGGCTAAAATAGAATGCTCTCTAAGGTCAACGGTTCACTCGTCTACTGGCGTAACGCCCTATTTTTCACTAACTGGTTACAATATGATTACCCATGCGGACGCGTATGAAATATTAAGAAAACTAAAATCAGCCGAGGAAGGAGAAATGTTGATACTGCCGAAAGCATCACATATGCAATTGATCCATCAAAAAGTGAGCGAAAAGCTACATGACGCTTATTTGCGAAATGTTAAATCCTACAATCTTAAAAGCAGGATTGTGAAATATATGCCCGGCCAAGAGGTCTATAGAAAAAGCTTTGTACAAAGCAAATTTTCAAAAGGAATCAACGCAAAACTTTGCAGACCTTGGCTACGGTGCAGGATCAGAAAGGCAGTAGGTAACAGTCAATATGAAGTTGAAAACCTCAGAGGACAGTTTATTGGTGTGATACACGCTCAACATCTGAAGCAATAGGTGATGTAGGGCATGGTAGGAAATAATGTTGGGATCGAATAGGTAGATTTGAGATCTAATTAGTGAAAGGTTTATTAGGCTGGAAATTGAGATGGAACTAGGGTTAGTTTTTCGCTGGAACTTAATGAAGTATAATGCCGTATTTTTTTTTTGCATACACTGTATGAGTGAATTCTTGCCGAACCCTCATTAACGAGCCACAATATATGACGGCATATAAATCGAAAACAATAACCGTTAGTCAACAACTTATGCTTTTCAGAATTTACGCTAACTTTATTCACTGGTATTTCTTACGGGTTATTTAATCTACATTTGCTCGTTTAGTTGTATTGCAAGGGTTATTTAAACTTTGTAATTCTAGAATCGTTTTAATGGGACACTTAATATTTTAAATTAAAAATCCGTTTCACGTCTATCATTACGCAATTTTGCATGTATACATAAGAATGTCACACATTCTAACTAATTTCTTTTTGGTTTAGTAACCAACATGTGGCGGAACTGAACATCGGAACAGATAGCTAGAAGGTTCGTGTTGACATAGCGGCAAGTTGATTTCAATTTGATCACATGCTGTGAAAATGAGCCGTGAATCGCACAGTGGTGCCCAATCTTTAGGACTCGATTTTAAGTAGGCTCAAATGATCACTCACCTTATTTCCGTGTCGAATCTAGATTTCATCTATTTGACCTCCAGGGTCCAAAATGTTTTTTTTTTTTTGAACTTCTGTTGACAGATTAATTGCAATGACCGGCGACGGCTCGGATTAGGTTTATCGTTTTCTGGTCGCATTTGCGGATCTTATAGAATGGGGAAGTTTGATTGTCATTGATTGGTCTTTATATAATTGAATGGGGGTCATGTACTTACCTTTTTGTTAACACCGACAATGTGGAGGACGGTAATGGTCTCGTTTTTTTCTGCATGGTTTAAACGCGGATCATCTACACAGTAGTGGACAGATTATTGCGGATCAATAGCCGCTTCGGTATGTTCGCTTGCCGGAGGTAGAAGTGGAAAGAAAATTAAGGCGGATGGAGTATGTCAAGGAAGCCGAGATTGAGAAAATTATAGGCCGTTTGTACACTCCGGCCGAGAAATGAGAGGCGAGTTGCCAGATTGTCCGATTTCCCAACTCTTTTCACTTCGCAGGTGACGAGAAAAAAGCTGGCTTTGTGACGGACACTGTTTTCTTTGTGCATTTTGGCGTTTTTTGTTTATACCTTTTAGAAAAACTGAGCTTCCCATCTCTGGATATCATCACTATGAGAGTACGGGAAAATACAACACTACAAACTAAACGGCCCTGGATTAGTAAGGGCGTTGACCAAAAAGATCTTGTCAACGAATTTGACAGATTAGATTGTTCTAGACCAGTCGTTAACTAGGAGTCTAAGGTCACAGAGTATACAGAGGCGTCACGAGACAGAAAATATTGTGTTTTTTTCTGTCTTTTTCTTCGAAAGCTGCATTTTTTGTTTTGATTATGCAATTTGTGTAGATAGTAGCGGCCTGTTTTTACGCATTGTCACTTCACTAACAAAAAACGTTTTCTTTCTCTTTCTTCGAAAGCTGCCCTCGCAAATGATTTAGGCATTTTTCATACGTCACTTTTTTCATCTCTGTATACTTTGTGCTAAGGTGAAGGTAACTAAAGAGAAAAATCAAAAAGTGTTGTTCGTATCGGCATGAAAAAAAAAGAAAATGGTGGTTTTTAGAAAGAAAACTGCTTAAATGTTAATCCAAAGAAATTAAATTAAATAACAAAAAGTTTAACAATAAGGTGAACAAAAAGACAAAAAAAAAAAAAAAAGAAGACCCAAGGAGAAAGAAAAAGTAATTTTTTTAAAGAATATTAAACAAAAAGGTTGGTATTAATCACGCTCCATCTTGTGTCCCTCGTGTGAAAATAGTTGTTACAACTTTTTTTTTTGTTAAAAACTAACTAAACCTAACAGGCTAGAATAGCCTTTGCAACAATTCGTACATCGAAATGTTTAAGGTTTAAACAACTAGAAAAAGATGTCTTCAACCGCGTGCACAACAAAAATGGCGTACTAACGGGGACAATTCGTTTATACGTGTTAATAAAATAAAACCAACACGTGTACGAAATTAAAGGAATAACCTCCAAACGTCTTTACCGAACAACGTGTTCAACAACACCAAATACAGTAGCCACTAGCCATACAACTACATTTACATCTGGCCCACCTACATGAATAAGAATATAAAAAAAAGAAAATTAAAAGTTACCGGATTCTTGAAGAAAACTGAGAATACGTCTTAGAGTAACGACCCTGTTTACATCTCAAACACGATCTATAGACGCTACACGTGTGTTCCCCGGAAGTGTAAAATTGCGTCAGCAATAAAGATGGGTTGCCAAGTCATGCATCCAGCAACCAACTCTATCTGACAACAACCATCTACCCTTTGCACATTGCCAAAAAAAATTAGAAGCCACAGCAGCCATCAGTGCCAATAAGAAAAAGGAATACTTACCAAACACCTGTTCAACTTGACCACCAGACCGGCACTACAAGTGTGTCCAATGTAAAGCATAGTAGCGTCAGTAAAGTCAATGTGCTACTAATAATCATCCCAACAGAGCCATATACCCAAATGACACCTCTAAACTACAAACAGCCACATGAAAATTCCAGCAACATCGGCTACGACACAGCAATAAGTTTCAAATCCCTCCATCATATAACAGCAACAGTCCGAAACAGTTTAAATAACCCCTTTAAAAACAACTACCAGCTAAAACCATCTTTAACCGGCAGCAAACGGAAGCCTCAGTTACATATAGTAACCGCCAATTTGGACAACAGCTAATTACACATGCTCCAGGTAAATTTTTTTTGGACCGAAAAGGAAATATTTAATTTTGTGCCCCTACAGAGCCAATGCAATCTGTATGAGAATCAGGGTCTTGTTTGACATATTGAACTGACAAATAAAATAAAATTTGTATTTTTATCTAAATTACCGTATTAACCCTTTTCTTACCAATAACTTACAATAATTTTTATGACTATTTACTTATATTACTTTAATTGCCAGGACCCTTAAAACAATAAATGTTAGTGCTTTAATGTTTTTATAAGCGAAATTAATTATTGTAAGGATGGGTATCGTCCATATTGTATTTTTTAATTAATAAACCAACTCTTGGACTATTTGAAACTTATCTGCTCAGAACCGACTTTACGATAAATTATTCTCAACCCATTATAACTATTTAATACTAGACCTATATTTTCTCTAAGAATCTTAAAAAAAGTGAATATCGTTAACTTTATCGTATAAGTATTTACTTAAAGAAAAAAAAAATTTTTTTTCAATGAATAAATAAAAGTTTATAAAATTAAAAACAAAAAAAAAAAAAAAAAAAAAAAAATTGAATAAAACAAAAAAAGAATAAAGTAAAAGAGAAAATATATGGGAAAGGAGATTAGGAGAGGAAGAAAAGGAAGAGGGAAAGGAAAATTTATTTTATCACGTAAAAGAAAACAGGGAGAAAAAACTGAAAAAAAAAACAAAACATAATTAACCTTAAATTTATCTTAAAAGAGTAGGATAAAAAAAAAAATAAATTCAATTTTGGAATAAACTATTAAATCAAGATTTAAATAAATAGTTGAGTCAATGACGAGTAGAAGATTTAAAAAAAAAAAGAAAAAAAATACCTGAATGATTGACCTAATGAATATCTAAGACTAACCTAATGAATAACTAAAACTAACCGAATGTATAACTAGAACTAACCGAATGTATAACTAAAACTAGCCGAATGTATAACTGAAACTAACCGAATGTGTAGTTAAGTATAACGTAGTTACATAAAAAAAATGAGTAGCTAGAACTAACTAAATGAATAACGTAGTATATAACCAATACTAACCACCTGGTCTCTTAGATTAAAGATTTTGATAAATTTCTACTTTGAATAAACAAAAAAATAATTTTTTTTGTTAACTGATTATTTGAAATAAAAAAAAAAAAATAATTGAATAATTGATTCGATATCGAAATTACAATCGATTAAACACATTTGAATTAAAAGGTAAATTAAAAATTCGAAACAAGAAGTAAATTGCATTAATTAAATATGGGTTTGTTTCGACCTTTTAAGTTTTAAGCAAATTAAAAGCTCGAAGTTTATCAATGAATATTTAAGTAAGGACCCAAATTTAATATTTAGAAAAGAAAAAAAAACCTGGATAAATCATTTAAATTCTAATTCCTATACATTTTCAATAAAATAAAACGACCAAGCGATCTATCAAATCAGATTTTCCAGCCGGGTGGTGTTAAATTCGTGTTCTAAAGGTTTGTTTCGTATAAACTGTGTGAAAATGAAAAGTTTTGACATGAAACAGACGCTTGCCGCTCTTATTTAGGTAGCTCAGTTAAATACACATATCAGTGTGATATTTGAAACGATATCTGAAGTAAACATTTTATTAAATATTTGAATCCAATATTTGAATGGAGATTTAAATTAAATATTTGAATCCAGTAGCAAATTAAATATTTAAGTGAAGAACCAAATTTAATATAAAAATAGAAAAAAAAACTATCTGGCTTAAATGTTTAATTAAAATTCCCAAATTGAATATTTTGAAAACAATAAACTAGATTTTTGACTCGATACCGAAATTAATCGTTTAAATAAACTTCTTTACTCAATATTTGAACCAATATCGGAGTTGAACATTTGATTAAATGTTTCAATGGACATATAAATTACAGATTTGAATCAAATAATAAATTAAATATCTAAGTGAAAAATTCAAATTCAATATTTAGTACCAACCAATAAACCAAATATTTGGCACGATATCGTAATGAAAGGTTTAAATAAACTTCTTGACTTAATGTTTGAACTGATATCGGAATTAAATATTTGAATATATGTATGTATTAAATGCTTGAATCAAGTAGTAAATTGAATATTTAAGTATATAACCAAATTGAATATGTGAATCAAAATCTGGATTGAAGATTTAAGTGAAGAACTAAGTTAGATATAGACAAATAAATATTGAAATTGAATATTTGACTGGATATCTGGATTAGATGTAAAAAAAAAAAGAAAAAAGAATAAATACCTAAATAGTTGAATAAGGAACTAAACATAAGATTAGAATAAATAACTAAATTTGCTGTATGAACAGATATGTGAAGTTAATCGTTAAATAAATAGCAGAAGCCAAAATTTTAAGAGATATCTAAAGTAATTATTCGGGTTAAGGAATAAATTAAATATTTGAATAAAAAAAAAAAAAAAAAAAGAAGAAAAAAAAATAAAAAAAAGGAAATGAAAGGAAATTTAAATTTAAAAAAAAAAAAAAAAAAAAAATTTTTTTTTACCTTACCCATCAAGCAATTTTAGTTGCATAACAAAGATAAAACACTAGTCAATGTAAACGAATGTATTTATATGCGATTTATTTTTGTACGTTTGATATAAAGCCTGGTACTCTGTTCAACATTTCACGTGAAATGCTGTCAAAACGCATATGAAAAAAACTTGTGCGAAATATCTATGAAATAATGTTGATAGAGTTGTACTCTGTTCATTTTATGAAAAAGTTCCGAAATGTTTCTGGCAACATTTTTTTACAACTGCGAAATAAGGTAAGCTGCACTTATTTCACGTGGAATTTTAAGCAAAAGCAAAAAAGGATGAACTGATTATTTAATAAGAAATAAAAAATTAATATAACACAACCGGTGACAGTTTTTTATCCATATTTACTTTATTTTTTATTAAATTTTTTATTAAAAAAAATTATTTTATAAAATACATGTGGGGTTTGTTTACATACGCAAAACAATGTCGCATACTTTGCATGAATAAAATCGGCAAATTGTACAAACTCGCATGATAGGTAACATCGATACATGTCAAAATTTTCGTGTGAAATAATAAATGTTGCTCAACATTTTTCATAAATTTGAACAGAGTACTGGGCTTAAGAAGGTTTACCTTATAGACCTAAACCGTTACTTTTACGCGTGATTTATTTTCATTTAAGTGCGGATTATACCGTGAATATTATATTTTAAGGAATAGTTTGAATAAATTAACATATATATATATATATATATATATATATATATATATATATATATATATATATATATATATATATACATATATATATATATATATATATATATATACATATATATATAAATATAGTAAGATAATTTCTTGTAAATAAACATTTTTCTTGTATGTACTATTGAAATTTAAAAATGTGTTAAATAATTTTGTCTGGTTGACATGTAGCTAATGTGAAGTAAAGCCGTGGTAAGTAAAGTTTAGGGACATTGCTTATTAATTTTTTTTTTTCTTCGGGCGACAAGTAATGTCACGGTTGACATTAACCTGTCATATGGGGTGGGCAGCCTGACCGGGACCATATCACCTTGTCCCGAGGCTTCGAGTCCGGCCAAACAAATTTAGTGTGAAAGTTTCTGTCATCGAAATGTCTGTCCGGTTTTTTTATGGTATTCATTCCTTTCTTTAGGTATTGTGTACATCGTTGCTCGTTTTTCTATTGCTTCTTTTTTTTTAACATCGTTTACATTTTGGCACGGATAAAGTTTGTAATTGTGATAACCTAGATGGAAACGAACCACCCATTCCCGGCGAGCTACAGCCGTAAACACCAGCGTGCCAACATCCATCGCGGAGCAAAAGGTTTTTTTTGGAAAAATGTAAATCGAATTTTTCCAAATCACAATTACATTACATTCCCGACTACTCGATACTACCATCTAACAATTTTTTATACTCATAACATTTTTTTTACTTATAAATTTTTTCATGCTCATAGCTATTTTTTATTTTTTTTTATCATGCTATTTGTACTCATGTACACTTACCCCTTTAAATTCCCCGCTGTAATTTAAAATTCACATTTTTTCATTTCCCATAACAGCTTATACCGTTACTAATCTCAGTTTATCTCTTGTCATTTTTGTAGTCACAGGTCGAATAACAGAATCGCAGTCACCACAACAACCAACCACACCAACGCCCACAGCACCAACCATCAAGGTCATCGTACAGGGTATCTTTGTTTTAACTCGAGGCCGGAGCATGTACAATTTACATTGTACACATTTACATTTTTAATTTTCTTATTTTGTTATTTTCCCTGAATTATATATTTTTTGGAATTGTTAATATTATTATATTGAATTGTGTACTTTATAAAACCTTTAATTTTATAATTATGTTAATTATTTAATTTATGAATTTGAATTTTCAATGGTTAACTTGATTTGGTTAAAGTGAGTTCAATGCCTTCTTGAAGTTAACTATAGTCAAGTAAATTTCTTTAAGTGTACAATTTAGTACACGTCAAAAAGTAAACGAAAGGAAAAAAATTATCCAACCTTCGGTGTGGATAAAAAGCCGAGGTTAAATAAGTTTAAAATAAAGCTTTACTTTTTAATTCATTCTTAACACTTCAAGTGAGCAGACTACCCGCTCATACCTCAACTCACCCCAAAGTGTAAAATAAATTTAATTAAAAAAAAAAAAATACCCAACATCTTCTCATTTAATTTGAGAAACATCAACATAAAAAAGGTAAGCACCCACCTTTGAAATCCCCTACACAAAGAAAAGAAAAGTTATCTCTTGTTTTCTTTCTTCTTTTTTAACCCCTAATAATTATAATTTCTTGACGAGCGATTATAATTATCATTGGCAAAAGACTTCTCGATTTCTGTTCCCCAAGGAAAAGAGAATCTTTAGCCAATTTATAATAATTTAGGCCAGCAGTCTATTTTTATTCAGTGACATAAATGTAAAACAACCTAGCCGCTATCATGTCTGGAGTCTCCGGAAAACACATATCAAACGTAAGACGGACAGACGGACGGACATCGTTAAATCAAGTTCTCTCCTCATAAGGACCCAGAATATATATACTTTATAGGGTCTTAGATCAATATTGTAGAAATTACAAACGGAATGACAAACTTATTATACCCTTTTCCACCTGTGGTGAAGGGTATAACAACAACAATAAACAGTGAGTTTATCTTTTCTTACAATCCGACCACAATTGGTTGATTTTTTGCCAACTCTAAATGTAGTGTTTTTTTTTTTTTGAAAAATACTCATTTTCGGGAACCATAGGTCTCCCTGAGCCCAAGTTTTATAACACCAGGTAATGAAAAATCTCTTCCTTAACACGTTGGTACTTAAATCAGTCGAATCAGTACCCGAGTTACGACCAATATACTGAAATCCTAAAGTACTCTTGTTATACCCTTCACTAGGGTGACCGTTAAAATCAAAAGTTGGATTTATTTAGGTCTCACTCGCCAATTTGGTGGGTATTGATAAAAAAACAACTCCAAAAAATTTTTAGGACGATCGGCGAAGGCTAAGCCGTCCCTCAAGCTCGCCAAAGTTTGAGAAAAATCGTGAAGTCCGACTTGTATGACTTATATTTAGCAAAATATTAGTTTTACATAAAAACCGTTTTCTAAGAAGTTGTTGTTAGTAAAGTTTCCAACAACTTTTGCCTTAACAAGTTTTCTCTAAAACTCATATTGAACAAAACCTAATTAAAATAAAAAGTAAACAGCAGCATTGATGCGAATTTTTTCTTAAGAACTGTTTTTTCTTACACACGTCAATTCAGCTTTAATATTTGTATTTGTGTCAAAAAATAGTCAAACCCATATCCTTTGTTTCTAACGTACCACGGTTGATAAAGTTGGTGCAATTGTACTTTTTTGCTACAATTCAAAGCCAAAAAGTACTATTTCCAAATTTTTCAAACCTAAATATTTAAATTGATATAAAATGGCAACTCGTATTTACTGTCCAATGAATATAAACTGATTTCAGTCTTTGGTTCAAATGGTTTTGCCAAAGTGCAAATGCAGAATTTCGTAGCGTTTATATGAAATCTGAAAATTTTTTTTTTTTTAATTCCCTAAGCTACTCCCGCAAAGCTTTTCGCTTGTCTGCAGGAAACCAGAGTCTCTGGCGGGAATCGAACCCGCAACCCCGGTGCTGATAGACTAGCTTACTACCAGCTAGCCTACCGGGGCACTCAAAACTCCGTGTATGTTGTTGTTGGATTTAACAAAACAGCTATGATATTTTGCATTTGCTCTTTGCAAGACCATTTGCACCAAACACTAAACTTCGCTATTGTGAATAGATTTTTGCACTTAATCATTGGACGATTGCATATGCCACATTCTAAATCAAGTATCAGCGGCAGCATATAAGGCTTCATGGTAAAATATTATAAAAACAAAGGAACGAAATAGACCGTATGTACCAATGGTTTCAAGTGTAACCGAAACAAAAGTCTTTTTCTTTTATAAAAAAAAAATTTATTACTATTGGGGTCGAAAAAGTACGATTGTAGAAGTTCGTAAGTACGATATTGGTTTTCTCATTTATCATCCCTGTAACATACCTGCTTTCTTTATTCTTTAAGGGGGCTCTCAAATAAAATTGTCGACACAGACTAGAAATATATTGAAGAAAAAGCCCCAGAACTGCCAAGGAATCGCCCCAAGGTGGATTAAATATATGACGGACCTTCATTAGTTTTTTGTGCTTAACATTTTCTTAAAACATAATTGCCTTGCATCTCTACCCTTAAGGGGGGCTCCCATACAAATATGCCGGTTTAATATAATTCTTAAATTTGGCCACTACAGCGTCAAGATTGCCCTCAGTTGGGTCAAAAGTATGACCAACCTGACATAATTTGTTTTATCCCCATTGCCAAAAAAAATTTGGTTTCTAAAACGACTACGCATGTTAGAAAAACCTATAACAATGGTTAAAGGTAATATTATTGTGGAATTTCGTTTTTTTAGTTTATTTTATAAACTAAACCGTTTTTGAGTTACGCTGTGCAACCTCCTCCGTTTTCGAAATTTTGAAAACAAGAGCTAACCTAAAAAACGGTTAGCACCACTGAATTCAGCGTACCCAAATTAGGGTAAAACGCCAGGTGCCCGGCTGGCCGGTTTTTTTTTTTTTTAATTAAATAATAAAAATGTTTTTCAACAAAACTAGTTCATAGAAAATGCGTTTCTTTAATAAATTAAAAATTAGATTTTTTAGTGGCTTTTTCGATATTTTAAGTTTATTTTGTTTAATGAGAGATAAAGATTTTCTACAAAATTAATATTTTCTAAGTTATTAAACATAAAAGTCAGATTCATGTAAAATTATAATTTTTCTCAAACTTTGGTGGGCCGTCCCCTTAGCCTTCGCCGACCGTCCTTAAAATTTATGAGTTGTTTTTTTATTAATACCCACCAAATTGGCTAGTGAGACCTAAATAAATCGAACTTTTGATTTTAACGGCCACCCTAGTGTACCACCGTACTTTTTGGCTTTGAATTGTATCAAAAAAGTACAATTGTACCAACTTTATCAACCGTGGTACGTTAGAAACAAATGATATGCGTTGCCTATTTTTTTTTAAGCAAACGCGCACAAACACAAATTTTAAAACTGAATTGACGTGTGTAAGAAAAAACAGTTCTAAAGAAACAATTCGCATCAATGCTGCTGTTTACTTTTTATTTTAATTAGGTTTTGTTCAATATGAGTTTTAGAGAAAACTTTTTAAGGCAAAAGTTGTTGGAAACTTTACTAACAACAACTTCTTAGAGAACGGTTTTTATGTAAAACTAATATTTTCCTAAATATAAGACATACAAGTCGGACTTTACGATTTTTCTCAAACTTTGGCGGGCTTGAGGGACGGCTTAGCCTTCGCCGATCGTCCTAAAAAATTTTTTGGAGTTGTTTTTTTATCAATACCCACCGAATTGGGGGGTTAGAGCATGGAAAAATAGAAAAAAAATTTGATCCATACAGTTAACGACCACCCTAACCCTTCACCAAAGGTAGAAAAGGCTATATAAGTTTGTCATTCCGTTTGTAATTTCTACAATATTGATCTTAGCCCCTATAAAGTATATATATTCTGGGTCCTTATGAGGACCCAGACGATGTGAATTCCCTATAATTAAAACTCAACTGAGTTGAGTTGTGAAACATTAAACGGGCCATATTTAATTTTAATGATATTCAAACAACGTCCCTTCATGGTTCAGTTGTCTAGGGGGTTTGTTAAGGTTAGAATCTTAGTTTTTCAAAACCAAAATATTTTTTTTTAATTTTTATGTTAAAAAACGATTTTAAAAAAATATTTACCAGTTTTCGCTTTTTAAATATTTAAAATATTTAAAAAATATTTAAAAACTTCATTATAAATTTAATATTAAATTTATAATGAAGTTTTTAGTATTGTAAATATGTATGTATATGTAAAAATTATTTAGTTTTTGTCTAGTTGCTCTGTATTCTGCTCGTAAAGTGGTGAAGGGCATATAAGATTCGCCATAACCGAATATAGCACTCTTACTTGTTTATATTAAAATCTTTCGAAACGTTGTTTTTTAAAATTTGACCTATGTGTTTGGAGAGTCCATTGCAAGGAACCTGTATAGAAGAAACTATGGGTCTTAAGGGTGTCCCTGTTTTGTGTATCTTAGGTAACCATAAATTCTGGGAGCTATTTCAACTGTACAAATTGGTTGTTTTTCTGCCATTCATTATTATTATTATTCACAAGCAGCAGCCAACCTACACATAAATATATACCACGGCGAATTCAACTAGTTAAGGCCCCTATTACGGTTTACAACTCAACTCAGTTGAGTTGTAATTAAGACAACTGGTTGTGATCAATTTTTGTTCACCGCAATATAGCAAAGTTGTAAACCATAAACAAAAATTAAGAAATTACAGCTCAACTTAGTTGAGTTGTAAACCGTTATAGGCGCCTTAAGGTCTAATTTGACGTGACATAACCATACCAAAACTGTATTACCATAGCCACTGTATTACCAAAACGTCATAAACATACCATACAAACCAATTAAATTTTGGTTTCTAAATTCGCCGTTACGGCTGTGGCATTATGTTTATGTCTCGTCTAATTTGAGCATAAACCATAGCGATTAAGGCGAATTTAAAAAGGTAAGTGCAACTCGTCAGCCGTTCATCAGCTGTCTACACGGCGAATTCAAGATATAAGGTGCGATCCCGTACTTTTTGGATAAAGTTCGGTAAAATGAGAGTTAACAAGAATTTTTCTCACTAATAAACAAAAATGTACAAAAGTACGGGAACAATATAAACCAAATTTTTACCCCAAAAGCAAACGTTACAATGAAAACGTTCAAAAAAAACATAAATGACACATTAGCATGTACAAGAGTAAAATTAAAACATGTACCTACATTTTTTAACATTTTCTTTTGTTTATTTTATTAATATTTTTAATTTTATTTTTTGGTATACTTGTTTGTAGTTTTTATTGTTTATTTTTTGTCACAGCTGATTGTTTAACAATTTTCTCAGTCATCCCAAATAAAAAGAACGGGCGACTTCGTGCGAGAAAAAGAATATTTTTCTCTCAAAAGCTATCTCACTTTACCAAACTTTGAGTACGGGAACAGTTTTTGGTAAGACTGGGATCCCGCGGGCTCCCAAAGTTGAGTAAGGGATCACACCTATAATTTACAAAGGTCGAAAAATACGTTTATGTTTTGCGCCATAATAAAAAATCGGTCCAGGTTAGTTTCTACTATTTGGCTAATTTCTTTTTTTTGTTTAATGTTAGTAATAGTCCGAGTAAGATTTTTTGGAAAAGAAAAATTAGAGAAATGTCCCGGAAAATTGAAAAAATTAAAATGTTT
The DNA here is from genome assembly GCA_930367215.1 of Pollenia angustigena. Classification (NCBI taxonomy): domain Eukaryota; kingdom Metazoa; phylum Arthropoda; class Insecta; order Diptera; family Polleniidae; genus Pollenia; species Pollenia angustigena. The sequence continues at coordinate 53,509,503 of OV884059.1, read as the reverse complement.
TTTACTATGGAAATTTTGTATGAACTCAAGACCATAACTAAGAATTAAAACGATGGATATGTGTTGCTCCGTTTTGTTTTATTTGTTATGATCCTGGTTTGTTTCTTATGGTTCGGGCAATTTACATAAATCATAATTTTTGTATGCACTACCGACCATGAATAACAATACAACGACATATTTGGGTGAATTTTTGTTTTGTTCGTTATGCTCTAAGAACGGAAGTAACCCATTTGTTCTTGCTTATGTGTTGTTTCGCGATCTGTCCAAAACTGCCTTTATTTAATTACATTCCAATTTATTTTGCCACGTATGCAAATGGGGTTTGACTGGTTATTGTCAAGTTGTAAATCAAGCCAATCGGCTTGATAAGTGAGGGAAAATGTATTCATTTAAATTGTGATTACATTGAAAAATATTAGAAAAATAATAAAACAAATTAACAGATGAATCAATTTAGGCGCATTACAATGACGCCAATAAGACGGTGAAATAAAGGTCGCAGTGCTACAAACCATGCGTGTTATCGATCTCATCTAACTACAGAGCAACGCGTAGAGTGAAATGAAATAGAACGGAATCAATCATCACAATCACGTACTCAAGAACAAAGAGAAAATTCAATTCAATCAAACCGGGTTTGGTGACGCGATGATTCTGTTCGCAGGCGATTTTTGACAAGAAGAACCCGTTTTGATACCACGTATCCAAATGATTCCGGCTAACATGCCATTCGACTTCAAACGTTTGCAGTTTCCAGTGCGACTTGCATTTGCAATCACAATAAACAAATCACAAGAACAGTCATTAAGTGTTTGCGGAATTAACCTTGAAATTTATTCTTCTCCCAGGGTAGATTGTATGTCGCCTGTTCCTGTCGGAAAACCATTCGCTCTTGCTATAAAAATGTTAATAAAACATCTTGAGATTCATTGCTATTTTAAATTCATACATACAATAATCCTCAAAAATACGATTTTTTACCTTTTTTCCTTTGTTTGCAAATTTACAAGAGATCTTTAGTAATTCCCAAAACGATTACAAGCTAGTTTATTGAAATTGGGACAAAACAACGCATGTCGGGTCAACTAGTACATACATATGTACATATATATATATTTTTATATCTTTTATACATACATATGTACATTATTTTTACAACTTTGAAAAAACCGGTTTTTCGCCTTTAGTTAGTTGAGCGGCGGCAGCTTGAGCAAAGTCTTCAGACTGTAAGTACAACTTATTCATCTCACGCTAATATAAAAACAATCATTGATAACCTTTTTTTACAGAAGTAATTTATTTACTTACAATGTGATCCAAGCCCATTTGATTTGAACGGCTTTGTGAGTAAACAACGTTTTGCTTTGTAGCCTGTACTGCAATTGGGCTTTTTTCGGCAATGCTGTAGGCTAAAGCTAAGGCACCTTTAACCAGTGAATCCTTGTCCGCAAACACTTTACTGATTAATCCGGAGCTAAATGCTTCAGAACTCTCAAAACGACGTCCAGTGTAACATAACTCACGAGCCAATGATTGACTACCAATAGCCTTGGGAAATCGTTGTAGTGTGCCGACATCTGCTGCCATGCCAATCTCCACTTCTTTTACAGAAAAAAATGCATCTTGTGTGCAGTATCGTATATCCGCAGCTGTGATCATATCAATGCCAGCACCAATACAAGCAGAGTGAATTGCTGATATGACTGGCTTAGGACAATTTTCCATAGAAGTCATTGAGTCTTGATATAATCTTATAAGTCGTTCCAAATATACACCTTTTCGGGCTACATCATCAATTTCGGCTAAATCTTGTCCTAACTTTATCATGTCAGTTAAATCAATACCTAAAAAAATTTTGATAAGTTAAACCTCTTAAAATATCTAGGTAGTTAAATTAATATATTTCTAAACAAACCTGCGGTAAAATGTTTTCCAGATGCAGATAAAACAATGACTCTACAGTTTGGATTAGTACTTAAATTTTCAAAACAATTTTTAATTTCTCTATACCAATAAATAAATACGTTTTTATATAAAAGTCCTATAAATTATTAACGTAATAAAGCTTACATCCACATCTCCTTGTTTATGGCATTATAACGTTGTGGTCGGTTTAGTTCAACTTGAAAAACAAAAGGTTTTGGGATTGTAACCACCAACGTCTTGTAAAAAGGAGTATCGGTTGTATTTTCTGGCACCATTTTTGCCGACATCACCCGCAATGTATTGTTGGCTGTTGAAAAAAAAGATAAATTTATATTAATTAATATTTTATATAATATTATAATATTGTACATATGTAAATAAAATATATATATGTATGTATATGTGCATACACATACATACATATTTTTCTTCTATAATTAACAAATATGGAGGACTCAGAGCTGAAGCGAACCAAGTCAAAAAAGAAAGTTCGAAAATATATTAAGTTTGAGTAAATTGTCATTAATTACTTGAGCCACTGACTTGGGTTTATTACCGTTACCTTAGGAACGAAACTGTTTTTGATTTACCCCAAGGTATATTTACAAAATCGTAATACACAGTACAAATTGTTTGAATCCGTAAATGATTTCTTTCGAATCGAAATACACGGTAACCCCCTGGATTGAGTTAAATTTTGCGGAGATTTTCGCACCAGTTTTGAAATACATATACGTGATATATTTTATGACTTGGTCCGCTTCAGCTCTGAGCCCTCCATATAATAATGAACTTTGAACAAACACTATTTTTGCACGTGGGTTCATAATGGGTATGAACTTTGGCCATTAACTTACTCACTAAATTTCGATAAAGTAATGTTTGTTTTCTTAAATTGCTTAAAATCATATTTAAAAAATAAATTAATCGCCGTCAAGATAACCAAGTCGATAACAAAACATTAATTAATAGCAAGGCCAGGGTTGTCAGATGTGGCGATTTCTCGCCAAACGTGGCGATTTTCAAACTTGTTTGGCGACCTAATTTTTGATTTGGCGACATGGCGATTTTTTGGAGATTTAACAAAAAAGTTGGCGATTTTGTTGGCTATTTTTGATGAGCTATGCATTTGTTTTGAAATTCGTTAAATTCAATACTGAGAAATAATATTATTTTTATTATACTTATAGTATTTTTATGTATGAAATTTGAGGCATTCATATGAAGTATGGCCAGTATTTGAAAGTATGTTTAAACGGTTGATGAAGATAATGAATATCTCCGAGAAAATAAAGTGCTTTTGAAAGAATCATGCATGTATTCACAAAAATTTTTTAAATTTAATAAAGGTTTAAAGAACAAATTTGCTGTGAAAATTATCCTTAATAAACGTTTGTTAAATTTAATAATCGTTTGTGAATATGGGGGTCAATGAATAGAATTAAACTTAAAAATATTTAAAGTCTATGAACATTTTTTTATTATATGTATGTGGTAATTTGTTATCACAGATACAATACGTTGTTGTTAGTGATATTTTTATGAACTCTTACATATCTTTGGACATTTTTGAAACACAATGAAAAAATTAGCGTTAGTTAATTGGAAAGATAAACAAGTTTATGGCAAAACTTTAAAGATGAAACGGTACGGAAGGTACGTACAATTTTAAGGAACTTACTTTGACTGTTCTTTATATGCTGGTAATTATTACTAGTAATGCCTGTGTTTAGACGCGTTAATACGTGTTACAAGTTGCACTTTTTTTGTACCATCGTTGAATAAATGCAATACCCTTACAATGTATTCCAAAAAAGAAGAGAAATAGGGAGCTTTGTCGGTGAAGCGTCTTAGATTGATAATAAAGCTGCAACTACATATATGTATATAAATTTGTAAAGTGGTTATATTTTAAGGGCCGATGTTGAATGCGAACCACACTTAAACGTCAAGTTTTTTTCTGCACTTCATTTGATATTTGTTAATTTCAGACTAACTCAATTTGAACCATGGAAATATATACAATCGAGCAACGCGTTGAAGTTATTAAGGCTTATTATGAAAATGGGCGTTCAAATCAAAATGCATTTCGTGCACTTCGTGATTCAGCGATGAGGCACATTTTCCCCTCAGTGGATTCGTCAATAAGCAGAATTGCCTCATTTGGGCGAATGACAATCCAAAACCAATGCACCCACAAAGAGTGACTGTTTGCTGCGGTTAATGTGCTGGCGGCATCATCGGGCCGTATTTTTTCCAAAATTAGGCCGGTCAGGCAGTTAATGTGGATGGTGTTCGCTATCGTGAGATGATAACGAACTTTTTATGGCCTGAATTGTAAGATATGGATGTGGTCGATTTGGGGTGTCAACAGGACGGTGCCACTTGCCACACCGCTAACTAAACAACGGCTCTTTTGCGCGACCAATTCAATAGCCGTGTTATCTCACGTAGTGGCGATGTCATTTGGCCGCCAAGAATTTGACACAGTTGGACATCTTTCTTTGGGGTTATTTGAAAGAAAAGGTGTACGACGATAAGCTAGCAACAATTCAAGAGCTAAAGGATGAGATAGAACCTAAATTATGTTTGTTTAAATACTAGCTGCAAAAAATCTTTTTTTTTGTTGCTTTTAATAGACTGCTTTAAACTATTTTACATTAAACATTGTACCATTTTTGTGTTCACTAGCTATTTTTACTTTTTTCTAAATAAAAATTAAGCAAAATATATATCATGGCGATTTTTTTTGAATTTTTGGCGTATTTTAGCGATACGGAACAAATTAATTTTTTAGGATTTATAAAAAATATTTTTAATAAATTAAAAAATATGTATTTAACTGCTAAAAACTGGAAATTAAAGGCTTTGGCGATTTTGGCGATTTTTGACATTGAATTTGGCGAAAAAGGTCAAAATCAATCTGACAACCCTGAGCAAGGCCTATCCAATTGGATAGACCTCATGGTGGAATAAGTGGAATTTCACCATGGATAGACCTTGTTAATAAGCAGAAGGGAACAGGGTTGTCAGATGTAGCGGTTTCTCGTCAAACGTGGCGATTTTCAAACTTGTTTGGCGACATGGCGATTTATAAAATAGTTGGCTATTTTCGACGAGCTATAAATTTGTTTTGGAATTCGTTATATTCAATACTTACAATTAATATAATTTTTATTTTTCTTCTTTATTAATATTTGAGCTTAAGGTCACTTCTATTTTAAATATTTGGTATATTTTTATTATCGATATTTCGATTTCCTTTGGAAATATTCTTCAGGATATATTTTAATAAAAATTAACAAAAATTATGTTTGACAATTAATAAAAATTAAAAATTAAAATTAAATTTAAAAATTTTTTCAACATTCAACAATAACATAGCGTTTACATTTGCCAGTACTGGCAAGACAGTAGCAATTAATTCAAACTTTTTCACTAATACATAAACACTTTTACAGCTATTTTGTTTTTGCATTGTTTTGCCAACTAATATGTATATGCTTACTGTCTTGCCAGTGCTGGCAAATGTAAACGCTGTGTAACATTTCATAAAATCAAAATATTAAAAAATTAAAAAGAGGAAACAAAAAACAATTTTAAAATATTTCCCTTTTTCGTAAAAAATTTTTTAACAAATCTAACTTAAGCCATCTAAACTTTATTTTAGAAAACAACCATAGATCTAAACCTATTTCCCTTTTCGTCAACCTATTAATTCTTATTCAATAAATATCTATAAATCTCAGCTAAACCCTCAGTATCTTTTTTAAAATTAATCCTTTCTTCAAATGGAACATTATTTATTTGTAACATTTCTAACATATATCTTCTTTTCTTAAAACCTTCCACGTTTAAAACGGATGTGTTCACAAAATCTGGATAATGATTTAAATCCCTGCAATGAGTCGATAAAGCTGTACCATGTGCTGAATTATAATTTCTATATTTTTGGACATGTTTATGTCCTGCTATTCTAGTTTTCAGTTTCGTCCCAGTTGTTCCTACATATATTTTCGCACATTTTTCATTATTGTTGCCACCACAAGGTATTTTATAAACTAAGTTTGACATATCTAACTTTTGTAATCTATCTTTCATTCTTGTGAATAATCTACCAACATTATTATTTACCTTGTGTGCTATTCTATATTTCCCTTTGTCATAAATATTCGAGTTTTCTAACCTTTCTGAAAATCCAGGTACATAAGTTAAGGATTTATATATTTTAGGTGTTAAGATCTCACTACTATTTCGAGATTTTCTTAAATTATATTGTCTTATTAATTTGTGAATTAGTTTGTTAGGAAAACTATTATCTTGTAAAATATTTCTAATAATTCTTTTATTTTTCCTATGAAATCAAGTGTCACTTATTGTCAGTATTCTATCTATTAGATTATTAGCTGTGTTAATAATAATCCTCTTAGGATGCTTAGAAAAATAATATAAGATTCTACCTGATGAGGTTGGTTTTTTATACCAATCTATCAATAACTTATTGTCTTTCCTTATTACCAATGTATCCAAATATGGAATCGAATAATTTAATTCCCTCTCAATAGTAAACCTGATATTCTGATCAAAAGAATTAAACGTTGATAATAAAATATCTATCTCATTTTCATTAACTATAACAAATAAGTCATCTACATATTTTGTTATGATTTTTGGTTTATTAATCAATTTTCCTAGACATGTATCTAATAATTTTTCCATCACAATATCAGCAATTATTGGAGATGCTGGTGAACCCATTGGAAGCCCCTTTTCCTGTGCATATATGTTATTATCAAACTGAAAATATCTATTATCAACTACACAGAATTTTATAATTCTAAAAAACAAATCTTTATTAATATTCGTTATCAACGAAATTTTATCCCAATTATCCTCTATAATTCTAACAGCCAAGTCAACTGGAATACTAGGAAATAACGAAACAACATCAAGTGATATTAATTTTTCATTATCTTGAATAGCAAAATTGTTTACCCTATCTTTAAATTGTACAGAATTCAACACATTTTTTTTTTGACTTTCATATTTGTTTACAACAAAAATGTCAAATTGATTTCGAAAATTCGAAAACCAAAACCAGTTTTACATAATGGAAACACTTTGACAAGTTTTGCTCAAAACAAGCTGTTTTGCTCATAGTGGAAACATAAGTATAAATTGAGACTAAACAGTTTTTCCTTACATGCAGTCTACAACTGACATGAAATGCTTAACATTAACACTAATATGGTGTTAGTGTTAAGTATAGACTCATCATGTTGAGGCCCAAATACACTAGTCAAATTCCAGCATTAAGGTAGTATTAGTGAAAATGACTTTGTATGTGTGACACCGACGATGCTTGATGGAAAATCAAAAAATTTAGATATTTAGCATGCTTGACGAGTGATTTTGATGAATGTATTGGCGTTACTCTTCAAGCACCCACACACTAAACGTAATTTCAAACCGAACAGACGCTAAAAATGTCGGACGAAAAGAAAAATATGTTTTGGAGGGAAAAAATGTTATTTAATAATTTTCTCCTTCTTTTCTTCAATTTTTTTTTTATTTATTAAATAGCAACACAGTTTAAAGTATGTAATCACAATTAAACACTTTTTATCTATATTTTAATATTTTTTGCTCCTGTTGTTGTCACTTCAAAATAAAATGCAAAATGAATGCTTGACAGCTGATCCAGCAAATGTATGTTCTAATGTCAAGCACACGTACACGAGCTTGATGTCAAGCATTTGACAAGTGTATTTACCCGCGAGAAAATAACAAACTTTTGCTGACAAACTTTTTTTTCACTCAATTCAAAGAGAGCAAGTTGTAAACCTCTGAGAAATGTTGCAGACAGAATTGAGTGCTTTTATTTTGCTTTACAGACTGAAATTTGCAGTGCTGCCAGATTAAATATAGGTACTCAGACATGGAAACTTGATTTTAAAAAGTAAAAATTAGTTTTAACTATTACAATAGTTTTAAAAAATGTTTTTTAATGCCTTGTTGCCCATTAAACTAGTAAAGGATAATAAACATTTTAATATTTTCTTAATTTTGACAATTTATAAAACTAGTTTTTAATTAATATTTAAGGAGCTCCATAACAAAATGCAAGTTTTTTTGTATAATTTTTACTAAATACTATTCTACATATTAACATCTATAAAACTAATTAAATGTCAAAATTATGTTGTTATCAAAAAACGATTAAATTCTTTAAATTCATTTATATTGTATTTTTTAATTTAAAGAGACAATTGTAACTACATCTTCTAAACAAATATAGAAAAGGCAGATCTGTTTTAATCAAATTTAGTTAGAAGAATAAACTTATTTTAAACTTTTTTTATTTAAAAATAAAGTTGTTCATCACAATAAAACACTTACATATATCTATGTAATTTTAAAAATAAACAGAAAATAAGTTTGTCAAATAATTTGAGAAAATAAACGATATTGTAAATATGTAGTATAAATATCGATATAAAATATCAAAAATAAGATTTAATGAAAAGCTTCGCATACATGTAATTGGTTACTAAAGACTTTTGCAAATTACTAAATTCATACGCCGCACACTGGTTCATATTTTGAGAAGGCGGCCAAAATTATTTTTTTTTATGTTCTTCGATCTTAAAATTTTTTTATTCATGTGAAAGTAAATACTAGTGAACCTCGGGAGCCAAAAAATTTCAACCCTATTTCAACTATTTCATTGAGAACAGGGTGGTCCGAAATGGAATTTCTCAATATTTGGTTATAGTTTTGAATTTCTGAGTAAATTTTTGAAGTGGAAATGCTCATAACTTTTTTGTTTTTTAAGATTTTTTGACAGAATAAGTTTTGTGAATTAGTTTATTTTATTAGCTACACGTGGTTTTAAGCAATAAACTCTGCGACCTCTAGAACTATTTAATTTTTTTTTTTTTTAATGTCAAAATTTCTCGGAAATTTCCTACTTTATAGAGCATAAGTCCTGCCCGTCAAAACGCGTCAAAAAAAAATCTATACTCTCTTGTAGTCCAGAATCTAACCTACATTTCTATACCCCATTGTACACACGTCTGGATACGACCTTGCGAACTACAGCAATTTCTGTGACCCAAGGTAAGATATTCGGTTAAAAAAATAAGTCCTGCAAGGACACATTACTGAAATTAAAGAAGATGAGTCTTAAAGAATTTTCGACAAATAAAGCAGTTCAGGCCACATAAATTATCTAGCACGTCAGGTTATCATTTAATTTGGAGAAGGTAAATGTATTGCCATTGTTATGAACTTATTGTGGGTGAACGGATGCTGCAAAACGAATAGGCGACATAAATAGACTAACACGTTAGATTTCTGAGTAAGTTAAAAAGTTAAACATTAGTAAATAGCCGCAACATAAACTACATAGTTTAAGTACCTGAAAATTGCAACTTAATTTAAAAAAATGGAAGAGCAGGTAAATGGTAAAAAAACCAGCACGCAGTTATATTTTACGTGAAAAACGATGTTATAACTGAAGAAGTTCGAAAAATAAAAGATCAAATTAAAGAACTTCAACCGGCAATTTTTAAATTTGATGACCAATGCATTGAAATTAATTTTCAAATGTTCCTTACAATGATCGATGGAAAAGTTGCACAAGCATTAACCGAAACAAAGTCTTCGTCAAGCTGTACCATATGCCAAAAGACATCAAGTCAATTAAGCCAACCCCCATCACAAGACAATAGTTTCAATGAAGCATACGAATTTGGAATGTCCCCTCTTCATACCAGAATTCGTTTTATGGAGCATATTCTTAAATTGGGCTATGATTTGGAATTTGGCCCGTTAGGCGAAACAGTGAGAAAAACAAAGAAAATGTGGAAAAAAGGAAGCAAACAAAAAAACAAATTCAAGAAAAATACCTTTACCTAGGCCTTATAATTTATCAGCCAAAACAAGGAGAAGGAAATTCAAATGATGGAAACACTGCAAGGAGATTCTTTTCCGATCCAGAAACTGCAGCATCTATCACAGGAGTACATTTTGAATTAATAAGACGATTCCAGATCATTTTACAAGTTATATCATGTAGCAGAAAGATAAATGCAAAAAAATTTGGCCAGTATGCAAATGAAACAGCAATTCTTTATAACAAAAAATACTCTTGGAGACATATGCCAACCACAGTTCATAAAATTTTATACCATGGGGAACAAATATTTCAACACAATATGCTACCAGTTGGAGATCTATCTGAAGAAGCGCAAGAAAAAAGGAACAAAGACTACAGATTCTTCCGCGAGCATCTATCTATATATATAAAAATGAAAAATGTTTGTATGTTTGTTTGTTTGTTTGTTGGCTTATAGACTCCTAAACTACTGAACCGATTTTCCTGAAAATTTTACAGATACATCACGTGAGCCCTAAAAATAAAATAGGCTACTTATTTTTTCGATAGGGGCAGGGGAATTGGTATCCCCCATAGGATGCCAATATTAATTATCGCATATATTAAGATCCGCTGCACGCATTATGCAGAACTTTTGGTAGTAAGATCTTCTGAGCCCCAAAATTAAAATAAAATAGCAGCGGGGGAAGTGGAATCCCCCATAGGACGCCAATGTTTAATATCGCATATCTTAAGAATTGTTATAGTAAGAATGTTCAAACTTTGTAGAAGTCACTCTTATGGTATACCACACTTTTGAGAAAAAAAATAAAGCGGGTAGGCGCAGGGGGGAAATACCTCCCATAGGATGTATATATTAAATATCTCTCATTTCAAGAAGTGGTTAAGGAAGTGTAGCGAAGCGCACCGGGTTAAGCTAGTTAATATATAAAAATAAAATACACATACATCTCAAACCAAAAATAAAAGTTGAATTACCTAAAATGTTATCGATAGCCAAGAATGCTATTTGGGCATTTTTCAAAGTATTCCATTTCAGTTTTATCCGTATAACAACTCGTCTCGTCCCAAAAAAGCCAACCTTTGGCCCCTGTGAATATTGGGACTAAAAAAGTTACAGGGGCCAAATATTGGCATTTTCTGACAGGATCTAAGTTCGACAATAAAAAAATAAGTATCAGTTGTAAAATACAAGAGAAATAATGATAAATTATGAAAAAATCATATTTGAAATATTCAACTTTACACCGAAACTCAACAAAAAAATGAAAATGCATTTTGAACTCCCCATAACTTTTGCACCTATCAGTCGAATTTTACGTTTTATAGTGCAAATTAAAGCCTAACATCGCACCTATCGAGCAAAAAAAATCGCATAAAAAAATACCGATCCAGTCAAAAGTTATGGAATTTTGACCGCCTTCTCGTAAAATTTCCCACTGTGCGCCGTCACGTTTTTATAGCATCATTTAAATAAAACCATAGACGACAATTTTTACTACATATGTATTTTTCTATAAGTTAGAAAGTAATAATGTTAGGTACACACTTTTCAACATGGTTATGCAACCAGACATTTTTCTTTGTCAGTTGCATAGTGTACAGCCGTGATTAAGGTTTCATTTTGAAGTTTCAAATACATCAAAATTTTTTCATGTTTTCTGGTTGCATAAATTGTTGCTCTGATTGTGAACAAAGCTTTAAGGCAAAACTTGATCGTGTAGTCGATAGGTAAAAAAAAAGGTTCCAAACGGGTAAATCGATTATGTTTAATGGTGCCCACACACGAATGCAATATGAGTAGATATATGAGCATGTTTCAATTAATGTTTTATTGTGTGTGGTAATGTTTCTTGTTAAAATTCTCATATATCAAAACAATGTTCCTTTGTGTGTATCGATGTTTATTGTTTTGTTTTTATTCTTTTGCAGTTCGCGGATAGAAAAATATGAAGACAGAAGAAAAAGAGTCTTTAATTCCAAATAATGACAAATTTCCAAATTTATGGGACATAAAATGTTATAGTTATTAAAAAACAGTATCATGTGTGTGTGGGAAAACTGAAACATGAGCAGTAGCACATGTTTCAACTTATGTTGCATCGTCCGTGGCCAGTTTTATACATCATTTTATATCTATACTGTTAATATCAAACTTACGTATACTTAAAGAAAAATTTTCAGAGTATTTTGAAAATTTTATAGCCTATAATTTTTTTATTTTATGTGTTAAAAATAATATAGGGCAATATAGATATAATATGGCGGCTAACAAACACAATAATATTGTAAATGAATGGAACGCTTTATGCTATATAAATATTAATTTGGTGTTAACCTGAGTTGAGAATATAATTGTTGCCAAAATGTTCTTTAACTTTTAATAATAACGTGTTATTAAAAAAAATGTTTAATATATGAAATTATCCTAGTAGCGTTCGACGGAAGTACTTTGTCAAATTAAAACGTATAAAATTTCATACAAAGGCAATGTAAATAAAATTAAAAAAAAATAAATTTTAAAATTATTTATATGTATTTATTTACTATTTAATATATAAAACTTCAACATTTATTTTATTATTCATTCATTCGTACATATACATTTAAAATAAAAACAAAATTAAAAAATAAAAAGTTTTTTCGAGCTCGAGGCCAATAATTTGTATACAATAAATATTATTTATTAATTAATTTGTTCCAATATTTCGATATCCATCGGATATCATTAACAAGGCTGTAACAATATAAGATAACAAGGTACGAAAAATATTAACAACGACTGTGCTTAAATAAAAATAAAATACATGATAACAAACAAAACACTTACAATGAGTTACAAGTATATTTGTAAGAGACGTATTACTATCTCCACATTTAATATTGAACTAACTAAACTATAACTGCCTGTTTAACGATATCGAACGTCATCGTTCGCATAGAAAATTACATTTAAAACAAAAACAAAATTCGGACATTGTTCGAAGTCTGTTTTTGTTTTTAATGTAATTTTCTATGCGAACGATGACGTTCGAAATCCATGAACTGGCTGTTAATTTTCTTTTTTATTATGTGTCTATATTTGTCCACCTATATGTCATCATATCATTAAGGATACTCTTCATTCTAATATCATAATCCTTTTTATCCATTGCTACTGTGACTTTACCCTTATCCGCTTTTAATATAAGTATATTCTTATTTTTGTGCAAAATAAGCGGATAAGGGTAATGTCACAGTAGCAATGGATAAAAAGGATTATGATATTAGAATGAAGAGTATCCTTAATGATATGATGACATATAGTTGGACAAATAAAGATCCCACATTATCTCTTAAGAAGAAGAGCCATGATCTGGTAGATGAACTATTTTTGTGCAATAATATTACTGTGATAGAAAAGAGAAGACTGAAAAATGACGCGGCAACTGCACCTAGAATATATGGACTTCCTAAAATCCATAAGGAAGATTACCCTCTTAGACCAATCTGTGCATCAGTTAATTCGCCGGCCAGCGAGCTATGCAAGTTACTGACAAATGTTTAAAAAAAAAACTAACGGAATTTTCGGTTTATAACGTAAGGGATGCCGTGCAATTTAGAAATAAGGTAAACAACAGTGCAATAGATACGGACGAAAAATTAGTTTCCTTTGATGTGGTGTCACTTTTTCCAAGTATTCCAGTGGACTACGCAATAGATGTCATAAAGAACAAATGGACTGACATAGAGAAACATACGAATATACCAAAGGAACTATTTTTGAAAATTCTAAGATTTTGCATCAAGGATAACAGATATTTTAAGTACAACGAAAAAGTATATATCCAATGCAAAGGACTGCCAATGGGTTCACCGGCGTCACCTATTGTGGCTGATATAGTGATGGAGGAACTCCTTGGAACTTGTATGAATAATCTTGACGAAAAACCTAAATTATTGACCTTTTTGGAATTATAAAGATAAGTGCAATAGAAAGGACCTTAGAGCAACTGAACACATTTCACAAAAACATTAAATTTACAATGGAGGAGGAGGTTAACGGAAAACTCCCATACTTGGATACGCTGGTCATAAGAAGCGGCAACAGAAATAAAATAGACTGGTACCAAAAACCGACGGCTTCAGGGAGAATTATTAATTTCAATTCTTGTCAACCAAAAAAGGTAATAATTATTACGGCCAACAACCTCATTAACAGGGTCCTTTCCATTAGCGATGAGTCATTCCATTCTCACAATAAAGAAAAAATTAAATATATTCTTGCAAGAAACTCTTTCCCAAAAAATATAATAGAAACTTTAATTAAAAACTATGGAAAAAAACCATCTATGGAACATAAAGAGAATTCGAAGATATATAAATCAATGACGTATATACCACGTATCGCAGAAAGAATAAAGAATGCTGAAATTTATAATAAGGACAATTTATGATTGCTCACACATCGACGAATACATTAAAACAACTTTTCTCAAACACAAAATCTAAACTTGACAAATTGGATAACACTAACGTAATATATAAGATTAGTTGTACAGGAAATGACCACGACATATGCGATTAAGTTTATGTCGGTACTACAAAAAATAAGCTTAAGACACGTTTAGCTGGACATAAATCAGATTTTAAAAACATCAATAAAATATCAACACAAAAAACTGCACTCACATCCCACTGTGCAGAGAGATTACATAAGCCCAACTTAGATAATGTGGAGATCAGTGCTGCCACAACCAATACAATTTTTACAACCAACATTTTTGAAAAAGTTACCAAATGTAAAAAAATATAACCAAATTTAAAATGCCTTTTATTAAATTAGAAAATCTTTAAAATTTATTTCAAGTTGCATTGCAAAGGTTTTTTGCACGTTTAAGTAAAATAATAATTATAAGTCAAGAAAACAAAACAAGAAATGTAATTATTTTACGTATTAAAATAATAACGAGAAACTTAATTAAAAGTTTTTATTTATTTAAGACTTTTTTCGTAAAAAAATTTTTTTATTTGACAGGAGTTAAACCCGTAAAATTTCCATACAAAGTTCAGTATATTGAAAGTTAATAAGCTGAATATTTTTTAATATGCCAGTTATAAATAACAAAAATGGAAAATTGTTTTCGGCTTTTTAGCTGTTATTGGCAGGACTGTCAAAGTTGGCGATTTTTTAATCCTTTTTTTCGATGAAAATTTACGTTTGGCGATATAGTAATTATTTTGGCGAAATTCAAAACGATTGGCAATATGCGAAATGCAGTTTATATAAATTTTTTCTAATTTACATATATCTTAAATATGTAAAACTCTTTTCTCTTGCTTGTAAATTTTATTTCAAATTTATAGTTCTTAATATAAATAAATGTTTAACAAATTGCTCTATTTGATATATTTTGTGAATCATTGTAAAATATTATGGCGAATATAAACAAATTCGCCTTTCGTAACGTACATTTAATGGAGAAAAAGTATATGACTAACAGTCAAAAGTTTTTTTTTATCAAATAATTATCTTAAAACACATTAAAGTTATAAACAGTAAAATTTCCAATTAAAATTTCTTAAGCTTACAGCCATTTCTTAAAGAAAATTCCACAAATTTTAAAATTATGTTGATAAAGCAATGTAATTTTGAAAAATCTTTAAAATTCCTTTGTGTATTTCCAAATATGTATATAAATATACTTCTGAAAATAACCTAAATTCAGTACACTAAACTTATTTTCGAGTCGCATGATTTTATGTACTTCCTACTTTAAGTACTTAATTATCTTTACTACTCTTAAAATCAAGAAAATTACGCTCATTTAAAAAAAAATAATTGAAAATCTCTATTGATTTAAACTTCATTCCGATTTCAGAACATGGCATTTTTAATATAAAAATCACAAATGTCAATATTTTCTTAGCAAAAGTCTTTAAAAAGTTATTTGGTTGCTGTTTTGTAAGGGGTTTTTTGTTTTCGATAAATTATAAAAAACTTCCGTTCATTGGCAACAAATAATTAAAAAATCGTAGTACAAATTATTCGAGCTCGTAAATAATTGTATCAAGAAAGACATATTCGTACTATTATTATTTTAGAAAAAAAAATAACCAAAATGAAAAAAATATTCACATCTCCACATTGAACAAAAATATAACCAATTTTGGTTAGAAATAACCAAAAACGGCAGCTCTGGTGGAGATATTACAAAGAGAGGAAAAATATAATAAACGGTATACTTTGGAGATGTTTCATATCATAGACTATGAATTTCATATTATAAACATACCAAAGGAGAGGAGAATAAATTTTAAAACAGACACGGAAAACTGCGCCAATAGCTATAGACACATAATAAAAAAGAAAATTAAATAGTTTAGTTAGTTCAATATTAAATGTGGAGATAGTAATACGTCTCTTACAAATATACTTGCAACTCATTGTAAGTGTTTTGTTTGTTATTATGTATTTTATTTTTATTTAAGCACAGTCGTTGTTAATATTTTACGTACCTTGTTTTCTTATATTGTTACAGCCTTGATAATGATATCCGATGGATATCGAAATATTGGAACAAATTAATTAATAAATAATATTTATTCTTTACAAATTATTGGCCTCGAGCTCGAAAAAACTTTTTATTTTTTAATAAAAAAAAAGGTCGAAGAAATAAAAAATTTAATTTAATATAAAAACAAAATTTTAGAATTTGTTTTTGTTTTAAATGTAATTGTTCGGATGAAAGAATTCTTTCGCACTTCGGAAAAAGGCAATTAAATTGTTTAACATTAAATAACGTTTGTTTATTGTAATTTTTTTCTTAATGAAGATACAAATTGATGTATAGAAATATTGTAAAATTAAATAAAATAAATGTTATAATTTTTATACAAAAAATAAAAATTTAATAAAAGAAGTTGAATAAATTATAATTCGATATATTAAAACATTTTTATTTTTCATAAATTCCTAAGTCTGGCAGTACTATACGCATTACATATTGCCATACCAATAAGCAATATTTAGTACAATTTAAAACTTGTCATCACTAAAAACTTGTGAAAAACAAAAATAAAATAAAAAAACATTTGATTCCGTACCATACAAGGCGAATTTATTACAGGTGGTCTTAAAAGCCCTGCTGATATTAGCAAAAATCACTGTTGGATGTCAAAATTTTGTTTATTCTCTTTTATTATCGTTGTTTCTGTTTTGCTTTATTTCTGATTTTGACATTGTACAATGATTTTACAAAAACAAATTGCTTGTGGTTTTTGTACGAGTTGTTCTTGTTGTAGTACCGAGATTACCTGGGATGAATTCGCCTTGGTACCATAGACTATGAATTCCGTACGGTGCCACCTTCTAGTCAATTCGCCTTGGTACGGAATGTGCGATCAGTTTCGTACTTTGCTTAAGCAAATGACAGTTTCATAAAGTTTAATAAAAAGTTTCCTTAAGTTTAATATGGTTTGCCACATATGATTTACATGTTTTCGCACATTTGCTTTAGCCAACTTAGGCACATTATGGTTGGGCCTTTAAACGTGATGAACAAAGGCCTAAATACAATATCGAGTTCTATATGAAATATTTGTGTCCATTTGTGTAGTAAAATTTTTGATCTTTTTTAAAACTGGCACCAACATGTAGATGCAGCCCATAGTGCCACATCGACAGACTTACGCTTGTTTCGCATTCAAAGCACGGAAAAATATTTTGCCGTGTTTTCAGACACTACAATGGTCCAAACAAAAGCGAATTGCAACGTCAAAATTTTTACACACCAGACCCATTCTTTGTATTTTCAATGCTCTTATTGTTCGACTTAAAAAATGTTATAAAACTGAGTTACTACTGCATGTGGTTAAGGAACACAAGGAGCAATATGAAATGTATGTATAAAGAATAAAGAATATTGCTCGGAGACAATAGCGGTTATCAAACGGATAAATTGCAAAGGGCTATACAGGTAAAAACTTTTCTTAAGTCCAAAGTTATTTTCGGGAATACAAAATTTATTATTAATACGATTTCCGTATGACGTGCTAAATTCCCAATTTTTCATATTTGATAAATACACTGAAATTTATTGTTGAGGGAAAGCTAGCTTCTATGCTTCTCAACAATAAATTTCAGTGTATTTATCATATATGAAAAATTGGGAATTTAGCACGTCATACGGAAATCGTATTCTTAAGTTTATTTATAGGTACCTATTTACTTTTTATGATGCTAATCTACTACTTATAACATACAACAAATAATGTTGGGCAAGAACTCGACTTAACTAATGTTGGCCAAGAACACGACGTTACTGATGAGGATTTGGAAGAGGTATGCAATGAAACGTTTGAAGAAATTAAGGAACCCTATACCGTCAAAAACGGCCAATAAGGCTTAACAAAACCGAATAGAAAATGTTTGAAACTAGATTTGCTTGCGCCGGAAAATGGTCTTAAACTAAATAATTCAATGCAAAAAGAAATTCAAAAATATATTAATTATCTCTGCCCCGAATATGGCCAAGAATTTGGGTCACAGTCTGTATGGCGTACTCATGTCTTCGAGCAACACAACTTGGACAGTAGAAACAAAATTTCAAGAATACGATTCTCAAAAAACAGCATATATTTGCTTGGTATGCTATCAATTACATCGCACAGCAAAATATTTCGAACTACGTCATCATCATTTTCAACATATGCAAGCTTATTTAAAATTTGCAATTTGTACTAAAACAAAATCAAGTAAACCGAAAATGTTGCAATATTTGCAATTTGCTCATCTTGAAGATATACAAGAAGCGAATGCCATAACCGCAAAAACAAAACATTTACGTAGTTCCGATTGTGATAAAATGTATGCTCAACAAACCAGGTTTGAAACACACTGTCGGCAGTGTCCACAACGTTTACAGCCACTAGCAGTGGGTCAATACGATATTGAGAAAAATATGAAATTAAAAGAGCATTTGCAAAATGCAAGCAGTCATATTATTATTATTATTATTATTATATATATTTATTAGTATTTTTTTAATACTTTAACATTTGACTTTGTTTACATTTATGTGTTACAAATTTACATTATTTTTCACAAAGTTTATACATTCTCTTCTAAATACATAATCATTTTGTTCATTTTTAATGTTACTTGCTAATGAGTTAAATAATTTAAGTCCTTTGTAGAAAAGAGATAGTTGCATTGCTGCTGTGGTTCCACGTTGAAGTCTAAAGTCTTCTGCGTTTCTCAATCTATACGGTTGAACATCACCCACATATCGTACTTGTTCGCATAGGTACTCAGGCGCCCTTCCATTCTTCATTTTACGGATAAAAAGTAGTGTGTTTAATTCGAATCTTTGTTTAATGTTTAACCATTTAAGTGTGTTGAGCATAAATTGTATTGGTGTGTATCTATTACATTTTAGTATTACTCGCATTGCCTTGTTTTGCAATTTTTGTAGTCTCTCCAATTGTGCTGATTTACAACATGTGTATATAATTGTTGAACCAAACTCAAAATGTGGTTTTATGGTCGTATTGTATATGTTTATTGCTGTTATTGTGGTGACTTTATTTCTAATTCTTTTAAAGAATCCTATTTTTTTCCCTATTTTTTTACAGACGTATTCTATATGTTCCTTAAATTTTAGTTCCTTATCTATTATGAAACCGAGGTATTTGATTTGTTTTACTTTTTCTATTACTTTATCATTAATTTTAAAGTCTGTGTCGCTAGTCATATTTATTTCAATTATTTTAGTCTTACTTTCGTTTAATTTCAGTTTATTAATTTTTAACCATGTATTAATACTATTAATATCGTTGATCATATTGTTTCGACATTGTTCTTCTGTATTTCCTTCCGTGTATATTAAAGTGTCATCCGCATATAGAATTATTTCACTTATTGTCAGACTGTCGGGCATATCATTTATATATATACTAAATAATAATGCGCCTAGAATGGATCCTTGTGGAACACCAAACTCATTATCAATTGATCCAGATTTTATTCCATTTATAGTGGTAATTTGTTTTCTATTATTCAAGTATGATTTAAACCATTCAAGTTCCACACCTTGCACTCCATACATATAAAGTTTCTCAATCCTTATTTCTCTATCTATTGTTTCAAAAGCTCTTTTAAAATCTAAAAATATTGCCATAATTTTTTTCTTTTTTTCTATTTTTTTCCATCGATTTATTACAAAATTTACTGCTGTTTCACATGAAAATTTTTTTCTATATCCGGATTGATATTTCGATATTAAAGCATTTTTTTCCATGTAATCTTCTAATTGTTCTTTTATAACTTTCTCCAAGATTTTTTCACATGTCTTTAAAGAATTAATTGGACGAAATTCTTCACATTTTTTTGTGCCAGTCACTTTTTCAATTGGTGTTACCATTGTCTCTTTCCAACTCTCAGGAAATACTCCAGTTTCTAACGACTTATTAACAATGTTTAATAATATTTTTCCAACTACATTCCAATTATCAGTGATAATTCCTACCGATATTTTACAATAATCTGGCTTTCTGTTTAACGTCAATACTATTTTTTTAAGTTCAAAATTTGATATTGCACGGAATTTAAATTTGTGAGGTACTGATTTTATATTATTTATATATTGCACAATTTCGATTGAGTCTCTTATTTTCTTAATACTGTTTACAAAATAATTATTAAAATGACTAGCTATTTTCTTATTATCTCTATATTCTACACCACTAAATATCACATTTATTATCACAGATCGTTTCTTTTTAAGAATTAGGTCCTTAATCTCTTTTCACATTTGTTTTTGGTCATTAGCATTGGTTATTCTATTATTAATATATTTATTCTTTTCATTTTCCACCTTAACTTTGTATAAATTTCTAATTGATTTCTAAGATGACCACGCTTCATTAGTGTTTTCCAGTCTTGCTTTTTGGTATGTTATACATTTGATTTGTTTCAGTGACCTTAGTTCGTTATTAAACCATTTATTAACGTAGTTCTGTTGTTTTCTTGTTATTTTCTTGGTAAATTTGTTAACAGTTTCATCGAGACTTTTATCCAGCATCAGTGCATATTCAGTTGCATCATTTAAGTATTAATAATTTATTATATTATTAAAGTGACTGATAAATGTGTTTTTATTATATTTAAATATATCCTGTGATTTAATTTGTGTTTCATTTTGATTGTCTTTTCTACTTTTAATTGTAATATATAATGTTTCATGATCTGCTATTTTACTATTTTCATTGTTTTCAACTGATACTTTATGACTATTTGTTATAACATAATCAATTAGAGTCTTAGAGGTTTTTGTTATTCTTGTATATTCGTTTACGATTTGTTTAAGTCCATTATCATTCAAACAGCCTTCTATTTTAATTTTATAAAAATTATGTTTTTTCCAATCTATATTAAAATCTCCACTTAATATTATATCGCAATTGTTATCACAGATTTCTTCTATGCTTTCATCGAAAATCTGACAAAATTCGGCTTCACTACAATTTGGGGACCTGTATATTGCTGCAATAATCATACGAGCATTTTCATATTCAGCTACACACGCCAAAATCCAATATTTTGAGTTTTCACATTTTTCTAGAATTTTTGTTACCTTCCAGTTCTTTTTATAATATATAATAACGCCTCCTGTTCTTGTTGAATTTGAAAACGATATTACTTGATCATAATCATTTAAAATTATTTCACTTTCATTGACTTTTTTGGTCAGATGTGTCTCAGAGAGTATTATAAAGTCCAAATTTTCATTAGCAGCCACTATTTCAATTTGGTTATAATTATTGAGTAGTCCTTGTACGTTTGTATATAGAGCGCGTATATTCTTTGATTGTTACATGGATAAACCCATTCTTCTTTTTTTCATGCTTAATTTGTTTTGATATACCTTACATTCTTTATCGTTTGTTAGATGGTTATCATCCAACCCCATATTAAGTCTTGAATTTATTCTAGCACAGTTAATGCATTTAACAATTTGTTCCTTGTTGCATTCTCTTGTTCTATGATTACCGTGGCATTTTATACATATTTCCTGGTTTCTACAATCTTTGGCCATATGGTTGTATCCTCTTCATTTCATGCACTGCATCACATCCGTTCCATCAAAAACTCTACATCTTTCCCATCCTATATTAACTTTATATGCTGTTATCATTTTGGTATACGTCTCATTATCTACTTTTAATTTTACATTGTATATTGTTTTATTATTTCTCTTAAACTCGTATCTTGCTATAATTTGTTTTTCACTCGTTTGGATCATTGGATTCTGTTTCTTCAATTTTTCAATAATTTCTCTATCCTCGTAGTAGAATGTCATGTCTGTTATTTTTATTTTTAGTTCTATTGGACTGGGCACCTTAATTTCATAGCCATCATCAAGTTCACTTTGTATTGCGTTTCTAATTTTTTCTCTTTCTTCTTCATTTTCACTTTGTATTATAACTGTTCCATTTCTTCTATTTTCTACTCTTGTGATTTTCAAGTTTACTGGATCGACCTTTTTATTTAACTCCTCTATCGTTTTATCTACTGCTTGCTTTTCCTTAGGTTTTACTATTAGGGGAACTTGTTTGTTTAGATCTGGCAGCACTATTTTGTTCTTTACTGATTCTGCATATGACATCTTTGTTTGTTGTTCACTTGTTTGTTTGATGACTTTCTTTATCTCGTTACATATGTTAACATTATTTTCCTCCAATGACTTGTATATTTTTTTGTTGCTGTTTTCAAACTCATTAACGTATCCATATAATTTTTTAACCTCATCTACATTTTTTTCACACGATTTTTGAATCTTATCTATTTTGTTCATCCTATCTACATAACGTAATTCTATAGCCTTTAAAAGTTCTTTGATTTCCACTTCATTTTCTTTCAGTGCTGAACTGAATTCATGTTTATATTCCTTCAAGTTTTGTTTGTTTATATTCACAGCTTCTTGAATGTCTCTTAATACCATGTCGACATTTTGAATGTATTGTAAACAATCATCGCACATATAACGTATGAAATTATTTTGATCTAACATTTGTGTTGAATACTGGTCAATACTCGATTAATCGTTGTTCAAAATAGCCAATTTCGAATAACGAATAACTTAAAAAATGTATTAAGATGAAAATCTTTAAAAAAATCTACATTTTAAATAAAGATTTTTGTTTTAAGATTTCTAAATTTTTAATATAAAATTGCACAGCCTAATCGCCTGAAGCTAAACACTTGAAATTTGAACCAGAGATTGGTCACTCCCCAAATCAATCCACTAAGAAGGGATTTTTGGAAATTCAAATGTTTAGGGGGTAAAAACTGGAAAATGCGGTAACGATATGGCTGAGTTCCTAAACATAATAATACTTTGCAGTCAAAGTCAAAAAAGTATCATAGAGTTTAACTATATCTAGTTTGATTATTGTGTACGCATCGATATTGTTTTTAGTGAACTTTGGTACAGATAACATTGTAAAATTTTTCACGGTTGCTTGGTAGAAACCACTTAAAAAAGCGAGTTGCTTTGCAACTGATGTTTTGGAACTCACCCTATATCTCCAAAACTAAAAGAGATACAAAAAAATGTAATACTTATCGTTGTTCTTTAGAAAAATAAGCAGACAGGTGTCTGGTACTTTTTTAAATTCGGCCCTTTTAGGGAGTAAATGGGTAAAACCTGAATATTGGAACTTTTTTGACACCCCATCTATCTTTTGAACCAATAAACCTAGAAATAAAGTTTATACCACATTTGAAACTTATCAAAAAAATACGAATATAGATTTGGTACTTTTTCGAAATTCGAACGTTTAAGGGGTGAAAATCTTAACTATTTTTGGTACTAAATTATCGGCCCCCTACTACAATACTGCAATTTTTGATACTTTAATGGGGGAAAAAATAGAACCAAAATGGGAAATACGGGAAATTTTATATCTTCAGCTTTTTGGTTCTATAACTGGTATTTTTTAATTATCCTTAATATTGGACCTTAAACTATAAGATTCAACATGCACTGTCCTGAGTGGATAAGAATTTATGCCGGAACTTGTTGGTGCTTTTTTGTTCTTTAACGGGTACTTTTTGAATTTCCGTTAGTATTGAACCTAGAAGCATAAAATTCAAGATGCAATGTCCTGAGTGGATAATTCGATTTAAAATCGTTTTGTTTTCAAAGTAGTTTTCCTTGGTGAAAGTAAAACGATCAATAAAATTTGAATTTCCTATAGAGTCGTATTCTGTAAATCTAATGCTGTTGAGTTATGACATTGTTGCAGCAAATGAGCGATATATACTGAGTCCTAATGATTTTAATTAAAAAATGGGTTTAAAATTAAATTTTTTATATCTACAAATAAAATGTTACTAAATTAAAAATTAATTTGCATAGTTTTCCACACAACCCGAGAGGTACTATGCCATGTGCTTTGCCTTTTTTTATAATGGTTGGCATCCCCGTTAGGCATACATTCCATTTTAAATACATCACAGTATATATCACAGTATGTTTTTATAAAAGTATCTATATTGATAATATATTTTGTTCAATAACTTTGCAAACATTTGACATTTTTGCGCAATGTTTGTGTATACAATTTGAATAAATATAATAACCACAGTCCTTACATACAAAATTGTTTTGTTTTTTTTTTTTTTTTATACATCCACAATGGCAACAGAATATTGTTTTATCGCCTTGATGTTTTAACAACAAACTTTTTACATCTTTTCGAAACTTATTGGGTTTTATTAAGTTTGTTAAAGGCTCATGTTGTAGCAATTTAGATGCGTACATCAATACAAGTATACCACAACTTGTACAATCTGTTTGCAGATCTCTTTTTAATATTGGACAATAATGCCATAACGAGAGCATTTAATTATATTAATAAATTAAATATATGCCTTCAAAAAAAATCTAAATCGCATATTGAATTTTGCACATCAAAAGATAATTTTAAGTTATTTCTTTTGAGTATTTTATAAAATTTTTTATATATGTATATATTCCAATTATTAACTTTTTTTTTTTTTTACTTTATAATATATTTTTCTATGTTAGGTTAGTTGCATAGTCTGTAAGGAACTTTGTTTTCCATAGACTGAAATAAATAAATAAATAATAAATAACTCTTTTTCGTTTATTGTACTTATAAACCTATCATAAAGTCGCTTTCCTTCGCCCTCACCTGGTAATGAATTTACATACATAAATTCATGCGAAGAAAATTTAAGAGCACATAATGTGTACTGAGCAGAACACAATATTGGTATAAATAACCATTCAGGCTGATTTTTCATCAAAAGTTTTAACTTATCAAACTGTATATCATCAGTTTGACAAGGTAAACAGAAGCAATCAATTGATCTTCTTTCTTTTATTACAGCTAAAATAGAAGCATCCAAAACAAAATTAGTTAATTGTTCTCCATTGTTTAAGGAATTCCAGTCTGAAGTTTCTACATAATCATTAAATCCAAAACTAATTGGATCTGTAACATTGCTCACTTCAAATTTGAAAAGAAATACATTTTCTTTATTTACATTTATTTCATGTCTTTTTGTTTTATTTACTGCTTTTGTTGCTTTTAACTCAAACATAATTTTTGGTCGAATGGCTTGCTTTCTATCTAAATCTGTTTTACCCCATTCTTCTTCTGGGTCAGAATCTATGGTAACTTTGTTATAACTATGATCTTTTTCTATTACTTCAACACTGTAACTCTTAGATTTATCGATCTTATTTTCGATAGGCGTTGAAGTAATATAAGAATGTTCATTGTTTATTCTTTCATAATTATCAAGTTCATCATATTGATTTAAACTAGTTATTGTATCTTCAATTTCTTTGTCCATCGACTAAAACATTCTGTAGTTATAACGCAATTCTTTCAACGAACTTAGATAAGTCTGGGTTTACACTATGAAAGTTTTCTTTCAGAAAGTCTCAGTTTATTGGTGAGAGGGGAAGAGAATATGACACTTTCCTCTCCCCTCTCTCTAACAAACTAAGACTTTCTGAAAGAAAACTTTCATAGTGTGAACCCAGACTATTCAGTTCTCATTTTATTTACAAACACATCGGCTCTTACAGATTTTTCTGGAAGAATTATGTGTTTTTGCAAAAAATATGTAAATTCTACAGGAGCATTACTTATATGTTCTCCTGATGAATCGACATGAATACCCATAATATTTGTCCACAGAACAATAACTGGGCAATATTTATTTAAAATAAAATTACACATTTCATCATTACGATATTTATTTAAATTTTGTCCTTTATTAATATCTCTTTCAACTTCTTGATAAATTAAAAGAAACATTTTACGAAATGGACTATTAGATGCAATTGATTCTAATGGATCTATTTTGTCATCACCAGGTAGATCATATTTATTTTCTATCTTTTGATCATCAACTTCTATAGTAGTGTGTTTGTGTATGTACGCGACCACTTTTTTTATACAAAGTTGGGAGCAAGCCATTAGGGGTGTTCACAGTTTGTAGTTGGATACATGCCATTAGGGGTGTTCACAGTTTATAGTTGGATACATGTCATTAGAGGTGTTCACAGTTTGTAATTGGTTACATACCAAAAGGGGTGTTCACAGTTTGTGATTTTATTTTCACCCTACAGTCGGTTGGTTTATTTAATAAGATATTCGTAAGGTTCGCAGCATTGGAGGGAAAATATTTTGTATATATATTTTATATAAATATATATTATATATATATATATATATATATATATATATATATATTTTTTTAAACTTGTTAACAAATGGTTAACATTATCAATTGATTTTCATAGTTAAACTACCATTCATATACATCCTTAAGTGTTGGACCCTAACAATCGTTATTCCAAATCTTTACATATTGCATACTATTCCACAAGAATACCCGTTTTGATAGCTATAATATATAGATAATTCACTTTTTATGTAATAAATTAAAAAATTAACATATAACATGTATTTAAAGTCGCTTATGCCAACTAAATAATTAATCTAATTCAAGGATTTAAAAAATTTTGTGAATAAAATACCAACAAAATGGGTATTTCGAGGGTATTTAAGGGTTGATTTGAATATATATTTAGGATTTTAATAATTTTGTGAAGAAAATACCAATAAAATGGGTATTTCGAGGGTATTTAAGGGTTGATTTGAATATTTATTTAAGATTTTAATAAGTTTGTGAATAAAATACCAACAAAATGGGTATTTCGAGGGTATTTTAGGGTTGATTTGAATATTTATTTAAGATTTTAATAAGTTTGTGAAGAAAATATCAACAAAATGGATATTTCGAGGGTATTTAAACGTTGATTTGAATATTTATTTAGAATTTTAATAATTTTGTGAACAAAATACCAACAAAATGGGTATTTTGAGGGGATTTAAGCGTTGATTTGAATATTTATTTAAGATTTTAATAAGTTTGTGAAGAAAATACCAACAAAATGCATATTTCGAGGGTATTTAAACGTTGATTTGAATATTTATTTAGAATTTTAATAATTTTGTAAATAAAATACCAACAAAATGGGTATTTCGAGGGTATTTAAACGTTGATTTGAATATTTATTTAGAATTTTAATAATTTTGTAAATAAAATACCAACAAAATGGGTATTTTGAGGGGATTTAAGCGTTGATTTGAATATTTATTTAAGATTTTAATAAGTTTGTGAAGAAAATACTAATAAAATGGATATTTTGAGGGGATTTAAGCGTTGATTTTAATATTTATTTAGGATTTTAATAAGTTTGTGAAGAAAATACCAATAAAATGGATATTTTGAGAGGATTTAAGCGTTGATTTGAATATAAATTAAAAAATTAACGGTTAACATGAATTTAAAGTCGCTTATACCAACTAAATATTTAATCTGATACATTTTTAACTTTTTTCTTTGATATACGTATGTATATTGATAAAATTTTATTCTTAAAGATATTATATAATTTGTTTATATTAACGAACTCGTAGTGTTTAATTAATACATATATCGTTAATTTGATATTCTACAATATAAGTTTAGTGAAGAATTTAATTCGATCTATGCTTATATTACATATATACCTTTAACCTGTTGATATAGTATACATTTAAACCTTATACATGTTGATGCAATAAAATTTCTATTTAAATAACCATAGAATATGGTTTATTTAATGATTTGATAACATTTAGTAAAAGTTTATATATGGTATAAACTTGAAGTTGACTATACCATTAGAATTAAATATTATTGAGAAAAAAACTAAAATCATATAACAAAATCAATAAAGATGTTTTAAAAAAGAGGATAACATAGGGGTTTTGAATGCTTGATAAGGAAAAACCTAAAATATATGCGCATAATGTATTATTATAACCACTTTATATTTTTTTCTAGTTTAATAATAAACCATAAACCCATTCCATAGCAACCCATAGAATATTATACAATAGCAACTATTTATATAATTAAAAACCACAAAAAAAAAAAAAAAAATCCCAAACTATACTTATTTATATAATTCACTTTTTATATTATATATTAAAAAATTAATGTAAACCATAAACTTTAAGTCGCTTATGCCAACTAAAAATTTAATCTGATACATTTTAAACTTTTTTTCTTTGATTTATGTGTGTGCGTTGCTAAAAATTTCATTTGTTTATATTAACTAACTCGTAGTGTTTGTTTAATATATCGTATTACATTTCTTCAAAAATTAAAATTATACAAACTGGATATTTATAATTATGTATAATCAATTAGTCCAACAATTGTTTATATATGTATGTATGTAACGCTGAATTCGCATTATTTTTAAAGTTTTTTGTTTTATTGTTACTTAATTTTAAGATTTCACATTATGATGAAATTCTTATAACCCTTAATATTAATCCTTATCTACAACAACTTAACATATACATTAATAAAGATGACTCAACTAACCAAACCAAACATGTTTGGTTTTTTAAAATTCTTTTATTCTACTGAAATAAGCCCCGCCCCTTATTTATAAATTTAAGGCTAAGCAATAATAACGTGACTGCATCAAATATGATTAGTTGCGAAAAATTTAAGTATAAATACCGCTGCTATTCCTCAATTGAAATCAGCCTTGTTTAACAATTCATCCAGTATACATTAAATTTTTATTAAATAAAAAAAAAAAATCAAATTATAAAATAAAAATGGCTCTTTATATTTGTAAATATTGTAAAAAAGAATTTACACAAAACAGAAATTTAAATCGTCACATTAGATTGTATCATGACGGTCCGTCCTCATCGTGGAAGTGTTTAACATGTAGCTTAAAATTTTCAAATCGCAATGAGTTTTTAAAACATGCACATCTTACACAACACATTAAAGAAATGGATAAAGCTAATTATGTTTATTGCGATGCATGTAATAAACATATTCCAAAATTAAATTATCATTATCATTTGAGGACAAATGACCATAAATTTAATTGTGACAAATCTACTGATACTAATAGTGTGAAATGCATTAAATCAGCCTTAAAAAATCGCATAGCTACATATATATTAGAGAATGATATTAAAGGAAACTTACATGGGGTCTTCACCTAAGATAATATCTGATATAATATGTGAGAGAACGTCGGCAGAATGAGAGAACAAATTTCTTCATGTTAATCTTAATCTTAAACAAGGGGAACACGTATCTTATAAGATTTCATAATCGAATGATTCTCGTGCAGTAAACTTGTGTCGTTTTTACACTTTTTTTAGTTTTTTCTTGTTTTTTAGTTAAAAAAAAATATATAATTTAGACCCTTGTCAATATTATACAATCCCTGGTCTATCATGGGATGCAATGTTAAAAACAACTAAAATTGAGTTGGAATTGCTAACTGATATTAACATGTATAATTTTGTTTTCCGGGGTATAAGGGGAGGTATTGTACAATGCAGTAAACGTCATTCCATTGCTAACAATAAATATATTAGTGATTATGATTCCACCAAGGAATCAAATTATCTTATGTATTTAGATGTAAATAATTTATATGGATATGCAATGTCTCATTATCTCCCCTATAAAAATTTTAAATGGGTTGAAGACATAGAAAATTTTAATATCAATAACATTAAAGAAGATTCCGATTTAGGATATATATTAGAAGTTGATTTAGAATATCCATCCACATTACACGATTATCATAATGATTTACCGTTTTGTGTCGAAAATAAAAAAATAGAAACAATGAAACAAATAAAATTAATTGCAGACTTAAATGATAAAACAAACTATGTAATACATTACAGAACATTACAACAATGTCTTCAACATGGATCGATTTTAAAGAAAATTCATAGAATTCTTCAATTTAATCAATCCAATTGGTTGAAGATATACATTGACTTAAATAACCACCATAGAACGTTAGCAAAAAACACTTTTCAACAAAATTTCTTTAAATTATTAAATAACGCCGTATACGGTAAAACTATGGAAAACGTTGATAAACGTAAAGATATTAAAATAGTATGTGAATGGGAAAGCAGGGGTAAGAGATTAGGTGCTAGAGCTCTTATAGCTAAACCCAATTTCCATAGTTCCCTTACAATTCACGAGGATATGGTTGCTATTGAGTTGGGAAGAGTAAAGACTGTATACAATAAACCAATTAACATCGGATTTTCGGTCTTAGAATTATCAAAATGGAAAATGTATAATTTCCATTATGACTATATGAAACCGAAATATCTCGATAATATTAGTTTGAACTATATGGATACCGATTCCTTTATTTATGACGTTACAACAAATGACATGTATGATGATATTCGAAATGATATAAGAACCCATTTCGATACATCAGCATATCCGCGAGATAATGCTTTTAACATACCATTGTTAAATAAAAAAGTATTGGGTATGATGAAGGATGAGTGCAATGGTAAAGTTATAAAGGAATTCATTAGCTTAAGAGCAAAAATGTATTCAGTTAAAATAGATAGGGATGATAAAGAAATTAAAAGAATAAAAGGTGTTAAACACTCAGTAACTAATAAATTAAATATAAGTGGTTTTAGGGAATGTTTAGATGATAAGAAATTAATTTATGATTATATGTATGTATTTAAATCTAAACTACATGAAATTTATACACAGCATATTAAAAAGTTAGTTTTAAGTTACTTAGATGATAAGCGTTTCATAAGAGAAGATGGTGTTGATACATATGCATGGGGACATTATCAAATAAATAAACCGTCATCACCAGCATCATCATCACCATCATCAACAAATTAAAGTTTGCGGAAGGAAAATATGGAATATGTTAATTATAATGGTATTCTACTTAATGAAGATTATCCCCCATCAATATCAACATCATTAAATATTTATAATGAAATGATGGAAGTTGTTAATTAAATTGTATAAATATAAATAAAGTTTTTTTTTTATATTTGTATATTTGCTTATATATACTTAGCTGGTGAGGCCTAACTCTATTTGTGAAAATAAAAATGCAAAACTTTTTTATTTCATTTTTCCCGACGTTTCGTGAATTTTATGTTCACTTCTTCAGGGGATTCGTCTACTAATATAAAATAAAAACATCAACATTTAATATTACAATAAATTGAATGTAACCAACTTACATTAAAAAAACAATTTTGTATTACATTAATAAATTTTTTAAATAATGAAAGCCACAGCTAGTGTCGTCATCTACTGTTTTTTAAAACAACTCTGTAACAGGCGCTTAAATTGTCAGTATCTTCTTTTTTATTCATTGTTCTGTTTATTTTCTGTTGAATTCTTAAGGTCTCTGTAGTATATCTTTTTCTCAAGTTATTTACCTTATCCAGTATTCGTATGTTGTCAAAATCAGGTTTGTGTTTTGTTTGTAATATGTGCTGTGATAATGCAGTGCTTTCTTTGTTTTTGTTTATGTCTGAGTTGTGTTCTCCCATTCTTGTCTCCAGATTTCTCTTTGTCGTCCCAATGTAAACTAAATCACAGCTGTTGTTGTTGTCTCCCTTGCATGGTATTTCATACACTACATTATTTTGTTGTAGTTTGTTTATTGGCATTTTTGTATTTGTAAATATTGCACTTAATGTTTTGTTTGGTTTGTAAGCAAAGCTCATGTCATTATTGTCTATTGCGTTTTTTTATGTTTTTATTGTCCGTGAGGCCCGGTATGTATTTTACACTGTAAAAATATTTTTCTTCCTTATCAATGTTACCATTTGTGTTTGTTATTATAGGTTTATAGGTAGATATTAGATTTTTAATTAAATTTGTAGGAAAAGCATTATCTCTAAGTACTTTCGTGATTACATGTTTATTTTTGTTATGGTATTGTTCATCACTAATATCAAGAACTCTACGTATACAATTTTTTGCAGTATTTACTATTTGAGATTTTGGTTGAGTAGCGTTGAAATTGATAATTCTGCCAGATGATGTATTTTTTGCATACCAATCAAACGTTATTTTATTGTCCCCTCTATGTAATTTTGTGTCAAGGTATGCTATTTCTCGGTTCGTTTCAACTTCAACGGTGAATTTAATTTTCGGGTGATACCCGTTGAGTGCTTTAAGTATATCGTCTTTGTCATTAATATCTATTACAGCCAGTATGTCATCTACGTACTTTGCCACATATTTAATGTTAACGTTCTTGTTGTGTAATTCTGCCAAGGCTACGTCAAGTAAATTATCCAATACAATATCGGCAATAGTTGGGAAAAGGGGATTTCCCATTGGCATACCGAAAATCTGTTTGTATACCTTGTTATTGTATGCAAAGTAGTTGTTGTCATTCAAACAGACTCAGTATTTCCAAGAATTTTGATTTTGGTATGCTAGTTTTCGTTTTAATAGTGTCCCATTTGTCCATAATATATTTTATAGCTGTGTAAACAGGAACATTGGTGAAAAGGGAAACGACGTCAAAAGAAACCAATGTGTCATTCTCATCAACGGTGGTGTCCTTTAGTTGTTTTTTTAGTTCCAAAGAGTTTTTAACATTATATTTTCCCGAGATAACATTTTTGAGTATGAGTCCTATGTGTTTGCTTAACGAATAGCACGGGACTTGAATAGATGATACTATGGGTCGTAAAGGTATCCCACATTTATGTATTTTAGGTAACCCGTAAATTCTAGGGGCTGTTGAAGCCGAACAAATGAGTCTATGTTTTTGCCAAGTATCTATATATTTATCCCTGTATAATGGACTAATAATGCTGTTATTAGTTCTAACTAATTTGCTGGTAGGGTCCGTATTCATAACTAGTCCTTGTCTCATCCAAATCAGGTATAAAAAACTTTTTGACGATAGATGATTTTGAGGCTTTCATGAAAAATCAGACTGATAGAAAAAGATATATAAGCACGAATGCAAGACAAAAACAAACGAGTAAACTTAATATACTGAAAGAAAAGTTATTTATGAAGCTGGGATTGGTTTATAATGAAAAATGGCTTAAAAACAGAACCGAAGTTGATATGTTGAATGCAGATGGTTGTTATCGTTAGGGAAAAAATTTGCTTTACCAATCAATAAACAGGGTTTTTCGCCACTGGAAATCATAGCAGATGTAGAACAGTGCATTCAGAAAATTGTAGAGATTACCCATGGGGAAAAGGATGAGACAAGGACTAGATTGGCAAATAGAATTACACTTTTTAAGAGGAACATACGGAACACACCTAAAGAGAAATTAATTTTAGCCATTTATGAGAAAACTTACACATTTTTGAAGAGACATAAGGACCTAATTATACTCCAATCGGATAAGGGAAACAAAACGGTTGCAATCTACAGGAAGGAATATGAAAGGAAAATGGAAAAATTACTTGAGGACAAAAATACTTACCAAGTTATGAATACGGACCCTACATAACTAAACATTTGTTCGGCTGCAACAGCCCCTAGAATTTACGGGTTACCTAAAATACATAAATGTGGGATACCTTTACGACCCATAGTATCATCTATTCAAGTCCCGTGCTATTCGTTAAGCAAACACATAGGACTCATACTCAAAAATATTATCTCGGGAAAATATAATGTTAAAAACTCTTTGGAACTAAAAAAACAACTAAAGGACACCACCGTTGATGAGAATGACACATTGGTTTCTTTTGACGTCGTTTCCCTTTTCACCAATGTTCCTGTTTACACAGCTATAAAATATATTATGGACAAATGGGACACTATTAAAACGAAAACTAGCATACCAAAATCAAAATTCTTGGAAATACTGAAAGTCTGTTTGAATGACAACAACTACTTTGCATACAATAACAAGGTATACAAACAGATTTTCGGTATGCCAATGGGAAATCCCCTTTTCCCAACTATTGCCGATATTGTATTGGATAATTTACTTGACGTAGCCTTGGCAGAATTACACAACAAGAACGTTAACATTAAATATGTGGCAAAGTACGTAGATGACATACTGGCTGTAATAGATATTAATGACAAAGACGATATACTTAAAGCACTCAACGGGTATCACCCGAAAATTAAATTCACCGTTGAAGTTGAAACGAACCGAGAAATAGCATACCTTGACACAAAATTACATAGAGGGGACAATAAAATAACGTTTGATTGGTATGCAAAAAATACATCATCTGGCAGAATTATCAATTTCAACGCTACTCAACCAAAATCTCAAATAGTAAATACTGCAAAAAATTTTATACGTAGAGTTCTTGATATTAGTGATGAAGAATACCATAACAAAAATAAACATGTAATCACGAAAGTACTTAGAGATAATGCTTTTCCTACAAATTTAATTAAAAAATCTAATATCTACCTATAAACCTATAATAACAAACACAAATGGTAACATTGATAAGGAAGAAAAATATTTTTACAGTGTAAAATACATACCGGGACTCACGGACAATAAAAACATAAAAAACGCAATAGACAATAATGACATGAGCTTTGCTTACAAACCAAACAAAACATTAAGTGCAATATTTACAAATACAAAAATGCCAATAAACAAACTACAACAAAATAATGTAGTGTATGAAATACCATGCAAGGGAGACAACAACAACAGCTGTGATTTAGTTTACATTGGGACGACAAAGAGAAATCTGGAGACAAGAATGGGAGAACACAACTCAGACATAAACAAAAACAAAGAAAGCACTGCATTATCACAACACATATTACAAACAAAACACAAACCTGATTTTGACAACATAAGAATACTGGATAAGGTAAATAACGTGAGAAAAAGATATACTACAGAGAGCTTAAGTTCAACAGAAAATAAACAGAAAAATGAATAAAAAAGAAGATACTGACAATTTAAGCGCCTGTTACAGAGTTGTTTTAAAAAACAGTAGATGACGACACTAGCTGTGGCTTTCATTATTTAAAAATTTATTAATGTAATACAAAATTGTTTTTTTAATGTAAGTTGGTTACATTCAATTTATTGTAATATTAAATGTTGATGTTTTTATTTTATATTAATAGACGAATCCCCTGAAGAAGTGAACATAAAATTCACGAAACGTCGGGAAAAATGAAATAAAAAAGTTTTGCATTTTTATTTTCACAAATAGAGTTAGGCCTCACCAGCTAAGTATATATAAGCAAATATACAAATATAAATAAAAGTAAGTGGCCAAAAATAAAGGAAAACAAATAAATTAAGTAGTTTATAAGAATATTAACATAGAAAAAGTAGTTTTAAAGAGTCAAATAAACATTTAATGTAAATGAAATAGTTTATAAGAAATTAACCATTGTAATTTAGATTATAAGTATATAAATGTATATTAAATAGTGTCTAAGATTCAACCATTGTTATTTAGACTATAAGATTGTTATATGAAAAATTTTAAATATAAAAATTAAAACAAGCAATTTTTATTTAATAAGACAGATAAATTGTAAGAATACATATTATATAAATAGATAGAGGTTTCATAATTGAATAATAATAATATTTTTGTTTATTTATTGAGATGACAGTGGTTAATAATAATATAAAAATAAAAGACTTTTTTATTTATACATATTAAAATAAATTTTTATTTTAAAAATATATATATATGATTAGATCTTAATACATTTATTCTTATATACTAACCATTAAAATATAAATATTCATGTATTAATTAGTTTCTTAAAAATAATGTTGATATAACTATAATATAATAATATTTAATATATAATGATTTAATAATAATTAAATTTTAAGAAAAAAAATAATTAATAAAGTTAAAATATAGGATTTTAAAAAATCAAAAAATTTTAAAAATGATTATTCTTATTTCAAATTAGATTTTCTCTTTAAACGTTTTTATCTTATGAGGATATTGATAAATATCCCTATGGAGAAATTTATATTAATTTTTTGTTATAGATCCTGGGATTTGTAAAAATAGAATAAGTATAAAAAGGATAAATTTATAATTAGTCAAAAGAGAATCAATCATTCAACTGGTTTATTAAGAACATAAAAAAAAAAATATATAAAATATATAAAATTTTATTTTTTATAGCTGTTATTTAATATTAATCGAAAAAATAACCACCGTAACCACTGCACCATTTCTCAAAATTTGGAATATTACGGTGTATCGTTCCAATAACTTTATACCCTGTGGATATTTCATTCGTATATAAGTTTAAAAAAAGTTCTCTATAGTATATACAATTATTGTGGTCATAAGTTAAATAAATTTTTTGAATGTGTTCTGTATATCTATTTAAAAGATATTTTCTATAACAGGTTTCTATCAAATCATTTAATGATTTTCTACAATAGTGCATATAATATTTTTGACTTATTATAAAAGCTGTACGAAAATCATATAATGTTACGCGTCTATCGTTTTAGGATTTATAACTTCACTAAAATCGTTACGATATAGGACAATTCTATTTGTTATTACCGTCCATTGTATATTCATCTTAAAATTATAATTTGAATTAATTCTTAAATTAAGATACCAATTATGTCTTCTTCGACACATGCAACATTTTTCATTATAGAAATTTGTACCCCTTAGTTTTGAAATGGTATTCGCACACTTTATGCAAATCTTATGGCCGCATTTAACCATTTCTATACAAATCATTTCAGAACTGTTTTCAATCAAACATATGGGACATATAAACATTAAAATTGTTAGCTACTACTACACGATCGTTTACCATAACAATTTGATGAATCTGAAACAGTTTTTCTATGTCCAATGCTAGTAAAATGGCTGCCGATGGTTCGTAAAAGTATTTATATTGATCCTTATACATTTTATAAAGATCTTGAGATAAATTGTATTCATATAATTGTATCCCTGTAAAATAGATTAATTAATATAGTATTGCTTATATGAATTATATTATTTATATTACCCTTTAGATTGTTATCAACTTCTTCATATACGTCTCCAAGTATGCCTGGCCTAAAAGATTCAATATAAATCATATGAAAATATAAAAAAAGAAAAAAAAAAAATATTTTAATTTAACAATTTTAAGTCAGATCTATATAAGTCTATATGTTTATGTTGATTTCTCCTACAATTCTAAAAAATCATTATATAAATATTTTCATTTTAATATAAAAAATTTTATTTTAAAGAGATTAAGTATGTTTTCCTTAATAGCTAAGAAATAAGAAGTTTTGTAAAGTATATTCTTATAAGTTAATTCTTTAATCATTTTAACATTGATAAAATCTATATCTAATACACAAATTTTTCTAGGAAAAAAAAAATCATATAAAATCAACAGCAGCGTTAAGGAGTATGGTTTGGTTTATATACATATAATCCTGAGCATCTAAATAAAAAAATTATAATTAATATATACATATCGATTGAATATCTAAAAACACAGTTGAGACTGTGGGTTTCATATTTAAAAATGAGTTTACTCTTTAAATCCTTTCATTGTAAATATAATTATTATCCATTTGATGAATCTAATATATTAAAATTAATTTTAATCTAAAATATATTTAAATATATTATATATATATATATATATATATATATATATATATATATATATATATGTATATATATATATATATATATATATATATTGTTGGCAATACCAAAGACAATTAAACGCCGTCTTAAATTGATAGCAGCTTTGTATTGCCATCAGCTGTCAAATAAGAAATTAACATAAAAGTCATTCTAAGTTTGAGATTTATATTGACCAGTACCCTTCTTTATATACCATTTAATAGTAATAAAACCCTTTTATATTATACTTAAAACAAAGTGTTTTAATTGATATACCCTGAAACCGATAAGAATACAACAAGTGGCGACGAGGAAAACTGAATAAAATGGCAACAAGATCGTTGGAAAATGTGGTTGGTGAAATATTGTCCCGACAGCAAGAGGCGATGGACAATCAACAGAGGTTGATGGAAATGCTTATCAACATATCACAAAGCAACTCCACACCTGCAACACTATCGTCTACATCAGCATCGACATAATTTCTAAAAACATTAGAGAATTTAATTATGATCCGGCGGAAGGTAACATATTTGCTACGTGGTACGACAGGTACGAGGACATTTTCCTAACAGAGGCACACGATCTTGATGATGCATCAAAAGTGAGGTTACTCCTACGAAAATTAAATACGGAAGTATTTAATAAGTACAGGGATTACCTACTCCCAAGAAAACCTCGGGATGTAAAATTTGCCGACACAGTTGAAATATTAAAAAAATTGTTTGGACGAAAAGAAAGTTTATTTAGTATTCGTGTCAAGTGTATGCAAAATGTTCGAGGCGCAACAGATGACATTATAGGTTATGCCGCCATTGTAAATCGTCTTTGCGAAAATTTTTTGCTTATCAAATGCAGTGCTGACAACTTTAAATGCCAAATTTTTGTAAATGGTTTAAAGAGTGAAAAAGATGCCGACATAAAAGCGCGCCTGTTAACCTTATTAGAGAGGGAAACAGAGACAGAACCAACTACAATAGACAAATTAGTGGCAGAGATACAACGCATTGAAAGTGTTAAGAACGACGTTAGCGTTAATGATGTTAACCCAACAGCAAATGTTAACAAAATTAAAACAACAACATGTTTGGGCAACACAGCTACACAATTGCCAAAACGACCCTGTTGGCTGTGTGGAGAAATGCATTTCGTACGTGACTGCAAATATACAAAACACAAATGTGGTTCATGTGGTAAAACAGGCCACAAGGAAGGGTTTTGCTCATGTTTCCCCGATAAAAACACAAATAAACAACAATTTAAACAACAATCAAAACAAAAATTCAGCAAACAAAAATATATTAAAAGCGTGCATACAGCAACAACAAACACAACAATCAAATGCAGAAGGTATGTCGTTTTATCTATTAACAAGGTAAAGGTGAAACTACAGCATGATACTGGATCAGATGTTACAATTATTTCTAAACAAACGTGGATAAAAATCGGAAAGCCATCATTACAGACATCAAGTCTTATACCCCGTGATGCTTCAACAAACAACATACACATTATTGGAGAGTTCGAGGCGATGGTATCTATCAATAACACCGATATTTTTTGTAACATTTTAGTTTCTTCTATTCCAGATTTAAATCTTTTTGGGTCTGACCTAATCGAAAAATTTTAATTGTGGAATAAAGCTGTCGATTCATATACATCATGTTTCAACGTAAATCTCAATAAATCACTAACAGCAATGGAGTTACGCCAACAATTTCTGGATTCCTACTCAAAATGGCCTCAAATTTACCAGATAAAATCAATTTCATCTTCAACTATAATTGAGAGTCTACATGATTTTACAACAGCTTTTGGTAATCCAGAATTAATCGTGAGTGATAATGGAACTCAATTTTCCAGCCAGAGTTTTTCCAACTTTTGTTTACTAAATGGCATTCAACACATTTTCACAGCACCGTATCAACCCCAATCCAACGGACAAGCGGAAAGGTTCGTGGATACCATGAAACGTGCACTAAAAAAGTTAGAGGGATCCGGAACAGCAAAAGAAAATTTGTACACATTTCTTCAGTGTTACAGGTCTTCGCCAAACAAAACAACGGGTAAAACACCATCTGAATTGTTCGTGGGGAGAAAAATAAGGATAAATTTAGACTTAATTAAAAAACCACCAATAGATGTTCCTATTCGTAATACAACAATGGAAAATCAATTCAATAATCAACATGGAGCCAAACAAAGAACGTACAACATCGGAGCAAAAGTTTTAGTAAAATTATACAAACTAAATAAAATGAAATGGGGTTCAGGAATTATTATAAAGAAACTTGGTAATGTTATGTACGAGGTAAAAATTACAAATATTCCTAACTTCAGAAATGTAAGATGTCATGCAAATCAAATTCGACCAGAGTTCTCAAACAACATTGCTTTCAGCACTTCATCATTAACATCAATACTGGATTGCTTTGACTTACAACCAATATCTTTTAACCCATCAGCAATAATAAACAATAATAATAATGAACAGGAGAGAATGGAAACCAGTCAACATGACTTACAACAACAACTTAATCAAGATGAATCGCCTATAGATCCACAACCGGTATGTATCACTGATCAGTCTTCTTCAGAGCATAAAGCTATTTTACAAGATGACCCTCCTTTAAACAATGAATCCGCGGAGCGAAATAATATTCAACAAGAATTTCGAATGACACATCCAGCTGTGTATCCAATTGCTCCACCAACATCGAATACTGCAACCCACACCAACTCCGATGTGGAAATACGGAGATCAAGTAGAAGCCGAAAACCTCCCTTTTGGGCACCATATTATATAACTAAAACTAGGGGAGATGTTGGCAATACCAAAGACAATTAAACGCCGTCTTAAATTGATAGCAGCTTTGTATTGCCATCAGCTGTCAAATAAGAAATTAACATAAAAGTCATTCTAAGTTTGAGATTTATATTGATCAGTACCCTTCTTTATATACCATTTAATAGTAATAAAACCCTTTTATATTATACTTAAAACAAAGTGTTTTAATTGATATACCCTGAAACCGATAAGAATACAACATATATATATATATATATATATATATAGTCCTCCACTTTCGATTATATTGATAGAGTTTCATCATCTATTTCAAAATTATATAAAAAAAAAAATTAGTCATTTTTTATGTTTAAATTTATATCAAAAACAAGAATTTTTACCTGCTTTTTTCCAAGCGAATAACTTTTCGCGAAACTCCATATATATCCTAATGGAGATATAGCTTCCTGCATGTCCTCTCTTTGCATAACCTTTAAGCTTTTATAAGTCGCTTGTTTAGCTTGAATATAACTCAATATTAAAAAAATATTATATTATATATAATATAAAATACCCTTTAAATATTTAAAAAAACAGATTCTATATTGATTTCCTTCAATAGTTTTTAAATCTTCATCGTTCTGGTTCTTGGTAGCATTTAAAAGATTATAACCATTCGAATATTTTAATGGAATATCATAGATTTCCTTTTAATAAGTTTATAATTCAAAGTACGTTTCGCTTTCAATTGTTTTATTTTATGCAATCTGTTTTCATTGATTGTAAACCTTTCTTAAATTATTACATTCATTTAATTATCTGCTGCGCTTTCATTAACATCAACTATTGCAGAACTTTCCATTGTTCTCAATTAAAATTTTGATTTTTTTTTAATTATTGTTAATACTTTTCACTAAACTATATACACACGTTTAAGATAATATTGTTACGTTTTTCCTTTAATAAACGCGTTTGAGTTCTTTTAATTGCAAATCCGAATAAAAACACACACTTATTCAACTTAACAAACTTTATTAATTATTTTGTTCACAATTGTTAGTTACGAACAGAACCGTTTTTCAAAACA
Organism: Pollenia angustigena; assembly: GCA_930367215.1. Classification (NCBI taxonomy): domain Eukaryota; kingdom Metazoa; phylum Arthropoda; class Insecta; order Diptera; family Polleniidae; genus Pollenia; species Pollenia angustigena. The sequence goes on along the minus strand of OV884059.1, from coordinate 53,467,772 downwards.
GACTAAACTAATTTTACATGAGTCACCCCTTTTTATATTTCATAATTATTTCTAGATTTTTCCTGAACCTTCCCGTAAAAACTATTTATTATGTTCTATAACCATTTCTAGAAATTACTGGGAAATTTATATAGGAATTATTTTTAAAATAACAGTTGTGTTGAAAATTATACATGACAATTTTAAGTAACATAAAACTATAACTTACAAGATAACTTATAACTATAACTATAAATAATTCTAAGATAATTTAACTTTCGTAACACTGCCCTCCACTTAAGCCTGTTCGTCCCGAATAGGCTTAGATTCTCCTTTTCCATAATGGGCTAGTCGTTCTAGATGTACCACTTTCATTTTTGATCTTGGGCTCTTATATTTCTGGATCCGATACACCACGTCATTCAATTTCTTTATTACTTTATATGGGCCATCCCAATGAGTCTGCAGCTTTGGAGATAGTCCTTTCTTTCGTTGCGGATTAAAAAGTAAAACCAACTGGCCCTCTTTGAAACCTTCCGAATTTGCCGCTCGATCGTATCTGGCTTTCATCTTGTCACTGGACAGCTTAATCCGACTTCGCACGAACTCATGAAGTTCATTAAGGTCATCTTGTTCCTGTGAGGTAGAGCCTTCATTGCTGCCATCTGTTGGTCCAGGCTTAACACCAAATTCTAGATCTCCAGGTAGTCTGAGCTCCGTTCCAAAGACAATTTTGGCAGGTGTACGAGAGGTGGAATTATGAACAGCTGATCTATATGCCAACAGAAACTTTGGAATGTGTTCATCCCAGTCCTTCTGATGAGTGCTTACTACTTTACGCAAGTGTTCCTCTAATGTGCGGTTAAATCTTTCAACCATGCCATCGGATTGTGGATGCAAAGGAGTTGTTCTAGTTTTCCTTATTCCGTACAATTCGCACATTTTTTTGAACACAGCAGATTCAAAATTTCTGCCTTGGTCAGAGTGTAATTCTATTTGAACTCCGTAGCGGCACACCCAGTTATTCAAAAATACGTCCACAACGGTTTTGGCTTCTTGATTTGGGATGGCATACACCTCTGGCCATTTACTAAAGTAATCGATAACAACTAACACATAACGGTTGCCGGCATCACTCACAGGAAAAGGTCCGGCTATATCCATTGCGATTCGCTCGAATGGGGCACCCGAATTGTACTGTTGAAGCGGTCCCCGACTTCTCCTTGTTGGTCCTTTGGCGGCAATGCATTGGGTGCAATTTGATATCCAATCGGCCACAGCTTGTTGGCACCCAACCCAGTAGAAACGTTGTTTTAATTTTTCTAGTGTTTTTGTTACGCCAAGATGGCCACCACTTGGACCATTATGGAATTCATTTAAAACTTCATGTACTTTTGACGATGGCACTACAATGAGGTTACGAACTGATTTTCCATCGGCACTTTCCCATGCTCGGTACAGGCAGCCATTTATCAACTGTAGGCTGTTCCATAGGGCCCAGTAGGCTTTTGTTAGGGGACTTTCAGATGATATTTCGTTTCGATTCGGCCTTCTGCCTTCTTCTTTGGCCATCATAACTTTCTCTAATATAGGGTCAGTTTTCTGTGCCATTGACCAGTCTTCGTTGGACTCTATCTGCAGTAGGCGAACTTCACAGTTGTATTCCTTTCCTTCAGCCTTTACACAATGCTTGCATTCCAGTTTGCAGGGTCGTCTTGATAGAGCATCCGCATTGCCATGTTTTCCACCTTTTCTGTGCTCAATGGTAAAATCATAACTTTGTAGGCGCTCAATCCAGCGAGCTATCTGACCTTCCGGATTCTTGAATTGCAGCAACCACCTTAGTGCAGAATGGTCTGTTCTTAACTCAAAATGTTGACCATACAAATACTTGTGGAAATGTTTTACGCACTCTAGAACTGCCAGAAGCTCTCTTCGCGTCACGCAGTAATTTCTCTCAGGCTTCGAAAGTATTCGGCTGTAATAGCCCACGACTCGCTCTACGCCATCGACCACTTGGGAAAGCACACCTCCAATTCCGTATCCGCTCGCATCGGTATCAAGCACAAATTTCTCTCCAGTAATGGGGTAAGCCAAAATTGGTGCTGAGCACAACAATTCCTTTAGTTTCTGAAATGCTGTTTCCTGTGCTTCACTCCAGATGTATTTTTGCGCCTTTTTAGTCAATTCGTGTAAACTTGCAGCAATATTTGCAAAGTTTGGCACAAAGCGCCTGTAGTATGTACATAGGCCTAGAAAACTGCGTAATTCATGAATATTTTTCGGGCGTGGCCAATCCATTACAGCTTTTATTTTATCGTCGTCCGTTGAGATGCCTTTGGAGATTACACGATGTCCCAGGTATTTTACTTCCTTCTGGAACAGTGAGCATTTCTTAGCATTTAGTTTTAGTCCTGCCATTGATATACGTTTCATCACCTCTTCTAGGTTTTTCAGGTGTTCATCAAATGTTTTCCCCATTACAATAATGTCGTCAAGGTACACCAAACATGTCTTTCGGTGAAGACCTTTTAACACCTGCTCCATTAAACGCTCGAATGTAGCCGGAGCATTGCAGAGTCCAAATGGCATCACATTAAACTGCCATAAGCCATCACTTGCGCTAAACGCAGTTTTCTCCTTATCATTTTCCGCAATTTCCACTTGCCAATAACCGCTCTGCAAATCCAATGTAGTAAACCATTCCGTTCCGGCTAACGTGTCCAAGGTATCATCAATTCTAGGCAATGGATAACTATCTTTTTTCGTGACGTCATTCAGTTTTCTGTAATCTACGCAGAATCTGGTACTCCCATCTTTCTTTTTCACCAAAACCACTGGTGAGCTCCAAGGACTTGACGATGGTTTAATAACTCCGTTCTTTTCCATCTCGCTAACTAGCTCTTTTACTTCATTGCGCTTTGCTAGAGGAATGCTTCTTGGCGCCTGTTTTATTGGCTTAGCTTCGCCTGTGTTGATTTCGTGTTTCACGATTGACGTTCTACCTTGGTTTTGACCTTTCAAAGCGAATGCAGAGGCATATTTTCTTAGTAGTTGTTTGGCCTTATTTTTGCAAGGCGGTGCTAGCTTTTCGGTCCATTTTCGCACATGTTCCTCTAGTGGCTCGTGGTCTTTGCTAATTCTCCTGGCTACGCCTTGATGCTGCTCGCAATTAATTACTGCCTCTGTTGAAGTACATTGTCCAATCTTGAAGTTCTGCGTAAGGACTTTTTCACTGCTGGATAAATTTAATACTCTCACAGGAACTAGACCCTTGCTGGGTTTTACGAGGGCATTCGATGTTACGATATCTCCTTTAACTTCTGCTGGCTCTACCACCCATAAACTGTTGTCCTCACAATCTCCCTCCATTCGCGCCCATACTAAGATTTCTGATTTGGGTGGCAGTTTTTCACGTTGAAGGGCGATTAGCTGTCTTACATGGGCCTTGGTTTCGTATCTAACTTCAAGGGGTATTTCCGCATCACGCCAATACATAATTTGCTGACCCATATCCAAATGAATACCATGTTCAATCATGAAATCTGCGCCAATGATTACCTCGTCTACAATATCAGCCACAATAAATACGTGATGGGCGATTGCATTGGCCATACTTAATTTTGCTTTTACTTTTCCATAGACAGTGGCAGACTCGCCTGTAGCTGTTCGCAGACATCCCATGCCCCGCGGTGCTAGCTATTTTTAGTTTAAAGGTGACTCTTGTGCCACCTGGTGACTAGCACGTTGGTTGTTTCCTGGTGGCGAGGAAGATCTCGATCGTCGTCTTGGTGCTTTGCAGTTTCGCTGAATATGGCCAGTTTTACCGCAGTTATAGCATTTTACTTTGCTTCTCTCCCAAAGCCTGCAAAACTGCCTCCTTCATGCTTCTCATTTCCTTCAAAATATCTCCTTCGTCTTCGGCTGTTATATCGAGCTTGCGCACCATGCATATATGCGGTTTTGAAATTATTCTAGCGGTTTCTTGTGCTAGGGCAAATGATACCGTTTCTGCAAATGATGGCTTCTGTGATGCACATACCGCTAGTTTTACATCAGCATCCCGTATACCGTTTACAAATGCCTCGGTCTTAAAATAATCTAGCAATGGATGACTTTCACCTGGATAAGTAAGCTGCACCAAGCGCTCAATCTCTAATGCGAAATCCTGTAGCGTCTCGTTTGGCTTTTGTACTCTACCCCGTAATTCCATTCTGAATATTTCTTTTCTATGTTCACCACCATACTTGCGTTGCAGTGCTGCCATAATGTCATCATAATTATTTCTGCAACTTACTGGTACACTTTCTAGAATTTCAGCCGCAGTTCCTTTTAAAGCCAGAATCAGCTCTATGGCTTTTTCTTCATTGTTCCAAGCATTTTTATTGGCAACTGTGTCAAACTGGAACTTAAACACATTCAATGGTGAGCTGCCGTCAAAACTTGGAGCTCTTATTCTATTCGAGACTTCTGGAAAAACTCGCACCACTCCCTCTTGGCACTGAAGACTATTTACTCTTTCTTCCAGATGATGAAGTTTTCCATCAAAAACCGTGACTTGTGTTTTCACATTAGTGACTTGAGTTTTTACATCAGTGACTTGTGTTTTTACATCAGACAATTCTATTTCCATATCGTCTACTCTTTCGTTTATAACAGTAGAAATCTCTTGAAGCTTCTCAAGTTTTTCATTAGTAGCCTGAAGTTTCTCGTTTGTCACTTTAGAATTTTCTTGAATTTCGGCTAAGATGGTGCTTGCATTTTCTTTTACCATCTTCTCCATATTTTTAAAATTTTCTGCTACGATAGCTTTTGAATTTTCTTCCATTTTTCTAGAGGTTACAGCCGAATTTTCTTTTACCATTTCCTCCATTTTTCTAGAATTTTCTTCCATTTTTCTAGAAGTTTCTGCCGACATTTTTTCCATTTTCTCCATCATAGCAGCAAACATTGTACCAAGATCCATGTTGCTTGTTACTGCACGGGTAGCAACTTCTATTTCTTCTTTTTCTTCAAATTCATAAGTTGCGATGTCAATATTGCGTCGCTTAAATTCATCGATTAATCTTTTCTGCAGCTCAGCTTTATTTCCAGCAGTAGGCAGATCCAACTTGCCCAACTCTTTCTTCAGCTGTTCAACTTTTAGCTCATCGAATTTCATTGTTGTTTGTATAGTTTTTTTTTTATTATTTTATTTTATTTTTTTTTTTTATTGCAATTTCACTTCTGACACCAATTGTTACGTTTTTCCTTTAATAAACGCGTTTGAGTTCTTTTAATTGCAAATCCGAATAAAAACACACACTTATTCAACTTAACAAACTTTATTAATTATTTTGTTCACAATTGTTAGTTACGAACAGAACCGTTTTTCAAAACAGACTAAACTAATTTTACATGAGTCACCCCTTTTTATATTTCATAATTATTTCTAGATTTTTCCTGAACCTTCCCGAAAAAAACTATTTATTATGTTCTATAACCATTTCTAGAAATTACTGGGAAATTTATATAGGAATTATTTTTAAAATAACAGTTGTGTTGAAAATTATACATGACAATTTTAAGTAACATAAAACTATAACTTACAAGATAACTTATAACTATAACTATAAATAATTCTAAGATAATTTAACTTTCGTAACAATATAAATACTAAAAGAAATAATCGTATTCAGATTAATATAGATATATTAAACTTATTTTAAGATCTGTTAGTCTTAAAGTAAGAATTATATTCTTAATATAATATAAAATCAGGAATTTTCTTCTTAGTTTAAGAATATTAAATTTATTTTAAGAATTAAAAATTTTAAAATAAGAATTACACTCTTGATATAATCTAAAATTAAGAATATTATTTTTAATTCAAAACTTTTTTCTTGTTTTAAGATTTTTATATTGTTTTAAGGTTATAGTTTTTATTTTAAAGTTTTTTTCAAGACTTTATTCTCCTTTCAATTACACAGTTCTAAAATCAAGTATGCCATAGCTTAATTTTAGATTACAGCTTTTTTCTTAAGCTACGTTCAGACTGATGAAATATTTGATAGCAAACATCAAATATTTCATTAACGTAGTCTGAATACAAAATATTTTTAAGTGTTACATAAAATACCAGCTAATTTTAAGCAAATAAAAGTATTTACCGGTAAACAAATATTTATCCAATGTGAATATAGTGTGAACATAAAAAAAAAAAATCAAATATTTTAGTAGTTTTTGATATTATAAAAAATTGTAAGAGTAAAAACGACAAATAATTTTAGCCATGTTAACGATAGAAGCAATTTTTCCTGTAAGTTTTCAGATTCTTTACAGTTTTAAAGATTTTTATAATTAAATTTTTATAATTATTATACTTTGCTATCGTTATTAACAAATTTTTACGAATTTCCGCTAATATAATAATTTTTATAGAATTTTTGCTTTCCTTATAATTTTAGGCATTTTTAATAAATTTTATGGCTTGTTTGAAATGTTAAAATTGTTCGCTTATTTTCGCTATTATTACAAAACATTTTTTTTTTGCTATTTTCCCCACAATTTGTTTTTTTTTTACTGATTAAGCGATTTCGAATATATATATTTTAGGGTTTTGTATCCAAGTTTGTAATTTTTCACAAATTTTAGCTATGTTCCCGTTAACCATTGTCTTCCAGTTTATTCTTTTGTATTCTCCTGTTCTAACACTATAAGAGATGCAACTCCACAGTATAAAACAAATAATGCTAATGCGCTCATTTTTAGTATTTGTGAAATATATTTTCATTTTTGAAAACTTTAATTAAATATTTATTTGATACAAATATTTGTTTAAGTCTGAACGCATGGCAAACATGATTTAATTTATTTTATTTGACACTATTTGACAACTGTTTTAACAAACAAAAATTGTTACATATTTGAGCTTAGTTCGAATATTAAACAAAATATTTTTTTATTTCACACAGTTTGAAGCATAATATCAGAACAAATATTTTTATTAAATATTTCATTAGTCTGAACATACCTTTAGTATACCGATTGTTAAACGATAAAATAATTTATATAAATCCTCTGAGCTCATATGTCTATATTTATAAAATTTTTTTAAATTTAATAAAGGTTTATAAAACAGATTATGTATGAAAATTTGGCTAAATAAACGTTTAATAAATTAAATAATCATTTATAAATACGGGGGGATAGACTATAAAAATAAAAAATTAACACTTCACATCCTTTTTCAATCCTTATTTAAAATATTCTGAAACTAGCGATTCACATTTCACTTAATATAATATTCGATTTTAATTTTTATTTAAATAAATTCATAAATTGCTTAAATCTATAACCCACGAATTTATTGGTTTGTGTATACTTACATGTTTTTTATTTTTAAATTATGATAATGTTCAAATTTGTAAATATTAACTAAATTTTTTTGTTGTTGATATGTTTAAAAAATTAATTAATAGAAGACAACTTCTAGTTGTGAGTACCGTTAGTAAACTAAAAACTTTCTTGATTTAATTTGATTGATTGATAGAAAATATAACATAAACAAAATATATTCTTAATTCCATACATTGAATATCGTTGCTTAACATAAATGCATCATAGACAAAATGTTGTATAAACAAAATCAATATTCGATAATTTCATACATTGAAATAAAATTGTTAAACAAAGATGCAACATTGTGGAATAAACAAACAACATTAATATTAAATAGAAAAAATTTAAAAAATTGAAAAAACTAAAGTGCTTAACTTATTGGTTTTATTTTTGACACTTATTTTTATAGTTTTATTCTAGGAATTTACTATTTCTTTCGGATTATGACACAAAGTGATTAAGTATATTTTATAGTTTATGGACATACTTTAGTGTGAGCAGTGGTCACTGACCACCCACAAAATATAAGACTAAAATATTTTAAAATAAATTAAGTACATTTAAATATGTATGCTAAGTACGTATGTATGTTTGTGCTCGTTGATGTTGACAAACATTTATAAGTGCTTGCACAATTTTATGGACTAACACAAAAGAATAAAAAACCTAAAGAAACGTTTAAAAATATATGTAAGTGTAATCATATGTGCACTTATGTTGTAAATGTTTATATTATTTTATATTAATGAATATTCTAAAATGTTGTAAATAGGGATTATAAGGATGAATATTAAGGGTTATAAGAATTTCATCAAATAATAACAATTCAGCATTACATACATATATATATATAATCAATTAAACATAATTATAAATATCCAGTTTGTATAATTTAAATTTTTGAAGAAATAAAATACGATATATTAAACATAGTTGGCATAAGCGACTTAAAGTTTATGGTTTACATTAATTTTTTAATATATAATATAAAAAGTGAACTATATACATAAGTATAGTTTGGGATTTTTTTTTGTGGTTTTTAATTATATAAATAGTTGCTATTGTATAATATTCTATGGGTTGTTATGGAATGGGTTTATGGTTTATTATTAAACTAGAAAAAAAATATAAAGTGGTTATAATAATACATTATGCGCATATATTTTAGGTTTTTCCTTATCAAGCATTCAAAAACCCTATGTTATCCTCATTTTTAAAACATCTTTATTGATTTTGTTATATGATTTTAGTTTTTTTCTCAATAATATTTAATTCTAATGGTATAGTCAACTTCAAGTTTATACCATATATAAACTTTTACTAAATGTTATCAAATCATTAAATAAACCATATTCTATGGTTATTTAAATAGAAATTTTATTGCATCAACATGTATAAGGTTTAAATGTATACTATATCAACAGGTTAAAGGTATATATGTAATATAAGCATAGATCGAATTAAATTCTTCACTAAACTTATATTGTAGAATATCAAATTAACGATATATGTATTAATTAAACACTACGAGTTCGTTAATATAAACAAATGATATAATATCTTTAAGAATAAAATTTTATCAACATACATACGTATATCAAAGAAAAAAGTTAAAAATGTATCAGATTAATTATTTAGTTGGTATAAGCGACTTTAAATTTATGTTAAACGTTAATTTTTTAATTTATATTCAAATCAACGCTTAAATCCTCTCAAAATATCCATTTTATTGGTATTTTCTTCACAAACTTATTAAAATCCTAAATAAATATTAAAATCAACGCTTAAATCCCCTCAAAATATCCATTTTATTGGTATTTTCTTCACAAACTTATTAAAATCTTAAATAAATATTCAAATCAACGCTTAAATCCCCTCAAAATACCCATTTTGTTGGTATTTTATTTACAAAATTATTAAAATTCTAAATAAATATTCAAATCAACGTTTAAATACCCTCGAAATATCCATTTTGTTGATATTTTCTTCACAAACTTATTAAAATCTTAAATAAATATTCAAAACAACCCTAAAATACCCTCGAAATACCCATTTTGTTGATATTTTGTTCACAAAATTTTTAAAATCCTAAATATATATTTAAATCAACCCTTAAATACCCTCGAAATACCCATTTTATTGGTATTTTCTTCACAAAATTATTAAAATCTTAAATAAATATTCAAATCAACCCTTAAATACCCTCGAAATACCCATTTTGTTGGTATTTTATTTACAAAATTTTTAAAATCCTTGAATTAGATTAATTATTTATTTGGTATAAGCGACTTTAAATACATGTTATACGATAATTTTTTAATTTATTACATAAAAAGTGAATTATCTATATATTATAGCTATCAAAACGGGTATTCTTGTAGAAGAGTATGCAATATGTAAAGTTTTGAAATATCGATTGTGATTGTTCAACACATAAGGTTGGATGTATGTATATGACTGGTAATTTAACTATGAAACTCAATTGATAATGTTAACCATTTGTTAACAAAACTTTGTAAAGGGTTTAAAAATATATATATAATATATATATTTATATAAAATGTATATACAAAATATTTTCTCTCCAATGCTGCGAACCTTACGGATATCTTATTAAGTAAACCAACCGACTGTAGGGTGAAAATAAAATCACAAACTGTGAACACCTCTAATGACATGTATCCAACTATAAACTGTGAACACCCATATAAGCATGTATTCAACTACAACTGTGAACATCCCTAATGACATGTATCCAACTACAAACTGTGAACACCCCTAATGGCTTGCTCCCAACTTTGTATGAAAAAAGTGCCGTAGAACCCCTCTATTCCTACTTCTTTCTATTAAACAATCACGTAATATCTCAAAGCTGATTTCTAAGTTATGACACTCATATGGTGTAAGCAAAACAGTAAAAATATGTTTAAACCATCGTTGGCATTCGTCAACAGTACTTAAACTAAGAGCAGCTATTAAAGCATTTTTTAATAGAGGCCTTAAAATATGTTTCCTTCCCAACCTTGCGTCTAAATCTTTGCAAATAATGTGAATGTAATGACATTTACACCACTGCAATACCACAAAGTTTGGTTCTAAATTCGGATTTATTTTAAATTTATTTAAGAATTCGGCACAAGCATTAAGGTATTCTATTAAGTTTTGATTGTTAAAACTTTTTAACACGGCACCGTATAATGCGGCACTAACGTCAGTGCAAACCCTTTTACAGTAAGGCCATTTGAACTGATATTTTACTTTGTACTCTTTTAAAAATAGCTTTAAATTATCTAAATAATCACATATTTGCTTCATTGTATGTGCAGAGAGAATTGCTTCTGCTATAGGAAGAATTTTTATTAACTTCCAATTTCTTAGGACTATTTTATAAGTTAAAATTCTTTTTTTAGCACAATCTAAAGTTTTTACACTTTCGCCTGAAGCATCTAAGTGCAATGTAAATTTTGAATCTTCAAGGATTTTATTATTGCTTGAGATTGTCTCAAACGTATATTTCTCCCATGTGTAAACAAGAAAGGGAGAAGAAAGCTTATGAATATAGTTCTTATATGGACCCATTTGCATTAAGTAAAGAGCATAAAATGGATATTTGTGATAACATCTCTCAATGTATCCTTCAGATTTAATTTTTCTATACGTTTCTAATTTTTTAATATTTTGAAAATTTCCTTTTTCCGCAATATCATCTGCGGTATTCAAAATTTGTTCTTTTCTAAATAAATATGCTTTCTTTCTCTTGAGTTTATTTTTAAACACATGTCTTTTTACTCCTCTTATTTGACCAACTTTAATCTCATTTTTGGCATGATGCAACTCTTTTGTACTGTAAACATTTACATGACCTTGCGGTTTTATCGTAAATCGAAAAGTAGTGCAATCGTTAAATTTACAATATGCATACAATAAAGTATGTTTAATGCATTTTTTTATATTATAGAAACATAATATACAAACATTGTTATATTTTAAATATTCTTCTCTAATAATATCTTCGAAAAGTTTCTTTTGTGTTATTTTGTCTGTAGTTTCTATACTTACAGTATCTAAATTAACAGTAAAAGAGCAATCAAAAATATTTGCTTTAAATCCTCTCATAGGTTTATTGCACTTTGATTTTGAACGTATTACGTTTCTGTTGCATTTTTCATTCGGATTAGGTTCTTTTCTATATTTTTCCGGTTTGTGCTTTGTTGTGATACAGACGTGTATTTTTAACCCCGCATACGTTTTGAACTATTAATTAATCATATTTGATTTTGTAATATACGCAGCGAATGGACGCTTAAAAATAAATTATATATTTTGTTATTTAAATTATTTAACATAATAGTGAACAATTCAAACATTAAATAAAGAAAAATAGTAAAAATATATACATACATACATACGTATGAATGTTCATATATGTGTATGCATACATACTCTCAACAAAAACCTTTTTTTTTGTATTGTTGTAAAAACAATAAATAATACAAATATTTAAATCACAGCAAACGGTGAAAAACAAAAACAACTCTTTGCATGAGTAAGAACAGTGAAACAACGCTAAGGCAAAATTACGTTTCTGTCGCATTTTTCATTCGGATTAGGTTCTTTTCTATATTTTTCCGGTTTGTGCTTTGTTGTGATACAGACGTGTATTTTTAACCCCGCATACGTTTTGAACTATTAATTAATCATATTTGATTTTGTAATATACGCAGCGAATGGACGCTTAAAAATAAATTATATATTTTGTTATTTAAATTATTTAACATAATAGTGAACAATTCAAACATTAAATAAAGAAAAATAGTAAAAATATATACATACGTATGAATGTTCATACATGTGTATGCATACATACTCTCAACAAAAACATTTTTTTTGGTGTTGTTGTAAAAACAATAAATAATACAAATATTTAAAGCACAGCAAACGGTGAAAAACAAAAACAACTCTTTGCATGAGTAAGAACAGTGAAACAACGCTAAGGCAAAATAAAATGAAAGAAATGTTTATGTGACCGTTCAGGCAAACGAAAATAATGCTGAAATAAATAAAACAAAACAATATTAACTATCTAACGGCTAAGCCTATTATTCGAACACGTTCTCTTTCACCCTCGGTGTTCACAAAAACGGTGGATAGTTATACATTAAAAAATATTAATCTGTCTTTGGGGACAAGTGTTGTAGCGTCCGCAAGTATTACCGCGGCGGAAAAAACAATCTTAGTGAGAGATGATTCCATAAACTCAAATACAGACGCAATGGAGAACCCTTTAGTGAAAAATTGTCAAAAGCCTCAAATACAAGTTGGTATGCACAGGTATATAACAGTGCTTAAACGGGGTCGCAGCCCTACCTCTTCAGCAGTTGCTTCGGCCTCAAAAGTAACATCTTTTGATAGAATAAATTCACAAAACCGTTTTGCAATTCTTGAGGACGAATCACCAGAGGCACCAAACGTCATAAAATCTTCGAAGCCACCCCCAATATATCTTAGGGAGCAAAACTCAAGTGAGTTAATAAAGAGCGTGATCTCGGTAATAGGTGAAAATTCTTTTTACGTAGCGGCAATCAAGCGTGGTAATATAAACGAGACAAAAATACAGGTTAATCATGAGAATGATTTTCGCAAACTAACAAACCAATTTGAATCCCTTAAAAAAAGCTTTTATACATATCAGCTGAAGAGCAGCAAAGGCCTTCAGGTAGTGATCAAGGGCATAGACTCGAGCGTGGACCCTGAAGAAATTAAAACCTTTTTGGAAGAGAAAGGCTTTAAAATAAAAAACGTTACAAATATCAAAAATAGGGAAAAAATCCCCAACCACTATTTCGAGTGGAGCTAGAACCTGGCGACGTTAAGCTTAAAAAAATGAAACGCATCCTATTTACAATTTAAAATATATTCTCTACAGAAGAATAACTATAGAGGAGCCGCACAAAAGAAATGGTCCCGTTCAATGTCTCAACTGCCAAGAATTTGGCCATACTAAGGCCTACTGCTATTTACCCCCTGTTTGCGTAGTATGTGGTGAATTACATGGTACAGTCCAGTGCGATAAGTCTAAAAATGACCCCAATGTAAAAAAATGTAGCAACTGTGGCGGCAATCACACTGCCAATTATAGAGGATGTCCTGTATATACTATCGTCAAGCAGTCGGCTGGACCGAAAACTAATCCCCCTCAAATGCAGGTACCAAATCAAGCAAACACTAATGACACTCAGGCTCCGCAGCCTAGTAATAACAGAACCTCTTATGCTAACGTCCTAAAATCAAACCATGTTCCAATGCAAGGTGCTTCGCCAAGTAATGATGAAACTCCAGTTTCTAATTTAAGTCGTCTAGAAAAAACCATGGAAACTTTAGTGCAAACAGTAAATAATTTTACAAACACAATGGGTAATATGATGCACAAACACAATGGGTAATTTTAAGCAAATAAAAGTATTTACCGGTAAACAAATATTTATCCAATGTGAATATAGTGTGAACATAAAAAAAAAATCAAATATTTTAGTAGTTTTTGATATTATAAAAAATTGTAAGAGTAAAAACGACAAATAATTTTAGCCATGTTAACGATAGAAGCAATTTTTCCTGTAAGTTTTCAGATTCTTTACAGTTTTAAAGATTTTTATAATTAAATTTTTATAATTATTATACTTTGCTATCGTTATTAACAAATTTTTACGAATTTCCGCTAATATAATAATTTTTATAGAATTTTTGCTTTCCTTATAATTTTAGGCATTTTTAATAAATTTTATGGCTTGTTTGAAATGTTAAAATTGTTCGCTAATTTTCGCTTTTATTACAAAACATTTTTTTTTGCTATTTTCCCCACAATTTGTTTTTTTTTTACTGATTAAGTGATTTCGAATAAATATATATTTTAGGGTTTTGTATCCAAGTTTGTAATTTTTCACAAATTTTAGCTATGTTCCCGTTAACCATTGTCTTCCAGTTTATTCTTTTGTATTCTCCTGTTCTAACACTATAAGAGATGCAACTCCACAGTATAAAACAAATAAAGCTAATGCGCTCATTTTTAGTATTTGTGAAATATATTTTCATTTTTGAACACTTTAATTAAATATTTATTTGATACAAATCAAGGCGAATTCAACAAGGTAAGTGCAACTCTACAACTACAAAAAGCCCCATGTATTTTTTGCAATTTAATAGGCGGTTGTCAAAAATGCTAACAAGGCAAAAATTGATTGAAAAACAAAATACAAATTTTGTTTGGGTTATAAAAGAGAATATTAAATTCACTTTATTTATTCACAGTTTTTCTAAGAAATTTTTTCAGTTATTTTGGCGCAAAACATAAACAAAATTATATTTTGACGTTTCCCTATTATTTTTAAATTCGCCGTGGAGACAGCTGATGAACGGCTGACGAGTTGAGTTTACATTGTTGAATTCACCTTGATACAAATATTTGTTTAAGTCTGAACGCATGGCAAACATGATTTAATTTATTTTATTTGACACTATTTGACAACTGTTTTAACAAACAAAAATTGTTACATATTTGAGCTTAGTTCGAATATTAAACAAAATATTTTTTTTATTTCACACAGTTTGAAGCATAATATCAGAACAAATATTTTTATTAAATATTTCATTAGTCTGAACATATCTTTAGTATACCGATTGTTAAACGATAAAATAATTTATATAAATCCTCTGAGCTCATATGTCTATATTTATAAAATTTTTTTAAATTTAATAAAGGTTTATAAAACAGATTTTGTATGAAAATTTGGCTAAATAAACGTTTAATAAATTAAATAATCATTTATAAATACGGGGGATAGACTATAAAAATAAAAAATTAACACTTCACATCCTTTTTCAATCCTTATTTAAAATATTCTGAAACTAGCGATTCACATTTCACTTAATATAATATTCGATTTTAATTTTTATTTAAATAAATTCATAAATTGCTTAAATCTATAACCCACGAATTTATTGGTTTGTGTATACTTACATGTTTTTTATTTTTAAATTATGATAATGTTCAAATTTGTAAATATTAACTAAATTTTTTTGTTGTTGATATGTTTAAAAAATTAATTTATAGAAGACAACTTCTAGTTGTGAGTACCGTTAGTAAACTAAAAACTTTCTTGATTTAATTTGATTGATTGATAGAAAATATAACATAAACAAAATATATTCTTAATTCCATACATTGAATATCGTTGCTTAACATAAATGCATCATAGACAAAATGTTGTATAAACAAAATCAATATTCGATAATTTCATTCATTGAAATAAAATTGTTAAACAAAGATGCAACATTGTGGAATAAACAAACAACATTAATATTAAATAGAAAAAATTTAAAAAACTAAAGTGCTTAACTTATTGGTTTTATTTTTGACACTTATTTTTATAGTTTTATTCTAGGAATTTACTATTTCTTTCGGATTATGACACAAAGTGATTAAGTATATTTTATAGTTTATGGACATACTTTAGTGTGAGCAGTGGTCACTGACCACCCACAAAATATAAGACTAAAATATTTTAAAATAAATTAAGTACATTTAAATATGTATGCTAAGTACGTATGTATGTTTGTGCTCGTTGATGTTGACAAACATTTATAAGTGCTTGCACAATTTTATGGACTAACACAAAAGAATAAAAAACCTAAAGAAACGTTTAAAAATATATGTAAGTGTAATCATATGTGCACTTATGTTGTAAATGTTTATATTATTTTATATTAATATTCTATTAGGGGTTGTCGTAACTCTAATAGTTATATCATCTTTATTAATGAATATTCTAAAATGTTGTATATAGGGATTATAAGGATGAATATTAAGGGTTATAAGAATTTCATCAAATAATAACAATTCAGCATTACATACATATATATATAATCAATTAAACATAATTATAAATATCCAGTTTGTATAATTTAAATTTTTGAAGAAATGTAATACGATATATTAAACATAGTTGGCATAAGCGACTTAAAGTTTATGGTTTACATTAATTTGTTAATATATAATATAAAAAGTGAACTATATACATAAGTATAGTTTGGAATTTTTTTTTTGTGGTTTTTAATTATATAAATAGTTGCTATTGTATAATATTCTATGGGTTGTTATGGAATGGGTTTATGGTTTATTATTAAACTAGAAAAAAAATATAAAGTGGTTATAATAATACATTATGCGCATATATTTTAGGTTTTTCCTTATCAAGCATTCAAAAACCCTATGTTATCCTCATTTTTAAAACATCTTTATTGATTTTGTTATATGATTTTAGTTTTTTTCTCAATAATACATATTTAATTCTAATGGTATAGTCAACTTCAAGTTTATACCATATATAAACTTTTACTAAATGTTATCAAATCATTAAATAAACCATATTCTATGGTTATTTTAATAGAAATTTTATTGCATCAACATGTATAAGGTTTAAATGTATACTATATCAACAGGTTAAAGGTATATATGTAATATAAGCATAGATCGAATTAAATTCTTCACTAAACTTATATTGTAGAATATCAAATTAACGATATATGTATTAATTAAACACTACGAGTTCGTTAATATAAACAAATGATATAATATCTTTAAGAATAAAATTTTATCAACATACATACGTATATCAAAGAAAAAAGTTAAAAATGTATCAGATTAATTATTTAGTTGGTATAAGCGACTTTAAATTCATGTTAAACGTTAATTTTTTAATTTGTATTCAAATCAACGCTTAAATCCTCTCAAAATATCCATTTTATTGGTATTTTCTTCACAAACTTATTAAAATCCTAAATAAATATTAAAATCAACGCTTAAATCCCCTCAAAATATCCATTTTATTGGTATTTTCTTCACAAACTTATTGAAATCTTAAATAAATATTCAAATCAACGCTTAAATCCCCTCAAAAAACCCATTTTGTTGGTATTTTATTTACAAAATTATTCAAATTCTAAATAAATATTCAAATCAACGTTTAAATACCCTCGAAATATCCATTTTGTTGGTATTTTCTTCACAAACTTATTAAAATCTTAAATAAATATTCAAATCAACGCTTAAATCCCCTCAAAATACCCATTTTGTTGGTATTTTGTTCACAAAATTATTGAAATTCTAAATAAATATTCAAATCAACGTTTAAATACCCTCGAAATATCCATTTTGGTGATATTTTCTTCACAAACTTATTAAAATCTTAAATAAATATTCAAATCAACCCTAAAATACCCCCGAAATACCCATTTTGTTGATATTTTGTTCACAAAATTTTTAAAATCCTAAATATATATTCAAATCAACCCTTAAATACCCTCGAAATACCCATTTTATTGGTATTTTCTTCACAAAATTATTAAAATCTTAAATAAATATTCAAATCAACCCTTAAATACCCTCGAAATACCCATTTTGTTGGTATTTTATTTACAAAATTTTTAAAATCCTTGAATTAGATTAATTATTTATTTGGTATAAGCGACTTTAAATACATGTTATACGATAATTTTTTAATTTATTACATAAAAAGTGAATTATCTATATATTATAGCTATCAAAACGGGTATTCTTGTGGAAGAGTATGCAATATGTAAAGTTTTGAAATATCGATTGTGATTGTTCAACACATAAGGTTGGATGTATATGACTGGTAATTTAACTATGAAACTCAATTGATAATGTTAACCATTTGTTAACAAAACTTTGTAAAGGGTTTAAAAATATATATATAACTAGCTTAACCCGTGCGCTTCGCTACACTGCTTTAACCACTTCTTCAGTTGAGAGATACTTAATATATGCATCCTATGGGAGGTATTTCCCCCTGTGCCTACCGGCTTTATTTTTATTTTCAAAAGTGTAGCATACCATAAGAGTGACTTTTACAAAGTTTGAACATTCTCACTTAACAGTTCTTAAGATATGCGATATTAAACATTGGTGTCCCATGGGGGGTAACACTTCCCCCGCTGCTATTTTATTTCAGTTTTGGGGCTCTGAAGATCCTACTATCAAAAGTTCAACAAAATCCGTGCAGTGGCTCTTAATTATATTTCTATCTTTGAGGGGTACTGCTCCTTCTCTGTCAACCCCGCCCATTTTTATATTGAAATTTAAAGTTAACCATAATAGTAGCTGTAACCACGTTTGAAGACTCTCCCTTTAATAGTTCTTCAGTTGAGTGATATTTAATATATGCATCCTATGGGAGGTATTTCCCCCCCTGCGCCTACCCGCTTTATTTTTATTTTCAATAGTGTAGTATACCATAAGAGTGACTTCTACAAAGTTTGAACATTCTCACTATAACAGTTCTTAAGATATGCGATATTAAACATTGGTGTCCTTTTGGGGGTAACACTTCCCCCGCTACTATTTTATTTCAGTTTTGGGGCTCTGAAGATCCTACTATCAAAAGTTTAACAAAATGCATGCAGCGGCTCTTAATTATATTTCTATCTATGAGGGGTACTGCTCCTCCCCTGTCAACCCCGCCCATTTTTATATTGAAATTTTCATTTTACCATAATAGTAGCTTTAACCACGTTTGAAGGCTGTCCCTTAAATAGTTCTTCAGTTGAGCTATATTTAATATATGCATCCTATGGGAGGTATTTCCCCCCTGCGCCTACCGCTTTATTTTTATTCTCAATAGAGTAGTATACCATAAGAGTGACTTCTACACAGTTTGAACATTCTCACTGTAACAGTTCTTAAGATATGCTATATTAAACATTGGCGTCCTATGGGGGGAACCACTTCCCCCGCTACTGTTTTATTTAAATTTTGGGGCTTAGAAGATCCTACTACCAAAAGTTCAACAAAATGCGTGCAGCGGGTCTTAAGATATGCGATATTAAATATTGGCATCCTATGGGGGGTACCAATTCCCCTGCCCCGATTTTGGATTTCAAAATCAACTAACCATCATCACTCCTCCCTGTACCTTCCCTAAAAATTTTATGGCAATCGGTCGAGCCGTTCTCGAGTTATGGAGTGACAATCAAAATGTACACTTCTTTTTATATATATAGATATATATATTTATATAAAATGTATATACAAAATATTTTCTATCCAATGCTGCGAACCTTACGGATATCTTATTAAGTAAACCAACCGACTGTAGGGTGAAAATAAAATCACAAACTGTGAACACCTCTAATGACATGTATCCAACTATAAACTGTGAACACCCATATTAGCATGTATTCAACTACAACTGTGAACATCCCTAATGACATGTATCCAACTTCAAACTGTGAACACCCCTAATGGCTTGCTCCCAACTTTGTATGAAAAAAGTGCCGTAGAACCCCTCTATTCCTACTTCTTTCTATTAAACAATCACGTAATATCTCAAAGCTGATTTCTAAGTTATGACACTCATATGGTGTAAGCAAAACAGTAAAAATATGTTTAAACCATCGTTGGCATTCGTCAACAGTACTTAAACTAAGAGCAGCTATTAAAGCATTTTTTAATAGAGGCCTTAAAATATGTTTCCTTCCCAACCTTGCGTCTAAATCTTTGCAAATAATGTGAATGTAATGACATTTACACCACTGCAATACCACAAAGTTTGGTTCTAAATTCGGATTTATTTTAAATTTATTTAAGAATTCGGTACAAGCATTAAGGTATTCTATTAATGGTGTTTTCTTTTCTAAAAAATAATGATGCATTATAGTTGTGTAATATAAAGGGTGGTTAAATTTCAAGGGCCGATGTTGATTTTGAATAAAACACAAACTATTAAGGAAATTATTGTAATTTTATTTTATTATGATATATTGGTATTACTCAATTATGTATGGAACAAAATATCGGCCAAATGGGCGCCGCGACCACGGCGGCACACCTTCATCCGATGGTCCAAATTTTAGATGACCCTGAGGCATAATGGAGGTTCTATGCCGTTAATGTGCCGAATTATCTCATCCTTTTGCTCTTGAATTGTTGCTGGCTTATCGACGTACACCTTTTCTTTCAAATAACCCCAAAGAAAAAAGTCCAACGGTGTCAAATCACATGATCTTGGCGGCCAATTGACATCGCCATTACGTGAGATAACACGGCCATTGAATTTGTTGCGCAAAAGAGCCATTGTTTCGTTAGCTGTGTGGCAAGTGGCACCGTCCTGCTGAAACCACATATCGTCCACATCCATATCTTCCAATTCGGGCCATAAAAAGATCGTTATTATCTCACGATAGCGAACACCATTCACAGTAACTGCCTGACCGGCCTCATTTTGGAAAAAATACGGCCCGATGATGCCGCCAGCCCATAAACCGCACCAAACAGTCACTCTTTGTGGGTGCATTGGTTTTTCGACAATCACTCTTGGATTCTCATTCGCCCAAATGCGGCAATTCTGTTTATTGACGAATCCACTGAGGTGAAAATGTGCCTCATCACTGAAGATGATTTTCTTTGAAAATTGATCATCCACTGTTGCCATTTCTTGCCACCATTCTGCCCATTCACGACGTTTGGAATGGTCAAGAGGCTTTAGTTCTTGAGCCAATTGCACCTTGTAAGCGTGTAAATGCAAGTCTTTATGCATAATGTTCATCAACGACGAGCGTGAGAGGTGCAATTGTTGGGCACGACGACGAGTTGAGGTGGACGGCTCTTCAGCCACACTATCGCGAACAGCAGCAATATTTTCTGCAGTACGAGCTGTACGAGCATGCACTGGTGTTCTCACATCTTCTACAGACCCGGTTTGCTCGAATTTTTCCGCAATTTTTGCGATTGTACGCACATTTGGACGATCAAATTGACCAAAAAAATCACGAAGTGCACGATATGCATTTTGATTTGAACGCCCATTTTCATAATAAGTCTGGATAACTTTAACACGTTGTTGGATTGTGTATCTCTCCATGGTTCAAATTGAGTAAGTCTGAAATAGAGAAATGTCAAATAAAATTCGGAAAAAAACTTGGCGTTTAGGTGTGGTTCATATTCAACATCGGCCCTTACAATTTAACCACCCTTTATTTATTAGGTTACACGAAGCCTGTGTGGAACAAAATAATAGCTACGTTTTACACTCAACACTAATGTGTATTTAGCGTGTTAAATATTGAATGAAAAGTTTGTAATAAAAGCAATATTCACCACGCTTGTAGCAATTTTAAACATTACATTTTTTTACAATTCCAATAAGCGTTAACAGAACTGATTTTCAATAATTAAAGTCAGCTGTTGTTAAAAATTTTGCGACAAAAAAAATATAATTATTTAATTAAAGTAAAACAAACGAAAAACAAAAAGTTTTTATATCCATCACAATATAACTAAAAATCACAATATAACGCAAATTGTCCGCAAACACAAGAAAAAAAAATACTTGCTTGCATAAAAAAGTACTTTACGCAGATGCAAAAAAGGGTATTATCTCACACTCAGTTAAAACTGCGGGTAAGAAATGTAACAAATTTGGCATTTATTGTTGCAACATGTTTAGTAAGGAAAACGACAACTTCTCACATTTTTGCATATATTTCTAGAATGGAACAAAAACCCGCACGAATGGTAGCATATATGGAACATTATTGTCACAAAAGAAAACACCATAAGTTTTGATTGTTAAAACTTTTTAACACGGCACCGTATAATGCGGCACTAACGTCAGTGCAAACCCTTTTGCAGTAAGGCCATTTGAACTGATATTTTACTTTGTACTCTTTTAAAAATAGCTTTAAATTATCTAAATAATCACATATTTGCTTCATTGTATGTGCAGAGAGAATTGCTTCTGCTATAGGAAGAATTTTTATTAACTTCCAATTTCTTAGGACTATTTTATAAGTTAAAATTCTTTTTTTAGCACAATCTAAAGTTTTTACACTTTCGCCTGAAGCATCTAAGTGCAATGTAAATTTTGAATCTTCAAGGATTTTATTATTGCTTGAGATTGTCTCAAACGTATATTTCTCCCATGTGTAAACAAGAAAGGGAGAAGAAAGCTTATGAATATAGTTCTTATATGGACCCATTTGCATTAAGTAAAGAGCATAAAATGGATATTTGTGATAACATCTCTCAATGTATCCTTCAGATTTAATTTTTCTATACGTTTCTAATTTTTTAATATTTTGAAAATTTCCTTTTTCCGCAATATCATCTGCGGTATTCAAAATTTGTTCTTTTCTAAATAAATATGATTTCTTTCTCTTGAGTTTATTTTTAAACACATGTCTTTTTACTCCTCTTATTTGACCAACTTTAATCTCATTTTCGGCATGATGCAACTCTTTTGTACTGTAAACATTTACATGACCTTGCGGTTTTATCGTAAATCGAATAGTAGTACAATCGTTAAATTTACAATATGCATACAATAAAGTATGTTTAATGCATTTTTTTATATTATAGAAACATAATATACAAACATTGTTATATTTTAAATATTCTTCTCTAATAATATCTTCGAAAAGTTTCTTTTGTGTTATTTTGTTTGTAGTTTCTATACTTACAGTATCTAAATTGACAGTAAAAGAGCAATCAAAAATATTTGCTTTAAATCCTCTCATAGGTTTATTGCACTTTGATTTTGAACGTATTACGTTTCTGTTGCATTTTTCATTCGGATTAGGTTCTTTTCTATATTTTTCCGGTTTGTGCTTTGTTGTGATACAGACGTGTATTTTTAACCCCGCATACGTTTTGAACTATTAATTAATCATATTTGATTTTGTAATATACGCAGCGAATGGACGCTTAAAAATAAATTATATATTTTGTTATTTAAATTATTTAACATAATAGTGAACAATTCAAACATTAAATAAAGAAAAATAGTAAAAATATATACATACGTATGAATGTTCATACATGTGTATGCATACATACTCTCAACAAAAACATTTTTTTTGGTGTTGTTGTAAAAACAATAAATAATACAAATATTTAAAGCACAGCAAACGGTGAAAAACAAAAACAACTCTTTGCATGAGTAAGAACAGTGAAACAACGCTAAGGCAAAATTACGTTTCTGTTGCATTTTTCATTCGGATTAGGTTCTTTTCTATATTTTTCCGGTTTGTGCTTTGTTGTGATACAGACGTGTATTTTTAACCCCGCATACGTTTTGAACTATTAATTAATCATATTTGATTTTGTAATATACGCAGCGAATGGACGCTTAAAAATAAATTATATATTTTGTTATTTAAATTATTTAACATAATAGTGAACAATTCAAACATTAAATAAAGAAAAATAGTAAAAATATATACATACGTATGAATGTTCATACATGTGTATGCATACATACTCTCAACAAAAACATTTTTTTTGGTGTTGTTGTAAAAACAATAAATAATACAAATATTTAAAGCACAGCAAACGGTGAAAAACAAAAACAACTCTTTGCATGAGTAAGAACAGTGAAACAACGCTAAGGCAAAATAAAATGAAAGAAATGTTTATGTGACCGTTCAGGCAAACGAAAATAATGCTGAAATAAATAAAACAAAACAATATTAACTATCTAACGGCTAAGCCTATTATTCGAACACGTTCTCTTTCACCATCGGTGTTCACAAAAACGGTGGATAGTGATACATTAAAAAATATTAATCTGTCTTTGGGGACAAGTGTTGTAGCGTCCGCAAGTATTACCGCGGCGGAAAAAACAATCTTAGTGAGAGATGATTCCATAAACTCAAATACAGACGCAATGGAGAACCCTTTAGTGAAAAATTGTCAAAAGCCTCAAATACAAGTTGGTATGCACAGGTATATAACAGTGCTTAAACGGGGTCGCAGCCCTACCTCTTCAGCAGTTGCTTCGGCCTCAAAAGTAACATCTTTTGATAGAATAAATTCACAAAACCGTTTTGCAATTCTTGAGGACGAATCCCCAGAGGCACCAAACGTCATAAAATCTTCTAAGCCACCCCCAATATATCTTAGGGAGCAAAACTCAAGTGAGTTAATAAAGAGCGTGATCTCGGTAATAGGTGAAAATTCTTTTTACGTAGCGGCAATCAAGCGTGGTAATATAAACGAGACAAAAATACAGGTTAATCATGAGAATGATTTTCGCAAACTAACAAACCAATTTGAATCCCTTAAAAAAAGCTTTTATACATATCAGCTTAAGAGCAGCAAAGGCCTTCAGGTAGTGATCAAGGGCATAGACTCGAGCGTGGACCCTGAAGAAATTAAAACCTTTTTGGAAGAGAAAGGCTTTAAAATAAAAAACGTTACAAATATCAAAAATAGGGAAAAAATCCCCAACCACTATTTCGAGTGGAGCTAGAACCTGGCGACGTTAAGCTTAAAAAAATGAAACGCATCCTATTTACAATTTAAAATATATTCTCTACAGAAGAATAACTATAGAGGAGCCGCACAAAAGAAATGGTCCCGTTCAATGTCTCAACTGCCAAGAATTTGGCCATACTAAGGCCTACTGCTATTTACCCCCTGTTTGCGTAGTATGTGGTGAATTACATGGTACAGTCCAGTGCGATAAGTCTAAAAATGACCCCAATGTAAAAAAATGTAGCAACTGTGGCGGCAATCACACTGCCAATTATAGAGGATGTCCTGTATATACTATCGTCAAGCAGTCGGCTGGACCGAAAACTAATCCCCCTCAAATGCAGGTACCAAATCAAGCAAACACTAATGACACTCAGGCTCCGCAGCCTAGTATTAACAGAACCTCTTATGCTAACGTCCTAAAATCAAACCATGTGCCAATGCAAGGTGCTTCGCCAAGTAATGATGAAACTCCAGTTTCTAATTTAAGTCGTCTAGAAAAAACCATGGAAACTTTAGTGCAAACAGTAAATAATTTTACAAACACAATGGGTAATATGATGCAGGAGATCCTTAGAATGCAATCGATGTTATTGCAAGCTGTACTTAACAAACCATGAACTGTTTAAAAATTTGTTTTTGGAATGGTTATACACTATATGATACCAAGGACCCTCGAGATAGAGCTTGTGGAGGTTCTGCCATTTTGATAAAAACCCGAATCAAACACTACCTGATGTGTGATCATCGTGAAGATTATCTCCAAGCAACGAACATTTGTATTAAAGAGCTGAATCGAAACATAGTAATCTCATCCTTATACTCACCACCTAGATTTGCAATATCAGAAAGCCAATATTATAAATATTATAAGTCATTGGGGCCCTGTTTCCTGGCTGCTGGCGATTATAACGCTAAACATACCTTCTGGGGTTCACGACTAATAACACCAAAGGGTCGTGTTTTGTATAATACAATCTCTAAAATGAATTTAAATGTCGTCGCGAGCGGACAACCAACATATTGGCCTGCTGATCCGCAAAAAATTCCAGATGTCATCGATTTCGGAGTGGTTAAAAACATCCCCAAACGATTCAAGTTGAACCTTCGTTAGAATTATCCTCTGATCACACACCTACAATAGTTACTATAACAAACACCAATAGAATCGTATCTCCCTCTGGTTACATAGCGACAACAGCTACACAAATAAACTGGTTAAAATATAAAAAATATCTCAGTACCCATTGCACAGAAAATATTCCGCTTAGCACACCGGAAAATGTGGATCTCTCTATTGTCAATTTTAACAGTTATCTTAAACTAGCTGTTCAACATTCCAGCAAAACCCTCAAAAAACCAATTATAACAAAAAATATTTTGCAGATGTCGAGCGCCTCTTGAATGAAAAATGGAGAGTGCGAAGAGAATGGCAATTGCAAAGATCCCCTCAACTTAAAAATGAATTAAAAGAGTGTACAAAAAGGCTTAGAAAATTACTGCAGACTCAGAAAACGGCTTCCGTAGAAAAATATCTTAAGGACTTGGATGCAACTCCACAATCAGGCTACTCATTATGGCGGGCAGCTAGAAACCTCAAAAGACCAGTTATCTCGAAACCACCATTAAGAAACTTGAATGGAAGTTGGGCAAGAAATGATAATGAAAAAGGAAACCTGTTTGTAAATCATTTGAAAAACGTATTTACCCAAAATATACCTGACGATACAGCGCACGAGTTGCCGCCTGTTAATGTTAGAGCAGCTATCCCCCTAAGATTTGAGATAAGGGAAATAGAAAGGGCTATTTGTGAATTAAACACCAAGAAGGCACCTGGTATTGATAAAATCAGTAACAAAATGCTTTTGGAGCTACCTCGCATAGCAAAGAAAATTATTCTTTATATTTTTAATGCTATTTTACGACTTGAATACTACCCTCAAGAATGGAAGGTCTCCTTAAGGCCAGTTTACACGGTAATACATTGTATTACGACATAATGTAGAATGAGAGAAATCATATCATGTAAAAGCAAAATGCATTGAGTAAGAGAGAATACGAATACAAAATCTGACAAGCGGTCGGTAAATGGTTTTTTTCTAAACCATTTTAGAAACTTATGTATTTTCATCACACCAGAGGTGCATTTTAACGG
Source organism: Pollenia angustigena (assembly GCA_930367215.1). Taxonomy (NCBI): domain Eukaryota; kingdom Metazoa; phylum Arthropoda; class Insecta; order Diptera; family Polleniidae; genus Pollenia; species Pollenia angustigena. Next base: position 53,440,932 of record OV884059.1, on the reverse strand, counting down.
AGTATATTGAAGGTGGTAGCATTTTTATACAATTACAAATACAACTAAAATCAACTCAGGAAATTTTCATGTTGTTTTTGTAAAAATTGTAAAACTGCAACCATCTGCTTTTTTGTTATTATTTTTGATTTTACTTAAACCATCCGTGTAAACATAAAGTTTACTCTCAACAGACTTTTATTTTTTTCTTTTAAACACGGAGAGAATATCATATTATTTTGATTCTACAAAGTCGTAATACATTGTATTACCGTGTAAACTGGCCTTTAATAACGATGATACCAAAGCCAGGAAAAGATCACACAAAAGTTGAGTCATATAGGCCTATTAGCTTATTATCTAATATATCAAAGCTGTTTGAGAAGCTCTTAGCGTCAAAATTAACCCCAATTTTAAATGACAATGGGTGTATACCCAATCATCAATTCGGCTTCAGAAGAGAGCATAGCACAATTGAACAAACCCATCGGATAGTAAACGCCATAAGAAAATCCTTTGAAGAAAGAAAATATTGCTCCGCTCTTTTCATAGATGTTTCTCAAGCTTTTGACAAAGTTTGGCATGTAGGCTTGTTACATAAGTTGAAGCTAAACCTACCGGTTAATACACACAAGCTGTTAGAAAGCTACCTGGTCGGTCGAAAATTTATTATTAAAGAAGGCGAGTTTTTAAGTTCTCCTCAGCCAATTGAAGCTGGAGTCCCTCAGGGAAGCATCCTGGGCCCACTTTTTTACCTTATATATACCTCGGACATGCCAACAAACAATCACACCCTAACCTCAACTTTTGCTGATGATACAGCTTTTCTAAGCGTACACGAGAACAGTCGTGAAGCATCTCGATACCTGCAGAATCATATATTTCAACTAGAACTTTGGTTTAAACAATGGAGAATAAAGGTCAATGAGCAAAAATGCGCACATATAACATTTACCTTGCGTCGGGAAACATGTCCCCCTATTAAAATCAATAATCAACTAGTGCCTCAACAATCGCATGTCAAATATCTCGGTATTGATCTAGATCGGCGTTTAACATGGAAATGCCATATAGAAGCAAAATTAACCCAAATGAAACTAAAAGCAATTCAAGTTAACTGGCTTATTGGAAGAAATTCTGTTCTTAGTCTCGACTGCAAACTACTACTTTACAACGCTATTTTAAAGCCAATATGGTGCTACGGTATTCAACTATGGGGCACTGCCTCGGCCTCAAATATCGAAAAAATTCAAAGGCGCCAAAATAAACTTCTTCGAATAATTACAGCTGCCCCTTGGTATGTTAAAAACTCAAATATCCACAAGGATCTCAATGTGCCACTGGTAAGGACTATTATTACGAAGTATGCGGTAAAATATTTGAAAAGGCTAGAGTTGCACCCAAATCCACTAGCACGAAATATTTTAAATGATAGCGGCCACTCTCGCCTAAGAAGAAGAGACACTGCAGCACTTACCCATTAAGATGAGCGATAAACACCTACATATGTGAACAGAACCCGTGATGAAGAAAATTTTTGTCTGGCACTGACAGGACATAAAATAAAGCATTAGGTTAAGATTTGATTAATTATTGTTAGTTCATATTTAATATATGAAGATTCAATAAATAAATAATGAAAAAAAAAAAAATATATCAAGAAATCTGAAACATTAAGAGAATCATCTGTTATCTCCAATGGACTTAGAGTATGATCTCGTTTTTTATTCGAAATTGTTAATTTATTATTATTTTCCAATTTATTACAAACTGGTTTTTTAATGCATGGTGTACTGAAAGAAACTTCATTCATATATAAATTTTTTTTATCTATTAACATTTCTTTTAAACAGGCTTTAATGTCACTGTTTGTAGAAATCTTCTTCAATTGTGAAATTTCTCTAACAGCGTCATTTAAATTACCAGAAATAGATTTAAATTGTTCAAAAAAGTTTTCCGATAATTGTTTAAATGAATCATGCAAAATTTCATTTAAATCTTTTTTGAACATATTCATATTAAGCACATTGTTTGTTTCCAATATAGTATTATCACAATTCTCATTGCTTTGTATTTTATGACTAGATACATTTAGTTCTTTATTTGCTGAAAAATTATTTTCAGACTCTGATAATTTAGCTTCTACTGAAGTATTTAAATTATCATTTTCATTTAAATGCAATTTTTGTTTACATTTAGTTTCCCGATTTTCATCAAGGTGAATGAATTAAACTATTATGCGACTTATTGTAGCCAAGACCTTCCTCTATAACCGCCCATTCGCACATTTTTGGCACAAGCCCTTAATTTTGCACAATGGGTCAAATATAGTATGAGTGACTTTGGTGAAAAAGTTTGTTCGAAAAAAATTGTTCAAAAAATAACTTCATGAGAATAAACTGAATATGAGGAAATGTAGCCAAGACCTTCCTCTATTACCCCCCATTTTCACATTTTTGGCACAAGTCCTAAATTTTGCACAATGGGTCAAATATGAACGAATGACTTGTGTGAAAGTTTGTTCAAAAAATAACTTGATGGGGGAAAAACTGAGTATGAGGATATGTAGCCAAGACCTTCCTCTATTACCCTCCATTCGCACATTTTTGGCACAAGCCCTTAATTTTGCTCAATGGGTCAAATATAGTATGAGTGACTTTGCTGAAAAAGTTTGTTCGAAAAAAATTGTTCAAAAAATAACTTGATGAGAAAAAACTGAATATGAGGAAACGTAGCCAAGACCTTTTTCTATTACCCCCCATTTTCACATTTTTGGCACAAGTCCTAAATTTTGCACAATGGGTCAAAATATGAACGAATGACTTGTTTGAAAGTTTGTTCGAAAAAAATTGTTCAAAAAATAACTTGATGGGAAAAAACTGAGTGTGAGGAAATGTAGCCAAGACCTTCCTCTATTACCCCCCATTCGCACATTTTTGGCAAAAGCCCTTAATTTTGCACAATGGGTCAAATATAGTATGAGTGACTTTGGTGAAAAAGTTTGTTCGAAAAAAATTTTTCAAAAAATAACTCGATAATGATTGGAAAAACTTACATTAAAATTATCAAAAAAGGAATCAGAAAATTGTATCACAAATGATTCTTTCAGGTGATTCATTGGTAGGGTACCATTTTCTCACAACGGGAGTATCATTTATAATTGAAAAATGAGCTCATATACGGATATTTTGCCCTTGATACAAAATGCTCAACACAAACCACAATAGTGGAGAGGGTATTATGCATTTGTGCTGATGGGTGTAACGCCTTAAAATAGTGGTCCTAGACCCACCTTAAAGTATACCGATCTACTTGGAATCACTTTCTGAGTCAAACTTACGATGTCCGGCTGGCTAGCAGGCTGGCGGGCGGGCTGGCTGTCCATGTAACCTTGTGCGCAAAGTACAGGTCGCAATTTTGGCGATAATTTGATAAGATTTGGGTCATAGGTTCTTATTAGCACAAGGACCAAGCCTATTGAAAATGGGCCGAATCGTAGGACCACGAGGGAAGATAGGGGGAAATTTCTTCCTCTCAGAAACTATCAAACCTATTTTAATGAAATTTAAAACAAAGGTAGAACCATATCTATATGGACACAAAATGTATAAATTTTTAAAAAAATCGGAACACGAGGGGAGATAGGGGCAATTTCTGCCTCTCAAACCGATTTTAATGAAATTTAAAACATAGACAGATCCATATCTATAGGGACACATTAGCTATACAGTTTTTAAAAAAGAGGACCACAAGGGGAGGCAGGGGGCAATTTCTGCCTCTCACAAACTTTCAACCCGATTTTTGTGAAGTTTATAAACATAGATAAATCCATATTTACATGGACACATAAGCATGATGTGTTTTTAAAAACTGTGGTGTAGGATATCATATGGTCGGGCTTGACCGACTTTACTTTCTTACTTGTTTTAAATAGACTTTTGTTTTTCCTGAAAATTTTGCAACACTGCCTTTCCGTTGCAGATAACGATATGTATTAAGTTTTATAATCGTTTTAAGCTTTTTAAATTTTTTTAATACATAGTTGTAAGTATCTACTTTTTGAACCTTAATGAAATTTAAAAACATACATATGTTATTTAGTTTGTTTCAATAAATATTAGATTTTTTCTAAGCTTTGCATCGACTTTAATTTAAATCAATTTAGCGCGTTTATACGTTCTAACTATAATAATAATAATAAATAAAAAAACTTGTTATAATGACTTGGATAATATATAAAAATAAATCTACTTTCCATCCCTGAAACTAAGTGCATGTAATTTTATATGGCAGCAGGGTTGTTAGATGTGACGATTTTTCGTCATTTTGACGATTTTTTTGTGAAAATACAGTAAAATGACGATTGACGATTTTTAAACTAAAAGTAATAATGTTATGACGATTTTCTGGCATCAATAAAACACAAGAAATATTAACAATTATATTGGGAACAGTTCAAAACGTTTTTCGATACACAAAAATTATTAGAAATTAAACAAAAAAAGTTCTTCCCTCATCACAAACCAGGTGGTTTTCATTAGAAGCACTAGTTATTCGAATTCTAGAATTAAATGAATGCCATCGATACGGCAAAAAAATATACATTAGAGCCCCGATTTGCGTCGGTCCTATTTGGTCCGCTTTTTAAAAATTGGTTAAATCCGCTTTGCGTTTTAATGATTTCGATTTGCGTTGCTACATACGATTTCATTTTTTCGCTGATGTCATAATCATATTTGAAGAACTTTTCTATTTGCGTGTAAAAAGCCGAATTCCCATTTAATTCTGTTAGGTAAGTTATTCTAAGTATAGTTGAGTGCTAGGAAGTAAGAAGTTAGTTCTTAATAAGAAGTTGTGTAGAAAAATGAGTGCAAAGTGAAGAAAATGCACTCGTTTGGAACTAAAATTGGACGTCATAAATCGTTTCAAGTCGGGTAAAAAGACTGTTGATTTAGACAGAACCCTTGGTTTACACCTTCAACAGTAAAAACAATTTGCATAAGTGATAGCGCTAAAAATTAATCATTTAAAGATAGCTCGAGTTAATAGCAAATGAGATTTTATTTTTTATTTAATGTTTGTGTGAATATAGATAAATGAAATAAATAAATATTTGTTATGTTTTTATGAAAATATATTTTTTCTTATGTATTTCTTTTCCCGCTTGCTGCCCGCTTGCTGAAATAAATAGAATAACACTTAAAATATCACTTTCTTTATCATAAATATAATTTCTTGCTTAAAATTTTGATTTTTGAACCACTCAATGCAATAAATTGTCTCCAATTTGTACATTTAAATAATTGACGATTTGTTGACGATTTTTTTAACTGTTCATGACGATTTTGACGAATTTTGTTCAAACTTTTGACGATTTTTGAAGAAAAAAGCCTAACAACCCTGTATGGCAGCATCATATACCTGAATATGAGAGAACTAACATGCACACACTCATGTTCAGGCCTGTCATTTTGCCGATTTTTTGCCTCTAACTTGGTGGCCACACGATCAAGTTTTGCCTTTCAATTCCTTTCAATTTGCAATACACTCTCAGTTTTTTACTAACCTTGCAGCCACACGTTCAAGTTGTTCTTGATAGTCTTTTACATATACTGTTTGTCAAAATTTCCAAAAATTGATTGTTGTGACGTAGGCTGCATTCAATTTTTGAGCAATTTACTTTCAAGATGCCATCAAAAAAAAAAAAAATGTATAAAGAGAAACGAAAAATGCTCACTAACCTTGAAATCAGCTGTTTTCTTGAACGTAAATTGAAACACTCACTGGCAAGAGAATTTTACAGGCAAGTTCGTATCAATTTTTAAAAGTATGAGTGTATTGGTAAAAAAGTGTGAGTGTATTAAAACTTGATAGGCATTCTTGTCTCCCATTCTTGTCTCCAGATTTCTCTTTGTCCTCACAATGTAAACGAAATCACAGCTGTTGTTGTTGTCTCCCATACATACATACATACATACCGGGCCTCACGGACAATAAAAACATAAAAATCGCAATAGACAATAAAGACATGAGCTTTGCTTACAAACCAAACAAAACATTAAGTGCAATATTTACAAATACAAAAATGCCAATAAACAAACTACAACAAAATAATGTAGTGTTAGAAATACCATGCAAGGGAGGGAACAACAACAGCTGTGATTTAGTTTACATTGGGACGACAAAGAGAAATCTGGAGACAAGAATGGGAGAACACAACTCAGACATAAACAAAAACAAAGAAAGCACTGCATTATCACAACACATATTACAAACAAAACACAAACCTGATTTTGACAACATAAGAATACTGGATAAGGTAAATAACGTGAGAAAAAGATATACTACAGAGAGCTTAAGAATTCAACAGAAAATAAACAGAACAATGAATAAAAAAGAAGATACTGACAATTTAAGCACCTGTTACATAGTTGTTTTAAAAAAAAGTAGATGACGACACTAGCTGTGGCTTTCATTATTTAAAAATTTATTAATGTAATACAAAATTGTTTTTTTAATGTAAGTTAGTTACATTCAATATATTGTATTATTAAATGTTGATGTTTTTATTTTATATTAATAGACGAATCGCCTGAAGAAGTGAACATAAAATTCACGAAACGTCGGGAAAAATGAAATAAAAAAGTTTTGCATTTTTATTTTCACAAATAGAGTTAGGCCTCACTAGCTAAGTATATATAAGCAAATATACAAATATAAATAAAAGTAAGTGGCCAAAAATAAAGGAAAACAAATTAAAATATATATTTTTAAGGAATCCAACACAAACATTTGTAAACTAATTTAAATATATTAGTTTTTCTAATACCCTGTAGGAAGTCAAACACATTTATAACTAACTTCAAACTGGTTTTTTTATAACCACATCTAGTTGATTAAGTGACTTTTTTCTTTATCGACGACTCATTATTTTAACATAGGCATGTCATAGGCAGTAGTCAATTGGCCATCTTTGAATGACTTTTTAACTGATTACTAACTACTTATTTTTCAACCTATATGTAATTAATTAAAAGTATTGTCAGTTTATAATATATTATTTATTTTTTAAATAATTTTTGTCAAAAAAAATATACATATGTTCATATGGACATGCATACATATGTATGTTTATCTTCATATATTTTGATATATGTGGCGCCCTAGTACTTAAACATCCCTGTTATACAGAAAGTACCGATTAGTATTTATTATTCAATTACTTTTACCTTTTTTTATGTAACTAGTTAATAAGAACCATTTTTAATTTACCTCTTCCTTTTTTGTTTTTTGCCACGAGCAGTTCACTTTAATTGTATTCAAAAGAAATGAATTTTATAATTTTTGAATAAATAAATTTCAATTAAATTAAAGAAAATAATTTGTTTTTTTTTATTGGGATTCGTAAACCCCAAATTGGTGACCCCGACGGTAAACTCCCTAACATTGGGCGCTAAAAAATTATTGTGAACTATAATTTAATTCGTACGGCAGTACGTGGTTACACCTGACCGCCATTTTCTGTACTGAGTTTTTAGCAATGGCGGAAGAAAATGCTACGTTGCACCACACTGCCAATGATAGTGGCCTCTCTAGCGAAACTCCGGGGCAAGCAATCGATGCTGCCGCCACCACACAAGGAAACATATCCGTAATCTATGCCCGACTACCCGTTCCACCAATGTCAAGTGCTAATATCGATGCATGGTTCATTTCCATGGATTTTTGGTTCACGGCATCAGGCATAATAGCAGATAAGCAGAAGACCGCAACCATTTAAGCAGCCCTTGACCCAAATGTCATCGCTCAGCTTGCCGATGTTATCGCCTCTATGCCGCCTATAAACAGGTACGACTACAGAAAAACTCGTAGCTGCGAAAAAGGAGTTTGAATTCCTTATGAAAGCCGGGATTTGCCAGCCATCTAAAAGCAACTGGTCCAGTCCGTTGCACTTGGTAAAAAAAAGTGACGGAACTTAGAGGCCATGCGGGGACTACCGTGCACTAAATGCACAGACGCTACCGGATCGTTACCCATTGCCGTATTTGTCAGACTTCACTGCAAATCTTAGAGGTAAGCAAGTTTTCTCAAAAATTGATTTACAAAAGGCCTTCCACCAAGTACCAATCGACCCCGGTGATATTGCAAAGACCGCCATTAGCACACCTTTCGGCTTGTACGAATTCAAGTTTATGACATTTGGGCTGTGCAATGCAGCCCAAACCTTTCAGCGACTAATTAACGATGTGCTGCGTGGCTTAGATTTTGTCTTTCCATACATTGACGACATTTGTGTGGCCTCCGTTTCTATCGACCAACATCGCCGCGACCTTGCTGAAGTTTTTAGCCGCCTTCGAGAAAATCATCTGGCTATAAATTTAAAGAAATGCGAATTCGGCAAAAGCGAAATTAAATTTCTTGGTCACCTCGTTAGCGCCGAGGGCATTAGACCATTGCCAGAGAAAGTGACAGCAATACGCGACTTTCCTAAGCCAAAAGTGGCTCAGGAGCTTAAGAGGTTCATAGCAATGGTTAATTTTTATCGAAAATTTCTACCAAGGGCGATATCATACCAAATGAAGCTGCAACAACTTATCACAGGAAACAAAAAGAACGACCGTACACCATTAGTTTGGGACTCAGTCACAGAATCTGCTTTTCAGCAATGCAAAGACGAGCTTGCTAATGCTGCCCTTTTAGCTCATCCAGCCGAGTTGGCAATCTACGTAGATGCGTCCGATGCGGCAGTAGGCGCGGCCCTGCATCAAAATGTCGACAATTGCCTTCAACCATTAGCATTTTACTCAAAGAAACTCAGTACAACGCAACGAAAGTACTCAACATATGACCGAGAGCTGACGGCAATGTATCAAGCTGTATGTTACTTTCGGTATATGATAGAAGGACGGAAATGCTATCTTGTTACCGACCATCGACCGCTCATTTTTGCTTTTCATCAAAAACTCGAGAAAGCTTCACCGCGCAGACTCCGTCAACTCGAGTTATCAGTCAATTTAGTACCGACATCCGCCATACCCCTGGTATAACGAACGCTACAGCTGATGCACTTTCTCGCGTAGACTCAGTCAGTCAGACTGTAGACTACTCCCGTATAGCAGCGGCCCAGCAAAAGGATGAGGAGCTTCAGCGGTTGCTTAGCAATTCAGGTACTGAAGTGATTTCTTTGAAACTAAAACCTTTTCCAATCACAGGTTGTGGCAGTCAGCTAATATGTGACACTGCAACGTCCCATATTCGCCCTTTTATTCCGAGGGAATTTCGGCAGCAAATTTTGGCAACGGTTCACGGATTATCACATCCAGGCGTCCGGGCCACCATCAAGTTGGCAACCGTCAGATTTTGTTGGCCTGGGATTCGGAAAGATTGTTCAGTATTTGTTCGGAACTGCCTGCAATGCCAACGATCAAAGGTCCAAAGACACACTCGTTCAACTCCCACTAGATTTGAGCCGACTAGACAGCGTTTCACCCATATCAACATTGATATCGTTGGTCCGTTCCCATATTGCGAAGGACAACGGTATTGTTTAACAATAGTTGACCGTTTTACTCGCTGGCCTGAAGCAATCCCGATTCCCGATTCCCGATATGACTGCAGAATCGGTCATATCCTTACCATCCGCAAGCAAATGGAATGATTGAGAGGTGGCATCGAACCTTTAAAGCCGCCATCCTTTGCCATAATCCGGCCAAATGGGTTTTTCATTTACCCATGATTTTGCTCGGCTTACGGGTCGCCTTTAAGCCGGATATAAATGCCTCGCCAGCAGAATTAGTTTACGGCTCAACCCTCACGATTCCGGGAGAATTTTTCCATCAAGCAAAGGATACGAGTTTTGACAGCGATTTCGTCAATGAGTTTCGAGCATCTATGCAAAAGCTTAGGCCGACTGAGTCAGCCCACCACTCAACACCCCCAACGTTTATCTCTAAAAGCCTTTGGTCCGCTTCTCACGTGATTGTGCGCAACGACTCAGTCCGACCATCACTAACTCATCCATACGACGGTCCTTATGTGGTAGTAAGGCGTTTTGACAAATTTTTCAAGGTATCAGTACGAGGCCGTCATAGCAACATCAGTATAGATAGACTTATACCAGCTTTTATGGCTAGTACCGATCCAAATCACATAACATCTAGACAGCAACTATTTCCAGAAATTACCCCTTGTCAACAAATATCACCAGACGTTCCAGCTAATCGACAACTACCCCCCAATAATGACGTAAGTCAGCAGAAACCGCCAACGAGATTAACAAACAAAGCCACCAATTCGACGCCAGCGGTAAGTTTTTCACCCGAAGTCAAACTGCCTCACACTACTTCTAGTGGTCGGCATATTCGAATCCCGTTGAGATTCAGGTGAGTCTTCTCCAGCGCGGGGAATATTGTGGCGCCCTAGTACTTAAACATCCCTGTTATACAGAAAGTACCGATTAGTATTTATTATTCAATTACTTTTACCTTTTTTTATGTAACTAGTTAATAAGAACCATTTTTAATTTACCTCTTCCTTTTTTGTTTTTTGCCACGAGCAGTTCACTATAATTGTATTCAAAAGAAATGAATTTTATAATTTTTGAATAAATAAATTTCAATTAAATTAAAGAAAATAATTTGTTTTTTTTTATTGGGATTCGTAAACCCCAAATATATAAATAATTGTTTATGAACATTTTGCATTAAACTGCCCTAAATGCTGATGTATAATAGTCCTGAAGTAAATTTGTATCGATTTATTTTTAATTATTTTTAATGTATATCTATATATTTTTTTCAATTGACTTCATGGCATGCTTGTTTTACTTATTTTGCTTTTATTTGTGTTTTACGTGTGCCTTTTTGGTTGATATCTGCATTAGACTTAAACCAATTTGTAGTCATTTAAAAAAAAGTTAATTTATAGTTAGTGTTTTTTGCAACTGACTATTTTATTTACTACAGGGTAGTTTGTTGCAATATTTTAATTTTTATTATTACATAAATAAATAACTTTTCCGGTTTTACTTTGTTATCTTGTTAACATAGCGTTTACATTTGCCAGTACTGGCAAGACAGTAGCAATTCATTCAAACTTTTTCACTAATACATAAACACTTTTACAGCTATTTTGTTTTTGCATTGTTTTGCCAACTAATATGTATATGCTTACTGTCTAGCCAGTACTGGCAAATGTAAACGCTGTGTAAAAGCCGAAATACTCACGCGTGTGAACTAATCAATATTTGAAATCAACCGCAAAATCAATATTTTGTTTATGTTAAACACGTGGTATTGTTATTGTTTTGAAAACAACAACACGTGCGCGACAAACAATAACAATACAACCAGAAATATATCAGGAAACATTACGATTGCTATAATAACCATAAAAAGTAAAGAAATTAATAAAAATATGAAAAAAATCTTAAAACTTTGCGGCTTATAATGTTTGAAAAGTTTTCCAAAAAGTTGTTAGTTGAATAAAATCTGTAAATTTATATGTTTCTCAAATCTGATAAGTGAATTCGAAAGCCCTCAACCAGGGCTATAAAAGCCACCAGCTGTCACTTTCGGGAAATTAACAGTTTAGGGGGCGTTCTGTATTAAAGTAAAAAAATTCAAAAATTTTCCAAAAAGTTGTTAGTTGAATAAAATCTGTAAATTTATATGTTTCTCAAATCTGATAAGTGAATTCGAAAGCCCTCAACCAGGGCTATAAAAGCCACCAGCTGTCACTTTCGGGAAATTAACAGTTTAGGGGGCGTTCTGTATTAAAGTAAAAAAATTCAAAAATTTTCCAAAAAGTTGTTAGTTGAATAAAATCTGTAAATTTATATGTTTCTCAAATCTGATAAGTGAATTCGAAAGCCCTCAACCAGGGCTATAAAAGCCACCAGCTGTCACTTTCGGGAAATTAACAGTTTAGGGGGCGTTCTGTATTAAAGTAAAAAAATTCAAAAATTTTCCAAAAAGTTGTTAGTTGAATAAAATCTGTAAATTTATATGTTTCTCAAATCTGATAAGTGAATTCGAAAGCCCTCAACCAGGGCTATAAAAGCCACCAGCTGTCACTTTCGGGAAATTAACAGTTTAGGGGGCGTTCTGTATTAAAAATAGCTATACCAATATCGATTCAGATTTTTACACTCTATCGATTGGTACTAGCTAGATATGTGCACGCGGAATCGTTTCCGAGTTATTAGTGAAAAACTGAATTCATACTTGTACATATATAAAAAATTTAAAAAGTTTGCTGCACCATAACTCCCTCCCCCAAGTCTCTTAGAAAATATGCTATATCAATATCGATTCAGATTTTTACGCTCTATCGATTGGTACTAGCTAGATATGTGCACGCGGAATCGTTTTCGAGTTATAAGTGAAAAACTAAATTTGTACATGCACATATTTTGTAAATTTAAAGTTTGCTGCGCTATAATTCTTTATCGCAAGAGTGTCAGCTAATAACCTATATTGATATCGATTAATATTTTTATGCTCTTTCTAAAATACGCGTCGAAGAAGTGAACATTTACATGAAAACAAAAACAAATCAAATTTTAGATTTTTGTGAAACTCTGTATGTCTGGTGAAAACTAAAAAAGATTCAATACATGTGTATGTTTCGCAAACATATTTGTGCTATGCACGACTAGGTACTTGCTGAGAGGGGTCGTCAAAGAGTCGAGTTACTTATTGTACTTTGGTTATAACATTAATTGAAAGTTATATTAAATACACTCATACTTTTAAAAATTGATACGAACTTGCTTTAAGATTCTCTTGCCAGTGAGTGTTTCAATTTACGTTCAAGAAAACAGCTGATTTCAAGGTTAGTGAGCAAATTTTTCGTTTTTCTTTATAAATTGTTTTCTTGATGATGCTTAACAATTGAATGCAGCCTACGTCACAGATTTCAATTTATGTAAATTTTGACAAGTAGTATATGTAAAAGACTATCAAGAACAACTTGACCGTGTGGCCGCAGGGTTAACTCAAATTTTTGAAGTTGAAAAAATTTTGTATTTAAGGGGAATTTTTCTTTAATTTTGGTTTATTTTAAAATTTAATAAAAATTAAGATGTTTTGTCAAAATGTCACAAAATTTAGAAGATTTTAAGTATATATATATTTTTGTAAAAATTTAGCAAATTTTTTTTAGCAAATTTTAAATATTAAACATTTTTTTTCTTAGCATTTTATTTTTATAATTTTTAGCATATTTTCTTAATTTTAACATTTAGCAAATTTTCTTCAATTTCTTGCATAAACTCATAAAACAGCTATGGCAACACTGTTAATAATGTTTTGTTTATCTATACACGTGCTCAGCAATATTATTAATTGCGGCTGATTTACATAAACAAAAAAAATGTTGTTAAAAAAAAGTTGTTTTGTTCACAGCGATGAAATACTCTCCCTTACACCGAAAACAAGAAGAAGATATCATTCGTTATAAATGGCTAAAGCTGCCATATTTATTCACAATATTTCACTATTTTAACTTGGCCGCACCTAAGTTTAGTTCTGCTCAGCCAGAAATACTCAATTTTAATGAGGAGAAGAGTGACATATTTTGTTGCACTGTTTCTTTTGAGTTAAACAAGATTTACTTTGTTATGTTCACGGAGACAGCGTTACCGTTGTGATACTAAAGTATCAATTTGACCCTTTTTCGACGGTGTTGATACCTTTTATGACCCTTCTTTTAAATTATACTTTGGTTGCATTATCACCCATTTTGTGACACTTTTTGACCCTTTTTTGGAAATATATCTCACATTTTGTTTTTTTTCAACACTGCGGAACAGAATTGCTAAACAAATGTTTTCGAAATAAACATTGCTTGATATGGAACAGACTCAAAGTATAAACTGACAATTCCATGCTTTCTTCTCCTTGATTTTTGATAGTAAAGTACAATTTCCCTAAAAGCAAGCATAACTTATATACATATTTGTTATTTCTTACGATGGTTTCTTTTCAAAACCAAAATTTGACATTTTATTAAAAAAATGCAATTTGGTGTTTTGCTCTCTTAAACAGTAGCATGGTTTATTCAAAAAAAATTCGCCCTTAATAATGGCAAAAGGTTATTGAACTTTTCGCCCCCTTTTGAATCGACAGTGTTGAGAGTGCCCTAACAGGAATGAAAACAAGAGGTAAAAATTGCTAAATTAGCGGAAATTCCCAAATATTTGGTAACAGCGGTATGATAGCAAAGTCTAATATTTATTAAAAATCGTAGAAGCTTTTAAAATTCTGACACTTACAGGAAAAATTCGCTTTAATCGAGAAAATGGTTACAATTCGCGAACGATTGCAAAATTTAAAACAAACACTAAAATTTATTTGACATCGCTAAATAGGAAAATTACATAAAAAGTATTAAAAAATTAGCTATAATGATAAAGAATAAACTTTTTGTCAGGTGTTAAAAACAGGACAGAGCATTCCATAAAAAAATTAAGTTTTTTGAGCTCTTCCTACCTGAAATATTATTTTTTTGTTTGCTTATAAAAAAACTTGGTCTTATTATGTTCATTTAAATGGGAAATACTCAGGGGTGTCATAGAAACCGACATTACCGGTATTGGATTTGAAACCGACAAAAAAAATACGTTGGTGTCATGAAATCCAATGTTGTCGGTTTTTTGTTCGAACTACAATTAGTGTCGGTTTTAGGTGTCACAGAAACCAATGTTATCGGGTTTTTATTGAAAATAAACCAAGCAGCTAACAGGTCTTGTTTTTTTATTGGAAATTAATTAACTTGTTAAAAGGTTAATTTTTTATTTTATTTTTTTCAACAGTTAGATTTTTTCCACTGATAGAAGCAAAATAAAATTGATTAATTGGTAAAATAGTATTTTTTGTATGTTTCCGGTAGTCTCCGGCAGCGGGCTGCTGCAAATTAGCAAGTCTTCTTCTCATTTTTTCTGCAAACTGCAAATATGCAACAACAGCAGCGGTCATTTTATTTATTTCTAAAGTTAAACAACAAATTTGTTTAGATTTTTAATAAATTTAATTTAATTTTTACAAAACAATAAAATTACACAATACCAATGCAATGCAAGTAATAACACCTTGGCATTTCTTTCATGTTTACTGTATTACCACTTCTTATTTTCTATTCTCTAATTTTCCTTTAATTAAAAACACAGCTTTTAACAATATTTTAGCACTAAAATCATAATTTACAAAATTGTCAAACAAAAATTGCACTTAAAGCTATAAACACATGAGCCAAAACATAAAACAGCTGATTCGAATATCGGTTTTATTTGTATTCGAAAATAACAAATCCGACTTGTTTTCATGACAGCAAATTAAACCAATATTGGTTTGCAAAACCGACAATGAGCAAAACCGACTTGGATTCTATGACACCCCTGACTGCTTATAAAAAACTTGACCCTTTTTTTTTATTGAAATACTCTTTTTTTGACCCCTTTTTCTGGAAAATCCCCTTTTTGTGACCCTTTTCGAAAATTTCCAACGGTAACCCTGCACGGAGATCATTTTTCGTATCTTTTGATGACTTCAGGTGCCATGTATAATCCTGACATTTTTCGTATCTTTTGAATCTGTACGCAAAATGTACAGAAATGAGATATTAGAGAATTTTTAGCCAACTAAAACTTATTAAGGCTCATTATCGTAACCGACTCAAGGCTAATATAATAGCAGCTTTAATAATGGTGAAAGAAAACATTAAGGATCTAGTAGTGCAAAGTTGTTCTAAGGAAATATAAACAGCTTTTTTATTTTCAGGAAATTTATATGAAGTTTTTGATATAACCGCCTTAGTATAAACCACAAAGTATACAGAGATGAAAAAAGTGACGCCTAAATCATTTGTGAGGGCAGCTTTCGAAGAAAGAGAAAGAAAACGTTTTTTGTTAGTGAAGAGACAATGCGTAAAAACAGACCGCTACTATCTATACAAATTGCATAATCAAAACAAAAAACGCAAAAAGGGCAGCTTTCAAAGAAAAAGACAGAAAAAAACACAATATTTTCTGTCTCGTGACGCCTCTGTATACTCTGTGGTATAAACGCCTTAACTCGTATATTTTTACAAAATGAATTTGTTTTGATTACATGCAAAGATTGTTACTGTAATTAATTTAAAAGTTTGGTTACTGTATTTTTAAAAATTACATAAGTAATATTTATGACTTAAATAAATATAAAAAAATTAATTTAAATGATTCATTTTCTAATACCCTACAAGAAAAATTAATGAGCGAGTAGTCACATTTTTTATTTTGGTGTTAAGAAAATGATGGAAAGAAATGACCGAAATAAAGTTGTCGGTCACATTCGGTCATTTCTTTCTATCATTTTCTTAACACCAAAATTAAAAATGTGACTATTCGCTCATTAATTTCTTGTAGGGTATTTATTAAATATGAAAAAAAAATTATGTTAATAAGAGCCACTTTTTGGGTATGAGATTAAAGTTAATTTAATTCTATAATTAGCTGACCTGAGAATTAAGTTAATCTAGTATCAATTGAATTTGATATTTTTGGGTGATGGCTTAAACCATGTAGCGCTGCCATACTGAGCACAAATAAATTGCAAATTTTTTTTTGCAAATGTCCACTTTTTACCCAGCTATATGGGTGTTTTCAAAGAAGAAAAAGAAAATGTGCGAATTTAATATTGTTTACAAGGAAGAAATTATATTTGTTTAAAGAAAAAATATATTAAAGAAAAAATATAGAATGGAAAAATTATATAAAAGTGCTAAGCAATAAATCATGTTCTAAAATTTATTTTTTGTTTATATTTTTACAAAAGTTCTTTATGTTAAACATGTGTATGTTGACAGCTTAAGTTATGGTTTAAACCACCACCGATGACCGCTTAAACTAGCAAAAAAATATTTAGCTTATATTTGACCTTTTTTAATTTAATAACTGTTTGATTTTTAAATCAAGCTCTAGGTCTTTTTAATATTAAATTATTTATTTTCAATTAAATTTTCCTGAATATGCTAACCAAAGGTTAGCGAAATATTGAAAATAAATAATTTAATATTAAAATGACCTAGAGCTTGATTTAAAAATAAAACAGTTAAGTTAAAAAAATACAATTAAAAAAGTAAATACGATGATTAAAGTTAATTTAATCGCTAATCTCTAACCCAAAAAGTGGCTCTAAATGTTAAACGTCAAAAGTGGATTTTTTTTTCCAAAATGTATCTTTCTGGGAAAAAGTGTATCTTTTTGGAAACCAAAATGTATCTTTTTCGAAATTTCACTGACAACACCGAATGGACCTTGCCCCCACCGTTAACATTATTTCACCTTGTTTGGCACTTTTGAAAATATTAATTTTCCATCCCTGTCGTGCACAGACACAAAATACACATTCGCATATGTATATGGAACGTAAGATTTCGGAATGTCAAATAGTTTTGCTGCTTTTCATTGTCTGCGCATTTTTTGCAGCTAATAATTAGTGAAAATTTTGTTGTAAATATTTAACTTTGCCAAAAAAAATTAAAGAACAAGATTAAGAATACCGAAAAATAGGTAAAAACTAAAATAATTAATTTTATATTGGAAATTATGCAGTTAAATGAATAAAAATCATATATTGGATTCAGCGCAGGCAGCAACAACGCCTTTGGTGAACGAAAAAGAGTAGTTGAGTAGATATACTTATAAAAGAAGCCCCCACTGAAACCCAACCCTAATGCGAAATTGACAACACATTATTTGTGTAAGGAATCAAAATTATTATAAACTTTAAAAACTCATTGGGATATTGGGGGCACTGATATATTTTTTTCACTAAGGTTTTTTTATAGATAAAAAAAAACTTGATTAGAATCCAGATAATATACAAATCGATTTTACAAATTAAAAATACAAAAAAGAAGCGAAACAATAAACGCTGAAAAAATACACACGACATACATAAGAATCCAAGTGAAAAGATGGATGCCGATAAAAACATTGGAAGTGGAGGGGGACAAGAGACCAAAGTGATCTATCATATTGACGACGAAACGACTCCTTATTTGGTAAAGATTCCGATACCATCGGCACAGGTGACATTAAGAGATTTTAAAATGGTGCTCAATAAACAAAACAACAACTATAAATATTTTTTTAAATCAATGGATGCAGACTTTGGAGTTGTCAAGGAAGAAATAGCAGACGATGCCACAATATTACCGTGTTTTAACGGCCGCGTTGTGTCTTGGCTAGTGTCGGCTGATGGTACTAATCAATCAGATAATTGTTCCGACATGCCCAACAGCGAGTGTGGCGAAATACGGCAGACAGTAAGACCAGCTCAGCCACCTCCACCGCCCCAGAAATTGTGTGGCGGAGGTTTAGGAGTCGGCGGAGTGAGTGGTATTGTTGGAACTGGAGGTGTTATGACAAATCCTATGATGCAGCCTCCACCACCGCTCACCTATCAATCAGCTTCGGTACTCTCAAGTGACCTAGATTCAACAAGTCTATTTGGAACTGAATCTGAAGTGACATTTGATCGCGATCTTACGGACTACAGTAGTGTTCAAAGGTTGCAAGTTCGTAAAAAGCCTCAGAGGCGTAAAAAACGCGCTCCAAGCATTTCGCGAACTTCAAGCTATTCCTCAATTACTGACTCGACAATGTCCCTTAACATAATAACGGTTAATATAAATATGGAAGCAGTAAATTTTTTGGGTATATCAATAGTGGGTCAGTCAAATCGTGGAGGCGATGGTGGTATTTACGTAGGCAGTATAATGAAAGGTGGGGCTGTAGCTTTAGATGGACGCATTGAACCCGGAGATATGATTTTACAGGTTAATGATGTTAACTTTGAAAATATGACAAATGATGAAGCTGTTCGCGTTTTACGTGAAGTAGTTCAGAAGCCTGGACCTATAAAGCTGGTTGTGGCCAAGTGTTGGGATCCAAATCCAAAGGGTTATTTTACTATACCACGCACTGAGCCAGTACGACCCATTGATCCTGGGGCCTGGGTGGCACATACTCAGGCTCTGACTTCACAAGACAGTATTATACATCCCGATGTACCAGAGCCAATCAAAGAACGTCTAGATCAAAACAATCTCGAGGAGATTGTAAAGGCAATGATTAAACCAGATAGTGGTTTAGAAATTCGTGATCGCATGTGGCTAAAAATTACAATACCAAACGCTTTTATTGGTGCAGATGCCGTTAACTGGGTACTAGAAAACGTGGAAGATGTTCAAGATAGGCGTGAAGCTCGTCGCATTGTCTCGGCTATGTTACGCAACAATTACATTAAGCACACAGTCAATAAGTTGACTTTCTCAGAACAGTGCTACTATGTGGTCAATGACGATAGAAATCCCCTGCAATGTCGCTCTAATTTAAGCCATGCTGACACCGAAAGCATTACCAGTGACATTGGTCCCCTGCCGAACCCCCCAATATATATGCCATATTCAGCCACATATAACCCCAGTCATGGATATCAACCCATTCAGTACGGATTAACGGAACGTCATGGACTATCTTCGGGATCCAGCAGTTCGGATGTTCTTACCAGTAAAGATATTTCAGCGTCTCAAAGCGATATCACATCTGTCATTCACCAAACCAATCAAATGGCAATTGGTCACCACCACGGCTCAAATAAATCTTCGGGATCATCTAATCGCGGTGGCGGCGGTAATATTAATAATGAGCAGGAGTCATCCGTTTTTAATTATGTCTTGTAGGACGAGGAGGACTTCCTCTCGACCAGACGGCATATGAGAGGACGCAACATAAAGCAGGAACTGCAATGAAATTATTTTTCTCTCAAAACTTTCTTATTATTATGTATTGTGTTTTTTTATAATTTTATTAATTTTAGTTTTTTATTCCTCTTTTTCTAAGCGTTGAAAGTTTTCTACACGATTCTACACAGTAAAATGAAAAACAGTATACAATATAATAATAATTCAAATATTTATTAGGAAAGTACATTCATATAGTAATACATACATACATTTTCACAACGCGTCGTCAGGTTAGCGCCTTCCCTATGAGCTTATTTTTGCTCTTGTTGTTGGTGTTGTTAATATATTAATAATTCCACTGGTCACTATGCACTGAATCTGGTAAAGAAAGCTTACGATGCTTTAAGCTGTCAATATGCAAAATATTGGAAAAAATCGCAAAGTTACAACGGCATTCTTGCACAATAAGTCGGAAAACGGCAAAAACAATAAAAGAAGTAGTAATAGGATTCTTCTTTCGCACACAAGTAAAAGTGCTATTTTGAGAGAAGCATCGAACTTTTATCACAGCCGCAAAAATTAGTGGAAATGTCGGCGTAAAAGCGAGCCTACCTACTATTCAAAGATTGATAAAAAAGGCTCCACACTTTAAACTTCTAAAATTTCAGTAAAAACTTCTCCACCCGGCACGCAAGGAAGTGCGCCTCAATTCTGCCAAATAGCATATGATTAAAACTGTATCTCAAACCTACCAAAGTAGGAAATGGTTCCCCACACGATTATAAAGCTGATCCAACTTGTGTTACTCATTGCGATGATGAGTAGTTATTGACGTCTGAAGATTACAAATAAAATTTCTTCTCACTCCAAAAGTCAACGAAGCGGCAATCTGAAGTCCATGCCACGTATTATTTTGTAAAATTAAGCAGCATTTCTTTGCGTGCCGGATATAGAGGGGTTTTTCCATAAATTTTAGTATTTTTAAGTGTGGAGCATTTGTGTTAATCTTTGAATACTAGGTAGGCTCGCTTTAACGCCAACATTTGCCCTAATTTTTCGGCTGAGTCATTAGAGAGCATCGATTCTCTCAAAATTGCGATTTTAATAGTGGGCGAAAGAACCCTATTAATAACTTCTGCAAGAATGACGATGTAACTTAAAGACTTTTACCGATTGTTTTTAAATATTTCGCTTATTGACAGCTTTAAATCCTTGTAAGTTCCAATGTTCTATTTCACAGACATTGATTTTCCTTTACCCATATTGCTAACAATGGACTACTTAATCAGCAAAAAATTTCTTGTCGATAGGCTTTCTAATCTTTAATAAAAACTGAAAAGAAATCGCAGGCGCTAACCTGATGACGAGAAGAATGGAACAGCAAAAAGTATTAATATTATAACAACAACAAGAGCAAATATAATAAGCTCATTGGGAAGGCGCTAACCTGAAGACCCGCAGTGTATATACATACATAAAATAATAAAAAATCAACGAAATCCGAAAATTAAATCATAATAATTATGACTTAAAACATTATAGTTTATTATAAAAATAACATTACAAAAAAAAAAAAAAACATTTAGGCTGTTTTCCTAAACGTGTGTTCACAATGTATCAATACCGTGTTGATGCATTGTGTACTTAAATTTTCAATCAATATGGTTTGCATCTACATTATTTTAACTGGGGGTCTACTCTCTATTGCGATGCGAAAACAATTTCGATGCGAAATCTAAAAGCCAACTTGGTACTCTCTATCACTTTCGCAAAATTTTCTGAAAAAGAAGCGATAGTGGCAATAAAAATTAAAGATGGCGCGGATTTACAGTAATGGAATGCCAAACTGTGTAAAAATATTTGAAATTGGAAAATTTAAATAAAATAAAGTGATGATTTACGAAAAGAGAAAAAATTAAAAGATGCGAAAGTCACATGCGCAAACGTATTAAAGAGTACCAATTGCTAGATTTGCTAAAACTTTCTTTCGCATCGCAATAGAGAGTAGCCCCCCTGCTTTATTTGCTTTTCTCTGCGCAGTGACAACTACAAAAATGCATTTCGGAACTAAATGCATTGTCAAAATTGTTATGGTTGCATTTAAGAACATGTTGCCATGTATTACTACAATGCAACAGGCGTTTAGGAAAACAGCCTTACATTTATTAATCTTAAAATACACACACACTAACACGTAACAAAATATGAAATATTTTTCTTGAATCTGAAAATTAATAGAATTAAATACGATTTAAAGCAACAGCATTCATTTGTTAAAATGATGTATCTGGGTTACTGTAAATTTGAATCCCAGGCTTTTAAATTAACCGGATGGCGAACAAATTATCATATAAATCTTTATAATACATATTTTAATTAAATTAAAAAATAATCATACAATTTAAAACGGAACAAACTTGCATTTAACAAGATCTTTTTGTATCATTGAAATCTACATAAACATACATTATTAATTTAATATTGATAATAAAAAGTAAATTTATAAAATCAAAAAAAAAAAAAAAAAAAAGAATTAAGAACCCATGATTTATAATAAAATACTTTGCCTTATCGTGGTTGGAGAGTTTAAAATACGCATTTTAAAGATTAATAGATTAAAGGAAAGAAGTTCATGTTCTATTTAATCTATTACCAAACAGTCGCAGGCGTATTTTTAATTCGCCAACCACAATAATGTACATACTAGCATTTAACCCGCTTCTTCGTTAGCGTGTCCTTTTCTTTCGTGGACATGTTTATTTATATGCCAAAGTTTATCAGGTATGTGATGAAAATCGATCGATTTCAAAACGACCGTTTTTAAAAGGTGTGATGAATTTCGAACGATTTTAAAATCTATTTCTGAATTAAAGTCTTAAATTTTCGTTCAGAATACACTTCAGTTAACGTATATAATATAAAATTTTAAAGAATAAACACTGAAAATAAAAGGAATATGCATTTAAAATACATTTTAAAAGATACTGAAAACGATATTTTCGGTTTCAAATCGTATCGTTTTTAAAATCGATTTCCATCACATACCTGTATGTTTCTAGGTTTTAACAAAAAATTTCCAACATTTTTCATCTTATAGGTTCATATGAGGAGGTCCATAACAAAACACAATCAGCCCAATTATGAATAAAAATTCCCCGGGAGTTTTCTCCCATTTTTCCTAAGTAAATTCAATTGTAAAAATGGGAAAATGGAGAAAACTCACGGGGAATTTTTATTCATAATTGGGCTGAATAATTACCCCATAATGTATTTTTGGATAAACGACAAAATGTAATTTAAGTAGCACATAATTTTTTTAAAAAACAATTGTAGCACAGCGGCGATAACGTTGTAAGTGACAAAATAATTATTTTAAATTTTTTTTTAAATTATCAAAATTAATGATAATAAAAACTTGTACGCAAAATATCAAGAAATTTAAATTTGAAATAACATGCTAATTTGCAGTTTATAACTTTTTTTTTGTTTAAAAACGTTTCATATCCACAATCGCGATGTCATTTAAAACGTTGACTCTTTGTATGTAATTTTGAAGGCGTTATGGTTCATCATTTTGGGTGATTTGATAATTTGCAAAAAACTGATTTTGCAAAAAGTGGCTTTAACAACGTTATTCGCGGCTGTGCTTTAATTATTGAGGTATTATTGTCTTCATAAAATAATATTAATCACAAATTAATTATTTTATCTGACAGTTTGTTTTAAAGTTATTTAGATAACAAATTTGGAATTATTGCGTTTTGGTCCGAATTATTATTAAATTTCCGTAGTTCCTAGGTGGAACATAGGGCCTCGCTTTGGCACAGAGTAAACAGAGGCGTCACGAGACAGAAAATATTGTGTTTTTTTCTGTCTTTTTCTTCGAAAGCTGCCCTTTTTGCGTTTTTTGTTTTGATTATGCAATTTGTGTTGATAGTAGCGGCCTGTTTTTACGCATTGTCACTTCACTAACAAAAAACGTTTTCTTTCTCTTTCTTCGAAAGCTGCCCTCGCAAATGATTTAGGCATTTTTCATACGTCACTTTTTTCATCTCTGTATACTTTGTGGCTTTGGTCCGAATCCATAGCATTTATTTAATTTTGCTTTGAACTATATGAAAATATTATTCACAATCAACTTAACAAAAGTATTAACTAAACAAAAATTCCTTACGTTTAACAGTTATCTAAGAGTTACCACTAGATCATAATTTATTATTATTATTTTATAGTTTCCCCTACAAGAAATGAATGAGCGAGTAGTCACATTTTTCATTTTGGTGTTAAGAAAATGATAGAAAGAAATGACCCAAATAAAGTTTTCGGTCACATTCGGTCATTTCTTTCTATCATTTTCTTAACACCAAAATGAAAAATGTGACTACTCGCTCATTCATTTCTTGTAGGGTCCTTTTTTAAATATCTTGTAGCGATTTATTGCAAAGATGTGTAATTATTGCATTTTGCTCTGAACCATTTGATATTGAATTGCAGTGTAGTTATTGAGTGTTGGAATACTTTATAATAAAGGTATTATAAATTTCAATGTGTAGAATAGGATTTAATCAAAAAATCAAAACACTTGAAAAATGTAATCATTGCTTTTTGTTATGGACCTCCTCATTTTCAGTTTCTAAGTTCAACATTTTACAAAAATTAAAAAGTACCACATGTAGAACACAAGAAAAATAAAAAAATGTAATTTCCTGCATTCCCCTTTTTCTCCCTATTGAAGTATCAACAATTTTAATATTGTAATGGGAGCCCATAGTTCTGTGGCATTTTGACAAAACATCTTAAGTCGAGATAATAAAGCAAAAAAGTGTTTTAAAAAAATTTGTGAAAAAATCAGTTTTATTAAAAAATAAAATAAACCAAATTAAAGAAAAATTTTGTTTATAATACAAAATGTTAAAAAGTTAACAAAAATGTTTTTTGAATGAAAATTCGTATGATTAACAACATTTTTTTCAACTATTTAAATTTGACTTAAGATGTTTTGTCAAAATGCCACAGAATTAAATACGTATGTAAGTATGTATATGTCATTGAATGAAACAAAATGTTTTGTAATAAAAGTACAAACAAGAACATTTAAAAAAATTTTTTTAAAGAAACGCTTTTCTTAAAAAAGAACATTTAAAAAAATTTTGCCCGCCCCCCTAGATTTTATCCTAGCTAAGCCCATGTATTCGTGTACTGTCATCGGGAATATGTATGCCTGCAAAGTTTCATCCATTTGCATTGAGTAAAAGGCGGTCAAAAAAGCATTTTACCAAAAATAAAAGAAAAATGTTTGCTTCCCCCCTAGATTTTATCCTGGCTACGCGCATGTATTCGTGTGTTGTCATCGGGAATATGTATGCCTGCAAAGTTTCATCCATTTGCATTGTGTATAAGGCGGTTAAATTAACGTTACAAGATTTGATTTTCCGAAGTAAAGCTAAAGAAATGGTTTTAAAAATAGGCACGATTTTCATCCCTTAAACTTTAGAATTTCGAAAAATACCAAATTTATGTTTGTATTTCTTATATGTATACTAGCTGACCCGGTCCGCGTTGCTGGACCTAAGCTAAAATTTCATCAAAATCGGCCCAGCCATTTTGGAGTCCATACGTTACATACATACATACACACATTCTGTTTTATATATAAACTAGCTGACCCGACAGACGTTGTCCTGTCCAAATTAGGAAAAACGTTTGCGCTCGATTTTTAAAATCCGTTAAATAGATACGAACATTTGAAAGAAAAATTAGTCAAATCGATGGAGCCGTTTTCTGATTTTAGTTAATTCGAAAAAAGTGGGCGTAAAAGTGGGCGGGGCAAAATGTTCTTTTCGTATAAATCTAAGTTGGAGTATGGCGATCATTTTAAAGAAAAAATCGTCCAAATTATATAGATGGGATTGGTGGTGCAATATGAAAATTCGATTTTGCCACGCTTCTCCGCCCGCAGACCGAAAATCAAAAATCAGACTTCACAGTGTCACCCGCCTGAATATTCTGAAGATTCCCTGAAAATTTCATCAAAATCGGCCTAGCCGTTTTGGAGTCCATACACATCCTCCCTACTAGCATTTGGAAGATTTTTTTTTATCAAAAATCACCTAACTAATGGCGATTTCTTTTCTGAGAAATATGTTGCATAAATGTTACATGCTCTACACAAAAGAGATAGAGCATGTAACATTTATGCAACATATTTCTCAGAAAAGAAATCGCCATAAGTCATCCTCGAGTACTTTTGATGATTAAAAACTGATTAATCACTTGCGCGCTTGAAAAAAGACTCGAAAATGATTGGTTCTTATGCTTAAACAGTAATTTATTGAAAATGCAATAACAAAACATACAGCAATCGAAAATGGATCATACAGGTGTTTAAAATATGACTGTTTTGACTTTAAAACTTATATAAATTTATTTCAGTATTATTCAAAAATCTGCCATATGGAAAATAATTGTTTTCTTTAAATAAAATATTTTTTCTAATTGTATCGCATCTACGCCATTAAGGAGCATTGTACATATAAAATAAATAAATAAAAAACCGCCTAGTGTGAAAGTTCAAGCGAGACTTTTGGGTTTATTCAAGTGTACAAGAGTGCACGTAGGTGTGAGATCAAAAGAGAAAAGAGCGCGGTGCAGTAGTTTTTCCGCGGTCTGTCTTAAAGACAATTATTTATATACATATGTATGTATTTTTCATATAATAAAACGAAAGTTTATTTTCTTTATCAATTTAATTTTTATAAACAAACTTATTATGTTTTTACTTATATTTTTATGTGCGGTTGCTTGCAAATTGTCCATTGAACTAATCGAAAATGGTTCAGCAACTGGCGGAAATAAAGTTAAGAAAGCAAACATCCTTTTCTTAGACGACAACAATTTACAGTATTATTCGGATATAAGAACATCTCATATAGGAACAAAACGCTTATAAGAAACATTTTCAAAAACACCATATCTTTTTTAAGATTTTTCTAAAAAAAAAGGTTTCATATAAGAAAAACGCTTATAAGAAAAAAAACTGATAAAAGAAAATTTTTCTTAAACACCAAAATCACAAAATGTATAGAAAAATAATTTATATAAGAAACTTCCAACGGCAACACAGAATTTATGTAGTTTGCATGGACAACTCTGTTTTCTGACAGTTTTACAACAAGACGCGTTACTCGCTTTTTCGCAGCATACGCAGCTGTCAAAAAAGTAGAATCTGTGTAGTTATACCAAGGCCTATCCAATAGGTCTGCTTACTTCTACAACAATACAAAAAACAACAGGCATTTTGTTTGTGTAAAATTCCTCGCCGTTGTCAAAATCTTACTACTACATAGGCAAAACAAAAGGAAAAATGTGTTTTGTGTGAAAGGAAAAATGTGTTTTGTGTGCATGTATGTGTGGCAAAAAACCAAAAAAGTAAATAAAAATATACACGTACTAGCATTTAACCCGCTACTTCGTTAGCGTCTCCTTTTTCTTCGTGGACATATTTTTATGCCAAAGTTTATTTTCAAAAAAGTACCAGGCACCTGTCCCCTTATTTTTTTTTAACGAACAACAATAAGTGTTAAATTTTTTGGATCTCTTTAATTTTGGATTTTTAAGGTTAGCGGAATCGATTTCGCGAGAGGCCAACGTTCGGTCCAAAAGTCAGCTTTTTAGCTTCAAGAGTTTAGGATGTGCGATGATGAATCCGTCAGTTACTTTACAAAATTAGGAACGATTTTCACACCTTAAACGTTTGAATTTCAAAAAAGGTCCAAACCTGTTTTGTATTTTTTAGATAAGCTAAAAATGTGATACAATATTTATTTACCCTTTTACACCGCAAAAATGCCTTCCTTCAAAAAAGTACCAGACACCTCTCCATTTATTTTTTGTAATGAACAATAATTAGTATTAAATTTTTTGTATCTCTTTTTGTTTAGGAAATATACGGTTAGCGAATTTTTCTAATAAACAAGAATAAGTGCTGATGTTTTTTATCTCTTTTAGTTTAGGAGGTATTTGGTTCGCGGGATCGATATACATAGGTACAATTTTCACCCCTGAAACGTTCGAATTTCGAAAAAGTACCAAATTCGCATTTGTATTTTTTAGATAAGTAACAAATGTTATTTAATTTTTATTTCTATACGTATTGGCTTAAAAGCTAGATTTACTACCTAAAACGACCGAATTTCGTTAAAGTACCAGACACCAATTTGCTTTTTTATTTAATGCACAAAAATAAATATTATATTAAAAAAATTACCAGTTTATTTTAAAAAAATACCAGTTAGAGAACGAAAAAGTAGCAAAAAATCCCTCTTACAAATTCTCATTCACTCAGGAGCTTGCATGTTTAATTTTATGTTTCTAGATCCAATAAATACGGATATATAAAAGGTACCAGTTAAAGAACAAAATAGTACCAAAAGCCCTCTTACAGATTTTCATTCACTCAGGACCTTGCATGTTTAATTTTATGTTTCTAGGTCCACTACTAACGGAAATTCAAAAAGTACCAGTTAAAGAACAAAGTAGTACCAAAAACTTCCCTCTTATATATTCTTATCCACTTAGGGCATTGCATCTTGAATTTAATGTTTCTAAGTCCAATAATAACGGATATTCAAAAAGTACCAGTTTAATAACTAAAAAGTACCTATAAGCGCTTTTAGAGATTCTCATTCACTCAGGACCATGCAGGTTTAATTTTATTTTCATTAGACCAACATAAGCGAAAATTTAAAAAAAGGACCAGTTAAAAAACGAAAAAGTACCAAAAAGATCTCTCTAACAGATTGTCATTCACTCAAGACCTTCCATGTTGAATTGCATGTTTCTGGGTCCAATACCAACGGAAATTCAAAAAGTACCAGCTTACAAATAAAAAAGTACCAATAAGATCCCACTTAAAGATTCTCATTTACACAGGATCGTGCATGTTTAATTTTATATTTCTAGGTCCAATACTGACGGAAATTCAAAAAGTACCAGTAAGTGAACAAAAAAAGTACCAAAAACTTTCCTCTTATAGATTCTTATCCACCCAGGACCTTGCATGTTTAATTTTATCTTTCTAGGTCCAATACCAACGGAAATTCAAAAAGTACCAGTCAAAGATTAAAAAAGTACCAAAAAGTTCACTCTTATAGATTCTCATCCATCCAGGGCATTGCATATTGACTTGTATGTTTCTAGGTCCAATACTAACAGAAATTCAAAAAGTACCAGTTAATGAACAAAAAAGTACCAAAAAGTTCCGTCATAGCTTCTTATCCACTCAGGACATTGCATGTTGAATCTTACTGCCCGTCTACAACTGACATGATTTGCTGTTATAACTTGAAGTTATAAAAGCGTTGTTAAAACATTTGCATTAACAACCGTGTTATAACATGAGAAAACTTCTAACATGATGAGTCTATACCTAACACTAACATCATATTAGTGTTAAAGTTAAGCATTTCATGTCAGTTGTAGACTGCATGTTATGTTTTAAGGTCCAACATAAACGATAATTTTAAAAATACCAGTTGTAGGACCCAAAAGCTCAAGAAAAATATAAAATTTCCCGCATGTTTTTTTGGTACTATTTTTTTCTCCCAATTAAAGTATCAAAAAATTTAGTATTATAGTGGGGGCTCATTATTAAGTAAGAGTATGTTAATGAATGGAGAAAAATGTTTTTTAAAAAAAGTACCAAAAATAGTTACGATTTTTACCCCTTAAATGTTCGAATTTCGAAAAAGTACCAAATTTAAATTCGTATATTTTTGTTAGGTTTCGAATGTGGTATTAACTTTGTTTCTATGTTTATTGGTTCAAAAGATAGATGGGGTGTCAAAAAAGTACTAAAATTCAGATATTACCCGTTTACTCCCAAATAGGGCGGAATTTCAAAAAAAGTACCAGACACCTGTCCGCTTATTTTTCTAAAGAACAACGATAGGTATTAAATTTTTTTTGTATCTCTTTTAGTTTTGGAGATATAAGGTTACCGAATTTTCCCGTTTTTACCCTTTTTTACCCCCTAAACATTCGAATTTCCAAAAATCCCGTCTTAGTGGATCGATTTGGGGAGTGACCAATCTCTGGTCCAAATTTCAAGTGTCTAGCTTCAGGCGTTTAGGCTGTGCGATGATGAATCAGTGAGTCAGTGAGTCAGTGAGTCAGTCAGTCAGTGAGTCAGTAACGTTACAATTTTATATATATAGATAAGGAAAATGTAAACAACTTTTAATATCGTTGAGGAAAAAACTAAATAAACATCTGGCTTCTTAAGCAGACTTATTGGATAGACCTTGAGTTATACGTAGTAAGTTACATCCACAAAAGCGTAGATGCCTTGAGGCGAAAAGTAGGTTTACTTTCTACTTTTGTAAGCGTCACAAGCTGCGTTCGAACAAATCAGCTGATTTTGACAAATTAAATTTTATTTTTTCTTGTGCTGCTGCTGCATAAAAAGTCTGGTTTTCTCGTTGAAAACACATTTAAATAATAAAAGATGTTTTGTTTGCATTCCATTTCTGTGCAAATAACCAACGTTTAACCAAATGTAACAGATTTTAATTGTAGGGCAATAATATGTGTTTTATTGTTGTACAGATGAAATTATATCGATTCGCACCGAAGTTCAAATGCTGTTATTGTCTAAATTTAAACAATTGTAGGCATATAAAAAATAATTTTTCTGAAAGAATAAACTGCTTTGTTCATAAAAGATATTTTATATTTTCTAAAGCGACATGGTCACACATTAACATGCCTCATCAAACTCACAATTTTGTAATTGTGTTAGTAATAAAAAACTCACAAGCATGATGGAATAAGGAGGTGGGCTCACTAGCCCAGCTGGTCACAGTGTTTTTTGCCGCAGTGTGACGGTTTATGTCAATTTTTTGTTTATTTACATTAATTTTCGCCGTATAGCTAAGAAAAATGTCATTTAATTGTTTGAAGTTTTTTTTATGAATTTTACTTTTGACAGTTACTTTTTTATTATTTTAAAATGGTTGTGGTTTATATTTAAAAAAATGTAACAAAATTTGTATTGAATCGAAAATGGAATCAATTCCGTGTTTGGTTATGTTTAAAATCTGGTTCTAATTTGAAAATTAAAATACAATTCGATCAGAATAATAAATGCGGAATCAAATTCATTCCGAAGGAAGTGTATAACAGATTTAAGAGGGTCCTTTCGTATCTCATTTAGAAATAAAATCTGCTCAATTTTGTATTTACAAGTTTTCAATTACAAACTCGTATACTTTCGTACAAATAGTATTTTTTAATAAAATCTATATTTCCAATTTACTTTCATTTTCAAAAAATATAAGAACATGAACAAATGTGATGAAAAAAACTTTAATCCCTTCCAAATTACCCAAAGAAATATGTAACTATATCAGAGATCCTGTACTGTACAAACAGCTAGATCGGAAGATAGTAAAAATACCCAAAACAAAATGCGAAAACTGAGAAATTTGTAAATTTTATTTTTAATTTCCAGTTATGCTTCAAATATTAAATAGAACATGATGGTTATCAAGAAAAATTTGAAGATAACAATCATAAATTATGTCTCTTATACAAAGAAGTTTTTTTCAATAAAATATACAAAAATGAATTAAATATGAAAAAGCTGATCCAAGTTGAGCTCATAAGCCGAGTACATACATATTTGTTTTCTAACAAATAATTTGCGATTGACGTCCTGGAATTTAACCTCCAAAAGCTTTTTTTTTTCTTCTAAATACTCGAATATTCCCTTCAAAGCTTTCAACTGTTGTTTTCTTTTTTTCCGTAGTACCTATGACATTGGGTTCAGTGGCACTTTCAAAATTAAATATGTCTCTTAACAACAGTTGGCAAGTTTGTAAATTTCTAAAAATGGGTCACTTAACTGCATGTAGCAGTTGGCATCAGTGTTAATTACCAAAAATGGGTAAGAAGTTCTTTAGAAATCCAAGTCTATATCCAATATATAATTGTAAGCATCCCGAGCTGCTAAGAGTTCTTTAGGATTAGGGGGTTTCTCCGAGTCGGTATTTACAACTTGTAGCTCCAAATTTTTGGCCTACTTTTGTAATTTGACAATAACCTTCTGATATGAAAAAGTCCAAACAACAGTCTACACTTATTTTATCTTCTTTGTGGGCAACTTTAAAATTATACTTGCCAAAAGGCATTTGATTTCACCAAGAATTTTTTTCCCACACCACACGATTAAAATTCTTAGCATAATAGGCCGGCATAGTCCAATTCTCAAAACTTAACTCGGCTATTTCTTGTGATATTACCATATCTGGATGAAAGTTTTACTTTCTAAAGGCAAATGTCTGCTAGCCAAACAACGATAAATAAATTCCAACACATCATCGTGATAGTCTACAATTAATATTGGTATGCGTTTGAAACGTCTTAGACCTACACTGGAGGTTACCAGGTCATCTTGTTGTGACTGATCCGCAGTTGAGGCTGTTATCGTTATTTCACCCTTTTTGCTACATCAGTCAGTTTTGATCGTTTGTTGGCAGGCTCCTTAATTTCTTCGGAACTTCTTGGCTTATTAAAACTTTCACTTTTCATGTTAATAAGCCATATTGAATTTTATGTAATTTTTTTTAAGAAAATTGCCAGTTTTGACAGAAAAAACATAGGCAAATTTCGGTGCTTTGACATCAAAACTAGGCGAATTGGCTTTTTGCAAAATGTATTAATAAAGTGGCCTCACTACTACAACAATCCAACAAAAGAAAAAACAACAGGCATTTTGTTGCTAGAATTGTGACGACAAATGTCAAAATAAGCAAATTCGCCTTTATTTGAGTGTAAACAAAAAGCCAATTCGCCTAGTTTTGATGTCAAAGCACCGAAATTTGCCTATGTTTTTTCTGTCAAAACTGGCAATTTTCTTAAAAAAAATTACATAAAATTCAATATGGCTTATTAACATGAAAAGTGAAAGTTTTAATAAGCCAAGAAGTTCCGAAGAAATTAAGGAGCCTGCCAACAAACGATCAAAACTGACTGATGTAGCAAAAAGGGTGAAATAACGATAACAGCCTCAACTGCGGATCAGTCACAACAAGATGACCTGGTAACCTCCAGTGTAGGTCTAAGACGTTTCAAACGCATACCAATATTAATTGTAGACTATCACGATGATGTGTTGGAATTTATTTATCGTTGTTTGGCTAGCAGACATTTGCCTTTAGAAAGTAAAACTTTCATCCAGATATGGTAATATCACAAGAAATAGCCGAGTTAAGTTTTGAGAATTGGACTATACCGGCCTATTATGCTAAGAATTTTAATCGTGTGGTGTGGGAAAAAAATTCTTGGTGAAATCAAATGCCTTTTGGCAAGTATAATTTTAAAGTTGCCCACAAAGAAGATAAAATAAGTGTAGACTGTTGTTTGGACTTTTTCATATCAGAAGGTTATTGTCAAATTACAAAAGTAGGCCAAAAATTTGGAGCTACAAGTTGTAAATACCGACTCGGAGAAACCCCCTAATCCTAAAGAACTCTTAGCAGCTCGGGATGCTTACAATTATATATTGGATATAGACTTGGATTTCTAAAGAACTTCTTACCCATTTTTGGTAATTAACACTGATGCCAACTGCTACATGCAGTTAAGTGACCCATTTTTAGAAATTTACAAACTTGCCAACTGTTGTTAAGAGACATATTTAATTTTGAAAGTGCCACTGAACCCAATGTCATAGGTACTACGGAAAAAAAGAAAACAACAGTTGAAAGCTTTGAAGGGAATATTCGAGTATTTAGAAGAAAAAAAAAAGCTTTTGGAGGTTAAATTCCAGGACGTCAATCGCAAATTATTTGTTAGAAAACAAATATGTATGTACTCGGCTTATGAGCTCAACTTGGATCAGCTTTTTCATATTTAATTCATTTTTGTATATTTTATTGAAAAAAACTTCTTTGTATAAGAGACATAATTTATGATTGTTATCTTCAAATTTTTCTTGATAACCATCATGTTCTATTTAATATTTGAAGCATAACTGGAAATTAAAAATAAAATTTACAAATTTCTCAGTTTTCGCATTTTGTTTTGGGTATTTTTACTATCTTCCGATCTAGCTGTTTGTACAGTACAGGATCTCTGATATAGTTACATATTTCTTTGGGTAATTTGGAAGGGATTAAAGTTTTTTTCATCACATTTGTTCATGTTCTTATATTTTTTGAAAATGAAAGTAAATTGGAAATATAGATTTTATTAAAAAATACTATTTGTACGAAAGTATACGAGTTTGTAATTGAAAACTTGTAAATACAAAATTGAGCAGATTTTATTTCTAAATGAGATACGAAAGGACCCTCTTAAATCTGTTATACACTTCCTTCGGAATGAATTTGATTCCGCATTTATTATTCTGATCGAATTGTATTTTAATTTTCAAATTAGAACCAGATTTTAAACATAACCAAACACGGAATTGATTCCATTTTCGATTCAATACAAATTTTGTTACATTTTTTTAAATATAAACCACAACCATTTTAAAATAATAAAAAAGTAACTGTCAAAAGTAAAATTCATAAAAAAAACTTCAAACAATTAAATGACATTTTTCTTAGCTATACGGCGAAAATTAATGTAAATAAACAAAAAATTGACATAAACCGTCACACTGCGGCAAAAAACACTGTGACCAGCTGGGCTAGTGAGCCCACCTCCTTATTCCATCATGGCTTTTTGTTTACACTCAAATAAAGGCGAATTTGCTTATTTTGACATTTGTCGTCACAATTCTAGCAACAAAATGCCTGTTGTTTTTTCTTTTGTTGGATTGTTGTAGTAGTGAGGCCACTTTATTAATACATTTTGCTCACAAGTATGGTTCAATGTGAATTTGATGATAATCAAAATACTTTTAATTTTCATAAAAATTTACCACCAATTTGATGTGTATGAACGTAATTTCTTTCAATTTTATTTTTATTAAAATTGTATTATTTGAAAAATTATTAAATCGTTTCCGCCGAAAAATCCAATTTTATTTATTACTAGATGACCCGTGCGAATATTTCGCACCGTTAGTTGTCATTTTTGTAACATAAAATGAAAATAATTAATAGAAATTTTAGTAACTTCAATACATTTTAAAATATAATTTTTATCAATGAAAATATTAATTTTTCAATTTCTAATTATTTTTCGTCATTAGTGTTAGAAATAAGCTTTAAAATGAGATATCATTCATTAAATTTGATGCGGTGGTGTGGGAGATATTTGCAACCGACAAAAAAAAGTGCTTTAGAAATAATATATATGATTACAAAAAATTATTATCACAAATTATGCAACAGATTCAGACTTTGGAAGTTTGTGTGCTCCTTCCGTCTTACTTTTTGAAGTTTGTAAAATTCTTTTAAAGGTCTGCAAAAATGTTTTTACAAGATAAAGCAATAAGCACTACCAACTAATTAGTATTAGGCTAGTTGGTAGTGACCCGCTGGGGTTGCGGGTTCGATTCCCGTTAGATACTCTGGTTTCTTTACTGCAGACAAGCGAAGAGCTTCGCGGGATTAGGATAGGACAAAAAAAATATGTAGATTTCGCTACTTACAATATATAGAATGAAATCCAATAAAATCAAAGCCATATTATTAAAATTGTTCGCATATTATACTTTTATTTTTATTTATTTATGTAAAAAGTGTTATATTTTACAGCAACTTAAACAACTTAAATAATAATCAACAAATTCAGACAAATAATTATATTGATGACATAGCCTCGTACACGGATCAGCAAAAGCATAATTAGATCTACAAAATTATTAACGATAGGATTATAATGACGAGTAATACGACAAGTACATACCTATTAATGTTTTAAAATTTTAGCTTTTTCAGCATTCGAAGTTTTGTATTTATGTATATGTCTCCCAAGAGGAATGCTTTCTTAGTAATACCAGTATAAGCAAATTTAAAAATTCCAATCTATGGTTGTAACAATCATTTTTCTCGTCTAACCAAAACGAATAAATGGTATTATTAGTACATTCTACGCACTGCTCCATAATAACTTTTTTTTTGTGTTTCATTGCTCTGTTCTTTAAAAATAAATTTTCGAACACTTTTATGTTAATTTTGCATAAACAAATCAGAGGGTGAACATAAACTTCCAAAATCAGATTAATTTTCATAGTTTTTCGTATGGATATACATTTCTGATGGGTATGTTAAAATTTGAGATGGTTTAATCATATCCATTCGGCATTTAGTGCAGGATACTCGTTGCGCTATGTAGCCAATGAAATATCGACTAGAAGTAAGTTCTGTTGACAAATTTACAGAGTTAAAGCTGTCGGCACTTTCATCAAAATATGCTTCCTGGTATATATCTGCGATTTTTATCAAGGGGGTTGGATTATTAGGTGATACACCTTCATCAACTTCTAAAATGTTTTTTTTTTTTAAGATAAAAGTTGGCCATTGCGATGTTGAATTCGTGAACAGAAGGGTTTTTGCAATGGCCACCTTTGGCGCGTACATATGAAAATACGTTTTCTAATGGGTCTTGGTTAAAACGGCTGGTTAAAATGGTAAGTAAATTAGAATTTTCTTGTAACATTTCCTCGGTTAACGATAATATACCACTGGTGGTTTCGATTAGTCCACTGATGCAGAATATTTTGTTACCGAAATATTCAACTTGCCGTATGTACGAAACTAGCTCTTGCAGTACTTCCCAAGTGTTATTAGTAAGCCTTAACCCACGCTTCAGCAGGTTGGGATCATTGGAATTTTTACTATTAAAACAGTCAAAGTAGCTATCGAGTTTTTTTAGAAGATACTCAAAGTACTGCAGTACATCAGAGAGTACTCACACCCCTGAAATCGAAATCGCAGATATGTATATACAATGAAAATGAAGAATATTTTAATGAAGATGCTGATTCTTTTACATCCAACAATGGGCCAATAGAATTAACATCGAGTCGATATTTTGTTGGTTACTTAGCAGAACGAATATCATGCGTTAAATGTCGTATGGATATAATAAAACCAGCGCAAATTTTGTCATATCCTTCAGAAAAGTTTATTCATGCAAAAAATTATCAAAAGAATCCGACTTTGGAGGTTTGTGTGCCCCCTCTGACTTATTTTTTGAAGTTTGTAAAATACATACATATACATAAAGGTCTTTGAAAAAATATTTTTACAAAATAAAGAAATGAAAGGCATAAAAAAATTTATTGTTGAGCAATGCGTGAGTTGTACAAAAAATTCAATTTATTCTTTTTGGTTTGAGGAGAATGACGTATGTTATAAACGCAGGATGGAGATGCTTAATTTACTAGTTCTTATTATTACGGAAGCATTCCACATGGGAAACTTACAAATACAAACTATTAAGTACTGAAAAACTTATCATTTTAAACCATTAAACTTGTAAAGAGCTCATACGTAAAATTAATAAATACTCATAGTAAATAGTAAGAAGAAAACTCTCTTTTTATACCCTTCACCGAAGGTAGAAAGGGTATATATAACTTTGTCATTCCGTTTGTAATTTCTACAATATTGATCCTACACCTTATAAAGTATATATATTCTGGGTCCTTATGAAAAGCGAAGTTCAAAACCGGTTGTCCGTCTGTCCGTCTGTTGAAATGGGTTTTCCGAAGCCCCCAGATATGATGGGGACTTGGTTGGGGTATCTTTATGTCAGGTATTCTTATTATAATTTTGCTATTGAAATTCAGCCAGATCGGTCCACAAATTTTTTTTTTTTTAATTTATTTTTTATTATTGAATCTTATCGAAATTTACAATATGTATTCAAATCTTAGTTCTACTTGTTGTTTATTAGTTGTTACCAGTGTAACCACTAACTGCTGTATTCAAATTTTAAGATGTCTTCTAGTTAGGCTCAAAGTATCGGTTCTTTTTAGCCTCTGGTGACCTTCGAACTGAAGCAAACCCCGAGCGAGGTAGTTAGGGTGGACCATTAGTTTATCGATGTAGCTTATTGAATATTTTTTAATTTCCTCCTGGATAGTGGCGACGTTGAGATCTCTGTGGATAATATCATTACGTATATACCATGGGGCGCAGACAATTTGTCGTAATATTCTAGACTGTCTTCTTTGAAGCTTTTGGATGTTAGATGCGCATGCAGTACCCCATAATTGGATGCCATATGTCCATATTGGTTTTATGATGGACTTGTATAGAAGAATTTTGTTGTCTAAAGACAAGTTTGAGTTTCCACCGAGAAGCCAATGTAGTTGAGCTGCTTTAAGTTTCATAGCCGTTATTTTCGCATCGATATGACGAGACCAGGTCAAGCGTTTATCTATATGAATTCCCAAGTACTTTACATGGTTTTCTATCGGAACAGTGATGTTATTTATTTTTACTGCTGTGCACGTTTGTCTTCTGATCGTGAAAGTTAAGTGAGCACGTTTAGCCGGGTTAACCTTTATTCTCCATTTTTCTAGCCATGCCTCTAGTTCATTGATGTGGGACTGCAGATTTTGCGAAGCGACTTTTGGGTCATGGTTAACGCTAATAAATGCTGTGTCGTCTGCAAATGTAGAGGTATGCGTGCTCAGGTTTGTTGGCATATCCGCTGTGTATATTATATATAGAAGCGGTCCTAATATGCTGCCTTGGGGAACACCAGCAGTAATTTTCTTGAGGGGGGAGTATTTATCTTGCGACCTTACTATGAATGTTCTGCCTGTTAGCTAGCTCTCCAGAAGCTTGTGAGTGTTTTGAGGAAGCATTCGTGTTATTTTGATGAGCAGCCCATCATGCCAAACTTTGTCAAATGCTTGGGAAATGTCTATAAACAGTATTGCTTTATCTCAAACGCCGATCTAATAAGGGTGACAATTCTATGCACTTGTTCTATTGTACCATGTTTCGCTCTGAATTCAAACTGGTGATCCGGGATAATGTCGTGTTCATTTAGATGAGGAGTTATACTTAAAATGAATATTTTTTCGAAAAGCTTCGATAGGATTGATAATTAGCTTATAGGTCTGTACGACGCAACCTGGCTAGCATCTTTTCCTGGCTTAAGAATCATAACAATTATAGACCTCTTCCATGAGGCTGGAAAGTATCCGACTCTTAATATAGCGCTAAAAATGAGTAGCAAGATTCTGGAAGCAGACGATGGTAAGTTTCTTATCATTGACCCTGTGATACGGTCAAGTCCGGGAGATTTTCTAATATTTAGTTTTTCTATTGCAGATTTTACTTGAGTAATGTTAAATTTTAATGGATGGTTTACCTTATCAGGAATGATTGGACGACAGGAACAAGTATGTGTATCATGTGGCGTGAAAACTTTCTCAAGGTGGCCCGCGAAAGCGTTTAATTTTTCATCTGTGTTTTTGGCCCAAGTGCGGTTTTCCAGTCTTAAGGGAGATTCCTGGGTGATAGGGCATTTCATATGCCGTACAGCCTTCCATAAGCTATAATTGGAGTTTTTTGTGGCATCTAGGCTGTTTAGATAGCCTTCTATTGCAGACTCGTGGTTCTGTCTCAATTTGTTGCGAAGAGTTGTCAGGCATAATTGTAGTTGGGCCTTAGTGGTTGGGGAACGACTGTTTTGCCATTGTCTTCGTAACTTCCTTTATTCTCTGATAAGGGTCTCTATATCCGTCGATGTATTGTAAGGAGCACGTTGCATTTCTTGCTGCAGCATCCAAGACTTCTGTAAATCGGTCGACAGCTATTTGGATGTCAGATGAATTTTTTAGGGGAATGCACTGTGATAGGTGAGAGCTCACATACATTTTATACTTAAACCAATTTGTGTTTCTGTTTGGATAGGAAATACAGTTTGCAGCTGTGGCGTCAGAGTTACCTTTTAAAATGAGGATTGAAGGTGAATGATCCGACGAAAGATCATAGGAGGAACTAACTAGTACCTGATCGCGCTTGATGTTTTTGATTACAGCAAAGTCAATAAGGTCTGGTAGCTTGATGAAGTCGGTTGGCCAATAGGTAGGCTCACCACTCGATACCACATCAAAGTTATTTGCAGTTACGGTATTATATAGCTGATTACCTCTAGGACTAATAAGTCTGGAGCCCCAATATGTATGTTTAGCGTTGTAGTCGCCAGCAGCAATGAATTTCTGGCCCAATGTGGACAAGAAGTTGAGAAATTTATCGTGTAGAATTTTGTGCCTCTGGGGACAATAAACGGATGTTAACGTTAGTTTGAAATCAGTAAGATTTATATATGTGGCCTGGATACAATCTTCTTCGAACTCTGGCGATGGTAAGTGTCTGATGTGTTTGTGCACAATTATGGCTGTGCCACCACAAGCTCGTCCGCTGGGATGTTTTGTGTCATACGTAAGGTAACCATTTACCCTAAAGCAGTTTTTATGAGTAAAGTGTGTTTCAGAGACAAGAAGTACGTCGATTTCATGCCTATGAAGAAAGTTTGCAACTTCGTGTTAATGTTGGGATAACCCGTTTGCATTCCAGAAACATATTTTTAACTGGTTCATTTTTTGTTGAGTAGAACTTGCAGGAGCATGTTCTGGTTTCGCATCATTTCCTGAAACATGTTCTGCATAGTGGCCATGAAGTTATTCATAGTTCGAATTAAATTTTCAATTGAGGTAGGCATTTGTAGACCTTCCCTAGGAACGTTAGCGTACGGAGGTTGCTTTGCGTTGGAAGTACTCGGGGGATTTTTCGCATTAGGGTTTCCTTTTAGGACTTGGGCATATGATTGGTTTTGTTTGTTTGTTTGTGTAGTACTAGCAATAGCAATTGAGCCAGCGGCTTGGCTGGACGCATGTGACGGACCATATTGGGAGTGAGTATATTTTTGAACTAAAGCAGGTTTTAATAAATGCAAGAAGACTTTACAACCCCTATAGTTTGCCTTGTGATTTTCGCCACAGTTGCTGCATTTCTTAACATTCGGGTCAGCTTTAGAACGATTACATTCGGCGGTTTTATGAGCGTCGCCACAAACCACACATACGTGAGGCAATTTACAATATGATTTTGTATGCCCATATTCCTGACAGTTTGTGCATTGGGAGGGACCCTTTCGTTTTATTTGCTCCTCAACAGTTATTCTTCTGTTGAGTAGGTAGCGCAAGTTGTATATGGGATGAACTGAATATATACCAAAATATCGGAAATTTTTAGTAGAACATATTTTATAAAAAACTCGGACAAATCGGTTCAGATATAAAAAAGTTATGACCAAAATTAAATTTCTTTTTTTTTAAATACCCACTTTCGGGAACCATAGATCTCCATAGTCAAGTAAATGGCAAATTTCTTCTTCAACA
Source organism: Pollenia angustigena (assembly GCA_930367215.1). Lineage (NCBI taxonomy): Eukaryota > Metazoa > Arthropoda > Insecta > Diptera > Polleniidae > Pollenia > Pollenia angustigena. Next base: position 53,399,900 of record OV884059.1, on the reverse strand, counting down.
CGTTGGTATATAAATCTGTCAAATCGGTTAAAAAATGGCTGAGTTATAACCGAAATACTGAATCCCCAAAAATTACTCTTTTTATACCCACACCACAATAGTGGAGAGGGTATTATGCATTTGTGCTGATGTATGTAACGCCTTAAAATATTGGTCCTAGACCCACCTTTACGTATACCGATCGACTCAGAATCACTTTCTGAGTCGAACTAACGATGTCCGTCCGGCTGGCTGGCTGGATGTCCATGTAACCTTGTGCGCAAAGTACAGGACGCAATTTTGGAGATAATTTGATAAAATTTGGGACATAGGTTCTTATTGACTCAAGGACCAAGCCTATTGAAAATGGCCTAATCGTAGGACCACGAGGGAAGATAGGGGGAAATTTCTTCCTCTCAGAAACTATCAAACCGATTTTAATAAAATTTAAAACTAACATAGAACCATATCTTCATGGACACAAAAGGGATACATTTTTTAAAAAATAGGACCACGAGGGGAGATAGGGCCAATTTCTGCCTCTCAAACCGATTTTAATGAAATTCAAAACATAGATAGATCCATATCTATATTGTAACGATTATTAAATCTGATTTTTAGTTTTTGGGAACGGTGCTACCTAATATTACGGCCGTGCTGGTCGGTGGGGAGTGAGTTGTGTTCCCTTATGAGAATAAAAATAAATTAATAATGTATTTGAATCCGTTACAGTGACTTTACTTTAGGTAGCTTAAAAATAAATAATGATCCACATAACATAAAAAAAGAAGATGCGGTAAAAGATTATGGTATAGCTTTTGATGTAATTTGCTACACTATTCCGAAGCCCACCCTCCATGCTGACAAGAACTTAAAATTGGCTGTCAGCCCAATATCAAAACAAAACTAACAAAAATTAACGATCTAAACAATTCCTCCTAACCCCCATACCATTCACTTCACTTTTCGTAATAAAATAAAAAATTCAAGATTCCATATTCAAGAAAAAAAATTACAATAGGTTATAAATTTTATTAATGTTAAAATTCGATTTAAAAAAAAATAACAATAAAAAAAAAAAATAATTAGTGTTTTTCCTTCTTTTTACTATTTTAAACTAAATTTTAAACATTACTATGAAAAGTTTGTCACCATATGTTTATTTAAATGAATTTGATATTTTTCTGTTCTAACGTTAATGAACTAAAAGATATTTTTGTTATAGGGTGACAATATGTTTAAAAACACAGAGCTAAATTTAAATTTTAGAATGTAGTGTTTATAGCAAATGTAACATGAACAACAAAAAAAAAATTTATTATAAAAAAAATAAAACGCAATGGTAACTCGTGTTGCAAACAATATAAGAATTCAAAGTTGTTCATATAACATATCTAAATCATTGTATACATTTTTTTTTTTTTTTAATATAAAGAGAGAATTGAAATACATAAGTATGTTTGAATATAATAACAGAAATAATGAAACTTACGTTAATTATCCCTCGATGTCAGCAGGCGCCGGTTGACAGTGGTCGGTTGCGTATAACACTTAAGTTTATTTTTCTTTCTATTAATATAGTTAATCAGAGTTTTGGTTATTGTGTTTATGTCAGATTAATTTAGTGGATTGTATAATAATTGTTTTCCTTCATTTTTAGTTATGATACCATCCACAAAAGTACGAATGAAATGTGAAGAAATGTTAAATTGATTAATGTCATTGTAATATTTGTATAGCATAATTTAAGGATGAAAAAAATTCTTCAAACAAACAATACGGTGCCCGATTAATTTTTAGAATTAAACTAATTAGTGTAATTTAATACATTTCATTTAGAGATTTTAGATTAAATAAAATAAAAAAAATAAATAAAATAAAAATCTAATCTTGTAGATGTTTTGCTTGTGCCAATAATTTTCTCACCAATAGTTTGTCGAGTTGTGCCAATAGTTATCCAAATATTATCGCTTTCATTCCCAAAACATTCTCCAAATGTGTGGTTTTTCGCTGTGCTGATGTTAAAAAAATTTATCCTTGGCTTGTGATTCTCTTGAAACGAGTCTCCCAATTGTTTACTTTAGCGGGGAAATTGTTTCGAGGCGGATAGTTATGTGGATCGTCTTCTTTTAAATGTAATTTGCTTGTGGAACGTGAGTTTCATTTATTTTTATTCCAACGCTAATGTGGAACACGACATAAAAGGAAACAAATATTCTTAAAAATTTTATGCGTTTCCGGTAATTTCCGCTTAAAACATGTATTTTTTTAAAATACTTCTTGCTTTTAGTAAATACTTCTGATTAAGTTTAATTCCAAGCGTTTTAAAGATTTGCGCTATTTTTATAAATTTTTCCTTTAATATATTAACGACCTCCAGCTATTTATTTTAAAATCCAAATTAATAATGAAAATTTTTAACATTTTAATCAAAATTGAAAATTCATGACTCACTATATTATCAAAAAAAACTTATTTTTTTTTTTTATATTCAAAGAAAATCTTCTACACCCAACAAAATAAATTAGTAATAAGTAATGAAACTTAAAGCAATATAAATCAGTCACCCTCACAAAGCAGATGAAAAGTAAACATTGCTGCAAATTTTCATCTGAATGTATGGTATGTCAATACCATACATTCGTAAACATAATCAGAAATCAAACCCATATATCTTTGATATGGTAAACTGCTTTATATCCGCCATGAACGTCCTCAAGCTCAAAATTCACGTTCCCAATTCGTTTCCTAACTATAGCCTTAACACCTATAGGTGCTAGCTTGGAGCTGAAATTATCTACTAAAGAGCTCTGAACGAAATTGCGACGTATTACTATTTGCCCAATATTAAACTCCCGGTTACGTGATCTTAAATTGTACGACCTCATGTTTCTATCATAAGCTTCCTTAATCCTTGTCCGAATAGAGTCCCGCAACAATGTAAAATTGTCCTGTCTTTCAAGTTCGGTGTCTGCTTCCTCTAAAAGTTTTAAGTTCCGTAAAATTTGGTAGTCTTGTCCATGAGTAATCATCGTTTGCCCAAATAAAAGTTTGTAAGGGGTACATCCCGTCGTTTGATGGCTGCTACTTCGTATAGCACAATTTACACTTGGCAAGAACTCATCCCACTGGCGTTGATCATTACGACAATAAGAACGAATAGCTTTATTTATCGATCTGTTCACTCTCTCGCTCGCGTTTGATTGGGGACTATGGATTGCAGTAAACTGATGTTTAATTCAATATTTGTCAACAAGTTTTCTTAATTCCGCGGATTTGAATTGGCTTCCGTTATCTGAAATTATTATTTCCCGAACACCATAACAACAAAATATTTCGTCCCTAAGGTAGCTGATTATTGGCTTGGTTATGAATTTCTTTAATGGGTTTAAAAATGAAAATTTCGTAAAATGGTCTAAAATGATTAAAATTCCTATGTTCCCATTCTTAGTACGTGGAAAAGGACCAATTATATCGATATATAAACGTTGTAGAGGTGTTGCAGTTTCCACCATTTGTCCCATAGATGGCCTTAGTGATGTTGTTGGTGTTTTTGAGGTTTTGCAGGATATACAATTGCAAACATATTCTTTAATGTCAGTAACTAATCTAGGCCAAAAGAAGTATTGTCTTACACGATGCACAGTTTTGGCAATGCCACCATGTGCTGCATTTGGTACATCATGCGCTGCAAAAATAACATCCTTACGTAACTCCAAAGGTACATATAATTTCCAATTTTCAGATTCGTCGATACTTCCGGATGTAAACTTTGTTCTTTTGTAAATACATCTGTTAATTACCCGATAATCGGGTAAGTTTGATTCTGAAAATTCGTTTCGCAATTGTGCATAATCATGTGAGTCAAATGCTGTTGAGTCCAAATTAATCGAAGGTAATGTTTGTATCTCTAATTCAGCTAATGTAGCATCCTCATCAAAGGCACGCGACAAAGCATCCGGAACTACATTATCTTTACCTTTACGATGTTCTATCGTAAAGTCGAAGCCTTGCAGTTTCAAAGCCCACCTGGCCAATCGACCAGATAAGTCCCTTTGTCTCATGAGCCATTTGAGGCTGGCATGGTCGCTTATAACCTTAAACTCATGACCCTCAATATATGCCCTAAATTTTTTAATTGCCAGAATTACAGCCAAACACTCCAGTACTGTTATTGAATAATTCCTCTGGGCTTTGTTAAATTTTTGTGACATAAATGCTATTGGCTTTTCATCGCCATTTCCGTCCAGTTGAACTAGTACAGCCCCAATTCCAAACAAACTGGCATCACATTGGATTATAAACGGTTTACGAAAGTCCGCATGTACCAAAATGGGTGCGGATGTCAATTTATTTTTAATTGCTTCAAATGTCCTTTGTACCACATCTGTCCAAACAAATGTTTTCTTTTTCGACAACAATTCTGTTAACGGAAATGTAATAGTCGCATAATCATCGATAAATCGACGGTACCATCCGGACATACCAAGAAATTGTCTAAGTTGTCGGACTGTTTTAGGAGCCGGAAACTGAGAAATTGCTTTTACTTTCTCAGGGTCAACTTTTAATGAACCTTCACCAACGACATATCCCAAATACTGTACTTGGCGAAGACAGAAACTACTCTTCTTTACATTTATTGTTAAGTTAGCCTTCCGAAGTTGAGTCGCCACCTCCTTTAAGTGCTTTAAATGTTCGTCAAAGTCTTTTGAAATTATCAGTAAGTCGTCTAAGTAAACAAAAACGTTCGTCTTTAAATAATACGGAATGACTTGGTCCATTAGTCTACACATTGTCTGTGGTGCATTGCACAATCCAAACGGCATTCTTGTAAATTGGTACAAGGGCCGATTAGGGATTGTGAACGCTGTCTTCGGTCTCGAGGTTTCGTCCAATTTAATTTGCCAAAATGGATCTTTTAGATCCACCTTAGAAATGTAATAAATTTGAGGAAGTCTCGAAATAAGTCCATCTATGTTGGGAATGGGATATGCGTCTTCCTTAGTAGCGGAATTTAGTTTCCTACTGTCCAGGCAAAAACGTACTTTTCCAGGTTTAACAATTAAAACACCTGGCGATGACCATGGAGATGACGGGCATTCTTCGATAACGCCTAACTTTAACATTCGATCTACCTCTCCACATAACAACTTTTCCCTAGCTGGTGATATCGGGTAATATCGCTGTTTTATCGGGGTTGCTTCACCAGAATCGATGTTATGTTCCAACAGTGTGGTACATCCCAGTCCGTCTCGGTCGGAATTAGGAAAATAATCAATAATGCTTTGTAATTGTTTTCCCTGAGATACATTTAATGGAATTTTATCCGGATTTTCCTCAGAAATAATTTCGTCGATTGCGTTCAATGTGATAATTTTTATGTCAAATTTATCCCAAAAATCAATGCCACATATTATATCCTGAGTGATTGAAGGTATTAACAAAAATTCAATCGGTTTTCTCTGACTATTATACCCGATTTCAAGAATAACCGTCCCACAACAACGCTGACGTTGCCCATCAGCTGTCCTTACACTACAAATACTTTAATTATAGTCACCTGATTCAATTAATTCGGAACATAATTGACCTCCAATAACGTTAACGTTCGCCCCACTATCTAATAATGCAAAATAATTTCCATTGCACAAGTTCAACCTAACATATGGACGATTGTCATTTTCCCTATTAACCAATGATGATATAACGTGTTTGCGAAATTGTTTCCTTTTCTTATAAAACTTACGTAGCCTTCTCGTAGATCTGTTAAGTTTCCGTTTACTATTGGATTCATCAAAAATCCTAGCCCTAGCAAGTTTATATTCCTCTAAACGAATATGATAAGGTCGTTTTAACGGATGAGTTTTTGAAATTTCAGTGAAAATTGTCTTAGCCGGTATTTTATGTTCATAAAAATAATTTGTCTCATCAGATTTAGATTTTATTATAATCCCGTTAAGTTTATCCTCGGATGCCCGTCTTTTGATGCACGGACATCCCGAGTTACGTTTCCCTGTTTCAAACAACAATTAGGACACTTTGGCTTACAAATATTTTTCGTCCCACAACCGTAACAAAAAATAGTCCTAGGCTCTAAGCAGTCTATAAAACTGTGGCCAATTTTATCGCAATTCCAACATTTTCCCGATTTTACTAACATACAAATTTCGGTATCATCATTAACTAAAATGTTGTCCTCCACAAACTGTTCGTCTTTACTAATAACCTCAGCTACCTGCATCTTGTGGAAACCACGTTTGTTTACATTTGTCGATGTCATGTCCCTGACAAACTTCTCATGCCTTCGTACTGCACGGCGTAAATGGGAACTCGAGTTATTTCCAAATGAAGAATGTCATGCCTTATCTCCGGTCTTAAATTCCTTTGTAAAGTCTCACATAACTCGTAGTCTGATAAAGGGGTATGCAGTTTGTCACACAAAACCAAGATTGCCTCATGAAATTCGTCAAATGTCTCATTATGTCTTTGTTTTCTCTGTAGTATGTCATCTCTAATGTCAAAATCTGTTTTGTCATCTCCATATTGTCGCTTCAGTGCATCACATAATTTGTCCCAATACATGTTAACACAACTGCGGTGGAATCGCCAAAACCATTTAAGTGCTTTGTCTTCAAAAAGAATATGGGCGTGTTCACAAAGAAGATCGAAATTGCCGCTAAGATTTGCATTTGTTAAATAAATTATTCTAGTCATTGGTCTTCGGACCGTAAAAACAGGTGTTCGGGCATCACCACCAGCTTCCTGATCTAATGAATCCCGCTCTACTTCTGATGGTATATCCCCGGTACTACGAACTACAGGCATTTTTATAAATAATTAATCAAAGAACAATAATCTTAAAAAAAAATTCTAATGATATAAAAAAAAAATTAAAAGAAATTCTTTCTGTCTAAAATCGTTGTTGTGTATCCGGTTAAAAAAAAAAAAAAAAAAAAAAAACTATTATAAAAAGTCAAATTATATATATATATATATATATAAGTATTTATGAATAAAATCACACCAAAATATCAAAAAGGGTATCAACAATGTCAATATACATATATTACTACTCAGTGAAGTCCATAGATAGGGGTATAAAGCGAAAAGTTTAAAACTAAAAATCAAAACTACAAATTAAAAAAAAAACTTACAAATAAAAATAAAATAAAAATAATCATCAGTTACCGCAAAAAAGAATAAAGGAAAAGAAAAGAAGAAGAATAGTATCACTTATAACTGCTGGAACCTTTCGGCAAATGTCAAAAGAATCATATCCAAACAACAATAAGTTCTAGAAAGGAAGTTAGGGATTGATTAACCGTTATAGGAAAATAACCGATTAAAAATTCAGTTACCTTAATTTTTAGTAGAACATATTTTATAAAAAACTCGGACAAATCGGTTCAGATACAAAAAAGTTATGACCAAAATTAAATTTCTTTTTTTTTAAATACCCACTTTCGGGAACCATAGATCTCCCCGAGTCCAAGCTTTATAAGTCAAGTAAATGGCAAATTTCTTCTTCAACACGTTGGTATATAAATCTGTCAAATCGGTTAAAAAATGGCTGAGTTATAACCGAAATACTGAATCCCCAAAAATTACTCTTTTTATACCCACACCACAATAGTGGAGAGGGTATTATGCATTTGTGCTGATGTATGTAACGCCTTAAAATATTGGTCCTAGACCCACCTTTACGTATACCGATCGACTCAGAATCACTTTCTGAGTCGAACTAACGATGTCCGTCCGGCTGGCTTGATAAAATTTGGGACATAGGTTCTTATTGACTCAAGGACCAAGCCTATTGAAAATGGGCCAAATCGTAGGACGACGAGGGAAGATAGGGGGAAATTTCTTCCTCTCAGAAACTATCAAACCGATTTTAATAAAATTTAAAACTAACATAGAACCATATCTTCATGGACACAAAAGGGATACATTTTTAAAAAAAAAGGACCACGAGGGGAGATAGGGCCAATTTCTGCCTCTCAAACCGATTTTAATGAAATTCAAAACATAGATAGATCCATATCTATATTGTAACGATTCTTAAATCTGATTTTTAGTTTTTGGGAACGGTGCTACCTAATATAACGGCCGTGCTCTCCGGTGGGGAGTGAGTTGTGTTCCCTTATGAGAATAAAAATAAATTAATAATGTATTTGAATCCGTTACAGTGACTTTACTTTAGGTAGCTTAAAAATATATAATGATCCACATAACATAAAAGAAGAAGATGCGGTAAAAGATTATGGTATAGCTTTTGATGTAATTTGCTGCACTATTCCGAAGCCCACCCTCCATGCTGACAAGAACTTAAAATTGGCTGTCAGCCCAATATCAAAACAAAACTAACAAAAATTAACCATCTAAACAATTCCTCCTAACCCCCATACCATTCACTTCACTTTTCGTAATAAAATAAAAAATTCAAGATTCCATATTCAAGAAAAAAAATTACAATAGGTTATAAATTTTATTAATGTTAAAATTCGATTTAAAAAAAAATAACAATAAAAAAAAAATAATTAGTGTTTTTCCTTCTTTTTACTATTTTAAACTAAATTTTAAACATTACTATGAAAAGTTTGTCACCATATGTTTATTTAAATGAATTTGATATTTTTCTGTTCTAACGTAAATGAACTAAAGGATATTTTTGTTATAGGGTGACAATATGTTTAAAAACACAGAGCTAAATTTAAATTTTAGAATGTAGTGTTTATAGTTAATGTAACATGAACAACAAAAAAAAATTTATTATAAAAAAAAAATAACGCAATGGTAACTCGTGTTGCAAACAATATAAGAATTCAAAGTTGTTCATATAACAAATCTAAATCATTGTACATTTTTTTTTTTTTTTTTAATATAAAGCAGTGGTCGGTTGCGTATAACACTTAATTTTATTTTTCTTTCTGTTAATATAGTTAAGCAGAGTTTTGGTTATTGTGTTTATGACAGATTAGTTTAGTGGATTGTATAATAATTGTTTTTCTTCATTTTTAGTTATGATACCATCCACAAAAGTACGAATGAAATGTGTAGAAATGTTAAATTGATTAATGTAATTGTAATATTTGTATAGCATAATTTAAGGATGAAAAAAAATTCTTCAAACAAACAATACTTTGACCGATTAATTTTTAGAATTATGTAATTAGTGTAATTTAATACATTTCATTTAAAGATTTTAGATTAAATAAAATAAAAAAAATAAATAAAATAAAAATCTAATCTTGTAGATGTTTTGCTTGTGCCAATAATTTTCTCACCAATACTTTGTCGAGTTGTGCAAATAGTTATCCAAATATTATCGCTTTCATTCCCAAAACATTCTCCAAATGTGTGGTTTTTCGCTGTGCTGATGTTAAAAAAATTTATCCTTGGCTTGTGATTCTCTTGAAACGAGTCTCCCAATTGTTTACTTTAGCGGGGAAATTGTTTCGAGGCGGATAGTTATGTGGATCGTCTTCTTTTAAATGTAATTTGCTTGTGGAACGTGAGTTTCATTTATTTTTATTCCAACGCTAATGTGGAACACGACATAAAAGGAAACAAATATTCTTAAAAATTTTATGCGTTTCCGGTAATTTCCGCTTAAAACATGTATTTTTTAAAATACTTCTTGCTTTTAGTAAATATTTCTGATTAAGTTTAATTCCAAACGTTTTAAAGATTTGCGCTATTATTATACATTTTTCCTTTAATATATTAACGACCTCCAGCTATTTATTTTAAAATCCAAATTAATAATGAAAATTTTTAACATTTTCATCAAAATTGAAAATTCATGACTCACTATATTATCAAAAAAAACTTATTTTTTTTTTTATATTCAAAGAAAATCTTCTACACCCAACAAAATAAATTAGTAATAAGTAATGAAACTTAAAGCAATATAAATCAGCCACCCTCACAATATAGACACATAAGCTGTACAGTTTTTCAAAAATAGGACCACAAGGGGAGGTAGGGGGCAATTTCTGCCCCTCACAAACTTTTAACCCGATTTTAATAAGTTTCATAAACATAGATAAATCCATATTTATATGGACATATAAGCATGATGTGTTTTTTAATACTGTGGTGTAGGGTATCATATGGTCGACTTGGCTTGTCGACTTGGCTTGACCGACTATACTTTCTTACTTGTTTATAATTAACTTTGTTAAAATATATGTATACAAGTATATATAAATGTTTATATATAAATATAACTTAAGTAAATGGTAAAATCTTCCTTAACATGTCGGTATATACAACTATCAAATCGGTTAGACAATGGGTAATTTATGAGCAAAATACTCCAAAAATGGGCTAAAAAAACATCAACATTTTTATAAAAATCTAAATTTTAGGGCTGCCATATGTCCTATGTATATGACTTATATACCAAAATATCGGAAATTTTTATGAGTTACAACCGAAATACTGGGGGCATACGATATCGAGCAAAATTGATCGAAATGATTTATTTTTGTGTCTTGAAACTCGATATCGAATGAAATGTATTGAATTTGAAATAATAGCATTCGACATCGAGTAACTCGACATTACATTTATCGAGTTTTCATTCCATACGCCAGTGTCTATCGTATGCAAAAAAATTAGACCCCTGAGTTCCAAAAAATTAAACTTTTTATACCCTTCACCGAAGGTAATTTCTACAATATTGATCCTACACCCTATAAAGTATATATATTCTGGGCCCTTATGAAAACCGAAGTTCAAAACCGGTTGTCTCTTTTTATACCCTCCACCACAATCAGTTGTGAAGAGGGTATATTCAGTTTGTCATTCCGTGTGAAACTTTTTTACTATTCATCTCAGACCCTATAAAGTATATATATTCTGGGTCCTTGAGTAATTTTAAGTCGATTTAGCCATGTCCGTCTGTCTGTCCGTCTGTCTGTCCGTCTGTCTGTCCGTCTGTTGAAAACACGCTCACTTTCGAAAAACTCAAAAGAAATCAACAAACTTGGTGTCAAATTGCTTGTAGTTATCCTAAGCAGTTTGGGATTGAAATTCAGCAAAATCGGTTCAATAGGATCTGAGCTATGAATCAAAATGTGGAACCACCACCTAAAAAAAATTGATAATTTTGTTACAAAAACTAACATAAATGGTGGAAAAATACACAGAATGATATAAGATTTCGCAACAATTCGTTTTATTCAACTGGAAATCACGCTGTGAAATTTCGTGAAGATCCGTCAATAATTTACCCTAGGCCCCATATAAGCCCTACTCCCGGAAAACAGTATATTAAGCCTAAAACCCTAACTAACAATGCTATCATTACAAATTTTGGCAAGTCACAGTTACATAGGACTAGAAATTAAACTGTTAAGTTTCGTGAAGATCGGTCCATAATTTACCATAGGCCCCATATAAAACCTACTTCCGGAAAACAACTTAGTACGCCTAAAAACGTAAAAAATAATGCTATCATAACAAAATTTGGTACATCAAAGTTTTATAGAACTAAAAATAAATCTTTGAAATTTCGTGAAGATCGGTTCATAATTTACCATAGGCCCCATATAAACTTTACTCCCGGAAAACAACTTAGTACGCCTAAAAACGTAAAAAATAATGCTATCATAACAAAATTTGGTACATCAAAGTTTTATTGGACAAGAAATAAAATTGTGTTATTTCGTGAAGATCGGTGCATAACTTACCCTGGGCCCCATATAAACCTTACTCCCGGAAAACAGTTTAGTACGCCTAAATCCGTAAAAAATAATGCTATCATAACAAAATTTGGTACATCAAAGTTTTATAGGACAAGAAATAAAACTGTGTAATTTCGTGAAGATCGGTACATAATTTACCCTAGGCCCCATAGAAACCCTACTCCCGGAAAACAGTTCAGTACACCTAAAACCATAATTAATAATGCTATCATAACAGAAATTGGTACGTCACAGTTTTAAAGGACTAGAAATGACGCTGTCCATAATTTACCCTAGGCCCCATATAAACCCTTCTACCGGAAAACAGTTTGGTTGCCTTAAACCATAATTAATAACAAATCGTCACAGTTTAAGATTATAATAACATCATACAGATATAACTCCTTAAACATTCGAACTGTCGGTGGAGGGTATTAAAGATTCGGCACAGCCGAATATAGCACTCTAACTTGTTTTAAAAAATATTTACCAGTTTTATTTATTTTTTGTCTAGTTGCTCTGTATTCTGCTCGCACAATGGTGAAGGGTATATAAGATTCGGCACAGCCGAATATAGCACTCTTACTTGTTATTTTTAAATTCGTTTGATATATGTATACTAGGGCGGGTCGATTTTTTTTTTTAAATCGTATAGCAAAAACGTTATCTACATAAAATTTTAAGAAAATTCTCCGAAGAAACCATGGGTCTAAAATAAAATCCTAATCCGCGCCTCTTGACTTGAAAATTTATTTATTTGCAAAAAAAAAAAATTTTTTAAAAAATAGCTTTTTCCAAAAAGAAATCGAATTTTTGAACAAAATTGTTTAGTAACGTAGTTCTTTTGCACTTTTTATTTTTTTACACTCAAAATTTTTTTTACATTAAAAAAAATTTTCAGCCAAGTAAAACAATGTTCAAGTCGAGAGGCGCGGATTAGGATTTTATTTTAGACCCATGGTTTCTTCGGAGAATTTTCTTAGAATTTTATGTATATTACGTTTTTGCTATACGATTTTTAATCTTTTTCATCCACACATGGTAAGTACGTAATTAAATAATCTAAAAAATGGAATTATAATTCGGTACAAATCGATATAGTTTAATTTTTACAAAAATAAAACACATACTGCTGCCCTACAATTACGCAATTGGTCGCATTCCCTCTTACGTAGGTTATTTGCACATAAATTGTTTGAAAACAAAACGCAATCAATTAAAAAAAATACCAAAAATCGGTTTCAACGAAAAAAAAAAACACACACACACACTTTGGCTGGCAAAAACAGCAAACATGTGTATGTATACCAGGCATTTCCAAAAATTTTTTGGTTGTGTATTAGTGAGTACCAGAGAGTAAAAAAATTGAGAGAATGCTTTCATTTACAGCCGAAATAAAATGTAAGTAATATATTTTATAAGTTGTATACCACAAAGGTACAAAATAAAAATTTTTTGTGTTGATAAAATATTTGTAGCAATTCTTTACCAATTCAATGAAAAAAGTGCATTTTAAAATCAGTGACATTGAATTGGTAAAGAACTGCTACACATTTTCTAGCAACACAAAAAATGTTTAATTTTGTTCCCTTGTGTTAAACAACTTATAAAATAAAATCTTCTAAATTTATACTTTTATGGCAGTTTCGTAATAGCAGAATGCTTTTCAAATGGGATGAACTTAATTTAATTTACGTTGCTTGGAACAAATAAATTTTAAATCCGAAAAAATTTTTTCGCATAGGTAAGTAGTGCCGAATAAAGACAGGCACTGAATTTTTTTTCAGTTCAGGATAGAACTCGCCATCCAAATCTTTCCAGAACTCTACAATATTATTTTCGTCTAGAGCATTTACTTCGCTTCGTAGTATGATTAGTTCTGATTGAATATCAAATTCGAAGTTGCTTACATCGCAACGAAAAGGGTTGTCGAAAAGATCTAATAGCGGTTGTAAAATTACAAAATCTTGAAACCTGTCTTGAAAGTTATTGAAAAGTGTTTCAAATATTTCGGCATATTCATATCTTTTGTCGATTTCGAGATTTCTATAAACAAATGAAGATCTTGGAAAATTGGAAAAATCACCAGTTTTAATTTGGGGAAAAATTAGAACCTGCTGTCATATTTGCTTTTATCTGTATAGGATTACACATAAATTGTAGGAAAACAAGACTTTTTAACTTGTTTTTTAAATATTTTTACTTACTTAAGAAAAGTATTTTCAAAGAAAAAAAACCCACCGACGCGATTGGTGCAGAAACAAAAATATTTTTACAAGCACAATATACCAACAAACTCTTGTGGCTATTTTTTCCTTATAATCTCTGCATTTAGGAACGTCTTTTTAACAAAAGAAAAAAGGACAATTTTACAGGCATCAAAGAATTTTTTTCACAAACAAAACACATATCGTTAGCTTAAATGCAAAACAATATAGATATTATTTGAAAATTACAAATTAATAGAATACAATATTTTTTCCTTAATAATATATCGGTTAACGCATTTTTATCTGAAATATTAAAAATTGATTTTAAATCTCAAATAATTACCATTTTGCAAAGTTCTTTGCTTTGTATGTAAACCTATGAAATGTTATATTATTCTACATTTAAGTCTTAAAATTTAAACTCTAATACCATAGTTGCACAAGGGACGTATTACTAACAGGGTTAGATCACATAAATTTTGACTTGAATCAAATATTTTCCTGGGCATCAGCTAACGGTTTGAGAATCAACCCGAGTAAATCAAAATATTTAATTATATCCAAGAAAAGTGTAAGAGTTGAGACAGATGTGAATGTTGTTATTGGTGGCTCAAGAATTGAGATTGTGAATACAGCTAGAAATCTCGGAGTGACGTTTAATAGCACCTTAACTTGGATCGATCATATAAATCAGGCTTGTGGTAGAATATATGGTATGCTGCGCGCTTTATGGCCAACACAGCACTTAACACCACTAAATATAAGAGTTCGTCTGGCTAAGGCATATCTTCTACCAACACTATTATATGCAGCGGAAGATGTAAGGAAACTCAACACAACTTACAATAACATTGTCCGATATACTTATAGCCTAAGGAGGTTTGATGGAATATCATCATATTCTCACCGGCTTACTGGCATTTCTTTTATAAACATTTTAAAGTTTAGAAGTTAAATTTTTCTTCACAAAATAATTGTAACAAAAGAACCAGTGTATCTATATGAGCGTTTAAGATTTGCAAGATCGAGAAGGGGGAGATATCTAATACAATTGCGATACCGCACCCATTTTTCAGAATGTCAATTTTTTTTTAATTATTTAATATATATATTATTTTTTTTTTTCTCTTTACAAGTATTTAAAATATTAGTATTTTCTTTTTATTTTTTTTTTATTTTATATCCCTTTAAAGAATTTGTCACATGTTATCTTTTGTATATGTAACTTGTCTAATTCTAATACTGTAAATTATAAGATATGTTTGTCTTGTTGTATTAGAAAATCAATGAAAGAAATAAATAAATAAATAATAATAAAACATTTAAAAAAAAAAAAAAAAAAAAAAAAAAAAATTTCACGCAAGGCACTACATGTTACCAAAAGTATTTTTTTTTTGTCATTATTTTTTATTGCATCTTCATATATTAAATATGAACTAACAATAATTAATCAAATCTTAACCTAATACGTTATTTTATCTCCTGCCAGTGCCAGACAAAATGTTCTTCATCACGGGTTATGTTCACTTTTATAGGTGTTTATCGCTCATCTAATTGGGTAAGTGCTGCAGTGTCTCTTCTTCTTAAGCGAGTGTGACCGCCATGATTAAAAATATTTCGAGCTAGTGGATTTGGGTGTTGTTCAAGCCTTTTTAAATATTTTATTGCATATTTTGTAATCATAGATTTCACTAATGGCACATTGAGATCCTTATGAATGTTTGAGTTTTTAACATACCAGGGAGCGGCTGTGATTATTCGAAGAAGTTTATTTTGGCGCCTTTGAATTTTGTCGATATTAGAGACCGAGGCAGTGCCCCATAGTTGAATACCGTAGCAGATAGAGTTGTAAAGTAGAAGCTTGCAATCGAGACTAAGGACAGAATTTCTTCCAATAAGCCAATGAATTTGAATGGCTTTTAGTTTCATTTGAGTTAATTTTGCCTCTATATGGCATTTCCACGTTAATCGCCGATCCAGATGTATACCGAGATATTTTACATGCGAATGTTGAGGAATTATTTGATTATTGATTGTAATAGGGGGGCAAGATTCCCGGCGCAAAGTGAATGTTATATGTACGCATTTTTGCTCATTGACCATTATCCTCCATTGTCTTAACCATATTTCTAGTTGAAATATATGATGCTGTAAGTAACGCGATGCTTCATAGCGATTTTCGTGGACGCTTAGAAAAGCTGTATCGTCTGCAAATGTTGAAGTTTGTGTGTAGTTGCTTGTTGGCATGTCCGAAGTATAAATTAGGTATAATAGGGGGCCCAGGATGCTGCCTTGTGGGACTCCAGCGGCAATGGGCTGAGGTGAACTTAAAAAATTTCCTTCTTTAATAATAAATTGACGACCGACTAAGTAGCTTTCTAGCAGCTTGTGTGTGTTTGCTGGTAAATTTTGCTTCAATTTGTGTAATAAGCCTTCATGCCAGACTTTGTCAAAAGCTTGCGAAACATCGATGAAGAGTGCTGAGCAATATTTCTTTTCTTCAAATGCTTTTCTTATGACATTTACTATTCGATGAGTCTGCTCGATTGTGCTGTGTTTTCTTCTAAATCCGAACTGATGGTTTGGAATACATCTATTTTCACTTAAAATTGGTGGTAATTTTGAAACTAATAATTTCTCAAACAGCTTTGACATATTTGATAATAAGCAAATAGGTCTATAAGACTCAACTTTTGTATGATCTATACCTGGCTTTGGTATCATGGTAACTAAGGAAACCTTCTATTTTTCAGGATAGTATTCAAGGCGTAAACTAGCATTAAAAATAACAAGTAAGAGGGCTATATTCGGCTATGCCGAATCTTATAAACCCTTCACCATGGTTTGGAAAGAACAGAAGTTTATATATATGGATATCTAAATATATGTATATATACATGTATATTATATAATATGTATTGTTTAGTTTTATTTAATTATTTGCACATGCTTGCGTGCTATTAAATATATTAAGAGTTTAAGTATAGTTAGTTTAGTTTTGATCAAATTTTAGAATTTGGTCATAACTCGGCCATTTTGTAACAGATTTGACAGATTTTTATACCGACATCTTAAAGTATAAAATTACCATTTACTTTGGTAATAAAACTTGGAGTCGGGAAGATCTATGGTTCCCGAAAATAGGTATTTAAAAAAAGCTATATATTTGCCATATCATTTTTTTCCCCGATTTTCCGATATTTTGATATCTAAAACGTATGAATAGGTCATATTACAGCTCTAAAATTTTAGTTTTTATAATAAAAATTTTAATGTTTTTTAGTGCTTTTTTTGAGTATTTTGCCCATAACTTAACCATTTTTAACCGATTTAGCAGATTTATATACCAACGTGCTTAAGAATAATATTACCATTAAATTGGGTTATAGGTATATATATATATACTTACATATATGTATACATATTTAAACAAACTTAATTATAAACAAGTAAGAGAGCTATATTCGGCCGTGCCGAATCTTATATACCCTTCACCATTGTGGGAGCAGAATACAGAGCAACTAGACAAAAACTAAATAATTTTTACATATGTATACATACATAATTATAATACTTTAAACTCCATTATAAATTAAATTTAAAAAGCGCAAACTGGTAAATATTTTTTTTAAATCGTTTTTAGAACATAAAAAAATAAAAATTAAAAAAAAATTTTCTTTTAAAAAAACCAGATTCGAACCAGAGAACTCACAGTTTCTAACTTAACCCCCTAGACAACTAAACTATGAAGGAACGTTGTTTGAATATCATTAAAATGAAATATGGCCCGTTTTATGTTCACTGTGTAGGGTTGTAATTACTTTTGTTCACCACAATAGCAAAGTTGTAAACCATAAAACTTATTTGAGTTGAGAACTGAAATATGAAATATTCACCAAAATAGTTTGTGGCATGTAAGTATGCGTGTTTGTTTTCTTTTATCATTTTGGGGAGTTTTTAAGTAGCAAAAAAACAGGATATTTTAATAAAAAACATTTTATTTTGGCCATAACTTTTTTGTGTCTGAAACGATTTTCCCGAGTCTTGTGTAAAATATGTTCTACTAAAAATTTCCAATATTTTGGTATGTAAGTCATATCCATAGGACATATGGTAGCCTTAAAATTTAGGTTTTTATACAATTTTTAATTTTTTTTGTACGGGAGGTACCACGCCCACTTCTCCAATCCCGCCCACATTTTGTAGGATGGTGTGTATTGGCAACCTAATTTTGTGTACCTAGTTTGGAAGATTTGGCTTTTTCCGTTCACCAGATATACAGCAAAAGGTAATAAAAATACAACAACAACAAGGGATTTTTTAAAAAAATTAGAGGTAGTCGTGGTTTTTCGCTGATAACTCAGCCATTTTTTAACCGATTTGACAGATTTATATACCGACGTGTTAAGCAAGAAATTTACCATTTGTTTGTGTTATAAAACTTGGACTCGGGAAAATCCATGGTTACCGAAAATGGGTATTTAAAAAAAAAAAATTAAATTTTGGTCATAACTTTTTTGTATCTGAACCGATTTTCCCGAGTTTTTCATAAAATATGTTCTACTAAAAATTTCCGATATTTTGGTATATAAATCATATCCATAGGACATATGGCAGACTTAAAATTTAGGTTTTTATAAAATTTTTAATTTTTTTTGTACGGGAGGTACCACGCCCACTTCTCCAATCCCGCCCACATTTTGTGGGATGGTGTGTATTGGCAACCTAATTTTGTGTACCTAGTTTGGAAGATTTGGCTTTTTCCGTTCACCAGATATACAGCAAAAGGTAATAAAAATACAACAACAACAAGGGATTTTTTTAAAAAATTAGAGGTAGTCGTGGTTTTTCGCTGATAACTCAGCCATTTTTTAACCGATTTGACAGATTTATATACCGACGTGTTAAGCAAGAAATTTACCATTTGTTTGTGTTATAAAACTTGGACTCGGGAAGATCCATGGTTACCGAAAATGGGTATTTAAAAAAAAAAAATTAAATTTTGGTCATAACTTTTTTGTATCTGAACCGATTTTCCCGAGTTTTTTATAAAATATGTTCTACTAAACAGCAAAAAGTAATAAAAATACAACAACCACAAGGGATTTTTGGGAAAAATTAGAGGTAGTCGTGGTTTTTTGCTCATATCTCAGCCATTTGTGGACCGATCTGGCTGAATTTCAATAGCAAAATTATAATAAGAATACCTGATAGAAAGATACCCCAACGAAGCTCCCATCATATCTGGGGGCTTCGGAAAACCTATTTCAACAGACAGACGGACAGACGGACAACCGGATTTCAACTTCGCTTTTCATAAGGACCCAGAATATATCTACTTTATAGGGTGTAGGATCAATATTGTAGAAATTACAAACGGAATGACAAAGTTATACATACCCTTTTACCTTCGGTGAAGGGTATAAAAAAGTAATTTTTGGGATTGCAGTATTTTGGTCATAACTCTGCTATTTCTTAACCGATTTGACAGATTTATATATCGACGTGTTAAAGAAGAAATTTGCCAGTTATTTTGATTATAAAACTTGGACTCGGGAAGATCTATGGTTCCCGAAAAAAAAAATTATATTTTGGTCATAACTTTTTCGTATCTGAACCGATTTTCCCGAGTGTTTCAGGTTTTTCTACAATTTTTAATAATTTTTGTACGGGAGGTACCACGCCCACTTCTCCAATCCCGCCCGCATTTTGTGGGATACTGTATCTGCATAATCTAAATGTTTGTACCAAATTTAGAAACTTTGGCTCTTGTCGTTCTCAAGATATATAGAAATAAAAAAATACAACAACAACAAGGGATTTTTGGGCAAAATCAGAGGCAGTCGTGGTTTTTTGCTCATATCTCCGTCATTTTTGGACCGATCTGGCTGAAATTCAATAGCAAACTTAAACGGAGTATATGTGATATAAACATACATCAACCTAGTCCACATCATTTCTGGGGTTTTTGGAAAACCCATTTCAACATACACACGGACAGACGGACAGACGGACAACCGGATTTGAACTTCGCTTTTCATAAGGACCCAGAATATATATCCATTATAGGGTGTAGGATCAATATTGTGGAACATACAAACGGAATGACAAAGTTATATATACCCTCTTACCTTCGGTGAAGGGTATAAAAAAAGACATATTTTTTTGGATTTCAGTACTTTGGACATAACTCAGTCTTTTATTAACCGATTTGAAAGATTTATATACCGATGTCTTTAGGAATAAATTTACCATTTACTTTGTGATAAAACGTGGACTCAGAAAGACCTATGGCTCCCGTAAATGGGTATTTTTTAAAAAAAATTAAATTTTGGTCATAACTTTTTTGTATCTGAACCGATTTTTCCAAAATTTTCAGAAAATATTTT
Organism: Pollenia angustigena; assembly: GCA_930367215.1. NCBI lineage: Eukaryota > Metazoa > Arthropoda > Insecta > Diptera > Polleniidae > Pollenia > Pollenia angustigena. The sequence goes on along the minus strand of OV884059.1, from coordinate 53,379,632 downwards.
CTACTAAAGATTTTCGATCTTTTGATATATAAGGCGTAGCCATAGGTCATATGACAGTCCAAAAATTCAGGTTTATATACAATTTTTGATTTTTTTTGTATGGGAGGTACCACGCCCACTTTTCCAATCCCGCCCATATTTTGTTGGATACTGTATATTGATAATCTAAATGTTTGTACCCAATCTGGAAACTTTGGCTCTTGCCGTTCTTAAGATATACAGAAATAAATAAAATACAACAACAACAAGGGATTTCTTGAAAAATTTAGAGGTAGTCGTGGTTTTTTGCTCATATCTCCGTCATTTTTGGACCGATCTGGCTGAATTTCAATAGCAAACTTAAACGGAGTATATGTGACATAAACATACATTAACCTGGTCCACATCATTTCTGGGGTTTTCGGAAAACCCATTTCAACATACACACGGACAGACGGACAACCGGAATTGAACTTCGCTTTTCATAAGGACCCAGAATATATATACTTTATATGGTGTAGGATGATTATTGTGAAACATACAAACGGAATGACAAAGTTATATATACCCTCTTACCTTCGGTGAAGGGTATAAAAAAATAAACGTTTTATAAATAAATTGTAGTTAATCGGATGTAGCTGCATCATCCTCAATTCCGTATAATCTTATAAGAATAATTTTTTTATTGAAATTATTTTTATTGATAGTGAATGTAAATTTAGCTTACCCTCTCTCTTTTGTAAGCGTTTATTCATTTTCAAACTCATATACATATGTATAAAGATTTTTATAGTTTCCCTATAGAAAAAGATATTTTAAGCGTTGACCTTTTTTCTTTTATTCAGATTTAGTTCTTTAATTCTTCATAGTTGAATATTTTTGAAAGAAAACTTTTTTTTAACAAAAATCGGCTATAATTTAAAGGCAAAAAATCGGCAAATATGGCAGGGCTGACTGCAACAGTTACATATACATATGTATGTATATACCCTCTTGCCTTCGGTGAAGGGTATAAAAAGAGTAATTTTTGGGATTTCAGTGTTTTGGTAATAACCGATTTGGTAGATTTATATACTGTTCATTAAATTGGGTTATAGGTCTATATGTATAGATACTAACATATGTGTACATATATTTAAACAAACTTAATAATAAAAAAAGACATATTTTTTTGGATTTCAGTACTTTGGACATAACTCAGTCTTTTATTAACCGATTTGAAAGATTTATATACCGATGTCTTTAGGAATAAATTTACCATTTACTTTGTGATAAAACGTGGACTCAGAAAGACCTATGGCTCCCGTAAATGGGTATTTTTTAAAAAAAATTATATTTTGGTCATAACTTTTTTGTATCTGAACCGATTTTTCCAAAATTTTCAGAAAATATTTTCTACTAAAGATTTTCGATCTTTTGATATATAAGGCGTAGCCATATGTCATATGACAGTCCAAAATTCAGGTTTATATACAATTTTTGATTTTTTTTGTATGGGAGGTACCACGCCCACTTTTCCAATCCCGCCCATATTTTGTTGGATACTGTATATTGATAATCTAAATGTTTGTACCCAATCTGGAAACTTTGGCTCTTGCCGTTCTCAAGATATACAGAAATAAATAAAATACAACAACAACAAGGGATTTTTGGGCAAAATCAGAGGCAGTCGTGGTTTTTTGCTCATATCTCCGTCATTTTTTGACCGATCTGGCTGAAATTCAATAGCAAACTTAAACGGAGTATATGTGATATAAACATACATCAACCTAGTCCACATCATTTCTGGGGTTTTTGGAAAACCCATTTCAACATACACACGGACAGACGGACAGACGGACAACCGGATTTGAACTTCGCTTTTCATAAGGACCCAGAATATATATACATTATAGGGTGTAGGATCAATATTGTGGAACATACAAACGGAATGACAAAGTTATATATACCCTCTTACCTTCGGTGAAGGGTATAAAAAGAATAATTTTCTTTGCTATGCGAGGTAGCTCCAAAAGCATTTTATTACTGATTTTATCAATACCAGGTGCCTTCTTAGTGTTTAAGTCACAAATAGCCTTTTCGATTTCTCTTATCTCAAATCTGAGGGGAATAGCTGCTCTAGCAGCAACAGGTGGTAACTCGACCGCAATATTGTGAGATATATTTGGTGTAAATACGTTTTTCAAATGACTAACAAAAAGATTTCCTTTTTCAATATCGTTTCTTGCCCAACTACCATTCAAGTTTCTTAATGGTGGCTTAGATATAACTGGCCTTTTTAGATTTCTAGCTGCACGCCATAATGAGTAGTCAGATTGTGGAGTTGCATCAAGTTCCTTAAGATATTTTTCTAGAGAAGCCGTTTTCTGATTCTGTAGTAACTTTCTTAGCCTTTTTGTGCATTCTTTTAATAAAATCTTAAGTTGCGGGGATCTGTAAAGTTGCCACTCTCTTCGAACTCTCCTTTTTTCAGTCAAGAGCCGCTCGACATCTGAAGAACATATTTTATTATTTTTAATTTTTTTGGGGGTAACGCTGGAGTGTTGAACAGCTAGTTTAAGATAACTGTCAAAGTTAACAAGAGAGAGATCCACATTCTCCGGTGTACTAAGCGGAATATTTTCTGTGCAATGGGGACTGTGAAATTTTTTATATTTTAACCAATTTATTTGTGTGGCTGGCGTCGCTAAGTAACCTGACGGAAATACAATTCTATTTGGGTTCGATATAGTAACAATTGTAGGTGTGTGGTCGGATGATAATTCTAAGGAAGCTTCAACATGAATCGTTTCTGTGGGGATGTTTTTAACCACGCCAAAGTCGATAACATCTGGAATTTTTTGCTGATCAGTAGGCCAATATGTTGGTTGCCCGCTCGCGACCACATTTAAACCCATTTTAGAGATTGTGTTAAACAAAACACGACCTTTTGGTGTTATAAGTCGTGACCCCCAGAAGGTTTGTTTAGCGTTATAATCGCCAGCGGGCAGAAAACAGGGTCCTAATGATTTATAATATTTATAACTAGTGTTCGCCTTATGGTCAAAATTCGACCATGATTTTTTTTTTTTTGTAAATATGAAGAAAACATAAATCATCTAAGTATATATGAATTTATTTGTTTCGAGCATTCATTTTTTCCTTCAAAGTGGATCGATTTGGCGGGGGACCAACCTCCGGTTCAAATTTTATCTTCTACGTGAGTAATTTAATTTTGTAAGTTCAGTATAAAAAAAACCAATTGAAAAACAAAAAAGTATCAAAAAGTCTCCTTTATATATTGTCATCCACTCAGGACGTTGCACGTTTAATTTTATGTTTCTATGTCTAATACTAACGAAAATTAATCAAAGAACCTGATGTAGAACGAAAAAGTACCAAAAGCGAAAGCTCCCCTTACATGTTCTTATTCACCCAGTTTAATGTACAATTTTATCTTTATAGGTCGAATATTAACGAAAATTCAAAAAGTTCCAGATGAAAAACAAAAAATACCAGCATTTTTTATCTTATAGGTTATCACTCACTCAGGATCCTACACCTATAATATTATGTTTCTAAGTTCTATATTATAGAAAATTAAAAATTATCACATGAAGCACAGAAAAGTAAAAAAAAAAAAGAAATTTAGTTCCCATATTTCCCCTCTTTTTCTCCCCACAGAGATTCGGTTGACAAACAAAGGAAGAAAGCGTTCTTAACAGTTTTGCCTGGTCTGATTTATATAGTCGAAATATTCGAAACCCGGTTTCTGAAAAATGTCGAATAATCGATCACCCTTACTTTTTATTATTTGATAGTTGAAAATAAATTTTTATTTATTTATTTTGCATTTGTGTTAGTAACAATTTTGAACGCTTATAACTCTGAAATTATTGAACAGATTTTAATAAAATATACATTGTGCACTTCTTTGAGTAAATACCTCTTAAATGGTGTATATTTTGTTCAAATCGGTTGACATACAGAGGAGGAAAGTGTTCTTAACTGTTTTGCCTTAGCCGATTTATATATAGAATATTGGCCTTCTGATATGGAAAATCTAGGTGGAGAGTATAAAGAAGAAATTAATATGTTTCGATTTAGCTCCTCAACACAAATAGTCGTTGCTTGCAGATAGTCTTCACGGTGATCACACATAATGTAGTGTTTGACTCGAGTTTTATTAAGATGGCAGAACCTCCACAAGCTCTATCTCGAGGGTCCTTGGTATCATATAGTATATAACCATTGATTTTAAACGTATTTCTTGAGGTCAAATGAGTTTCAGAAATCATCATGACATCAATTTGTTTATTTTTAAGAAAGTATTCTAATTCATTTTTATGTTGGCGGATGCCGTTTGCGTTCCAAAAACAAATTTTTAAACAGTTCATGGTTTGTTAAGTACAGCTTGCAATAACATCGATTGCATTCTAAGCATTTCCTGCATCATATTACCCATTGTGTTCGTAAAATTATTTACTGTTTGCACTAATATTTCCATGGTTTTTTCTAAACGACTTAAATTAGAAACCGGAGTTTCATCATTACTTGGCGAGGCACCTTGCATTGGCTGATGGTTTGATTTTAGGACGTTAGCGTAAGAGGTTCTGTTATTACTAGGCTGGGGGGCTTGAATTGCATTTGTGTTTACCTGATTTGCAACCTGCATTTGAGGGGTATTTGTTTTCGGTCCAACCGTCTGCTTGACAATATTATATACTGGGCATCCTCTATAATTGGCAGTGTGATTACCGCCACAGTTGCTACATTTTTTTACGTTGGGGTCGGTTTTAGACTTATCACAAGAAACTGTACCGTGTAGTTCACCACATACTACGCAGACAGGGGGTAAGTAGCAGTATGCCTTGGTATGGCCAAATTCTTGGCAGTTTAAGCACTGAACAGGTCCGTTTTTTTTGTGCGGCTCCTCAATTGTGATTTTTCTGTATATAATATATTTCACACTATAAATGGGATGCGTTTCGTTTTTTTTTTAACTTAATGTCGCCGGGTTCTAATTCTACTCGAAAAAGTGGTTGTGGAATTTTGTCCCTATTTCTAATATTTACCACATGTTTTATCTTGAAGCCTTTTTCTTCCAAGAAAGTTTTAATTTCCTCTGGGTCTACGCATGAATCAATTCCCTTAATCACCACCTGGAGACCTTTACTGCTCTTGAGTTGGTATGTGTAAAAACTTTTTTTGAGTGCCTCAAATTTGCTAATTACTTTCCGAAAGTCATTTTCATGATTAACTTGAATTTTAGTTTCATTTATACTACCTCGCTTTATTGCGGCAACATAAAAGGAATTTTCACCAATCAACGAAACTAAACTCTTTATTAGATCATTTGAGTTATGCTCCCTAAGATATATTGGGGGAGGCTTGGACGATTTTATGACGTTTGGGGCTTCAGAGGATTCATCCTCCAGAATTGCAAAGCGATTTTGGGAATTTATTTTATCAAAAGATGGCACTTTGGATGCCGAAGCAACAGCTGCAGAGTTAGGGCTGCGTCCCGCTTTAAGCACTGTTATGTACCTGTCCATACCAACTTGTACTGTAGGCTTTTGACAATTTTTTACATGGTGGTTTTCCATTTCATTTGTGTTTAAGTTGGTATCATTTCCCACTAAATTTGTTTTTGACGTCACGGCAATACTTGCTGGCCTGGCAACACTTGTCACCAAATCAAGTTGTAGTTTTTTAATGAGTCACTATCCACTGTTTTTGTAAACACCGAGGGTGATAGGGAACGTGTTCGAATAATTGGCTTAGCCGTTAAATAGTTTATATTGTTTTGTTTTGTTTTATTTATTTCTACATTATTTTCGTTTGCCTGAACTAAAACGTAAACGTTTCTTTCATTTTGTCTTAGTGTTGTTTCACTGTTCGTACTCATGCAAAGAGTTGTTTTTGTTTTTCACCGTTTTGCTTTGCTTTAATATTTTTATTATTTATTGTATTTTACAACAACAAAAAAAAAACAAGAAGTTTAAATTTAAATGTTTTTGTTCAGATTATGTATACACATGTATGAACATTCATACGTACATACATATATATTTTTACTGTTTTATTTTATTTAATTTTATCGTTTTGAATTGTTCACTATTATGTTAAATAATTTAAATAACAAAATATATTATTTTTTTTTATGCGTCCATTCGCTGCTTATATTTATGTTTTACAAAATCAAATGTGATTAATTAATAGTTCAAATCGTATGCGGGGCTAAAAATACACGTCTGTATCACAACAAAGCACAAACCGAACTGGAAAAGTATTTTTGCCCGCACAATATTTTTTGAGTGTTAGCTGAAACAAAATAATATAGCATCCACTAGACATGTACACGTGTCGAAGTCACATCGACGACTGAATTAAAGAGCATACAAATATGCGTTAGTATTGGTGTGCACAATTGTGCAAAGAAATGAAAACCCCTGATCAGTGTGACCACAATTAAAAAAAAATTGGATGCTAAATGGGGATTAAAACAATGCTAAAAATGCTAAAAAAAATATTTGAAAATGCTAAAAAAATGCTAAATTTTCTTAAATAATTGGATCATTTTAATGAATGAATTATGCATTAAATTTCCTTGAAAATATTATATTTCTTTAAAATAAAATGAAGTTCATATAAAAAAAAATTATATACATACATACATACATAGATTTATTTAATTAAAACAATTCAGTAGTTTGACAAAAGTAAGCGATTTTCTAACCAAAAAACAAAAGGCCCTATCTAAAAAATATTACATGACAAACGCTTAAAGCCCTAACCTACAGTTTGCAAAATATGCAACATTGTCAACTGTCAAAAAAACTGTTTAGGCGAAAATCTGCGAATACATGTAAATCATATGAGGCAAACCATATTCAACTTAAAGAAATTTGCTTAAGCAAAGTGCGATCGCACATACCGTACGGAATAAAATGTTTTTTGATTTTGTTTTTGTTTTTTTGACAGTAGGTTAAGCAAGGCTATGCATATTTTGGTTGGGCCTTTAGGTTTTAAAAGAAAAGTAGAAGAAAAATAAACTATAAACAGTTTAAGGCGATTAAAAAATTTAACATGTTAAATGGTTTTTTGTAAAATTTTCAAAATGTTAGATAGGGTTTTTTGCCTTTTAGGTTACGATATACCTACATATCTGTAGTAAATAATATCTGCAGTAAATAATAATGGCTAAAGTCGAAATTTCGTGTTTTGAGATATTAAGGGTTTTGTCTAAAATTAATTGTGTGTTGTATTGTGAAAGTTAAAATATTAATGCGTATACCTAATTTTATTAATAATGACATTTTTTACTTGAAATTTAGCTGCTCTAACGACTTCCATTTTTTGAACGGACGGCACGCTGGTGTTTGGCTGCGGCATTAGCTCGCCGGATGTGTAGGTTCTTTGTTTCTCCGTTAGTCGTTCACATTTAACTAAATCGTGCCTAATTCTACTTAATTTTTTTTGTCAAAATTTACTTTGTGAAACCAGATTTCATTTATCGAGTTACCTTTCAGGAAATTCATTTAGCTAGGAAGAAGATGTTTCCCTCCCCTTAGGCTTCCCTCCCCTATTGACGTATTTCAGTCAACCTAGACACCCTAATATTGCCTACTATTCTATTTAGAGTGTCCCAAAACGCTAGAATTAGGCTACCACATACCTTTTACCGCATTACTATCCAACCTGAAATTACAAAACTTAGCACATGATGTTTACTATCAAAACATGAAAAAAAAACTAATTTAATTTTTTTTTATTTTTAAAACTATACACAGTTTATTAATAAATCCTTAGGCAATTAGTAGATAACTTAAACAAAAAAAAAAAGACATGAATCCTTGACAATGATATCTTCAAAAATTGTTTATAGAAAGAACAATAAAAATAAGCTTTTGTATTCATAACTTTTAATACTTGGAAATTAATTTGGTAGATATAATATTATTTGATTCTACCTTTACTAAATAGATATATGTATATGTATTTATATATATATATATATATATATATATATATATATTTGCAGAGAGTGTATTTCGGGCACGTGAAATTTTTTCACTTTTTTTAACGGAATCTACAAAATTTTTGAAAATCGGGCATATAGATTCAAATATTTTGCCCTTATTCTTAGAAAAATCGGAGGAAAGTCGTTTTTATCATAAAGCGTATTTTTAGGGTACATTGCTCTACATTGTGTACATTTAAAGGACGAGTGCCGAATCTGTACACTATGCATATGAAAATTTTTGTTGCCACATATTTCATAAAAAACTGCGTTTTTTATTCCGCCATCATGTTTTTCATTATTGAAAAACAGTGCTACCGCTGTGATTATTGGAAAACAATGTTACCGTTGTGATACTTAAGTATCGATTTTTGTTTTTTTGTTAATTTCTTTATTGGTTTTTTTTGTTTATTTGTTGATTTGTTTATTTATTTGTTTTTTTGCCTATTTGTTTATTGGTTTATTTGTTAATTTGTTAATTTGTTTATTTGTTAATTTGTTAATTTGTTTATTTGTTTTTTTGTTTATTTGTTAATTTGTTTGTTTGTTTATTTGTTAATTTCTTTATTTGGGTATTTGTTTATTTGTTAATTTGTTTATTTGTTTGTTTGTTTATTTGTTAATTTCTTTATTTGGGTATTTGTTTATTTTTTAATTTGTTTGTTTGTTAATTTGTTTATTTGTTAATTTGTTTATTTGGGTATTTGTTTATATGTTTATTTGTTTATTTAGTAATTTGTTAATTTGTTAATTTGTTATTTTTTTATTTGTTAATTTGTTTATTTGTTAATTTGTTAATTTGTTATTTTTTTTATTTGCTTTTTTGTTTATTTGTTAGTTTGTTTGTGTGTTAATTTGTTTATTTGTAAATTTGTTTATTTGTTTATTTTTAAATTTGTTTATTCGTTTATTTGTTTATTTGTTAATTTGCTTATTTGTTTATTTGTTAATTTGTTTATTCGTTTATTCATTTGTTCGTTTATTTGTTAATTGGTTAATTTGTTTATTTATTAATTTGTTTATTAGTTTGTTCGTTTATATGTTAATTGGTTAATTTGTTTATTTGTTAATTTGTTTATTTGTTTGTTTATATGTTTTTTTGTTTATTGGTTTATTTGTTAATTTGTTTATTTGGGTATTTGTTTATTTGTGTATTTGTTAATTTGTTTATTTGGGTATTTGTTTATTTGTTAATTTGTTTATTTGTTAATTTGTTTATTTTTAAATTTGTTAATATGTTTATTTGGGTATTTGTTTATTAAGTAATTTGTTAATTTGCTTATTTGTTTATTTTTTTATTTGTTAATTTGTTTGTTCGTTTATTTGTTAATTTGTTAATTTGCTTGTTTGTTAATTTGTTTATTCGTTTGTTCGTTTATTTGTTAATTTGCTTTTTTGTTTATTTGTTAATTTTTTAAATTGTTAATTTGTTTATTTGCTTATTTTTTAATTTGTTTATTCGTTTGTTCGTGTATTTGTTAATTGGTTTATTTGTTGATTTGTTAATTTGTTAATTTGTTAATTTGCTTATTTGTTTATTTGTTTATTTGCTTAGTTATTTATCTGTTTATTTGTTTTTTTGTTAGTTTGTTTATTTGCTTGTTTGTTTTTTTGTTTATTTGCTTATTTGTTGATTTGTTTATTTGCTTATTTGTTTATTTGCTTATTTGTTTGTTTGCAACATATGTTTTTCATAAATTTCACGAATTTCCGATAAAAAATACAACTGAAAACTGTGACAAAATGCATTTTCTAGGAATGATATATGAGGAATTATGCATTAGAGACTATTTTTTCTGAAGATTACCGTGTGGCAGCTACAGGCCAAAAATGGTGCAAAAAAATATATAAATTAAAATTTTTCTACATTTTAGCATTTTTGAGGCATTAGATGCAATTTTTCGGATTATTTTGTTCTACTTTTTTCTCCTTATATTCTGTAGGCTACAATTGTAGCAAAAATAATTTCTAGCCGAGATTTTGACATGAGAAAAAAAACGCAAAAACTAGCAAAACGCAAAAGGGTTTCGTTGGTTGCGATAAGTGCTTCGAGAAATTCCACACGAGAAAGAGTTTGAAGTCGATATCCTTAAATATTTGGACAATTGACCAAAAATTGTGAAATATTTATAAAAATTTTATATTTTAGCAATTTTAATGCACTAACTACAGTTTTTCATGGCCATTTTTTTTAAAGCTTTCCTTCTCCTAGTTTATAGCTAAGATTATGGCGAAGACAAGAAAACAAAGTTTCTAATTGGTTTTCGAGGTGAAGGGTATATTATATAAAATATAATAAAAAAATTGTTAGAACCAAAATTTATTATTGAATAAAAAGTGCTTAAAGTAGTTAAAAGTAAAACTATAACGTGTTTCATAAGGGCGTTATCAAAATCGAACATTTGAACAGAACATTACATAATTCAACATAAGACTTTGACGAGTTAACTCTAAAATCGATTTCATCATCTTTAGATACTTTAGCACCTAAAAGAATATAAGTAATTGGGATCTTTAAGGTATGAAGTATATATGGAGTAAACAAAATTAAACAACTTAACAGTAATAAAGGACAGATACTATCTAAGATTGCATCCTTTCATCTAATATACTGCAAATTTTAGTTTATTATTATATATGAAAATCTATATAAAAATTTTAAACATTTTTTACGTCTAAAAATACTTATAAAAAAAATAACATGACAAATGGTAACGCTGGTAATATGCAACTCTGTGTGTTCTTTCTACACTGCTGCTAATTTAGCTATTTTCTCGTCAAATCCAGCGATTTTTAATAAAATTTTACTGGAATAAATAATTTTATTTAAAAAATATGGTTTTTAGCAATTTATAGCTTAATTAACTTATTATTTAAAAAATTTTGCTATTTTAATTGTCTTTGTTTTATAATATTTCAATAATTTTATTTCAAAAAGGGTGGTTTTTAGAGATTTATAGCTAAATTTAACTTTTATTTAAAAAATTTAGCTATTTTTGCTTGTTTGTTTTATAATATTCCAATAATTTTATTTCAAAAAGGTTGGTTTTCAGCTATTCATGGCTAAATTTACCTATTATTTAAAAAAATTTAGCTATTTTTGCTTGTTTGTTTTATAATATTCCAATAATTTTATTTCAAAAAGGGTGGTTTTTAAAGATTTATAGCTAAATTTACCTATTATTTAAAAAATTTAGCTATTTTAGCTTATTTGTTTTATAATATTTCAATATTTTTATTTCAAAAAGGGTGGTTTTCAGCGATTTATAGCTAAATTTACCAATTATTTTAAAAATTTAGCTATTTTTGCTTGTTTGTTTTATAATATTTCAATATTTTTATTTCAAAAAGGGTGGTTTTTAACGATTTATAGCTAAATTTACCAATTATTTAAAAAATGTAGCTATTTTTGCTTGTTTGTTTTATAATATTTCAATAATTTTATTTCAAAAAGGGTGGCTTTCAGCGATTTATAGCCAAATTTACCTATTTTTAAAAAAATTTAGCTATTTTTACTTGTTTGGTTTTTAATATTTCAATAATTTTATTTCAAAAAGGGTGGTTTTCAGCGATTTATAGCTCAATTTACCTATTATTAAAAAAATTTAGCTATTTTTACTTGTTTGTTTTATAATATTTCAATAATTTTATTTCAAAAAGGGTGGTTTTCAGCGATTTATAGCTCAATTTACCTATTATTAAAAAAATTTAGCTATCTTTACTTGTTTGTTTTATAATATTTCATTTCAAAAAGGGTGGTTTTCAGCGATTTATAGCTAAATTTACCTATTGTTAAAAAAATTTAGCTATTTTTGCTTGTTTGCTTTATAATATTTTAATAATTTTATTTCAAAAAGGGTGGTGTTTTTCAGCGATTTTTAGCTAAATTTACCTATTATTAAAAAAATGTAGCCATTTTTGCTTGTTTGTTTTATAATATTTCATTAATTTTATTTCAAAAAGGGTGGTTTTCAGCGATTTATAGCTAAATTTACCTATTGTTAAAAAAATTTAGCTATTTTTGCTTGTTTGCTTTATAATATTTTAATAATTTTATTTCAAAAAGGGTGGTGTTTTTCAGCGATTTTTAGCTAAATTTACCTATAATTAAAAAATGTAGCTATGTTTGCTTGTTTGTTTTATAATATTTCAATAATTTTATTTCAAAAAGGGTGGTTTTCAGCGATTTATAGCCAAATTTAACTATTATTTAAAAAATTTAGCTATTTTAGCTTATTTGTTTTATAATATTTCAATATTTTTATTTCAAAAAGGGTGGTTGTTTTTCAGCGATTTTTAGCTAAATTTACCTATTATTAAAAAAATGTAGCCATTTTTGCTTGTTTGTTTTATAATATTTCAATAATTTTATTTCAAAAAGGGTGGTTTTCAGCGATTTATAGCTAAATTTACCTATTGTTAAAAAAATTTAGCTATTTTTGCTTGTTTGCTTTATAATATTTTAATAATTTTATTTCAAAAAGGGTGGTGTTTTTCAGCGATTTTTAGCTAAATTTACCTATAATTAAAAAATGTAGCTATGTTTGCTTGTTTGTTTTATAATATTTCAATAATTTTATTTCAAAAAGGGTGGTTTTCAGCGATTTATAGCCAAATTTAACTATTATTTAAAAAATTTAGCTATTTTAGCTTATTTGTTTTATAATATTTCAATATTTTTATTTCAAAAAGGGTGGTTGTTTTTCAGCGATTTTTAGCTAAATTTACCTATTATTAAAAAAATGTAGCCATTTTTGCTTGTTTGTTTTATAATATTTCAATAATTTTATTTCAAAAAGGGTGGTTTTCAGCGATTTATAGCTAAATTTACCTATTGTTAAAAAATTTTAGCTTTTTTTGCTTGTTTGCTTTATAATATTTTAATAATTTTATTTCAAAAAGGGTGGTGTTTTTCAGCGATTTTTAGCTAAATTTACCTATTATTAAAAAAATGTAGCTATTTTTGCTTGTTTGTTTTATAATATTTCAATAATTTTATTTCAAAGAGGGTGGTTTTCAGCGATTTATAGCTAAATTTACCTATTATTAAAAAATTTTAGCTATTTTTACTTGTTTGGTTTTAAATATTTCAATAATTTTATTTCAAAAAGGGTGGTTTTCAGCGATTTATAGCTAAATTTACCTATTGTTAAAAAAATTTAGCTATTTTTGCTTGTTTGCTTTATAATATTTCAATTATTTCATTTCAAAAAGGGTGGTTTTCAGCGATTGATAACTAAATTTAACTATTATTTAAAATATTGAGCTATTTTATATTTAGTTATAAACCAATTAAAACCAACCTTTTTGAAAAGAAATAATTGAAATATTATAACACAAACACAAAATTTTTGTTATACACAATATAAAATAGCTCAATATTTTAAATAGAAAGTATATTAGGACATAAATCGCTAAAGATCACGCTTTTTAAAAAGAAATTATTGAAATATTATAAAACAAACACAATAAAAAATAGCTCAAAATTTTTAAATGGAAAGTATATTTAGACATAAATCGCTAAAATCGCTCTTTTTAAAAAGAAATTATTGAAATATTATAACACAAACACAATATAAAATAGCACAATATTTTAAATATAAAGTATATTTAGTCATAAATCGTTAAAAACCACCCTTTTTGAAAAGAAATTATTGAATTATTATTAATGAAACACAATAAAAAATAGCTCAAAATTTTAAATGGAAAGTATATTTAGACATAAATCGCTAAAATCGACCTTTTTAAAAAGAAATTATTGAAATATTATAACACAAACACAATATAAAATAGCACAATATTTTAAATAGAAAGTATATTTAGTCATAAATCGCTAAAAACCACCCTTTTTGAAAAGAAATTATTGAATTATTATTAATGAAACACAATAAAAAATAGCTCAAAATTTTAAATGGAAAGTATATTTAGACATAAATCGCCAAAATCGACCTTTTTAAAAAGAAATTATTGAAATATTATAACACAAACACAATATAAAATAGCACAATATTTTAAATAGAAAGTATATTTAGTCATAAATCGCTAAAAACCACCCTTTTTGAAAATAAATTATTGAATTATTATTAATGAAACACAATAAAAAATAGCTCAAAATTTTAAATGGAAAGTATATTTAGACATAAATCGCTAAAATCGACCTTTTTAAAAAGAAATTATTGAAATATTATAACACATTATAAAATGGCACAATATTTTAAATAGAAAGTATATTTAGACATAAATCGCTAAAATCGCCATTTTTAAAAAGTAATTATTGATATATTATAACACAAACACAATATAAAATAGCACAATATTTTAAATAGAAAGTATATTTAGTCATAAATCGCTAAAAACCACCCTTTTTGAAAATAAATTATTGAATTATTATTAATGAAACACAATAAAAAATAGGTCAAAATTTTAAATGGAATGTATATTTAGACATAAATCGATAAAATCGCTCTTTTTAGAAAGAAATTATTGAAATATTATAACACAATATAAAATGGCACAATATTTTAAATAGAAAGAATATTTAGTCATAAATCGCTAAAAACCACCCTTTTTGAAAATAAATTATTGAATTATTATTAATGAAACACAATAAAAAATAGCTCAAAATTTTAAATGGAAAGTATATTTAGACATAAATCGCTAAAATCGACCTTTTTAAAAAGAAATTATTGAAATATTATAACACAATATAAAATGGCACAATATTTTAAATAGAAAGTATATTTAGACATAAATCGCTAAAATCGCCATTTTTAAAAAGTAATTATTGATATATTATAACACAAACACAATATAAAATAGCACAATATTTTAAATAGAAAGTATATTTAGTCATAAATCGCTAAAAACCACCCTTTTTGAAAATAAATTATTGAATTATTATTAATGAAACACAATAAAAAATAGCTCAAAATTTTAAATGAAAAGTATATTTAGACATAAATCGCTAAAATCGACCTTTTTAAAAAGAAATTATTGAAATATTATAACACAATATAAAATGGCACAATATTTTAAATAGAAAGTATATTTAGACATAAATCGCTAAAATCGCCATTTTTAAAAAGTAATTATTGATATATTATAACACAAACACAATATAAAATAGCACAATATTTTAAATAGAAAGTATATTTAGTCATAAATCGCTAAAAACCACCCTTTTTGAAAATAAATTATTGAATTATTATTAATGAAACACAATAAAAAATAGGTCAAAATTTTAAATGGAATGTATATTTAGACATAAATCGCTAAAATCGCTCTTTTTAGAAAGAAATTATTGAAATATTATAACACAATATAAAATGGCACAATATTTTAAATAGAAAGTATATTTAGACATAAATCGCTAAAATCGCCCTTTTTAAAAAGTAATTATTGAAATATTATTAATGAAACACAATAAAAAATAGCTCAAAATTTTAAATGGAAAGTATATTTAGACATAAATCGCTAAAATCGCTCTTTTTAGAAAGAAATTATTGAAACATTATAACACATTATAAAATGGCACAATATTTTAAATAGAAAGTATATTTAGACATAAATCGCTAAAATCGCCCTTTTTAAAAAGTAATTATTGATATATTATAACACAAACACAATATAAAATAGCACAATATTTTAAATAGAAAGTATATTTAGTCATAAATCGCTAAAAACCACCCTTTTTGAAAATAAATTATTGAATTATTATTAATGAAACACAATAAAAAATAGCTCAAAATTTTAAATGGAAAGTATATTTAGACATAAATCGCTAAAATCGACCTTTTTAAAAAGAAATTATTGAAATATTATAACACAAACACAATATAAAATAGCACAATATTTTAAATAGAAAGTATGTTTAGTCATAAATCGCTAAAAACCACCCTTTTTGAAAATAAATTATTGAATTAATATTAATGAAACACAATAAAAAATAGCTCAAAATTTTAAATGGAATGTATATTTAGACATAAATCGCTAAAATCGCTCTTTTTAGAAAGAAATTATTGAAATATTATAACACAATATAAAATGGCACAATATTTTAAATAGAAAGTATATTTAGTCATAAATCGCTAAAAACCACCCTATTTGAAAAGAAATTATTGAATTATTATTAATGAAACACAATAAAAAATAGCTCAAAATTTTAAATGGAAAGTATATTTAGACATAAATCGCTAAAATCGACCTTTTTAAAAAGAAATTATTGAAATATTATAACACAAACACAATATAAAATAGCACAATATTTTAAATAGAAAGTATATTTAGTCATAAATCGCTAAAAACCACCCTTTTTGAAAAGAAATTATTGAATTATTATTAATGAAACACAATAAAAAATAGCTCAAAATTTTAAATGGAAAGTATATTTAGACATAAATCGCTAAAATCGACCTTTTTAAAAAGAAATTATTGAAATATTATAACACAAACACAATATAAAATAGCACAATATTTTAAATAGAAAGTATATTTAGTCATAAATCGCTAAAAACCACCCTATTTGAAAAGAAATTATTGAATAATTATTAATGAAACACAATAAAAAATAGCTCAAAATTTTAAATGGAAAGTATATTTAGACATAAATCGCTAAAATCGACCTTTTTAAAAAGAAATTATTGAAATATTATAACACAAACACAATATAAAATAGCACAATATTTTAAATAGAAAGTATATTTAGTCATAAATCGCTAAAAACCACCCTATTTGAAAAGAAATTATTGAATTATTATTAATGAAACAATAAAAAATAGCTCAAAATTTTAAATGGAAAGTATATTTAGACATAAATTGCTAAAATCGACCTTTTTAAAAATAAATTATTGAAATATTATAACACAAACACAATATAAAATAGCACAATATTTTAAATAGAAAGTATATTTAGACATAAATCCCTAAAATCGCCCTTTTTGAAAAGAAATTATTGAAATATGGTAAAACAAACACAAAAAAAAATAGCTCAATATTTTAAATAGAAAGTATTTTTAGTCATAAATCGCTAAAAAGCACCCTTTTTGAAATAAAATTATTGAATTATTATTAATGAAACACAATAAAAAATAGCTCAAAATTTTAAATAGAAAGTATATTTAGTTATAAACCAATAAAAACCGCCCTTTTTGAAAAGAAATAATTGAAATATTATAACACAAACACTATATAAAATAGCTCAATATTTTAAATAGAAAGTATATTTAGTCATAAATCCCTAAAATCGCCCTTTTTGAAAAGAAATTATTGAAATATGGTAAAACAAACACAATAAAAAATAGCTCAATATTTTAAATAGAAAGTATATTTTGTTATAAACCAATAAATACCACCCTTTTTGAAAAAATGATTGAAATAATATAACAGAAACGCAATAAAAAATAGCTCAATATTTTAAATAGAAATTATATTTAGTTATAAATCGCTAAAAACCACCCTTTTTGAAAAGAAATTATTGAAATTTTATATAATTTAGCGATAAAACGCCAAAAAGTTTTACTCATAAATTTTATTTAAATTCGCTGGTTTTGACAAGAAAATTGCTACATTAGCAGCAGTGTAGAAATAATCACACAGAGTTGCACTTGAACAGCGTTGCCATTTGTCATATTTTCCCTTTTTTTTAAATATTGTTAGACGTACACATGTTTAAAATTTGTATAAAGATTTTTGTCAATATATAATCTAATCTTTGCAGTATATTAGACGAAAACGTTAAGTGAAGTTAAGTGCAACAAATCTATCTTAGATTCTATCTGCTTTATTACTGTAACGTTGTTTAATTTTGTTTACTCCTTCAATACTTCATACCTTAACGATCACAAATGTATTCTTTAAGGTGCTGAAGTATCTAAAAATGATGAAATCGACTTTAGTGTTCACTGTTCAAAGTCTTATATTGAATTATGCAATGTTCTGTTCAAAAGTTAAATTTTAATAACGACCGTCTGTAACAAGTTGTAGTTTTACTTTTTATTACTTTAAGCACTTTTTATTCTATAATGAATTGGCTCTAAAAAAATTTTATTGTATTTCATTATTAATAAAAATGTACCAAGGTTTTTTTATGCACCTGTTACATGCTCTTTATCTCGGAAACCATTTAGCATTTTGTTTTCTTGTCTTCACCATAATCTTAGCTATAAACTGGGAGAAGGAAAGCTTAAAACAAAATAAGCGTAAAAACAGTATTTAGTGAATTAAAATTGCTAAAATATTAAATTTTTAAATATTTTGCACTATTTTTGGCCCATAGTCCAATTTTTCAAACTCTTTCTCGTGTGGAATTTCTCGAAGTACTTTTCGTAACCAACGAAACTTTTGCGTTTTGCTAGTTTTTATTTTATTTTTCTCATGTCTTAATCTCGGAAAGCAATTATTTTCGCCATAATTGTAGCTATAGACTCTTAGAAAATAAGTAGAACAAAATAATCCGAAAAAATTTATCTAAAGCCTCAAAAACATTTTTGGCCCGTAGCTGCCAAACGGTAATCTTCAGAAAAAATACTCCTTTTACTCTAATTCATAATTCCTCATATATAGTTACTGAAAAATGCATTTTTTCACATTTTTCAGTTGTATTTTTTATCGGAAATTCGTGAAATTTATGAAATACATTGCAAAAGGTAAAAACGTAAATTATCCAATAATAATTTTTTACACATATTTCGAATTTTCGATATAAATACAGCTGAAAAATGTAAAAAAAGAATTATGATGTTCTAAAGAATTTTGAATTATATTATAAGAATTATTTTTTCTGAATAGAACTTTACTAAAGAATCCACAGTTTGGCCGCGGCGGGCCATGAATGTTAAAAAAATAAATTAAAATTGGTCGACATTTTAGCAATTCTATGGCGCTAGCTGCAGCTTTTTTGCGTTAGTTCGTTATACAATTTTTGTCTCCTAGTGTAAAGCTGCAATTATTAAAACAAAATCATAATTGGTTTCTGAAAAATGTGCCTGTTTAAAAAATAAAAAATTAAGGGTTAGCCAAAATTTTCAAAAAGTACAAATTTGTAACAGCTTTCTCTTCAGATGTACTATATTTGTTTGCTGTCTCTATGATAAGGAACACAATTGCACCGTATGAACGTAGTAGTCTACGACGTAGATACGATGTCAAATTAATATGTATACTATTGTATACAAAGGCACACAATAGCTGGCGCAAATCTAAAAGCGTATCTACGTCGTACGTCGACTTACAGAAAATTCAGACGGGGGCTTTTACAACTTCTCTTTTGGTTTGGTGGCTAACGGTTAAGTGAAGATAGAGGGGTAAACAAAAATACTTGGTTTGTGTTTTTCATGACTTTTTCTCAGATTTATCTTTCAACTTATTTATTTTCTTATCGTTACGTTTTATAAATTGAAAATACAGTAAGTCCTCGATCATCCATAGCAACAATTTTGAGTTGTTTTTTGTGTGTTTCTAATTAAGTTACAAACGAATAGTGTTGCATCTGCCGGTTAATCGAATGACAGATAATCGAGGCGCTTCTGCAAATAAAAAATACGTAACTTTAAATCATCGTATAAACACAAAGGATTTTTGAAAGTTGCTGGAGAAGGGAAATAAAAATTGAAAATTTAATTTAAATTATTTTTGTGTTCTCAAATTGAATATTTGATAACAACATAAACCAAGGAAAAAATTAACAAAAATTTAGATTTTTTTAAGATTATTTTCAAAAGAAAACTCGATTTGTGTACGACGGAATTGTAAGTAAATAGATCGTGTTTTAAAAAATGTACGACCGTTAACTTACGTTCTTAAGTGGCTCATACACTTGCAATAAAATTGTTAAATTTTAAGTATTGTACAATTATATCGATGTGTATGTGATATTCGAAGGTAACACATTATATTGGCAACAATCAAAAGACATTTGATTTGTATTGCACAACGAAAAGAAACTGAAATTTGTTGCTAACATTGTACAATGCTGTTGATGTTATTCATAAAGGTTATGTATGTACACCTTTTTTTTAATGAAAGTTGAGCAATATTTAAATTTAAACCATTGTGCGACTTATTGCATAATTTACGACAAAATGGAAATAATATGGCGAATATCATATACAATAATATTGCAAGTGTATGGGCCGCTTTACAACGTATCGTAAAGAACATAGGTTTCAATTTTAAGCAAAATTGTTAAAAACAAGTGTTTACAAAAAGTACCCAAAAGTAGGACTTTTTACACCTGTTTTATCTTCTTGTCTTTTTCCTAAACCTTTGCGTAGCAATTACAAATAAACACACAGAGGGAAGTCAAAAAAACCACATAAAAAGATATAAGAAAATTAAATAAAAAAAATATATTTTTATTTTAAAAAAATTGATAACAAGAAACTATTTACAGTCAAATCTCGATAAGTCGTACCCCGGTAAATCGTTATTCCCGATAACTGTCGGTCCTTTGAAAAAATCTCGTTATTTCGTAAAATTTCCATACATTTTGGTCCCCTCGCTAATTATAAATTTTTTTTCAAATAAAATCTTCTTTATCTCTTATAAATCGTAATTGTTTGCTAACTACCACTTATCATTCATAATAAAAACAACAGAAACATGGAAAGAATAATTTTTTGTTTACCGCTTTGTTTTTTGTGGGTTTTTGCTTGTGTGTGTGTTTATTTTCTTAATATCAGTTTGTTACATGTATAATTTTTATATATTTTATTTTCAACAATTGTTTTTTATGTTTTTTTTTATCGTTTTAGTAAATAAATTGAAAAACCCCTTTAATTCGTATTTTTTTTATTTTAACCCCGTTAAATCGAAAGCCCGCTAAATCAAAAGTCCCTATAATTCGTAGGAAATTGCTGGTCCCTTGCGATTACGAATTATCGGGATTCTACTGTATTTCAAAAATAAAAACATAATTCATATAAGCAGATCTTTAAAATGACACATATCGCTTTTGTTCAACAATAGTGTATTAATCCAACATTTCTGTTTAAATTCATATTTGGTATAGATTTGGTAACGACAAAATATATATTATGGAAAAAATTCAGACTCATCGTAATATCTTACTTTGGAGACGCAAAAATTTCCAATATTTTGCTCTTTCCATTAAATATGTTCCTTAAAGTTTAAACGTAGTAGGTCAATCCACTCACTAAGTGTGAGTTAATTGGTAAAAAAGTGCGAGTGTATTAAAACTTGATCGCGCAACCCTTAATTAAGACATTAAGGGGTACACATTAAGTCCCAATTCACACGTTGCAAGTCTTATTGATCAGCCTGCTACTCTATAACGAGAGTGAAGAGAGGAAAATAAACGTTTCTCTCTCACTCTCTCTCGCCTATAAGGTAGCAAGCTGGTCAATAAGACTTGCAACGTGTGAATTGGCACTAAGGGGTACACAAAACTCAAAAACGTTGCACTAATAAAGGACAGATAAAATATAAGATCGGTCAAAAGCAAAAAATCATCATATAATAGTCATCCAATATACAGCAAATTTAATTGTATCAGCCGTTTAAAAAAATAAAATAAGTTTAAAATAGGTTTTAAGGCAGAATGTTCATGCGCTGTAATTCACAGTAATTTTTTATGAATACGGCAGGATATTTTTAAAAACCTTCTTTAACTTTAAAACTTCGTAAATAAAAAAAGAGGGACAATTTTTCACAATGGCAACGCTGATGTAATGCAACTCTGTGTGCAATTTTGTACACTAACACATTCTTACATTAATATGTATTACAGTGTTACCAGTGAAATTTCGAGAAAGATACATTTTAGTTTCCAAAATGATACCCTTTTTCCCAAATAGATAAATTTTGAAAAAAATTTGAATATCCATTTCTAACGTTTAACTTTTATTAACATAACATTTTTATTTTATATTTAATGACTATTTTTAAGATAATGATATCATATAAATTCATTTTTATATCTATTTAAGTCATAAATATAGGGTACCTATGTAATTTTTAAGCAAACATTAAAATAATTTAAATGTAACTATCTTTGGATGTTATTAAAACAAATTGGATGTTATTAATTTATAAAAATTAACATATAAACAAGAATAAGCAGACGACAGAAGAACTTAGAAAACTTAACAGCAAAATAAAACAATTTAGTTGTCACTGTTTTTTAGTATTCATAACAAAATATCTTTGAAAAACTTTGCCAGAAACGTAGGGTGCTCCTAGACGGGTAAAATGTATGACCAACCTTACTTTATTTTTAATCTCCATTATTTATTTCTAACATACCTAACCGCTATCTCCTTTCCTTAAGGGGGCTCCCATATAAAATTTTCAATACAGTCTAGAAATATATTGAAGAAAAAGACCCATAACTGGCCAGGAATCGTCCCTAGGTGGATAACATGTATGACCGACTTCTATTAGTTTTTTGGCCTTAACATTTTCTTTAAATATACTTGCACCTTATCTGCACCCCGTAGGTAGGCTCCCATACAAATATGGTGGTTAAGTGAAATTCTAAAAGTGGCCTCTGCAGAGTGTAGGGTGCTCCTAGACGGGTAAAATCTATGACCAACCTTACCTTATTTTTCATCTCTATCATTTATTTCTTACATACCTAACCGCTATCTCCATTCCTTAAGGGGGCTCCCATATAAAATTTGCATTACAGTCTAGAAATATATTGAAGAAAAATATCCATAACTGCCCAGGAATCGCCCTTAGGGGGATAAAATATACGACCGACCTATATTAGTTTTTCGGTTCCAACCTTTTCTTTAAATATACTTGCACCTATCTCAACCCCTTAGGGAGGCTCTCATACAAATATGGCGGTTTAATAAAATTCTTAAAGTTGGCCCCTGCAGAGCGTGGGGTGCTCCTAAACGGCTCAAATCTATGATGGACCTTACTTTATTTTTCATCTCCATCACTTATTTCTAACATACGTAACCCCTATCTCCATTCCTTAAGGGGGCTCCCATACAAAATGTGCAATACAGCCTAGAAATTTATTGAAGTAAACGTCCCATAACTGCCCAGGAATCGCCACTAGGGGGATAAAATGTATGACCGACCGCTATTAGTTTTTTATCCTCAACATTTTCTTTAAACATACTTGCAACTTTTCTGTACCCCGTAGGGAGGCTCCCATACAAATATGGCGGTTTAATGAAATTCTTAAAGTTGGCCCCTGCAGAGCGTAGGGTGCTCCTAGATGAGTCAAATCTATGACCAACCTCACTTTATTTTTCATCTCCATTATTTATTTCTAACATACCTAACCGCTATCTCCATTCCTTAAGGGGGCTCTTATATAAAATTTTCAATACATTCTAGAAATATATTGAAGAAAAAGACCCATAACTGACCAGGAATCGTCCCTATGGGTAAAAATGTATGACCGACTTCTATTAGTTTTTCGGCCCTAACATTTTTTTAAATATACTTGCACCTTATCTGCACCCCGTAGGTAGGCTCCCATACAAACATGGTGGTTTTTTGAAATTCTTAAAGTGGCATCTGCAGAGCGTAGGGTGCTCCTAGACGGTTCAAATCTATGACGAACCTCACTTTATTTTTCATCTCCATCATTTATTTCTTACATACCTAACCGCTATCTCCATTCCTTAAGGGGGCTTCCCTATAAAATTTTCAATACAGTCTAGAAATTTATTGAAGAAAAATATCCATAACTGCCCAGGAATGGCCCCCAGGGGGATAACATGTATGACCGACCCCTATTAGTTTTTTGGCTCCAACATTTTCTTTAAATATACTTGCACCTTATCTCAACCCCTTAGGGAGGTTCTCATACAAATATGGCGGTTTAATAAAATTATTAAAGTTGGCCCCTGCAGAGCGTAGGGTGCTCCTAGACGGGTCAAATCTATGACGAGCCTTACTTTATTTTTCATCTCCATCATTTATTTCTAACATACATAACCCTTATCTCCATTCCTTAAGGGGGCTCCCATACAAAATGTTCAATACAGCCTAGAAATCTATTGAAGTAAACGTCCCATAACTGCCCAGGAATCGCCCCTAGGGGGATAAAATGTATGACCGACCGCTATTAGTTTTTTATCCTCTACATTTTCTTTAAACATACTTGCAACTTTTCTGTACCCCGTAGTGAGACTCCCATACAAATATGGCGGTTTAATGAAATTCTTAAAGTTGGCCCCTGCAGATCGTAGGGTGCTCCTAGATGAGTCAAATCTATGACCAACCTCACTTTATTTTTCATCTCCATCATTTATTTCTAACATACCTTACCGTTATCTCCATTCCTTAATGGGGCTCCCATATAAAATTTTCAATACAGTCTAGAAATATATTGAAGAAATAGACCCATAACTGCCCATGAATCGCCCCTAGAGAGATATAATGTATGACCGGCCTCTATTAGTTTTTTGGCCCCAACATTTTCTTTAAATATACTTGCACCTCATCTCCACCCCTTATGGAGGCTCCTATACAAATATGGCGGTTTAATGAAATTCTTAAAGTTGGCCCCTTCAGCGCGTAGGATGCTCCTAGACGGGTCAAATGTATGACCAACCCCACTTTATTTTTTATCCCCACAATATGTTTCTAAGATATCTACCCGCTTTCTCCATTCCTTAAGGGGGCTACCATACAGACTAGAAAAATGTTGCAGAAAAGTCCCATAGCTGCCCTGGACGCGCCCTTGGGTGATAAAATATATGGCAAACAAATGTATGACAAACAAACAAATTTATTAAAAACAAACAAACAGATTAATTATTGGTTGTTTTTGTTTGGCTGTAGGTCCAAGTAAAGAAATAAAAATTAAAAACTTGTGATTTTTGTTTTTAAGTTTTTATTTTTAATTCCCAATATTTCGGTTAGCGTCGCTAACCATCTTTAGGGGTATGTAAACAATTAAAAAATAATAACAAAACTTCACAAAAGCAACTGTTTAACTTGCTATAAGATTTTCTTAACTGAATGAAAAAATCAAATAAACAAGCAAACAAACAAACAAACAAACATCCGAACAAACAAACAAACAAACTACAAACAAGCATACGGACAGACTTACAGACATTCAAAAAAATAAACATTACAATATCATTACAACCAACAAACATACGAACAGACAGACAGACATACATACATACAAAAAAAAATAACATTCCAATATATTTATATGTACACATGTATATCTAAAAAAAACGATAATGATTTTCAGTGGTAACACGTTTTGTTTATGCTTTTTGTAAGAAATGCACATGTGTACTTAAAAGGTGGTCTAAGTATTACAACCAATACAACAACAAGCATAGACAAATGGGATTAAAAAGTAAACAGCTGTTTCTTACTACCCACCTTGGATATAATGCTTAATCTCTAAAAACAAAGAAAAAACGCAAAAGCACAGAATTAATGGCGTCAAATGTATTAATTTAAAATTGAAAATATGGCAGCACACGAATGGAAAATTTTAAATAAAAATTAAAAATGTAGGCATTTATTTAGAGTCTATAAATTAATGGATACGTTATTTATAAAAAGAATTAAAAGTAAATTAACAATCAAAAAAAAAAAAATTTTAAAAAAAATAGTACTCAAAGTGTTATGTGCCCAAAATCTACTGGTGGTATACGATTTTTTTGGGCACCGTCCTCAAAGAATGCAAATGTTCCCAAAAAATACGGTAGCTCGAAAAAAAGTGCCGAAAAAGCACGCTGTGCATATATATATATATATATATATATATATATATATATATATATATATATGTTTATCTTTACGTACACATATATGTATAATTCCTTTGTTCATTTACTTAGACCTCTAACTATTTGTTTATATTTTTTTTATATATTTATTTACTTATAGTTTTATATTTTTTTTTTTTTGTTTTTTTGGTTGCGATCGAAACATGTCATGGTAACCTGCCGGCCAGGGTTCGAGCCCGAGCCACGTCAAGAATGAAAGATTATCAATAACAATTTTAATTGATTTTCATGTTGTAAAATTCCTTTCTTCATAAAAATAATTTAATAAAAATTAAATTTCATGAACTTAAGCCTAATTAAAAATATTAAAAATTTGGATTAAAAACCATAAATAGTTCAACAAAATAACCACAATACTAATTATTTTTTTTTTTTTTTTTATTTTAGATTATTTATTTATATTTTTTTGCTTAATTATTTGTTCTTCTATTCATTTATATTGTTTATATATTTATTTTTTTAGATTATTTATTTATATTTTTTTTTGCTTATTTATTTATTCTTTTATTCATTTATATTGTTTATTTATTTATATTCAATCTTATAGATTTTTTTTTTTTGGTCTATATTTTTTTGAACTATTTTTATCTAGGGGAGACCGGGGCACCTTCGGCACTGGGGTAGATTCGTCAATGACGTTTTCGATATGACGCACTTATTTTTCATCACTAACTATTTATTTAAATTTATCGAAAATCAAAATAAATAACTCCCGCAAAGTTTGTCATCTCTAGCTTACCAACTGAAAAAGCTACCGTGTTTAAGTTTTTTTCCAAGTGTTTTTGTAATATTTTTATTCTATTTAGTAAGTATTTTGTATTTGAAAATTATCAATATTTAAAATAAAAATTACAAACCAACTTAATTAATTGTACTAGTTTCCTAAAAAATAAGTTGAATCTAAATCTTTGTTGAAGAATAATAGAAAAAAAATAAAATAGTGTAAATAGTGCTTTCGGGGTAGATTCGGCATTTTCAATTGGGGCACATTCGTCCAAGTAAAACTTGGTCGATATAGTAATAAGCCAATTTATCAAGTTACTGAGATTACTTAAACTCTTGACGACTTCATTTCAATAACAAACTTCCTTCGCATGCTTGATATCTTTTTAATCTCTATTTGTTAAGCCTGAAAATGAAAATATTTCGCTAGTTCTATGAGCCGAAATAAAACTTAAGTTTAACTGTATCCATCTTATAAAAAATGCTTAATCCGTTTATAGCTGGCATCTAATTTTATTTTTTATAGAGTCTTTAATGAACAACTGCCTTTAAGAATATAGTCGACGAATGTGCCCCGTCAAATGCCGAAGCTACCCCGGCGTGGGGCACATTCAGCGAAAATGACTTTTTTTACTTATTCTTAAAAAAATATAACAAATACTCAGTATTCATAAAATTTTGTACCAATATATTATTATTCAATATCCAAGGACAACAACAAGCGATAAAATTTTTAAATCTGTTGAATACATTCTAAGATGCAGGGCTTCAAAAAAAAAGTGCCGAAGCTGCCCCGGTCTCCCCTATATTAATCAAGCTGTTAAATTATTTATTTATTTGTAAATGTATAAATTTACATTAGTCGTTACAAAAACAACATAAATAAACAATTTAAC
Source organism: Pollenia angustigena (assembly GCA_930367215.1). NCBI lineage: Eukaryota > Metazoa > Arthropoda > Insecta > Diptera > Polleniidae > Pollenia > Pollenia angustigena. The sequence goes on along the minus strand of OV884059.1, from coordinate 53,352,291 downwards.
GAAAATTTTGATAAATTAGATTCATATAAATGATTTTCCTTCTGTTATTAAGATTATCAATAAGTATTACAAGTCTACATGCAATCTATCATTAGTATTATATAATTAAGAATATTCATAGAAAAATTAAATTTATAAATCTAACTGTTGGTAAGTAATAATTTTAGAAATTTATATTTTCTTTTATAGTGGCCATTTATTTTTACAGTATTCCACTAACAATATAAATTGCTAAATTATTGTTATTTGCAAGGTGTTAGTATTAAAATAGACATATAAAAGCATACAATATAATACAAAACTACACATATATATACAGAATGATAACATTAAATGTTTGCACAAGAAAATTTACGAAATAATACTAGGCGGACTCGTGTATATTAAATATTTCTTTTTTTCAAATCTTGGTATAAGTTACTATTAGTTCGGTTCCACTGTGTTTGATACAATTGTTATTTCTTTATTATGGCTAATGGTTCAATTATGGCAATTTGGTTTTTACACTTGCTTTGTGGTTATGGATGTTTAAAAAAAATTATGGTTTTTATCTTTTTAGTTTTAGATAATCATAGTTTTACTCACTCGGGATATTTGGGTGTGTTGGAATTTCAACAGATGGTGCTGTCACATGAAATTTATCTTCGCCGAGATAAGCAAATTTTTGTTGAAGATTCCCAGAAATGTATACCAAAATATCCTTTATTGAATTGGGATGCATAAGTATTTAATAAAAAATCACTTCTTTACAATTTTATTTTTACTTCTTACCCGAGGATGCTTATTAACCCTCTAATGCCACATTTTTTGTTTGACTTCAAAAAATCATATTAAGTTAATTTTAGGATGAGAAACATGAATCTGACTTCAGTTTTTGCCTCCGACTCTTCGTTGACCTGTAAGAGGTCAAACTTTAAAGTCCGCCTTGAGGCGGAGTTGGGCATTACCGTAATAATTAAAACAACATGTATTATTTTGATATAAAAGTTTTAAGGGTTGAAATTTATTGTTATATATAAATCAAATGATCTTATTTTTTTTATATATTTTAAGAGTTGTTGTGAAAATTGAAAAAACATTTTTTGGACGTGGAATTACACAAATTAATTTAGCATTTATCACAAAAAGCTTGCGTTTCTGATTTACATCCCGGCATTCTGCACATTTTTTTTCCGGAACGTTCCAAAAATACACACCAATGCCCAAGTTGATCAAACCGAATATTATGCGTTGGAATGTTTTGCCGTTTTGGTTTTTGTGCTGGATAAGCCTCAGATTTTGGTCGGCCACGTTTTGACGTTGTGGCCGTATCTACCAGACACATGGTTTCCGCCACTTCGGTTCTAAAGTCAGGGAGTGTTATTTTATTCGTTTTCTTGTTAATTCTATGATACAAAATATACGAGTTCACCATCGCCACATCCAATAAATGAAAAAATATTCGATTTGTCCACTTTCGTGACTTCATATGAATTTTGTATCGTCCAATCAAACCATCCATAAGGTCGACTCCACCCATGTGCTTATTATATTCTTTTATAATATTTGGGCAATTTATGTTAACGTATGACTTTGTTTTATTGTTCCAACGCTTTACGGTAGATGTGGTATTATCCATATTTTTTGACAGAAAACTTTGATGACCCACGTATGAAGAAACCAGCCTAACGTTTTTGTATCTCGCCACAACACATTTACGATGTCGGTACCATATCCGGTACCTACGTACTCTTCCGAATAACCCCTCTCAACTTTCTTCGCATCTAAATCCTTATCAGACGATAATTTTATGTTTGGAACTCTATTTGTTCGCACTGTTCCTAAACTATATATACCACGACTTTTCAGATAGAAAATTAGGCCGAGAGAGGTATAGAAGTTGTCAAAATAAATAATATGATTGACGTCATTTGTTATATGTCTTCCTTAGCGAACGACAACGTTAGATGCTGCACCAAGATCAGGGCAGTCATCTAAAACAACATTATCTCCAGCACCAGCATAAACTTCAAATGCGCTGCAAAATCCAGAGGTGTCGCATAAAGCAAATAGTTTTGTCCCCCATTTGTGGGGCTTTGCAGGCATATACTGTCGCGTTGGGTTGCCCTGCATTTTTGTAGGGCACATCTGCTCATCGACGCAGAGACGTTGTCGCATTGGTACAGTCAGAAATCTTTCATTGAAATGTTTGATTAGTGGTCTTATTTTATATAATGCGTCAAAACCTGGAGATCCTTTCTGCATCTGGCATGAATTGTCATTGAAGTGGAGTTTACTTCTAAGCTCTTCAAATCTATGACGGGTCATCGTTTGCCTTATGGGCTCAAAAGCATGCCTTCCCCAATAAGCGCGAACATTCGGAAAACGAAAAGTTGACATGAAAAACAAGATGCCAATGAATTTACACATTTCTTCTCCATCTGTTTTGAAACGTGTGGAAATATTTTGCTGACGTGCGTATAAGTTCATCTGATCCGTCAAATACTAAACGAAAAGAAATACATTATTCAAATGAGTACGAAAACAGCTGTTATAAAGTAAGCATGTTCGAAATTACCTTTAAAAAATCATCGGTCAAAAAATATATAAAACAGTCGTATGGAGTTTTCAACGTATTGAAATGCTCCGGCAATGACTTCTCGCCACGGAAAACCACTTCATTTACATGAAGTTGAAAATTTTTTTTTCTCCATAAAATATGTTTTATTTCTTGCGAATCGTTTCGAATTTCGGTTAAAACCCCATTAAATCTACCACTGGAGGAGCAGGTTGGGCCATCCTCTTCTTCTTCAAGTTCGACGTCTATGTTTTGCTTTTTAGGATGAGTGTGCTTTGCTGGAGACAATAAACACAGACCTTCAGCAGCTACATTTTCTTGCTCAAGTCCACTAATATTTGAAATATTTATGCTGCTATTTATTGCGTCTGACGAAATCTCAGATGAATTCAGCAAGTGGTCTATTTCTTCTTCATCTGCAGGGCAAACAAAATCTGGATCATCCATATCATCTTCGTCACAGACAACATCACTTTCTTCTTCACTTGCTCCGTCATCTGATGGAAAGCTCTCCATAAACTCCAAAATTTCCTCCTCCGTCATATTCGAGCTTTTTTTGCTGCTTTCTTTCCATTTTCACTCTAACACATAAATAAAATAAAATATAAAATTTCTGTGTTAATGCCCCAGTCCGCCTCTAGACGGGTTTAGCAAAATCATCCATATTCAGTAGCGATTATATTTTTTTAATTAAAAACTTAATATTTATTTCAACTGAACGTATAAATACTCACCAGTAATTTTTTGCGGCCGATCTATGGCGTTGAAATACTATTTTTTTGATGCACAATATAAACTTTTTTCACAAACAATAAAATATGACCGTTACCACTCAAATTCAAGATGACAATGTACTTTCTGTCAAACGTGTAGGAGTGTTGCCACAGAAAAAAAGCTTTTCATAAAAAAAGCTTTCTTTTACACTTAGAATTACTTATTAATAAAATTTTGTCAAAAACAACAATTTAAGTTATATTGTGAAATAGCAATATATAAAATTAAAAAATGCTAAATAATGCTAAAAAATATTACAAAAATGCTGAAAATAATGCTTAATGCTATTTGAAAAATTCGCTGCTAAATCAAAATAAATAATGCTAAATTTAGCAGTGAAAATGCTAAATCAAAATAAATAATGCTAAATTTAGCAGTGAAAATGCTAAAAGGGTCACACTGCCCCTGATGTATACATATAATATATTAATGCATGTGGTTTCTTGCTCTCTTTAGTTCTCTGAATGTGAGCACGAAGTTTTTGCTTTCTTGTTACTTCCCCCCCTCATCATTAAGAAGCACAAAATTTTTGAAAATTTCAAATGTACTAAGTGCAACATCTTTTTATATTTATATTCTTTGGTAGAACGCAAATTCCCATCCAGCATTAAGGTTGTATTAGTGAAAATGAGTTTGTATGTGTGACACCGAAGATGCTTGATGGAAAATCAAAAAATTTAGATATTTAGCATGCTTGACGAGTGATTTTGATGAATGTATTGGCAGAGTTGCCAATTTAGCGCCTTTGGCGCTAGATTTAGCGCTTTATAACTGTCGAAAAGGCGCATATTTTTTCCTTAGCACTTTTTTGAAAAAGAGCGCTAAATTAGCGCTTTTATTGATACCCAAAATTTTTGTACTTTTATTTGCAAACATTTAAATCAAGACACAAAAAACCAAAATTTGTTTCCGTTTTTTAAATACATAAACCGCATTTAGACTATGCAATTAACGACGAGTTTTTTTTCTATTTTCTTTTAAAGTAGTTGCTACGAAACTCTTTTCACATTTACATTTAAATGTTTTTCAAGCATTTTTTCAACTTTTTCAACCCCGTTTTCTTCCCTACACCTCTTGCTAACAAACAAAAAGTTGCAAGCGAAAGTTGCGGCGTTAATTTCATAATGTAAATATGGTCATACTTTACTCTGAAATGCATACTATACAAGGAAAGAAGTTTATTTTCTAAAGTAATCCATTAACTTTTTTTGTTTGTATTAAGTAAAACTTTCTTAAATAAAGAAACATTTTGTCATGATCAAAAGTTCATGTTTTTGGTATACATATGATCAAAAACTGCCATTACGCATTTATTTAATATTAGTCGCATTTTCTTGATATTTTAATAGGATCGAATTTCTTGCATCATGAAACAAATGCTACCGATTTCTTTAAACTTTTCAGAAAATGCTCAAGAAAACTTTGTTTGATTCAATTAATTTTTATTTAGATCGACATGTTAACATATCAATCAAAAGTTTCTCATTATACCCTCCACCACAATTAGTTGTGAAGAGGGTATATTCAGTTTGTCATTCCGTGTGAAACTTTTTTACTATTCATCTCAGACCCTATAAAGTATATATATTCTCGGTCCTTGAGTAATTTTAAGTCGATTTAGCCATGTCCGTCTGTCTGTCCGTCTGTCCGTCTGTTGAAAACACGCTCACTTTCGAAAAACTCAAAAGAAATCAACAAACTTGGTGTCAAATTGCTTGTAGTTATCCTAAGCAGTTTGGGATTGAAATTCAGCAAAATCGGTTCAATAGGATCTGAGCTATGAATCAAAATGTGGAACCACCACCTAAAAAAAATTGATAATTTTGCTACAAAAACTAACATAAATGGTGGAAAAATGCACAGAATGCTATAAGATTTCGCAACAATTCGTTTTATTCAACTCGAAATCACGCTGTGAAATTTCGTGAAGATCCGTCAATAATTTACCCTAGGCCCCATATAAGCCCTACTCCCGGAAAACAGTATATTAAGCCTAAAACCCTAACTAACAATGCTATCATTACAAATTTTGGCAAGTCACAGTTACATAGGACTAGAAATTAAACTGTTAAGTTTCGTGAAGATCGGTCCATAATTTACCATAGGCCCCATATAAAACCTACTTCCGGAAAACAACTTAGTACGCCTAAAAACGTAAAAAATAATGCTATCATAACAAAATTTGGTACATCAAAGTTTTATAGAACTAAAAATAAATCTTTGAAATTTCGTGAAGATCGGTTCATAATTTACCATAGGCCCCATATAAACTTTACTCCCGGAAAACAACTTAGTACGCCTAAAAACGTAAAAAATAATGCTATCATAACAAAATTTGGTACATCAAAGTTTTATTGGACAAGAAATAAAATTGTGTTATTTCGTGAAGATCGGTCCATAACTTACCCTGGGCCCCATATAAACCTTACTCCCGGAAAACAGTTTAGTACGCCTAAATCCGTAAAAAATAATGCTATCATAACAAAATTTGGTACATCAAAGTTTTATAGGACAAGAAATAAAACTGTGTAATTTCGTGAAGATCGGTCCATAATTTACCCTGGGCCCCATATAAACCCTACTCCCGGAAAACAGTTTAGTACGCCTAAAACCGTAAAAAATAAAATTTGGTACGTCACAGTTTTTTAGGACAAGAAATAACACTGTGAAATTTCGTGACGATCGGTCCATAATTTACCTTGGGCTCCATATAAACCCTACTACCGGAAAACAGTTTAGTACGCCAAAAACCGTAAAAAATAATGGAATCATAACAAATTTTGGCCCGTCACAGTTTTATAGGACTATAAATGATACTGTGAAATTTCGTGAAGATCGGTACATAATTTACCCTAGGCCCCATAGAAACCCTACTCCCGGAAAACAGTTCAGTACACCTAAAACCATAATTAATAATGCTATCATAACAGAAATTGGTACGTCACAGTTTTAAAGGACTAGAAATGACGCTGTGAAATTTCGTGATGATCGGTCCATAATTTACCCTAGGCCCCATATAAACCCTTCTACCGGAAAACAGTTTGGTTGCCTTAAACCATAATTAATAACAAATCGTCACAGTTTAAGATTATAATAACATCATACAGATATTACTCCTTAAACATTCGAACTGTCGGTGGAGGGTATCAAAGATTCGGCACAGCCGAATATAGCACTCTAACTTGTTTTTTTATTAAGTTTTCTTAAACTACACTTTTTATGATACAATTTGAGGCTTACAATAAGAAATTTTTGGCTTGACGAGAATGGTGATTTAGTAAATAATTTTTTCCGGGTATATTAGAAATTATATTACTTTACTTTTCCTGAAATATCAGAAAAGCCTTTTTTAAAATGTTAATGTTTTATTAACACTGCACTGCAAAAAACAAAAAAAGTCGGGGTAGAGAACTTGATTATGCGATTTTAATTGACTTTAGCGTGCTGATTTTACTGATCTTCATAATTTCTCGCCTTATTGTATTTATAATATACCTAGATTTCTGATAATTGATAAAAAAAAAGTGTACATACTAATTTGCATGAAAAAATGGTCGCCATATGGTCAAAAATAATCATTGTAAAAGATCAAAATCGCACAAACTTGTTTCTTAAACATTTCATTAAGTTTTTTATTTAAATTTTATTTAGCGCTTTTTGATTGGGGCCACGGCGCTTTTTAATTAAAAATAGTTCACAACCCTGTGTATTGGCGTTACTCTTCAAGCACCCACACACTTTAAACGTGATTTCAAACCAAGCAGACGCTAAAAATGTCGGATGAAAAGAAAAATATGTTTTGGAGGAAAAAAAATGTTATTTAATAATTTTCTACTTCTTTTCTTCAATTTTTTTTTTATTTATTAAAAAGCAACACAGTTAAAAGTATGTAATCACAATTAAACACTTTTTATCTATATTTTAATATTTTTTGCTCCTGTTGTTGTCACTTCAAAATAAAATGCAAAATAAATGCTTGACAGCTGATCCAGCAAATGTATGTTCTAATGTCAAGCACACGTACACGAGCTTGATGTCAAGCATTTGACAAGTGTATTTGGGCCTTAAAAGAATGCGCTGCGTGGAGGCGAAAACGCGTGTTATTGACCTCCAGCTTTAGTTTTAGATGAGCGCGCTGGTACTCCTTCTCATGAGTGTTTTTTGTCAATAAAAACAAAAGTTAAAATTTTAAAAGAAATACAAAACGGTATAAAAAGAAGCGAAATTGCAAAAAATATAATATTGGACTTTCAGCGTTATCTAAAATAGTGAAAAACTCAAAAGACATAGAAAACAATTATTTAAAAGTTAGAAACGTTAACATGGGGTCTTCACCTGACAATACCAAACGTCAAAGTCCATATAGAAAAACTTTAAAATTTTTGTCAGCGTTTTTTTTTTATATGAAGTTTGACGTTTATTTTAATAAAAAATTGTCAGGTGATGACCCTATGTAACAAAAAAAGAGACTGAAAACCAAAATACGAAAGTCTTATATAAGAAAGAAACGCTTATAAGAAACTTTTTTCCTGGAAGTTTCTTATATCCGATAAATACTGTAATACCCTTTGTACACTTGCATACATTTCGGAGGAACACATGGAAAATGTTAAAAATGTGAAATACGCGTTCACACTTAAAACATCTAACATCTACTGTCAATAAAAAATGTCACCATTTCTAAAAAAAAATACTTTTTTTCTACAAAAGTGCCAACATTTCAAAAGATAACACCAAAATGTATTTCTAATTCATTTCGTTTAATAATTTTAGCAAAATTAAGCAAAATAAGGCTTGCAAAAAAGGAAAAACTTGAGAAATGGTAACGCTGTTTTCAAAGCAACTTCCATTTTGTCAGTGATGCCACAATAATAACAGAATTTATTGCCACTTTTCTAGTGATGACACTAAAAGAATCGAAAAATGGAATACCCTTTGTACACTTGCATACATTTCGGAGGAACGCATGGAATATGTTGAAAATGTGAAATACGCGTTCACACTTGAAACATCTAACATCTACTATCAATAAAAAATGTCACCATTTCTGAAAAAAAAACTTTTATTTTTTTTAAATACTTTTTTTCTACAAAAGTGCCAACATTTCAAAAGATAACACCAAAATGTATTTCTAATTCATTTCATTCAATAATTGTAGCAAAATCAAGCAAAATAAGGCTTGCAAAAAAGGAAAAACTTGAGAAATGGTAACGCTGCTTTCAAAGCAACTTCCATTTTGTCAGTGATGCCACAATAATAACAGAATTTATTGCCACTTTTCTAGTGATGACACTAAAAGAATCGAAGAATGTAAAAGGGAACAAAATGAGATAGTAACATTCTGTAAAAATTTTGAAAAATTTTGATTTTTAGCCCTATGTATTTCTTTCGCAAATTGATGTTAAATGTTGACAAGTGTGAAAAGGCTATTATGGGAAAATTCCAAAATTTTCGCAAATTGATGTTAAATGTTGACAAGTGTGAAAAGGCTATAAAAGGGAACAAAATGAGATAGCAACATTCTGTAAAATGTTGAAAAATTTTGATTTTTAGCCGTATGTATTTCTTATGGGAAAATTCCAACATTTTCGCAAATTGATGTTAAATGTTGACAAGTGTGAAAACGCTATAAATATAATCACCCCTATTATATAAGTTGTTATCAATGTCGATGTTAAGTTTAAGTTGTTGTTACATCAAGTCGACGACTACATTACTTTGACGTTAATTTGGTATTTTTTAAGAATAAATGAATTTGGTGGAGTAATTTAAACATTAAATTTGAGCAATTATTAATACAAATTATGTTCATGACTTCTTTTAAATTTGCATTTTTTATTTAAAACGTATTTAATAAAAATATTTACTTTACTTTTTTACTAAAATTTCTTTCACTTTCATTTGAGTCGTCGCAATACTTTCTGTTGACTAAAACAGAGTCAATTCTACACAACGCCACACAGAGGGGTATTTTGCCAATCTGGCCGGACAAACCTGTTTTTAATTTATATTGCTTCTTAAAAATTATAGATCTAGGGGCAGAAATATGTGTAATGGTCATAGGCTAGTAGAGCTCGTAAATCATTCGATAACGATTAGAATTAGGACTGAAAAATTAGTCGAAAAAGACTCTTAGACGATCAGAAATACGACTAAAAAATGAGTCGAAAAAGACCTGAAAACAATCAGAAATACGACTAAAAAATGACTCGCAAATAATTAGAAATACAGCTAAAAAATTATCCATAAATGAGTCGAAACTGATCAGAAAAGCGGGTAATAAAAGACTCCTCAAGCAGAGTCCCGGGTAGGGTCCCATTTTCTCCCGAGAAAACAATCATTTATTATCAGAAAATGAGCTCATATATGCTTATTTTAATCGCGCAGAGGAGTCATAAATGACTCGAATATGATCAATTTTTTCATAAAATGCTTGCAGGGCTATTTTATATATATATGATGTAGATATATGGGGGTAATTCCATGTCATATCGATTTTAATGAAATTTATTGAGAAGGTTCCTTTTACACTACAGTATTTTTCGTTTAGCTGCATTTCACTTAACTGCATTTTTTGCCTACCTGCACAAAATACAAAGCACTGTGTATGATGGCTAAAGTTTGTTAGAAAAAAAATCATGTACGTGCATTTTGCTTAAGTGCTTATTTTGGACAGCATTCGATTTTTGGTCACCAATTTTTATTTTTAATACAAAATATTATTTTTATGTGCCTCATAAAAAAAATGTATCATATCGCTATTTTATGAAAAAGATAGGCAAAAAATTTAATTTTGAAATAAAAATTTAAATGGAAAATACATTTGATCTGGCATATGTGTTCGTGTGTGCACTAGCGTGGCCGTTAGTTGTATGGAGAACTGTTTTTTTTTTTTCTTATATTCTCCCCCGTCAAATCGGTTCAGATATAGATATTGCGGTAAAATTTCTTCCAACTTAGCTTCATATGGCCAGAAAAAATGTCATGCAATTTTGTGATATACGGTCCATAATTTATCTCAGATCCCATACTAATGGTGTTTTCTTTTATACAAAAAATGTAACATTTTATTTAAAAAAAATGCAATTTGGTGTCTGCTTCTTTAAAATTTTGCTCCCGAAAAGGGTGGCTTGTTTTAATCTAAAAATCTCAACCTTTTCGGGAGCAAAATTTTTAAGAAACAGACACCAAATTGCATGTTTTTTAAATAAAATGTCACAGTTTTTGTAGAAAAAAAAAAACACCATAAGTAGCTCTGTGAAATTCACTGTAAACTCGAAAACTAATTTCACTATGTTTTTTTATCACCTGCCATCACTCTACAGAATTTTGGGATGATTGGTTCATAATTTACCATGGGTCCAATACAAATTCCCCTCCTGAAAACTGTTGTTACTAGTCATGATATTTTACTCAAGCTGGTTCCAATTTCTAAAAAAGCATACAACTTTCTGATTGCCAGTCAATAATTTTACATAGTAGGTCTAAGCCGCGAAATTGTTTTATAAAAATATATTAATATTAAATTTAAAACTGTATTAAAAAGATTTGTTGAAAATAATGATTGCATGACTAAATCTATTTTTGTAATAAGAAAACAATTTTACACAAGTGCACATTTATGCAGGTAAGTGAATTCTTTTAAAAGCATAATTTATGCTGCTAAGTGAATACTGCGTAAGAGAACATTTTACGTACCTGCACCAATTTTCGTGCAAACTTGAATGTGCAGCTAAACGAAAAATACTGTATAAGTAACATATGTGTAAAAAATCACAAAATTGTTATAAAATACATAACTGAAATTTAGCTCATAGAATAAATTCGAAAAATGAAAAATGTTGAATATAATATAAAGTAACCTTCGGAGAAATTAATTCCCAGTTTCTATTTGTTAAAATTGTTGAGTTAAATACATTCAATTTATAAAGTATCACTATCCAGTGTGACACAAAGAATGCTGACGAAGGCCGTAGCGGGCCAGAAAATGCAATACATTCTGCTGGTGTCTAATAATTATAAATTTTTCTGTACATACAATATACCTCATTTCTGTCCAAAGGAAAGCTAAGGTAAAATGTAACAAGAAAATACAATATTATAGTCTGGTTGTGTATAAAGTCATTTCTGAAAAATTGAAGGAATAGAACTATTAAAAAAAAAAGCTTTATAAAATACATAACTGAAATTTAGCTCATAGAATAAATTCGAAAAATGAAAAATGTTGAATGTAATATAAAGTAACCTTCGGAAGGAAATAATTCCCATTTTCTATCTGTTTTTCACAACATATAGATTTGAACTAGTATTTCAGTTATTTTATGTCAAAAAAGTATGCCCGGTAGGCTTGTTGGTAGTAAGCAGTTCTATCAGCGCGATGGCTACGGGTTTGATGCCCGCCAGAGTATCTGGTCTGTTTTGCAACAACATGCTGAAGGTCTTAGTATTGCTCGGTTAATTAAGTTTGAACATTATTTGCAATATATATTGTATAAGTAACTCTTAGAGCCACTTTTTGGGTTAGAGATTAGCGATTAAATTAACTTTAATCTCCGTATTTACTTTTTGAGTTGTATTTTTTTGCTAGTTTAAGCGGCTAACGGTGGTGGTTTAAACCTAAACTTAAACTGTCAACATACACATGTTTAACATAAAGAACTTGCAAAAATATAAACAAAAAATAAATTTTAAAACATTGCTTAGCACTTTTATATAATTTTTCCATTCTGTATTTTTTCTGTAATATATTTTTTCTTTAAACGCAAAAAATTGCTAGCTTGTAAACAATATTAAATTCGCGCATTTTCTTCTTCTTCTTTGAAAACATCCATATTGCTTGATAAAAAGATGATATTTGCAAAAAATGTTGCCATTTATTTGTGCTCAGTATGGCAGCGCTACATGGTTTAAGCCACCACCCAAAAATATCAAATTCAATTGATACTAGATTAACTTAATTCTCAGATTAGCTAATTATAGAATAATATTAACTTAAATCTCAAACCCAAAAATTGGCTTTTAATAAATTAATAATATATCAACAATCTATCAACCAACCCGTTTGTGTACGCTTCTTTAGCATCCCATGTGGATAAAACCCAAAATTATGAAAAACTATTTTTCGATATTATTCATTTACAACGCCACATAACAAACTTCATTCCGTGTTTTTTTTTTCGGACAGAACCATTATATGGTTGTAGCTTCTTGATACATAACTACTTTAACCATAGTATGGTTGCCGGTGACTTTATTTTGGTTAATAATCCACTTTTCGTTAGTAATAATTTTGTTGGAGATGACCATATTGTGAAATATTTTTGCTCTGGCTGCACTTAGAAACTTTTACTAGATGGATCAAAATATAGAAGTCTGCAATCACTCAAAAAAATATATGCATAAAGATTTCCACGCATTTAATGATAATTTTAATCATTTGCAATTTACTATTTTATAAAATTTTTAATGTTCTCTTTTTGAAATACTAAAAACTAAAAACATAATTTTTGGCTCTTTTCCCAAAATTAATTAGCATTAACACATTATTAGCCAGAACTTTTTTTGGAATTGTGGAATGAAACACATTGCCCTTTTTGACCAAAATACATACTTTGTTCAGCGACTTCGCGGATTAAATTTGGTAACTTAAGATGACAGTGGGCATTCAGCTATCAAATTTGCAAATAAACTACTGTAGTTTACTTCTTAACTTCAATTCCTTGGAAACACGATTTTCGTGGTTTACTTCTTAGCTTCAATTCTTAGGAAACACGATTTTCGTATTAAGCTTTAGTAGCTCTTTTAGTAAGCTAACGCTCGTAAATAAGTTGTCAAAAAATAACTGCAGTAAAAATAAATGATTTCTTAAATTTTAAACTCATCTGAAAGATACAAAAGGGATGTATCAAAGGGGCTGCAAAATTTATTTTGCCAAGCCCTGAAATTGGACTGGTCATAATTTTCGTTATGATTGGACGTGGCAATCACCCTTAGTCCCCATGCATTCATTTATATGTCAGATTTTTCGGATTCAACATATTTGTCTAATCTAGGTAGAATGATATCTATATCTGCAGGTATTTCAAAATTTTTCTTAAGTTACAATTCTTTAAAGCCCTTAAACTATTATATTATTCCTTATTTAACTTTCCAAATCAAAATTTGAACACAAATATTGCTTAAAATATGATAAGTTTTAATAAAAATATTCATTCTTTCTTCAAACTAAAACAGCTATGTGTAAAAAGAAATTAAAAATAATTATTAAAAACTATCTGGCCCGGCAAACGTCGTTTTACCACATAACTTATTTCTTTCAGATGTAACAGTATCTGCTAGCAAAATTTTAAGTAAAAATTATAGGCTATAGTTCTTTCCAGATGTTACACTATTTACCTACCCAATTTCAAGAAAATTAATTGATTAGTTAAGAAGATATAGGGAGGCGGAGCTTTTACCCCTCTTTTTAATGCCCTGTCCTCTTTCCGATGTTACAGTGTATGCGTGCCAAATTTTAAGTAAACGGGTTGATTAGTTAAGAAGATAGAGGAAGGGGGAGCTATAAAACTAAAGGCTATAGTACTTTCCAACTGCAACACTATTTGCCTGGGAGGGAGGGGGAGCTTTTAGCCCTCTTACCCTATTCTCTTTCAGATGTTACGTTGTCTGCATGCCAAATTTTAAGAAAACCGGTTGATTAGTTTAGAAGATTGGGGATTGGGAGCTTTTACCCCTTTTATAATATTTTGCGACCTTTAGCATTATAAAATATACTCTACGACCTATTTCTCATACCTAACAAATACACATACAAAATTTCATAGAAATCGGTCAAGCCGTTTCGGAGGAGTTTAAAATTGAGGGCATTTTGTTGATATTTGTATGGGAAGGTTAGGTTAGGTTAAGAAGGGTTGTGCGCCCACAGGCACACCTCCACTCGGAGACCGAATACGATCCATTGTGATTCCCTTCAATGAAAATATGAAGTATGAGATAGAGATAAGAGGAAGTGAAAAGTAGAGAAAAGGAAGTATGATATAGACAGAAAATTAGAAAGTAGGACCAATACCCCCTTACAGTCCCCTCAACAGAAACAGCCGCGTTATTTCCCTGACAAATCCCAGTAGATTGGCCGGATTACATCCAGCTATGCACCCCAGTTCGTCGTGAAACCTATCTCCTAGTCACTTCACTCTGAGACCCTGCATCCTAGGACAATGGCACAGTACATGCTCGATCGTCTCTAGCTCCTCCGAATCCTCGCATAGCCTGCAGAAGTCCGGTATGGCGTTGTCCCATCTGCCCGCAAAAGCCCTGACAGGACAATGCCCCGTCAAGAACCCTATAAGTGTTCTGAGACTACCCCTATCCAATCCCAGTAGAACCCTGGTTGCCCCCGCGTCCAAATTGGGCCATATTGCCCTAGACACCCTGCAATCCATTCTGCCCCTCCAGGATCGGTCAACGTCATCACGGAATTTCTCCCGTATCACCCCATAGTAGTAGCATAGGGGGGTTTTACCCACCTGTCCCCCACCACTAAGTCGAGACCCGAACCTTCTCTCGCGAGTTCGTCCGCCACCTCATTCCCATCAACCATGCAGTGTCCTGGTACCCAACACAGCCTCACGTTAAATGCCCCCATGAGTTCCCTAAGAGCTTTCCTACACCGCGCAACCAGGCATGATCGCACCGTATGGCTCTTCAATGCCCGAAGCGCCGACTGACTATCGACGTAAACTGTCACCTCAGATCCACCCACGATGTGATCCAGTATCACCTCCGTCGCCCTCCAGATCGCTAGGATCTCAGCCTGGAAGACACTGCACTCATCAGAGAGTCTGAATGACGTTTTTACCTCGGTGTCCGTGATATTAACACCTGCACCAGTGCCGGTTTCCATCTTGGATCCATCCGTAAATACTGCCCACCCCTCAAACAGTCCATTGGATCCACTCCAAATTTCCCTATCCGGGAACTCCACTGGTGGTGTTGCACCAGTCCAGGGTCAAAGTCTTATGATCCGAAATTCCCTCGAGAATAATACCCTGATCAAGCAGACCCATCTCGTACAAAATTCTTGTGTGATCATCCCGCCTAGGTCTAACTAAAGAAGACTCGTAAAGTCTAAGAAAGTTCCTAGCTGCCACACTCCTCACATAATGCTCGATAGGGGATAGATATAGTAGGATGTCCAGCGCTGCCTGCGGAGTGCTTCTCCTTGCGCCTGTGATGCCAAGAGATGCACTTCTTTAAACGTTGCTGAGCATCTTCCTATAGCTATCCACTCTCAACGCACCGCACCAAACAGTGCATCCATAGGTAAGTATAGGCCTAACAACCGATTTGTAAATCCAGTTTACCATATCAGGCCTAAGACCCCAGTTCTTACCAATGGAGTTCCTGCATGTGTAGTATGCATTGAGTCCCCTTCTCATCCTCTCCTGAGTATTTCTCTTCCAAGACAGTTTGCAGTCCAGAAAGTTACCCAAGTACTTTGCTCCTTCCGATAGAGGCAATTCGACGCCATCTAGCACTGGCCCCCTAAATCCCTCTATCATATACCTTCTGGTGAATAGCACCAGCTCAGTCTTCGCAGGGTTAACACCCAGTCCCCTATCCTTTGCCCATGCCGAGAGTTCGCCTAGCATCACCTGCATAATTTCCCCGATCGTGGACAGAAATTTTCCTCTGATAATTTATGCTGCTAAGTGAATACTGCGTAAGAGAACATTTTGCGTACCTGCACCAATTTTCGTGCAAACTTGAATGTGCAGCTAAACGAAAAATACTGTATAAGTAACATATGTGTAAAAAATCACAAAATTGTTATAAAATACATAACTGAAATTTAGCTCATAGAATAAATTCGAAAAATGAAAAATGTTGAATATAATATACAGTAACCTTCGGAGAAATAAATTCCCAGTTTCTATTTGTTAAAATTGTTGAGTTAAATACATTCAATTTATAAAGTATCACTATCCAGTGTGACACAAAGAATGCTGACGAAGGCCGTAGCGGGCCAGAAAATGCAATACATTCTGCTGGTGTCTAATAATTATAAATTTTTCTGTACATACAATATACCTCATTTCTGTCCAAAGGAAAGCTAAGGTAAAATGTAACAAAAAAATACAATATTATAGTCTGGTTGTGTATAAAGTCATTTCTGAAAAATTGAAGGAATAAAACTATAAAAAAAAAGCTTTATAAAATACATAACTGAAATTTAGCTCATAGAATAAATTCGAAAAATGAAAAATGTTGAATGTAATATAAAGTAACCTTCGGAAGGAAATAATTCCCATTTTCTATCTGTTTTTCACAACATATAGATTTTAACTAGTATTTCAGTTATTTTATGTCAAAAAAGTATGCCCGGTAGGCTTGTTGGTAGTAAGCAGTTCTATCAGCGCGATGGCTACGGGTTTGATGTCCGCCAGAGTATCTGGTCTGTTTTGCAACAACATGCTGAAGGTCTTAGTATTGCTCGGTTAATTAAGTTTGAACATTATTTGCAATATATATTGTATAAGTAACTCTTAGAGCCACTTTTTGGGTTAGAGATTAGCGATTAAATTAACTTTAATCTCCGTATTTACTTTTTGAGTTGTATTTTTTTGCTAGTTTAAGCGGCTAACGGTGGTGGTTTAAACCTAAACTTAAACTGTCAACATACACATGTTTAACATAAAGAACTTGCAAAAATATAAACAAAAAATAAATTTTAAAACATTGCTTAGCACTTTTATATAATTTTTTCTGAAATATATATTTTTTCTTTAAACGCAAAACATTGCTAGCTTGTAAACAATATTAAATTCGCGCATTTTCTTCTTCTTCTTTGAAAACATCCATATTGCTTGATAAAAAGATGATATTTGCAAAAAATGTTGCCATTTATTTGTGCTCAGTATGGTAGCGCTACATGGTTTAAGCCACCACCCAAAAATATCAAATTCAATTGATACTAGATTAACTTAATTCTCAGATTAGCTAATTATAGAATAATATTAACTTAAATCTCAAACCCAAAAATTGGCTTTTAATAAATTAATAATATATCAACAATCTATCAACCAACCCGTTTGTGTACGCTTCTTTAGCATCCCATGTGGATAAAACCCAAAATTATGAAAAACCATTTTTCGATATTATTCATTTACAACGCCACATAACAAACTTCATTCCGTGGTTTTTTTCGGACAGAACCATTATATGGTTGTAGCTTCTTGATACATAACTACTTTAACCATAGTATGGTTGCCGGTGACCATATTGTGAAATATTTTTGCTCTGGCTGCACTTAGAAACTTTTACTAGATGGATCAAAATATAGAAGTCTGCAATCACTCAAAAAAATATATGCATAAAGATTTCCACGCATTTAATGATAATTTTAATCATTTGCAATTTACTATTTTATAAAATTTTTAATGTTCTCTTTTTGAAATACTAAAAACTAAAAACATAATTTTTGGCTCTTTTCCCAAAATTAATTAGCATTAACACATTATTAGCCAGAACTTTTTTTGGAATTGTGGAATGAAACACATTGCCCTTTTTGACCAAAATACATACTTTGTTCAGCGACTTCGCGGATTAAATTTGGTAACTTAAGATGACAGTGGGCATTCAGCTATCAAATTTGCAAATAAACTACCGTAGTTTACTTCTTAACTTCAATTCCTTGGAAACACGATTTTCGTGGTTTACTTCTTAGCTTCAATTCTTAGGAAAAACGATTTTCGTATTAAGCTTTAGTAGCTCTTTTAGTAAGCTAACGCTCGTAAATAAGTTGTCAAAAAATAACTGCAGTAAAAATAAATGATTTCTTAAATTTTAAACTCATCTGAAAGATACAAAAGGGATGTATCAAAGGGGCTGCAAAATTTATTTTGCCAAGCCCTGAAATTGGACTGGTCATAATTTTCGTTATGATTGGACGTGGCAATCACCCTTAGTCCCCATGCATTCATTTATATGTCAGATTTTTCGGATTCAACATATTTGTCTAATCTAGGTAGAATGATATCTATATCTGCAGGTATTTCAAAATTTTTCTTAAGTTACAATTCTTTAAAGCCCTTAAACTATTATATTATTCCTTATTTAACTTTCCAAATCAAAATTTGAACACAAATATTGCTTAAAATATGATAAGTTTTAATAAAAATATTCATTCTTTCTTCAAACTAAAACAGCTATGTGTAAAAAGAAATTAAAAATAATTATTAAAAACTATCTGGCCCGGCAAACGTCGTTTTACCACATAACTTATTTCTTTCAGATGTAACAGTGTCTGCTAGCAAAATTTTAAGTAAAAATTATAGGCTATAGTTCTTTCCAGATGTTACACTATTTACCTACCCAATTTCAAGAAAATTAATTGATTAGTTAAGAAGATATAGGGAGGCGGAGCTTTTACCCCTATTTTTAATGCCCTGTCCTCTTTCCGATGTTACAGTGTATGCGTGCCAAATTTTAAGTAAACGGGTTGATTAGTTAAGAAGATAGAGGAAGGGGGAGCTATAAAACTAAAGGCTATAGTACTTTCCAACTGCAACACTATTTGCCTGGGAGGGAGGGGGAGCTTTTAGCCCTCTTACCCTATTCTCTTTCAGATGTTACGTTGTCTGCATGCAAAATTTTAAGAAAACCGGTTGATTAGTTTAGAAGATTGGGGATTGGGAGCTTTTACCCCTTTTATAATATTTTGCGACCTTTAGCATTATAAAATATACTCTACGACCTATTTCTCATACCTAACAAATACACATACAAAATTTCATAGAAATCGGTCAAGCCGTTTCGGAGGAGTTTAAAATTGAGGGCATTTTGTTGATATTTGTATGGGAAGGTTAGGTTAGGTTAAGAAGGGTTGTGCGCCCACAGGCACACCTCCACTCGGAGACCGAATACGATCCATTGTGATTCCCTTCAATGAAAATATGAAGTATGAGATAGAGATAAGAGGAAGTGAAAAGTAGAGAAAAGGAAGTATGATATAGACAGAAAATTAGAAAGTAGGACCAATACCCCCTTACAGTCCCCTCAACAGAAACAGCCGCGTTATTTCCCTGACAAACCCCAGTAGATTGGCCGGATTACATCCAGCTATGCACCCCAGTTCGTCGTGAAACCTATCTCCTAGTCACTTCACTCTGAGACCCTGCATCCTAGGACAATGGCACAGTACATGCTCGATCGTCTCTAGCTCCTCCGAATCCTCGCATAGCCTGCAGAAGTCCGGTATGGCGTTGTCCCATCTGCCCGCAAAAGCCCTGACAGGACAATGCCCCGTCAAGAACCCTATAAGTGTTCTGAGACTACCCCTATCCAATCCCAGTAGAACCCTGGTTGCCCCCGCGTCCAAATTGGGCCATATTGCCCTAGACACCCTGCAATCCATTCTGCCCCTCCAGGATCGGTCAACGTCATCACGGAATTTCTCCCGTATCACCCCATAGTAGTAGCATAGGGGGGTTTTACCCACCTGTCCCCCACCACTAAGTCGAGACCCGAACCTTCTCTCGCGAGTTCGTCCGCCACCTCATTCCCATCAACCATGCAGTGTCCTGGTACCCAACACAGCCTCACGTTAAATGCCCCCATGAGTTCCCTAAGAGCGTTCCTACACCGCGCAACCAGGCATGATCGCACCGTATGGCTCTTCAATGCCCGAAGCGCCGACTGACTATCGACGTAAACTGTCACCTCAGATCCACCCACGATGTGATCCAGTATCACCTCCGTCGCCCTCCAGATCGCTAGGATCTCAGCCTGGAAGACACTGCACTCATCAGAGAGTCTGAATGACGTTTTTACCTCGGTGTCCGTGATATTAACACCTGCACCAGTGCCGGTTTCCATCTTGGATCCATCCGTAAATACTGCCCACCCCTCAAACAGTCCATTGGATCCACTCCAAATTTCCCTATCCGGGAACTCCACTGGTGGTGTTGCACCAGTCCAGGGTCAAAGTCTTATGATCCGAAATTCCCTCGAGAATAATACCCTGATCAAGCAGACCCATCTCGTACAAAATTCTTGTGTGATCATCCCGCCTAGGTCTAACTAAAGAAGACTCGTAAAGTCTAAGAAAGTTCCTAGCTGCCACACTCCTCACATAATGCTCGATAGGGGATAGATATAGTAGGATGTCCAGCGCTGCCTGCGGAGTGCTTCTCCTTGCGCCTGTGATGCCAAGAGATGCACTTCTTTAAACCTTGCTGAGCATCTTCCTATAGCTATCCACTCTCAACGCACCCCACCAAACAGTGCATCCATAGGTAAGTATAGGCCTAACAACCGATTTGTAAATCCAGTTTACCATATCAGGCCTAAGACCCCAGTTCTTACCAATGGAGTTCCTGCATGTGTAGTATGCATTGAGTCCCCTTCTCATCCTCTCCTGAGTATTTCTCTTCCAAGACAGTTTGCAGTCCAGAAAGTTACCCAAGTACTTTGCTCCTTCCGATAGAGGCAATTCGACGCCATCTAGCACTGGCCCCCTAAATCCCTCTATCCTATACCTTCTGGTGAATAGCACCAGCTCAGTCTTCGCAGGGTTAACACCCAGTCCCCTATCCTTTGCCCATGCCGAGAGTTCGCCTAGCATCACCTGCATAATTTCCCCGATCGTGGACAGAAATTTTCCTCTGATAATTTATGCTGCTAAGTGAATACTGCGTAAGAGAACATTTTGCGTACCTGCACCAATTTTCGTGCAAACTTGAATGTGCAGCTAAACGAAAAATACTGTATAAGTAACATATGTGTAAAAAATCACAAAATTGTTATAAAATACATAACTGAAATTTAGCTCATAGAATAAATTCGAAAAATGAAAAATGTTGAATATAATATACAGTAACCTTCGGAGAAATAAATTCCCATTTTCTATCTGTTTTTCACAACATATAGATTTTAACTAGTATTTCAGTTATTTTATGTCAAAAAAGTATGCCCGGTAGGCTTGTTGGTAGTAAGCAGTTCTATCAGCGCGATGGCTACGGGTTTGATGTCCGCCAGAGTATCTGGTCTGTTTTGCAACAACATGCTGAAGGTCTTAGTATTGCTCGGTTAATTAAGTTTGAACATTATTTGCAATATATATTGTATAAGTAACTCTTAGAGCCACTTTTTGGGTTAGAGATTAGCGATTAAATTAACTTTAATCTCCGTATTTACTTTTTGAGTTGTATTTTTTTGCTAGTTTAAGCGGCTAACGGTGGTGGTTTAAACCTAAACTTAAACTGTCAACATACACATGTTTAACATAAAGAACTTGCAAAAATATAAACAAAAAATAAATTTTAAAACATTGCTTAGCACTTTTATATAATTTTTTCTTTAAACGCAAAACATTGCTAGCTTGTAAACAATATTAAATTCGCGCATTTTCTTCTTCTTCTTTGAAAACATCCATATTGCTTGATAAAAAGATGATATTTGCAAAAAATGTTGCCATTTATTTGTGCTCAGTATGGTAGCGCTACATGGTTTAAGCCACCACCCAAAAATATCAAATTCAATTGATACTAGATTAACTTAATTCTCAGATTAGCTAATTATAGAATAATATTAACTTAAATCTCAAACCCAAAAATTGGCTTTTAATAAATTAATAATATATCAACAATCTATCAACCAACCCGTTTGTGTACGCTTCTTTAGCATCCCATGTGGATAAAACCCAAAATTATGAAAAACCATTTTTCGATATTATTCATTTACAACGCCACATAACAAACTTCATTCCGTGGTTTTTTTCGGACAGAACCATTATATGGTTGTAGCTTCTTGATACATAACTACTTTAACCATAGTATGGTTGCCGGTGACCATATTGTGAAATATTTTTGCTCTGGCTGCACTTAGAAACTTTTACTAGATGGATCAAAATATAGAAGTCTGCAATCACTCAAAAAAATATATGCATAAAGATTTCCACGCATTTAATGATAATTTTAATCATTTGCAATTTACTATTTTATAAAATTTTTAATGTTCTCTTTTTGAAATACTAAAAACTAAAAACATAATTTTTGGCTCTTTTCCCAAAATTAATTAGCATTAACACATTATTAGCCAGAACTTTTTTTGGAATTGTGGAATGAAACACATTGCCCTTTTTGACCAAAATACATACTTTGTTCAGCGACTTCGCGGATTAAATTTGGTAACTTAAGATGACAGTGGGCATTCAGCTATCAAATTTGCAAATAAACTACCGTAGTTTACTTCTTAACTTCAATTCCTTGGAAACACGATTTTCGTGGTTTACTTCTTAGCTTCCATTCTTAGGAAACACGATTTTCGTATTAAGCTTTAGTAGCTCTTTTAGTAAGCTAACGCTCGTAAATAAGTTGTCAAAAAATAACTGCAGTAAAAATAAATGATTTCTTAAATTTTAAACTCATCTGAAAGATACAAAAGGGATGTATCAAAGGGGCTGCAAAATTTATTTTGCCAAGCCCTGAAATTGGACTGGTCATAATTTTCGTTATGATTGGACGTGGCAATCACCCTTAGTCCCCATGCATTCATTTATATGTCAGATTTTTCGGATTCAACATATTTGTCTAATCTAGGTAGAATGATATCTATATCTGCAGGTATTTCAAAATTTTTCTTAAGTTACAATTCTTTAAAGCCCTTAAACTATTATATTATTCCTTATTTAACTTTCCAAATCAAAATTTGAACACAAATATTGCTTAAAATATGATAAGTTTTAATAAAAATATTCATTCTTTCTTCAAACTAAAACAGCTATGTGTAAAAAGAAATTAAAAATAATTATTAAAAACTATCTGGCCCGGCAAACGTCGTTTTACCACATAACTTATTTCTTTCAGATGTAACAGTGTCTGCTAGCAAAATTTTAAGTAAAAATTATAGGCTATAGTTCTTTCCAGATGTTACACTATTTACCTACCCAATTTCAAGAAAATTAATTGATTAGTTAAGAAGATATAGGGAGGCGGAGCTTTTACCCCTCTTTTTAATGCCCTGTCCTCTTTCCGATGTTACAGTGTATGCGTGCCAAATTTTAAGTAAACGGGTTGATTAGTTAAGAAGATAGAGGAAGGGGGAGCTATAAAACTAAAGGCTATAGTACTACACTATAACACTATTTGCCTGGGAGGGAGGGGGAGCTTTTAGCCCTCTTACCCTATTCTCTTTCAGATGTTACGTTGTCTGCATGCCAAATTTTAAGAAAACCGGTTGATTAGTTTAGAAGATTGGGGATTGGGAGCTTTTACCCCTTTTATAATATTTTGCGACCTTTAGCATTATAAAATATACTCTACGACCTATTTCTCATACCTAACAAATACACATACAAAATTTCATAGAAATCGGTCAAGCCGTTTCGGAGGAGTTTAAAATTGAGGGCATTTTGTTGATATTTGTATGGGAAGGTTAGGTTAGGTTAAGAAGGGTTGTGCGCCCACAGGCACACCTCCACTCGGAGACCGAATACGATCCATTGTGATTCCCTTCAATGAAAATATGAAGTATGAGATAGAGATAAGAGGAAGTGAAAAGTAGAGAAAAGGAAGTATGATATAGACAGAAAATTAGAAAGTAGGACCAATACCCCCTTACAGTCCCCTCAACAGAAACAGCCGCGTTATTTCCCTGACAAACCCCAGTAGATTGGCCGGATTACATCCAGCTATGCACCCCAGTTCGTCGTGAAACCTATCTCCTAGTCACTTCACTCTGAGACCCTGCATCCTAGGACAATGGCACAGTACATGCTCGATCGTCTCTAGCTCCTCCGAATCCTCGCATAGCCTGCAGAAGTCCGGTATGGCGTTGTCCCATCTGCCCGCAAAAGCCCTGACAGGACAATGCCCCGTCAAGAACCCTATAAGTGTTCTGAGACTACCCCTATCCAATCCCAGTAGAACCCTGGTTGCCCCCGCGTCCAAATTGGGCCATATTGCCCTAGACACCCTGCAATCCATTCTGCCCCTCCAGGATCGGTCAACGTCATCACGGAATTTCTCCCGTATCACCCCATAGTAGTAGCATAGGGGGGTTTTACCCACCTGTCCCCCACCACTAAGTCGAGACCCGAACCTTCTCTCGCGAGTTCGTCCGCCACCTCATTCCCATCAACCATGCAGTGTCCTGGTACCCAACACAGCCTCACGTTAAATGCCCCCATGAGTTCCCTAAGAGCTTTCCTACACCGCGCAACCAGGCATGATCGCACCGTATGGCTCTTCAATGCCCGAAGCGCCGACTGACTATCGACGTAAACTGTCACCTCAGATCCACCCACGATGTGATCCAGTATCACCTCCGTCGCCCTCCAGATCGCTAGGATCTCAGCCTGGAAGACACTGCACTCATCAGAGAGTCTGAATGACGTTTTTACCTCGGTGTCCGTGATATTAACACCTGCACCAGTGCCGGTTTCCATCTTGGATCCATCCGTAAATACTGCCCACCCCTCAAACAGTCCATTGGATCCACTCCAAATTTCCCTATCCGGGAACTCCACTGGTGGTGTTGCACCAGTCCAGGGTCAAAGTCTTATGATCCGAAATTCCCTCGAGAATAATACCCTGATCAAGCAGACCCATCTCGTACAAAATTCTTGTGTGATCATCCCGCCTAGGTCTAACTAAAGAAGACTCGTAAAGTCTAAGAAAGTTCCTAGCTGCCACACTCCTCACATAATGCTCGATAGGGGATAGATATAGTAGGATGTCCAGCGCTGCCTGCGGAGTGCTTCTCCTTGCGCCTGTGATGCCAAGAGATGCACTTCTTTAAACCTTGCTGAGCATCTTCCTATAGCTATCCACTCTCAACGCACCCCACCAAACAGTGCATCCATAGGTAAGTATAGGCCTAACAACCGATTTGTAAATCCAGTTTACCATATCAGGCCTAAGACCCCAGTTCTTACCAATGGAGTTCCTGCATGTGTAGTATGCATTGAGTCCCCTTCTCATCCTCTCCTGAGTATTTCTCTTCCAAGACAGTTTGCAGTCCAGAAAGTTACCCAAGTACTTTGCTCCTTCCGATAGAGGCAATTCGACGCCATCTAGCACTGGCCCCCTAAATCCCTCTATCATATACCTTCTGGTGAATAGCACCAGCTCAGTCTTCGCAGGGTTAACACCCAGTCCCCTATCCTTTGCCCATGCCGAGAGTTCGCCTAGCATCACCTGCATAATTTCCCCGATCGTGGACAGAAATTTTCCTCTGATAATTTATGCTGCTAAGTGAATACTGCGTAAGAGAACATTTTGCGTACCTGCACCAATTTTCGTGCAAACTTGAATGTGCAGCTAAACGAAAAATACTGTATAAGTAACATATGTGTAAAAAATCACAAAATTGTTATAAAATACATAACTGAAATTTAGCTCATAGAATAAATTCGAAAAATGAAAAATGTTGAATATAATATACAGTAACCTTCGGAGAAATAAATTCCCAGTTTCTATTTGTTAAAATTGTTAAGTTAAATACATTCAATTTATAAAGTATCACTATCCAGTGTGACACAAAGAATGCTGACGAAGGCCGTAGCGGGCCAGAAAATGCAATACATTCTGCTGGTGTCTAATAATTATAAATTTTTCTGTACATACAATATACCTCATTTCTGTCCAAAGGAAAGCTAAGGTAAAATGTAACAAAAAAATACAATATTATAGTCTGGTTGTGTATAAAGTCATTTCTGAAAAATTGAAGGAATAAAACTATAAAAAAAAAGCTTTATAAAATACATAACTGAAATTTAGCTCATAGAATAAATTCGAAAAATGAAAAATGTTGAATGTAATATAAAGTAACCTTCGGAAGGAAATAATTCCCATTTTCTATCTGTTTTTCACAACATATAGATTTTAACTAGTATTTCAGTTATTTTATGTCAAAAAAGTATGCCCGGTAGGCTTGTTGGTAGTAAGCAGTTCTATCAGCGCGATGGCTACGGGTTTGATGCCCGCCAGAGTATCTGGTCTGTTTTGCAACAACATGCTGAAGGTCTTAGTATTGCTCGGTTAATTAAGTTTGAACATTATTTGCAATATATATTGTATAAGTAACTCTTAGAGCCACTTTTTGGGTTAGAGATTAGCGATTAAATTAACTTTAATCTCCGTATTTACTTTTTGAGTTGTATTTTTTTGCTAGTTTAAGCGGCTAACGGTGGTGGTTTAAACCTAAACTTAAACTGTCAACATACACATGTTTAACATAAAGAACTTGCAAAAATATAAACAAAAAATAAATTTTAAAACATTGCTTAGCACTTTTATATAATTTTTTCTGAAATATATATTTTTTCTTTAAACGCAAAACATTGCTAGCTTGTAAACAATATTAAATTCGCGCATTTTCTTCTTCTTCTTTGAAAACATCCATATTGCTTGATAAAAAGATGATATTTGCAAAAAATGTTGCCATTTATTTGTGCTCAGTATGGTAGCGCTACATGGTTTAAGCCACCACCCAAAAATATCAAATTCAATTGATACTAGATTAACTTAATTCTCAGATTAGCTAATTATAGAATAATATTAACTTAAATCTCAAACCCAAAAATTGGCTTTTAATAAATTAATAATATATCAACAATCTATCAACCAACCCGTTTGTGTACGCTTCTTTAGCATCCCATGTGGATAAAACCCAAAATTATGAAAAACTATTTTTCGATATTATTCATTTACAACGCCACATAACAAACTTCATTCCGTGGTTTTTTTCGGACAGAACCATTATATGGTTGTAGCTTCTTGATACATAACTACTTTAACCATAGTATGGTTGCCGGTGACCATATTGTGAAATATTTTTGCTCTGGCTGCACTTAGAAACTTTTACTAGATGGATCAAAATATAGAAGTCTGCAATCACTCAAAAAAATATATGCATAAAGATTTCCACGCATTTAATGATAATTTTAATCATTTGCAATTTACTATTTTATAAAATTTTTAATGTTCTCTTTTTGAAATACTAAAAACTAAAAACATAATTTTTGGCTCTTTTCCCAAAATTAATTAGCATTAACACATTATTAGCCAGAACTTTTTTTGGAATTGTGGAATGAAACACATTGCCCTTTTTGACCAAAATACATACTTTGTGCAGCGACTTCACGGATACAATTTGGTAACTTAAGATGACAGTGGGCATTCAGCTATCATATTTGCAAATAAACTACTGTAGTTTACTTCTTAACTTCAATTCCTTGGAAACACGATTTTCGTGGTTTACTTCTTAGTTTCAATTCTTAGGAAACACGATTTTCGTATTAAGCTTTAGTAGCTCTTTTAGTAAGCTAACGCTCGTAAATAAGTTGTCAAAAAATAACTGCAGTAAAAATAAATGATTTCTTAAATTTTAAACTCATCTGAAAGATACAAAAGGGATGTATCAAAGGGGCTGCAAAATTTATTTTGCCAAGCCCTGAAATTGGACTGGTCATAATTTTCGTTATGATTGGACGTGCCAATCACCCTTAGTCCCCATGCATTCATTTATATGTCCGATTTTTCGGATTCAACATATTTGTCTAATCTAGGTAGAATGATATCTATATCTGCAGGTATTTCAAAATTTTTCTTAAGTTACAATTCTTTAAAGCCTTTAAACTATTATATTATTCCTTATTTAACTTTCCAAATCAAAATTTGAACACAAATATTGCTTAAAATATGATAAGTTTTAATAAAAATATTCATTCTTTCTTCAAACTAAAACAGCTATGTGTAAAAAGAAATTAAAAATAATTATTAAAAACTATCTGGCCCGGCAAACGTCGTTTTACCACATAACTTATTTCTTTCAGATGTAACAGTGTCTGCTAGCAAAATTTTAAGTAAAAATTATAGGCTATAGTTCTTTCCAGATGTTACACTATTTGCCTACCCAATTTCAAGAAAATTAATTGATTAGTTAAGAAGATATAGGGAGGCGGAGCTTTTACCCCTCTTTTTAATGCCCTGTCCTCTTTCCGATGTTACAGTGTATGCGTGCCAAATTTTAAGTAAACGGGTTGATTAGTTAAGAAGATAGAGGAAGGGGGAGCTATAAAACTAAAGGCTATAGTACTTTCCAACTGCAACACTATTTGCCTGGGAGGGAGGGGGAGCTTTTAGCCCTCTTACCCTATTCTCTTTCAGATGTTACGTTGTCTGCATGCCAAATTTTAAGAAAACCGGTTGATTAGTTTAGAAGATTGGGGATTGGGAGCTTTTACCCCTTTCATAATATTTTGCGACCTTTAGCATTATAAAATATACTCTACGACCTATTTCTCATACCTAACAAATACACATACAAAATTTCATAGAAATCGGTCAAGCCGTTTCGGAGGAGTTTAAAATTGAGGGCATTTTGTTGATATTTGTATGGGAAGGTTAGGTTAGGTTAAGAAGGGTTGTGCGCCCACAGGCACACCTCCACTCGGAGACCGAATACGATCCATTGTGATTCCCTTCAATGAAAATATGAAGTATGAGATAGAGATAAGAGGAAGTGAAAAGTAGAGAAAAGGAAGTATGATATAGACAGAAAATTAGAAAGTAGGACCAATAACCCCCTTACAGTCCCCTCAACAGAAACAGCCGCGTTATTTCCCTGACAAACCCCAGTAGATTGGCCGGATTACATCCAGCTATGCACCCAGTTCGTCGTGAAACCTATCTCCTAGTCACTTCAGTCTGAGACCCTGCATCCTAGGACAATGGCACAGTACATGCTCGATCGTCTCTAGCTCCTCCGAATCCTCGCATAGCCTGCAGAAGTCCGGTATGGCGTTGTCCCATCTGCCCGCAAAAGCCCTGACAGGACAATGCCCCGTCAAGAACCCTATAAGTGGTCTGAGACTACCCCTATCCAATCCCAGTAGAACCCTGGTTGCCCCCGCGTCCAAATTGGGCCATATTGCCCTAGACACCCTGCAATCCATTCTGCCCCTCCAGGATCGGTCAACGTCATCACGGAATTTCTCCCGTATCACCCCATAGTAGTAGCATAGGGGGGTTTTACCCCCCTGTCCCCCACCACTAAGGCGAGACCCGAACCTCCTCTCGCGAGTTCGTCCGCCACCTCATTCCCATCAACCATGCAGTGTCCTGGTACCCAACACAGCCTCACGTTAAATGCCCCCATGAGTTCCCTAAGAGCGTTCCTACACCGCGCAACCAGGCATGATCGCACCGTATGGCTCTTCAATGCCCAAAGCGCCGACTGACTATCGACGTAAACTGTCACCTCAGATCCACCCACGATGTGATCCAGTATCACCTCCGTCGCCCTCCAGATCGCTAGGATCTCAGCCTGGAAGACACTGCACTCATCAGGGAGTCTGAATGACGTTTTTACCTCGGTGTCCGCGATATTAACACCTGCACCAGTGCCGGTTTCCATCTTGGATCCATCCGTAAATACTGCCCACCCCTCAAACAGTCCATTGGATCCACTCCAAATTTCCCTATCCGGGAACTCCACTGGTGGTGTTGCACCAGTCCAGGGTCATAGTCTTATCATCCGAAATTCCCTCGAGAATAATACCCTGATCAAGCAGACCCATCTCGTACAAAATTCTTGTGTGATCATCCCGCCTAGGTCTAACTAAAGAAGACTCGTAAAGTCTAAGAAAGTTCCTAGCTGCCACACTCCTCACATAATGCTTGATAGGGGATAGATATAGTAGGATGTCCAGCGCTGCCTGCGGAGTGCTTCTCCTTGCGCCTGTGATGCCAAGAGATGCACTTCTTTAAACCTTGCTGAGCATCTTCCTATAGCTATCCACTCTCAACGCACCCCACCAAACAGTGCATCCATAGGTAAGGATAGGCCTAACAACCGATGTGTGAATCCAATTTACCATATCAGGCCTAAATCTGGGATCACACGATTGCCGCAAATGCACCAATATGGCACAATTTTGATTGTGCTTTATTGACGCACAATTAAGAAATTGCACCAATCAAATATTCTGAAATCACACGGTTGCCCTGTTTTATACAAATTTAATTGCCGCTAGTTGGTACAAAGTGAAATGGGTACAATAATTGCCGCAGCACTTTCACACGATTGTTATTACTTGACAACTGCGAAAACAGCTGTTGTGGTAGCTTTTTTATTTGTTTGGAAGTTCTTGTTGGTATGTTTATTAAAAACGAAAAATTTGTTCATAGGTACTCTACAATTTTTTGCTGAATAGTTTTGTTTAAAATATAAAAATTTATGAAATTCCAAAAATTGTTGAACTAATTTTATATTTCGAATGTTAACGTTTGCATAGAAAATTTTTATGAAATAATAAAATTTAAATAATATTATTTAAATATCAGTAACTTAATTCTGTAAATTTATTAATTGAACTACCGATATCGTTTATTAAAGAGAAATCTCGGCTACTTTAACAAATTTTTTATTCTCGCTTTCAAGGTAACAAACATTTTCTACGACAAATATCTGTAAAAGAAATAATACTTAGTTCTATTAAATATTTTTGATAAAAATATTCGCACTTAGCAGCTACATACATAGTATGCTTGTGAACATATGTACATACATATTTGTTAATAACAAAAATTAAAACGCATAATAAATAAATACATATTTATCTTCATTACTTGCTAAAGGAAACACAAAACCGTAAAATTTATTTAAAAAAAAGGCAAATATTGGCGCGTATTGTGTTGTTTGATTGCCGCACAAGATGGCAATAAATATTGGTGCATTTTTGTTATTTTTATTGACGCACGGTTGCATAGCAAACAGTCACACGATTGCCGCACCAGGGTTGCATTTGGTTGGTAAAAGTAAGCACAATATTGTCCTCGATTGGTACATGAGCCAATTGGTTGTGCAGTCACACGATTGGTGTATTAAAAAGTGTGAAAATTGGTGCATTGCGGCAATCGTGTGATCCCAGCTTAAGACCCCAGTTCTTACCAATGGAGTTCCTGCATGTGTAGTATGCATTGAGTCCCCTTCTCATCCTCTCCTGAGTATTTCTCTTCCAAGACAGTTTGCAGTCCAGAAAGTTACCCAAGTACTTTGCTCCTTCCGATAGAGGCAATTCGACGCCATCTAGCACTGGCCCCCTAAATCCCTCTATCCTATACCTTCTGGTGAATAGCACCAGCTCAGTCTTCGCAGGGTTAACACCCAGTCCCCTATCCTTTGCCCATGCCGAGAGTTCGCCTAGCATCACCTGCATAATTTCCCCGATCGTGGACAGAAATTTTCCTCTGACCAGCAGAACTATGTCGTCCGCATAGGCAACAACTTTCCTGCCCATGGAATCAAATGACCTAAGAATCCCGTTAACCGCAAGCAACCGCAGTAGAGGCGATAATACCCCCCCTTGTGGTGTCCCCCTGGTAACCCTCCTCCTTATCACATGATCCCCCAGGCTCGAGTTTATAATCCTACTGCCAAGCATGCAGATTATCCACTCCACCAGAAAGTCCTCAACTCCCAACTCCAACGAAGAATCCCTAATCGCCTCAATCCTAATGTTATTAAAGACTCCCTCTATATCCGTGCTCAATACAACCCACCACCTCATGTAACGCGCTCTCAACAGATTTACCCTTCAGGTAAGCATGTTGAGCGTTGCTAATAAGGCGGGTCTCAATATTACTCCTGAGATAGAAATCTACTAGCCTCTCAAGAGTCTTCAACAAAAAAGAAGACAAACTAATAGGTCTAAAATCCCCCGGTTTCGAGTGGCCTGCTTTACCGGCCTTGGGCATGAAAATCACCCTGACCTCTCTCCACCCCCTAGGCAGATACCTCCTACTGAGGCATTTCTTAAATATATCCACCAGCAGAAATGATGCATCGTCCGGGATGTTGCAAAGCATAGCCGGAAAAATACCATCCGGACCCGGTGATTTATATGGGTCGAAAGTATTGACCGCCCACGCCAGCTTCTCCCTTGTGACCATTTCATCGACGCAAGCGGAAGTATGAACCGATGTCACGGACATGGCGTCCCACTGACCGTCCTCCATACTACCGGTTTCCCTGCACCCAGGAAAGTGCGTCTCCATAAGTAAGATTAGGGTCTCAGAGCTAGACTCAGTCCATGAGCCGTCATTTATTTGGATGTAACCCAGGGCCTTAGGGTCCTTAGATAAAATCCGTCGGAATCTTGACAACTCGTTGACATTATCGATGGACGCACAAAATTGCATCCACGATAGTCGCTTTGCTCTCTTCAGATCTGCCTTATACCTGTTGAACTGCACCCTGTGATTGTTCTAATCATCTGGTGCTCTCGTAAGCTTGGCCCTATTAAACAGTCTCCTCACCGTAGACCTTTGAACATGAAGTTCCCTGGTCCACTATTTAGGCTGTTTACGCCTACCCGGAAACATAACCGGGCAGGACTGCTCATAGCTTTCCCTTAGAAGATAAGTGAACCTATTCACCACCCCCTCTAGATCCGTCGGCAGCAAGTCGCCCAAGGCCTGATGCGCCAACCCAGTTCGGACCCCTTCATTGAAGGAGTCCCATTTTGTCCCCCTCGGGTTCCTGAATGGAGCAGCCCTAGGTAGGTCAAATTCAGTGTGAAGGTAATACGACTATGGTCTGAAAAAGTACAGTCCGTTGCCACCCTCGAATCATCAACAATTTGCTCGTCACGGTTTACTAATCTTCGGTTCGGTTTGTGCTTTGTTGTGATACAGACGTGTATTTTAGCCCCGCATACAATTTGAACTATTAATTAATCACATTTGATTTTGTAATCTAAGCAGCGAATGGTAAGCGTCCAAAATAATATATTTTGTTAATTAAATTATTTAACATAATAGTGAACAATTTAAAACGATCAAATTAAATAAAATAAATCAGTAAAAATATATATGTACGTATGAATGTTCATACATGTGTATACATATTCTGAAAAAAAACATTTAAATTCTGGTTTTTCTTTTGTTGTTGTAAAATACAATAAATAATAAAAATATTAAAGCAAAGCAAAACGGTGAAAAACAAAAACAACTCTTTGCATGAGTACAAACAGTGAAACAACACTAAGACAAAATGAAAGAAACGTTTACGTTTTAGTTAATGCAAATGAAAATAATGCAGAAATAAATAAAACCAAACAAAACAATATTAACTACATAACGGCTAAGCCAATTACTCGAACACGTTCCCTCTCACCCTCGGTATTTACACAAACGGTGGATAGTGACTCATTAAAAAAACTACAACAAGATTTGGTGACAAGTGTTGCCAGGCCAGCAAGTATTGCCGTGACGTCAAAAACAAATTTAGTGGGCAATGATACCATGAACTTAAACACAAATGCAATGGAAAACCCCCCTTTAAAAAGTTGTCAAAAGCCTACAGTACAAGTTGGTATGGACAGGTACATAACAGTGCTTAAACGGGGACGCAGCCCTACCTCTGCAGCAGTTGCTTCGGCCTCAAAAGTACCATCTTTTGATAAAATAAATACACAAAATCGTTTCGCGATTCTGGAGGATGAATCCTCTGAAGCACCAAACGTCATTAAATCGTCTAAGCCACCCCCGATATACCTTAGAGAGCAAAACTCTAATGAGTTAATAAAAAGTTTAATTTCGGAGATAGGTGAAAATTCCTTTTATGTAGCTGCAATAAAGCGCGGTATCATTAACGAGACTAAAATACAGGTGAATCACGAGGATGATTTTCGAAAGGTAATTACAAGATTTGAGACTCTGAATAAAAACTTTTATACGTATCAACTGAAGAGCAGTAAAGGTCTTCAGGTAGTAATCAAGGGCATAGACTCATGCGTAGACCCAGGGGAAATTAAAGCTTTTTTGGAAGAGAAGGGCTTTAAAATCAAAAACGTAACAAATATCAAAAATAGGGAAAAAAATCCCCAACCACTATTTCGAGTGGAGCTTGAACCAGGCGACGTTAAGCTCAAAAAAAATGAAACGCATCCAATTTATAATTTGAAATATATTCTGTACAGAAGGGTAACTATTGAGGAGCCGCACAAAAGAAATGGTCCTGTTCAATGTCTAAACTGCCAGGAATTTGGCCATACTAAGGCATACTGCTACTTACCCCCTGTTTGCGTAGTATGTGGTGAATTTCATGGAACAGTTCTTTGCGACAAGTCTAAAACCGACCCCAACGTAAAAAAATGTAGCAACTGTGGCGGTAATCACACTGCCAATTATAGAGGATGCCCTGTATATACTATCGTCAAGCAGTCGGTCGGACCGAAAACTAATCCCCCTCAAATGCAGGTAACAAATCAGGTTAACACAAATGCAATTCAAGCCCCCCAGCCTAGTAATAACAGAACCTCTTACGCTAACGTCCTAAAATCAAACCATGAGCCAATGCAAGGTGCCTCGCCAAGTAATGATGAAACTCAATTTTCTAATTTAAGTCGTTTAGAAAAAACCATGGAAACATTAGTGCAAACAGTAAATAATTTTACGAACACAATGGGTAATATGATGCAGGAAATGCTTAGAATGCAATCGATGTTATTGCAAGCTGTACTTAACAAACCATGAACTGTTTAAAAATTTGTTTTTGGAACGCAAACGGCATCCGCCAACATAAAAATGAATTAGAATACTTTCTTAAAAATAAACAAATTGATGTCATGATGATTTCTGAAACTCATTTGACCTCAAGAAGTACGTTTAAAATAAATGGTTATATACTATATGATACCAAGGACCCTCGAGATAGAGCTTGTGGAGGTTCTGCCATTTTAATAAAGGCCCGAGTCAAACACTACCTAATGTGTGATCATCGTGAAGATTATCTCCAGGCAACGAACATTTGCGTTGAGGAATTAAATAGAAACCTAATAATTTCATCGTTATACTCCCCGCCTAGATTTTCAATATCGGAGGACCAATATTGTAAATATTTTAAATCATTAGGACCGTGTTTCCTAGCCGCTGGCGATTATAACGCTAAACATACCATCTGGGGATCGCGACTTATAACACCAAAGGGTCGTGTTTTATTTAACATAATTTCTAAAATGGATTTAAATGTGGTAGCGAGCGGACAACCA
The DNA here is from genome assembly GCA_930367215.1 of Pollenia angustigena. Classification (NCBI taxonomy): domain Eukaryota; kingdom Metazoa; phylum Arthropoda; class Insecta; order Diptera; family Polleniidae; genus Pollenia; species Pollenia angustigena. The sequence continues at coordinate 53,316,904 of OV884059.1, read as the reverse complement.
ACATATTGGCCCACTGATATTCAAAAAATTCCAGATGTCATAGATTTCGGCGTGGTTAAAAACATTCCCATAGAAACGATTCAAGTTGAAGCCTCCCTAGATTTATCTTCCGACCACACACCTACAATTGTTACTATAATGAACCCCAATAGAATTGTACCTCCGACGACAGCTACGCAAATTAATTGGTTGAAATATAAAAAATATCTCAGTACCCATTGCACAGAAAATATTCCGCTCAGTACACCGGATTATGTAGATCGCTCTATTGACAATTTTGACAGTTTTCTGAAACAAGCTGTTCAACATTCCAATATTGCCCCCAAAAAAACAAAAACTATTAAAATATATTCCACAGATGTCGAGCATCTTTTGTCTGAAAAAAGGAGGGCTCGAAGAGAGTGGCAATTGCACAGATCCCCTCAACTTAAGAACTTGCTTAAAGAGTGTACAAAAAGACTAAGAAAGTTACTGCAGACTAAGAAAACGGCTTCTCTGGAAAAATATCTTAAGGAACTTGATGTAACCCCACAATCAGACTACTCATTATGGCGTGCAGCTAGAAATCTCAAAAGGCCAGTTGTCTCTAAACCACCATTAAGAAACTTGAATGGAAGTTGGGCAAGAAATGATGTTGAAAAAGGAAATCTGTTTGTCAATCATTTAAAAAACGTATTTACCCCAAATATATCTCACGATATTGCGGTCGAGTTACCACCTGTTGCTGCTAGAGCAGCTGTTCCGCTAAGATTTGAGATAAGAGAAATCGAAAAGGCTATTTGTGATTTAAACCCCAAAAAGGCTCCTGGTTTTGACAAGATCAGCAACAAAATGCTTTTGGAGCTACCCAGCATAGCAAAGAAAATTATTCTTTTAATTTTTAATGCTATTTTACGCCTTGAATACTATCCTCAAAAGTGGAAGGTCTCCTTAGTCACCATGATACCTAAACCTGGAAAGGATCACACAAAAGTTGAGTCATATAGGCCTATAAGCTTACTTTCTAATATATCAAAGCTGTTTGAGAAGCTGTTAGCGTCAAAATTAACCCCAATTTTAAATGATAATAGATGTATTCCTAACCACCAATTCGGCTTTAGAAGAGAACACAGCACAATTGAGCAAACCCATCGTATAGTAAACGCAATAAGAAAAGCCTTTGAAGAAAAAAAATATTGTTCCGCTCTCTTCATCGATGTTTCTCAAGCTTTCGATAAAGTCTGGCATGAAGGCTTATTACATAAATTGAAGCTAAACTTACCAGTAAACACACACAAGCTGTTAGAAAGCTACTTAGTCGGTCGAAAGTTTATTATTAAAGAAGGTGATTATTTAAGCTCTCCTCAGCAAATTGACGCTGGAGTCCCTCAGGGAAGCATCCTGGGCCCACTTTTATACTTAATATAAACCTCGGATATGCCAACAAACAACTACACACAAACTTCAACATTTGCTGATGATACAGCTTTTTTGAGCGTGCACGAAAACCGTCAAGAAGCATCTCGATACCTACAGGATCATATATTTCAACTCGAACTATGGTTAAAGCAATGGAGGATAGAGGTCAATGAGCAAAAATGCGTACATATAACATTCACCTTGCGTCGGGAATCATGCCCCCCTATTAAAATCAATAATCAAATAATACCTCAAAATTCGCATGTAAAATACCTCGGTATTCATCTAGATCGCCGTTTAACGTGGAAAAGCCATATAGAGGCAAAATTAACTCAAATGAAACTAAAAGCCATCAAAATTCATTGGCTTATTGGAAGAAACTCTGTCCTTAGTCTCGACTGCAAACTTCTTCTTTACAACTCCATCTTAAAGCCAATCTGGTGCTATGGTATTCAGTTATGGGGCACTGCCTCGGCCTCTAATATCGAAAAAATTCAAAGGCGCCAAAATAAACTACTTCGAATAATCACAGCTGCCCCTTGGTATGTTAAAAACTCAAATATTCACAAGGATCTCAATGTTCCATTAGTTAAAACTATGATTACGAAATATGCAGTAAAATACTTAAAAAGGCTCGAATTGCACCCGAACCCACTAGCACGAAATATTTTAAATGATAGCGGCCACACTCGCTTAAGAAGAAGAGACACTGCGGCACTTGTCCAATTAGATGAGCGATAAACACCTATAAAAGTGAACAGAACCCGCGATGAACAAAATTTTTGTCTGGCACTGGCAGGACAAAAAATAATATTAGGTTAAGATTTGATTAATTATTGTTAGTTCATATTTAATATATGAAGATTCAATAAATAAATAATGAAAAAAAAAAAAAAAAAAAAACGGTTTACTAATGTCAGATCTATCACTGCCTGCCTATCTTTATTTCTGAACGTCGGCGTGTTACCCATATTACAGATAATAAGATTGTTAGTAGTTACAAAATCAAACATTAACTCACCTCTTTTATTAATATCGGCACTCCCCCATTGGCTGTGATGAGCATTGGCATCGCAGCCCAACACAAGGATTGCACCTCTCCTCCTTGCATATGCCGTGCGTTGCCGCACCTCTGTACCCGGTGGGTCCAACCCCTCGTATGGCATATACACCGAGGCCAGTGTAAGCGTACGCTTCCCTTTGGCCTCTCCATTTATAACGGTCAAGTCACCGCACCTGAAAGAATGAGATATGAGAAAATTCAATTCACTTCTCGCTAGTATACACGTTCTTACCTTGTCCTCTGTGGACGGAACAAACAGAGTGTATCCCGCAACCCTTAAACCGCAAACCTTATTTTTATTTATCCAAGGTTCTTGGATAAGGTCTACGTCCGTCCGAGTACTGGAGAGGAAGGTTGCAAGTTCGGCTGAGGCTGATTCACAATGGTGTAAACCTGCACCACTAACAGCCTCTTTGGTCCTGTCATGCTTCGGATACCGAAACCTGACGTTACCTAAACCGAATCTAACAACCCCCCCCCACCTCCTCCAAGAATTCCGTGGACTTCCGATCGATTGCGAAACGGAAGTCCTTGCCGGTATTCCTTACACACCAGTGAGGTCACTAGCCTCCATTGGTCAGTAAGAAGCCTACTGTTCTGGTTGCCCAATACTGCCAGTATAGTTTCCACCTTTCGTACGGGAGGTGGAATCCACACTGTCACTATGGACCTAATTGGCAAGTCGTAGGCTTGTATGACTTCAAACCTTGCCCCCGGGTTAATGTCGCCGCATTTGCCAATTGTGGTTATTAAGAATTCCAATGAATTCTTGTTACCACAGTTGACAACCTTGACTCCCTTCACCCAGTCCGCACCATTGAAGGATACGTCCTCCTCCTTGCCTTTGAAAACTGCCAGCTCGTCGATAAGCCTAGCCTCTACTAGCCTCCATAGCTCGGCACTGATCCTCCCATCCGGATCATTCCGATCTATGACAGCCACCTGCAGATGACCCTCCAGGCTCGTCGACTTCTTCATTCTTTTATTCGATGAAGAAGGCTGATCATCCCCAGATCTGACCCTCTTAATGGTCTCCTTATTGGAGCCATTAGGAGCTTCAGCCGGAGATGTACCAGCCCTCTTCACTGTGCTAGGTGACTCCGGTACGACTGGTTTCGAAGACCTGTTCCTGCCCGCGCCTTTTCCCCTAATGACCCCCTTACGAGAGCCACTAGAGGAATCGGACGGAGGATTACCAGCCTTCTTCCCCGTGTTCGCTGCCTTAGCCACTTTGCCTCCTTTCTTGGGTATCGCCCCCTTATCCTCCGCAGCTCGTTCCGAAGACATGAGCGCTTTGGTCACCGGGGCAACCCCTCCTTCCTCTATCTCTCCACGGCAGGTTGACGGCGCCACCGGCCCTGTACTCTTTTGAGTAGTTTCCGGGTCGGCGACCTCATCCACCTGCTTTCTCCAAGGATAGGGCCAACCGAGCACGGTACTGACAGGGCCGTAAATTCTTTCGAATTTAGCGACGCTTTGTCGGTGCCTTCTCAGAAGGTGCCTATCCCTCGCGGAGAACGTTGAAGGATCCCTCTTCGTCATTTTATCCAGAAATGCAAGAGAGCTCCTTGTTGCGTTCTGCGCCTTCTCCTCCTTCGTTCGGCTGGATTTCTTAATATCTCGTGGAGGGCGCTTGGCCCGTCCTCCACGGCGTCCTGCCGAACAAGTTGTGGACAGTCTTCTCCCGAGTGGCCCCTGTGATGTCCCCTGGCCTCACAGATGAGAGTGGCAGGCTCTGCAGTCTGACTGTGAGCTGATATATCAATATCAAGCTCCGTGTCGGAGAGCAGAGTCAACCTCTCTAACCCCTGAGCAGCCCCGGTTTCACCACAGGAGTCACTTGATAGTACCAGAAGACTATCCACATACAGGTCGGTCAGTACCTGTCTCTCCTGCTCAATTATGTTCTCATGAACAGTCAAGAGGGTACTCTCCGACTCAGAGACCGTGACGTCCGACTGACCCTGGTCACTCTCGTCCGTCGTGTCCTCATTTTCCGTTTCGTTTTTATTTTTATTTATCTTGTTATGGTTTTCTTTTGTTTTTTGTAAAAAGGGTTTCATTTTTGTTCCCACGAGTAGGCTCGTTCAGACGGACCATACCACGCAGTGACGGCGTGCGTGGACTAGGCAACTAACATACAACAGCGCTTTACCCTGACGCTGAAAATATTCATTCTTTCTTCAAACTAAAACAGCTATGTGTAAAAAAAAAATTAAAAATAATTATTAAAAACTAGCTGGCCCGGCAAACGTCGTTTTAACACATAACTTATTTCTTTCAGATGTAACAGTGTCTGCTAGCAAAATTTTAAGTAAAAATTATAGGCTATAGTTCTTTCCAGATGTTACACTATTTGCCTACCCAATTTCAAGAAAATTAATTGATTAGTTAAGAAGATATAGGGAGGCGGAGCTTTTACATCTCTTTTTAATGCCATGTCCTCTTTCCGATGTTACAGTGTATGCATGCCAAATTTTAAGTAAACGGGTTGATTAGTTTAGAAGATAGAGGAAGGGGGAGCTTTTACCCCTTTTGCTCTATTTCACGCCCTAAATAATAAAAACTAAAGGCTATAGTGCTTTCCAACTGCAACACCATTTGCCTGGGAGGGAGGGGGAGCTTTAAGCCCTCTTACCCTATTCTCTTTCAGATGTTACATTGTCTGCATGCCAAATTTTAAGAAAACCGGTTGATTAGTTTAGAAGATTGGGGATTGGGAGCTTTTACCCCTTTTATAATATTTTGCGACCTCTAGCATTATAAAATGTACTCTACGACCTATTTCTCATGCCTAACAAATACACATTAAAAATTTCATAGAAATCGGTCAAGCCGTTTCGGAGGAGTTTAAAATGGAGGGCATTTTGTTGATATTTGTATGGGAATATAAATACATGTTTCGGAATGAATGCAGTGTACACTAAAATGGCTATAGCTCATGAATCAATACACATTTGAAGACCGTTAATACATAAAAACTAGTGTCCGACCGAACGTTCGGGTTCGCTTACGGCGTTCGGCAAAAAATTATGTTCGGTCAATGTTCGGTGTTCGGCGAAATTTTTACCGAACATCGAACTTTTTATTTATTATAATTTGGCATCATTGTTTATGAAAATAATACGAAAACAATACAACTATTTTTTTCTATGATTACTAGTACGAAAAAATACAGCGATGACTAAATAAAATGCTTAACCCTGCGGCCACACGTTCAAGTTGTTCTTGATAGTCTTTTACATATACTGCTTGTCAAAATTTAGGCTGCACTCAATTTGTAAGCAATTTACTTCCAAGATGTCAACAACAACAGATACAAACTTGTACTCAGCTGTTAAATTGAAAGTAAATTGCCAAACAAATGGAAAGGTAAAATTGAAAGCCATCTCGTGGTCAATTTAAAAAGTGTGAGTGTGTTAGTAAAAAACTGAGAGTGTATTGCAAATTGAAAGGCAAAACTTGATCGTGTGGCCACGAAGTAGGTCCCAATTCCCACAATGCAAGTCTTATTGTGCCAATTTAGACTAGACCAAGGTACATTTACACAAGATAAACTCGTTGGCCCATACGTTTGTCAGCTGATTACCCCTACCTGGTACCTTAACGTCAAATTTCGTGAAAAAATTTGTACTTGTGTGCGTTAAATTGTTTTTGTTTTATATGAAGACAATTTTGACAACTTGGTTCCTTTTATAGAGCAGCATATCTACACTCCCAAATGAGTCTACCTTGTGTAAATATACCTTGGACTAGACTAATTGTTCTGGCAGAAAACGACAGTTTGTAGGCGAAAGAGGTGAAGAGAGTCGTTTTTGGTTGGCATACTTTTTAATCCAGCTTCAACCCCGCATTAGCAGAACAAAACCAATACACTCACACTTATGAAAAAACACCCTGCCGTCAAATGAGTAGCTAGCTACAAAAAAAGCCAACTTTAAGTTAGCTTGTATAGACTAACTTAAAGCCAACAACAAAGCAATGGAAAATTTACATTAACCAAAGTGTATACAAACACTGTATATTTTAAGTAGAGAGAGCCAAGTCGATTAACAAGCAAACGTCATTATAGTCAGAAAACATAGTTTTTCAATACAAAAACTACAATGCCCCGGTAGACTAGCTGGTAGCGAGCTAGTCTAGTAGCACCGAGGTTGCGGGCTCGAATCCCACCAGAGACAAAAAAAAAAAAAAAAATAAAATAAAGTAAAATGAAATAAGAAAAAATAAAAAAAAAATTAAAAAAAAATAATAAAAAGAAATAATTTAAAAAAAATAATTAAAAAAAAAATAAAAAAATTTTTACTTTATTGACTTTGTGTAACTATATATTTTTATAAAGTTTTTGCTGGGTAGCTACAAAAAGTTAACTTTTAAGTTAACTGAAAGTAGTGCAGAGTCGGACAATTGACTACTTCCTAGGACATCGCAATGTTAAAATAGTTAGTTGTTTACATTGAAAAGTAATCCAAGTGTAAGTTAGCCCTAGTTGCGAAATAGTTAGCTTAAAGTTAATTTTAAGTTAACTCAGTTTCCGACAGGGCAGGTTCAGTGTTTTTTTTTTTGCAGAGCGATTTTAATCGTTAGTTGTTCGCCGTCGTGTAAACATGAATATAAAAAAATACTAACACATACAAAGCTGCGTGTACGTATACAATTTTATGCCAGAATAATTAATCCCGTGTAGTTTGGAAAGAACAAAAGTTAATCCGACTAAAAATTAGTCTAGTCCAGGGATTTCCATTTCTTTGCACAATTGTGTACACCACTACTAACACATATTTTTATGCTCTTCAATTCAGTCGTCGATGTGACTTCGACAATTGTACATGTCTGGCGGATGCTATATTATTTTGTTTCAGCTTACACTCAAAAAATATTGTGCGGTCAAAAATGCTTTTAGTAACAAACAATGCCTTGCATGCAATTTTTATTTAAATTTTAAGACTTAAATGTAGAATAATGGAACATTTCATAAGTTTACATGCAAAGCAAAGAACTTTGTAAAATGGTAATAATGTGAGATTAAAAAGCAATTTTTATATTTCAAATAAAAATGCGTTAACCGATATATTATTAAGGAAAAAATATTGTATTCTAAGTTGTGTGTGTAACCTTATATTAATTTGTAATTTTCAGAAACAAAAAGACGTATCATCAACGAAAGTATATTAGTATTAAGTTAAACAACCATTTAAAATATTAAATAATTAAATATTTGTGCTAAATTACCGGAAAAATAGAATATATGTGTATGTATATGATAATCACACGATTAATATGTAGCATCAAATTAAAACTGGTGATTTTTCCAATTTTCCAAAAACTTCACATGTTTATAGAAATCTCGAAATCGACAAAAGATATGAATATGCCGAAATATTTGATACACTTTTCAATAATTTTCAACGCAGGTTTCAAGAATTTGCGATGTAAGCAGCTACGAATTTGATATTCAATCAGAACTAACCATACTACGAAGCGAAGTAAATGCTCCAGACGAAAATAATATTGTAGAGGTCTGGAAAGATTTGAATGGCGAGTTCTATCCTGAACTAAAAAAAAATTCATTTAAGTGCCTCTCTTTATTCGGCACTACTTAACTATGCGAACAAATTTTTTCAGATTTAAATTTTATTTGTTCCAAGTAACGTAATAAATTAAGTTCATCCCATTTGAAAAGCATTCTTCTATTACGAAAGTATAAATTTAGAAGATTTTATTTTATAAGTTGTATAACACAAGGGAACAAAATTAAACATTTTTTGTGTTGCTAGAAAATGTGTAGCAGTTCTTTACCAATTCAATATCGCTGATTTTAAAACTGCACTTTTTTCTATCAGCTGTGATTTGCGTGCAATCTTTAATTTTTTTACAATTGTTTGATAAGATATTTGAAACTGATTTAGAGTCAAAAAGCTTCCGAATAAAAAAAAAGTGCAGTTTTAAAATCAGCGACATTGAATTGGTAAAGAATTGCTACAAATTTTTTATCAACACAAAAAATTTTTAATTTTGTACCTTTGTGTTATACAACTTATAAAATATATTACTAACATTTCATTTCGGCTGTAAATGAATGCATTCTCTCAATTTTTTTACTCTCTGGTACTCACTAATACAGAACCAAAAAATTTTTGGAAATGCCTGGTCTAGTCTAAATTGGCTCATTGATCAGCTTGTTACTTTGTAGGCGAGAGTGACGAGGGGAAAAGAAACGAGTACTCAGCTTGCTGTACTCGTCATATGCGTTTGGTTTTCTCATTCGTAATTTTCAACAGGTCTATTTTGACAATTATCTTTCGAATTTAATTTCGTTGTACAAAGTTAATTTCGTAGCCTGTGTGATTTTTTGTGTGTGAAATGTCAAAACGCACAAATACATTCATACAAATGGAATAACAGATAAATAATAAGACTTGACTCGTGAAAACGCCGAAGCTGATTCAAAGAAGAAAATGTGATAAGTTTATTAATAAGACTTGCATTGTGGGAATTTAGACTAAGTGTATAAAAATTTCTTTATATGTGTAATTTTTAGAAGACGGTAAAAAATACAACAAAAAAAAAAAACGGTTAAATTTTATTTGGAAAAAATACTCTCTATTTATATTCTGCGAATGGTAAGATACTCTATAGTTTTGGGAGAACCACAAACCAAACTTTATAGTATACTTTGTTCCAGATAAAAATGTCATCCAATCTATTTTGGAGTTTTTTTGAAAAAAAAAAGAAATTAGCAAGCGTTAATGCAAATGTTGCGCCAAACAAATGTCAATGGGGAGTTCATTGCCAAGCAAACAACTACCGGCAATATTAAACGCCACAGAGAAAATACACCCCAACGAATTCAAAAAATACAATGTAGAGGTTTGAGTTCTAATATGTATACTAGGACTATATCCAAATTATTTGCATAGTGCCCAGAATGTTTTAGACATGAAATGTCTCCCGTCGTTTTGCGAAAAAAAACTCACGCAGGGAAGCAAATTTATAAAACCTTCTATGAAAATTGGAACCGCGATGAATTGTAAACCGAAAATTTTTAAATCTAAAGCAGTGGATAAATTCCAAAATAGCATTTAAGTGATACGTATATTAATATATACAAATATCAGGTGAATATTTTTAAAATTTCCGTGCGATAAAATGGTTGTTTTCAAACTACAACCCGATCCCTGCACTGAAAGAAAAATGCTTCATATATTTAATGAATCATTTTCATAAAAAAATTTTCCTTGGATAAATGAAAATTTTCATTGTCTAAATGGAATTTTATAGTTATAATGAAGTATTTTCGTTAAAATCGGTTCATTAGATTTCGTAATTACGTTAAAAATTTTCATTATATATATGAAAACTTAAGTTTGTCCAAGTTAAACAAAAAATTTTAATTGGGAACATAAAAAACAATATACAAACATAACTACATATATTCATAAATTAATACAAAGTTATAGTTTCCTTAAAAAAATGTTTAATTGTTAATTAAAAAATGTTAGATTTAATAATTTCATACATCTAATGTTATATGTATGCCATTAAATTTATGAAATCAAAACTTTTTTTATAAAAGCAACATATTTTAGTAATTGCCTTCATAAATTTAAATTTTCATTATAACACTAAAAATGTCATTATAGTAATGAAACAAAAACTTTCAATCCACTTTCAATCAACGTTTTTATTGTTGTTATGGACATATCTCATATTTACGCTCTTAATTGAGTAAAAAACAAGTTTTTTTTTATCCAAAAACTACACTGCCCCGGTAGGCTAGCTGGTAGTAAGCAAGTCTATCAGCACCGAGGTTGCGATCGATTCCCGCCAGAGACGGAAAAAAATAAAAAAAAATTCATCCAATGAATAATATTCATAGATCTAATGCAATGTTTCACTAAATCCTTTTAATGAAACAGGTTTCATTGATCCAACGAAGCACTGCATAGGTTCCTTTTTAATGCAATTTTTCATGGGATTAATGTCAAAATTCATTGGTATTGCGAAGAAAATTCTTTCAGTGTGCGTGAACTTTTTAACAATCCGAAAAAATTATCATATTTTTTATTAATAACTTTTAATGTTCTACACGACTATACTATGCCATTTTTGATTTTCGCAAAAAGTGTGAAAAAGTTGTAGTCCTATTGTATACTGTTTTAAACTTGAACTCTATTATTAATTTTTTGTCTAAAAAAAAGCAATTACTAATTATTTTTATACCCTTCACCGAAGGTAAGAGTATATCGTTAGCTAAAATGCAAAAAGACGTAACTAACAAAAAATTCAAAATCGTGTTTTTGATTGATTATTATAAATGTCATTGAACTACATGTCTACACAAAATTTTACACTTCTGGGATCAAAAATTGCGCTTTTATTAACAAAAAACAAAGGGACGTAACTACAAGTGTGTTTATGTTATAAATGAGAAACTACGCAATTACTCATTTTTTTTCAACAAAATATAATAAAATGGTTTCCTTTGAAAACTGTTTAAAAAATTCCATGGATGACCCATTAACGCATGTTTTCTGACATGTTTATAGTTTTCATTTAATAAAGTTTTTTGCTTCTCCTGTAAAATTATATTTTTGTTAGTTACGTCCTTTTGCATTTTCGCTAACTATATATAACTTTGTCATTCCGTTTGTATGTTCCACAATATTGATCCTACACCCTATAAAGTATATATATTCTGGGTCCTTATGAAAAGCGAAGTTCAAATCCGGTTGTCCGTCTGTCCGTGTGTATGTTGAAATGGGTTTTCCGAAAACCCCAGAAATGATGTGGACTAGGTTGGTGTATATTTATGTCACATATACTCCGTTTAAGTTTGCTATTGAAATTCAGCCAGATCAGCCAGTATCTCCCGTACAAAAAAAATTAAAAATTGTTTGAAAACCTAAATTTTAGGGCTGCCATATGTCCTATGGATATGACTTATATGTCAAAATATCGGAAATTTTAAGTAGAACATATTTTATAAATAACTCGGAAAAATCGGTTCAGATACAAAAAAGTTATGACCAAAATTATTTTTTTTTTTAAGTACCCACTTTCGGGAACCATAGATCTTCCCGAGTCCAAGCTTTATAACTAAAGTAAATGGTAATTTTCTTCTTTAACGCGTCGGTATATAAATCGGCTAAAAAATGGCTGAGTTATAACCGAAATACTGAATCCCCAAAAATTACTCTTTTTATACCCTTCACCGAAGGTAAGAGGGTATATATAACTTTGTCATTCCGTTTGTATGTTCCACAATATTGATCCTACACCCTATAAAGTATATATATTTTGGGTCCTTATGAAAAGCGAAGTTCAAATCCGGTTGTCCGTCTGTCCGCGTGTATGTTGAAATGGGTTTTCCGAAAACCCCAGAAATGATGTGGACTAGGTTGATGTATATTTATGTCACATATACTCCGTTTAAGTTTGCTATTGAAATTCAGCCAGATCGGTCCAAAAAATCCCTTCTTGTTGTTGTATTTTTCTATTTCTGCATATCTTGAGAACGGCAAGAGATACACACACATTTAGGTTGCCAATACACACCATCCCACAAAATGTGGGCGGGATTGGAGAAGTGGGCGTGGTACCTCCCGTACAAAAAAAATTAAAAATTGTTTGAAAACCTAAATTTTAGGGCTGCCATATGTCCTATGGATATGACTTATATATTAAGATATCGGAAATTTTACATATTTTATAAATAACTCAGAAAAATCGGTTCAGATACAAAAAAGTTATGACCAAAATTAATTTTTTTTTTAAATACCCACTTTCGGGAACCATAGATCTTCCCGAGTCCAAGCTTTATAACTAAAGTAAATGGTAAATTTCTTCTTTAACGCGTCGGTATATAAATCTGCAAAATCGGCTAAAAAATGGCTGAGTAATAACCGAAATACTGAATCCCCAAAAATTAGTCTTTTTATACCCTTCACCGAAGGTAAGAGGGTATATATAACTTTGTCATTCCGTTTGTATGTTCCATAATATTGATCCTACACCCTATAAGGTATATATGTTCTGGGTCCATATGAAAAGCGAAGTTCAAATCCGATTGTCCGTCTCTTCCCCCCCTTCACATTTGTTTAATATACTAGCATAATGCTCAATATGATTTTCGTTATCATCCTTCTTTATTATTTCATCGAAATAATAAACGAAATTATTTTAACAAATCGAAACTAGGAATTTTTGTGTTTTTTTGCTACTTAAAAACTCCCCAAAAAGATAAAAGAAAACAAACACGCATACTTACATGCCACAAACTATTTTGGTGAATATATTTCCATATTTCGGTTCACAAATGAAATAAGTTTTATGGTTTACAACTTTGCTATTGTGGTGAACCAAAACATCAAAAGTAATTACAACTCAACACAGTGAACATTAAACGGGCCATATTTCATTTTAATGATATTCAAACAACGTTCCTTCATGGTTTAGTTGTCTAGGGGGTGTGTTAAGTTAGAAACTGTGAGTTCTCTGGTTCGAATCTTGTTTTTTTAAAAGAAAATTTTTTTTTTTAATTTTTATTTTTTTTTATGTTCTAAAAACGATTTTAAAAAAATATTTACCAGTTTTCGCTTTTTAAATTTAATTTATAATGAAGTTTAAAGTATTATAAATATGTATGTATACATATGTAAAAATTATTTAGTTTTTGTCTAGTTGCTCTGTATTCTGCTCCCACAATGGTGAAGGGTATATAAGATTCGGCACAGCCGAATATAGCACTCTTACTTGTTTAGTTATAAAATTGTTTTGAATGCTATAAAGTGCAATTTATCTTTTCATGTTGCATCCATCCAGAAGTGTAAATGTAATCATTTACCGAAATTTTATTTTGTTTTAAATAAATACATTAAAAAAGTGCAATTGTTCAGATTTATTAACAAAAAGTTCGGGTTCGGGTGCTGCCGAACTTTTGAAAACTGACCGAAGTTCGGGTTCGGTCTCAAAAAGTGCGTTCGGTCGGACACTAATAAAAACCGTGGTATTGACGTCACCTTCCACGTGAACTTTACAGAAACAAAACGCATTTCAGAGAACATCAATAACTAACACAATGCAACTTATTTTTATATATGTATGTATATAGAAGATGCTCCAATAAAATGAGTTGTGTAGTTTTTCAAAAAAAATTGTTATAGTTGTCCAATGGCCAATAAGTCGAGTTTCATTTCACGAAATACTTAAAGCAATGTTAAAATTTGTTCAAAACGGTTTTTTGGTCTCCTGAAAAAACACATAGCTGATTTTGTCGGAGCAACGACGATATATGAACGAAAAAAAATTACTCAAAATGTTAATTTCGCGGAATTAGCCAAATGTGTTAAGCGTATTTCTTCAATATCTCGAAAACTACTTTACATACGAAAATGATTTTTACGTCATTTTAAATAAAATGTAATATCTGCAAAATACTAAATTTTAAAAACGGACTAAGTCAAAAACTTATTTTCTTATTTCGCTGATTTTTTTTTTATATAATATCTTTCTTTCGCAACTTTTAAAAAATAATCTTAAAATAGAAATTAAATGTTGTAATTTTGAGCAATAAGCACACTGTGCTAGTTGCAAAAAACATACAAGCCGGGCACCTGGCGTTTTAACCTGTTTTAATTGGTGCACGCTGAATCCGGTGGCACTAACCGTTTTTTTTTAGGTTAGCTCTTGTTTTCAAGATATGCCGTTATTTCGAAAATGTAAGAGTTTGCACAACATATATTCGCGGAAATCCAAATCGGTTTAGGATGTTGAAATTACTAAAAAAAAACCGAATGCGCAGTCATTTTAGAGACATAATTTAAAAAAAAAATAATTTTTTAGCACGATTTCAAAATTTTTAAAAATTTGGAAAATGAAGCTATGCTTCTATATTTTTCAGACATACATATAAAAAACGAAGTTGCAAACCAAACAAGCCATAAATTATTAAAATCTGTTAACAGATTTTGATTTTATTCACAAAAGATGGAAAATTTTAATTCATTTAAGAATTTCATAAAACATATGTATTTGTATGGGAGCCCCTAAGAAGTGGAGACAAAGGGCAAGTATGTCTTTAGAAAATGTGGAAAAAAACTAATTGAGGTCGTTCCTACATTATACACCACTAGGAGCGACTCTGGGGCAGTTATGGGAATAGTTCTTCAATATATTTCTAGTCAGTATTGAACATTTTGTATGGGAGCCCCCTTAAGGAATGAAGACAGCGGACAGAGCTCTAAGTATTCTCTTTAAAATGAAATAAAAAACATCTTCGTATGTAAAGTAGTATTCGAGATATTGAAGAAATAAGCTCAACACATTCGGCTAATTCGGCGAAATTATGACATTTTGAATATGACAAGCACAACTTAAAAAAAAAATGTTTGAATTTTTTTTCGTTCATATATCTTCCTTACAGTGTAAAAGGAACCTTCTCACCACATTTCATTAAAATCGAATAGGGTCGTGTCCCACTCTTGGTCGATTTGACATGAAATACCCCCAGTTTGGAGAAAAATATTTTTTGATTTCCTTTATTTGATGTTTCTTCTCAACAGAAAATTTTCAGATTTTTTTTTTTTGGCTTACGGTTACAGAGATATCGAATATTAAAAAAATCGCGTTATAAGAAAACTATGCTCAAATAAATACGCATTACTTTTTCAATATTAGTCAAAATGAAAAATTTTTGGTTTTTTTTCTTTTTTGTCTGCTTTCCAATACAAAGTAGAAACAATTTTGCACAGTGGGCTTTGATGCGATATTCAGGATTTAAAATTTATACTTTTTTCACTGTTTGTACCCTTGATTTTGTTGATTTTTTTTTATTAAGCTATGATTTTTCCACAAAATTTTAAGACCCATTTGGATACAGATAGCTACAATTTTTCTGGTTTTTTGAGTTTTGTTAAAAAAAATTTCGCAGGATAAGTATATTTTCTATACTAATTCATTTATTTTGTTTTTTGCCTTGGCTAAGTCTAAATAGACATAAAATAACTAAGAGTTACTTCGATACGGGTTTTTATCTAAGCAAAATATATTACTGATTATAGCATCCTTCATCCTTTTCGTGCACACATAACTTTATTTCATGATAGGTGCTTATTTAGCAGTATTAACTAATAGCGAAACAGATTTTGTGTCCTTTTCCATCATCAGATTATTATATTGGGAAATGATTAGATTGTCCAAAAATCGATGTCCTTAAAAATATATTAGACGACGTATTTGACAACAATGCAATTGAAAATATACCCTCGTTGCAGCCTCGAGACTTGTAAAAAACTCTTCGGAATTCGTTGATATACATACATATTTTGCAATCATCTTGCTAGTCTTTTAGCCAGAGTTCAGAGAAATTCATATGTGATCGCTCATATTCAACCATTCTTGAATTTTTTTCATAAATGAAAAATCTAAAATATATAACTTTTTTTACAGCCATAAATGAATTGTTAATATTTCGCCAAATTCATTCTAGTCTTTAGTCTTTTCGCCAAATTCATTCATGTTTTTGAGGAAAAATCCAATTTTGCCTTTCTTCAGTCATGAAGGATGAGGAAAAAAAGTTTTAAAAACGATCCTCACTAGTAGTGTTGTTGTTGCTCGACAGTTTGCATGACCACAGCTCGAAATGCCTGTGTGAGTATTTGTTTGTGTAAAATATTTTTGGTATAGCTCTGCAAATAAAATTGGACCACCTGATCCATTTTGATAAAATGGACTACTCCATGGACTGGTCCGATGTAATGCAAGCATGGACCATGTCATTGTTAAAAAGTGTTTGTAGTGAGACGACATGTCTTCGTTTTTTACCGACATGCTTTCGTTTTTAAGCGACTTCAAAACTAATCCTCTTGAGTATACCATGGAGTAGTTTTAAAACTACTCCTTATACCCCTGACAGACATAGGATTTCTATACTATACTAGCATGGTATACTACATGTGTGTCAACCTAAACTACAATTAAACCATGCAACAAAGTGGTATATTTCTGTGCCCATGTTCTGTAACTTTAGTGAGAACTTCTTGCATCGAAAAGAGTGAAACAAAATATTCCATCGTTTCTCGAAAAGTGAGAAAAATGTGTGTCTGTAACTCATGTCGAAAACTATCAAAAGAGATTACGTCGTTACGTTATAAATGTCATAATATTGCACTCGAAGCCGATGTGACATTGAAGACGTTCAGAACGCCAGTAACACATATCGTTGACGGCGACCAAAATTTACTTAAATTGAAAGTTTTTCAACGACGGCGGCGAACACACAACCGTCGGCTACGCCAAATTGTATAAAGAGCGACTTTAATGTTTGTTGTTTGCAAACGAGCTTTGAAGGCATTCGTATATTTTATAAAAATGTTAAAAGCAAAATAATAAAACAATGAAAAATGTGCCAAGAATAAAATATTATTATTATTATTCTTTGCATTTTGCATTTTTAATTGTTTTTTAGTGTTAAAATTTTTTCTCGCCCCATTTTTATTCGTGAGTTTATTTGACAGTTCAAAGCGGGTACTTTTCTCACCAAAATGTTACAGACACACTTTTTCTGTTTATTAGCGAGTAATTTCCTTACGTGACAGCTTGTACTCGCCAAAAAAGTTACAGACACAGTTAAGTGAGAAAAACAGCTGTTTGTTTCAATTTATGGCATTTTTGTTTCATTTCACACATTTCAATCGAAAACTTTCTCGACGCGAGAGTTACAGAACATGGGCACTGGTTTATATACTACGAAAATGTACGTAGTATAAATGTGGTATCTTATTTAAAGTAAACGTACTACAAGTCTGCCTATAGAATATAAAACCGTAGTATACATACCATGGTATGTAAACTATTTGTCTGTCAGGGGTATTATTAGTGGTCCAAATGTGGGTTATATGGTCCTCTCCTAGGACATCGTAATGTTAAATAGACCAGGTTTTTTCCATACGTATGGGTTACTTTTGGACTAGTCCTGGTACCTTGTGGACTACTCTTTACACGCGTGTTTGGACTGGTCGTATTATTTGCAGGGAGGCAACCAGCCAAAGTGTCTGTTGGATTTTTTGTAGGAAAAAATTATTGAAAAAAAAAATTAAAAGAACTGCACATATCGTCCGTCGTCTTAAATGCAGAATAATGTAATATTACATTTCATAAGTTTACATGCAAAGCAAAAAACTTTGTAAAATGTTAACTATTTGAGATTTAAAAGCAATTTTGAATATTTCAGCTAAAAATGCGTTAACCGATATATTCTTGAGAAAAAATATTATTTTTATTATTTTTTTTAAGTTGAGTGTGTTACGTTATATAAATTTAGAAGCTGGGAATTATTTCCTTCCGAAGGTTATTTTTATATTATATTCAACATTTTTCATTTTTCGAATTTATTCTATGAGCTAAATTTCAGTTATGTATTTTATAAAGCTTTTTTGTAATAGTTCTATTCCTTCAATTTTTCAGAAATGAAGAAATTTTGTGGTCCCATTATATCTTTGATGAAACGTAATTTTTAATTTTGTAAATAACTTGGATAATTTTTTTAGGTAGCAGTTAAAAATTTTATAAAAAAACTAGCTGGACCCGGTCCGCTTTGCTGGCCCTTAGTAAAGATTTTAAATTTTATAAAATATGAACGTGTTTAATTGATTTTCAAAACAAATATATGCAAAAACACGTAATAAACCAATAATAATTTTTATTAAAAATCGCAAAATTTATTTAACAAACGCGAAACTACACAGAAATACTCCTCATGCCTCATACATCAAACAAACAAATTTTGGTCAAAGTCGGTGCAGTAGTTTTTGAGTTTAGCGATTACAAACAAACACGTCTCTTTTATATATATAGATGAACATGTTTAATCGATTTTCAAAACAAATATATGCAAAAACACCTAATAAACCAATAATAATTTTTATTAAAATCGCAAAATTTATTTAACAAACGCGAAACTACACAGAAACACTCCTCATGCCTCATACATCAAACTCACAAATTTTGGCCAAAGTCGGTGCAGTAGTTTTTGAGTTTAGCGATTACAAACAAACACGTCTCTTTTATATATATAGACTAGCTGGACCCGGTCCGCTTTGATGGTCCCTAGTAAAGATTTAAAATTTTATAAATAATAATATAAATACATGCAAAAACACCTAATAAACCAATAATAATTTTTATTAAAAATCGCAAAATTTATTTAACAAACGCGAAACTACAAAGAAACACTCCTCATGCCTCATACATCAAACACACAAATTTTGGTCAAAGTCGGTGCAGTAGTTTTTGAGTTTAGCGATTACAAAAAAAAAACACGTCTCTTTTATATACATATATAGATGTAAACTAAAATTAAATGTTTGGAATAAAACTGACTATTAAACCGTATAAAGTTTTTTTTTAATGTTGGTGATTTCAGCGTATTTTAGTGAAATACCGCTGAATAGATAAATGTATATTGATAAAAATTTAGTGACATACCATGCATCTTAATTTTAAAACATTATGTTTAGCGATTACGACGAAAATGACAAAAATATAAAAACGTGGTGCCATCTATCGGATAAATACGAAACTCCACAGAAACACTCCTCATGCCTCATGCATCAAACGCACAAATTTTGGTCAAAGTCGGTGCAGTAGTTTTTGAGTTTAGCGATTACAAACAAACACGTCTCTTTTATATATAGATATAGAATATAGATATAGATGTAATGTGAATCGTAATTAACAAAACAAATCAATTGAAAATGTTTTAATAATGTTTTGCATATAACGATATGTTTTTTTTTGTGTAAACAATTCTTTGGTGCCTTTAAAAATTGTCACTTTTTCTTTCGTTAAAAAGACGTACCTTTATGCAGAAATTATTGAGAAAAAAATAGACACAAGAAGTTGTTGGTATTTTGTGTTTGTAAAAATATTTTGGTTTCTGTTCCAATCGCGACGATGGGTTTTTATTGCTGAAAACACTTTTTTTACGTAGGTAGAGTTATTTGGAAAACACTAAAAAAATCTTGTTTCGCCACAAACAAACCCACAGTAAGTATAGTTGATGGGTAAGAAAATTTGTTTTATTGTTGCATTAATGTAATTTTATTGTTTCGCGCCAAATTATACCAGTTTTTTAAAGTTCAATGTAGTGTTTTAAACACCGTTGCGCTTGGTCCAGAAACAAAATTTTTTTCACAAGACTTCATCTTCAGTTGTCTTCAGTTCATTCAAGCAGTAATTTTTTTTTCAATTATTTTTGCCTTTATGTCTTTTAACCCATTACAGCATAAGGCCCGATTAATCGGACGGCAGTAAATTGCGTATTTTCAATAAAAAAATAAAATATTTCTTGCGAATTTGATGGTAGCAGAAAGTTCGGAGTAAGTTGAAATTTTACAACATTGCTTGTAAAGAATTAAACAAATTTAACATTTGTTTTTTATCGTTGTTTAAAATGTCTGA
Source organism: Pollenia angustigena (assembly GCA_930367215.1). Taxonomy (NCBI): domain Eukaryota; kingdom Metazoa; phylum Arthropoda; class Insecta; order Diptera; family Polleniidae; genus Pollenia; species Pollenia angustigena. Next base: position 53,296,983 of record OV884059.1, on the reverse strand, counting down.
ATGCGGTTGCAGTATTTTGAAGAAAGGGTAAGATTAATTTTATAATTTTGCTAAATTCAACGATAAATAATAAAAAATAATGTTTTGCTTTTATAAAATATTTCTATTTCTTCATTGAAGCAAACATTTTTGTTTACAAAAATTATTATTTTCATTTTTATACGTGGTTTTTGAAAAGCGTCCGATATATCGGACGTTATGCATTACAAACTTCTGAGTGTAATTATTTGTTGATTTTTTTTTTAGCTTGAAAGTACATGAAATATTAGCTATTTTAGAATGTGAAGATGAAACAGACTCTACAGAACGTTTAATTAATGTAGAACCACCTTTTGAGCAGAGCGGCCAGGCAACATATGAAGACAGCGACAAGTCTGACGATGAACACGTGGGGAACCTTTGCTGCTTGGGGCGCACTTTGCTTCATACCAACTGCAAAGTACAACGTTAAGCTCGGAAGGGAGACGATACCAATGAAACCACATCTTCAAATGAAAAGACATTGAATGATGAAACCGATAGCGACAATAATGTACCGCTATCTTCCTAACGGGATTCCTACAAAAAAGAAATACAAAAGTCTCAATCCAAAAAGAGGAAAATATCGCATTGGGAAAAAGAACTACCAACTTCACAAATCCAGAATTTTTCGAAAAATTAACTTCGCAGGAAAGTAAAAGTTGTCAAGATCCAACAGCAAGAAATTTTGAAAACTGGACGTTAACATCTGCCACATGTTGGTCCAATGAAAAAAAAGCAAAAGTTTCTGTTCCTCAGCCTTCTATTATTGCCAGCTATAACAAACATATGGGCGGAGTAGATAAATACGATCAAGCTGTTGCAAATCTTCGCACAAGAATGCGTGTAAAAAAATGGTGGTGGCCAATTTTTGCGTATTTTTAGATGTGTCGGTTGTAAATGGTTGGCTGTTAGCTAGAAAAATGGTTGCAATAAAGGTACGGAATCCTTGTTTGCATTTAGAAGATATGTAGCTCAAAGTCTACTCGTAAAATATGGAACTCCACCACGACAAGCCCTTATCCACAACACAGTATGATGGCAAAGACCATTGGATTCTTCCCATAAGCACAGAACGTCGCTGTGCTAATAAATGTGTTTGAAATGTAATGTTGGCCTTCATCCTAAATGTTTTATAGGATATCATTTAATAGGTTCTCCAACATAAAATATGCCATTTATATATTTTGCTCATATGTAAACATATTTTTAACATAAATAAAACCATTTTGATTAAAAAAATCTGTTTTTATTTATATATGTAGATTGGTGCGCTGTGCATAGCGTCCGATATATGGGACGGCTTGTAAAATCTGAATTATAAAAAAATCAACACTTTTTTTACAACTATTTCTTTTATATGGTCCCACATATTCGTTATATGTTGTAAAAACTAAAAAAAATCTGTTAAAAAACTTTATGCTATAATGGGTTAAACAAAAAAAAAAAAAAAAAAATAAAATTTTAGAGGCATCAACAAATTTTTTACAAATTCAAAACACATTTTAGTTTACCAGCCAACAAATAATTTTACTTAGCACACACAGGCTATCGTGCTGCATAGCGGGAAAAATTGCGAGCACTTTGACTTTTCAGGCCTTAAAGAAGGTTTACAACTAGAGTTTTAATACACTTGTACTTATTCCGCTCTGCCTTTTTCGAAAAGGTCTTTTAGAATGGGTTTTATGAAATATTTTACAAATTCAAATTATCTTTTCTGAGGTAAGGCCTGTCGAAATAGTTTTATTAGCAGTTTTGTTAGAATGTGAAGCAAGTTTAGTTATTAATTTACTAACTTCGCGTTAGTAGCAACAACAATTTGCGACCTTAGGACAACAAGGTTCTATATCAATGGTGGGCGCTCCATAGCACAATTGTGCTGAGAGATTTCACACGTATTCTTAGCCTCTTTAATTTCGTTTTTGATGAGACACATTTTCTTATATTTTTTTCAAGAGAATTTACCCAGCAAACACACGTTTTTCATTTCAAATAAATGATGTTATGCGAAAAATAATTTACTGTACTTTTTTTACTGTTATTTTTTTCTGTGAACAGTAAATCTCTACAATTTAAACTAATAAAAAATGTTTTACATTACTTCAAATGCGTAAAATATAAAATAAGGAAATATAATGCATGTTCGTACTTTTGAAAGTTCTGTCGCAAGTTAAAACCGCCAACTTTGGGCGTTTAAACTTGGAAACAAAATGAAATAATCGACTACCCAAAAACGAATTTCAAAGATTAGTTTCTATTTAATCGCTGATCTTTATTGAATGTATTTAACTCAATAATTTTAACAAAGAGAAACTGGGAATTATTTCCTTCCTTCAAAATAGGACTTAAGAAAGAAAAAAAGAAATGATCCACGACTTTTTGGCGGCATTTTTTCCCCGCAAATTAAAAAAAAATTCAGGTCGTGGATCATTTCTTTTTTTCTTTCTTTAGTCCTATTTTCATCCATACATGATATAGAAACTAAATCCGCTATCATATTAGAGTTACTACAAAATTGCATTTATATATATTCCAGAGCACCGTGTAAAATGCATCTAATTTGCACAAATCTAAATTATTTACATACAAAGATGATATACTTGGCAAAAGATAAAATTTGATACCCATATTGCCCTATTTAAAACGAATTAAAATCAATTTAAAATGTTTTAATAATGTTTTGCATATAAGCTAACGATATGTTTTTTTTTTTTTGTGTAAACAATTCTTTGGTGCCTTTAAAAATGGTCACTTTTTCTTTCGTTAAAAAGACGTACTTTTATGCAGAAATTATTGAGAAAAAAATAGACACAAGAAGTTGCTGGTATTTTGTGTTTGTAAAAATATTTTGGTTTCTGTTCCAATCGCGACGATGGGTTTTTATTGCTGAAAACACTTTTCTTACGTAGGTAAAGTTATTTGGAAAACACTAACAAAATCTTGTTTCGCCACAAACAAAGCCACAGTAAGTATAGTTGATGGGTAAGAAAATTTGTTTTATTGTTGCATTAATGTAATTTTATTGTTTCGCGCCAAATTATGCCAGTTTTTTAAAGTTCAATGTAGTGTTTTAAACACCGTTGCGCTTGGTCCAGAAACAAAATTTTTTTCACAGGACTTCATCTTCAGTTCATTCAGGTAGTAATTTTTTCAATTATTTTTGCCTTTATGTCTTTTAACCCATTACAGCATAAGGTCCGATTAATCGGACGGCAGTAAATTGCGTATTTTCAATAAAAAAAATAAAATATTTCTTGCGAATTTGATGGTAGCAGAAAGTTCGGAGTAAGTTGAAATTTTGCAACATTGCTTGTAATGAATTAAACAAATTTAACATTTGTTTTTTATCGTTGTTTAAAATGTCTGAATGCGGTTGCAGTATTTTGAAGAAAGGGTAAGATTAATTTTATAATTTTGCTAAATTCAACGATAAATAATAAAAAATAATGTTTTGCTTTTATAAAATATTTCTATTTCTTCATTGAAGCAAACATTTTTGTTTACAAAAATTATTATTTTCATTTTTATACGTGGTTTTTGAAAAGCGTCCGATATATCGGACGTTATGCATTACAAACTTCTGAGTGTAATTATTTGTTGATTTTTTTTTTTAGCTTGAAAGTATATGAAATATTAGCTAATTTAGAATGTGAAAATGAAACAGACTCTACAGAACGTTTAATTAATGTAGAACCACCTTTTGAGCAGAGCGGCCAGGCAACATATGAAGACAGCGACAAGTCTGACGATGAACACGTGGGGAACCTTTGCTGCTTGGGGCGCACTTTGCTTCATACCAACTGCAAAGTACAACGTTAAGCTCGGAAGGGAGACGATACCAATGAAACCACATCTTTAAATGAAAAGACATTGAATGATGAAACCGATAGCGACAATAATGTACCGCTATCTTCCTAACGGGATTCCTACAAAAAAGAAATACAAAAGTCTCAATCCAAAAAGAGGAAAATATCGCATTGGGAAAAAGAACTACCAACTCCACAAATCCAGAATTTTTCGAAAAATTAACTTCGCAGGAAATTAAAAGTTGTCAAGATCCAACAGCAACAAATTTTGAAAACTGGACGTTAACATCTGCCACATGTTGGTCCAATGAAAAAAAAGCAAAAGTTTCTGTTCCTCAGCCTTCTATTATTGCCAGCTATAACAAACATATGGGCGGAGTAGATAAATGCGATCAAGCTGTTGCAAATCTTCGCACAAGAATGCGTGTAAAAAAATGGTGGTGGCCAATTTTTGCGTATTTTTAGATGTGTCGGTTGTAAATGGTTGGCTGTTAGCTAGAAAAATGGTTGCAATAAAGGTACGGAATCCTTGTTTGCATTTAGAAGATATGTAGCTCAAAGTCTACTCGTAAAATATGGAACTCCACCACGACAAGCCCTTATCCACAACACAGTATGATGGCAAAGACCATTGGATTCTTCCCATAAGCACAGAACGTCGCTGTGCTAATAAATGTGTTTGAAATGTAATGTTGGCCTTCATCCTAAATGTTTTATAGGATACCATTTAATAGGTGCTCCAACATAAAATATGCCATTTATATATTTTGCTCATATGTAAACATATTTTTAACATAAATAAAACCATTTTGATTAAAAAATCTGTTTTTATTTATATATGTAGATTGGTGCGCTGTGCATAGCGTCCGATATATGGGACGGCTTGTAAAATCTGAATTATAAAAAAATCAACACTTTTTTTACAACTATTTCTTTTATATGGTCCCACATATTCGTTATATGTTGTAAAAACTAAAAAAAATCTGTTAAAAAACTTTATGCTATAATGGGTTAAACAAAAAAAAAAAATTTTTTTAGAGGCATCAACAAATTTTTTACAAAATCAAAACACATTTTAGTTTACCAGCCAACAAATAATTTTACTTAGCACACACAGGCTATCGTGCTGCATAGCGGGAAAAATTGCGAGCACTTTGACTTTTCAGGCCTTAAAGAAGGTTTACAACTAGAGTTTTAATACACTTGTACTTATTCCGCTCTGCCTTTTTCGAAAAGGTCTTTTAGAATTGGTTTTATGAAATATTTTACAAATTCAAATTATCTTTTCTGAGGTAAGGCCTGTCGAAATAGTTTTATTAGCAGTTATGTTAGAATGTGAAGCAAGTTTAGTTTACTAACTTCGCGTTAGTAGCAACAACAATTTGCGACCTTAGGACAACAAGGTTCTATATCAATGGTGGGCGCTCCATAGCACAATTGTGCTGAGAGATTTCACACGTATTCTTAGCCTCTTTAATTTCGTTTTTGATGAGACACATTTTCTTAAATTTTTTGTATTTTTTTCAAGAGAATTTACCCAGCAAACACACGTTTTTCATTTCAAATAAATGATGTTATGCGAAAAATAATTTACTGTACTTTTTTTACTGTTACTTTTTTCTGTGAACAGTAAATCTCTACAATTTTAACTAATAAAAAATGTTTTACATTACTTCAAATGCGTAAAATATAAAATAAGGAAATATAATGCAACATTTATTTCAAATGCTTGGCTTTGTGTATGGTGGGTACTTCTGTAATCTCACTAATACTAATAAGCATCAATACAAGCACAGTTTTAGTTGTGCCCACTTCTGTTCTATATGCACCTAAACAGCATGTAAGATAGAACCTTGTTGTCCTAAGGTCGCGAAATACACTGGATACAAGTTTATTCTTAATTCTAAATTATAATTTGAAGGCCTTTCAGAAGCCTTTAAAGTAGATGCGAGAAGGCAAGGCTTTGGTGTTAAATGATACTCTGTGTAAATTGGAAATACAGTTGGAATGCGACTGGAAAACTTTATATCGGAAAAAAGGCCTTCTATAAGGCTTCTTTACTACTCCATTTTCCCGCTGTTAATGGTCGGGCAAATCGCGTTTTTTTCATTATGAGGAATTTGAATGTAAATTTTTTTAAATTTTTCATATCTGACAAATTCACATATGCATTTTTTTGTTTGCTCATTTTTCATGAATGAGGAAATTCAAAATATTTCTTTTCCTCACCCTCATGAATGTGAAAAAGCAGTAAAATTTTAAATTTTTCACGCTCGCTCATGACTGAAAAATGAGCGAACGTTTCGGTACTCTGCTCTTAGCACATGATTTTATAGCAAAAAAATCCGATTTTTTGAAACAAATCAATGAATCCTTAAAAGAAGATGAAGTTGTGGTGATTTGTGATTTTGCTGAAAATTATGCATTCGTTAAACAGAACGCAGCACCCGGTTTTCGTTGGAATATTAATCAGGCAAGCATATTCCCGATAGTTATTCATTAAAAGCATAATGAATAGCTCACTTATCGAAGTCTGATCATAATTTCTGATGGCAATAATCATGATGCAATTGCGTATATCTATAGATTAGTACTGATTTTGTAAAAAAATTATTATTAAATGCGTCTGAAATATTTACTTTTGTGATGGCACTCCGCAGAAATTCAAAAATTTTGTAAACCTATATTTTCGCAAGTAACACTTTAAGAGCGGGGTTTTTACTTAGAGTTTAAACCAGGATCAATAGTAAGATTTGTTAATCTTATAAAAAAAATTAATCTAGCCTTAATCCTCTTTGGCGTTTTTAAGTGAAAGATTAAAGCTTTTAGCATTGCCATATGAATTGACAATACTTTTATGTATAAGTATGGCAGTTTAAAACAAATGCCAAAAATTGTCATCAAATTACTGTTCTTAACGTGAAAAAGAAGAAGAAAAGGCGAGAATTTTGTATTGTGTTATATAATATTATATATTTATAAATAAATGAAATCGAAAAAGAAGCTAAATAATCAAGCAATATTTTATCTTACGAGTTGGAATATTAAATAAAACTTTAAACAAAAAAAAAATAAAAAATATTGCCTTTTATAAGCTGTTCGTACTTTTGAAAGTTCTGTCGCAAGTTAAAACCGCCAACTTTGGGCGTTTAAACTTGGAAACAAAATGAAATAATCGACTACCCAAAAACGAATTTCAAAGATTAGTTTCTATTTAATCGCTGATCTTTATTGAATGTATTTAACTCAATAATTTTAACAAATAGAAACTGGGAATTATTTCCTTCCTTCAAAATAGGACTTAAGAAAGAAAAAAAGAAATGATCCACGACTTTTTGGCTGCATTTTTTTCCCGCAAATTAAAAAAAATTCAGGTCGTGGATCATTTCTTTTTTTCTTTCTTTAGTCCTATTTTCATCCATACATGATCTAGAAACTAAATCCGCTGTAATATTAGAGTTACTACAAAATTGCATTTATATATATTCCAGAGCACCGTGTAAAATGCATCTAATTTGCACAAATCTAAATTATTTACATACAAAGATGATATACTTGGCAAAAGATAAAATTTGATACCCATTTTGCCCTATTTAAAACGAAGGGTTACCATCCCATTGCATTTTTGTCAAAACGCGAACTTGCACGAATTTCAAAAAAAGCAGAGACACATATTTAATTAAATCGACTGAAGATTAAAATATGTTAATTTGGCGCTTTTATTACAAACAACCCCGAACAAAAAATTCAAAAACCGTTTTTTTTTTTACAGAAAATCCTTAAAAAAGGACATGCATGATCGTCCTTGGACAAATTGTATATACAGTTGGACACGCCTTAAAAAAACCTTTTTTACGATACCCAACTTGTATATGTTGGTAAGAAAACAGATTCTTAAAGTAACAAAACATGCAAAAATAGACCCTTTTTCAAACTGGTCCAGCTCACGAGAGATCAACCCTGGAGCCGAAATATTTAAAATGTCATCTTAATAAAGTCCAAGGTTCATTTTTAGGAGGGTACATCGAGCACTTTTTTTGGTATATATAAAAGTGAAAAATTTTTGTATGTTTGTTTGTTTGTTTTTTTGTTTGTTTGTTTGTATGTTTGTTTGTTGGCTTATAGACTCCTAAACTACTGAACCGATTTTCCTGCAATTTTTACAGTAACATAATTTGAGCCCTAAAAACAAAATAGACTTCTTATTTTTTCGATAGTAGCGGGAGAAGTGGTTCCTCCCATAGGACGCTTAAGAACTGTTATAGTGAGAATGTTCAAACTTTGTAGAAGTCACACTTATGGTACACTACTCTATTGAGAATAAAAATAAAGCGGTAGGCGCAGGGGGCGAAATACCTCCCATAGGATGCAAATATTAAATATCGCTTAACTGAAGAACTATTAAAGGGACAGTCTTCAAACGTGGTTAAAGCTACTATTATGGTAAAATATAAATTTCAATATAAAAATGGGCGGGGTTGACAGGGGAGGAGCAGTACCCCTCATAGATAGAAATATAATTAAGAGCCGCTGCACGCATTTTTTTGAACTTTTGGTAGTAGGATCTTCAGAGCCCAAAAATTCAAATAAAATAGCAGCGGGGGAAGTGGTACCCACCATAGGACGCCAATGGTTAATATCGCATATCTTAAGAACTTTTATAGTAAGAATGTTCAAACTTTGCAGAATTCTCTCTTATCGTATACTACACTTTTGAAAATAAAAATAAAGCGGGAAGGCGCAGGATGCATATATTAAATATCCCATAGGATGCATATATTAAATATCTCTCAACTGAAGAACTATTAAAGGGAGAGTCTTTAAACGTGGTTAAAGCTACTATTATGGCAAACTTTAAATTTCCATATAGGAATGGGCGGCGTAGACAGAGGAGGAGCAGTACCCCTCATAGATAGAAATATAATTTAGAGCCGCTGCACTCATTTTATTAAACTTTTTGTAGTATGATCTTCTGAACCCCAAAATTGAAATAAAATAGTAGCGGGGAAATGTTACCCACCATAGGACGCCAATGTTTAATATCACATATCTTAAGAACTGTTATAGTAAGAATGTTCAAACTTAGTAGAAGTCACTCCTATGGTATACTACACTTTTGAAAATAAAAATAAAGCGGGAAGGCGCAGGGGGGAAAAACCTTCCATAGGATGCATTTATTAAATATCTCTCAACTGAAGAAGTGGTTTAAGCAGTGTAGCGAAGCGCACCGGGTTAAGCTAGTACATATATAAAAATGAAAAATGTTTGTATGTTTGTTTGTTTGTTGGCTTATAGACTCCTAAACTACTGAACCGAATTTCCTGAAATTTTTACAGTAGCATCACGTGAGCCCTAAAAATAAAATAGGCTACATATTTTTTCGATAGGGGCAAGGGAATTGGTACCCCCCATTGGATGCCAATATTAAATATCGCATATCTTAAGAGCCGCTTCACGCATTTTGTTGAACTTTTGGTAGCAAAACCTTCTGAGCCCAAAAATTTAAAAAAAAAAAATAGCAGCGGGGGAAGTGGTACCCACCATAGGACGCCAATGTTTAATATCGCATATCTTAAGAACTGTTATAGGGAAAATGTTCAAACTTTGTAGAAGTCATTCTTATGGTATACTACACTATTGAAAATAAAAATAAAGCGGGAAGGCGCAGGGCGAAAATACCTCCCTTAGGATGCATATATTAAATATAGCTCAAATAAAGAACTATTAAAGGGAGAGCCTTTAAACGTTGTTAAAGCTACTATTATGGCAAACTTTAAATTTCAATATAGAAATGGGCGCGGTAGACAGAGGAGGAGCAGTACCCCTCATTGATAGGAATATAATTTAGAGCCGCTGCACTCATTTTGTTGAACTTTTTGTAGTATGATCTTCTGAACCCCAAAATTGAAATAAAATAGCAGCGGGGAAATGTTACCCCCATAGGACGCCAATGTTTTATATCGCATATCTTAAGAACTGTTATAGTAAGAATGTTCAAACTAAGTGAAGTCACTCCTATGGTATACTACACTTTTAAAAATAAAAATAAAGCGGGAAGGCGCAGGAATATATTGAATATCTCTCTACTGAAAAAGTGGTTAAAGCAGTGTAGCGAAGCGCACCGGGTTAAGCTAGTATATATAAAAAAAAAGAAACAATTAATTAATAAAGCTTTAATTTTCCTTTTTCTATATATGTGAATAATTAATTACCTATGTATGTAAAAACAAATAAGACTCCATTTATACACAACATCACCAAGTGGAAATTAACCTTGATTAATCAGTTCGAAATTTTTTTCAAGAAAACAGGCCTGCGGTCTTCGTAATTAATTAAGTGGTGAGTTTTGGTGTTTTAATAATTTATATGTTTATTTTTTTTTTTAATTTTCACTTAATTCACAAAAACAAAAATATTATTTAAACTCAATTATTATCATAATTACAATACAACTTTTAACTTAATTATCTATATATAAATCGGCTAAGGCAAAACAGTTAAGAACACTTTCCTCTTCTGTATGCCAACCGATTTGAACAAAATATACACCATTTGAAAGATATTTACTTACAGAAGTGCACAATATATATTTTATTAAAATCTGTTCAATAATTTCAGAGTTATAGGCGTTCAAATTTGCTACTAACACAAATACAAAAAATTTGTTTTTTTCAATTATCAAATAATAAAAAAATAGGGTTGTCGATTATTCAATATTCTTTAGAAACCGGTTTTCGAATATTTCGACTATATAAAGTTGGAAAAGGGAATGTGATCATTTTCTATAATATTGAACTTAGAAATGTTATGTTATAGGTGCATGGTCCTGAGTGAATGAAACCCTATGAGATTAAAAATGTTGGTTATTTTTTATTTTTTCTTTGGTATGTTTTGAATTTTTATTTATATTCGACCTATAAAGATAAAATTAAAAATGCATGGTCCTGGGGGAATAATAACATGTAAGGGGAGCTTTTTGGTACTTTTTCGTTCAACATCTGGTACATTGGTTAATTTTCGTTAATACTAGACATTAAAAATAAAATTAAACTTGCAATGTCCTGATTGACAATCTATTAAGAAGATTTTTTTATACTTTTTTGTTTTATCAATTCTGATGATATTGAACTTATAAAATAAAATTAACTCTCGTGGAAGTTAAAATATAAAACGTATGTTGGTCCCTCGCCAAATCGATCCACTAAAACGAAAAAAATTAACGAAACATGTAAATTCATATATGCATAGATGTACTATGTTTTCTTCTTATGAACATGAAAATGTATGGTCGAATTTTGACCATTAGGCGAACACTAGTTATAATAATTTTATTCTAATTTCATCGACCTTTTTTTTTAAATGTTTTTCTTCTTTATTAATTTTTGAGCTTAAGGTCACTTCTATTTTAAATATTTGGTATATTTTAATTATCGATATTTCGATTTCCTTTGGAAATCTTCTTCAGGATATATTTTAACAAAAATTATGTTTGACAATTAATAAAAATTAAAATTAAATTTCAAAAAATTTTTCAACATTCAACTATAACATATCATAAAATCAAAAAATTCAAAATTAAAAAGAGGAAACAAAAAACAATTTTAAAATATTTCCCTTTTTCGTCAAACAATTTTTAACAAATCTAACTTAAGCCATCTAAACTTTATTTTAGAAAACAACCCTATTTCCAAACCTATTTCCCTTTTCGTCAACCTATTAATTTTTATTCAATAAATATCTATAAATCTGAGCTAAACCCTCAGTATCTTTTTTAAAATTAATCCTTTCTTCAAATGGAACTTTATTTATTTGTAACATTTCTAACATATATCTTCTTTTCTTAAAACCTTCCACGTTTAAAATAGATGTGTTCTCAAAATCTGGATAATGATTTAAATCCCTGCAATGAGTCGATAAAGCTGTACCATGTGCTGAATTATTATTTCTATATTTTTGGTCATGTTTATGTCCTGCTATTCTAGTTTTCAGTTTCGTCCCAGTTGTTCCTACATATAATTTTGCACATTGTTCATTATTGTTGCCACCACAAGGTATTTTATAAACTAAGTTTGACATATCTAACTTTTGCAATCTATCTTTCATTCTTGTGAATAATCTACCAACATTATTGTTTACCTTGTGTGCCATTCTATATTTCCCTTTGTCATAAATATTCGAGTTTTCTAACCTTTCTGAAAATCCAGGTACATAAGTTAATGATTTATATATTTTAGGTGTTAAGATCTCACTATTATTTCGAGATTTTCTTATATTATATTGTCTTATTAATTTGTGAATTAGTTTGTTAGGAAAACTATTATCTTGTAAAATATTTCTAATAATTCTTTTATTTTTCTTATGAAATCTAGTGTCACTTATTGTCAATATTCTATCTATTAGATTATTAGCTGTGTTAATAATAATCCTCTTAGGATGCTTAGAAAAATAATTTAAGATTCTACCTGATGAGGTTGGTTTTTTATACCAATCTATCAATAACCTATTATCTTTCCTTATTACCAATGTATCCAAATATGGAATCGAATAATTTAATTCCCTTTCAATAGTAAACCTGATATTCTGATCAAAAGAATTAAACGTTGATAATAAAATATCTATCTCATTTTCATTAACTATAACAAATAAGTCATCTACATATTTAGTTATGATTTTTGGTTTATTAATCAATTTTCCTAGACATGTATCTAATAATTTTTCCATCACAATATCAGCAATTATTGGAGATGCTGGTGAACCCATTGGAAGCCCCTTTTCCTGTGCATATATTTTATTATCAAACTGAAAATATCTATTATCAACTACACAGAATTTAATAATTCTAAAAAACAAATCTTTATTAATATTCGTTCGATCATAAGTAAACTGAAACTGTAAACTTTTGAGAGATCATCAATTAAGGAAAAGAATAACGATTAAAGTAACAAAAACGATAACTTCGTTTTTAAGATAATCGTTGATGGCAGATGTGCCCCTATGGCGAATGGTCCCCCTTCTACCCTACACCGTGCTACTTGCATAAAACAAAGAAGCCGAGCACCTGGCGTTTTAACCTACTTGGGGCACGCTTAATCGGGTGGTGCTTACCGTTTTTTAGGTTAGCTCTTGTTTTCAAGATATGCAGTTATTTCGAAAATGTAGGAGGTTGCACACATATATTCGCGGAACACAAAAACGGTTTAGGATATTGAAATTACTAAAAAACCGAAATTCCGCAATAAAGTGGGGTTGGTCATACATTTGACCTATCTAGGAGCATCCTACGCGCTGCAGGGGCCAAATTAAAGAATTTTTTTTAGGCCATATTCGTATGGTTGAAATTCTTAAATTGGTCAAATGTATGACTTTATTTTTTATGAAGACAGCGGGTAGGTATGTTAGAAATAAATAATGGAGATAAAAAAGAAAGTCATACATTTGACCAATTTAAGAATGTATGGAATCAAGAATAATATTCGATATGCAACATTGTGGAATAAACAAACAAAATTAATATTAAATACAAAAAAAATTTAAAAATAAAACTAAAGTGATTAACTTATTGGTTTTATTTTTGACACTTATTTTCCTAGTTTTATTCTAGGAATTTACTATTTCTTTAGGATTATGAAATAAAGTGATTTAAGTGTATTTTATAGTTTATGGATCTACTTTAGTGTGACCACCCACAAAATACAAGACTAAAATATTTTAAAATAAATTAAGTGCATTTAAATATGTATGCTAAGTACGTATGTATGTTTGTGCTCGTTGATGTTGACAAACATTTATAAGTGCTTATACAATTTTATGGATTAACGCAAAAGAATAAAGAAAGGGAACGAAAGAAACGTTTAAAAATATATGTAACCATATGTGTACTTATGTTTTAAATGTTTATATTATTTTATATTAATATTCTATAAGGGATTGTCGTAACTCTTAACACAGTCATCAATCCTACTTGAGACAACTATATTTATATATTTCAACTCTTTCAGAAATAGGATAAATGAAGTAATATCGATATATTAGCATCGTATACATATCCGTATCAATTAATTTTCCCTTTCATCCTTATATTCGTATAAGGTCGATACTTATATAGGCATATCTCTCGCCTGGGTAACAATATTGTCGAGATGCGAGGGCTACGGTTCTGATCTCTTGGGAGGATGTATGTGATGAACACGTCTTCGCGGGAGGTCGAGAACACTGAAGGGGTGTGCAACTAAAGGTTACTCATCTTGTCAAGATAATGAGGCGGTGGTGAATTGCACACTTCCGGTCCATTATCAGTACATATAGCATAGCGTGCCAACCCGTGGATTCGCTCCTTGAAAGGTGGGGGCTTTACCAGTGGTTGGGGCGCGAAATATGCACTTTTAAGGACAACGTGGTTGGTAGCAGTGCCGAGGTCCTGTGTGGCTAGTTAGTGCGTAAAGAAACTAGTCGTTAACAGCTCCCCTCAGCGTCAGGGCAAAGGGCTGTTGTATGTTAGTTGCCTAGTCCACGCACGCCGTCACTGCGTGGTACGGTCTGTCTGAACGAGCCTACTCGTGGGAACAAAAATGAAACCCTTTTTAAAAAACGAAAAACAAAAAACCATAACAAGCAATAAAAGTATAACGGAAAATGAGGACACGACGGACGAGATTGACCAGGGTCAGTCGGACGTCACGGTCTCTGAGTCGGAGAGTACCCTCTTGACTGTTCATGAGAACATAATTGAGCAGGAGAGACAGGTACTGACCGATCTATATGTGGATAGTCTTCTGGTAGAATCAGGTGACTCCTGTGGTGAAAACGGGGCTACTCAGGGGTTAGAGGGGTTGACTCTGCTCTCTGACACGGAGCTTGATATTGATATATCAGCTCACAGTCATACTGCAGAGCCTGCCACTCTCAGCTGTGAGGCCGGGGGACATCAGAGGGGGCACTCGGGAGAAGGTTATCCACAATTTGTTCGGCAGGACGCCGTGGAGGACGGGCCAAGCGCCCCTCCACGAGATATTAAGAACTCCAGGGGGCGATACCCAAGAAAGGAAGCAAAGTGGCTAAGGCAGCGAACACGGAGAAGAAGGTTGTTAGATTCGGTTAAGGTAATGTCAGGTTTCGGTATCCGAAGCATGACAGGACCAAAGAGGCTGTTAGTGGAGCAGGTTTACACCATTGTGAATCAGCCTCAGCCGAACTTGCAACCTTCCTCTCCAGTACTCGGACGGACGTAGCCCTTATCCAAGAACCTTGGATAAATAAAAATAAGGTTTGCGGTTTAAGGGTTGCGGGATACACTCTGTTTGTCCCGTCCACAGAGGACAAGGTAAGAACGTGTATACTAGCGAGAAGTGAATTTTCTCATATCTCATTCTTTCTGGTGCGGTGACTTGACCGTTATAAATGGAGAGGCCAAAGGGAAGCGTACGCTTACACTGGCCTCGGTGTATATGCCATACGAGGGGTTGGACCCACCGGGTACAGAGGTGCGGCAACTAACGGCATATGCAAGGAGGAGAGGTGCAATCCTTGTGTTGGGCTGCGATGCCAATGCTCATCACAGCCAATGGGGGAGTGCCGATATTAATAAAAGAGGTGAGTTAATGTTTGATTTTATAACTACTAACAATCTTATTATCTGTAATATGGGTAACACGCCGACGTTCAGAAATAAAGATAGGCAGGCAGTGATAGATCTGACATTAGTAAACCGTGACGAGCAAATTGTTGTTGATTCGAGGGTGGCAACGGACTGTACTTTTTCAGACCATAGTCGTATTACCTTCACACTGAATTTTTACCTACCTAGGGCTGCTCCATTCAGGAACGCGAGGGGGACAAAATGGGACTCCTTCAATGAAGGGGTCCGAACTGGGTTGGCACATCAGGCCTTGGGCGACTTGCTGCCGACGGATCTAGAGGGGGTGGTGAATAGGTTCACTCATCTTCTAAGGGAAAGCTATGAGCAGTCCTGCCCGGTTACGTTTCCGGGTAGGCGTAAACAGCCTAAATGGTGGACCAGGGAACTTCATGTACAAAGGTCTACGGTGAGGAGACTGTTTAATAGGGCCAAGCTTACGAGAACACCAGATGATTGGAACAATCACAGGGTGCAGTTCAACAGGTATAAGGCGGATCTGAAGAGAGCAAAGCGACTATCGTGGATGCAATTTTGTGCGTCCATCGATAATGTCAACGAGCTGTCAAGATTCCGACGGATTTTATCTAAGGACCCTAAGGCCCTGGGTTACATCCAAAGAAATGACGGGTCATGCTCTGAGACCCTAACCTTACTTATGGAGACGCACTTTCCCTGGTGCAGGGAAACCGGTAGTATGGAGGACGGTCAGTGGGACGCCATGTCCATGACATCGGTTCATACTTCCGCTTGCGTCGATGAAATGGTCACAAGGGAGAAGCTGGCGTGGGCGGTCAATACTTTCGACCCATATAAATCACCGGGTCCGGATGGTATTTTGCCGGCTATGCTTTGCAACATCCCGGACGATGCATTTCTTACATAGTTCAAATCATGTTAAATTAAATTTTTTTTTTTTATGAAGAATAATAAAATAATGTAAATATTTATTTATTTATTTAATATATAATTAGGTCTATGGATAAATCCTTACAGCCTAATACAAATGAGTATTTAACTTAAGTATAATATTACGTTTAACAATATTTAAATCCAGAGAAAAATCAATAAATTCAAACATTTCATTGAAGCAACAACACAGTTTTCTTAATGGGTCTGCCATAGCATAGTTAGTTCGGAAAGTTTTTATAAATAAGGGATTATAGTACCGTACCGTACGTCGTGGAATGTTAAATGATAAACTACTTAATAAAAAATTCGAGCATACTTTTCCATTTATTAAGTTAATTACAAATGAGACATTTAGCATAACTCTGCGACTTTTCAGTGTTGGCAAACGTATTAAAGATAATCTTGTAGAATATGAGGGGAGATTATCATATCCTCGATATGTATCTCTCAGGCAAAAAAGCAAGAATTGTTTTTGAATGGATTCAATATGATCACTATGAACCATATAATGTGGATCCCATACAATCGAGCCGTATTCCAAGATTGGTCTAACGAGAGATGTGTAAAGTTGTTTAGTGACGAAAGTATCATGGAATTCCTTCGCCCAACGTTTAATAAAAGCCAGAGTACAACGAGCCCTGTTGACAGTCATTGTTATGTGTTGAATAAAATCCAATTTTACATCCAGTAAGATGCGAAGATCCATAATTGTGTCAACTATCTCGATTTTATAGTCACCGAGTTTATAGTTATTTAAAATACTACGTTTTCTAGAAAAGCGCATATGTTTACATTTCATTAGGTTTAAATCCATTAGGTTATGTTTACACCAATTATAAAAGGTATCCAAGTCTTCTTGAAGATAAATATGGTCTAAAGAGTTCGTGAAGTTTAAAAAATTTTTACATCATCTGCGAACATTAGTATATGTGAATGTTTAATAATATCAGGCATGTCGTTGATGAAGAGCAGAAACAAAAGTGGGCCAAGGTGACTACCTTGCGGAACACCGGATTTTACCAATATAGGTTTAGAAGTTGAAAACCCAAATTTTACGCATTGTATTCTGCCGAGAAGATATGACCTTAAGTTTTGTCGAAACCCATAATATCAATTTTTCTCAAAAGAAGGTTGTGATTTACCTTATCAAATGCCTTACTGAAGTCGGTATATATAACGTATATATATATATATTTGTCATAGTGGATGATTCTTTACGAAATCCGTGTTGAAAAGGTGTTAATAACGGTGAAACTTGATGAACCAATGAATCTAAAATGCATTTTTCAAAAAGTTTTGGAATTGCGCTAAGTTTGGCTATACCTCTGTAATTAATTATATTTGATTTATTTCCAGATTTGAACAAAGGAATTAAATATGACTCTTTCCATATTTTTGGAAAATATCCATTTTTCAAAGAAATATTAAAAATAATTGACAACGGCATTGCTAAAGCTTCCATACAGTTGATTAAAATACTGCTTGGTATACCATCAGGACCCATTGAGTTTGAATATTTAAAAGATTTTAAGCAATTGATAATATTAAGTGTGGTTATTGGTGAAAATGAAATAGTTTGACCAGTAACTATATTAAATGGATAATTGACATTTTCAGCACAATGTGCATCAGAATATGTGGACGAAAAAAAGTCGGCGAATAAATCACTGATTTCCTTTTCATCGTGTGTTTCAGTACCCATATATTTCATGACCTTCGGTGCGCCAGAGATCTTTCTTTTTGAATTTACAAATTTATAGAATGATCTTGGATCGTATTTTAAGTTGTTTTTTATTTTAATCAAATAATCGTTATATAATTTAGCATTTAGCAAATTGTATTTTGCACGAAGGACGGAATACTTGCTGTAATCGCAGTGGGATCCAGATTTCTTATATTTTCTGTAATTCTTGTTTTTTAAGTTTTTTAACGAAGAAAGTTGTTTATTACCCCATGGTGGTCCTGATTTTGAGCACAGTTCATATATTCATATATTGTTTTATTGTATTATATACATCATGAAAGATTAAACGTTTAAATTATAATCTCATGAAACATTAGGGTTAGTATTAGTTAGATCAATAACGGGCTATCTTAAACCTAGACTTCGGTTAGATAGCAAGGTATGGAAGAGAATTCATATATTGTTTTATTGTATTATATACATCATGAAAGATTAAACGTTTAAATTATAATCTCATGAAACATTAGGGTTAGTATTAGTTAGATCAATAACGGGCTATCTTAAACCTAGACTTCGGTTAGATAGCAAGGTATGGAAGAGAATACAAAAGAGGAACCAACACCTAAACCACTTTGACCATGTTGTTTTGTTTATGTTTTGTTTAATTTTAAATTTTTTTAATTTTGTGGTCGAGTTTGCAAATAGTTACCTATTATTAAATAATTGTGTAATAGACCTTAGTCTTTCTTAATAGGGATAAGATCCACCCCAATTTCCATGAGCACGGCCGGTATCAAAGGTAGCATTGTCCCTTACGAGATAGAGCCAACAGGGTTCGGTTCGTTACACCCGCTACAAATTAGTAAAATCAAATAAAATAAAATAAAAAACAAACAAATATGAAAGATTACATAAAATAGTTTGTTTGGATTTTCCAAAAATGTTCGTGTTATAAAAAGTATTTAATCGACAAATAAAAATTTGTTAAAATACTTGAGATCAAAAGGCAGCCATTTACAAAATATTAAAAATAATTTTTTCTTAAATTTAATAACACTACAAAGTTACTTTGCGTTGTACTGCGACATATCAAATCAAATAAATATCTTGTTACAGATCGGGAAGATCCCGGAAGATGAGTTGGGTCCGGTAAACGTAAAACAATATCAGTTTTAATAACGTAGCAAATGTCAGGAATATCGGGTTCGATGAAAGTCCACAAATTTTTTCTCTCAGAAAATCGACCTTTACCGACGTTGGAATTTTTGATATTATTTTGTCAACATAAAACTTATATGTTTCTCCAGAAAATCGAACTAGTACGAAGATTCCTTTCAAATAGCTATCACGTACAGCAAAAGAACCAGCCGATTTATCAGAATTGGCGTAACTTAAATCCGATAGATCAGACGAGGAAGATGTTGCAGCATAGTATTTAGAATGGAATGGAATGTTAGACAACGTCGGTATATCGTAAATTGAAGGTGCAGTCACGGGTGGTTAATCTGCCCCTACCGGTAAATTCCACACGCTAATGGACCCCTAGGGGCTACATTTGCCACTGGATAACTACCCCAGGGGGACATTCGCCGGCGAAATAACCCCACCAGAGGTCTGACGAATGCGCCCCAGGAGGAGTCTTATGCACAAATGCTTATTTGTGTCACATTTTTAATGAATTTCTTAAAAGAACAGTTTTCAATTCTTTTTCATTAATATCGATATTAAAAATTAAGAATTTTGTCACAAATATTCTTGCATCAATTCTTTTTCTTTTTCGCGGGTTTCACAAAAACAAATAATGACGTCTGTCTTCGATCATAAGTAAACTGAAACTGTAAACTTTTGAGAGATCATCGATAAAGGAAAAGAATAACGATTAAAGTAACAAAAACGATAACTTCGTTTTTAAGATAATCGTTGATGGCAGATGTGCCCCTATGGCGAATGGTCCCCCTTCTACCCTACACCGTGCTTCTTGCATAAAACAAAGAAGCCGAGCACCTGGCGTTTTAACCTACTTGGGGCACGCTTAATCGGGTGGTGCTTACCGTTTTTTAGGTTAGCTCTTGTTTTCAAGATATGCAGTTATTTCGAAAATGTATGCAGTTATTTCGATATGCAGTTATTTCGAAAATGTAGGAGTTTGCACACATATATTCGCGGAACACAAAAACGGTTTAGGATATTGAAATTACTAAAAAACCGAAATTCCGCAATAAAGTGGGGTTGGTCATACATTTGACCCATCTAGGAGCATCCTACGCGCTGCAGGGGCCAAATTAAAGAATTTTATTAGGCCATATTCGTATGGTTGAAATTCTTAAATTGGTCAAATGTATGAAGACAGCGGGTAGGTATGTTAGAAATAAATAATGTAGATAAAAAAGAAAGTCATACATTTGACCAATTTAAGAATGTATGGAATTAAGAATAATATTCGATATGCAACATTGTGGAAGAAACAAACAAAATTAATATTAAATACAAAAAAAATTGAAAAATAAAACTAAAGTGATTAACTTATTGGTTTTATTTTTGACACTTATTTTCCTAGTTTTATTCTAGGAATTTACTATTTCTTTAGGATTATGAAATAAAGTGATTTAAGTGTATTTTATAGTTTATGGATCTACTTTAGTGTGACCACCCACAAAATACAAGACTAAAATATTTTAAAATAAATTAAGTGCATTTAAATATGTATGCTAAGTACGTATGTATGTTTGTGCTCGTTGATGTTGACAAACATTTATAAGTGCTTATACAATTTTATGGATTAACGCAAAAGAGTAAAGAAAGGGAACGAAAGAAACGTTTAAAAATATATGTAACCATATGTGTACTTATGTTTTAAATGTTTATATTATTTTATATTAATATTCTATAAGGGATTGTCGTAACTCTTAACACAGTCATCAATCCTACTTGAGAAAACTATATTTATATATTTCAACTCTTTCAGAAATAGGATAAATGAAGTAATATCGATATATTAGCATCGTATACATATCCGTATCAATTAATTTTCCCTTTCATCCTTATATTCGTATAAGGTCGATACTTATATAGGCATATCTCTCGCCTGGGAAACAATCTTGTCGAGATGCGATGGCTACGGTTCTGATCTCTTGGGAGGATGTATGTGATGAATACGTCTTCGCGGGAGGTCGAGAACACTGAAGGGGTGTGCAACTAAAGGAGTAATCTTAACTCTTGTCAAGATAATGAGGCGGTGGTGAATTGCACACTTCCGGTCCATTATCAGTACATATAGCATAGCGTGCCAACCCGTGGGTTCGCTCCTTGAAAGGTGGGGGCTTTACCAGTGGTTGGGGCGCGAAATATGCACTTTTAAGGACAACGTGGTTGGTAGCAGTGCCGAGGTCCTGTGTGGCTAGTTAGTGCGTAAATAAACTAGTCGTTAACAGCTCCCCTCAGCGTCAGGGCAAAGGGCTGTTGTATGTTAGTTGCCTAGTCCACGCGCGCCGTCACTGCGTGGTACGGTCCGTCTGAACGAGCCTACTCGTGGGAACAAAAATGAAACCCTTTTTAAAAAACGAAAAACAAAAAACCATAACAAAAGTATAACGGAAAATGAGGACACGACGGACGAGATTGACCAGGGTCAGTCGGACGTCACGGTCTCTGAGTCGGAGAGTACCCTCTTGACTGTTCATGAGAACATAATTGAGCAGGAGAGACAGGTACTGACCGACCTATATGTGGATAGTCTTCTGGTTGAATCGGGTGACTCCTGTGGTGAAACCGGGGCTACTCAGGGGTTAGAGGGGTTGACTCTGCTCTCTGACACGGAGCTTGATATTGATATATCAGCTCACAGTCAGACTGCAGAGCCTGCCACTCTCATCTGTGAGGCCGGGGGACATCAGAGGGGGCACTCGGGAGAAGATTATCCACAATTTGTTCGGCAGGACGCCGTGGAGGACGGGCCAAGCGCCCCTGCACGAGATATTAAGAACTCCAGGGGGCGATACCCAAGAAAGGAAGCAAAGTGGCTAAGGCAGCGAACACGGAGAAGAAGGCTGGTAATCCTCCGTCCGATTCCTCTGGTGGCTCTCGTAA
The DNA here is from genome assembly GCA_930367215.1 of Pollenia angustigena. NCBI lineage: Eukaryota > Metazoa > Arthropoda > Insecta > Diptera > Polleniidae > Pollenia > Pollenia angustigena. The sequence continues at coordinate 53,274,845 of OV884059.1, read as the reverse complement.
GGAGGTCATTAGGGGAAAAGGCGCGGGCAGGAACGGGCCTTCGAAACCAGTCGTACCGAAGTCACCGAGCACAGTGAAGAGGGCTGGTACATCTCCGGCTGAAGCTCCTAATGGCTCCAATAAGGAGACCATTAAGAGGGTCAGATCTGAGGATGATCAGCCTTCTTCATCGAATAAAAGAGTGAAAAAGTCGACGAGCCTGGAGGGTCATCTGCAGGTGGCTGTCATAGATCGGAATGATCCGGATGGGAGGATCAGTGCCGAGCTATGGCAGCTAGTAGAGGCTTGGCTTATCGACGAGCTGGCAGTTTTCAAAGGCAAGGAGGAGAACGTATCCTTCAATGGTGCGGACTGGGTGAAGGGAGTCAAGGTTGTCAACTGTGGTAACAAGAATTCATTGGAATTCTTAAGAACCACAATTGGCAAATGCGGCGACATTAGCCCGGGGGCAAGGCTTGAAGTCATACAAGCCTCCGACTTGCCAATTAGGTCCATAGTGACAGTGTGGATTCCACCTCCCGTACGCAAGGTGGAAACTATACTGGCAGTATTGGGCAACCAGAACAGTAGGCTTCTTACTGACCAATGGAGGCTAGTGACCTCACTGGTGTGTAAGGATAATACCGGCAAGGACTTCCGTTTCGCAATCGATCGGAAGTCCATGGAATTCTTGGAGGAGGTGGGGGGGGATTGTTAGATTCGGTTTAGGTAACGTCAGGTTTCGGTATCCGAAGCATGACAGGACCAAAGAGGCTGTTAGTGGTGCAGGTTTACACCATTGTGAATCAGCCTCAGCCGAACTTGCAACCTTCCTCTCCAGTACTCGGACGGACGTAGCCCTTATCCAAGAACCTTGGATAAATAAAAATAAGGTTTGCGGTTTAAGGGTTGCGGGATACACTCTGTTCGTCCCGTGCACAGAGGACAAGGTAAGAACGTGTATACTAGCGAGAAGTGAATTGAATTTTCTCATATCTCATTCTTTCAGGTGCGGTGACTTGACCGTTATAAATGGAGAGGCCAAAGGGAAGCGTACGCTTACACTGGCCTCGGTGTACATGCCATACGAGGGGTTGGACCCACCGGGTACAGAGGTGCAGCAACTAACGGCATATGCAAGGAGGAGAGGTGCAATCCTTGTGTTGGGCTGCGATGCCAATGCTCATCACAGCCAATGGGGGAGTGCCGATATTAATAAAAGAGGTGAGTTAAAGTTTGATTTTATAACTACTAACAATCTTATTATCTGTAATATGGGTAACACGCCGACGTTCAGAAATAAAGATAGGCAGGCAGTGATAGATCTGACATTAGTAAACCGTGACGAGCAAATTGTTGTTGATTCGAGGGTGGCAACGGACTGTACTTTTTCAGACCATAGTCGTATTACCTTCACACTGAATTTTTACCTACCTAGGGCTGCTCCATTCAGGAACCCGAGGGGGACAAAATGGGACTCCTTCAATGAAGGGGTCCGAACTGGGTTGGCGCATCAGGCCTTGGGCGACTTGCTGCCGACGGATCTAGAGGGGGTGGTGAATAGGTTCACTCATCTTCTAAGGGAAAGCTATGAGCAGTCCTGCCCGGTTACGTTTCCGGGTAGGCGTAAACAGTCTAAATGGTGGACCAGGGAACTTCATGTACAATGGTCTATGGTGAGGAGACTGTTTAATAGGGCCAAGCTTACGAGAGCACCAGATGATTGGAATAATCACAGAGTGCAGTTCAACAGGTATAAGGCGGATCTGAAGAGAGCAAAGCGACTATCGTGGATGCAATTTTGTGCGTCCATCGATAATGTCAACGAGCTGTCAAGATTCCGACGGATTTTATCTAAGGACCCTAAGGCCCTGGGTTACATCCAAAGAAATGACGGCTCATGGACTGAGTCTAGCTCTGAGACCCTAACCTTACTTATGGATACGCACTTTCCCGGGTGCAGGGAAACCGGTAGTATGGAGGACGGTCAGTGGGACGCCATGTCCGTGACATCGGTTCATACTTCCGCTTGCGTCGATGAAATGGTCACAAGGGAGAAGCTGGCGTGGGCGGTCAATACTTTCGACCCATATAAATCACCGGGTCCGGATGGTATTTTTCCGGCTATGCTTTGCAACATCCCGGACGATGCATCATTTCTGCTGGTGGATATATTTAGGAAATGCCTCAGTAGGAGGTATCTGCCTAGGGGGTGGAGAGAGGTCAGGGTGATTTTCATACCCAAGGCCGGTAAAGCAGGCCACTCGAAACCGGGGGATTTTAGACCTATTAGTTTGTCTTCTTTTTTGTTGAAGACTCTTGAGAGGCTAGTAGATTTCTATCTCAGGAGTAATATTGTGACCCGCCTTATTAGCAACGCTCAACATGCTTACCTGAAGGGTAAATCTGTTGAGAGCGCGTTACATGAGGTGGTGGGTTGTATTGAGCACGGTCTGAGGCATAAGGAGTATACTCTCGCCGCGTTTCTGGATATAGAGGGAGCCTTTAATAACATTAGGATTGAGGCGATTAGGGATTCTTCGTTGGAGTTGGGAGTTGAGGACTCTCTGGTGGAGTGGATAATCTGCATGCTTGGCAGTAGGATTATAAACTCGAGCCTGGGGGATCATGTGATAAGGAGGAGGGTTACCAGGGGGAAACCACAAGGGGAGGTACTATCGCCTCTACTGCGGTTGCTTGCGGTTAACGGGATTCTTAGGTCATTTGATTCCATGGGCAGGAAAGTTGTTGCCTATGCGGACGACATAGTTCTGCTGGTCAGAGGAAAATTTCTGTCCACGATCGGGGAAATTATGCAGGTGATGCTAGGCGAACTCTCGGCATGGGCAAAGGATAGGGGACTGGCTGTTAACCCTGCGAAGACTAAGCTGGTGCTATTCACCAGAAGGTATAGGATAGAGGGATTTAGGGGGCCAGTGCTAGATGGCGTCGAGTTGCCTCTATCTGAAGGAGCAAAGTACTTGGGTAACTTTCTGGACTGCAAACTGTCTTGGAAGAGAAATACTCAGGAGAGGATGAGGGGACTCAATGCATACTACACATGCAGGAACTCCATTGGTAAGAACTGGGGTCTTAGGCCTGATATGGTAAACTGGATTTACACATCGGTTGTTAGGCCTATACTTACCTATGGATGTACTGTTTGGTGGGGTGCGTTGAGAGTGGATAGCTATAGGAAGATGCTCAGCAAGGTTCAAAGAAGTGCATCTCTTGGCATCACAGGCGCAAGGAGAAGCACTCCGCAGGCAGCGCTGGACATCCTACTATATCCATCCCCTATCGAGCATTATGTGAGGAGTGTGGCAGCTAGGAACTTACTTAGACTTTACGAGTCTTCTTTAGTTAGACCTAGGCGGGATGATCACACAAGAATTTTGTAAGAGATGGGTCTGCTTTATCAGGGTATTATTCTCGAGGGAATTTCGGATCAAAAGACTATGACCCTGGACTGCGGTGCAACACCACCAGTGGAGTTCCCGGATAGGGAAATTTGGAGTGGATCCAATGGACTGTTTGAGGGGTGGGCAGTATTTACGGATGGATCCAAGATGGAAACCGGCACTGGTGCAGGTGTTTATATCGCGGACACCGAGTTAAAAAGGTCATTCAGACTCCCTGATGAGTGCAGTGTCTTCCAGGCTGAGATCCTAGCGATCTGGAGGGCGACGGAGGTGATACTGGATCACATCGTGGCTGGATCTGAGGTGACAATTTACGTCGATAGTCAGGCGGCGCTTCGGGCATTGAAGAACTATACGGTGCGATCGTGCCTGGTCGCGCGTTGTAGGAACGCTCTTAGGGAACTCATGGGGGCATTCAACGTGAGGCTGTGTTGGGTACCAGGACACTGCATGGTTGATGGGAATGAGGTGGCGGACGAACTCGCGAGAGGGGGTTCGAGTCTCGACTTAGAGGTAAGGGACAGGGGGTAAAGCCCCCCCTATGTTACTACTATGGGGTGATACGGGAGAAACTCCGTGATGTCGTTGACCGATCCTGGAGGGACAGAATGGATTGCAGGGTGTCTAGGGCACTATGGCCCAGATTGGACGCGGGGGCAACCAGGGTTCTACTGGGATTGGATAGGGGTGGTCTTAGAACACTTGTGGGGTTCTTGACGGGTCATTGTCCTGTTAGGGCTTTTACGAGACAACACCATACCGGACTTTTGCAGGTTACGGAGGAGTTAGAGACGATCGAGCTTGTACTGTGCCATTGTCCTAGGATGCAGGGTCTTAGGCGGAAGTGGCTACTAGATAGGTTTCACGACGAACTGGGGTGTATAGCTGGATGTAATCCGGCCGATCTACTGGGGTTTGTCAGGGAAATAACGCGGCTGTTTCTGTTGAGGGGACTGTAAGGGGGGTATTGGTCCTACTTTCCAATTTTCCGTCTATCTCATACTTCCTTTTCTCTACTTTTCACTTCCTCTTATCTTATCTTATATTTCATTGAAGGGATTCACAATGGACCGTATTGGTCTCCGGGCGGAGGTGTGGCGTTGGCACACAACCCTTCTTAACCTTACCTAACCTACATAGGCATATAGTTTCTAAAATGTTTATATGAAAAAAGTATTCAATATAATACCTATAATTTTTTGGGTTTTAATGAATAAATAGTTTGGGTTTGTATGATATTCTATGGATTGTTATGGAATGGTATGATGATATATGATTATTAAACTATAACAGTCTAATTCATAAACGCATCATTGCAGCTTTATAAGTGATTAATAAGCAAAAGTCGAAAAAAGAGTATTTATAAACGTTTAATAGCTTATTAAACGTTTAATAAACATTTAATAAATTTGATATATTTATAGTAGCCTTTACCCTACTTTAAGCGTTTAATAAAATGACATTTCAATGTTTGTTTACATAAAATTTTAAAAATCGCCCGAAAAAGTAAACATTTTTGTCTTTGTATTTATTTTTATAAAAAAGTGTAATACACATTAAAAAAAACTAGCTAAAATAACAATGGATATAGTAAATTTGATTTCTAGAATTGGTGAGTATAAAAAATATGTGCTATGTATTTAAATCAGTTTTGTAAAAACGATGATTTTAGAATCTATTGTCGAATTATCGAGTGCAAGACGTCCCAAAAATTTTAGGCAGAGAAGAAATCCCTTTGCAATGCCAGAGGAGCTATTCAAAGCATTTTACCGGTTCAACAAATCCACCGTAAAAAAAATTATTGGAATGGTTTTTGGGGTCGAAGAGAAGTTGTATGATTGTGAAAAATTGCACTAATAAAAAATTTTGTTTTTAAATTTATAAATTCATAAATTTAAAAACTGATTTTAGCAATTTCCAAAAAAAGCGTTAATAACAAATTAAATTGAATTTAAAATAACAATTGGTATATTCAGGATGATGCGGCCGATCTTCATGGGTTATCTCAAGCAACTGTGTGTAGAATATCAGCCAGAGTGGCTCGTGCCTTAGCTCGCTGGGGCAATAAAAAAATTAAAATGCCTTCATCTCTTGTAGAGGAAGAAATCCTAATGAGGCAATTTAAAACAATTTAAAATTTCCCTGGCGCTATTGGAGCTATTGATGGTACGCACACACGTATCAAAAAAACCGGCGGGGATTTAGCCCAATATTACATAAACAGAAAGGGTTACTATTCCCTGAATGTTCAAGTAAGTTATATTTTAGAAATACATATGTAATTAATAAATCTTATCATACATTCTTTAATTTGTTATAGGTGGTTTGCGATGCCAAACTGAAAATAAGAGGTGTAGTTGCAAGATGGAGAGGAAGCACTCATGACTGCCGTATTTTTAACGAGTCAACTATCAAACACCGGTTTAAAAGCGGAGAGTTTAAAGGCATTTTGTTGGGAGACTCGGGATATAAGCTGCAGACTTATTTATTTACCCCACTATCCAAGCCAAGCAATGAAAAAGAGAACAAATATAATGCTGCACAGATAGGAACTAGAAACTCTGTTGAACGTTGCTTCGGGGTTTGGAAGCAGCGATTTCGCTGCTTATTAGATGGGTTGACGGTTAATCTGGCAAACGGAAAGACATTGATAATCACCCTAGCAGTACTTCACAACATTGCTATTGAGGAAAATGATATTGTTCCAGGTAAGAACGTTTCAACCGAAAATATTTTGGCAGTTACATAATGTTTTGTTAAAACCTAGTAGGTTTTTTTCAAAACAATAAATTGGTTAAATTTTATTCATTATACAAAAAGCTGTATAATCTCTTTTAGAACCAACAGAGTTTAAGCACTAGACATTCCTATTGATAATAAATGATTAACACAATTCGCTTCTTTTTTAATAGAACATATGTTTTTCTTTTATTAACAAAAAAAAAATTATTAAAAATATTAGGTACTTTTTAAAAACCAGAAATTCATTTTACATAAAAAAAACTTAAATTCATATAAATTTGTACTTAAAAAAATACTTAAAATTAAAAAACAAAACAGAAATTCATTTGACTTAAAAAAAAAACAAAGAAGAAATTTACTTAAAATTAAAAAAAAAAAACAAAACAGAGATCAATTTCAAATTTGACTTAAAAAATAATAAAACAAACAACAAAAAAGAAATTCACTTAAAATTAAAAAACAAAACAGAAATTCATTTCAAATTTGACTTAAAAAAATCAAATTTTCTAACTTAAAATAATGTTTTGGCTTCAGGCTTTGAACACTTTCCGTCACTTTAATCGGTATCTGTAAAAGCAAATAATGTAAGTAATAATGAACAATGTATATTTCAGATGAGTACATCATAGAGGAACATACAGAAGAAAACGAAGTAGAAGAAAATGATAGCTTTAATACGCAAGTAGAAGGAAGAGGAGCTGCAATTGTTTTAAAAACTTTCATTCAAAAACATTTTTAGTTTTTATTTTACTTTGGAAATCCACAAATTTTATTAAAGAAATGTTGTAAATAATCATAATAATCAAATAAAACATATAATTTTTTTTTTATTTAGAATTATTTCTTTCAATATTACAAAAATTACAAATTAAAGTAATAGTTTTTTTTTTGTAATTGATGGTCACTTTATATTTATTGTACATACAACTTTGTTTCAATAAATAGTTTTAAAAAAAGTACATACCAATTTGTTTACTTTTAAAAAGCTGAGTCTCTTCGTACTTCTCCTTCAGTATTCTGTATTGAAGGTCAAGGTTTCTTGCCTTTTTTTCTTCATTTATTATTTGCATCTGGTGCATTTCATCGCGGTGTTTGGATAACCTTTGTACATTTTCTAACTGAAGCTGGTGCAGTTCTTTACGGCATTGTATATCAAATCCTACCACTTCTGTTATTTTTTTGTCAGCCACTTTGCTGTTTCATTTCTCATTAAAAAAACATTTTCCACGGTTTTGTCGCGCCTCATAAAAGAATTTTTGTTTTGCTCACCAAGAATGTTTATAGTTAAGTTTTGTACTCATCACACAAACCTAACTTGGTATCTATAATATTTATATATATGTACATTAGGGCGGGTCGATTTATTTTTCGACAATTTCCCTATGATTTCCGTATTCTATGGGTTATTCCATGAAAATATGCCAAAGGAACCATACCTCTATCGTTAAAATCGAGTCCCCTACTTTTTGTTGGTAGATTTTTTCCCAAATTGACGTTCGTATGAAATATTACCTACACGTTCACATCCATAACTCAAAAATCGATCGGGTTTAATCGCCAGTTGGAAGGGTGAGCTCATTTTGATCAATTTACAAAAAAAAAATCTCCAACATTGGCCAAACGGTTCAAAAGTTACGGGCATTTTTGTCCAAATTTTGGAGCATTTTTTCATTTTTTTCATGATTTTGTCCAAGAATATTACTTTCATGGCCATTTTTTTGGCTCAATTTTTTTGACTTACGAAGCTTACGAACCTTACGTTACGACTGGACAGATTTCCGCTTTACATTATTGGCATATTTTTTCACAGGGTGCACACTAGACCGGGTCGACCTCCATACAAAAAAAAAAGTTGTGCCAGTCACCCCCTAGAATGAAAGATATGTCAATGAAGTTTCTAAAACAGGAAAAAATTTTTTTTTTGCCACGCCCTAAAATACAGCACTTTTGGTTTTTTATATGTAGCGCTGCCATTTAAAGTCCGATCCCATCATATCGCATATCGTTGTTCATGGCTTGATAGTGGCTTAATTTTTGTGTTTGGTGACTTTTCAATCCGACCTAAAATTCTGAGCGCCACTTATGCCATCTCGGATCCTTCCCCCAAATGTCCAATTTTTTTGACGGTCCAAGAAAGTCCTTATAAAACTACGTATGTATAGATTTTAATATGCTCACTTTTATGAGACGCCTCCAAATTAAGCCCCTTTTTTATTTTTCACATACATACTATTTACAATAAACCAAGTAGAAGCCAATACAAACCAAAAAAATTTTCATTAGTCACGCCCTAGAATAAAAGGTATATTTATTAAGTTTTAAGAACTTAAAAAAAATTTTTGCCACGCCCTAAATTACAGCCCTTTTTGTTTTAGACATATAGCAAAATAAAAATTCTCCCTAAACCATAATCAATCTCGTACAAAACTCTGTAAGTTACGCGCAATTTTTGGTTAATTATTCAATAATTCTGAAAACCACTCTCTATGGCTTGGCACTTCAATTTTTAAAAACTGTTGCTTAGCCTTTGGTTTTTTTAACTTAGCGGTGTTTGCAAGTGGACTACTCATATTTTAATGAAAGTGAGACGGATGAATTTATTGACAAGCTTTCTCCATCTGAACTACTAGCGTTTGTTTTTGCCAGTTTTGATATTTTGTGCCATTTTTTTTTTGCTGGGCTGTGAAACTCTTCTGGCACTGTTTTTCTGTATTTTTTTATTGATTTAAGCACTACAAACTAAAAATCCTAATTAAGACATTTGTAAAAAGCAAACATAATGTTAAATATGAGACCATGATACAGAGTTAAAACAAGAACTAAAAAAATATAAAGAAACTGCAGAACTCTAAAAATGAAAAAATACAAAATAATTTAAATGCATAAAAATGAATGCCTCAAAACATATATGCGAAAAATTATAAATTGGGCAGTCGGTGTATATAAATCTTAGCTAGACTCAAGGTGACTCAAATTGGAGCATGGCGAGTATATTAAAAGCTAGATATACTAAGTTTTAGAGGGACTTTCTTAGCACCTGAAAAAATTAAACATCACAGAGGAAGGATCCGAGATATCATAATTGCCATCTAGAATTTTAAGTTAGTTTAACAAAGCATTAAATACGAAAATAAAGGCACATTCTAGTCATTAACAATGATATACGATACGATGAGATTGGACTTTAAATGACGATGCTGTATATATAAAACAAAAAGGGCAGTAATTAAGGGCGTGGCAAAAAATTTTTTTAAATTTATTTATTCTAGGGCGTTACTGATGAAATTTTTTTTGGGTTTGTATTGGCTTCTACTTGGTTTAATGTAGTATGTATGTGAAAAAGAAAAAAGGGGCTTAATTTGGAGGCGTGGCATAAAAGTGAGCATATTAAAATCTATACATACGTAGTTTTATAAGGACTTTCTTGGACCGTCAAAAAATTGGACATTTGGGGGAAGGATCCGAGATGGCATAAGTGGCGCCAAGAATTTCAGGTCGGATTGAAAAGTCACCAAAGACAAAAATTTAGCCAATATCAAGCCATGAACAACGATATGCGATATGATGAGATCGGACTTTAAATGGCAGCGCTACATATAAAATACCAAAAGTGCTGTATTTTGGGGCGTGGCAAAAACAATTTTTTTCCTGTTTTAGAAACTTCATTGACATATCTTTCATTCTAGGGGGTGACTGGCACAACTTTTTTTTCGACCCACCCTAGTGCACACCCTGTGTTATGTTTGTTTATTTCTTTTTGTTTTTAGTTTCTTTATAGACTTCTTTATTTTTGTTTGTTATTTTTGTTTGTTTATAATATTCCAGTGTATGCTAGTTTTGTTTGAGCGTCATTTCAGTGAAGTGTTACTTGAAATAACTAACAAATAATCAAACTATTTTGAAATTTAGAAAAGATTTAAAGGTAAGTGTAAAAACATTGCTAACTATTATAGTTAATAGTTATATTATTATTCTATGAAAAACATATTTAATTCTTTTAGTGGCGGTTTAAAAAATGGATTCAGAGCCTGGTTCATCGCAAAATCCAACAGATACCCAACGTAGTAGTTTGCAACATTTGGTCTCTCATGATGTTTTTTCTTTTGGCGTGGCCTGTGAATTACCTGATATTAATCTGTCAACTAAACGAGATATATTGAAGTACTATTTTTTCTTGGCCGAACGTTCAAAAACCCAAAGCAAAATGTTTTCGTATAAAAGATTTACTCCCCAAGTAGCAGACAGATTCGTTAGAAATTTGGAATCAACTTAATATTGAACTTATACTCAAAGGTAGCATCATTAGAAAATTGAATAATTTGCTTGACGCATATAGTAATGCAGATAAACAACGAGTAAAACGCGCAACAGAATTCAAAAAATTTGTAGAATCAACAAACCAATTACTCAACATTGGAAAATGTAAATGCAACTTGAAACAAAATGACTGCTCATGTGGATCTATCCCAGAAAACTTAAAAGATTTCATGCGCGATCAATATAATGACAGAATACAAACGATACCGGAACACGATAGTGGAAGTGAAGAGACGATACCAACGACTATACCAACAATTCCAGTGAGCAACGATCCTACATACGAACCACATTATGACGAAATGGAAGTTGATGTGAGAGGAGGTTCAGAATTAGTTCTACCACCACAAACATACACTCCCAGATACAATACTAAAAACTATGCATTGATGTGTGACAGATTTGGTGTGCATGATAGAATGGGATCAGCATTGGCAACAGCTCTGATGGAGGACCTGGGCGTAAAAGATGCGCATGACAATCTTGTCATCATGGATAAAAGTAAACTTCGTAGAGAAAGAGAAAAATGGAGACAAGACGCACTTCGTAAGCGGTATGATGGCTCGAATTTGATATCATTTTCATTCGACGGCAGGAAAAATGATACTCTAACTGTAGAAAAAATTGATGAGAAGTTGCATCCAAGGATGCTGATTCTTTACCATTTTTCATTCTATTTTTTAGCTTTTATGTTTTCTTTTCAGGTGGTAACCGATTTTGAGGAAATAGCTTTGGAAAATATGCCTCCTGGTGATTTAAATCCAGAAGAATTATCTACTGATTCGAGGTACTTGATGTTAATGGCCAATGCAATTTCTAATGGTGCGGTTCCTGCGGACTTGTCTCACATAAAACCAGGGCCAATTGCACATTCTCGTTGGCTGACCAAAGCCAATAGATTATTACGGTTTTATGTGACAACTAATAATCCAACTGAAAATTTAAAAATGTATTTCAATGTTAAGTATTATAGCTCTGCCGCATACGGTAGTACATTACTTTTTAAATTTATTACTTGGACACGATTTTTACCACCGAATTTACTTGGAGTTGTAAATACAGTAATTCAAGATAATCCATATTTTGCACACTCAGAAAATATCTTGCTATCTATGTTGTTTAATGATAGAATGGAAAAACGAAACATTGCTATAAAGAAGATTTTACATTACCGAAGAGATATTGTCGACCCAACGGAACTTAGAGTTTATAAAAAATCTCTTATACACTTTAATTGTACGGAATATACAAATATGATTGATTTAAATGACGATACCATTTTATTCGAACCACCGTTTACGCAAAGTTATTCGTATGAACATTTGGAGGGATATTTAAATTACGAAGTGCCACCGTTCGATGATCCACAAATTCCTTTACACATTCAAGGAACGGAAAGACATGTCCAATTGCTGGCTGCCACTGCTAAACGAGTTGCAGGAAAGAATGTAGAAGGCGCTATGGCGACGACATTAGAGAGCCGTACGAAAACACCAAGACTTGAAAGCAAACAAGACTTTCAGAAAAAATAATGTTTTTTTTCACATTTTGTCTTTTACTACACTCAAATTTAATATTTTTTTTTGATAATAGGTTGATAGATACTTTATTATCTCTTAATTTGAATTTTTGTAGAAAAAAAAATAAAAAGGGGAAAAAAATCTAAAAGGTGGTTTTATGTGTTATTTTGTTTTAGCAATATCGCATGAATTAATCAACCGAATTCGATAAATTTGGGCTTAAACTCTTCGTTTTGAATTGTAAATTGAATTAAATAATGGTATGAGCCAAAAAAGATGGCCATGAAAGTAATATTCTTGGACAAAATCATGAAAAAAATGGAAAAATGGTCCAAAATTTGGACAATTCATGTACTATGATTATTAAAATATACATTTTATTGTATTAACATTTAAAAGGTATAAATATATATTATCGGAATAGATTGAACTAAATTCTTCATTAAAATGATATTATAGAGTATCAAACTAGAAAAAAAAACGTTAAAAATTATAAACATTGAGTAGCAGTAAAACTATCTACAAATACTTTTAGAAAATGCTTATTAAAAAGAGTTTTGGAAAACCAAACATGTTTGGTTTGGTTTTGTTTGGTTTGGTTAGTTGAGTCATCTTTATTAATGTAAAAAAAGTGTTGATTTTTTTATAATTCAGATTTTACAAGCCGTCCGATATATCGGACGCTATGCACAGCGCACCAATCTACATATATAAATAAAAACAGATTTTTTTAATCAAAATGGTTTTATTTATGTTAAAAATATGTTTACATATGAGCAAAATATATAAATGGCATATTTTATGTTGGAGAACCTATTAAATGGTATCCTATAAAACATTTAGGATGAAGGCCAACATTACATTTCAAACACATTTATTAGCACAGCGACGTTCTGTGCTTATGGGAAGAATCCAATGGTCTTTGCCATCATACTGTGTTGTGGATAAGGGCTTGTCGTGGTGGAGTTCCATATTTTACGAGTAGACTTGAGCTACATATCTTCTAAATGCAAACAAGGATTCCGTACCTTTATTGCAACCATTTTTCTAGCTAACAGCCAACCATTTACAACCGACACATCTAAAAATACGCAAAAATTGGCCACCACCATTTTTTTACACTCATACTTGTGCGAAGATTTGCAACAGCTTGATCGCATTTATCTACTCCGCCCATATGTTTGTTATAGCTGGCAATAATAGAAGGCTGAGGAACAGAAACTTTTGCTTTTTTTTCATTGGACCAACATGTGGCAGATGTTAACGTCCAGTTTTCAAAATTTGTTGCTGTTTGATCTTGACAACTTTTACTTTCCTGCGAAGTTAATTTTTTGAAAAATTCTGGATTTGTGAAGCTTGGTAGTTCTGTTTCCCAATGCAATATTTTCCTCTTTTTGGATTGAGACTTTTGTATTTCTTTTTTGTAGGAATCCCGTTAGGAAGATAGCGGTACATTATTGTCGCTATCGGTTTCATCATTCAATGTCTTTTCATTTGAAGATGTGGTTTCATTGGTATCGTCTCCCTTCCGAGCTTAACGTTGTACTTTGCAGTTGGTATGAAGCAAAGTGCGCCCCAAGCAGCAAAGGTTCCCCACGTGTTCATCGTCAGACTTGTCGCTGTCTTCATATGTTGCCTGGCCGCTCTGCTCAAAAGGTGGTTCTACATAAATTAAACGTTCTGTAGAGTCTGTTTCATCTTCACATTCTAAAATAGCTAATATTTCATGTACTTTCAAGCTAAAAAAAAATCAACAAATAATTACACTCAAAAGTTTGTAATGCATAACGTCCGATATATCGGACGCTTTTCAAAAACCACGTATAAAACTGAAAATAATAATTTTTGTCAACAAAAATGTTTGCTTCAATGAAGAAATAGAAATATTTTATAAAAGCGAAACTTTATTTTTTATTATTTATCGTTGAATTTAGCAAAATTATAAAATTAATCTTACCCTTTCTTCAAAATACTGCAACCGCGTTCAGATATTTTAAACAACGATAAAAAACAAATGTTAAATTTGTTTAATTCTTTACAAGCAATGTTGTAAAATTTCAACTTACTCCGAACTTTCTGCTACCATCAAATTCGCAAGAAATATTTTATTTTTTTTTATTGAAAATACGCAATTTACTGCCGTCCGATTAATCGGACCTTATGCTGTAATGGGTTAAAAGACATAAAGGCAAAAATAATTGAAAAAAACATTACTACCTGAACGAACTGAAGACAACTGAAGATGAAGTCTTGTGAAAAAAATTTTGTTTCTGGACCAAGCGCAACGGTGTTTAAAACACTACATTGAACTTTAAAAAACTGGCATAATTTGGCGCGAAACAATAAAATTACATTAATGCAACAATAAAACAAATTTTCTTACCCATCAACTATACTTACTGCGGCTTTGTTTGTGGCGAAACAAGATTTTGTTAGTGTTTTCCAAATAACTTTACCTACGTAAGAAAAGTGTTTTCAGCAATAAAAACCCATCGTCGCGAAACCAAATTACATACGAAGATGTTTTTTATTTCATTTTAAAGAGAATACTTAGAGCTCTGTCCGCTGTCTTCATTCCTTAAGGGGGCTCCCATACAAAATGTTCAATACAGACTAGAAATATATTGAAGAACTAGTCCCATAACTGCCCCAGAGTCGCTCCTAGTGGTGTATAATGTAGGAACGACCTCAATTAGTTTTTTTCCACATTTTCTAAAGACATACTGTTACGGATTTAAAAATACTTTTTTTTTACATTTGAATTTTACCCGGATATTTGTTCCCTCACCTAATAAATCTAAACATGCAATGGTACATGCAGAACTTTTTCTCTTGTACATAAATATGTATTTCAATTCTCCTAATTGCGTCATTGTATTCACGATACTTATGTATGTATGTATGTAAATAGTTTATTCTTGTTGGTAACAATTTTCATCCCGTTGTTAAATTCCCTAACACCAAAAGAAAAAAAAAATGAGAAAAAAGAATCAAGGAAAGAATAAAGAAACATTTTTTTTTGCGTAAAGTGGTCTGATTCTGCCGTTAGAAAAAGAACCTGTTTCAACATGGTAACAAATGTTCTAGATCTTTTTGTTTGCCATTTATGGTCATTTTGTTCTCTCTGTACTCTGGTTATTAGTGTTGGCATGAACTGCGCATGTCAATTTTTTTATTGCTTTAGGTGACCGTCGCTACAGTTATGATTGTTCTGCTCATCCCTCATTTTCGCTTGCGTACATACATACATACTCACATACTTGCATGCACTCTTCTCTCTCTCATGATAATGATGATGGATGATGCAATTGCAAAGGGAAAAAAATAATACATTTTGGAAATGCAATGGTATAAAGGGAACTACGCAGAACAAAGTTAGGCAGTTGATTTTTGGTAGTTGGAATAGCCGGTTGATTCTTTTGCGATCAGTGGTCTGCGCAGCATTTTAAAATAAAAACAAAAGTGCAAGTCAATTATTTTGAAAACCAATCTAATAAGTGCTAAAGCAAACTTTGTGTGTTAAATAAACATTTTTACCAAAGAAAATTTACCAAACGAAATAATTTGTTATAGTCGGGAAAAATAAAAATGTTAACATTTTCGTATAAATCTATTTTTGAAGGCAAAATAAAGTCATAAATTTGTGTATATAAAAAGAACCAAATAAGAAAACTAGTTAAGAAAGTAAATTAGTATTCATTTTTATCAATTAAAGACAAACAATGAGTTTTGTTTTTGTAAATCTAAAATGCGTTTTTAATGAATAAATAAAAAAATAATTTATCACTAAAAACTAAGCAACAAAATTAAAATGTTTCAACAACTAAAAACTAAGCAACAAAATTAAAATGTTTCAACAACTAAAACTTAAAATACATAAAAATGTTTGTCTAATTGTGGATATCAGTAAAAATCCAAGAAAAAAAAAAAAGACAAAATACAAGCTATACTAATGTCTAAGATAATACAAGATGTATACATTTTCCCGTAATTCATAAAATTATGCACCTATACTACAAAACAACTATAAATACTTTTACCAGCTGTAGTGCTGTGAAAACAACGTATTCCATAAAAAAAAAGGAAACAACATCAGCAGCAGCAACATTGATACGACATCGCCTAAGAGGAGACTTAGGAACCCTGTTCTAGGTTAGCGTAAGCATTATTCAAAAGGAAATGTAGTATAATATAAAACTTTAATTTGTTTAATAAATGAAGACTCAATTTTCCGGAAAAGCAAAAATAAATTGTTAAAGGTTAGGAAAATGATTGCTTGCTACTTGAAACAAAGATTATTGAAATTTATTGAAACTTAAAGGAAAACTCTCAAAAAAAGAAAAGGGGTGGAATCGTAAATAGATTAAAAAAAAAAAACAGTTTCTGTATCGAATAAGACATATTCTTTCGATTATTTAATAATTTTTATTTTCATTTCTGACAAGTGTCATTTTGTTTAAATTCTTTTTTTTTATTAATCAAAATGTTAATATTAAAATTTATCCGGATCAATGATCGCAGATTTTGTTAAACACTCCATTAAATTTGATTTATTTAATAGTTTTCATTTATTAAATTGCAATATAATTTATTAAGCCTAAGGTTTTTTATTGTTTTATATATAAAAAAAAGAAAAAACTAAATAACATTTATTTTAAATAACATTTATTTTTTTCCCCATTTATTTTGTTTTCATAAACAAAAACAAAGGAAAAATACCTTTTTGTAAATGAGAAAAAACCTTTTAGTTTCTAATCAAATTTCTTTTTTCGGTTAATTATAATTTTTTGGCCATTATTTTCAAATTCATGTTATTATTATTATCATAACAAATAAGATTCAATTTAATAAAACGATAATTATTATTGTTACAGTGAAATCCTTCTTATGCATAGTTAATAGGAAAACCAAACCATTATGAAATAAATATATTTCTTTGATTGAAAAGTAAAATGAATTCTTGATTTGTCTTTCCTTTGATGGATGCTAGGAAGAACCGGGCTATGGTAAGTAATAAGTGAGATAACGATTGTTTTGTAAACGGGACAGGTTCAATAAATTGACAGGCTGGTGTAGGGACTAGCGTACCCCTATATGGCACAACACCTAGCCATATCATCACTTATTGTGATGAATTCTCATTTTTAGACTTCCCAGCTTTTCCGTACGCTTGATTTTAGATTCCGGTATCTTTCCACAGTGGCACTTATGCATTTTTAGACTTTTTTTGATATTTGAAATTTTCTACATACCTCCAGGGTGTGAGGTATGTATATATGCTTACGCGTCAAAACTCGGGTAGGGAACCACATTTTCGCTCGTGAGCTAGCGGGTCAGCTTTATACCCCCCTTTTTACCGGTTTTGAATTTGTTATTTGATTTTTCTTAAAGTTATTTGACGGCGCGTAACATATATGGCGCCCAACGTAAATGCCAACTGTGGCATTGATACTTAACATTTTAAAATAAATCGTGCGTAAAGTAACATCAACGTAAGATAAACTAAAAGAAACGTAAAAATAACGCCAACGTAAAATAACATTAGCTTAAGTTAAGCCAACGTTAGGCAAATGTTATAATTTTACAGCGGGTTATTTATAAATTTTTCGCTTGAGATTTTTTTTTGAAGATTTAATTAAAGTAGACTTTCGGGAAATTTTAATGGGACGTAAGGACATGATTTTGGGGTAATCCAACACCTGAAATTTCATTCGCGACGGCCAAGAATTAAATTATCTACGGAAAGTTTTGTCAACAGCGAGTATTGCTTTCGTTGAAAATTCGCTTATTAAAAGTCCGAACTGACGACATCGAGTTGCGCGGTTACGTTGCGTTAGTAGACGGTTTTTAGGGAAGCTGTACGGAATCGAATTAATTTGTTAGAGTCCTTGTAGTAAATTGCCATCGGGTGGCAATACAAGTAGCAGAATAATTTAGTTCGGTTTTAATTCTCGCGATAACTTTGGGAAAACCTGGGAATTTTAAAAGATGGATTTTTTTTTATTGTTGATAAAATTCAATAGTTTTTTTTATCATTATTATATTACAAAACAATCGTTGCAGTTATCACGGCTGGTTCTTCCTGGCATCCAAATTTTTATGAAATTTTGAAAAGAAAAAAACACAAAAAATAAATAAGCTTAATTTGCGAGATACAATTTCTCTTACAAATTAGAAAAAAACAAGAAAATTTTTTTTATAAGGAAACATTTTAGAAAATATTTTTCCTGAAAATTTTAAAATTCAAAAAAAATTTTTTTTTATTTTTACAGAAGATAATTTTTTTTTTGAAACATTGAAAACTGAATTTAAAATTTCTTAAAATAAAAACATCAGTTATTTAAGCATTTGATCACAAATAATTTCTCCATGCTTCATTTTTTTTCAGCACTTTTGTGAATTTCTTTTACTTTCCACTAATTCAATCATTGATTTTTTCCTTTTGATTGCACATTTAAAAATCGCATTTTGAACCAATTTGTTTGACCTATCTTTTCTATTTTATTGTGTCTTTGGTGCATTATGCACAAGCCCACCACACGGCAAAGCACAGCTAAAAATTTATCGCGTAGCGTTTCCTACCCAAAATCAACTGGCTTAGCGGCGGGAGGTAGGGTACAATCGACCGTTAGTAGTTCGTCTTTGTCCAAAGGTAGAGGAAGGGGCTCAACTCCATCGGGGAGAAAATTGTCAGTAGATTCGCAGAGTAGCATAGCGGCATTAAGGGGTTCGTCTGTGTCCCGTTCACTTATTTCTGGCCCATCGGAAGAATCTGTCCGATCGGACCTTAAACCTCTTAGCTTATCTCTCACGGACTTAGACACTGTCTTAATTGAACCGTAACACCAAGTAGGGAAAACATAGAAATGGCCACGTCGGAAACAAGCCGTGAGGGTAATACACAACCTTCAAATGCGGACATAATGGAAAATTTAATGGCTTATTTCCAGGAAGCCTTGAGAAATACACAGGATGAGTTTAGGAGGGAATTTGGTGCCTTGAGGGAATCTGTAGGGCTAAATAGGAATGGTAGGGAAACTTCCGTCACACCGGGAACTAGTGATAGGACGCCTACTCTGGCAAACTCGTACTCCCACGTCTCCTCTAACGTAAATTTCAGACTAATGGATTGGAATGTGTCTTATAGTGGCGAGGGTAGCGTGTCAGATTTTTTGTTTAAAGTGGATACTTTAACTGCGCGATCTCAGTGTCCCCATTACCACCTAATGTCGAATTTCCATTTATTTCTGACGGGTAAGGCCGAAACATTTTATTGGGACTACATAAGACAAAACCAGAGGGCCACATACCCGATGTTAAGATCCGCGCTGTCTAGTGAATTTGGCACTTTAGAAAGTGACCATGAAATTTTGCTCAAGATCTCTTCACGTAAGCAACTCCCCAGGGAAAGCTATGACGATTTTCATTCATTTATCGTTCGCTTAAACTTGCGTTTAACAACCCCTATGTCAGATTCCTCCCTGATTGAGATAATAAAGAAAAATGTGCATGCAGACCTTAAGGTCATGCTATTTATTTCAACCCCAAGAGACTTGATTAGTCTTCGTGATTTAGCGAGGAAAGCGGAAAAGGTTATTTTGGAGAACAAATCAACTCCTCTTGGTAGACAGCGACAAGTTAACGAAGTTTCGGTAGAGCCAAGCTCTGAAGACGCAATCGCGGACTCCGATCCCCAAATTGAGGCCCTTAGAATAGGCAGAACCTGGGTAAAGGGTGATTATTCCAAAATCAAGTGTTGGAATTGCCTACAATTTGGCCATAGTTACATATATTGTCCCGACGAAACCCGGCATGTTTTCTGCTATAAGTGCGGACAAAGGGGGGTAACTACTCCTAATTGTAAAGGTTCACACGCGGAAAACAGGCAGCGGAGCGAGTGGGCGACCGGGGATGCTCGTTCCAAAGACTAAATCCCGAGTTTATATCCAGCAACGAGAGTAAGCCGTCACAGATGGACTTACCTCACAGGCTGGCCGGATCAGTCACTGATCTACCACCCAGACTTTCAAATTGCGTCAATGATCTACCACCAGATCTTTCAAATTGCGTTAATTATTTATCACCCAGACTTTCTGATAATGTCAATTATCTACTACCCAGACTGTCAAAACGTATCAATTATTTATTACCCAGACTTTCAAATTGTGTAATTTCCCGGAGAATCCTTAAGTGCAGAGAGCGCTACCGAAAAAGGAAAAAATATAAAAAACTTATCGAGACCACATGTTTGCCAAATCATTACGATGATAGACCTTTTGCTATGATAAAAATTTTTGATGAGGAGTTATTATGCCTTTTAGATTCAGGGGCTAACGTGTCAGTATTAGGGAAAGGTAGCTTGGATTTTATTAACAGAAATAATGTTCGTTTGGAACAATTTAAAACTTTTGTCTTGACTGCCAACGGGTCGAAAAATGAAGTAATGGGGTATTGCAAACTACCTGTTACGTTTAAGGGGGTTACAAAAATCATAACATTTTATATTGTACCGAACTTATCTCAACTCGGGTATCTTGGCATAGATTTTTGGAAGGCGTATGCGCTTGCTCCTCAAATATTTTCAAATTTGTCCTGTATGGAAATTGTTGCCAAACCTGATGCAAATTGTCATGAGCTTAACCCAGAGCAGAGATTGCGACTTGAAGAAGTCATTTTAAATTTTCCTTCCTATGAAAAATTAGGACTTGGCTGTACGCCTTTACTTGAACACCACATTGACACGGGGGATGCTTTACCTGTTAAGCAAAAACATTATCCGCTCTCACCCCCTAGACAGGAAGAAATTTATAAAGAACTTGACAGATTGTTAGCACTTGGTGTTTTAGAGGAATCAAATTCTCCTTGGTGCAGTCCCATAGTATCTGTTCGCAAGCCTGGAAAAATCAGACTTTGCCTTGACTGTAGGAAATTAAACTCGCTCACCAAGAAGGATTCGTACCCGCTACCCCACATCAACGGATTGCTTAGTCGTTTAAAAGATACACACTTCATCAGTGGCATTGATCTGAAGGATGCATTTTTCCAGATAAGATTGTCCGAGTCCTCTAAGGAAAAGACAGCATTTGCTGTACCGGGTAGATCCTTGTATCAGTACAAGGTAAGGCCTTTTGGCGTTTGCAATGGGCCTCAGACAATGAGCCGTCTGATGGACAGGGCAATCCCAGCTAGGTTAAGGGAAAATGTATTCATTTACCTTGACGATCTTCTTGTGTGTAGTCATGATTTCGATACTCATCTTAAATTGCTTTCGGAGGTTGCGTTCTGTTTAAAATCTGCGGGGTTAACAATTAACGTGGGCAAGAGCAAATTTTGCCAACGCGAAATAAAGTATCTCGGTTATCTCATAGGCGGTGGGAATTTGAAAGTTGACCCGGGGAAAGTTGAAGCGATTACTCAATTTCCCATTCCCAAGACACCTCGACAGGTAAGACGTTTTATAGGCATGGCAAATTGGTATCGGGCATTTATTAATAACTTTTTTGATCTCGCGGGCCCAATGACAGATTGTTTGCGTAAATCAAACATACCTTTTCGCTTGTCGCCTGAGGCTATTGATTCTTTCGAAAAACTTAAATCAGCTTTGTCAAATGCTCCGTTGTTGGTTCAACCAGACTTCAGTTCGTGGTTCAGTGCGATGCTTCACGCATTGGCGTAGGTGGCGTTTTGTACCAAGGGGGCGAACGACCAATCGCATTTGTATCTCAAAAGTTGAATAGGGCACAGCGAAACTACACCGTAACGGAGTTAGAATGTTTAGCGGCCATTATTTGCGTCAAACGGTTTAGACAATATATTGAGGGACTCCCTTTTAAAATCATAACTGATCACTCCAGCCTTCGCTGGCTCTTGAGCCAAAAAGACCTCAACGGTAGACTTGCCCGCTGGAGTTTGAAACTTCAACATTTCGATTTTGTAATGGAACATAGAAAAGGTTCCCTAAATATTGTTCCTGATACACTTTCCAGGTTTGATACCGATGAAATAAACTTAAATTGTAATCCACCCGAAATTGACCTTTCTTCACCCGAATTTAACAGTCCCGAGTATAACGGACTAAGAGAACAGATACGCCAAAATGGCGAAGCTTTTCCCGACCTGTGTCTAAACGACGACCTTATTTACAAGAAAATTAATTTCCGGAATGGCTTGGACGAAGAAAATTTATGGAGGTTATGGCTACCAGAATCTTTGACCATGAAAACGATTAGACTAGCTCATGAGGAGGGATGTCATAGCGGTTTTAACAAAACCCTCTTTAGAATCAGGCAGAAATACTTCTGGCCACAAATGGCACGGGATATTAAAATGTATATCCAAAATTGCGACGAGTGCAAAATTATAAAACCTGTTAACCAGACCCTACGTCCGCCCATGGGGAATCAGTTCCAAACCAACCGCCCTTTTCAAAGATTGTATTGCGACTTTTTGGGACCATACCCGTGTTCTAAGTCAAAAA
This sequence comes from Pollenia angustigena, assembly GCA_930367215.1. NCBI lineage: Eukaryota > Metazoa > Arthropoda > Insecta > Diptera > Polleniidae > Pollenia > Pollenia angustigena. The sequence goes on along the minus strand of OV884059.1, from coordinate 53,252,388 downwards.
ACTGCCAGCTTTTCATTGTAGTCGATCATATGACAAAATTTTTGTTTTTAAAGCCCATGAAGACGGCAACCACAATTAATGTAATAGATTTTTTTCAAAATGAAATTTTCTGCACTTTCGGTGTACCACAGTTCGTACATACCGACAACGCAAAGCAATTCACCTCAAAAGAGATGAAGGAATTTTTCGAGCTTCACGGCATAACCCATATCACCACGGGATTCTACTCGCCACAGGCAAACGCCTCAGAAAGGGCAAATCGTGAGGTAATTTCTAAAATTCGCTATTTCCTTAAAGACCATTCAGACCACACCAATTGGGATCGGGGAATACCGAAGATTTTGCAAATTTTGAGAAGTGATTTTCATGCGGCCATAGGGTGTTCGCCCTACTATGCGGCTTTCGGCCAAAATATGATTCTAAACGGATCAAGTTATACAATTTTAGATCGTGTAAACATGCTTCGGGATGACACGCCGATTGAAAGAAATGACAAACTACAGCTTATTCGAGACAAAATTAATACAAACCTTGATAAAGCCCATGAAAAAGCGTGTAGGACATATATTCTGAGGACCAAACCGATTAACTTCATCGTCGGCCAAGAAGTATTTAGAAAAAATCACTCACAGAGTGACTTTAAAAAGGGCCTTAACGCTAAGTTCAATCCTAAGTTTGTAAAATGCAGGATCAGGAGCAAAATTGGGAATTCCTTGTATGAAACCGAAGACCTCCAGGGGAAGTACGTCGGTAAATTTCATGCCTCTGACATACGACCTTAGTTCAAACTTATTTTATCGTATATTGCCCGGCTTCGTGGGTCGAGCCACACGTTGTACATCTCGTTTATTTCCTGCAGTTATGTTCGCGCCTAAATCCTGCCTGTTCAAACCTTATATCGGTGATCTTGATTTGAAGCAGGTTTGTTACGGATTTAAAAATACTTTTTTTTTACATTTGAATTTTACCCGGAAATTTTTTCCCTCACCTAATAAATCTAAACATGCAATGGTACATGCAGAACTTTTTCTCTTGTACATAAATATGTATTTCAATTCTCCTAATTGCGTCATTGTATTCACGATACTTATGTATGTATGTATGTAAATAGTTTATTCTTGTTGGTAACAATTTTCATCCCGTTGTTAAATTCCCTAACACCAAAAGAAAAAAAAATGAGAAAAAAGAATCAAGGAAAGAATAAAGAAACATTTTTTTTTGCGTAAAGTGGTCTGATTCTGCCGTTAGAAAAAGAACCTGTTTCAACATGGTAACAAATGTTCTAGATCTTTTTGTTTGCCATTTATGGTCATTTTGTTCTCTCTGTACTCTGGTTATTAGTGTTGGCATGAACTGCGCATGTAAATTTTTTTTATTGCTTTAGGTGACCGTCGCTACAGTTATGATTGTTCTGCTCATCCCGCATTTTCGCTTGCGTACATACATACATACTCACATACTTGCATGCACTCTTCTCTCTCTCATGACAATGATGATGGATGATGCAATTGCAAAGGGAAAAAAATAATTCATTTTGGAAATGCAATGGTATAAAGGGAATTACGCAGAACAAAGTTAGGCAGTTGATTTTTGGTAGTTGGAATAGCCGGTTGATTCTTTTGCGATCAGTGGTCTGCGCAGCATTTTAAAATAAAAACAAAAGTGCAAGTCAATTATTTTGAAAACCAATCTAATAAGTGCTAAAGCAAACTTTGTGTGTTAAATAAACATTTTTACCAAAGAAAATTTACCAAACGAAATAATTTGTTATAGTCGGGAAAAATAAAAATGTTAACATTTTCGTATAAATCTATTTTTGAAGGCAAAATAAAGTCATAAATTTGTGTATATAAAAAGAACCAAATAAGAAAACTAGTTAAGAAAGTAAATTAGTATTCATTTTTATCAATTAAAGACAAACAATGAGTTTTGTTTTTGTAAATCTAAAATGCGTTTTTAATGAATAAATAAAAAAATAATTTATCACTAAAAACTAAGCAACAAAATTAAAATGTTTCAACAACTAAAAACTAAGCAACAAAATTAAAATGTTTCAACAACTAAAACTTAAAATACATAAAAATGTTTGTCTAATTGTGGATATCAGTAAAAATCCAAGAAAAAAAAAAAGACAAAATACAAGCTATACTAATGTCTAAGATAATACAAGATGTATACATTTTCCCGTAATTCATAAAATTATGCACCTATACTACAAAACAACTATAAATACTTTTACCAGCTGTAGTGCTGTGAAAACAACGTATTCCATAAAAAAAAAAAGGAAACAACATCAGCAGCAGCAACATTGATACGACATCGCCTAAGAGGAGACTTAGGAACCCTGTTCTAGGTTAGCGTAAGCATTATTCAAAAGGAAATGTAGTATAATATAAAACTTTAATTTGTTTAATAAATGAAGACTCAATTTTCCGGAAAAGCAAAAATAAATTGTTAAAGGTTAGGAAAATGATTGCTTGCTACTTGAAACAAAGATTATTGAAATTTATTGAAACTTAAAGGAAAACTCTCAAAAAAAGAAAAGGGGTGGAATCGTAAATAGATTAAAAAAAAAAAACAGTTTCTGTATCGAATAAGACATATTCTTTCGATTATTTAATAATTTTTATTTTCATTTCTGACAAGTGTCATTTTGTTTAAATTCTTTTTTTTTATTAATCAAAATGTTAATATTAAAATTTATCCGGATCAATGATCGCAGATTTTGTTAAACACTCCATTAAATTTGGTTTATTTAATAGTTTTCATTTATTAAATTGCAATATAATTTATTAAGCCTAAGGTTTTTTATTGTTTTATATATAAAAAAAAAGAAAAAACTAAATAACATTTATTTTAAATAACATTTATTTTTTTCCCATTTATTTTGTTTTCATAAACAAAAACAAAGGAAAAATACCTTTTTGTAAATGAGAAAAAACCTTTTAGTTTCTAATCAAATTTCTTTTTTCGGTTAATTATAATTTTTTGGCCATTATTTTCAAATTCATGTTATTATTATTATCATAACAAATAAGATTCAATTTAATAAAACGATAATTATTATTGTTATGCATAGTTAATAGGAAAACCAAACCATTATGAAATAAATATATTTCTTTGATTGAAAAGTAAAATGAATTCTTGATTTGTCTTTCCTTTGATGGATGCTAGGAAGAACCGGGCTATGGTAAGTAATAAGTGAGATAACGATTGTTTTGTAAACGGGACAGGTTCAATAAATTGAAGGGTACCAGCCTGTCATAGGGTGATGTAGGGACTAGCGTACCCCTATATGGCACAACACCTAGCCATATCATCACTTATTGTGATGAATTCTCATTTTTAGATTTCCCAGCTTTTCCGTACGCTTGATTTTAGATTCCGGTATCTTTCCACAGTGGCACTTATGCATTTTTAGACTTTTTTTGATATTTGAAATTTTCTACATACCTCCAGGGTGTGAGGTATATGCTTACGCGTCAAAACTCGGGTAGGGAACCACATTTTCTCTCGTGAGCTAGCGGGTCAGATTTATACCCCCCTTTTTACCGGTTTTGAATTTGTTATTTGATTTTTCTTAAAGTTATTTGACGGCGCGTAACAATACTTGCCCTTTGTCTCCACTTCTTAGGGGCTCCCATACAAATACATATGTTTTATGAAATTCTTAAATGAATTAAAATTTTTCATCTTTTGGAATAAAATCAAAATCTGTTAACAGATTTTAATAATTTATGGCTTGTTTGGTTTGCAACTACGTTTTTTATATGTATGTCTGAAAAAAATAGAAGCATAGCTTAATTTTCCAAATTTTTAAAAATTTTGAAATCGTGCTAAAAAATTTTTTTTTTTTTAAATTATGTCTCCAAAATGACTGCGCATTCGGTTTTTTTTTAGTAATTTCAACATCCTAAACCGATTTGGATTTCCGCGAATATATGTTGTGCAAACTCCTACATTTTTGGAAAAAACGGCATATCTTGAAAACAAGAGCTAACCTAAAAAAAAAAGGTTAGTGCCACCGGATTCAGCGTGCACCAATTAAAACAGGTTAAAACGCCAGGTGCCCGGCTTGTATGTTTTTTGCAACTAGCACAGTATGCTTATTGCTCAAAATTACAACATTTAATTTCTATTTTAAGATTATTTTTTAAAAGTTGCGAAAGAAAGATATTATAGAGCAATTCCATATGAAAGCGATCACCTTTTGGACGACCCCTCTCTGATTTTAAAATAAATAGTCTCAATCGATTGCCCAGCAAAAAATGTACCGACATATTTTTTTTTATTTTTATAGTGACTGGTTTAGTGGTGGTGTACACCACTGTCATGTGAAAAATTGAAGAATTCTTCATAAGGGACCTCATTGAAAGTTGTTTTAAAAAAACTACTAAAGCGATCGCAACGAGTGATAGCTCGTTGGAGAGGTATTGAATCAGGCTTTAATTGAAAAATAAAATTTTCCTAATTTTTCTTAGAAATTTACCTTTAAATTTTCCCATGAAAATTAAATTTTCCGATTTTCCACAGAAGCTCCTAAATGTTCCGGCTAATTTTTTTTTTGGATTCCTCATAATTTTTGCTTTAAGAATCAGCAATAAAAAAATGGGCCCCGACTCCTTGTTTGGACAGGAGAAGAGCATTTAAGAGACCACCTTGTTAAAAATACATTTTAAAAATTATTTTACAGTTAAAAATACATTTATGAAGAAAAAATCTTTCTTATTTTGCTGCTTATACTTAATTACAATATTTATTAAAAATTTCAATTGTCTTGGCATCATTATAAAATTAAAGTAACTTTAAATTTAGCACGTCGGCAGACGAAGCGTACCGCTTTACATTAATTGACATATCAGAAATATTTGGTATGAAGCAATGAAACTTTTGCGTTCCAGTTATAGTTTTGACATTATTATATCTGTTTTGAATTCGTCGCTCAATGGCATCGTGTTCTTTTTGAGTGCATAAAACTGTGTTAATGGCAATTTCCTTGCTTTGAATCCACGAAAACAAATGTTGTACATTTAAGATCTGGTCAGTATATGGCCTTTGCAAACTTGCCTTAGTCGCCATGCGTTTTAGGGTTCCCCCTAACGCATCGCATGGGCCCTTACCGTGGGACGTCGCGAAAAAGTGCCACTCGACCTTGCAGTTTTGTTCTTCTTCAATTATGCAAAGACTGTAAATTTTTTTTATTCTTGTACTGAGAAGCCGCGCCGTCTGAGAAAAACGTTACTTTGTCGATTGCATCGAATTTTGATCTTAAGAATTCAAACAGTTTCATTTGAAATAAATAAACGGACACATAATTATGAGCTAAACTCTCCGCGACAACAACAAGGCTTACGGTCTGTAGTTCGTTATCTTCATTTTGGGCTAATTTCTCCTTACTTTCCTTTAGAAATTTCGATTGCATCTCGGATATGAAATGGTGCGCCTTCAGTTCATTCAACTTGAATCCGAATTCCTCGATGAATTCCGGAATCTACTTTACCACGGTCTCAAGGGAACATCTGCCGCTGCTAATTATCCACTGTTTGAAATGCACTTCCTGAATTAACAGCTGTTCAAACTTTTCCGCCAAATATCGTCAATCTTCGGACAATTGTCGCATTTGGACAGATGACAATTTTCCGTGGGGTATGCGCACAACGACTTCGACAGGAGGTCCCTATATGTTTCAATTTCACCGTGAAATACTTTCAATTTCTTGCACGGAAAGAAAATTAATTTGATGTTTTGATGAAACATGCAAACGCAGACTGAATGCGTTCCGTGCCTGTATAATGCCAGCACGCATTCTTTTGGTCGTAGGATGGCAAACTTAGAAAATCCCACTTTTTCTGCTGGGTATTTCTCATTGAACTGATGGTATGCTTCGGATAGATTACATAATAATAATCTGCGCTGCTTGTGTACTTTTTCTCCATCTTCACGTGTGATAACATAGTCACGTGTACCTGGGCAGGCGCGGCTGTTGTCATCATTGTAGTAAAAATCTTGAATCAATTTCACCGTTGCTTCGCTGAGGGTCCTTGAGCCAAATTTCTTGGTGGGAGTCGCCAATATGCCCTTCTGTCGAACTAATTCTTTGCTTCTTCTCGCGATGTAAAAAGATGTTTGAAACTGTTCAGAAATCTTGCGTATAGACCATTATTGAGGCAGCACAGATAAAATGAGATATTTCTCCGGAAAAGTGGTCGCTAAATTGAATTTTCTTTTCAACTGCTCAATCATTTGTTTGCCGTCATCAACGTCATCTGCTTGACTGCATTCGTTATCAGAGCCTTCATCAAATATTGTCGCGATTGCACTCATAACCTTGCCTTTTTTCTCTTTCCTGTATGTTTCACTTCGCAACTTTCTTTTTCTAATAGGCGTTTCACCTGAAGTGGTAATAGCCTCATTCAAAGGACTCAAAGACATATTGACCATCGGAATGTCTGCCTCACTATCAGATGAAACATTTTGTTCACTTGTCATTTCACTCTCGGATTGTGGCTGCATTTGCTTGTTGAGACAAATCGATTTTACACTTGGGGCAAATGAATTCTGCTTCTTCACCGTATTGTATATTTAATTCATTCATGTATCGCTTCGAAACACCAGTTAAAATTTATTCATTTTACTTTAAATTGTCTTTACAGCTTCACTCTTTACTTTACAAAAAAAAAAACACTTTAACACTTTCACGTTTAGTATTCAACTGAAATTTGACTCAGAGTGTGTGAAGTATTTATATTTATTTTTTGGTAAACCATAGGTAAAAAAAATAAGCGATATTTGCTTTTCTTTAATGGAAAATTTGCGTGAACTACTGGTCATAAAATGTTTTTTAAAGAGGGACTTAATTGGTTACTGCCAATAAGCCGACCACAGGTCATAAAATGTTTTGCAAATTTTTTAAATTACCAGGTAATAAATATCTCGCCATATTTATGGAAAATTCTTTTTTTTTGACTTGTTTCTGCACGTGTCATTTTAGGCGAAATATTTATTACCTGGTAATTTGAAAAATTTACAAAACATTTTATGACCTGTAGCCTCAGTCGGGTTTGGTGTGCCATTACATGCCACTGCTGCTATTATCCATGGATTTATGGCCGATCTTGTGAAGGCAGGCAGACCATATTCACTACACACCCAACTTGGGGCTCTTAAAAAAAAATTGATTTTTTCTTCATAAATGTATTTTTAACTGTAAAATAATTTTTAAAATGTATTTTTAACAAGGTGGTCTCTTAAATGCTCTTCTCCTGTCCAAACAAGGAGTCGGGGCCCATTTTTTTATTGCTGATTCTTAAAGCAAAAATTATGAGGAATCCAAAAAAAAAAAATTTGCCGGAAAATTTAGGAGCTTCTGTGGAAAATCGGAAAATTTAATTTTCATGGGAAAATTTAAAGGTAAATTTCTAAGAAAAATTAGGAAAATTTTATTTTTCAATTAAAACCTTTCCAACGAGCTATCACTCGTTGCGATCGCTTTAGTAGTTTTTTTTTTAATCAACTTTCAATGAGGTCCCTTATGAAGAATTCTTCAATTTTTCACATGACAGTGGTGTACACCACCACTAAACCAGTCACTATAAAAAAAAAAAAATATGTAGGTACATTATTTTTTGCTGGGCAATCGATTGAGACTATTTATTTTAAAATCGGAGAGGGTACGTCCAAAAATTTGCCAATTTTGATCGTTTTCATATGGAATTGCTCTATATAAAAAAAAAAAATCAGCGAAATAAGAAAATAAGTTTTTGACTTAGTCCGTTTTTAAAATTTAGTATTTTGCAGATATTACATTTTTCAAAATGACGTAAAAATCATTTTCGTATGTAAAGTAGTTTTCGAGATATTGAAGAAATACGCTTAACACATTTGGCTAATTCGGCGAAATTAACATTTTGAGTAATTTTTTTTTCGTTCATATATCGTCGTTGCTCCGACAAAATCAGCTATGTGTTTTTTCAGGAGACCAGAAAACCGTTTTGAACAAATTTTAACATTGCTTTAAGTATTTCGTGAAATGAAACTCGACTTATTGGCCATTGGACAACTATAACAATTTTTTTTGAAAAACTACACAACTCATTTTATTGGAGCATCTTCTATATACATACATATATAAAAATAAGTTGCATTGTGTTAGTAATTGATGTTCTCTGAAATGCGTTTTGTTTCTGTAAAGTTCACATGGAAGGTGACGTCAATACCACGGTTTTTATTAGTGTCCGACCGAACGCACTTTTTGAGACCGAACCCAAACTTTTTGTTAATAAATCTGAACAATTGTACTTTTTTAATGTTTTTATTTAAAACAAAATAAAATTTCGGTAAATGATTATATTTACACTTCTGGATGGATGCAACATGAAAAGATAAATTGCAATTTATAGCATTCAAAACAATTTTATAACTAAACAAGTAAGAGTGCTATATTCGGCTGTGCCGAATCTTATATACCCTTCACCATTGTGGGAGCAGAATACAGAGCAACTAGACAAAAACTAAATAATTTTTACATATGTATACATACATATTTATAATACTTTAAACTTCATTATAAATTAAATTTAAAAAGCGAAAACTGGTAAATATTTTTTTAAAATCGTTTTTAGAACATAAAAAAAATAAAAATTAAAAAAAAAAATTTTCTTTTAAAAAAAAACAAGATTCGAACCAGAGAACTCACAGTTTCTAACTTAACACACCCCCTAGACAACTAAACCATGAAGGAACGTTGTTTGAATATCATTAAAATGAAAGATGGCCCGTTTAATGTTCACTGTGTTGAGTTGTAATTACTTTTGATGTGTTTGTTCACCACAATAGCAAAGTTGTAAACCATAAAACTTATTTCAGTTGTGAACCGAAATATGGAAATATATTCATATATTTTTGGGGAGTTTTTAAGTAGCAAAAAAACACAAAAATTCCTAGTTTCGATTTGTTAAAATAATTTCGTTTATTATTTCGATGAAATAATAAAGAAGGATGATAACGAAAATCATATTGAGCATTATGCTAGTATATGTAAACAAATGTGAAGGGGGGGGAAGAGACGGACAACCGGATTTGAACTTCGCTTTTCATAAGGACCCAGAATATATATACCTTATAGGGTGTAGGATCAATATTGTGGAACATACAAACGGAATGACAAAGTTATATATACCCTCTTACCTTCGGTGAAGGGTATAAAAAGAGTAATTTTTGGGGATTCAGTATTTCGGTTATAACTCAGCCATTTTTTAACCGATTTTGCAGATTTATATACCGACGCGTTAAAGAAGAAATTTACCATTTACTTTAGTTATAAAGCTTGGACTCGGGAAGATCTATGGTTCCCGAAAGTGGGTATTTAAAAAATAATTTTGGTCATAACTTTTTTGTATCTGAACCGATTTTCCCGAGTTATTTATAAAATATGTTTTACTTAAAATTATATATATTTTGATATATAAGTCATATCCATAGGACATATGGCAGCCCTAAAATTTAGGTTTTCATACAATTTTTAATTTTTTTTGTACGGGAGGTACCACGCCCACTTCTCCAATCCCGCCCACATTTTGTAGGATGGTGTGTATTGGCAACCTAAATGTGTGTGTACCTCTTGCCGTTCTCAAGGTATGCAGAAATTAAAAAATACAACAACAACAAGGGATTTTTGGAAAAATTTAGAGGTAGTCGTGGTTTTTTGCTCATATCTCCGTCGTTTTTGGACCGATCTGGCTGAATTTCAATAGGAAACTTAAACGGAGTATATGTGACATAAATATATATCAACCTAGTCCACATCATTTCTGGGGTTTTCGGACATATTTCAACATACACACGGACAGACGGACAACCGGATTTGAACTTCGCTTTTCATAAGGACCCAGAATATATATACTTTATAGGGCGTAGGATCAATATTGTGGAACATACAAACGGAATGACAAAGTTATATATCGTTAGCTAAAATGCAAAAGGACGTAACTAACAAAAATATAATTTTACAGGAGAAGCAAAAAACTTTATTAAATGAAAACTATAAACATGTCAGAAAACATGCGTTAATGGGTCATCCATGGAATTTTTTAAACAGTTTTCAAAGGAAACCATTTCATTATATTTTGTTGAAAAAAAAAATGAGTAATTGCGTAGTTTCTCATTTATAAAATAAACACACTTGTAGTTACGTCCCTTTGTTTTTTGTTAATAAAAGCGCAATTTTTGATCCCAAGTGTAAAATTTTGTGTAGACATGTAGTTCAATGGCATTTATAATAATCAATCAAAAACACGATTTTGAATTTTTTGTTAGTTACGTCTTTTTGCATTTTAGCTAACGATATACTCTTACCTTCGGTGAAGGGTATAAAAATAATTAGTAATTGCTTTTTTTTAGACAAAAAATGAATAATAGAGTTCAAGTTTAAAACAGTATACAATAGGTCTACAACTTTTTCACACTTTTTGCGAAAATCAAAAATGGTATAGTATAGTCGTGTAGAACATTAAAAGTTATTAATAAAAAATATGATAATTTTTTCGGATTGTTAAAAAGTTCACGCACACTGAAAGAATTTTCTTCGCAATACCAATGAATTTTGACATTAATCCCATGAAAAATTGCATTAAAAAGGAACCTATGCAGTGCTTCGTTGGATCAATGAAACCTGTTTCATTAAAAGGATTTTGTGAAACATTACATTAGATCTATGAATATTATTCATTGGATGAATTTTTTTTTTTTTTTTTATTTTTTTCCGTCTCTGGCGGGAATCGATCGCGCAACCTCGGTGCTGATAGACTTGCTTACTACCAGCTAGCCTACCGGGGCAGTGTAGTTTTTGGATAAAAAAAACTTGTTTTTTACTCAATTAAGAGCGTAAATATGAGATATGTCCATAACAACAATAAAAACGTTGATTGAAAGTGAATTGAAAGTTTTTGTTACATTACTATAATGACATTTTTATTGTTATAATGAAAATTTATGAAGGCAATTACTAAAATATGTTGCTTTTATAAAAAAAGTTTTGATTTCATAAATTTAATGGCATACATATAACATTAGATGTATGAAATTATTAAATCTAACATTTTTTAATTAACAATTAAACATTTTTTTAAGGAAACTATAACTTTGTATTAATTTATGAATATATGTAGTTATGTTTGTATATTGTTTTTTATGTTCCCAATTAAAATTTTTTGTTTAACTTGGACAAACTTAAGTTTTCATATATCCAATGAAAATTTTTAACGTACTTACGAAATCTAATGAACCGATTTTAAAGAAAATACTTCATTATAACTATGAAATTCCATTTAGACAATGCAAATTTTCATTTACCCAAGGAAATTTTTTTTATGAAAATTATTCATTAAATATATGAAGCATTTTTCTTTCAGTGCAGGGATCGGGTTGTAGTTTGAAAACAACCATTTTATCGCACGGAAATTTTAAAAATATTCACCTGATATTTGTATATATTAATATACGTATCACTTAAATGCTATTTTGGAATTTATCCACTGCTTTAGATTTAAAAATTTTCGGCTTACAATTCATCGCGGTTCCAATTTTCATAGAAGGTTTTATAAATTTGCTTCCCTGCGTGAGTTTTTTTTTCGCAAAACGACGGGAGACATTTCATGTCTAAAACATTCTGGGCACTATGCAAATAATTTGGATATAGTCCTAGTATACATATTAGAACTCAAACCTCTACATTGTATTTTTTGAATTCGTTGGGGTGTATTTTCTCTGTGGCGTTTAATATTGCCGGTAGTTGTTTGCTTGGCAATGAACTCCCCATTGACATTTGTTTGGCGCAACATTTGCATTAACGCTTGCTAATTTCTTTTTTTTTTCAAAAAAACTCCAAAATGGATTGGATGACATTTTTATCTGGAACAAAGTATACTATAAAGTTTGGTTTGTGGTTCTCCCAAAACTATAGAGTATCTTACCATTCGCAGAATATAAATAGAGAGTATTTTTTCCAAATAAAATTTAACCGTTTTTTTTTTTGTTGTATTTTTTACCGTCTTCTAAAAATTACACTTAGTCCCAATTTCCACAATGCAAGTCTTATTGATAAACTTATCACATTTTCTTCTTTGAATCAGCTTCGGCGTTTTCACGAGTCAAGTCTTATTATTTATCTGTTATTCCATTTGTATGAATGTATTTGTGCGTTTTGACATTTCGCACACAAAAAATCACACAGGCTACGAAATTAACTTTGTACAACGAAATTAAATTTGAAAGATAATTGTCAAAATAGACCTGCTGAAAATTACGAATGAGAAAACAAAACGCATATGACGAGTACAGCAAGCTCGTTTCTTTTCCCCTCGTCACTCTCGCCTACAAAGTAACAAGCTGATCAATGAGCCAATTTAGACTAGACCAGGCATTTCCAAAAATTTGTTGGTTCTGTATTAGTGAGTACCAGAGAGTAAAAAAATTGAGAGAATGCATTCATTTACAGCCGAAATGAAATGTTAGTAATATATTTTATAAGTTGTATAACACAAAGGTACAAAATTAAAAATTTTTTGTGTTGATAAAAAATTTGTAGCAATTCTTTACCAATTCAATGTCGCTGATTTTAAAACTGCACTTTTTTTTTTATTCGGAAGCTTTTTGACTCTAAATCAGTTTCAAATATCTTATTAAACAATTGTAAAAAAATTAAAGATTGCACGCAAATCACAGCTGATAGAAAAAAGTGCAGTTTTAAAATCAGCGATATTGAATTGGTAAAGAACTGCTACACATTTTCTAGCAACACAAAAAATGTTTAATTTTGTTCCCTTGTGTTATACAACTTATAAAATAAAATCTTCTAAATTTATACTTTCGTAATAGAAGAATGCTTTTCAAATGGGATGAACTTAATTTATTACGTTACTTGGAACAAATAAAATTTAAATCTGAAAAAATTTGTTCGCATAGTTAAGTAGTGCCGAATAAAGAGAGGCACTTAAATGAATTTTTTTTTAGTTCAGGATAGAACTCGCCATTCAAATCTTTCCAGACCTCTACAATATTATTTTCGTCTGGAGCATTTACTTCGCTTCGTAGTATGATTAGTTCTGATTGAATATCAAATTCGTAGCTGCTTACATCGCAAATTCTTGAAAGCTGCGTTGAAAATTATTGAAAAGTGTTTCAAATATTTCGGCATATTCATATCTTTTGTCGATTTCGAGATTTCTATAAACATGTGAAGTTTTTGGAAAATTGGAAAAATCACAAGTTTTAATTTGATGCTACATATTAATCGTGTGATTATCATATACATACACATATATTAAATTTTTCCGGTAATTTAGCACAAATATTTAAATTTTTAATATTTTAAATGGTTGTTTAACTTAATACTAATATACTTTCGTTGATGATACGTATTTTTGTTTCTGAAAATTACAAATTAATATAAGGTAACACACACAACTTAGAATACAATATTTTTTCCTTAATAATATATCGGTTAACGCATTTTTATTTGAAATATTAAAAATTGCTTTTTAATCTCACATTATTACCATTTTACAAAGTTCTTTGCTTTGCATGTAAACTTATGAAATGTTACATTATTCTACATTTTAGTCTTAAAATTTAAATAAAAATTGCATGCAAGGCATTGTTTGTTACCAAAAGCATTTTTTACCGCACAATATTTTTTGAGTGTAAGCTGAAACAAAATAATAAGCATCCGCCAGACATGTACAATTGTCGAAGTCACATCGACGACTGAATTGAAGAGCATAAAAATATGTGTTAGTAGTGGTGTACACAATTGTGCAAAGAAATGGAAATCCCTGGACTAGACTAATTTTTAGTCGGATTAACTTTTGTTCTTTCCAAACTACACGGGATTAATTATTCTGGCATAAAATTGTATACGTACACGCAGCTTTGTATGTGTTAGTATTTTTTTATATTCATGTTTACACGACGGCGAACAACTAACGATTAAAATCGCTCTGCAAAAAACACTGAACCTGCCCTGTCGGAAACTGAGTTAACTTAAAATTAACTTTAAGCTAACTATTTCGCAACTAGGGCTAACTGACACTTGGATTACTTTTCAATGTAAACAACTAACTATTTTAACATTGCGATGTCCTAGGAAGTAGTCAATTGTCCGACTCTGCACTACTTTCAGTTAACTTAAAAGTTAACTTTTTGTAGCTACCCAGCAAAAACTTTATAAAAATATATAGTTACACAAAGTCAATAAAGTAAAAATTTTTTTATTTTTTTTTTAAATTATTTTTTTTAAATTATTTCTTTTTATTATTTTTTTTTTATTTTTTCTTATTTCATTTTACTTTATTTTATTTTTTTTTTTTTTTTGTCTCTGGTGGGATTCGAGCCGGCAACCTCGGTGCTACTAGACTAGCTCGCTACCAGCTAGTCTACCGGGGCATTGTAGTTTTTGTATTGAAAAACTATGTTTTCTGACTATAATGACGTTTGCTTGTTAATCGACTTGGCTCTCTCTACTTAAAATATACAGTGTTTGTATACACTTTGGTTAATGTAAATTTTCCATTGCTTAGTTGTTGGCTTTAAGTTAGTCTATACAAGCTAACTTAAAGTTGGCTTTTTTTGTAGCTAGCTACTCATTTGACGGCAGGGTGTTTTTTCATAAGTGTGAGTGTATTGGTTTTGTTCTGCTAATGCGGGGTTGAAGCTGGATTAAAAAGTATGCCAACCAAAAACGACTCTCTTCACCTCTTTCGCCTACAAACTGTCGTTTTCTGCCAGAACAATTAGTCTAGTCCAAGGTATATTTACACAAGGTAGACTCATTAGATCTATGAATATTATTCATTGGATGAATTTTTTTTTTTTTTTTTTATTTTTTTCCGTCTCTGGCGGGAATCGATCGCGCAACCTCGGTGCTGATAGACCTGCTTACTACCAGCTAGCCTACCGGGGCAGTGTAGTTTTTGGATAAAAAAAACTTGTTTTTTACTCAATTGCGTAAATATGAGATATGTCCATAACAACAATAAAAACGTTGATTGAAAGTGAATTGAAAGTTTTTGTTACATTACTATAATGACATTTTTATTGTTATAATGAAAATTTATGAAGGCAATTACTAAAATATGTTGCTTTTATAAAAAAAGTTTTGATTTCATAAATTTAATGGCATACATATAACATTAGATGTATGAAATTATTAAATCTAACATTTTTTAATTAACAATTAAACATTTTTTTAAGGAAACTATAACTTTGTATTAATTTATGAATATATGTAGTTATGTTTGTATATTGTTTTTTATGTTCCCAATTAAAATTTTTTGTTTAACTTGGACAAACTTAAGTTTTCATATATCCAATGAAAATTTTTAACGTACTTACGAAATCTAATGAACCGATTTTAAAGAAAATACTTCATTATAACTATGAAATTCCATTTAGACAATGCAAATTTTCATTTACCCAAGGAAATTTTTTTTATGAAAATTATTCATTAAATATATGAAGCATTTTTCTTTCAGTGCAGGGATCGGGTTGTAGTTTGAAAACAACCATTTTATCGCACGGAAATTTTAAAAATATTCACCTGATATTTGTATATATTAATATACGTATCACTTAAATGCTATTTTGGAATTTATCCACTGCTTTAGATTTAAAAATTTTCGGTTTACAATTCATCGCGGTTCCAATTTTCATAGAAGGTTTTATAAATTTGCTTCCCTGCGTGAGTTTTTTTTCGCAAAACGACGGGAGACATTTCATGTCTAAAACATTCTGGGCACTATGCAAATAATTTGGATATAGTCCTAGTATACATATTAGAACTCAAACCTCTACATTGTATTTTTTGAATTCGTTGGGGTGTATTTTCTCTGTGGCGTTTAATATTGCCGGTAGTTGTTTGCTTGGCAATGAACTCCCCATTGACATTTGTTTGGCGCAACATTTGCATTAACGCTTGCTAATTTCTTTTTTTTTTCAAAAAAACCCCAAAATGGATTGGATGACATTTTTATCTGGAACAAAGTATACTATAAAGTTTGGTTTGTGGTTCTCCCAAAACTATAGAGTATCTTACCATTCGCAGAATATAAATAGAGAGTATTTTTTCCAAATAAAATTTAACCGTTTTTTTTTTGTTGTATTTTTTACCGTCTTCTAAAAATTACACTTAGTCCCAATTTCCACAATGCAAGTCTTATTGATAAACTTATCACATTTTCTTCTTTGAATCAGCTTCGGCGTTTTCACGAGTCAAGTCTTATTATTTATCTGTTATTCCATTTGTATGAATGTATTTGTGCGTTTTGACATTTCGCACACAAAAAATCACACAGGCTACGAAATTAACTTTGTACAACGAAATTAAATTTGAAAGATAATTGTCAAAATAGACCTGCTGAAAATTACGAATGAGAAAACAAAACGCATATGACGAGTACAGCAAGCTCGTTTCTTTTCCCCTCGTCACTCTCGCCTACAAAGTAACAAGCTGATCAATGAGCCAATTTAGACTAGACCAGGCATTTCCAAAAATTTGTTGGTTCTGTATTAGTGAGTACCGGAGAGTAAAAAAATTGAGAGAATGCATTCATTTACAGCCGAAATGAAATGTTAGTAATATATTTTATAAGTTGTATAACACAAAGGTACAAAATTAAAAATTTTTTGTGTTGATAAAAAATTTGTAGCAATTCTTTACCAATTCAATGTCGCTGATTTTAAAACTGCACTTTTTTTTTTATTCGGAAGCTTTTTGACTCTAAATCAGTTTCAAATATCTTATCAAACAATTGTAAAAAAATTAAAGATTGCACGCAAATCACAGCTGATAGAAAAAAGTGCAGTTTTAAAATCAGCGATATTGAATTGGTAAAGAACTGCTACACATTTTCTAGCAACACAAAAAATGTTTAATTTTGTTCCCTTGTGTTATACAACTTATAAAATAAAATCTTCTAAATTTATACTTTCGTAATAGAAGAATGCTTTTCAAATGGGATGAACTTAATTTATTACGTTACTTGGAACAAATAAAATTTAAATCTGAAAAAATTTGTTCGCATAGTTAAGTAGTGCCGAATAAAGAGAGGCACTTAAATGAATTTTTTTTTAGTTCAGGATAGAACTCGCCATTCAAATCTTTCCAGACCTCTACAATATTATTTTCGTCTGGAGCATTTACTTCGCTTCGTAGTATGATTAGTTCTGATTGAATATCAAATTCGTAGCTGCTTACATCGCAAATTCTTGAAAGCTGCGTTGAAAATTATTGAAAAGTGTTTCAAATATTTCGGCATATTCATATCTTTTGTCGATTTCGAGATTTCTATAAACATGTGAAGTTTTTGGAAAATTGGAAAAATCACAAGTTTTAATTTGATGCTACATATTAATCGTGTGATTATCATATACATACACATATATTCAATTTTTCCGGTAATTTAGCACAAATATTTAAATTTTTAATATTTTAAATGGTTGTTTAACTTAATACTAATATACTTTCGTTGATGATACGTATTTTTGTTTCTGAAAATTACAAATTAATATAAGGTAACACACACAACTTAGAATACAATATTTTTTCCTTAATAATATATCGGTTAACGCATTTTTATTTGAAATATTAAAAATTGCTTTTTAATCTCACATTATTACCATTTTACAAAGTTCTTTGCTTTGCATGTAAACTTATGAAATGTTACATTATTCTACATTTTAGTCTTAAAATTTAAATAAAAATTGCATGCAAGGCATTGTTTGTTACCAAAAGCATTTTTTACCGCACAATATTTTTTGAGTGTAAGCTGAAACAAAATAATAAGCATCCGCCAGACATGTACAATTGTCGAAGTCACATCGACGACTGAATTGAAGAGCATAAAAATATGTGTTAGTAGTGGTGTACACAATTGTGCAAAGAAATGGAAATCCCTGGACTAGACTAATTTTTAGTCGGATTAACTTTTGTTCTTTCCAAACTACACGGGATTAATTATTCTGGCATAAAATTGTGTACGTACACGCAGCTTTGTATGTGTTAGTATTTTTTTATATTCATGTTTACACGACGGCGAACAACTAACGATTAAAATCGCTCTGCAAAAAAAAAACACTGAACCTGCCCTGTCGGAAACTGAGTTAACTTAAAATTAACTTTAAGCTAACTATTTCGCAACTAGGGCTAACTGACACTTGGATTACTTTTCAATGTAAACAACTAACTATTTTAACATTGCGATGTCCTAGGAAGTAGTCAATTGTCCGACTCTGCACTACTTTCAGTTAACTTAAAAGTTAACTTTTTGTAGCTACCCAGCAAAAACTTTATAAAAATATATAGTTACACAAAGTCAATAAAGTAAAAATTTTTTTATTTTTTTTTTAATTATTTTTTTTAAATTATTTCTTTTTATTACTTTTTTTTTTATTTTTTTTTTTATTTTTTCTTATTTCATTTTACTTTATTTAATTTTTTTTTTTTTTTGTCTCTGGTGGGATTCGAGCCCGCAACCTCGGTGCTACTAGACTAGCTCGCTACCAGCTAGTCTACCGGGGCATTGTAGTTTTTGTATTGAAAAACTATGTTTTCTGACTATAATGACGTTTGCTTGTTAATCGACTTGGCTCTCTCTACTTAAAATATACAGTGTTTGTATACACTTTGGTTAATGTAAATTTTCCATTGCTTAGTTGTTGGCTTTAAGTTAGTCTATACAAGCTAACTTAAAGTTGGCTTTTTTTGTAGCTAGCTACTCATTTGACGGCAGGGTGTTTTTTCATAAGTGTGAGTGTATTGGTTTTGTTCTGCTAATGCGGGGTTGAAGCTGGATTAAAAAGTATGCCAACCAAAAACGACTCTCTTCACCTCTTTCGCCTACAAACTGTCGTTTTCTGCCAGAACAATTAGTCTAGTCCAAGGTATATTTACACAAGGTAGACTCATTTGGGAGTGTAGATATGCTGCTCTATAAAAGGAACCAAGTTGTCAAAATTGTCTTCATATAAAACAAAAACAATTTAACGCACACAAGTACAAATTTTTTCACGAAATTTGACGTTAAGGTACCAACTAGGGGTAATCAGCTGACAAACGTATGGGCCAACGAGTTAACCTTGTGTAAATATACCTTGGTCTAGTCTAAATTGGCTCAATAAGACTTGCATTGTGGAAATTGGGACCTACTTGGTGGCCACACAATCAAGTTTTGCCTTTCAATTTGCAATACACTCTCAGTTTTTTACTAACACACTCACACTTTTTAAATTGACCATGAGATGGCTTTCAATTTTACGTTTCCATTTGTTTGGCAATTTACTTTCAATTTAACAGCTGAGTACAAGTTTGTATCTGTTGTTGTTGACATCTTGGAAGTAAATTGCTTACAAATTGAGTGCAGCCTACGTCACAGCTTTCAATTTATGTAAATTTTGACAAGCAGTATATGTAAAAGACTATCAAGAACAACTTGAACGTGTGGCCGCAGGGTGAAGGCTAAGTTAGGCGAACGTTGCTGTACCGTATCTGTACTGTATCCATCAGCTGTTCGTTTTTTGTTATATGAAAACCAATACAAAAGCTTACCGAAATGCAATGTACCGTAGTTGCAACGTACCAATCTGTATAAAATAGAATTTCATGCCGTTGTTACGTGCCATTTGGCCGGCAAATAAAATCCTTCTACTGAACCCTCCACGGGGGTGCTGGCTGGAAACGGGTATCAGTTGGTACTCGGCTAAGATCAGGGCTTTGAGCATAGTGTCACAATGTAATGCCTATTGTCACATTACTGTGATGGGTTTTGATCATATGTAGGAGGTAATCGTGGGGTTTGATGCGGTCCGGGCGTCTGTTTCCCACATTGGGCGGCTTGCGGGTCGATGATGACTTCACGATTCTACTCTAAAATCCGGACGCGTCTGTTCCCATATTGGGCGGCTTCCTGGTGCGCGTCTGTTATCCAGTGGATCGGCGTTATCGTGTACATGGCAGTTTGTATAAAATGCAAACGAAAACTATGTAATGGAAGAAGAAGGAAACAAAAGCCGGGCGGTAATATACGCCCAAACGTCGGTGTTAGCAGTGACTGCGACCACCGGCGGGCACGGTGGAGAACCATTATCTCATCTGCGTGTCGCCAGCGGTCACACATTCTCTGCCGTGGTTAAGGCGCCTTACGGTGGAAGTATCAAAGATGCCACAAATGTTTATATGACACGTACGGATGCCGTTGTCGATTCAGACTCGGATCGCGATAGCGTCAAAACGATTACCTCTAAAGAGGAACGTGAGCTGCTAAACTCGCCTAGCACATCTCAGGGAGCCCATTCTATAAATAAGAACAGGCCCAGGAGAAGCAAGGAAGGGCTTAGAGCTCTATCGGAATATAAAGATGCGGTCCGGATACAGCATCGGCTTGGCTCCCAATCTAATCTTTCCAAGGATGAGAAAGAGCGGATGAAGTGGGCTACGGGGGCGATTGCAGAAGGCCGAGCTCACTTTTCTAAAAACCCGAAATATGCTGCCAAAAATCACGGTTTCTACAATTGCATTGAAGAGGCTGTGATTAAGAGCATGCAGGGTAAAGGACAGCGGTCAGTTGATGAGTCTCCATCTGCCGCAAATCCTAAGGAGACAAAGAAGCCCAGGAAAAACCCCGAGGGGGTCAGACCCTCGACATCGAAAGCTGCCACTGAACCTTTGCCAAAGGCTGCAAGAGTCAGTGAAGTGGCCAAACGTCCTCTGAGCGTGGCACTTCTAGACATGAGCAACCCTTTTGGTCAAATGGCCACAGAGCGGTGGAAGATTGTAGAGTTGAAGATTTTCAACGAAATCGTCGCTAAGATGGAAGCCGAACCTGGAAGACCGCTGCCCTCCTTTGATGGGGCTGGATGGTTCAACGGAGTAAAGCTCATCAGCTGTAAGGACGAGATGACGCTGGAATGGCTCAAAGGAGTTATTAAGAAACTCAAGGGCCTGTGGTCGGATGCACAACTCAAGTTTGTGGATCGATCAGATATTCCTGCTGTTCCGAAGGCGAAGGTGAATTTTCCGCGCATTGTGAAACCGGAAGTCGCTCTTCGTCTACTGCAAAATCAGAATCCGGACATACCCACCAAAGAGTGGAGGATTCTGCATGTACAAAAAGACAACAAAGACGGGCAGAATTACATACTCCAGATTACAAAGGAGGCTGAAGATCCTCGGTATGGAAAAATGTCTTGGGGAGGGGGTAGTGTGTTTCTCCGATTGAAAAAACGACATCCACATGACTCGAACCACAACACATTAGAGGTCGATGAAGTGGAGCGTGATCTGGCGGCTGCCACCGTGGCCACTTCAGGACTGAATTTGGGTGAGACGGCCAAGGAGGATAGAGCCGACCCCGAGCGGGTGATCTTAGTTGATGACGCTAAAGATCCTGCAAGTCAACCTCCAACACAGTAAGATGGCTTCGGTCGAACTCCTCCTCACGTTAGAGGAGGGTCGCTACGACGTAGCTCTAATCCAGGAACCGTGGATCTCCACAGGAAATCGGGTATCTGGATTGAAGTCACGTAATTATAACACGTTCTTCTCAAAAGTGGTAGGTAGAATACGATCTGCAATACTTTTTAGAAAGAATTTTTGTTCATATATTCTCTATAATTACTGCACTGACGATCTCACAGTTGTGGCCTTGGAAGATGGCAGAGATGACATGGTACTCCTTGCATCATCCTATATACCACACGATAGGGATGCCCCACCAGTAGAACTCCACAGACTAGCCTAAGAAGCTTGTAGAAGGAGACAAAACCTGGTAGTGGGTACAGATGTTAACGCTCATCACACAATATGGGGCAGTAAGGATATCAATAGTAGAGGTGAGGATCTTATTGCTTTTATATTACAGAATAATATACAAATTGCGAATAGAGGTGAGGTCCCCACGTATAAGGGTCCCACCTCAGAAGGTTTTATAAATTTGCTTCCCTGCGTGAGTTTTTTTTTCGCAAAACAACGGGATACATTTCATGTCTAAAACATTCTTGGCACTATGCAAATAATTTGGATATAGTCCTAGTATACATATTAGAACTCAAACCTCTACATTGTATTTTTTGAATTCGTTGGGGTGTATTTTCTTTGTGGCGTTTAATATTGCCGGTAGTTGTTTGCTTGGCAATGAACTCCCCATTGACATTTGTTTGGCGCAACATTTGCATTAACGCTTACTCATTTTTTTTTTTTTTTTTTTCAAAAAAACTCCAAAATGGATTGGATGACATTTTTATCTGGAACAAAGTATACTATAAAGTTTGGTTTGTGGTTCTCCCATAACTATAGAGTATCTTACCATTCGCAGAATATAAATAGAGAGTATTTTTTCCAAATAAAATTTAACCGTTTTTTTGTTGTATTTTTTACCGTCTTCTAAAAATTACACATATAAAGAAATTTGTATACACTTAGTCCCAATTTCCACAATGCAAGTCTTATTGATAAACTTATCACATTTTCTTCTTTGAATCAGCTTCGGCGTTTTCACGAGTCAAGTCTTATTATTTATCTGTTATTCCATTTGTATGAATGTATTTGTGCGTTTTGACATTTCACACACAAAAAATCACACAGGCTACGAAATTAACTTTGTACAACGAAATTAAATTTGAAAGATAATTGTCAAAATAGACCTGCTGAAAATTACGAATGAGAAAACAAAACGCATATGACGAGTACAGCAAGCTAAGTACTCGTTTCTTTTCCCCTCGTCACTCTCGCCTACAAAGTAACAAGCTGATCAATGAGCCAATTTAGACTAGACCAGGCATTTCCAAAAATTTTTTGGTTCTGTATTAGTGAGTACCAGAGAGTAAAAAAATTGAGAGAATGCATTCATTTACAGCCGAAATGTAATGTGCTTGATGTGACGATTTATGCTGATTATAAAACAATGATAGATGATTGGAAGGTGCTTACGCAGCCATCCTTCTCTGATCACTCCTATATATCATTTTTGTTGAATTACACTATACCTAACGAAACAGTGTTTAGGAACCCAAGGAATAAGGACTGGGCCAAATACTCTTCACTTTTGAATAGGGACCTAGGTCACTCGGGAACATTGGTTAGTTCAGGGGACATAGATTCTGCTATAGACACATTGGTATCGGGCGTTACTAGATCCTATGAGAAGTCGTGTCCCCCGACACGAGCTATGCGTAAGTCCAGACCACCGTGGTGGAATGGTCAGCTGGACTCTGGAAGACGCGAGCTTCGTGAGCTATTCAAACTGGCGAAAATTGTCGACCGGTCTGAATGCTGGGGGAGTATAAGGACGCTCTTAGGGTGTATAAGCGCGACGTGCGAAGGGCTAACGAGCTTCGTGGAAAAGTTTCTGCGATAATATAGAGAAGACAACCGAAACGGCAAGACTGCGGAGGATGCTAGTGGGCAGTCCGGTAATGCCAAGTACGGTTTGTAGGGAAAACGGAGAATGGACAGGGAGCAGCGCGGAAACGTTGGAGGTGCTTGTGGATATACACTTTCCGGGCTGCTCTGACGATCCCATTCCAACTGATGAAACTTCTGTTCTGGCAGATGGTGATAGCGGAATTATCACCTATGAGGGGGTGGAATGGGCAATCGATTCGTTCCAGCCATATAAGTCGCCTGGTCTTGACGGAATTATCCCGGCGCAACTACAGCGGGGTAGACAACGGATAGTACCATGGCTGGTGGACATTTTTAAAGGATGTCTGAGGATAAACTATGTGCCTAAATCTTGGAGGATATCTAAGATTGTTTTTCTGCCGAAATCGGGCAGGAGCAATCATATGTACCCAAAAGATTTTAGACCTATAAGTCTCACATCCTTCCTGCTGAAAACGTTGGAGAGAATTTTGGACTATCATGTCAAGGGTAACATGAGGCCAACCATTCTCCATTCCAACCATGGGGGAACCCCCCAGGGAGGGGTTCTCTCGCCGATGCTATGGACGCTTGTCGTCAACGAACTGCTCAATAGACTTCGGGACGGGGCAGCAAAGATGACCGCATATGCGGATGATGTGGCGGTGATAGTTACTGGCAAGGATCTGATTCTATTAGTTCTGTAATGGAGGCTACATTGGCGATAATCAGCCAGTGGGCAGCCGGAGTAGGACTGGGAGTAAATCCCGAGAAGACGGACCTAGTACTATTTACGAAAAGGTTTAAAGTTGGTCCATGTAGGAGACCTAAACTAGGGGGTACTAACCTGGAACTTAAACACCACACTAAGTATCTGGGAGTAATACTGGATAGCAAACTGTCGTGGAGACTGAATGTGGAGGAGAGGGTGAAAAAGGCAACGATTGCGCTCTACGCATGTAAGAGAATGCTAGGCAAAACGTGGGGTCTAACCCCTGCTCTTACACATTGGGTCTACACAGCGGTGGCGAGACCAATCCTACTCTACGGGATTCTTGTGTGGTGGACGGCCTTGGATAAGATATCGTACCGGAATATGCTACCCAGAGACTCGCCGAACTTAGTATCACCGGTGCTCTGCGTAGTACACCGACTACGGCAATGGATGTGATCCTGGACTTGCAGCCGATTCATCTAGTGGCAGAAGAACTGCAAGGAGGTCTGCGATCCGCTTAAAGGCGACGGGACCATTTACATATGGACTCTATGGTCACGGTAGTATTATAAGGGGAATAGATTGTAGCAGTGACTACACCATTCCGAGACTGACACTTGGAAGGAAACCGCGAAGGACGGTTGGTTGGTAGGACTCCGATCTGGCCAAGGGACCTTCAGATTCTACACTGATGGTTCCAAAATGGAGGACGGAGTTGGAGCTGCAGTCTACTGCCAGGAACTGGGTATTCGGGAATCGTATAAGCTTCCCGATTACTGCAGCGTTTTCCAGGCGGAGGTTTTTGCAGCCAAAATGGCTGCCGATTTGGCACGTGTTCCCGGCACCGAGAACTCGCAGGTAAACTTTTTCATTGATAGTCAGGCGGCGATCAAGGCTATAACCGCGGAATACTCATACTCCTCTGTCGTCCAGGAGTGTAGGGACTCGATAGATAGACTCTGTGTCAATAGGAGAGTGCATATCTACTGGGTTCGCGGTCACCAGGGCATAGAGGGCAACGAAGAGGTGGACGAATTGGTGAAACGGGGGCCCGTTTACCACACGATAGGATGGTGGTCATCCCGGCTCCAATTCAGAATATAAGGAGAGATACGGACTCTGCTATACGGAGGAGATCAGAGGCGTTTTGGGAAAACACAAGAACGTGCAGGGTTTCCAAGGTAATGTGGGGATCCTACGATCCGGAGTCGTCGAGAATTCTTCTGTCGCTATCGAGAAGGGACTGTAGATTTCTGATAGGTTTTATAACGGGTCATTGTTGGACTGCGGTATACGCCTATAGGGCGGGGCGGTTGAATAGTGACAATTGTAGATTTTGTGGGGTACCAGGGGAAAAGGAGACGGTAGAGCAATTGTTGTGCTACTGTCCGGCACTCGTGCGCTCCAGGGCGAACTGTCTGGGAGATCATTATCTCCAAGATCTCGGGGAAGTCTCTGGAATTGGGTTACTGAGACTCCTGGCATTCGTCAAGAGAGTGTGGGGTACTCTGGATACCATCACATCTGACTGACCTTTTTACTTTCTTCTGTGGGTTATCGTACAATTGTGGTAACGCTAGGGACCTATTTGGTCTATGCGGGGTCTTTGTGACCGGTCACTCTAACCTAACCTACGTGCCATTTGTAAGACAGTGATGGGCGGCTTGTATGTTACATTGAATGCGGGTAATTTTATCTTTTTTTGGTACTTTTTTCAGTATATCTATAGAATTGCGACAAAACAACTTACAATACAACATAATTCATAATATACAAATATACATATGTTTAGATGTTTAAAATAAACAAATGTATATACACATACAATGAAAAAGGGAAACATATAAAAGACTTTAAATGGTATCAAAACTTTGTTTGGAGTATGCACATTTACAATATATGTATGCTAAAAATGTATATATGCTAAAATACAAATTTATTTATTTTAAATCTATAATATAAATATAAAATTACTAACAGTTTTTAAAAATACACAAAATACTGTTTTAATACCATTTAAATCACGTGGTACCTTTTCTGCACAACGGTCACCATTTGAACATTTTTGATTCCCATCACTGTGTGTTTTGTATACTCGTGTTTTTTGTTTATGTATGGGAAAACATATGACACGTTTTTAAACGTTCTATAAGTGCACCAACGTGCTTACAGTACGGTGCGTTACATTACGGGTACAGCAACGTTCGCCTAACTGAGCCTTAAAGCATTTTATTTAGTCATCGCTGTATTTTTTCGTACTAGTAATCATAGAAAAAAATAGTTGTATTGTTTTCGTATTATTTTCATAAACAATGATGCCAAATTATAATAAATGAAAAGTTCGATGTTCGGTAAAAATTTCGCCGAACACCGAACATTGACCGAACATAATTTTTTGCCGAACTCCGTAAGCGAACCCGAACGTTCGGTCGGACACTAGTCTTTATGTATTAACGGTCTTCAAATGTGTATTGATTCATGAGCTACAGCCATTTTAGTGAACACTGCATTCATTCCGAAACATGTATTTATATTCCCATACAAATATCAACAAAATGCCCTCCATTTTAAACTCCTCCGAAACGGCTTGACCGATTTCTATGAAATTTTGTATGTGTATTTGTTAGGCATGAGAAATAGGTCGTTGTTTAATTCTGGGATGAGGGCTATCCAAGATTAAAAGGAAAAGAACAGAATTTGACTTGCGATCAAATGAATGAGAGAGGCTTATACTATTATATCACGACCACGTAGCCTTGGGAAGAGGGACAGAAGAGCCTATAGGGGAGCGTGTTCGTATGCTAATACAACAGAAAGAGATAATGGCAGGAGGGGATTCCTGGGGACTTCATGTATGTAGTGAAAAACGGTTACACTGGTTTAAATTCACAGTACTTACATAGGTATTTATTTTAATACTTATTTTTTAAATGTACAAGGTATATACTTAGGGATGAGAAAATGAATATGTATATTTTGAGGCGTTGATTGAGGAGCTGGAGGATGACCTGGTAGTTACAGCAGCCAATAGCGAACTAACCACGACAGAGTTAAAAAACTCTTTTTCTACCGCCAAAACAAAGAAAACGCGGCGAATACCAAACCGGTAGAAACAAGAGTAATAATTCACGATATGCATAATTCACGATATGCTGAACGAGTCAGAGCCGGAAATTTAGAAAGAAAAACTATATTTTTTTTTTTGTTTTAAAGAAGTGCTTTAAACATCCTGCAGCCCCTTGATCAACAAGATCAACGATATTAAAGATTTTTAGCTAAACGTTCAAGAGCTCTTAAGGCTCCCATTAAGATGCGCTTTGGATTCGGGGTTGGACCCCTTCGGGTCGTGGCTGGATTCCTGGACTGACGCCTGGAAGGCTGGTTGCTGCTACGTGTGCTCCGTGCTGGACGGCGGTATGGGCCGAGGCGTTCATGAACCCTGGATTGACGTGACCGCGATGAGGTACGAATATCACTGCTGACACTCTCCTGGCGGGCTGTTGGCGCAGGTGCACGTTGGCGTGATGTCGGAGTAACGTTACGGCTCACTCTCTCTTGGTTACTGGCTGGTGCCCCGGGAGACAAGTGAAGCAGAGTGTGGTGCGCCCAACCACATTTTTGGCACACATCGGCAGAGGTGCAGTCGTCAGTAGCGTGAGACCTGGCCAGGCAATTTTTGCAGTAGCCATGGATGCGGACTTGATGCCTGCGTTCCGGCCCGTTCATGCTTAAAAACCTTCTGCAGAACCGTAGTGCGTGGAACCGGGAGCAGACACGGCACTGATGGACGTCGGGATTTCCTGGAGCCCTGTGAAGAAACATAATGTTAATAAAAAAAGAGCTTGTACAAAAGAATCCTGATTAGAAGTGTTAGTGTAAGGGGAAAAAATAGGGGGGTGAGGGTAGGTAAAGGGCACAGTAGGGGGATCTGAAAGAGAGGAATTTGGGTAACAGCTTTCCCTTTTTCACTTATCATCTAAGGTATGGACCGGCAGAATGCACAGTTTGACGATGAGCCTAGTGATTGTTCCCCCTTGCGTCTTCAAGTCCGCAACGCGGACATTACCATCATTACCCGCATATATTCTGGTAACACGGCCCAATCGCCACTCGTTTGGAGGGAGCAGATCGTCTTTTATTACGGCGAGTTGACCCACGGTAATGTTCTCCTCAGAATGCCGCCATTTATACCTCTTTTGTATTTCCTTTAGATACTCATCTTTCCATCTCCGAGCGAACTGGTGGTGTAACACTTTCACTCTCTCCCAGCGATCCCTCAGGGTGAGCGTTTACGTGAAGGTTTCGGGCGCGGCTACCAGGGGAGCCCCACGAAGGAAGTGACCGGGAGTAAGGGCTAACAACTCATTGGGGTCGTCTGACATGGGAGATAAGGGTCTCGAGTTGAGAATTGCTTCGATGCGAGTTAAGAGCGTGGTGAACTCCTCGAAGGTGTATTTATTATTCTGGGCGACTTTTTTAAAGTGCATCTTGAAAGATTTGACACCAGCCTCCCACAACCCTCCCATATGGGGTGCATTCGGGGGGATAAAGTTCCACTGGAAACCGTGAGAAGAGTACTTCTCAACCACTTCCTTGGATGCCTTACCAACAAACTCCTCATATTCTTGACGAAGAGCCCGTTCTGCCCCAACAAAATTAGTCCCATTGTCGGACATAACTCTTTTTGGTAGGCCACGTCGGCCTACAAACCTAGTGAAGGCAGCTCGAAAGGCATTGGTAGAGAGATCGGAGCATAATTCGATCGTGCAAAAACACACAAACACGCAAACATACCCTTTCTGGTAAGGGGCGTTTCTCAACATAGAAGTCTTTATGGAGAAAGGTCCTGCAAAGTCCAGCCCAGTATTAGTGAAGGGCAAGGAAAATGAGCTTCGTTCCCGGGGTAGGGCACCCATCAGTTGGGACTGCACTCTTTGCTTATAACGTATACAGGTCACACATTTTCTAATGCAGAGCCTAATAGCTGATCTTAATCGGGGAACGAAGTACTCTCCTATCACTGCTCGCAACATTAAGTTGGTTTCTGCGAGCATAAGGACCCTATGCACAAAATCGACGAGCAGTCTACAGAAGACTGAATTGGCAGGGAGAATAATAGGGTGTCTTTCCTTATAAGGTAAGGTAGAGTTAGAAATTCTACCGTTGGCTCGGACAACATTATCTTGATCTAAAAAAGGGTTCAACGGGTGGAGAGAACTTTTGCTACCCACGCTCTGCTGTTTAATTAGGGATTCGAACTCTCGAGGGTAATGCGTAAGTTGAGCAACAGAAATAAGCTTATTTTTGGTTATCAAAAACTCTTCGGGAGTAATATACGAGCTGCGTTTAATCATGCAGGATACTGCCTCGACAGAAGATAACTCTTGGGTCTGGGATGCGAGCTTAAGTGGAGATTTCTTATCGGTCTTTAACCGTTTCCTGATTGCACGAATAAACCGAAGCGCATAAGCCATGACCCTTACAGCCTTATCCCATTCTGAGAAGCGGTTAAGTATGTCCTCATTGTCAGTGAACAGATGAAGCACGTTTACCCTCTGTTTCAATTCAAGAGAACTTTCGTTAACTGTTATGGGCTTTGGCCATTCTTCGGGGGGTCTCTGTAGCCAAGATGGCCCCCTCCACCATGAGGAGCTGTTTAGTAGTTGCTCAGCGTCGCAACCACGGGAGCCCAAATCGGCTGGATTATCAGCCGACCTAACATGACGCCAAGAGGAGTTCCCTACATTTCGGATAATTTGCGCCGTGCGGTTGGCAACGTAAGTTCTCCAAGTATTCGGAGGTTTTCCCAACCAGCTGAGAACAATCGACGAATCTGACCAGAGAAAGAGCTCATTATTCTTACAAGGCAGTGAGTTCACAAGGTGCCTTACTAACTTTGATAACAAAAGAGCTCCACAAAGCTCCAGCCGTGGGAGACTAACCGGACTAATAGGAGCTACTTTTGTTTTTGCGGCGAAAAGATGAGATTTTACTCCCGACGCAGAATGTATCCGAAAGTATACGACTGCGCAATAAGCCTTCTCTGATGCATCGCAAAAGCCGTGAATTTGCGCTGGTAGGGTAGGGGAAAAATCAATCCAACGCGGAATGTTCAGGTTAGAGATCAAGGGAATGTTCTGAACAAACCCGTTCCACTTTGCTAATGTACTGGGTTTCACATTGTCATCCCAACCCGCCCCCTCTAGCCAGAGCTGTTGCAGAAGGATTTTAGCTTGAATGACAATTGGCGATATCCAACCAGCGGGGTCGATAAGTTTGGCCACATTAGACAGAATTTGTCTTTTCGTAATTGAGTCACTTGGACTAATGGGATCAATAGTGTAAGAAAATTTATCCGTTAATGCATTCCATTGAATGCCAAGAGTCTTTGTGGTGCTTGCCTCTCTGAGCTTGAGAAACTCTGAATCTAAAATATCATCGTTTGGGACTGACGCTAGAATCTTTGGGCTATTAGACGTGATCTTTTTCAATGCAAACCCCGCGGATTTTAAAGAGCTAATAACCTGAGACAAAGAATCAACCGCGGAATCTACACTATGTGCACCAGATAAGATATCATCCACATACGCCTCATGGTTGAGAATACAGCTTGCTTTTGGGAAAATATTTTCAGAGTCGTGAGCCAATTGAATTAGGGTTCTGATAGCCAAATATGGAGCGCAATTGACTCCGAATGTAACGGTTTTCAAGGCGAAATCTTGTATGGGAGATTTTGGGTTTTGGCGAAAGAGAATTTGCTGAAACTGTATGTCATCCTCATGAACGAGAATTTGACGATACATTTTCTCAATATCACCGTTGAAGACATATTTGTACAGTCGCCAATTCAGGACTAAGGTCATTAAGTCAGCTTGTAAGGTAGGACCTACGTGAAGTACATCATTGAGAGACAATCCTGAACTTGTTCTTTTGGAAGCGTTGAACACTACTCTGACCTTAGTGCTACGACTCTCGGGCTTAAGAACTGCGTGATGCGGCAAATAAAAGGAATTATAGCCGCCTATAGATATGTTTTCGAACGAGACAGTCGGTTCCATGTGGTTCAGGGATATATCAGGGATTGCTGCAGGTCGGGAAGAGCCTAGACGTAGACCTTGGGAAAACTCCGACTTAAAAGGCAGCTTCACTACATACCGACCCTCGCTATTTCGGAACGTGGTTTGCTTATACACTGCCTCACAAAATTCTTCTTCTTTCGAAATAGGACGTTGGGACGGGACTTCTTCCTCCTCCCAAAATTTTCTAAGTTGCTCACTAATTGGGTCTCTTGAAATTTCACTCGCCTCAATTGAGAACGAACGGCATGTTTCTATGCCAACCGGACCACTAACAAACCAACCAAAGATTGTCTCCTGTGCCATTAGAGACTGGGCAACAGTTTTGAGTCCTTCGAGAAGAATTCGAGGAAGAAAATTACTTCCAATGAGCAAGTCGACGTGACTGGGTACACAAAAATCTGGGTCAGCGAGATCAAGATTATCTAGCTCTGACAAGGGTATATCAGACTTCGATATAGAATATTTAGGCAACATGCGGGTTATTTTTGGAACAACAATTGCCTCTACAGAAACCAAACGGTTGTGTTTAACCGAATATAGGGTTAATCTGCACAAAGAGTTGGAATTCCCTACCACCTCGCCGCCTATTCCATGTATTTGAAAGCATCTTCTCTCTGTCGGCAGCATTAATTGCTGTTGAAGCCTTTTTGAAATAAATGTCCGTTCTGATCCCTGATCCAGAAAAGCACGAGCTTTAAAGTTTTCCCCTTGGTGCCTTATTCGGACCATTGCAGTGGGAAGCAAGCCATTTTCCCCACATGATCTGTCAGGGATCTGCACGACGTGAGCGGCCGCCGATCGAGAAGTGTTCGCCCTGGTTTGTGCCGAGGTACTCGGATTAGTGTCGATGGGTATAGAGTTTTGGTTGTTCACCAAAGGCTTAGGAAAATGTAAAAGAGAATGATGATTCTTTTGACATTGAGAGCATGAGTACTTGCTCGGGCAGTCCTTTCGCAGGTGACTGTATGCTAAACAGTTGATGCATATCTTGTTATTTGAAACGACCTGATTTCTGGCCTTGGGATCAAAACTTAAGAACTGGGAGCAATTTTTCAGGGGATGACCAGCCCCACAGACCTTGCATGGAAATTGGGAAGGCTCAGATCTAGTAGGGTTTGGTAAATAGTTTGTCTGCTTCTTTTGAGCGACACCTTGGGACTCTTGTTTACGGGACTCTAAACGTTCAACAACTTCACATCTATGAGAAAGGAACCTATCCATTTTTCCCCACTTGACCAACTTTCTATGTTACTCAAGCGATTGCTCCCACAAGGAAAGAGTTTCCACGGGAAGCTTGCTAGAGCATAAAACAACTATAAACGGGTCCCATTCCTCAATCGCAACGTCCTGGGCCTTTATCGCGGACAGACAGTCATTGATGGTCATTTGAAGAGTTTGCAGAGATTTACTACTTTCACCCGTTATAGAGGGCAGATTAAGAAGAATCTTAATCTGATTTTCTACTAGAATCCTCTGATTCTCGTTCCTATCTCTTAATGTATCCCACGCCAGGGAGAAATTTTCCGCACACAACTTATATTTTCTTATTAAACTTCCTGCCTGCCCTTGAACTTTCAATCTAAGGTGGTACAGTTTCTGTACCGGAGGGATTTTGGGATTATCTACATACACGGCAGTGAACATATCGCGGAAGGACGGCCACTCCTCATAGCCTCCATAGAAGATGTCCGTATCACAGGGAGGAACTTTAACGTGTGCAAAGCTATCTTCGTTTACAAAGGGCTGAAAATTATTGTTGGGCATATTTATCACGAACGATTTCCGTATATCAAGTATCTTCGCTTTACACTTGTGAAATGCTCGTGTACAGGCGGAGTGCTTTGCCCGAACGGACTCGAAAAATTCTTTTTGTACCTCTGCCTCCTTATCCGTGCAGAGCGCTCTATACGATCTTTGCAAGTTAGTCCACCGATCGTTAAGATCTTGGAGGTTAACCTCTAGAAATGAGTCAGTCATATCCCCCAATGGAATATCGTCGAACTCCGAACAAAAAGTGATCAAATCATCTGAATCAAAAATAAACTCTTCCGCCATCTTCGAAATTCTCTGAGCTCTAGTTTTCACAATTTTGAGTCTTAGTAATAAATCGCTTACGGGGCACGAGTGGTCGGTTAACTATCGAAAAATACGCTAAAACACAATTGTCCCAAAGGTCCTTGTGCTAATCTCTATT
The DNA here is from genome assembly GCA_930367215.1 of Pollenia angustigena. Taxonomy (NCBI): domain Eukaryota; kingdom Metazoa; phylum Arthropoda; class Insecta; order Diptera; family Polleniidae; genus Pollenia; species Pollenia angustigena. The sequence continues at coordinate 53,218,993 of OV884059.1, read as the reverse complement.
CTTAAATAAATGGGAAAAAGCTAAGATTTTAAACCTCTTTGTTCGCTGGGATTCGCGAAATCAGATTTGAATCAGTTTCAAATAAATGGAACACAACAGAGATTTGTGTATATTTAAACTTCTTTCGCTGGGATTTGCGCAATCAGATTAAATAACTTTGTCAAATAAATGGAAAAACAGGGATTTCCTTTAAGTGTTTATTTAAACCTCTTTGTTCGCTGGGATTCGCGAAATAAGATTTAAACAACTTAATCAAATAATGAGAAAGAGCTAAGACTTCTTTTATGTTTTTATTTAAACCTCTTTGTTCGCCGGGATTTGCGAAATCAGATTAAAATAATTTTTTATAGAATAATGGGAAAGAGCAGAGATTTTATTAAGTGTGTATTTAAATAATTAAATGATAATTTAAAATAATTTTGTGTTTATTAAATATTTGGTTCGCTGGCATTTGCAAACTTAGATTTATTATTTTATTCGTAAATAAAATTCTCAATATTTATAAAGCCAATAAAAAAAATTAGGATCTGCGAAAACAGCTTTAAACTATGTTTATTTTATAAACCTTTAATGTTAATTTAATTAAATATACACGAGATTCGTGAATGTTTTCTTAAATCTTTTGTTCGCTGGGATCTGCGAAATTAGACTTGAAGAAAACTTTAACTAGTGAATTAACTAAAAATCACGGGTAATTTTGGTTTTTTAAATCTTTTGTTCGCTGGGATTTGCGAAATTAGATTTAAATATTTTATTCGAGAAATTTTCTTTTAATTAATTAAAATATTCACGGGATGTGTGAGTGTTTACTTAAATCTTTTGTTCGCTGGGATTCGCGAAACTAGATTTAAATATTTTATTAGAGAAAATTTTTTATTAGTAAATTAAATAAATATTCACGGGCTGTGTGAGTCTTTACTTAAATCTTTTGTTCGCTGGGATTCGCGAAACTAGATTTAAATATTTTATTAGAGAAAAATTTTGTTATTAGTAAATTAAATAAAATATTTACGGGCTGTGTGATTCTTTATTTAAATCTTTTGTTCGCTGGGATTCGCGAAACTAGATTTAAATATTTTATTAGAGAAATTTTTTTATTAGTAAATTAAATAAATATTCACGGGCTGTGTGAGTCTTTACTTAAATCTTTTGTTCGCTGGGATTCGCGAAACTAGATTTAAATATTTTATTAGAGAAAAATTTTGTTATTAGTAAATTAAATAAAATATTTACGGGCTGTGTGATTCTTTATTTAAATCTTTTGTTCGCTGGGATTCGCGAAACTAGATTTAAATATTTTATTAGAGAAAATTTTTTATTAGTTAATTAAATAAAATATTCACGGGCTGTGTGAGTCTTTACTTAAATCTTTTGTTCGCTGGGATTCGCGAAACTAGATTTAAATATTTTATTAGAGAAAAATTTTGTTATTAGTAAATTAAATAAAATATTTACGGGCTGTGTAATTCTTTATTTAAATCTTTTGTTCGCTGGGATTCGCGAAACTAGATTTAAATATTTTATTAGAGAAAATTTTTTATTAGTTAATTAAATAAAATATTCACGGGCTGGGTGAGTCTTTTATTTAAATCTTTTGTTCGCTGGGATTCACGATACTAGATTTAAAAATATTATATTTTTCCATCGGGTTCTTTTTAAGTGTGTATTTAAAAAACTCGCTGGGATCTTTCGAAATTAGACTTAAAATAATTTTCTCACATAAAAAAGCTTTCGTTTAATCTTTGTAAATGAAGAGAAACACTTTCGGCCTATGTACAACATACAATTCTCTTATCTCCACAAAATAAGAAAAAAGTTTCGCTGCTTCCAAACTATCTTAAGAGATCGTTTTTTTTCTCTAACCATAAAAGTGGTGGTTTTTTCAGCAACAACAAATTGCAATACGATTGCGGTAAATTTTCCACTTGTATTTTGTTGCTACGTTTTTGCCTCAACTTCTGGTTTTAAGCAACTTTATTTTTCTAACACTGTGATGTGTGTATCATATATGGATGGATGGGTATGTGTAGGTATGTATGTATGTACATATGTAGTTTCTTTTAAAAATTTCAATGTACTCACGGTTTTCCTTTTTTTTTGTGTTTTAACTTTGTACCTCTGTATGTAGGTATTTTACCCCGTCTAGAAATTTTTTGTAATTCAATTCCTTTTAGATCCAAGCGCCTTTTTTATTTATGTCCATATGTATGTATGTATGTAATACCAACAAAACTAAACTTTTAGCCAATTTTATTACTTCACATCAGGTAATTTCATCCAATTAGCCACTTTTCCTTAGTTTTTAGTAGGTTAATTTACTAAGAGTTTTAAGATTATTTACCAAAACTTTAAAAAACTTTTTCCTTCTTTTTAGGTTTAGGCAAATTTTAGTTTAGGTATTTTAACAATTACAGTTTTAACAATTTTAGCCACTTTTCACTAGTTTTAAGTAGGTAAATTTAGAATTATGTACAAGGGTATTTAATTAACATTAGGAACCTTTTCGATTAGCTTTAGTTTTAGGCAAATTTTATTACCCCACATTAAGTGTTTTAACAAATTTAGTCACTTTTCATTAGTTTTAAGTAGGTAAATTTAACATTTCAAGGGTATTTATCAATCTTTAGGAACCTTTTCGATTAGCTTTAGTTTTAGGCAAATTTTATTACCCCACATTAGGTGTTTTAACAAATTAAGTCACTTTTCATTAGTTTAAGTAGGTAAATTTAACATTTCAAGGGTATTTATTAAACTTTAGGAACCTTTTCGATTAGCTTTAGTTTTAGGCAAATTTTAGTTTACGTATTTAACCAATTATAGTTTAAACAATTTTAGCCACTTTTCACTAGTTCTAAGTAGGTAAATTTAAAATTTTAAGGGTATTTATTAAACTTTAGGAACTTCTTGATTTTCCAAATTTTCCTTGAAACTTTTTTTATTTACATATGTTTCTCCCGTAAATCACTGCTTCTAGCTATCAACGCACAAAAACTAAAAAATTCTTGTGCGCAACCTTTGGTGGTTTGTATTTTACAAGCTTTTTGAGCTTTTACTGAGAGAGCTTGGACTGTATATTTAGGGTGGCCATTTATTATTTTTTCTTAATCTTTATGGCAAGAAAGGACCATGTTTAATTCTGGGATGAGGGCTATCCAAGATTAAAAGGAAAAGAACAGAATTTGACTTGCGATCAAATGAATGAGAGAGGCTTACACTATTATATCACGACCACATAGCCTTGGGAAGAGGGACAGAAGAGCCTATAGGGGAGCGTGTTCGTATGCTAATACAACAGAAAGAGATAATGGCAGGAGGGGATTCCTGGGGACTTCATGTATGTAGTGAAAAACGGTTACACTGGTTTAAATTCACAGTACTTACATAGGTATTTATTTTAATACTTATTTTTTAAATGTACAAGGTATATACTTAGGGATGAGAAAATGAATATGTATATTTTGAGGCGTTGATTGAGGAGCTGAAGGATGACCTGGTAGTTACAGCAGCCAATAGCGAACTAACCACGACAGAGTTTGTTCAAACCTTCACAAAGAATTTCTTTCACATATTCGTAACTATGTTTGTACAAGTCTACAAACATACTTGCGTACATGTGCCTGCACGAAATTATGTGAACAACCTTAAATTGTCAGTCTCATGTTTTTCTTTTATTTTTTGTAATGTTTTAATTTTTATTTAACTTGAATTTCTTTCACACGTTTGTAAGTACGTTTGTACCAATCTACAAACTTACTTACGTACATGTGCCTGTCCGAAATTATGTGAACAATCTTAAATTAATATTCTCATATTTTTCTTTTATTTTCTGCAAAGTTTCAATTTTAATTTAACTCGTGCCTTGAACTTCTAGTTTAATTGCAATTTGCCTGTATTTTTACTTTTTACCAAGTTTGAGGAACTCCAATTTCATTTAAATATTTTCATTTAGTAACCTTGAACTACTGTTTGAGTTTATTTTATTTTTGCATCGTCGGCGGTTTCACATTTTTTCTGGAATTTCTTTGATTTACAATTTTATAAGCTTTGTTGTTATTTGTATTTAGTAATTAATTAGTATATAAGAATCAATTTTATTTTAATAAAATCAGAAATAATAAATCAATTTATTTGACAAGTTGTTTCTCTACTATAACTCCGCTGTAACCAAGTTTCAAGTGCTTGTGTTACTCTGTAGAATTGTCTTGGTGATACTGCCTAGACAATATTATTAACGTTACTTGGCTCATAGCCTTGTAAATAAAACCCAATTCAAAGGTTAAACAAATCAGTTTAACCCAATTCATTTATTGAATTAAACATCTGGTGACCCCGACGTGATTCCTTTGAAATTCAAGATTCCCCCCACCAGTGGTAAGGGTCCTGAAAGTCAATAGGATACAAGACGTGCTCCTGTCAAGGAAAAAATCCGCAGGACAGCTCAAGAAGACGTGCTCCTGTCAAGGAAAAAATCCGCAGGACAGCTCAAGAAGACGTGCTCCTGTCAAGGAAAAAATCCGCAGGACAGCTCAAGAAGACGTGGTTAATAATCAGCTGCTTCACTAGAAGCAAATTCCTCAAAGGGCGCAATTATCACGGGCAAGCAACATAATGGCTACAGGCGAGATCACCCCAATGGAACAACTAACAACTTCCCAGCGAGCAGCAGGAGAGCTTATAGAATCCATTATTCGGAATTTTAAAAAGGATTCAGCGTCCAGAAAGACAGTCCACTATTTTGAAGAAAGGATTAAAAGGCTAGACGCTGCTTGGACCGAATTCGAGCTCACTGATAACAAAATACGATGTCTGGAGAAGCCCCAGTTAGACCATAAATATTTTACCGAAAATTACTACCAAAAAATTGAGGAACTCGTCATCAAATACCGGGAAGTATTTGAATCAGCCATGGATGCAACATTGAGAACGCCAACACTTGATCCCTTTCAACAAAACACCAATAGGGAGCCCACAGTTCCTATTAAAAAACCTGTTACTCTCACCTCAACAAATTCTACAATGAGAAGGCAAAATGTCATGATGACGTCCCTCAAACGGCTACTCGCCACGGACCCCACAGCAACCAACATGAAGCTAAAAGAAAAACTGTGGGACGAAATACAAGAACTACATTTTTTAATTTGGGAATCCAGCACTGATCCACTGAAGGAAGGATATGACATGGATTCCTATGAAGATCTGGAGAAAATGGTCATTGAAAATTTCAAGCTATCTTCACGCACTCCGGAGCAAGGTTTGGGACCTATGCAACACAATGTTTTGCCACTGCCAAAAGTCACAATCCCAAAATTTAATGGGGATTATTTAAAATGGAGGGCCTTTTACGACTTGTTTACACAACTAGTAGACAACCAACATATTCCTGCGGCACAAAAGATGTGGTACCTGAAATCAAACTTGGGGGGCGAAGCTGAAAGGTTAATAAGCCATCTTTCAGCTACTGCCGAAAACTACAGAACCGCCTGGAATCTATTGCAAGACCGATACAATAATCAACGGGTTCTTGTAACCACGCTAATTCAACAGCTTTTAGATCAACCGAATGCTGGCCCGTCAGCTGCTGCCATCAAGACTTTGCATGATACGACACAAGAATGTCTACATGCACTTAACAACATCGGGATCGATACAACATCGTGGGACCCCATGTTGTTTCACATACTGGTCAAAAAATTGGATCGTGGCACTCTTGTCCTGTATGAGAGGACCATCAGTAATCCAATAGATTTACAAAAAATCAAAGACCTTTTAAACTTTCTGGAAAACCGCTTCCAGTCCTTGGAAGCTATAACCCAGAAGGAAAAATCATCAAAGGTATACGTTTCTGCTACATCAGCAAAGCAAACAGAGATCGCGTGCCCACTTTGCAAAAGCGGCTCTCACCCACTGTATCGGTGTCAGAAGTTTCAACAACTATCAACACCCAACCGCCTGAGTTTCGTTCGGAACCAGAACCTTTGCGTCAATTGCCTAAAATCAGGACACACAGCAAAAACTTGCAAATCAGGACTGTGCTTAACGTGCAAGAAAAAGCACAACTCGCTACTTCATCTGGAGAACAACACTCAATCAACAAAACAAGAATCACCTAGTGGAAGGACATCGCAGACGACATCATCAGCCGTGACTACTCCACCTGAAATAATTAAACCCAACATCAGTGAAGAACCAACCAGCTCTCCAGAAGCATCGTCACTGGCGGCAGCAAACGGTCAACTATCCAATTCGTACGTTCTTCTCAGCACAGCTCTAGTAAAAATCAAAACTGAGACAATGGAGATGGAATGTCGCGCCTTACTTGACTCTGGGTCACAAGTAAATTTGATCACCGAACGCCTGGTAAAACGACTAAACATCGCTAAACATACGTCATCAGTAAACATCAACGGAATTGGTGATTCCAACACCAAAACACAACACCGAGTCAATGTTGCCCTGCAGTCTCGAATTAACGGGTTTTCAACGCGCCTGGAGGCACTCGTCTTGCCTCGAATCATCGCACCACAACCATCACAATTTATCGACATTAATGAATGGCCGCTACCAAAAAACCTGATGTTAGCTGACCCAGCGTTCAATCGATCAAATAAAATCGACATATTGCTAGGTGCAGAGCATTACCACCAACTGCTCGCAATTGGGCAAATAAAACTATCCCCACAACTCCCACTCGTGTCCACAGATAAAATTGAAATAACCCAATTTGAACCCAACATCGGCTTGTACTTTGAAGGTATCAGCAACATCCGAGTATCGCGATCAGAATGGAACATTATTTCCTACTATAACTTACGCCCATATTGGCAGGAAATATCCAGCTTCATGAACGAATCAACGGCATTGCACCACTTATGCGACCTGCTAGTTCAAAGGACAACTTGCTCGAGCGTTCTCCAAGCAGTAGACTTCAGCATAGCAAGTCTTAATAACAATAATCTTTTGCTAAAAAGAAGAGTTAAACGTGGCGCTATAAACGCTGTTGGTAACATTGCTAATTCACTGTTCGGAATTTTAGATTCAGATTATGCTGAACAAATGTCAAACACCATCAGCGCAGTAAACGCAAATGAAAACCATCTGAAACAACTCCTCAGCAATCAAACATCAATTGTCGACGCAACTCTAAACGTACTTAAACAAGATGAAGAGAATATAAAACAAAGGTTCAACAGCGTAGAAAACCAATTAACAGAAATTACATCCAGACTACACGACAATGAAAAAGAACAGTATCAAGCAAGACTTTTTCGGATTTTTATGTCGCGATCTGTTCAACTTTCTCTAACATCAGCAAGGTTACATCGAATCCAGTCAGAAATCTTATCAGCACTAACAGATTCACACCATGGAAAAATCAGCCCAACACTTCTATCACCGTCCCAACTTCAAGCCGAGCTTATGCAAGTGAGGAATCATCTTCCAACGTCTCTAGAACTACCAGTAGGCGGAGATAATATTCTACAACTGTATAAAATTATGAGTGTAAGAGGAGGCGTAACAAAAGACCACGTCATCTTTCATATATCTATTCCGTTAGCTGATCCTGAACCATTCGAGCTTCTGAAACCACACCCAATTCCGGTTCTGACAAATGGCACAATGCTCGCTATAAGGCCATGCGGCAACTTCCTAGCTATAAATTCCCACAGGGATCAGTACTTCATCATGACAGAAAAACAGCGGGACACATGTGCAATAATTAGAGAAGATGAACTTTTGTGCCAACACATGCAATCAACATTCAACGCAAACGCTGACAAATGCCTATGCGAACTTTCACTTCTCAACTACAACACGCAAAGAGGTTGTTACATTGTTCCTGTTACTGACAATACGTCACTTACACAGTTGGAATATAACAATCAATGGCTATACACAATGCAGCAGCCTTCCCGAATAAGCGCCGTATGTGGGCAAGAAAAATCACAGCTCACCTTAAAAGGATCTGGTGTCCTAAAAATATCACCAGACTGCACACTCAAATTCAACTCAATCATCATCAAAGGTCATCAAACTGTTTTCACATCTCTTCATACATCTTACACTGTAATGAGCAATAGCACTGACATCAGCTACCCAGATGAGGTACAATTTGAAAGAATTCACACCAAAGCCTATGCTGACCAAATTAAAAACATCTCCGACATACAGAGCAAATTACATCGAATGGTATCTGCCGAGTTTCCATCACAAATCAAAAGCATACAATACCACCACGGGACCATTGCCTATGTCGCCCTCGTCATCGCAATCATAATCAGTGTGAAGGTTGCCTGGAAAAAGGCACGTTGTAAAGGAATTAAAGCAGCTCAACAACCCCCAAGTCCAGCAGTACGCCAACATATTCCAACTCAAGAATTTGAAGTATCAATAACTTAAGCGTATAATTCTAATAAAAACAATGTAAGGTTGTCGCATTTGCAATTTTGTTGATCAATGCTCAACGGCGGGGTGTATGTTCAAACCTTCACAAATAATTTCTTTCACATATTCGTAACTATGTTTGTACAAGTCTACAAACATACTTGCGTACATGTGCCTGCACGAAATTATGTGAACAACCTTAAATTGTCAGTCTCATGTTTTTCTTTTATTTTTTGTAATGTTTTAATTTTTATTTAACTTGAATTTCTTTCACACGTTTGTAAGTACGTTTGTACCAATCTACAAACTTACTTACGTACATGTGCCTGTCCGAAATTATGTGAACAATCTTAAATTAATATTCTCATATTTTTCTTTTATTTTCTGCAAAGTTTCAATTTTAATTTAACTCGTGCCTTGAACTTCTAGTTTAATTGCAATTTGCCTGTATTTTTACTTTTTACCAAGTTTGAGGAACTCCAATTTCATTTAAATATTTTCATTTAGTAACCTTGAACTACTGTTTGAGTTTATTTTATTTTTGCATCGTCGGCGGTTTCACATTTTTTCTGGAATTTCTTTGATTTACAATTTTATAAGCTTTGTTGTTATTTGTATTTAGTAATTAATTAGTATATAAGAATCAATTTTATTTTAATAAAATCAGAAATAATAAATCAATTTATTTGACAAGTTGTTTCTCTACTATAACTCCGCTGTAACCAAGTTTCAAGTGCTTGTGTTACTCTGTAGAATTGTCTTGGTGATACTGCCTAGACAATATTATTAACGTTACTTGGCTCATAGCCTTGTAAATAAAACCCAATTCAAAGGTTAAACAAATCAGTTTAACCCAATTCATTTATTGAATTAAACAGAGTTAAAAAACTCTTTTTCTACCGCCAAAACAAAGAAAACGCGGCGAATACCAAACCGGTAGAAACAAGAGTAATAATTCACGATATGCATAATTCACGATATGCTGAACGAGTCAGAGCTGGAAATTTAGAAAGAAAAACTATATTTTTTTTTTTGTTTTAAAGAAGTGCTTTAAACAGTCGTATAGTATATTTTATAATGCTAGAGGTCGCAAAATATTATAAAAGGGGTAAAAGCTCCCAATCCCCAATCTTCTAAACTAATCAACCGGTTTTCTTAAAATTTGGCATGCAGACAATGTAACATCTGAAAGAGAATAGGGTAAGAGGGCTAAAAGCTCCCCCTCCCTCCAAGGCAAATAGTGTTGCAGTTGGAAAGTACTATATCCTTTAGTTTTTATTATTTAGGGCGTGAAATAGAGCAAAAGGGGGAAAAGCTCCCCCTTCCTCTATCTTCTTAACTAATTAACCCGTTTACATCAAATTTGGCATGCATACACTGTAACATCGGAAAGAGGACAGGGCATTAAAAAGATGTGTAAAAGCTCCGCCTCCCTATATCTTCTTAACTAATCAGTTAATTTTCTTGAAATTGGGTAGGCAAATAGTGTAACATCTGGAAAGAACTATAGCCTATAATTTTTACTTGAAATTTTGCTAGCAGACACTGTTACATCTGAAAGAAATAAGTTATGTGGTAAAACGACGTTTGCCGGGCCAGCTAGTTTTTAATAATTATTTTTAATTTTTTTTTACACATAGCTGTTTTAGTTTGAAGAAAGAATGAATATTTTCGGCGTCAGGGCAAAGCGCTGTTGTATGTTAGTTGCCTAGTCCACGCACGCCATCACTGCGTGGTACGGTCCGTCTGAACGAGCCTACTCGTGGGAACAAAAATGAAACCCTTTTAAAAAAAAAACAAAAGAAAACCATAACAAGATAAATAAAAATAAAAACGAAACGGAAAATGAGGACACGACGGACGAGACTAACCAGGGTCAGTCGGACGTCACGATCTCTGAGTCGGAGAGTACCCTCTTGACTGTTCATGAGAACATAATTGAGCAGGAGAGACAGGTACTGACCGACCTGTATGTGGATAGTCTTCTGGTACTATCGGGTGACTCCTGTGGTGAAACCGGGGCTACTCAGGGGTTAGAGAGGTTGACTCTGTTCTCCGACACGGAGCTTGATATTGATATATCAGCTCACAGTCAGACTGCAGAGCCTGGCACACTCATCTGTGAGGCCGGGGAAATCAGAGGGGCCACTCGGGTGAAGACTGTCCACAACTTGTTCGGCAGGACGCCGTGGAGGACGGGCCAAGCGCCCCTCCACGAGATATTAAGAAATCGAGCCGAACGAAGGAGGAGAAGGCGCAAAACGGAACAAGGAGCTCTCTTGCATATCTGGATAAGATGGCGAAGAGGGATCCTTCAACGTTCTCCGCGAGGGATAGGCACCTTATGAGAAGGCACCGACAAAGCGTCGCTAAATTCGAAAGAATTTACGACCCTGTCAGTACCGTGCTCGGTTGGCCCTATCCTTGGAGAAAGCAGGTGGATGAGGTCGCCGAACCGGAAACTACTCAAAAGAGTACAGGGCCGGTGGCGCCGTCAGCCTGCCGTGGAGAGATAGAGGAAGGAGGGGTTGCCCCGGTGACCAAAGCGCTCATGTCTTCGGAACGCGCTGCGGAGGATAAGGGGGCGATACCCAAGAAAGGAGGCAAAGTGGCTAAGGCAGCGAACACGGGGAAGAAGGCTGGTAATCCTCCGTCCGATTCCTCTAGTGGCTCTCGTAAGGGGGTCATTAGGGGAAAAGGCGCGGGCAGGAACGGGTCTTCGAAACCAGTCGTACCGGAGTCACCTAGCACAGTGAAGAGGGCTGGTACATCTCCGGCTGAAGCTCCTAATGGCTCCAATAAGGAGACCATTAAGAGGGTCAGATCTGGGGATAAAAGAATTAAAGAGTGAAGAAGTCGACGAGCCTGGAGGGTCATAGATCGGAATGATCCGGATGGGAGGAGCAGTGCCGAACTATGGCAGCTAGTAGAGGCTAGGCTTATCGACAAGCTGGCAATGTTCAAAGGCAAAGAGGAGGACGTATCCTTAAATGGTGCGGACTGTGTTAAAGGTGTCAAGGTTGTCAACTGTGGTAACAAGAACTCATTGGAATTCTTAAGAACCACAATTGGCAAATGCGCCGACATTAACCCGGGGGCAATGTTTGAAGTTAAACAAGCCTCCGTTTTGACAATTAGGTCCATAGTGACAGTGTGGATTCCACCTCCCGTACGCAAGGTGGAAACTATACTGGCAGTATTGGGCAACCAAAATGGTAGGCTTCTTACTGACCAATGGAGGCTAGTGACCTCACTGGTGTGTAAGAAGAATACCGACAAGGACTTCCGTTTCGCAGTCGATCGAAAGTCCATGGAATTCTTGGAGGAGGTGGGGGTGGTTGTTAGGTTCGGTTTAGGTATCGTCAGGTGTCGGTATCCGAAGCATGACAGGACCAAGGAGGCTGTTAGTGGTGCAAATAAACCTGCGCCATTGTGAAGCAGCCTCAGCCGAACTTGTAACCTGCCTCTCCAGTACTCGGACGGACGTAGCCCTTATCCAAGAACCTTGGATAAATAAAAATAAGGTTTGCGGTTTAAGGGTTGCGGGATACACTCTGTTTGTCCCGTTCACAGAGGACAAGGTAAGAACGTGTATACTAGCGAGGAATTTATTGAATTTTCTCATATCTCATTCTTTCAGGTGCGGTGACTTGACCGTAATAAATGGAGAGGCCAAAGGGAAGCGCACGCTTACACTGGCCTCGGTGTATATGCCATACGAGGGGTTGGACCCACCGGGCACAGATGTGTGGCAACTGACGGCATATGCAAGGAGGAGAGGTGCAATCCTTGTATTGGGCTGCGATGCCAATGCTCATCACAGCCAATGGGGGAGTGCCGATATTAACAAAAGAGGTGAGTTGATGTTTGATTTTATAACTACTAACAATCTTATTGTCTGTAATATGGGTAACACGCCGACGTTCAGAAATAAAGATAGGCAGGCAGTGATAGATCTGACATTAGTAAATTGTTGTTGATTGGAGGGTGGCAACGGACTGTACTTTTTCAGACCATAGTCGTATTACCTTCACACTGAATTTTGACCTACCTAGGGCTGCTCCGTTCAGGAACCCGAGGGGGACAAAATGGGACTCCTTCAAGGAAGGGGTCCGAACTGGGTTGGCGCAACAGGCCTTGGGCGACTTGCTGCCGACGGATCTGGAGGGGGTGGTGAACAGGTTTACTCATCTTCTAAGTGAAAGCTATGAGCAGTCCTGCCCGGTTACGTTTCCGGGTAGGCGAAAACAGCCTAAATGGTGGACCAGGGAACTTCATGTTCAAAGGTCTACGGTGAGCAGACTGTTTAATAGGGCCAAGCTTACGAGAGCACCAGATGATTGGAACAATCACAGGGTGCAGTTCAACAGGTATAAGGCGGATCTGAAAAGAGCAAAGCGACTATCATGGATGCAATTTTGTGCGTCCATCGATAATGTCAACGAGTTGTCAAGATTCCGACGGATTTTATCTAAGGACCCTAAGGCCCTGGGTTACATCCAAAGGAATAACGGCTCATGGATTGAGTCTAGCTCTGAGACCCTAACCTTACTTATGGAGACGCACTTTCCCGGGTGCAGGGAAACCGATGGTATGGAAGACGGTCAGTGGGACGTCATGTCCATGACATCGGATCATACGTCCGCTTGCGTCGAGGAAATGGTCACAAGGGAGAAGCTGGCGTGGGCGGTCAATACTTTCGACCCATATAAATCACCGGGTCCGGATGGCATTTTGCCGGCCATGCCTTGCAACATCCCGGACGATGCATCATTTCTGCTGGTGGACATTTTCAGGAAATGCCTCAGTAGGAGGTATCTGCGTAGGGGGTGGAGAGAGGTCAGGGTGATTTTCATACCCAAGGCTGGTAAAGCGGGCCACTCGAAACCGGGGGATTTTAGACCTATTAGTCTGTCTTCATTCCTGTTGAAGACTCTCGAGAGACTAGTATATTTCTATCTCAGGAGTAATATTGCTACCCGCCTTATTAGCACCGCTCAACACGCCTACCTGAAGGGTAAATCTGTTGAGAGTGCGTTACATGAGGTGGTGGGTTATATTGAGCACGGTCTGAGGAATAAGGAATATACTCTCGCCGCGTTTTTGGATATAGAAGGAGCCTTTAATAACATTAGGATTGAGGCGATTAGAGATTCATTAATGGAGCTGGGAGTTAAGGACTTTCTGGTAGAGTGGATAGTCTGCATGCTTAGCAGTAGGATTATAAACTCGAGCCTTGGGGATCATGTGATAAGGAGGAGGGTTACCAGGGGGACACCACAGGGGGGGGTTCTATTGCCTCTACTGTGGTTGCTTGGCGGTCAACGGGATTCTCAGGTCATTTGATTCCATGGGCAGGAAAGTTGTTGCCTATGTGGATGACATAGTTCTGCTGGTCAAGGGAAAATTTCTGTCCACGATCGGGGAAATTATGCAGGTGATGTTGGGCGAACTCTCGGCATGGGCAAAGGATAGGGGACTGTGTGTTAACCCTGTGAAGACTGAGCTGGTGCTATTTACCAGAAGGTACAGGATAGAGGGATTTAGGGGGCCAGTGTTAGATGGTGTCGAGTTGCCTATATCGGACGGTGCAAAATACTTGGGTAACTTTCTGGACTGCAAACTGGCTTGCAAGAGAAATACTCAGGAGAGGATGAGAAGGGGACTCAATGCCTTCTACACATGCAGGAACTCCATCGGTAAGAACTCGGGTCTGAGGCCGGATATGGTAAATTGGATTTACACATCGGTGGTGCAAGGTGCAGCACTCCACAGGCAGCGCTGGACATCCTACTATATCTATCCCCTATTGAGCATTATGTGAGGAGTGTGGCTGCTAGGAACTTACTTAGACTTTACGAGTCCTCCTTAGTTAAACCTAGGCGGGATGATCACACGAGAATCTTGTACGAGGTGGGTCTGCTTGATCGGGGTAATATTCTTGAGATAATTTCGGATCGTAGGACTACAACTCTGGACTTCGGTGTTACACCACCAGTGGAATTCCCGGATAGGGAAATCTGGAGTGGATCCAATAAACTGTTTGAGGGGTGGGCAGTATTTACGGATGGATCCAAGATGGAAACCGGCACTGGTGCCGGTGTATATATCGCAGACACCGAGGTAAAAAGGTCATTCAGACTCCCTGATGAGTGCAGTGTCTTCCAGGCTGAGATCCTAGCGATCTGGACGGCGACGGAGGTGATACTGGATCACATCGTGGCTGGATCTGAGGTGACAATTTACGTCGATAGTCAGGCGGCGCTTCGGGCATTGAAGAACTATACGGTGCGATCGTGCCTGGTCGCGCGTTGTAGGAACGCTCTTAGGGAACTCATGGGGGCATTCAACGTGAGGCTGTGTTGGGTACCAGGACACTGCATGGTTGATGGGAATGAGGAGGCGGACGAACTCGCGAGAGGGGGTTCGAGTCTCGACTTAGAGGTAAGGGACAGGGGGTAAAGCCCCCCCTATGTTACTACTATGGGGTGATACGGGAGAAATTCCGTGATGTCGTTGACCGATCCTGGGGGGACAGAATGGATTGCAGGGTGTCTAGGGCACTATGGCCCAGATTGGACGCGGGGCAACCAGGGTTCTACTGGGATTGGATAGGGGTGGTCTTAGAACACTTGAGGGGTTCTTGACGGGTCATTGTCCTGTTAGGGCTTTTACGAGCAAATGGGACAACACCATGCCGGACTTCTGCAGGTTATGCGAGGATTCGGAGGAGTAAGAGACGATCGAGCATGTACTGTGCCATTGCCCTAGCATGCAGGGTCACA
This sequence comes from Pollenia angustigena, assembly GCA_930367215.1. Taxonomy (NCBI): domain Eukaryota; kingdom Metazoa; phylum Arthropoda; class Insecta; order Diptera; family Polleniidae; genus Pollenia; species Pollenia angustigena. The sequence continues at coordinate 53,203,826 of OV884059.1, read as the reverse complement.
GGCGGAAGTGGCTAGGAGATAGGTTTCTCGAGGAACTGGGGTGTATAGCTGGATGTAATCCGGCCGATCTACTGGGGTTTGTCAGGGAAATAACGCGGCTGTTTCTGTTGAGGGGACTGTAAGGGGGGTATTGGTCCTACTTTCCAATTTTCCGTCTATCTCATACTTCCTTTTCTCTACTTTTCATTTCCTCTTATCTTATATTTCATTGAAGGGATTCACAATGGACCGTATTGGTCTCCGGGTGGAGGTGTGCCGTGGGCACACAACCCTTCTTAACCTTACCTAACCTATATAGGCATATAGTTTCTAAAATGTTTATATGAAAAAAGTATTCAATATAATACCTATAATTTTTTGGGTTTTAATGAATAAATTGTATGGTTTTGTATGATATTCTATGGATTGTTAGTTTCGGTTCACACTATGAAAGATTTCTTTCAGAAAGTCTGAGTTTATGGGTGAGAGAGGAGTGAATTAAAGCATGTTCTCTGCCCCTCTCACCAATAAACTCAGACTTTCTGAAAGAAAACTTTCATAGTGTGATCCCAAACTTATGGAATGGTATGATGATATATGATTATTAAACTATAACAGTCTAATTCATAAACGCATCAATGCAGCTTTATAAGTGATTAATAAGCAAAAGTCGAAAAAAGAGTATTTATAAACGTTTAATAGCTTATTAAACGTTTAATAAACATTTAATAAATTTGATATATTTATAGTAGACTTTACCCTACTTTAAGCGTTTAATAAAATGACATTTCAATGTTTGTTTACATAAAATTTTAAAAATCGCGCGAAAAAGTAAACATTATTGTCTTTTTATTTATTTTTATAAAAAAGTGTAATACGCATTAAAAAAACTAGCTAAAATAACAATGGGTATAGTAAATTTGATTTCCAGAATTGGTGAGTATAAAAAATATGTGCTATGTATTTAAATCAGTTTTGTAAAAACGATGATTTTAGAATCTATCGTCGAATTATCGAGTGCAAGACGTCCCAAAAATTTTAGGCAGAGAAGAAATCCCTTTGCAATGCCAGAGGAGCTATTCAAAGCAAGATACCGGTTCAACAAATCCACCGTAAAAAAAATTATTGTAATGGTTAAGCCGGAAATTGAGTTAGATAGAAGAGGCTGCGGTACCTCAGCCGACTTGCAAGTTTTGGTGGCACTACGATATTGGGGTCAAAGAGAAGTATGTATGATTGTGAAAAATTGCACATACGTATCAAAAAAACCGTCGGGGATTTAGCCCATATAATTCATAAACAGAAAGGGTTACTATTCCCTGAATGTTCAAGTAAGTTATATTTTAGAAATACATATGTAATTAATAAATCTTATCATACATTCTTTAATTTGTTATAGGTGGTTTGCGATGCCAAACTGAAAATAAGAGATGTAGTTGCAAGATGGAGAGGAAGCACACATGACTGCCGTATTTTTAACGAGTCAACTATCAAACAGCGGTTTGAAAGCGGAGAGTTTAAAGGCATTTTGTTGGGAGACTCGGGATATAAGCTGCAGACTTATTTATTTACCCCACTATCCAAACCAAGCAATGAAAAAGAGAACAAATATAATGCTGCACAAATAGGAACTAGAAACTCTGTTGAACGTTGCTTCGGGGTTTGGAAACTGCTTATTAGATGGGATGACGGTTAATCTGGCAAACGGAAAGACATTGATAATCGCCTAGCAGTACTTCACAACATTGCTATTGAGGAAAATGATATTGTTCCAGGTAAGAACGTTTCAACCGAAAATATTTTGGCAGTTACATAATGTTTTGTTAAACCCTAGTAGGTTTTATTTTCAAAACAATAAATTGGTTAAATTTTATTCATTATACAAAAAGCTGTATAATCGCTTTTAGAACCAACAGAGTTTAAGCAATAGACATTCCTATTGATAATAAATGATTAACACAATTCGCTTCTTTTTTAATAGAACATATGTTTTTCTTTTATTAACAAAAAAAAAAAATTATTAAAAATATAAGGTACTTTTTAAAAACCAAAAATTCATTTTACATAAAAAAAAACTTAAATTCATATAAATTTGTACTTAAAAAAATACATAAAATTAAAAAACAAAACAGAAATTCATTTGACTTAAAAAAAAACAAAGAAGAAATTCACTTAAAATTAAAAAAAAAAAACAAAACAGAGATCAATTTCAAATTTGACTTAAAAAATAATAAAACAAAAAAGAAATTCACTTAAAATTAAAAAACAAAACAGAGATTCATTTCAAAATCAAATTTTCTAACTTAAAATAATGTTTTGGCTTCAGACTTTGAATACTTTCCGTCACTTTAATCGGTATCTGTAAAAGCAAATAATGTAAGTAATAATGAACAATGTATATTTCAGATGAGTACATCATAGAGGAACATACAGAAGAAAACGAAGTAGAAGAAAATGATAGCTTTAATACGCAAGTAGAAGGAAGAGGAGCTGCAATTGTTTTAAAAACTTTCATTCAAAAACATTTTTAGTTTTTATTTTACTTTGGAAATCCACAAATTTGATTAAAGAATTATTTCTTTCAATATTACAAAAATTACAAATTAAAGTGATAGTTGTTTTTTGATATTGATGGTCACTTTATATTTATTGTACATACAACTTTGTTTCAATAAATAGTTTTAAAAAAAGTACATACCAATTTGTTTACTTTTAAACAGCTGAGTCTCTTCGTACTTCTCCTTCAGTATTCTGTATTGAAGGTCAAGGTTTCTTGCCTTTTTTTATTCATTTATTATTTGCAGCTGGTGCATTTCATCGCGGTGTTGGGTTTCCCTTTGTAGATTTTCTACCTGAAGCTGGTGCAGTTCTTTACGGCATTGTATATCAAATCCTACCACTTCTGTTATTTTTTTGTCAGCCACTTTGCGGGTTTCAACTGGTCTCATCTAAGCAAAAAAAAAAGTAATTGTGTACCTAAGTATGTTTGTTGTTTCATTTCTCATTAAAAAAACATTTTCCACGGTTTTGTCGCGCCTCACAAAAGAATTTTTGTTTTGCTCACCAAGAATGTTTATAGTTATGTTTTGTACTCATCACACAAACCTAACTGGGTATCTATTATATTTATATATATGTACATATCGTCATATTAAATGCAAACGGACGTAACTAAACTTTTTAATTTTTTACAGGAGAAGCAAAAAACTTTACAAAATCAATAACAGCAAGTTGTAATTGGCGTTTAAATTTCGTTAATAAAATCGCCATTTTTGATCGTAGGATTCTAAAATTTTGCTTGAATATGTATTTTGATAAAACGAACCATAATCGATAAAAAACTCCATTTCGAAATTTTGTGTAGTTACGTCCGTTTGCATTTAATATGACGATATGGAAAGCCTTTTTAAAATTAAAAAACACACACATTCTTTTATGAGAGGTGAACCGCAAAAACAAAATTGCATGCATATAAGTATACGTATGTACATACATTACAATTTTTGAAAATGTTCACTTTAACTAACCTTCTTTTTTCTTCCTAAAGGTTTTGATGCCAATATCTCCTTTACTTCACTGTCGCTTTTTGGTTCTTCTTCCTTCTTATTTGTCGGGCTAGCGACTTGTGCTGCAGGAGATCTCTTAAATAAAAATACATACATGTATATGTAAAATTAGTTTCCTTAAAATTAAATTTATATTACCTCGGACACTAAGTCGGAATCGAATTCATTGGTGTCGACAATGAATTCATTGGGAAGCCACACAGTTATGTCATTTTCCGACAGCACTATTTCTGTTGTCTGCGGTCCTCCACCGGTTTTGTTTACCTCCCTGCGATGGCTGGCAACTTCTTTCTTTGCTTAAATTTTGGTCATTGTCCACTGCGATTTCAGTTGTGGCAAACTTCTTGTACTTCCTTTGCATAGATTATTGAAACTGAAATAAAAGGAAGGTTGTAATTACATACATACATACAAACTTTAAAAAAAATTCTCCGTACCTTTCCTCCAGCTCACACCATGCTTTCTTCTTCCGCTGGTTTGTATTTGTATCGGTGTTTTTGTTTTCTATTTCAGCAACCCTTTCTTTAACGAGTTCTTTGAGTAATATCCCATTAATAGCTGTATGTACTTACTTTGTCTTCCTCTATCCAGTTGCTTGATCTTTTTCTTTTTAAATCTTCTTGTTTTAAAACTTCTGAACAAGAAACATCCATGATTGCACTTTTTTGTTTACGTTTACTATTGAAATAAATCAAAATTAAACAAAAGAAAATAGTGATGCAAAAGCAACGACATACAACAAAGTTGGTATTTGACTACCTGTTGCAGTCGGCGGGGTAAAAACGTGTTTAAATGTAATATTTTACAACTTCTTACATTTTTTTATTTTTAAATGGTAATAAAAAGAGTTTCAGCTATTTTTTAAGTTATTTTAAAATATTGTAACACACAAAAATAAATTTTTTTTTTAGCTGTTAACACACTACCTAGATAATCGGTTGTTCGTTGTATGCATCACTAAACAAAAATGACAATTAAAGTAACATGTTGTTGCCAACATAAAAAGGCAAAAGTAATAAAAACGTTTAATTGTTAATCCACTCCTATTAAGCGTTTATAAATCAGAATTTTTATTAATGGTTTATAAAACAATAAGTGTTTAATAACTATAGCTGAAATAAGAACCGTAAAAATATAAAGTGATAATAATAATAAAAATTAATCATCTTTAAATTCTTAACAGATAATTATTTATAATAGGTATTGTATAATTATGTATTCAAAAACCCTATGTTATTCAATTTGTTTAGACAATCTTTATTGATTTTATAATATAATTTAATTTTTTCAAAAACATTTTATATTCTAATGGTATAGTCGCCTTCAAATTTATACTATATATAAACTTTTACTAAGTGTTATCAAAACATTTAATAAATCATGTACTATGATTATTAAAATATACATTTTATTGTATTAACATTTAAAAGGTATAAATGTATATTATCAGAATAGATTGAACTAAATTCTTCATTAAAATGATATTATAGAGTATCAAACTAGAAAAAAAAACGTTAAAAATTATAAACATTGAGTAGCAGTAAAACTATCTACAAATACTTTTAGAAAATGCTTATTAAAAAGAATTTTGGAAAACCAAACATGTTTGGTTTGGTTTTGTTTGGTTTGGTTAGTTGAGTCATCTTTATTAATGTATATGTTAAGTTGTTGTAGATAAGGATTAATATTAAAGGTTATAAGAATTTCATCATAATGTGAAATCTTAAAATTAAGTAACAACAAAACAAAAAAAACTTTAAAAAATAATGCTAATTGCGCATTACATACATACATATATATATATACTTATAAACAATTGTTGGCTTAATTGATTATACATAATTATAAATATCCAGTTTGTATAATTTTAATTTTTGAAGAAATGTAATACGATATATTAAACAAACACTACGAGTTAGTGAATATAAACAAATGAAATTTTTAGCAACACACATACATAAATCAAAGAAAAAAGTTGAAAATGTATCAGATTAATTATTTAGTTGGCATAAGCGACTTTAAGTTTATGTTATACATTAATTTTTTAATATTTAATATAAAAAGTGAATTATATAAATAAGAATAGTTGGTGATTTTTTTTGTGGTTTTTAATTATATAATTGATATTGTATAATATTCTATGGGTTGTTATGGAATGGGTTTATGATATATGGTATGGTTATTAAACTAGAAAAAAAATATAAAGTGGTTATAATGATAAATTATAAGCATATATATTAGGTTTTTCCTTATCAAGTATTCAAAAACCCTATGTTATCCTCTTTTTTAAAACATCTTTATTGATTTTGTTATATGATTTTATTTTTTCAATATTATTTAATTCTAATGGTATAGTCAACTTCAAGTTTATACCATATATAAACTTTTACTAACAGCCTGTTCATGGATTTCGAACGTCATCGTTCGCATAGAAAATAACATTAAAAACAAAAACAAACTTCGAACAACGTTCGAGTCTTAAGCCTAGATTGAACTAAATTTTTTCACTAAACTGATATTGTAGAGTATTAAACAAAAGAAAAATTCTTCATTGAAATGATATTGTAGAGTATCAAATTAAAGATATATTAAACAAACACCACGAGTTCGTTAATATGTATAAACAAATGATATAATGTCTTTAAGAATGAAATTTTTATCAACACATATACATAAATCAAAGAAAAAAATTGAACATGTATCAGATTAATTATTTAGCGACTTTAAGTTTATGTTATATATTAATTTTTAAATATATAATGTAAAAAGAGAATTATTGTTGTGGAAGAGTATGCAATATGTAAAGATTTGGAATATCGATTGTGAGGGCTCAACTTAAGGTTAGATGTATATGAATGGTAATTTAACTATGAAAATCAATTGATAATGTTAACCATTTATTAACAAAACTTTGTAAAGGGTTTAAAAATATATATATAATATATATACAAAATATTATCTCTCCAATGCTGCGAACCTTACGAATATCTTATTAAGTAAACCAACCGACTGTAGGGTGAAAATAAAATCACAAACTGTGAACACCCCTATTGATATGTATCCAATTACAAACTGTGAACACCTCTAATGACATGTATCCAGCTACAAACTGTGAACACCTCTAATGACATGTATCCAACTATAAACTGTGAACTTCCCTAATGGCTTGCTCCCAACTTTGTATGAAAAAAGTGGGGGCGAATCCCTACAAACCTACTACTACCTTCCACAAAATTTACAGAGTTTATCATACCCTTACAAACGTCAAATTCTGGCAACATTTTAATTATATCGTTAATACTATGATTTGCCACCACTTGCTCTCTTACACTTGCAACGTCAACTGGACTAGAGGTTGTTATCATTACGAGACGGCATATATACGTTTCTTGCCATTCTGTCCTCTGCCGTCGCTGTATTTAACGGATATTGTTGAGCATGCTCGTGCAGAGTTGTTGCCGGTAGTTTATTTTGCGACGTCACAACTACATTCACAGGCTAATGAGAAACACTCGACATCGTTGTCAACGGCTGTCTAGATGTTGTTGTTACACTTGTTGTCGTTATACTTGTATGTGTTCGTCCATACACACCAGTCGTTGGCGCTGTATAAAGTAACGTATTTTGCATGCATGCGTTTTCCTGCATGTCATTTTCAAAATTTTTGTTTTGCTCAATTCCATCAACTTCTTGGTCAGAGCAGCTACAACCTCCATTAAAGAACACATGTTCCTTTGCATCTCGTGATACCTATCACTTTCCCTGGTACACTCCTCAACCCAATTTGCGTCTCTTCTGAATTTGCAGCCACATCCTCAAATTCTGGATTCTCTGCCTTATTACCCGATGTAAATAACCCCCGAATTTGCAATTTCTGGTTCAGCTCCACCATTGTAAAATCGGAGTATTCCATTCCATTCTGGGCCCCAAAATTTAAACAAAGTAGCAGCGGGGGAAGTGTTACCCCCATAGGACGCCAATGTTTAATATCGGATATCTTGAAAACTGTTATAGTGAGAATGTTCAAACTTTGTAGAAGTCACACTTATGATATACTACACTTTTGAAAATAAAAATAAAGCGGGAAGGCTCAGGGGGAAATACCTTCCATAGGATGCGTATATTAAATCTCGCTCAACTGAAGAACTATTAAAGGGATAGTCTTCAAACGTGGTTAAAGCTACTATTATGGTTAACTATAAATTTCAATATAGAAATGGGCGAGGTAGCCAGAGGAGGAGCAGTACCCCTCATTAATAGCAATATTAATAAGAGCCGCTGCAAGCAATTTGTTGAACTTTTGGTAGTAGGATCTTCTGAGCCCCAAAATTGAAACAAAATAGCAGCAGAATAGCAGAACTGTTATAGTGAGAATGTTCAAACTTGGTAGAAGTTACTCTTATGGTATACTACACTAGTACTGAAAATAAAAATAAAGCGGGCATGCGCAGGGCGGAAATACCTCCCTTAGGATGCATACATTAAATATAGCTCAACTGAAGAACTATCAAAAGGAGAGTCTTCAAACGTGGTTAAAGCTACTATTATGGAAAACTATAAATATCAATATAAAAATGGGCGGGGTTGACAGAGGAGTAGCAGTAACCCTCATAGCTAGAAATATAATTAAGAGCCGCTGCACGCATTTTGTTGAACTTTTGGTAGTAGGATATTCTGAGCCCAAAACTTCAAATAAAATAGCAGCGGGGGAAGTGGTACCCACCATAGGACGCCAATGTTTAATATCGCATATCTTAAGAACTGCTATAGGGAGAATGTTCAAACTTTGTAGGAGTCACTCTTATGGTATACTACACTATTGAAAATAAAAATAAAGCGGGAAGGCGCAGGGCGAAAATACCTCCCTTAGGATGCATATATTAAATATAGCTCAAATGAAGAACTATTAAAGGGAGAGCGGGGCGGGGTAGACAGAGGAGGAGCAGTACCCCTCATAGATAGAAATATATTTTAGAGCCGCTGCACTCATTTTGTTGAACTTTTTGTAGTATGATCTTCTGAACCCCAAAATTGAAATAAAATAGCAGCCGGGAAATGTTACCCCCCATAGGACGCCAATGTTTTATATCGCATATCTTAAGAACTGTTATAGTAAGAATGTTCAAATTTAGTGAAGTCACTCCTATGGTATACTACACTTTTGAAAATAAAAATAAAGCGGGAAGGCGCAGGGGGAAAAACCTTCCATAGGATGCATATATTGAATATCTCTCAACTGAAGAAGTGGTTAAAGCAGTGTAGCGAAGCGCACCGGATTAAGCTAGTATATATAAAAAAAGAAACAATTAATTAATTAAGCTTTAATTTTCATTTTCCTTTTTCTATATATGTGAATAATTAATTACCTATGTATGTAAAAACAAATAAGACTCCATTTATACACAACATCACCAAGTGGAAATTAACCTAGATTCATCAGTTCGAAATTTTTTTCAATACAACAGGCCTGCGGTCTTCGTAATTAATTAAGTGGTGAGTTTTGTTGTTTTAATAATTTATATGTTTATTTTTTTTGTAATTTTCACTTAATTCACAAAAACAAAAATATTATTTAAAATCAATTATTATCATAATTACAATACAACTGTAAGGAAACTTACGTCACCCACTGTAGTTTGTAGTAATGTAGTTTTATATTAAGCTATTTAAGGATTAATAAAGGGACAGAACAGTCAGTCTGCGGTAAATCTCAAAACGATCAACATGTCTTTTTATTCTCGCGACCACCATCCACTACATGGCGACCGTGATATATTTTGATCAGGAAGGAAAAAAACAGTGACATGTTAATTTAAAAGAAAAAACTTAAAAAAAGCACACTTAGTAAAAACGTTCAAAAAAATACCGGAGGCAAAAATGAAATATTTCTAAAATAAAAGTGGTGTGATTATGTCTTTTTTTGCAAAAACGGGAAAAAACAGTTAAATCACATTGAGTCGGCTTAATTTGGTCAAAAAAAAATAGTGTGATTTTCGTTGAGTGAAAGGGAAACATTGCGGCAAAATTAGATAGAACAGTGGTTAGAAGTTTTAAGTGCGAAGTTTCTAGAACGTAAAAAAAACAACAAAAACACATTTTTATTTGAACTTGTTTGAAATTATAAAAATGTTTAACGGGGGGAAAACAAATTTAATATTTAATAGCAGCGGCAAAGATAAAAGAAAATATATTGATTTGTAAAATTTGTAAAGAGGAAAAGTGATGCTACCTTCACAAAAAAAAAACCTTATTTTGTTATAAGTACTAGCTAATCTAAATCTTAGTACTAAAAACACAAAACATCCACAAACTATCAAAATTCGTAAAGTCGAAATATAAACCGTTACACGAATTTCATGTATAATTGCTTGAAAAAATATATTAAATATATAACAGTGGAAAACCGTTAAAATGGGAAAAGAGAATAAAATTACATTATTTTAACTCAAAACTCAAAATGTATTGTTGGAATTTTAACAAACAAAATACAAAATGCAGTAGCAACAAAAAAAATTCATAATAAAACCGCTACTTTATAACAAAAGAGATACTGGAAACGCTCAAAGCGAACAATAAAAGTAGAGAAACCCCCAATCAACCAATGCAATTAAAAGGAGTAAAACCAGCGAGTAACTAACACCGTGAGAAAATAAGCTTAACCAAAAACAAAATTCGCAGAAGGGAGAAGCAACAAAAGAAAATAGGAAGCTTGTGGGACGATCAAAGGCGGTGAGAAAGAAGACAACATGCAGAAATAGTCAAGTATTGTATTTAAAGAAAGAAGACAACATTGCAGAAATAGTCAAGTATTGTATTTAAATTTTATTTAATTATATGATCTATATTTATAGTTGTATGCATTTATATACATTTAAACGTCTTCGTGTTAACAGAAACAATAGAATTTGATCGTGCATTTATGTCCGTAGGAAAAAAGAGTGCATTTAAAAAAAAGAAGAACGTGAAATAAAGAGATCAAAACGGAAAAATTTTTTTCTTGAACTAAGGGAATTTACTGGTGAATTTTCTCTTAACAAGTAAAAGGCTAAGGCTAAATAATTATTTGTTCTCTTTGTTTTGGAAATATGTACAGAGAAACAAAACATAAACGTAGATTACTTTTTCTATTTAAACAAAACAAATATAGTGCAACCATTTAGCTATGCCACATGAAATAATCTTAGACAAAATATGTTGATTAAATTGGAGTCAGAAAATTTTTGGTAATGAGTTTCAAAGAACCGTGTTTGTTTTCTGTGGTATGACTAATGGTTTAACTAAGAATGAAACTAAATAATAACTAATAAATGTCTATAACATTTGATTTTAAAGTAGAAACATTTGATAAATTAATTTCAGATTTTTATAAAATAAAAAAAAGAATTTTACAAAGTCGTCCAATTTCGGGTAATCGAAATAAAATTAATGAATACATAAATTTGTATTTAATAGTATTTTGTTGTATACAGAGCCACATAATGAACAATTATCTTGTCATATAAAAACAAAAGTCCATCATAAAATTTCACATTGTAGGGAAATACTAGTGAGATGTTTTTGTAAGCTAGAATGCAAGATAAAAGTGCCATATGGTGTGTATTTGTTCGAACTGGTACAAGAGGGGATTATGACAGATTCGGGTTCGGAGATCGAGAGTGAAAAGGGTGAAGACTATATTAGGAAATTATAAAAGGATACGGACACAAATATAGGGGGAAATATTCTTGGGATTGAAACCGAAAATTTTGGCATTGCGGGAAATTCGGAAATGGCTTCTATAGAGGAGAAGACAAAATTTATTTCAACATGTTCCAATATTATAAGGGAGAATTTTGATGGAAATCCTCTCAGTTTAAATTCATTTTGATAAAATCAGTTTAATTGAAGAACTAACTTCGCCCAATTTGACAAATTGCTTAATATCGTTTATTAGGTCGAAACTAGATGGAAAGGCAAGAGAGGTTTTGCCGGAGCAAATCACAAGTGTAGAACAGATTAAGGAGACTCTCAAATGTAAAATCAAACCTGATAGTTCTAAAATTGTAGCAGGGAAGATTGCTGATTTACGTATTAAAAACAACAACTATGCGGAGTTTTCGAAAGATGTGGAGGATTTGGCAGATGCTCTTCAACGTTCGCTTGTAATAGAGGGGATATCAAAGGATAAGGCCCAGGAAATGGTTTTAGATCAGACAGTTACTCTGTGTAGGAAAAACGCAAGGTCTGATATGGTGAAGGCAATTTTGGCATCTACGGTTTTTAAAGAACCTAAGGATGTGGTTGCGAAGTTGATAGTGGAAGAATCAACCACTGAAAAGGACCATCAGGTTTTGAAAATGGGTTATAATAGTTCGTTTCGTGGATGTTCTAATAGAAATAGGCCAGGTTTTATGTCTGTTGCTTGGGACAATGGTTACGGGAGTAATCCACGTGGTAGCTATCGTGATAATAGCAGTTATAATGGCTTTCGGGGTGGAAATTATAATAATCGTGGTAGAACTTACTATAATCGTGGTAGAAATTATGATAATAATAATGACAGGAATAACAACACTGTTAATTGTAGAAGTAGCAATCATGGTAGACACAACAATGATGACGGTCGAAATAGTGATAACGGTAATTCGAATTATAGACCAAGGGGCAGTTTTCGAGGTCAGGGTGCTTCAGTGCTGACTTTAAACATTGAAGTCCCTCAGCAGGGAATGTTGAGGGAGGAAGAAGACCAGATTTGATCGGGGAAAATATTATCAAATCAGTTTATAGTTTTAATTTAAATTACTCTGACTTCGTAAATTTGGATTGTTTTGCATCGTATAGGACCAGTTCATTTTTAGTTGATTCACAAGCTGACATATCAATTCTAAAAGTTTCTTGTTTGAGGAGTAATTTGGAAATAAATGAGCAACAGACTGTCAACATTGTTGGTATAACAACCAATGTTACAAAATCGTTAGGTACAATAAACACAAAATTAATAGTTTCTAATAACGTAATACCTCAAGTTTTTCATATCGTGTCTGATAATTTTAATATACCTTCAGATGGAATTTTAGGAAAGCATTTTTTGAAGGTCAATAAATGCAAAATCGATTATAGCTCAATGACAGTTTCTTTTTATGTTCCTCGTACAGGGAAAACCGTAATTATCCCAATTTTCCATGGCACCAGTAAAAATTCGTTTTTCGTTCCACCAAGATGCGAAGTATTTAGGGAATTTCGTATAGAAAATGCGACTGAACCAGTTTTTATAGACTGTCAGGAAATTTGTGAGGGCTTACTTATAAGCAAGTGTATTGTGAATTCACACAATCCCGTCTTACGTATATTAAATACAACAAATGAAAAAAAAATTTGTGCATAATTATAATGTGAAAACTGAAAAACTTTCTCAATTCTTTGTTTATTCAATAAACGAAACGTTTGCGTGCAATGAACGTGTTAAAAATCTGGAAACTGTTTTGAAAGATAAGATGCCAAGTTACATTAGAGAGGAGTTAATTACTTTATGCATAAAATACGCGGATATTTTTACGTTAAAGGATGATAAGATGACAATAAATAATTTCTATGAGCAAACGCTAAGACTAAATGATAGGGAACCAGTTTATATTAAAAACTATCGACTTCCATATACTCAGAGAAGTGAAATAAAACGTCAAGTTAAAACCTTACTCGATAATGACTTAATAGAACCAAGCACATCAAATTATAATAGTCCATTAATATTGGTTCCGAAGAAGAGCCCAAATGAAAGCAAAACGTATCGCATGTGTGTTGATTACAGAGCAATTAATAAAAAATTAATCGCCGATAAATTTCCCTTGCCAAGGATCGACGATATTCTTGATAATCTCGGCAGAGCCAAACATTTTTCGATCTAAGATTTATTTTCTGGTTTTCATCAGATTCCACTTCATGAAAATTCAAGAGATTTGACATCATTCAACACAGATCAGGGAGCATTTCGCTGGAAAGTTTTACCATTCGGGTTAAACGTGGCTCCAAATTCGTTTTCGCGCATGATGTCAATAGCATTTTCGGGTCTTGAACCTAATAAGGCATTCCTTTATATCGATGATATAATTGTAATTGACTGTAGTAAACAACATCATATGAAGAATAAAGAAGATAAATCCTTATAAATGTAATTTTTTTAGACCTGAAGTAACATTTTTAGGCCATAGATGCACTTCAGCCGGACTTTTACCAGATAACAGTAAAATAGAAGCAATAGAAAAATATACGGTTCCTACTGACAAGGAAGCTGTGAAACGTTTCGTTGCCTTTGCGAACTACTATAGGAGGTTTATTCCTAATTTTGCCGCTATTGCAGCTCCATTAAATGCAATAACACGTAGAAAGGTGAATTTCATATGGGACGAGAAGTGTCAAACTTCTTTTGAGAAAATCAAATCAGAATTAGTCTCGCCGCGAATACTACAATATCCGGACTTTGAGAAAGAATTTTTAATCACAATCGACGCTTCCAAGATTTGTTGCGGAGCAATACTTAGTCAAAATTTTGATGGTCAAGATTTACCTATATATTATGCGTCCAAAGCTTTTAATCGGTCAGAGCAAAAGAAATCAACTATCGAACAAGAACTTTTCGCAATATACTTCGCAATTAATCAATTTAGGCCATATGTTTATGGAACAAAATTTGTTGTAAAAACTGACCATAGACCGCTCGTTTATTTGTTTAATATGAAGGATCCATCGTCCAAGCTAACAAATATTCGACTCAAACTCTCGGAGTACAACTTTTCGATACAATACATTAAGGGTAAAAATAATGTTGGGGCAGATGCTTTATCACGTATCTCAATTAACGAGTTGAGAGATAATACGGATAAAAACATTTTAGCAGTGACAACTCGTGCGATGTCAAGGAAACCCAATATAAAAGAAACTCCTATACTAGATAATAACGTTGTTAATTTAAAGGTGTATGACAAATTTTCACGTGAATTCGATAATAAAGTAGCAAAAATAAAGTCAGAAATTTTTTATAGAAATCAGAAACTAACAAACATTGATATAAAAATGTACAATAAATTTAAATGTGTTGCAAATGTGAATATTGTTAACGAAACATCAAGTTTAGACGTGATGCTTTTGAGGCTGCAAAGGGAAGCCAACAATAACAACATATATAGGGCAGAATGGCCAAAGGATGATTCCATTTTTTCTATATACACTATTAAAATGCTAAAAGACCAGGGAAATAAAATATTAACAACACTTGAAATAATGTTGGTTGATCCAATTGAAATTATAGATGATAAGGAGGAGAGAAAGAGAATTTTGGAAATTTATCACTACGATAGAATTGTAGGTGGACATTGCGGGCGAAAACGATTGTATGCGAAACTTAGAACAAAGTACTATTGGAAAAATATGACGAGGGATATTGCTTCATTTGTTAGGGACTGTAAGGAATGTAAGTTAAATAAGGTAAAAATAGGAACAAGAGAACAACTTACATTAACACCAATACCTGTGAACCCGTTTGACGTTGTAGTTCTGGACACAATCGGTCCACTACCTATTTCGAAGTATGAAAACAAATATGCTGTAACCTTAATTTGTTATTTCACAAAATACCTTGTTAGTATACCAGTCCTTGATAAGAGTGCGCGGACAATAGCTCAGGCAATATTTGAAAACTTTATTTTAATTTATGGGAGAATGAAAACGATAAAATCAGACCTAGGAACCGAATTTAAAAATGAAATATTTGTCCAATTGTGTAACCTCTTGAAGATTGGAATAAATTTTTCAACAGCCTACCATCATCAAACAGTAGGGACGGTGGAAAGAAACCATCGCGTTTTCAATGAATATTTAAGGTCGTATATTAGTGGTAATATTTCTGATTGGGATACATATTTAAAGTATTTCACATTTTTTCATAATACAACTTCAAGTTCAGTATTCGATAACAAGTACACACCTTACGAGTTAGTGTTTGGTAAAAATGCAGTTATGCCAAACGATTTAAATTTAGAGAAGATTGATCCCATATATAATGCTGAAAATTACAGCAAAGAAGTAAAACATCGTTTACAAAAGTCTCACAGTATTATAAAAACACTTATAGAGAAACATAAGAAATGAAACAAGGAATTGTATGACAAGAAAGCAAATAAATTAAATTTAAATATTAATGATAAAGTTTTCGTAAAAAAAGAACCATATGACAAATTTAAAAATATATACGATGGTCCATACATTGTGAAACACATAGATGGAGTAAATGTTACTATTTATGATGAATGTTTAAAGAAAGACAAAACGTTACATAAAGATAGATTAAGAATAGCGAAATAAGTGAAATTAACGTATCGCACAGTAGAACACGTAAAACTTGAAATTTTTTTTGTAAATTAATGGAATTCTTTTTGTTAAGAAAGAAAACAAAGGAGAAATATTTTTTTATTTATATATAAATTTAGAAAATACAACCCCTTGAAATCCTTGTAATGTAAATTTGTAATTATTAAAAATTCAAATACAAAATTTTATATTTAAAAATCTAGAAAAAATAATGCAACCCTGTTGAAATTAAAAAAATTAGTTACATAAAAAAAAAAAAAAAAAAAAATTATTTTTATATAATTATGTATTCAAAAATATAGACCCCTGTTGAAATCCTTGTACATAATATTAAAAAATTAATTACATATAAAAAAAATAATTTTTATATAGTTATGTATTCAAAAATATAGAAACCTGTTGAAATCCTTGTAATATTAAAAAATTAATTACATATATTTTTTTATTTTTTTTTCTTATTCTAACAATTTTGTAACTAACTTCATATATACAAAAAAGAAATCTTGAATCATATTCAGACTGATCACCTGATGTGATTCAACATTTTTTTTCCCCTAGGAAGGGAGGTGTAAGGAAACTTACGTCACCCACTGTAGTTTGTAGTAATGTAGTTTTATATTAAGCTATTTAAGGATTAATAAAGGGGCAGAACAGTCAGTCTGCGGTAAATCTCAAAACGATCAACATGTCTTTTTATTCTCGCGACCACCATCCACTACACAACTTTAAACTTAATTATTATAATATAAACAATTCAACTTTTACTATTATTTTGGACATAACTGTTCATTTTATTTCAATAATGTTATTAACATTGTTTTAAATATTTAAATAACGTTCCTGTTATAAATTATTTGAACCTTGTAACACAATGGTAACCCTACAACCCAGCTGCATCTCACTTTTGTTTTTTTCCTTTCTTTTTGCTATATTTTATTATTTTTACGATTGTGAGAATACAGTCTAATAAAGCTCTTTAACAAAGGCGGTTGTGTTTTCATTTAAAAAGGAAATATACCTAACAAGGGTATGGGCCCAGACTGCGCAGCGCAATAAATAGTTTTTAAACAATTTGTCCATCGTATTTAAAAGAAAAAAAAAAATGAATTCTGTGGCTAGTTTGGAAAAACTTAATGGTGAAAATTATGCCACATGGTCTATACAGATCAAAAGTTTGCTAATAACCTTAGATCTTTGGGATGCTGTCCAAAGTGAATGCCCAACAGAGGCTGGAAAAATAGCTACTTGGAGTGTGATGGACCAGAAGGCTCTCGCCATGATAAATTTAAGTGTTAAGCCTGGTGAACTCATTCACATTAAGGATTGCTCAACGGCAAAGGGTGCATGGGATTCCTTAAGTGGACTCTATAAGGCAAATACGGCGTGCAGGAAGGTGAATCTCTTCAAAAAGCTGGTAAGGTTTAAGATTTCTCCAGGGGAAAAGATCTCTACGCAAATTGGCGAATTTCGAGGAATCATAGATGATTTAAAGACTATTGGTATTGCATTAAATGAAGATTTTGTTGCTGTATTGCTGTTGTGTGCGTTACCGGACGAAATGGAAAGCTTTGTTGTTGCTGTTGAGAGCAGAGATGATTTGCCTGGAATTGAACAGTTAGTTTCCAAAGTTCTAGAAGAAGAACGGCGCCAAGGTGACAAAAATTTTACAAATGATAATCGAGTTTTTTCAGCCAGTTTCTACAATAAACAGGAAAAAACAAACAAAAATAACAAGTTTATAAGAAAAAACAATTGTACTGAGAAAGAGAAGAAACGAAATAATATAAAATGTTTTAAGTGTGGCCAAAAGGGACACATTCGCTCTCAGTGTAAAGTTGATGCTGGTGAGTCTGTCGCGTCTGTTCTCTGCGCAGTTAATAACAACCAATTAGATAACGGTGAGCAGTGGATTCTTGATAGTGGTGCGTCGTCACACATGTGTCGTAGCAGAAATTGGTTTTCATCTTTACAACAAGAAAAACAGAAAATAATCTTAGCGTCTGGGGAGATTGTATTTGCGGAGGGAAAGGGAACCGTAAAGTTGAGTTCAGAGTACATGAATATTAAGCTTATAAACGTTTTGTATGTTCCTCGTCTTCACTCAAATTTTTTATCTGTTAGCAAGTTCATAGAGGCTGGTCATACTGTATGTTTTTCAAAGAAGAGTGCGAATATTAAAAACAAAGAGAGCAAGACGATTATGTATGCCTTTAAGGAAAACGGTATATTTTTTGCTAAGTTAAAAAATTTGATGTCGGCAGAGTGTGCGTTTAGTGCGGCGTCAGAAAATGAATTTGTTAAATGGCACACTCGATTTGGTCACTTAAACAGTAAAGACTTAAATAAATTGTGCAGCAAAAATATGGTGCGGGGGCTGAATTTAAAATTACCCGAACATTTTCAATGTGTTACTTGTGCTGTTGGCAAGATTACAGCGAAACCGTTTAATACGTATTCACAAATAAACACTAAAGCAGTTCTGGAGTTAATACACACAGACTTATGTGGACCGTTTAAGGTGAAATCTCAAGGTGGTGCGTTGTATATGATGACCTTTACTGATGATTTCTCACGATATGTCTTTACATACTTTTTAAATCGCAAGGCGGATGCGTTTGATGTTTTCTTGCAGTTTGTAGCAATGGCAGAAAAACAGAGTGGCTGTAAATTATTGCAGATCAGAAGCGATAATGGTAAGGAATATGTAAATTGCAAATTTGAAGACTACTGTAGAGAAAAAGGCGTTGTGCACCAGACAACAGTTAGTCACACACCCCAACAAAACGGTGTTGCTGAAAGGGTAAACCGGACGCTTGTCGAGATGGCATGCTGTATGTTACATGATTCAGGTCTACCTCAGAGTTTATGGGCAGAGGCCATAAACACCTCATCATACATAAGGAATAGAAGTCCAACGAAAATACTTGGAGATGTGACTCCTTATGAAAAGTGGAATAACAAAAAGCCATCCGTTGCGCATTTTCGTACATTTGGGTGCGATGCTGTAGTTCTTCATAAAAATCGTAGTGGTGGTAAATTAATGCCAAAGGGAGTGAAATTGAAATTCATTGGTTACGAATCGATGACTAAGGGATATCGTTTGTACAATTCGACAAACCGCCAGGTAATTAAAGCTAAAGATGTCATTTTTTTTGAAAATTCGTTTGAAAAATTGCAAAATGAAGAGTATTGTGATGAAAAATTTCATGTTGACATTTTCCCGCAAAAAAACGAAGAAGAAAATAAATGTAAAGTGGAAAACCCACACTTTTCGGATGATCTTTTCGAAACAGCAAGTGAAGAAGAATCATCGAATGATGAAGTGATGAAGGTAGATAATAATGAAGAGGTTCAACCAAATGAAGGAGTCAAAAGGGGTCGTGGCAGACCAAAGCGTATTTTGGACGGGCAACCTGGACGTCCGAAAAAACAGTATGCAACAGCTACTGAAGTGCTTAATTCTACGGTAGAAATCCCTAAGAATCTCACAGAAGCATTGAAATCAAATGAAGCCTCAGAATGGAAGACTGCGATGGAACGTGAGTATAATTCTTTGGTTAAAAACAATACATGGGTACTCGTAGATAGGCCGAAATCCAGAAATATCATTGGGTCAAAATGGGTATTCACGATTAAACACAAACCAGATGGTTCGGTCGAAAAATATAAAGCAAGACTGGTTGCCCAGGGGTGTTTCCAGAAATTCAATGTGGACTACCATGAGACGTTTGCACCAGTGGTCCGACACTCTACCATTAGAATAATATTGGCCCTAGCAGTTAAATACAAATTATTGGTAAAACATGTAGATATAGTGGCTGCATTTTTAAATGGTGACCTGGAAGACGAGATCTTTATGGAGCAGCTCCAATTGTTTAAAAGTTCTTCTGATACTGACAAAGTTTGCAGATTAATTAAAGCCCTATATGGTTTGCGTCAAGCTGGAAGGGAGTGGAATAAAAAGGTGTCGAATATTCTTTCGGAGATTAACTTTATAAGATGCCAAACTGACAATTGTATATATAATTAGTATTGTGGTTATTTTGTTGAACTATTTATGGTTTTTAATCCAAATTTTTAATATTTTTAATTAGGCTTAAGTTCATGAAATTTAATTTTCATTAAATTATTTTTATGAAGAAAGGAATTTTACAACATGAAAATTAATTAAAATTGTTATTGATAATCTTTCATTCTTGACGTGGCTCGGGCTCGAACCCTGGCCGGCAGGTTACCATGACATGTTTCGATCGCAACCACTCGATCTCCTCAGATGGATTTGCCGTCTTACACTCGCAGCCATCGACGACTGCTGACGTCAATAGTCAAACATCAATCCTTAAACCAAATTGTATTTTAACATTTGGTAGATCGAAATTTGCTTTCCTGAATGATTATCCATTTTAATTGATTTTACATGTTTTTTCCTTACTTCTGTTTTTTCGTACTTTTGTCAAGAATTTTTCTTGAAGTCCAAGTACATTTTTTGTTTTTCCATTTTGTCTTTCTCTTTTCTGTTGACCTTTTTCGGCACAACTTGAAGGACAAATGTACACATAGACGGCAAATCCATCTGAGGAGATACTTCTTACTTCAGAAGTAAGGAAAAAACATGTAAAATCAATTAAAATGGATAATCATTCAGGAAAGCAAATTTCGATCTACCAAATGTCGATGGCTGCGAGTGTAAGACGGCAAATCCATCTGAGGAGATCGAGTGGTTGCGATCAAAACATGTCATGGTGACCTGCCGGTCAGGGTTCGAGCCACGTCAAGAATGAAAGATTATCAATAACAATTTTAATTAATTTTCATGTTGTAAAATTCCTTTCTTCATAAAAATAATTTAATGAAAATTAAATTTCATGAACTTAAGCCTAATTAAAAATATTAAAAATTTGGATTAAAAACCATAAATAGTTCAACAAAATAACCACAATACTAATTATTGTTAAAAGCTAAGGCACGAGCTCTATGTGTACATTTGTCCTTCAAGTTGTGCCGAAAAAGGTCAACAGAAAAGAGAATGACAAAATGGAAAAACAAAAAATGTACTTGGACTTCAAGAAAAATTCTTGACAAAAGTACGAAAAAACAGAAGTAAGGAAAAAACATGTAAAATCAATTAAAATGGATAATCATTCAGGAAAGCAAATTTCGATCTACCAAATGTTAAAATACAGTTTGGTTTAAGGATTGATGTTTGACTATTGACGTCAGCAGTCGTCGATGGCTGCGAGTGTAAGACGGCAAATCCATCTGAGGAGATCGAGTGGTTGCGATCGAAACATGTCATGGTAACCTGCCGGCCAGGGTTCGAGCCCGAGCCACGTCAAGAATGAAAGATTATCAATAACAATTTTAATTAATTTTCATGTTGTAAAATTCCTTTCTTCATAAAAATAATTTAATGAAAATTAAATTTCATGAACTTAAGCCTAATTAAAAATATTAAAAATTGTATATATTTTCGAAGAAATGGTGATAATATTAGTATCATTGCATTATATGTGGATGATATGATGATTGCGGCATCGAAGGAATCTGATATGAGTCAGATCATCAGTCAACTTAACAATCATGTTGAAGCCGATGATAGAGGACCGATCTCTTTTTATTTGGGTTTGGAAATCGAACGCGAAGGTGATAGAGGCCCCATACGAGTTCATCAGAAGCAGTACACTTTAGAATTACTTAGAAAATGGAAAATGATACCCTCCAAACCAGCAGCAACACCATGGCCAAGTGGCACTGTCCTAAGGAAGTGTGAGGATGAAAACTGTCGCCAAAATTTACGTGAGTATCAGAGTTTGATTGGCAGCCTAATGTATCTCGCGGTCATATCAAGGCCGGATATTGCACACGCAGTCTCAAAATTGTCTCAGTTTAATTCACACCCCCATGAGGAGCATATGCAAGCGGCGAAATACTTGTTAAGATATCTTTTAAACCATCCTGATAAGAAGATATCATTTACTAGAAATAGCTCCATCCTTGTGTGTTTTACAGATGCTGATTGGGGATGCGATTCATGCGACCGAAAATCATACTCAGGCTTTGTAATGTTTCTCTCAAACGGTCCAGTTGCATGGGAGTCCAAGAAACAGACTATGGTGGCGTTAAGTTCCATGGAGGCGGAGTATGTAGCCCTCAGCCAAGGTTGCAAAGAAGTTATTTTTACAAGGAGCAAACTTTTTGGTTAGAAACCCGGCAGTCCTAAAGCGCAGCAAACATATTGATATCAGGTTCCACTATATCAGAGATAGATACAACGATGGGTCGATTGAAGTTGAGTACATATCATCTGAGCAGAATGCTGCTGATATTTTTACTAAGGTATTAACCAAACAAAAACATGCTAGTGCATGTGAACTTTTAAATGAATTTTAATTTTTGAAATCTTGAAATATTTTATTTTTTTTATTGTAAATGCAATTGGGTTGAGTTGGGGTATGTTATAAATTATTTGAACCTTGTAACACAATGGTAACCCTACAACCCAGCTGCATCTCACTTTTGTTTTTTTCCTTTCTTTTTGCTATATTTAATTATTTTTACGATTGAGAGAATACAGTCTAATAAAGCTCTTTAACAAAGGCGGTTGTGTTTTCATTTAAAAAGGAAATATACCTAACAGTTCCCTATATTCAAAACTATGAAATCATTGAATACTTTATTTCATTAATCATACATTTCTTTATAGTTCAAAACATGTTAAATTAATTTTTTTTTTTTATGAAGAATAATAAAATAATGTTAATATACATCATGAAAGATTAAACGTTTGAATTATAATCTCATGAAACATTAGGGTCTGTATTAGTTAGATCAATAACGCGCTATCTTAAACCTAGACTTCGGTTAGATAGCAAGGTATGGAAGAGAATACAAAAGAGGAACCAACACCTAAACCACTTTGACCATGTTGTTTTGTTTATGTTTTGTTTAATTTTAAATTTTTTTAATATTGTGGTCGATTTTGCAAATAGTTACCTATTATTAAATAATTGTGTAATAGACCTTAGTCTTTCTTAAAAGGGATAAGAAACACCCCAATTTCCATGAGCACGGCCGGTATCAAAGTTAGCAATGTCCCTTACGAGATAGAGCCAACAGGGTTCGGTTCGTTACACCCGCTACAAATTAGTAAAATCAAATAAAATAAAAAACAAACAAATATGAAAGATTACATAAAATAGTTTGTTTGGATTTTCCAAAAATGTTCGTGTTATAAAAATTATTTAATCGATAAATAAAAATTTATTAAAATACTTGAGATCAAAAGGCAGCCATTTACACAATATTAAAAATAATTTTCTCTTAAATTTAATAACACTACAAAGTTACTTTGCGTTGTACTGCGACATATCAAATCAAATCAATATCTTGTTACAGATCGGGAAGATCCCGGAGGATGAGTTGGGTCCGGTAAACGTAAAACAATATCAGTTTTAATAACGCAGCAAATGTCAGGAATATCGGGTTCGATGAAAGTCCACAAATTTTTTCTCTCAGAAAATCGACCTTTACCGAAGTTGGAATTTTTGATTTTATTTTGTCAACATAAAACTTATATTTATTAGTATTGTGGTTATTTTATTGAACTATTTATGGTTTTTTAATCCAAATTCTTAATATTTTTAATTAGGCTTAAGTTCATTAAATTTAATTTTCATTAAATTATTTTTATGAAGAAAGGAATTTTACAACATGAAAATCAATTAAAATTTACTGATAATTTTTCATTCTTGACTCAATCTGGGCTCGAACCCAGGTGTTTACGGACAGGTTACCCTGACATGTTTCGATTGCAACCACTCAATCTCCTCAGAGGGCTTGCCGTTTAACACTCGCAGCCATCGACGACTGCTGACGTCATTAGTCAAACATCAATCCTTAAACCAAATTGTATTCAACCTTTGGTAGATCGAAATTTGCTTTGAATGATTATCTATTTTAATTTATTTTAACATGTTGTTCCTTTACTTCTGTTTTTTCGTACTTTTGTCAAGAATTCTTCTTGAAGTTCAAAGTACATATTTTTTGTTTTTTCATTTTTTTGTCTTTCTTTTTCTTGTTGACCTTTTCAGCACAACTTGAAGGACAAATGCAAACATAGAGCTCGTGCCTTAGCTTTAACAATTATTAGTATTGTGGTTATTTTATTGAACTATTTATGGTTTTTTAATCCAAATTTTTAATATTTTTAATTAGGCTTAAGTTCATTAAATTTAATTTTCATTAAATAATTTTTATGAAGAAAGGAATTTTACAACATGAAAATCAATTAAAATTTACTGATAATTTTTCATTCTTGACTCAATCTGGGCTCGAACCCAGGTGTTTACGGACAGGTTACCCTGACATGTTTCGATTGCAACCACTCAATCTCCTCAGAGGGTTTGCCGTTTAACACTCGCAGCCATCGACGACTGCTGACGTCATTAGTCAAACATCAATCCTTAAACCAAATTGTATTCAACCTTTGGTAGATCGAAATTTGCTTTGAATGATTATCTATTTTAATTTATTTTAACATGTTGTTCCTTTACTTCTGTTTTTTTCGTACTTTTGTCAAGAATTCTTCTTGAAGTTCAAAGTACATATTTTTTGTTTTTTCATATTTTTGTGTTTCTTTTTCTTGTTGACCTTTTCAGCACAACTTGAAGGACAAATGCAAACATAGAGCTCGTGCCTTAGCTTTAACAATTATTAGTATGGTGGTTATTTTATTGAACTATTTATGGTTTTTTAATCCAAATTTTTAATATTTTTAATTAGGCTTAAGTTCATTAAATTTAATTTTCATTAAATTATTTTTATGAAGAAAGGAATTTTACAACATGAAAATCAATTAAAATTTACTGATAATTTTTCATTCTTGACTCAATCTGGGCTCGAACCCAGGTGTTTACGGACAGGTTGCCCTGACATGTTATATATTATGTTTCTCCAGAAAATCGAACTAGTACGAAGATTCCTTTCAAATAGCTATCACCTACAGCAAAATAACCAGCAGATTTATCAGAATTGGCGTAACTTATATATTATACAGCATAGTATTTAGGGTTTGTTTTAGGGACTGTTTTTTTGCGCAAATCCTCTTTTTCCTTGGCTATGTGTTATAAAGTATTATTATGGCAGGATCGCCATATAAAGTATTATTTTTTTTTTTGCTAGATTTTTAGAATGTTGCTTCTAGCTGCAACACGTTTTGATTCTTCTAAGCACCTTTTGAGTGCTCGGGTAGAATATAATGAGAAAACTAGTTAATTCGTTTAAACTAAAAAGTATTCTGATTTTTATTTCCAAATCTTACAACTATTTATACCAAATTTAAATTATTTACAGTTCTTATATCTATGTTATGTATTATTCTTTCTAACCTACGGTGTGGATTATTGAGTCAAAACACTAGTTTTTGATTGGTCAATGTTTTAACTCAATTCTTGCTTAATCCCTTATTTTCGTTTTCATTCAATCTTTTGTTTACTTTAATGTTTACCCAAAATATTACTCATTGCCTTTTTTCTAAATGCTTGCATTTGTGTTTTGAAATATTATCCATCGTAATATTCCAAATGCAATGTATTTAGTTAATTTGCTTGCAATGCCTTTTGCTTGTGCACATAAACAATTGTCTTATGTGTGGTCTCACTTAAAAGTGTGCCAAGTGGTTTCATGTTGAATTAAAATTAAATAAAGAATTTTGTGTTGTTGTTGGGTGGTTGTGTTATAATAAACACACTACACATTGTTTTTAGGTAGTTGTGATGCATTTTGACAAACACACTATACCTCTGCCCTTAAGATTGAATTTATGAATTTATGAAATGAAATGAATTTAATCTTAAAAATACTTGTGTTTGTAAAAATATATGATTATACATGTTATATCAGTAAGTAGTTAAAAGTAAAAATGTCTTATCATCTTACAATTATATTTCTTATTGTTTATTTGTAACATTAGGTTTATATAATTTAAGTATATTATTATGATAAATTTTTTCAATATTGTCTACTTTTAATAAAGAATTTACTCCTTATCTTTTTATTATTTCATATGGTCCCTTGTATGGGCTTTGATTTTTTTTTCTAGATTCTAATTTTATTAATACTAAGTCTCCTTTCTTAAAGTTACTGTTATTTATATCTCTGTCATAAATTTCTTTTGAGTTTTGTTTAGATAATTCTATTAGTTTTCTAGCGTTTTCCAAGGATTTTTTCAATCTTAATTTGACTTCATTAGCGTAATTTTCAATGTCATAAATGTTGTGTTAGTGTCGTTTATTTTGTCTGTGGGTAAAGTTGCAAGTTTACCATAAATTAATTCATAAGGTGAGTAGTTAGTGTCAATGTGTGGTATTGTGTTGTAAGCGAATGTATAGAAAGGTACCCATTTGTCCCATTCATAGTCATCTACAAAATTAAGTAAATATTCGTTCAACACACGATGATTTCGTTCAACAGAGCCTATGGATTGGTGGTGATATGGTGCTGAAAATGTTTGGTTTATGTGAAGTAAATTGCAAACTTCTTTTAACAATTCATTGTTAAATTCAGTACCTCTATCAGATTTTAAGATTTTAAAACATCCATACTTTAAGATGAACTGTTCAACTAATGTTTTAGCAATGTTTTTAGCTTCTTTTGTTTCGATTGGGTGTGCTATTACATTTTGGTCAATTCACACTGCATTGTCAGTATATACCTGTAACCATTTAACATTCTTAAAGGTCCTACTGTATCTATTTGTATTGTCTCAAAACTTGTGCTAGGTGTTTCTGTTACAATCATTTTCTCTTTAATATACTTTGTTTGTTTATTTCTTAGGCACTAATCGCATTTGTTAATGTAATCTCTAACCATCTTTCGCATATTTTTCCATACATAACGTTGTTTTAAATTCAGTACTGTCTTTCTAATACCGAAGTGTCCTGATAATGGCGAATTGTGGAATTCTTTTATGATGTTCATTTGTGATTTCTTATTTGTAATATATTGCAAAGGTGTATATAATATGATGTTTAATTCGAAATTTCTATACTTATTTGATTTCAATATTCTTTGGTATACCTCATTATAAGTTTTATTTAAATATTCAATTGATATGAGCTCAAAAATTTTATCTTCGCATGATAAAGCGAGATTTTTTATATTCTGCTTATGTATATAAATAATCAATTTCTCTAGAGACAAAACGTATTTTGCTAGATCTTCATTAATATTCATTACAAAGCTGTTATCTTTACTTTCTATGGTACCATCTTTAGGTCCATCTTTTATATTTCTTGCACCGGTTCTAATAATATTAAATTTAAATTCGCGAATATTCTTTATATCTTGTAAAGATGTACATTCCCACATATGATTTTTATGTTGGCCTTGGGATATGTTACTATCATTATTTATTACCTCATTATTAGAAATTTCCTTTGCTTTCATTCCACGTGTTGTTACTAGAATTTTAGATGGTTTACTATTATCATCTTCTACAGGAATCATATTCTTTAACATGTCAGAATCTAGTTTTATTCTAGATAAAGCGTCCGCGTTAGTATTTATTTTTCCTTTTTTATAAATAATTTCGAAATCATAGTCTGACAAATCTATTCTTATACGAGTTAATTTTGATGAAGGATTTTTATGAGAAAAAAGTGAAACAAGTGGTCTATGGTCTGTTACTACAATAAATTTTTGACCAAATAAATAGGGTCTAAAAAACTCTATACCCCAATGTATAGCAAGAAGTTCTTTCTCAATTACTGGTTTATTTAAATCATGTTTTCCTAATGTTTTGCTTGCGTAAGAGATCGGTAAATCTTCTCCTATTTTCCCTTGTGACAATATAGCTTCTAATGCATAGTTTGATGCGTCAGTAGTCAAAATAAATGGTTGTTCAAAATCAGGATATCTTAATATTGGTGCGTTAATTAATTTTGTTTTTAGTACGTTAAAAGCTTTTTGACATTCTTCTGTCCATTCAAATTCTTTTCCTTTCTTAGTTTGATCATTTAGGCATTTTGTGATCTCAGCGAAATTCTTTATGAAACGTCTGTAGTAATTACAGAATGCTACAAATCTTTTAACTTCGTCTTTGTCTTTTGGAATTGGGTATTTTTCAATAGCTTTGTGTTTTGAAGGATCTGTTCGTATGCCGTTTTTTTGTGATTTGGTGACCTAAATAAATTACCTCTGATTTTAGAAATACACATTTTGATGCATTTAATTTCAAATTGTATTTTGACAAGCGTTCAAATACTCTAATAAGATTTTCATTGTGGTGTTTTAAACTACAACCAAATAAAATAATATCGTCTACATATAAAAATGCTTTGGAATCTAGTCCACTAAGTGCTATTGTTAACATTCTTTGGAAACTATTGGATGAAATTTTCAAACCAAATGGTAGTCTTTTAAATTGATAATGACCATTACTAGTTGAAAATGCAGTTAAATTCCTTGAATCCTCGTCTAAATTTATTTGATGGAATGAGCTAGTCATATCTAAAGTGGAAAAATATTTAGCTCTTCCCAGACGATCTAAAACATCTTCTAACCTTGTTAATGGAAATATATCGTTCACTATCTTTTTGTTAAGTTGTCGAAAATCTACTACTAGTCTCCATTTTTCTTTTCCGGTTTCGCTCTTTTTTGGTACTACCAATATGCACTATTTGATGGTTCTATTACATCATCCTCTAATAATTTTTGTACCTGTTCATTTATTTCATCATATTGTGTGTGTGGTAATCTATAATTTTTAATATATACTGGCGTATTGTCTGAAACCTTCAAGCTTTGTGTATAAAAATTATTTGAAGTTAGTGTCTCTCCTTCTAAGTGGAAAATATCCTGGTAATTTTCAAAGATTTTTATTAATTCCGTTTTTGCTTTCTCGTCATTAACGTCAATTTTTAAAATATCAAGTAACTTTTTAAATCTTTCCGTTTTAACATTTCTTTTGTTTGTTCTGTGTGATTGTGTTACCAAAATGTAATTTTTTAATGGTTCTATTTCAAAATTAATGTTTTCTAAAACTACATCGTTTTCTGTTGTGTTTAATATTTTGACATGGTGATATCCATTTCCTGGTACTATTGTATTACTAACGAATATTCCTGGTTGAATTTCCTTGTTTAAAATTATGCTATCTTCTTTAATGTTTAAATTTATAGGATGAATACTTACTGATCTTTTTTCTACTTCTATGCAATAATTTCTGTTTATCCATGATTTCATAGGTATTGTAATTTCCTCATTTTCTAAAGTAAGTGTTATTGTAAATGTTTCATAGTCAATCTTGCATAAGAACTTCGTAAAGAAATCTCTTCCTAAAATTCCGTCAGTTGGTATTGGAAAATTTTTGTCAATTATGTGAAATTTATGTTTTTTACTTATATTGTTTATAATAAAATCTAGTTCTGATGTTCCTATAGATTTAATTTTTTCTGATATTATTCCTGTAAAACTACTTGATTGTTCCTTGTCTATGTTTATCGAATCTTCCTTTAATTTGTTCGGTTTACACAAAGAGATGTCTGCTCCTGTGTATATTAAAAATGTAAGTATTACATTATTGCCTAAGTTTAAGTTTATAAAATTTGTTAAACTATTTGATATTTGGAAAACGTTACTTAATCTTCTTGTTGGTCCTCCGGATGGTGGGTTTGTGCAGTTCCTTGACTCACATCCGGAATTTGGTAGTTTTCCTGTACGATGTGTACATTTCTACGGGTATTTTGACTGTTATTTCTATTATTGTTATTATAATTATGAGTTCTGTTACTAGCATTCGTATTTCTCTGATTTGTTCTGTTGTTATTGTTAAATGGTTGCTGTTAAATGGTCTGTTATTATTATTATTATTATTATTCACTCTATTATTGCTATAGCGGTTATTGTTGGGGCTAAAATTATTTCCTCTGTTTTCATAATTATTGTTGTCGTACCTATTGGTATTGTTCGTATTTCTTCTGTTGTCTTTTCTATTTCTATAATCCGAAAAATATAGCACATGTCCATTGTTGCTAGAGAATTCTTTTTCTAGTTCTAAGGCTAATTGTAGGGCTTCATTGAGATTCTTGGGTCTTGATGCAAAAATTGTTGGTTTAAGTTTTGCATTCAAACCATTTTTAAATACATTTAATGCATAACTTTCATTTAGCTGTTTGATAGTATTAGACTGTGTAGTATTACAGTTTTGTATCTCTTTAATTTGTAGCTCGTTCAGTTCGGCTATCAAATTAAAAAGTTTCTCATGGTACGTGTTCACATTCATGCTTTTCTGTGAAAAAGTGCTAAGAGTAGCCTGTATGTGTAAAACGGTCTTTGTCGTTTTATATCTGCTAGAAAGTAGCGTTTTTAACTCTTCAAAAGTTGTTGGTACCGATATCCCCAATGATGTTCTTACTAAATTTGTCAATTTTGCATTGTAAATAGGGTTCCCAACTTTTTTTGTTGCAATTAAAGTACATTGATTATTAAAGGTTAAGAAAAAAAAGTACACAGTATAAATATAAAGTACAATTAAATATTTCTTTTTATCGTTATATTTAAAAACGTTTTTTTTTTTGCTTTTCGCAAGGTTTATCAAACAATAACACTGTGCTAGAATTTGACACTTTTTTGAGACAAGCCGGGCAACTGGCGCTTTAACCTAATTCGGGTACGCTGAATCCAATACCTGTTCAAAAACGTTTCAGTTTATTGAAATTACTAAAATAAAAACGAAAATTCGAAATAAAATTTCCTTTAAACGTTAAATCTAACATACGCAGTCGTTTTAGAAACATATTTTTATTTATTTTTGTTTTTTTTTTTGGCAACAAAAATAATTTTTTAGCAAACATTTCGAAATTTTTGTTTGTTTGTTAAAATTCTATAAAAAGTTACAGCTATGCTTCTAATTTTTTTCAGACATAAAAAAACAAACTATCAAACAAAACAAGCTATATGTTAATGATTAAAATCTGTTAACAACTTTTGATTTTATTCGCAAAAGTCGAAAAATTTTATTTTTATTTAAAAATTTTATAAAACGCAATATTTGTATGGAGCCCCTTAAGAAGTGGTGATAAGGGGCAAGTATATCTCGAGAAATTGTAAAGGCGACTCCTTGGCTGTTATGGTACGTTTTCTTCAATATATTTCTAGTCTGTATTAAACATTTTGTATGGGAGCCCCCTTAAGGAATGGAAATTTTGAAATTATGTTTTAAATTTTAGTTTGTGCTCGCGATCTAAAAGCAGGCAGAAATTTGAAAGAGTTTTGCACTTGTTTTTTAAAAACAGGCAGTTATTATACTCAAACAAAACAAACAAGTGAAATAGTGCTGTTGGAAAAATTGTCCTGCCAATATAAAAAACATCAACAAATGGCCCTGACTAATATTAATTAGTTGTTCTTTAGTTTTTCTAAAAAAAAACTTGTACAATAAGTATTATAATTTAATGACTAATAAAACCTTGACTAATAAAACCTGAATCTATTTTGAATTCTAGATAAATCTAATCATGCGAAATAAAGTATTTTCGCGTACTTTATTATTCTCATAAAGTATAGAGTACAATTACTCGAAATAACGTACAATACTTTATTATAAAGTACGGTTGGCAAGCCTAATTGTAAACAAACGTTAATAGAATAGGTTTTTGGTCTGATGCCAAAGTATTGTTAACCAGTTCTACAATTGTAAGGAAAGTACTCAATTCTTTGTAATTCCCTGTGAACTCAGGTATTACCTTTATCGCGGTTTCTAAATTAAAATTTGCCATATTTACTAATTTTTGTTCTTGACAGATGGGTTTCTCTATACAAATAGGTTTTTCTATATCAAGGGCTTGTTCGAAAAGTGTTTTTGCTTTATAATAGTATTTTTCAAATTTTTCGGTATTCCTTGCTATGTCAGCTGTTACTACCTTTGTCTCTACCAAGTCAATAAATTCTTTCTTAAGTAGATCTAACTCTTCTAATTTAATTAACAACGTTGATTCTTTATATCCTCTAATTCCTGTTTTTTTAAAATTTATAATTAATTTTTCTAGTCTACTGAATATTGTTTCCATATGAGATTTAAATTTTTATTTTGTTAAATTGGTAAAAAAAAAAAATATATAAAATTTCCCTTATACCTGTACAACAGCTTTCTTTTGTACATAGTTCATAAAATACTTATTTAATCTATAAATTAAATATATTGTTGTTAATACACAAATTAAGATAAAAGTGTCGACTCTAATAAGACTACCTAGCTCCATGTTTTGGTTGTTGTTGATTGTACCACCGTTTATGTTCTCATTGATTGTTACTTTTTGTTCTTCTTTGGACTCGGTTTTGCCCATTGTTCCAATTGGCGGAGTTTTTTATACAGTTGTCGTTTCTCCTCGCCAGAAACTATGACCATTAGTCGTCGAATGTCCCTTTTATCGTTTTTTAGACGCAGCTTTTTCCCACCTCTTTTGGTTTTCTTTGGGGTGTTTATTTCCTGTGGTGCCGGTTTAGCTGATGTCCTCCTTTTATACTATTCTATTGTTATTGGCTTAGGTCCATAATTTATCGATGTTGGAGTATATTCGGGGTAATCTTCTGTACCTCCTTCCGGTATGTATTGTTCTAAATAATACTTAGAGAAAATTTTTTCTATCTCCTCTTGTGATGGAGTTGTTTCGAACGACATCAAAAATTCAAAAATGTTTAACGTAAGAACAAAGAAATTTGTTGAATTCTAATAATTATTGAAAGAAAATATTTTTTGACTTCAAAATTGGCAGGATCGTGGTCTGCAGGATCGCCATATAAAGTATTATTATGGCAGGATCGCCATATAAAGTATTATTTTTGTTTTTGCTAGATTTTTAGAATGTTGCTTCTAGCTGCAACACGTTTTGATTCTTCTAAGCACCTTTTGAGTGCTCGGGTAGAATATAATGAGAAAACTAGTTAATTCGTTTAAACTAAAAAGTATTCTGATTTTTATTTCCAAATCTTACAACTATTTATACCAAATTTAAATTATTTACAGTTCTTATATCAATGTTATGTATTATTCTTTCTAACCTACGGTGTGGCTTATTGAGTCAAAACACTAGATTTTGATTGGTCAATGTTTTAACTCAATTCTTGCTTAATCCCTTATTTTCGTTTTCATTCAATCTTTTGTTTACTTTAATGTTTACCCAAAATATTACTCATTGCCTTTTTTCTAAATGCTTGCATTTGTGTTTTGAAATATTATCCATCGTAATATTCCAAATGCAATGTATTTAGTTAATTTGCTTGCAATGCCTTTTGCTTGTGCACATAAACAATTGTCTTATGTGTGGTCTCACTTAAAAGTTGGCCAAGTGGTTTCATGTTGAATTAAAATTAAATAAAGAATTTTGTGTTGTTGTTGGGTGGTTGTGTTATAATAAACACACTACACATTGTTTTTAGGTAGTTGTGATGCGTTTTGACAAACACACTACAGTGTGCTTCTTAGTTTTTTTTTTATCTCTTCTTTAGATGGAATATTTTTTTGGGAAGTGGACGAACTTGTTCTGTTGTTTTCAGTAGAGCTGGAGGTGTGACAGCTCGTTCAATTATTTAATGGTCAATTACGTTATGTTGAAGGCTTGGTTCATTATCAGCTGTTGGATGTTCATCACGTGGTTCGTTTACGAAATCTGATTAAGAAAATATTTGTCTATTGAATGGGCTAGTTCCAGTTTTTTCAAACCCCTTGCATATATTTTCAACAACAAAAGCTTTCCGGAATGGAATGTTAGACAACGTCGGTATATCGTATATCGAAGGTTTATTTACGGGTGGTTAATCTGCCCCTATCGGTAAATTCCACATGCTAATGGACCCCTAGGGGCTACATTTGCAACTGGATAACTACCCCAGGGGGGACATTCGCCGGCGAAATAACCAGAGGTTTGACGAATGCGCCCCAGAAGGCGTCTTATGCACAAATGCTTATTTGTGTCAAATTTTTTATATGAATTTCTTAAAAGAACAGTTTTCAATTCTTTTTCATTAATATCGATATTAAAAATTAAGAATTTTGTCACAAATATTCTTACATCAATTCTTTTTCTTTTTCGCGGGTTTCACAAAAACAAATAATGACGTCTGTCTTCGATCATAAGTAAACTGAAACTGTAAACTTTTGAGAGATCATCGATAAAGGAAAAGAATTACGATTAAAGTAACAAAAACGATATCTTCGTTTTTAAGATAATCGTTGATGGCAGATGTGCCCCTATGGCGAATGGTCCCCCTTCTACCCTACACCGTGCTACTTGCATAAAACAAAGAAGCCGAGCACCTGGCGTTTTAACCTACTTGGGGCACGCTTAATCGGGTGGTGCTTACCGTTTTTTAGGTTAGCTCTTGTTTTCAAGATATGCAGTTATTTCGAAAATGTAGGAGGTTGCACAACATATATTCGCGGAACACAAAAACGGTTTAGGATATTGAAATTACTAAAAAACCGAAATTCCGCAATAAAGTGGGGTTGGTCATACATTTGACCCATCTAGGAGCATCCTACGCGCTGCAGGGGCCAAATTAAAGAATTTTATTAGGCCATATTCGTATGGTTGAAATTCTTAAATTGGTCAAATGTATGACTTTATTTTTTACTAGCATTTAACCCGCTACTTCGTTAGCGCCTCCTTTTTCTTCGTGGACATATTTTTATGCCAAAGTTTATTTTCAAAAAAGTACCAGGCACCTGTCCCCTTATTTTTTTTAACAAACAACAATAAGTTTTAAATTTTTTTGGATCTCTTTAATTTTGGATTTTTAAGGTTAGCGGAATCGATTTGGCGAGAGGCCAACCTTCGGTCCAAAAGTCAGCTTTTTAGCTTCAAGAGCTTAGGATGTACGATGATGAATCCGTCAGTTACTTTACAAATTTATATTATATAGAGATGGAGAAAAATGTTGAGAAAAATTAGGAACGATTTTCACACCTTAAACGTTTGAATTTCAAAAAAAGGTCCAAACCTGTTTTGTATTTTTTAGATAAGCTAAAAATGTGATACAATATTTATTTACCCTTTTACACCCCAAAAAGGCCTTCCTTTAAAAAAGTACCAGACACCTCTCCGTTTATTTTTTTTAATGAACAATAATTAGTATTCAATTTTTTGTATTTCTTTTTGTTTAGGAAATATACGGTTAGCGAATTTTTCTAATAAACAAGAATAAGTACCAGTTAGAGAACGAAAAAGTAGCAAAAAATCCCTCTTACAGATTCTCATTCACTCAGGAGCTTGCATGTTTAATTTTATGTTTCTAGGTCCAATACTAACGGAAATTCAAAAAGTACCAGTTTAATAACTAAAAAGTACCTATAAGCGCTTTTAGAGATTCTCATTCACTCAGGACCATGCAGGTTTAATTTTATTTTCATTATACCAACATTAGCGAAAATTTAAAAAAAGGACCAGTTAAAATACGAAAAAGTACCAAAAAGATCTCTCTAACAGATTGTCATTCACTCAAGACCTTCCATGTTTAATTGCATGTTTCTGGGTCCAATACTAACGGAAATTCAAAAAGTACCAGCTAACGAATAAAAAAGTACCAATAAGATCCCACTTAAAGATTCTCATTTACACAGGATCGTGCATGTTTAATTTTATGTTTCTAGGTCCAATACTGACGGAAATTCAAAAAGTACCAGTTAATGAACAAAAAAAGTACCAACAACTTCCCTCTTATGGATTCTTATCCACTCAGGACCTTGCATTTTTAATTTTATCTTTCTAGGTCCAATACCAACTGAAATTCAAAAAGTACCAATCAAAGAATAAAAAAGTACCAAAAAGTTCATTCTTATAGATTCTCATCCATCCAGGACATTGCATATTGAATTTTATGTTTCTAGGTCCAATACTAAAGGAAATTCAAAAAGTACCAGTTAAAGAACAAAAAAGTACCAAAAAGTTCCGTCATAGATTCTTATCCTCTCACGACATTGCATGTTGAATCTTATGTTTTTAGATCCAACATAACGATAATTTAAAAAATACCAAAAAGTTAAGTAAAATATCAAATTTCCTGTATTCCCCCTTTTTGGTACTATTTTTCACCCCATTAAAGTATAAAAAATTTCAGTATTATAGTGGCAGCCCATAATTTAGTACGAATATTTCAAAAAATGGAGAAAAATGTTTTTTAAAAAAAGTACCAAAAATAATTACGATTTTTACCCCTTAAATGTTCGAATTTCGAAAAAGTACCAAATTCATATTCGTATTTTTTTGATAAGTTTCGAATGCGGTATTAACTTTGTTTCTATGTTAATTGGTTCAAAAGATAGATGGGGTGTCAAAAAAGTACTAAAATTCAGATTTTACACGTTTACTCCCAAATAGGGCCGAATTTCAAAAAAGTACCAGACAACTGTCCGCTTATTTTTCTAAAGAACTACGATAGGTATTAAATTTTTTTGTATCTCTTTTAGTTTTGGAGATATAAGGTTACCGAATTTTCCCTTTTTTACCCCCTAAACATTCGAATTTCCAAAAATCCCGTCTTAGTGGATCGATT
Source organism: Pollenia angustigena (assembly GCA_930367215.1). NCBI lineage: Eukaryota > Metazoa > Arthropoda > Insecta > Diptera > Polleniidae > Pollenia > Pollenia angustigena. The sequence continues at coordinate 53,167,392 of OV884059.1, read as the reverse complement.
TGGGGAGTGACCAATCTCTGGTCCAAATTTCAAGTGTCTAGCTTCAGGCGTTTAGGCTGTGCGATGATGAATCAGTGAGTCAGTCAGTCAGTAACGTTACAATTTTATATATATAGATGAAGACAGCGGGTAGGTATGTTAGCAATAAATAATGGAGATAAAAAAGAAAGTCATACATTTGACCAATTTAAGAATGTATGGAATTAAGAATAATATTCGATATGCAACATTGTGGAATAAACAAACAAAATTAATATTAAATACAAAAAAAATTTAAAAATAAAACTAAAGTGATTAACTTATTGGTTTTATTTTTCACACTTATTTTCCTAGTTTTATTCTAGGAATTTACTATTTCTTTAGGATTATGAAATAAAGTGATTTAAGTGTATTTTATAGTTTATGGATCTACTTTAGTGTGACCACCTACAAAATACAAGACTAAAATATTTTAAAATAAATTAAGTGCATTTAAATATGTATGCTAAGTACGTATGTATGTTTGTGCTTATACAATTTTATGGATTAACACAAAAGAATAAAGAAAGGGAACGAAAGAAACGTTTAAAAATATATGTAACCATATGTGTACTTATGTTTTAAATGTTTATATTATTTTATATTAATATTCTATAAGGGATTGTCGTAACTCCTAACACAGTCACCAATCCTACTTGAGAAAACTATATTTATATATATATATATCAACTCTTTCAGAAATAGGATAAATGAAGTAATATCGATATATTAGCATCGTATACATATCCGTTTCAATTAATTTTCCCTTTCATCCTTATATTCGTATAAGGTCGATACTTATATAGGCATATAGTTTCTAAAATGTTTATATGAAAAAAGTATTCAATATAATACCTATAATTTTTTGGGTTTTAATGAATAAATAGTATGGTTTTGTATGATATTCTATGGATTGTTATGGAATGGTATGATGATATATGATTATTAAACTATAAAAATATAAAGTGATAATAATAACAAAAAATTTTTAATATCTTTAAATTCTAACAGATAATTATAAGCAGATATAATAGGTATTGTATAATTAAGTATTCAAAAACCCTATGTTATTCAATTTGTTTAGACAATCTTTATTGATTTTATAATATAATTTTATTTTTTCAAAAACATTTTATATTCTAATGGTATAGTCGCCTTTAAGTTTATACTATATATAAACTTTTACTAAGTGTTATCAAAACATTAAATAAATCATGTACTATGATTATTAAAATATACATTTTATTGTATTAACATTTAAAAGGTATAAATATATATTATCAGAATAGATTGAACTAAATTCTTCATTAAAATGATATTATAGAGTATCAAACTAGTAGCAGTAAAACTATCTACAAATACTTTTAGAAAATGCTTATTAAAAAGAATTTTGGAAAACCAAACATGTTTGGTTTGGTTTTCTTTGGTTTGGTTAGTTGAGTCATCTTTATTAATGTATATGTTAAGTTGTTGTTATGGAGACTCACTTTCCGGGGTGTGTGGATCCTGGGTCGGGGGAACAGGCTGTATGTGGTGACCCCTTCTCTGGTTCGGGCTCAGGCGGTGAGGAAAGGGAGACGGTGGGGGATATGATTACCTTGGATAAGGTAACATGGGCGGTAAATACCTTTGGGTCCTACAAATCGGCGGGGCCAGATGGTATATTTCCGGCGATGTTACAGAATATCGGGAAATCATCACTCCTGTTGTTGGTGGAACTGTTTAGGGTATGTGTGCTGAACGAGTACATTCCTAGGAGGTGGAGGGAGGTTAGGGTAGTTTTTATTCCCAAGGGGGGTAGAACCGGTCACTCTAAACCCAAGAATTTTAGACCAATCAGCTTGTCGTCTTTTCTCTTGAAGACGTTGGAAAGACTGATTGATCTACATCTGAGGACGAAGATTGACGCCGGCATCGTCAGCGGCGCTCAACACGCCTACCTTAAAGGTAGATCTGTTGAGAGTGCGTTGCATGATGTGGTTGGTTATGTGGAGCGGGGTTTGCGAACCAGGGAATACACCCTGGCGGCATTCCTTGACATAGAGGGCGCCTTTAACAATTTGAGGATAGAGGTCGTAAGGCAGGCACTGATTGACCTAAGGGTTCCGTTGTTCATGGTCGAATGGATAACTATGATGCTTAGCAGCAGAGTTATTCACTCGGACTGGGGAAACGAACGCTTAAGGAAATTGGTGACTAGAGAGACCCCACAGGGAGGAGTTTTCTTTCCCTTATTGTGGCTCTTGGCCGTCAATGTCGTTCTGAGACGTTTTGACAGAATGGGTCAGAAGGTTGTAGCCTACGCGGATGATGTGGTGATATTGGTGTCGGGCAAGTTTCTGCCAACAATTAGCGACATCATGCAAGGGGCGCTGGGCGAACTGGCGGCATGAGCAAGTGACAAGGGACTGGGAGTAAATCCGGAGAAGACGGAGTTGGTTCTTTTCACTAGGGGTAACAAGGTGGAGGAGTTTAGACTGCCGGTACTGGGAGGAGTGAAGCTTGGACTATCTGATAGTGCTAAGTATCTGGGGGTTTTTCTGGACAGCAAGCTGTCATGGGGTAGGAATACTCAGGAGAGACTCAAAAGGGGTCTCAATGCTTACTATGCTTGCAGATCATCGATAGGTAGGAGCTGAGGACTCCGGCCGTCAGTGGTGGGATGGCTGTACACTTCCGTGGTTAGACCCATTCTTACGTATGGATGCTGTGTTTGGTGGGAGTCATTGAGATTGGCAAGTCGTAGGAACCTTCTTTCTAAGGCTCAGAGGTGTGCTTCAATTGGCATGACAGTTGCCTTGAGAAGTACCCTCAGGCTGCCCTGGATGTCATTGTACATCTTCTGCCCATTGAGCAGTATGTGATGGGAATGGCGGCCAGGAGCATTCTTAGACTGAGGGAGTTAGGACTTACGAGGAATGACACTCAGGGTCACTCACGGATCCTGGGTGAGATTGAGGCTTGTGGCTATTGCCTGGGACCGCCGGGATCCACTGATTATGTTAGCACCAGTTTGGATTTTGGTCGGTTGCCAGAGGTAATAACGCCTTCTAGGGAGAGCTGGTCGGGCAGGGGCAGATTATTTGGTGGATTTGCTATTTTCACTGATGGCTCAAAGATGAGGGGCACGGGTGCAGGGGTCTACATTGAGGATCTGAACATAAGAAGGTCATATAGGCTTCCTGACGACTGCAGTGTTTTTCAAGCGGAGGTTCTGGGGGTCTGGAGGGCCGTGGAACTGATGAGGGACAACATTGATAGGGGCTCGGAGGTCACTATATATGTGGACAGCCAGGCGGCTCTTATGGCCGTAAGGGGCTGTTATGTGAACTCCAGGCTGGTTGATTAGTGTAGGAGGGCTCTGAGGGGAGCCTTAGGGGAGTATCTGCTAAGGTTATGCTGGGTGCCGGGTCATTGCGACATAGGCCTCATTGCCGCCTGATTGCTGCTGAGTTGGCAAGACAGGGCTCAGAGATGGAGGATCCTGACTGTGTGGAGGCGGTTAGGCCTCCGTTGGGCTTCTATTTTGGTAGAATTAGGGAATGGATACTGAGCGTGACCAATCGGGCCTGGGGGAGCCGAACGGACTGTCGGGTATCACGGACACTGTGGCCGGTGCTTAGGAAGTCCGATTCGGTGTCGCTGTTGGGCAGGAGCAGGGTCTGCGTTAGGACCATGTTAGGAATTATCACGGGCCACTGTATGATAGGCAGGATGGCGGTGAGGATGGGATCCGACTTGTCGGATGTATGCAGGTTGTGCGAGGACCCTGAGGAGTTGGAGTCAGTTGAGCACTTTCTGTGCCACTGTCCCAGGTTGCAGGGTAGCAGGTTGAGGTGGCTGGGCAGTAGATTTCTGGGCGAATTAGGGGATGTCTCGGGTTGCGGACTCGAGAATCTGATAGGATTCGTAATGGGGATGGCCTGGCTGCGCGAGGGGAGACTGGGTGCTAACCACACGTAGGGCGGATTTGGTTTAAGTGGGATTTCTCTCGGGGTTGGTCCTTTACCTTCTTTTCTTTCCTTTCTTTTCTACCTATCTTGCGGATCTGTCTTTTTTGCTTTTGCTGCTTATTTCACCTACTTTATACCTTCTTAGCTATCTCTAATTAAGGCGTCACAATGGACCATATTGGTCTCTGGGTGAAGGTGTGAAAGAAACTTCACACCGGCCTTTCTACCTACCTACCTTCCTACCTAAGTTGTTGTAGATAAGGATTAATATTAAAGGTTATAAGAATTTCGTCATAATATGAAATCTTAAAATTAAGTAACAACAAAACAAAAAAAACTTTAAAAAATAATGCTAATTGCGCATTACATACATATATATATAAACAATTGTTGGCTTAATTGATTATACATAATTATAAATATCCAGTTTGTATAATTTTAATTTTTGAAGAAATGTAATACGATATATTAAACAAACACTACGAGTTAGTTAATATAAACAAATGAAATTTTTAGCAACACACATACATAAATCAAAGAAAAAAGTTTAAAATGTATCAGATTAATTATTTAGTTGGCATAAGCGACTTTAAGTTTATGTTATACATTAATTTTTTAATATTTAATATAAAAAGTGAATTATATAAGTAAGTATAGTTTGTGATTTTTGTTGTTGTTTTTAATTATATAAATAGTTGATATTGTATAATATTCTATGGGTTGTTATGGAATGGGTTTATGGTATATGGTATGGTTATTAAACTAGAAAAAAATCGAACAATGTTCGATTTTTGTTTTTGTTTTAAATGTAATTTTCTATGCGAACGATGCCGTTCGATATCGTTAAACAGGCAGTAAATGTTATCAAAACATTGAATAAACCATGTACTATGGTTATTAAAATAGAAACTTTATTGCATCAGCATGTATAAGGTTTAAATTTATATTATACTAGCATTTAACCCGCTACTTCGTTAGCGCCTTCTTTTCCTTCATGGACATACTTTTTTTTTTTTTTTTTTTTTTTTTTTTGATCCAACACTCAGGGGATGCCCCCTACTAATGCAATGCATTGTGTTTGAATTAGGAAAATAGGTTATGGGGAGAAGGAAAGAGGGAGTAGTGTTTGTGGACATTTAATTTGAATTTTTCCAAATTGTATCCGACTGGGAAGACCTCTGCCGGGAGTCCATTCCACATACGGCTAGTTCGACCAAGAAACGAATTTTCTCTGTAATGCGTTGTGCGATGCATTGGACAGTCGACAACAAAAGGATGTGATCTGCTGGAAAGGCGAGTACTACGGGCATGCACCCGCGTCTCAGGGATGAGTTCGCCCACCTCAGCTGAGCATCTTCCGTGGTAATATCGATAGAACAATGTCACACAACTCACATTCCGACGATGCTCCAAAGAGTCAATAGAGCTGGATACCCTACTGTCATTGATGAGCTTCAACGCACTCCTTTGCACCCGATCCAGAAGCTTCTAGATAGACCTTGAAGCACCTGCCCAGATATGAGAGTTGTATTCCATTTTCGGTCGGATTAAAGCGGTATAAATAGTGAAGAGATCAGACGGAGTGAAGTAGTTCTTGCACCGTTTCAAGAAACCAAGACACTTGAATGCTTCTTTCGACACTTGAAAGACATGTTGGTTCCAACGAACATCACATTGAATTTTCATGCCCAGAACATCAAGAGTGTCTGATTCTTCAATAGTTATACCTCCCATGGATACAGATGACGCTGACTCCACACGACGTCTGTGGGTCAACATGCAACATTGAGTCTTACGAGCATTAAAATCGACCCTATTCGCAAGACCCCACTCGGAGGTGGTCGTAAGGTCAAGATTGAGTGTGTCATTCATATTCCGTCTCATAGCTTCCACCTCAGTAAGGCTTGGTCTATGATCAAAGGAAAATGAATGACAGATGCTGCTGTCATCTGCGAAAGAATAGATAGGATTGGAAGTTAGACAAAGGAGGTCGTTAAGAAAAATAAGAAAAAGTGTAGGAGAAAGAACGGAGCCCTGCGGTACACCTGAATTCAAATGAAACTCCTCCGATGAGAACCCATCTATAACAACTCGTATAGAGCGGTCCTTGAGAAAGCTCGATATAAATCGAGAGAAATCGCTACCAACACCAAACGCAATAAGCTTTGAAACGAGTGCACCGTGCCACACACGATCAAACGCTTTGAAATATCCAGAGCAACCACTTTGCTTTCTCCAAATTGGTGAATAGAACGACTCCAACGTTCCGAAAGAAACGCTAACAGGTCTCCCGTAGAACGACTTCTACGAAAGCCATACTGTCTGTCACACAAAAGTGAATTGGACTCCAGATAATTTACCAAGTGGTGATTGATCATGCTCTCCATGACCTTCGAGAGCGTAGAGCAAATTGCTATTGGTCGGTAGTTTTCGGGGCTTATAGCCTCACCCTCTTTTGGGATTGGCTGGACGTTGGCTACCTTCCAGCAAGAAGGAAAAACTCCTACCCGGTACGAGTAGCTAAACAATTTTGCTAAAGGACGAGACAATGACAATGCACACTTCTTCAAGACTAAAGCCGTAACACCATCCGGCCCCGGGGACTTGTTAACGTTGAGATCCTCAAGGACCCTTTTAACTGCACGCGCTCGAAAAAATATATTGGACATAGTAACGGATACCCCTTCGAGTTCGGGCAGTGGTTGATTGCCCTCCGGCAGGTATGCATTCTTTGCAAACATGTCAGCAAAAAAGGTTGGCCTTATCAACAGGGTCCGTGAATATTTGATCATTCATTATAAGGGTTGGAATGGATGAACTAGTATTATTCCTTACCCTTTTAACAAATGACCAAAAGGTCTTACTACCCCGAGGTGCAGCGAGGACCTTAGCACGCAGACGCTGTTCGTAAAGAAGTTTTTTCACGTCTGAGTACTCTGGCACATTCGTTTCTCGCCCGTTTGCGTAACGCGTCAGTAACTGGGTTTTTTCCTTCATGGACATACTCGTTTAAATTTTAGCATTTAACCCGCTACTTTGTTATCACGCCTTTTCTTTCATGAACATATTTATATGCCAAAGTGTATGTTAAAAGGTTTTAGCAAATTAGTTCCAACATTTTTCGTGTCATAGGTTGATATTGACACAGAACTTTGCACCTATAATTTTGTACTTCCAAGCAGCGTTACCGTTTTGATACTAAAGTATCAATTTGACCCTTTTTCGACGGTCTTGATACCATTTATGACCCTTTTTTTAAATTATACTTTTGTATCATTTTCACCTATTTTGTGACACTTTTTGCCCCTTTTTTGGAAATAGCACTCACATTTTGTTTTTTGTCAACAATGCTGGACGTTAGTGCTAAAAAATGTTTTCGAAATAAGCGGAGATGGAGAAATGGACTTCAAGTGAAGATTTAATACCAAAATATAGAACGCAAATTCCTAAAAACCAGTTAGTATTCGTAAAAAGATTTGTGTTAAGAGATTTTGTACGACTTCTAAATTAGATTTTCGATAGTAAAGTACAAATTAAAGTACGTTTTCCCTTATAGCAAAAATAACTCATATACATATTTGTTATGTTTTATTTATTGAATAACTTATGGTGATTTCTTTTTAAAAACAATGTGACATTTTATTTAAAAAATGCAATTAGGTGTTCGTTTCTTATAAATGTTTTGCTCTCTTATAGAGTAGCAAGTTTTATGCTAAAAACTTCATCCTTAATAATGTCATAAGGCATTGAACTTTTTGCCCCCTTTAAAATCGACAATATTAAGAGTGCCCTGTAAAAAAGGTGACATCGGTTTATGTATGGGACCATTTTTAAAACGGTGAGGATTGCCTCAAAGAGCAAGAAAGCTTCGCAAAAATTTAGAAAATCGAAAAATTTTGCAAAAATAGCGCCATCAAATTGATTAAAAGTCCCTAAAACTAACAGGAATGAAAAAAATTCAGTAAAAATTGCTGAAATTCACAAATATTTGGTAACAGCGATAAGCTTTAAAGAATCACAAAACTTGCAGGAAAAAATTCGCCAACGATTGCAAAATTGGAAACAAAACCAAAAACTTATTTGAAATCGCTAAATAGGTAAAAAAAAATTTCGGAATATAACATAAAAAGTATTAAAAAAAATGAGCTATAATGATGAAGAACAAACTTTTTGTCAAGTGTTAAAAACAGGAAAGGGCATTTCATAAACAAATAAAGTTTTTTAAGCACTGCCTACCTGAAATAAATATTTTTTTTTTGTTTATAAAAAAAAACTTGGTCTTTTTATATATATTTAACTGGGAAATACTGCTTTTAAAAATGTTGACCCTTTTTTTTTATTGAAATACCCTTTTTTGACCCCTTTTTCTGGAAAATTTCCAACGTTAACCCGCTTCCAAGTTAAATATTATGGAATATTCAAAAAGTGCGACTCGTAGAACACAAAAGCAAATGAAAGAAAATAAATTTCGCGTATTATCCTTTTTGATACTTTTTTCTCCCCATTTATGTATCAAACATTTCAATGTTGTAGTGGGAGCCTATAATTTAGTACGTTTTTGTCATAGGAGGAAAAAAATGTTTTGGTTTAAAAGTTAGATGGCGTTACAAAAAGGTTCCAAAATATTAACAGGTTTTACGCGCTTACTCCCCAAAAGGACCAAATTTCGAAAAAGTACCAGACACCTGTCCTCTTGTTTTTTTTTAATGAACAACATTAAGTGTTAAATTTTTTGTTTCTCTTTTAGTTTTGGGGATCGAGTTGGCGAGAGGCCAGCCTCCGGTCCAAATGTCAACATTTAAGCTTCAGACGTTTAGGCTCTGCGATGAAAGATAAATAGATGGAGAAAAAATCTTTTGAAAAAAGTAACAAACACAGGTACAATTTTCATCCCTTAAACGGCCGAATTTCGTAAAAGTACCAGACAATTATTTACTTTTTTTTATTTATTGCACAAAAATAAATATTAAATTAGCAAAAGTACCAGTTTAGAAAACAAAGTACCTACCAGTTAGAGAACGAAAAAGTTCCAAAAAATCCCTCTTACAGATTCTTTTTCACTCAGGACCTTGCATATTTATTTTATGTTTCTAGATCCAATAAATGCGGAAATGAAAAAGGTACCACTTAAAGAACAAAATAGTACCAAAACCCCTCTTACAGATTCTCATTCTCTCAGGACCTAGCATGTTTAATTTTATCTTTCTGGGTCCAATACTAACGGAAAATCAAAAGGTACCTGTTAATGAAAAAAAGTACCAAAAAATTCCCTTTTATAGATTCTCATCCACTCAGGACATTGCATATTGAGTGTTATTATTCTAGGTTTAATATTATCGAAAATTCAAAAAGTACCAGTCAAAGAACGAAAAAGTACCAAAAAGCCGTCTTACATATTTTCATTCACTCAGCCCCTTGCATGTTAAATTTTATGTTTCTAGGTCCAATCCTTACGGAAATTAAAAAAATACCTGCTAAAGAACAATAAAGTACCAAAAGCTTCCCTGTTATAGATTCCTATCCACTCATTACATTGCATATTGAATTTTATGTTTCTAGTTCCATTAATAACGGAAATTCAAAAAGTACCAGTTAAAAAACAAAGAAGTACCAAAAAGCGCTTTTACAGACTCTTCTTCACTCAGGACCTTGAAAGTTAAATTTGATGTTCATAAGACCAATATTAACAAAAATTAAAAAAAAAACCAATTAATGAACAAAAAAGTACCAAAAACTTCCCTCTTATAGATTATCATTCACTCAGGACCTTGCATGTTTGATTTTATCTTTCTAGGTCCAATACCAACGGAAATTTAAAAAGTACCATTAATGAATAAAAAAGTACCAAAAAGTTCACTCTTATAGATTCTCATCCACCCAAGACATTGCATATTGAATTTTATATTTGTAGGTCCAATACTAACGGAAATTCAAAAAGTACCAGTTAAAGAACAAAAAAGGACCAAAGAGTTCCGCAATAGATTCTTATCCACTCAGGGCATTGCATGTTGAATCTTATGTTTTAAGGGTCAATATTAACGATAATTAAAAAAAAAATACCAGTTGTAGAACCAAACAGCTAATGAAAAATGTCAAATTTCCCGTATTTCCTTTTTTTTTGGTACTATTTTTTTCCCCCCATTTAAGTATCAAAAATTTCAGTATTTTCAGTTCCAAAATACAGGTTTTACCCATTTACTACCTAAAACGGATGAATTTCGTAAATGTGCCAGACACCTATTTGCTTTTTTTTTTTTTTTTTATTTAATGGAAAAAAATAAATATTAAATTAAAAAAAGTACCAGTTTATTTAAAAAAAGTAACAGTTAGAGAACGAAAAAGTGATAAAAAATCCCTCCTTCAGATTCTCATTCATTCAGGAACTTGTATGTTAAATTTTATGTTTCTAGATCCAATAAATGCGGAAATTGAAAGGTACCAGTTAAAAGACAAAATAGTATCAAACCCCCTCTTACAGATTCTCATTCGCTCAGGACCTTGAATGTTTAATTTTATCTTTCTAGGTCCAATACTAACGGTAATTTAAAAAGTACCAGTTAATGAATAAAAAAGTACCAAAAATTTCCCTCTTATAGAATCTCATCCACTTAGGACAATGCATGTTAAATTTTATGATTCTAGGTTCAATATTAAAGGAAATTCAAAAAGCACCTGTCAAAGAACAAAAATTTACTAAAAAGCGCTCTTACAGACTTTCATTCACTCAGGACCTTTCATGTTTAATTTTATGTTTCTAGGTCCAATACTTACAGATTTCAAAGAGTACCAGTTAAAGAACAAAAAGTACCACAAACTTAAATTTTATAGATTCTTATCCACTCAGGGCATTGCATCTTAAATTTTATCTTTCTAAGTTAAATAATAACGGATATTCAAAAAGTACCAGTTTAAAAACCAAAAAGTACCAATAAGCTCTTTTAGGGATTCTCATTTATTCAGGACCTTGCAGGTTAAATTTTATGTTCGTAAGATCAAAATTAGCGAAAATTTAAAAAAAGTACCAGTTAAAATCGAAAAATTACCAAAAAGATCCCTCTAACAGATTGTCATTCACTCAAGACCTTGCATGTTTAATTTCATGTTTCTAGGTCCAATACTAATGGAAATTCAAAATATAACAGTTAATGAACAAAAAAGTACCAAAAAGATCCCTCTAACAGATTATCATTCACTCAAGACCTTGCATGTTTAATTTAATGTTTCTAGGTTCAATACTAATGGAAATTCAAAAAGTACCAGTTAATGAACAAAAAAGTACCAAAAAGCCCTCTTACAGATTCTTATCCACTCAGGGCATTGCATCTTGAATTTTGTGTTTCTAAGTCCAATAATAACGGATATTCAAAAAGTACCAATTTAAGAATTCAAAAGTACCAATATGCGCTTTTAGAGATTCTCATTCACTCAGGAATTTGCAGGTTTAATTTTATGTTCATAAGACCAATATAAGCGAAAATTTTAAAAAAGTACCATTTAAAATCGAAAAAGTACCAAAAAGATCCCTCTAACAGATTGTCATTCACTCAAGAACTTGCATGTTTAATTTCATGTTTCTAGGTCCAACACTAATGGAAATTCAAAAAATAACAGTTAATGAACAAAAAAGTACCAAAAAGATCCCTCTAACCGATTGTCATTCACTCAAGACCTTGCATGTTTAATTGCATGTTTCTAGGTCCAATACCAACGAAAATTGAAAAAGTACAAGTTAATGAACAAAAAAGTACCAAAAAGCCCTCTTACAGATTCTCATTCACTCAGGACCTTACATGTTTAATTTTAAGTTTATAGGTTCAATAATAACGGAAATTAAAAATGTACCAGCTAAAGAACAAAAAAGTACCAAAAACTTCCCTCTTATAGATTCCTAGCCACTAATTACATTGAATATTGAATTTAATGTTTCTAGTTCCAATAATAACGGAAATTCAAAAAGTACCAGTTAAAAAACAAAGAAGTACCAAAAAGCGCTTTTACAGATTCTTATTCACTCAGGACCTTGAAGGTTCAATTTTATGTTCATAAGACCAATAATAACGAAAATTTAAAAAAGTACCAGTGAAAGAACGCAAAAATACCAAAAAGATTCCTCTTACAGATTCTCATCCACTCAGGACCTTGCATGTTTAATTTCATCTTTCTAGGTCCGATACTAACCAAACTTCAAAAAGTACCAGTTAATGAATAAAAAAGGATCAAAATTTCCCTCTTATAGATTCTCATCCACTCAGGACATTGCATGTTTAATTTTATGTGTATAGGTCCAATACTAACGGAAATTAAAAAAGTACCAGTTAAAGAACAAAAAAGTACCAAAAAGTTTCCTCATAGATTCTTATCCACTCAGGACATTACATGTTGAATTTTATGTTTCTAGGTCCAATATTAGTTATGCTGGGTGCCGGGTCATTGCGACATAGGCCTCATTGCCGCCTGATTGCTGCTGAGTTGGCAAGACAGGGCTCAGAGATGGAGGATCCTGACTGTGTGGAGGCGGTTAGGCCTCCGTTGGGCTTCTATTTTGGTAGAATTAGGGAATGGATACTGAGCGTGACCAATCGGGCCTGGGGGAGCCGAACGGACTGTCGGGTATCACGGACACTGTGGCCGGTGCTTAGGAAGTCCGATTCGGTGTCGCTGTTGGGCAGGAGCAGGGTCTGCGTTAGGACCATGTTAGGAATTATCACGGGCCACTGTATGATAGGCAGGATGGCGGTGAGGATGGGATCCGACTTGTCGGATATATGCAGGTTGTGCGAGGACCCTGAGGAGTTGGAGTCAGTTGAGCACTTTCTGTGCCACTGTCCCAGGTTGCAGGGTAGCAGGTTGAGGTGGCTGGGCAGTAGATTTCTGGGCGAATTAGGGGATGTCTCGGGTTGCGGACTCGAGAATCTGATAGGATTCGTAATGGGGATGGCCTGGCTGCGCGAGGGGAGACTGGGTGCTAACCACACGTAGGGCGGATTTGGTTTAAGTGGGATTTCTCTCGGGGTTGGTCCTTTACCTTCTTTTCTTTCCTTTCTTTTCTACCTATCTTGCGGATCTGTCTTTTTTGCTTTTGCTGCTTATTTCACCTACTTTATACCTTCTTAGCTATCTCTAATTAAGGCGTCACAATGGACCATATTGGTCTCTGGGTGAAGGTGTGAAAGAAACTTCACACCGGCCTTTCTACCTACCTACCTTCCTACCTAAGTTGTTGTAGATAAGGATTAATATTAAAGGTTATAAGAATTTCGTCATAATATGAAATCTTAAAATTAAGTAACAACAAAACAAAAAAAACTTTAAAAAATAATGCTAATTGCGCATTACATACATATATATATATAAACAATTGTTGGCTTAATTGATTATACATAATTATAAATATCCAGTTTGTATAATTTTAATTTTTGAAGAAATGTAATACGATATATTAAACAAACACTACGAGTTAGTTAATATAAACAAATGAAATTTTTAGCAACACACATACATAAATCAAAGAAAAAAGTTTAAAATGTATCAGATTAATTATTTAGTTGGCATAAGCGACTTTAAGTTTATGTTATACATTAATTTTTTAATATTTAATATAAAAAGTGAATTATATAAGTAAGTATAGTTTGTGATTTTTGTTGTTGTTTTTAATTATATAAATAGTTGATATTGTATAATATTCTATGGGTTGTTATGGAATGGGTTTATGGTATATGGTATGGTTATTAAACTAGAAAAAAATCGAACAATGTTCGATTTTTGTTTTTGTTTTAAATGTAATTTTCTATGCGAACGATGCCGTTCGATATCGTTAAACAGGCAGTAAATGTTATCAAAACATTGAATAAACCATGTACTATGGTTATTAAAATAGAAACTTTATTGCATCAGCATGTATAAGGTTTAAATTTATATTATACTAGCATTTAACCCGCTACTTCGTTAACGCCTTCTTTTCCTTCATGGACATACTTTTTTTTTTTTTTTTTTTTTTTTTTTTTTTGATCCAACACTCAGGGGATGCCCCCTACTAATGCAATGCATTGTGTTTGAATTAGGAAAATAGGTTATGGGGAGAAGGAAAGAGGGAGTAGTGTTTGTGGACATTTAATTTGAATTTTTCCAAATTGTATCCGACTGGGAAGACCTCTGCCGGGAGTCCATTCCACATACGGCTAGTTCGACCAAGAAACGAATTTTCTCTGTAATGCGTTGTGCGATGCATTGGACAGTCGACAACAAAAGGATGTGATCTGCTGGAAAGGCGAGTACTACGGGCATGCACCCGCGTCTCAGGGATGAGTTCGCCCACCTCAGCTGAGCATCTTCCGTGGTAATATCGATAGAACAATGTCACACAACTCACATTCCGACGATGCTCCAAAGAGTCAATAGAGCTGGATACCCTACTGTCATTGATGAGCTTCAACGCACTCCTTTGCACCCGATCCAGAAGCTTCAAGATAGACCTTGAAGCACCTGCCCAGATATGAGAGTTGTATTCCATTTTCGGTCGGATATAAGCGGTATAAATAGTGAAGAGATCAGACGGAGTGAAGTAGTTCTTGCACCGTTTCAAGAAACCAAGACACTTGAATGCTTCTTTCGACACTTGAAAGACATGTTGGTTCCAACGAACATCACATTGAATTTTCATGCCCAGAACATCAAGAGTGTCTGATTCTTCAATAGTTATACCTCCCATGGATACAGATGACGCTGACTCCACACGACGTCTGTGGGTCAACATGCAACATTGAGTCTTACGAGCATTAAAATCGACCCTATTCGCAAGACCCCACTCGGAGGTGGTCGTAAGGTCAAGATTGAGTGTGTCATTCATATTCCGTCTCATAGCTTCCACCTCAGTAAGGCTTGGTCTATGATCAAAGGAAAATGAATGACAGATGCTGCTGTCATCTGCGAAAGAATAGATAGGATTGGAAGTTAGACAAAGGAGGTCGTTAAGAAAAATAAGAAAAAGTGTAGGAGAAAGAACGGAGCCCTGCGGTACACCTGAATTCAAATTAAACTCCTCCGATGAGAACCCATCTATAACAACTCGTATAGAGCGGTCCTTGAGAAAGCTCGATATAAATCGAGAGAAATCGCTACCAACACCAAACGCAATAAGCTTTGAAACGAGTGCACCGTGCCACACACGATCAAACGCTTTGAAATATCTAGAGCAACCACTTTGCTTTCTCCAAATTGGTGAATAGAACGACTCCAACGTTCCGAAAGAAACGCTAACAGGTCTCCCGTAGAACGACTTCTACGAAAGCCATACTGTCTGTCACACAAAAGTGAATTGGACTCCAGATAATTTACCAAGTGGTGATTGATCATGCTCTCCATGACCTTCGAGAGCGTAGAGCAAATTGCTATTGGTCGGTAGTTTTCGGGGCTTATAGCCTCACCCTTTTTTGGGATTGGCTGGACGTTGGCTACCTTCCAGCAAGAAGGAAAAACTCCCACCCGGTACGAGTAGCTAAACAATTTTGCTAAAGGACGAGACAATGACAATGCACACTTCTTCAAGACTAAAGCCGTAACACCATCCGGCCCCGGGGACTTGTTAACGTTGAGATCCTCAAGGACCCTTTTAACTGCACGCGCTCGAAAAAATATATTGGACATAGTAACGGATACCCCTTCGAGTTCGGGCAGTGGTTGATTGCCCTCCGGCAGGTATGCATTCTTTGCAAACATGTCAGCAAAAAGGTTGGCCTTATCAACAGGGTCCGTGAATATTTGATCATTCATTATAAGGGTTGGAATGGATGAACTAGTATTATTCCTTACCCTTTTAACAAATTACCAAAAGGTCTTACTACCCCGAGGTGCAGCGAGGACCTTAGCACGCAGACGCTGTTCGTAAAGAAGTTTTTTCACGTCTGAGTACTCTGGCACATTCGTTTCTCGCCCGTTTGCGTAACGCGTCAGTAACTGGGTTTTTTCCTTCATGGACATACTCGTTTAAATTTTAGCATTTAACCCGCTACTTTGTTATCACGCCTTTTCTTTCATGAACATATTTATATGCCAAAGTGTATGTTAAAAGGTTTTAGCAAATTAGTTCCAACATTTTTCGTGTCATAGGTTGATATTGACACAGAACTTTGCACCTATAATTTTGTACTTCCAAGCAGCGTTACCGTTGTGATACTAAAGTATCAATTTGACCCTTTTTCGACGGTCTTGATACCATTTATGACCCTTTTTTTAAATTATACTTTTGTATCATTTTCACCTATTTTGTGACACTTTTTGCCCCTTTTTTGGAAATAGCACTCACATTTTGTTTTTTGTCAACAATGCTGGACGTTAGTGCTAAAAAATGTTTTCGAAATAAGCGGAGATGGAGAAATGGACTTCAAGTGAAGATTTAATACCAAAATATAGAACGCAAATTCCTAAAAACCAGTTAGTATTCGTAAAAAGATTTGTGTTAAGAGATTTTGTACGACGTCTAAATTAGATTTTCGATAGTAAAGTACAAATTAAAGTACGTTTTCCCTTATAGCAAAAATAACTCATATACATATTTGTTATGTTTTATTTATTGAATAACTTATGGTGATTTCTTTTTAAAAACAATGTGACATTTTATTTAAAAAATGCAATTAGGTGTTCGTTTCTTATAAATGTTTTGCTCTCTTATAGAGTAGCAAGTTTTATGCTAAAAACTTCATCCTTAATAATGTCATAAGGCATTGAACTTTTTGCCCCCTTTAAAATCGACAATATTAAGAGAGCCCTGTAAAAAAGGTGACATCGGTTTATGTATGGGACCATTTTTAAAACGGTGAGGATTGCCTCAAAGAGCAAGAAAGCTTCGCAAAAATTTAGAAACTCGAAAAATTTTGCAAAAATAGCGCCATCAAATTGATTAAAAGTCCCTAAAACTAACAGGAATGAAAAAAATTCAGTAAAAATTGCTGAAATTCACAAATATTTGGTAACAGCGATAAGCTTTAAAGAATCACAAAACTTGCAGGAAAAAATTCGCCAACGATTGCAAAATTGGAAACAAAACCAAAAACTTATTTGAAATCGCTAAATAGGTAAAAAAAAATTTCGGAATATAACATAAAAAGTATTAAAAAAAATGAGCTATAATGATGAAGAACAAACTTTTTGTCAAGTGTTAAAAACAGGAAAGGGCATTTCATAAACAAATAAAGTTTTTTAAGCACTGCCTACCTGAAATAAATATTTTTTTTTTGTTTATAAAAAAAAACTTGGTCTTTTTATATATATTTAACTGGGAAATACTGCTTTTAAAAATGTTGACCCTTTTTTTTATTGAAATACCCTTTTTTGACCCCTTTTTCTGGAAAATCCCCTTTTTGTTACCCTTTTCGAAAATTTCCAACGTTAACCCGCTTCCAAGTTAAATATTATGGAAAATTCAAAAAGTGCGACTCGTAGAACACAAAAGCAAATGAAAGAAAATAAATTTCGCGTATTATCCTTTTTGATACTTTTTTCTCCCCATTTATGTATCAAAAATTTCAATGTTGTAGTGGGAGCCTATAATTTAGTACGTTTTTGTCATAGGAGGAAAAAAATGTTTTGGTTTAAAAGTTAGATGGCGTTACAAAAAGGTTCCAAAATATTAACAGGTTTTACGCGCTTACTCCCCAAAAGGACCAAATTTCGAAAAAGTACCAGACACCTGTCCTCTTGTTTTTTTTTAATGAACAACATTAAGTGTTAAATTTTTTGTTTCTCTTTTAGTTTTGGGGATCGAGTTGGCGAGAGGCCAGCCTCCGGTCCAAATGTCAACATTTAAGCTTCAGACGTTTAGGCTCTGCGATGAAAGATAAATAGATGGAGAAAAAATCTTTTGAAAAAAGTAACAAACACAGGTACAATTTTCATCCCTTAAACGGCCGAATTTCGTAAAAGTACCAGACAATTATTTACTTTTTTTTATTTATTGCACAAAAATAAATATTAAATTAGCAAAAGTACCAGTTTAGAAAACAAAGTACCTACCAGTTAGAGAACGAAAAAGTTCCAAAAAATCCCTCTTACAGATTCTTTTTCACTCAGGACCTTGCATATTTATTTTATGTTTCTAGATCCAATAAATGCGGAAATGAAAAAGGTACCACTTAAAGAACAAAATAGTACCAAAACCCCTCTTACAGATTCTCATTCTCTCAGGACCTAGCATGTTTAATTTTATCTTTCTGGGTCCAATACTAACGGAAAATCAAAGGGTACCTGTTAATGAAAAAAAGTACCAAAAAATTCCCTTTTATAGATTCTCATCCACTCAGGACATTGCATATTGAGTGTTATTATTCTAGGTTTAATATTATCGAAAATTCAAAAAGTACCAGTCAAAGAACGAAAAAGTACCAAAAAGCCGTCTTACATATTTTCATTCACTCAGCCCCTTGCATGTTAAATTTTATGTTTCTAGGTCCAATCCTTACGGAAATTAAAAAAATACCTGCTAAAGAACAATAAAGTACCAAAAGCTTCCCTGTTATAGATTCCTATCCACTCATTACATTGCATATTGAATTTTATGTTTCTAGTTCCATTAATAACGGAAATTCAAAAAGTACCAGTTAAAAAACAAAGAAGTACCAAAAAGCGCTTTTACAGACTCTTCTTCACTCAGGACCTTGAAAGTTAAATTTGATGTTCATAAGACCAATATTAACAAAAATTAAAAAAAAAACCAATTAATGAACAAAAAAGTACCTAAAACTTCCCTCTTATAGATTATCATTCACTCAGGACCTTGCATGTTTGATTTTATCTTTCTAGGTCCAATACCAACGGAAATTTAAAAAGTACCATTAATGAATAAAAAAGTACCAAAAAGTTCACTCTTATAGATTCTCATCCACCCAAGACATTGCATATTGAATTTTATATTTTTAGGTCCAATACTAACGGAAATTCAAAAAGTACCAGTTAAAGAACAAAAAAGGACCAAAGAGTTCCGCAGTAGATTCTTATCCACTCAGGGCATTGCATGTTGAATCTTATGTTTTAAGGGTCAATATTAACGATAATTAAAAAAAAATACCAGTTGTAGAACCAAACAGCTAATGAAAAATGTCAAATTTCCCGTATTTCCTTTTTCTTGGTACTATTTTTCCCCCCATTAAAGTATCAAAAATTTCAGTATTTTCAGTTCCAAAATACAGGTTTTACCCATTTACTACCTAAAACGGATGAATTTCGTAAATGTGCCAGACACCTATTTGCTTTTTTTTTTTTTTTTTATTTAATGGAAAAAAATAAATATTAAATTAAAAAAAGTACCAGTTTATTTAAAAAAAGTAACAGTTAGAGAACGAAAAAGTGATAAAAAATCCCTCCTTCAGATTCTCATTCATTCAGGAACTTGTATGTTAAATTTTATGTTTCTAGATCCAATAAATGCGGAAATTGAAAGGTACCAGTTAAAAGACAAAATAGTATCAAACCCCCTCTTACAGATTCTCATTCGCTCAGGACCTTGAATGTTTAATTTTATCTTTCTAGGTCCAATACTTACGGTAATTTAAAAAGTACCAGTTAATGAATAAAAAAGTACCAAAAATTTCCCTCTTATAGAATCTCATCCACTTAGGACAATGCATGTTAAATTTTATGATTCTAGGTTCAATATTAAAGGAAATTCAAAAAGCACCTGTCAAAGAACAAAAATTTACTAAAAAGCGCTCTTACAGACTTTCATTCACTCAGGACCTTTCATGTTTAATTTTATGTTTCTAGGTCCAATACTTACAGATTTCAAAGAGTACCAGTTAAAGAACAAAAAGTACCACAAACTTAAATTTTATAGATTCTTATCCACTCAGGGCATTGCATCTTAAATTTTATCTTTCTAAGTTAAATAATAACGGATATTCAAAAAGTACCAGTTTAAAAACCAAAAAGTACCAATAAGCTCTTTTAGGGATTCTCATTTATTCAGGACCTTGCAGGTTAAATTTTATGTTCGTAAGATCAAAATTAGCGAAAATTTAAAAAAAGTACCAGTTAAAATCGAAAAATTACCAAAAAGATCCCTCTAACAGATTGTCATTCACTCAAGACCTTGCATGTTTAATTTCATGTTTCTAGGTCCAATACTAATGGAAATTCAAAATATAACAGTTAATGAACAAAAAAGTACCAAAAAGATCCCTCTAACAGATTATCATTCACTCAAGACCTTGCATGTTTAATTTAATGTTTCTAGGTTCAATACTAATGGAAATTCAAAAAGTACCAGTTAATGAACAAAAAAGTACCAAAAAGCCCTCTTACAGATTCTTATCCACTCAGGGCATTGCATCTTGAATTTTGTGTTTCTAAGTCCAATAATAACGGATATTCAAAAAGTACCAATTTAAGAATTCAAAAGTACCAATATGCGCTTTTAGAGATTCTCATTCACTCAGGAATTTGCAGGTTTAATTTTATGTTCATAAGACCAATATAAGCGAAAATTTTAAAAAAGTACCATTTAAAATCGAAAAAGTACCAAAAAGATCCCTCTAACAGATTGTCATTCACTCAAGACCTTGCATGTTTAATTTCATGTTTCTAGGTCCAACACTAATGGAAATTCAAAAAATAACAGTTAATGAACAAAAAAGTACCAAAAAGATCCCTCTAACAGATTGTCATTCACTCAAGACCTTGCATGTTTAATTGCATGTTTCTAGGTCCAATACCAACGAAAATTGAAAAAGTACAAGTTAATGAACAAAAAAGTACCAAAAAGCCCTCTTACAGATTCTCATTCACTCAGGACCTTACATGTTTAATTTTAAGTTTATAGGTTCAATAATAACGGAAATTAAAAAAGTACCAGCTAAAGAACAAATAAGTACCAAAAACGTCCCTCTTATAGATTCCTAGCCACTAATTACATTGAATATTGAATTTAATGTTTCTAGTTCCAATAATAACGGAAATTCAAAAAGTACCAGTTAAAAAACAAAGAAGTACCAAAAAGCGCTTTTACAGATTCTTATTCACTCAGGACCTTGAAGGTTCAATTTTATGTTCATAAGACCAATAATAACGAAAATTTAAAAAAGTACCAGTGAAAGAACGCAAAAATACCAAAAAGATTCCTCTTACAGATTCTCATCCACTCAGGACCTTGCATGTTTAATTTCATCTTTCTAGGTCCGATACTAACCAAACTTCAAAAAGTACCAGTTAATGAATAAAAAAGGATCAAAATTTCCCTCTTATAGATTCTCATCCACTCAGGACATTGCATGTTTAATTTTATGTGTATAGGTCCAATACTAACGGAAATTAAAAAAGTACCAGTTAAAGAACAAAAAAGTTACAAAAAGTTTCCTCATAGATTCTTATCCACTCAGGACATTACATGTTGAATTTTATGTTTCTAGGTCCAATATTAACGATAATTAAAAAAATACCTGTTGTAGAACCAAAAAGCTACACAAAAATATCAAATTCCCCGTATTTCCTTTTTTGGTACTATTTTTCCCCCCATTAAAGTATCAAAAATTTCAGTATTGTAGTGTGAGCCCATAATTTAGTACGAAGATGTCAAAGAATGGAGGAAAATGTTTTGTAAAAAAAGTACCAAAAATAGTTACGATTTTCACCCCTTAAATGTTCGAATTTCGAAAAAGTACAAAATTTGTATTCGTGTTTTTTTGATAAGTTTCGAAAGTGGTATAAACTTTGATTCTGTGTTTATTGGTTCAAAAGATAGATGGGGTGTCAAAAAAGTACCAAAATTCAGATTTTACCCGTTTACTCCATAAAAGGACCGTATTTCAAAAAAGTACCAGACACCTGTCCGCTTATTTTTCTAAAGAACAACGATAAGTGTAACATTTTTTTTTGTATCTCTTTTAGTTTTGAAGATATAAGGTTACCGTATTTTCCCGTTTTTACCCTTTTTTACCCCCTAAACATTTGAATTTCCAAAAATCCAGTCTTAGTGGATCAATTTGGAGGGTGACCAATCTCTGGTCCAAATTTCAAGTTTTTAGCTTCAGGCGTTAAGGCTGTGCGATGATGAATCAGTCAGTGAGTCAGTCAGTAACGTTACAATTTTATATATGTACATATATAGATCAACTGTATCTTAAGCATAGATTGAACTAAATTTTTTCACTAAACTGATATTGTTGAGTATTAAACAAAAGAAAAATTCTTCATTGAAATGATATTGTAAAGTATCAAATTAAAGATTTATTAAACAAACACCACGAGTTCGTTAATATGTATAAACAAATGATGTAATGTCTTTAAGAATGAAATTTTTATCAACACATATACATAAATCAAAGAAAAAAATTTTACATTTGTTATATATTAATTTTTAAATATATAATGTAAAAAGAGAATTATTCTTGTGGAAGAGTATGCAATATGTAAAGATTTGGAATATCGATTGTGAGGGTTCAACTTAAGGTAAGATGTATATGAATGATAATTTATCTATGAAAATCAATTGATAATGTTAACCATTTATTAACAAAACTTTGTAAAGGGTTTAAAAATATATATAATATTTTTTTCATTTTTCGAATTTATTCTATGAGTTAAATTTCAGTTATGTATTTTGTAAAGCTTTTTTGTAATAGTTCTATTCCTTTAATTTTTCAGAAATGACTTTATACACTACCAGACTATTATATTGTATTTTCTTTTTACATTTTACCTTAGCCTTCCTTTGGAAAGCAATGAGGTATATTGAATGTTCAGAAAAATTTACAATTATTAGACACCAGCAGAATGTAATGCATTTTCTGGCCCGCTACGGCCTTCGTCAGCATTCTTTGTGTCTCACTGGATAGTGTTACTTTATAAATTGCGGGCCAGAAAATGCATTACATTCTGATGGTGTCTAATAATTGTAAATTTTTCTGAACATTCAATATACCTCATTGCTTTCCAAAGGAAGGCTAAGGTAAAATGTAAAAAGAAAATACAATATAATAGTCTGGTAGTGTATAAAGTCATTTCTGAAAAATTAAAGGAATAGAACTATTACAAAAAAGCTTTACAAAATACATAACTGAAATTTAACTCATAGAATAAATTCGAAAAATGAAAAAAATGTTTATAATAATATAAAGTAACCTTCACAAGGAAATAATTCGCAATTTCTATATATATAATATATATACAAAATATTATCTCTCCAT
Source organism: Pollenia angustigena (assembly GCA_930367215.1). Taxonomy (NCBI): domain Eukaryota; kingdom Metazoa; phylum Arthropoda; class Insecta; order Diptera; family Polleniidae; genus Pollenia; species Pollenia angustigena. The sequence goes on along the minus strand of OV884059.1, from coordinate 53,144,252 downwards.
TGCTGCGAACCTTACGAATATCTTATTAAGTAAACCAACCGACTGTAGGGTGAAAATAAAATCACAAACTGTGAACACCCCTATTGATATGTATCCAATTACAAACTGTGAACACCTCTAATGACATGTATCCAGCTACAAACTGTGAACACCATTAATGGCATGTATCCAACTATAAACTGTGAACTTCCCTAATGGCTTGCTCCCAACTTTGTATGAAAAAAGTGGGGGCGAATCCCTACAAACCTACTACTACGTTCCACAAAATTTACAGAGTTTATCATACCCTTACAAACGTCAAATTCTGGCAACATTTTAATTATATCGTTAATACTATGAGTTGCCACCACTTGCTCTCTTACACTTGCAACGTCAACTGGACTTGCGTTCATATAGGGGTTGTTATCATTACGATACGGCATATATACGTTTCTTGCCATTCTGTCCTCTGCCGCCGCTGTATACATCGGCGTATCATTTGAATTTAACGGATATTGTTGAGCATGCTCGTGCAGAGTTGTTGCCGGTAGATTATTTTGCGACGTCACAACTACATTCACAGGCTAATGAGAAACACTCGACATCGTTGTCAACGGCTGTCTAGATGTTGTTGTTGTTGTTTCACTTGTTGTCGTTATACTTGTATGTGTTCGTCCATACCCACCAGTCGTTGGCGCAGTATAAAGTAACGTATTTTGCATGCATGCGTTTTCCTGCATGTCATTTTCACAATTTTTGTTTTGCTCAATTCCATCAATCTTCTTGGTCAGAGCAGCTACAGCCTCCATTAAAGAACACATGTTCCTTTGCATCTCGTGATACCTATCACTTTCCCTGGTACACTCCTCAACCCAATTTGCGTCTCTTCTGAATTTGCAGCCACATCCTCAAATTCTGGATTCTCTGCCTAATTACCCGATGTTAATAACCCCCGAATTTGCAATTTCTGCTTCAGCTCCACCATTGTAAAATCGGAGTATTCCATTCTGAGCCCCAAAATTGAAACAAAATAGCAGCGGGGGAAGTGTTACCCCCATAGGACGCCAATGTTTAATATCGGATATCTTGAAAACTGTTATAGTGAGAATGTTCAAACTTGGTAGAAGTCACTCTTATGGTTTACTACACTATTAAAAATAAAAATAAAGCGGGAAGGCGCAGGGCGAAAATAACTCCCTTAGGATGCATATATTAAATATAGCTTAAATAAAGAACTATTAAAGGGAGAGTCTTCAAATGTTGTTAAAGCTACTATTATGGCAAACTTTAAATTTCAATATAGAAATGGGCGGGGTAGACAGAGGAGGAGCAGTACCCCTCATAGATATAATTATAATTAAGAGCCGCTGCACTCATTTTGTTGAACTTGTTGTAGTATGATCTTCTGAACCCCAAAATTTAAATAAAATAGCAGCGGGGAAATGTTACCCCCATAGGACGCCAATGTTTTATATCGCATATCTTAAGAACTGTTATAGTAAGAATGTTCAAACTTAGTAGAAGTCACTCCTATGGTATACTACACTTTTGAAAATAAAAATAAAGCGGGAAGGCGCAGGGGAAACCCCTTCCATAGGATGCATATATTGAATATCTCTCAACTGAAGAAGTGGTTAAAGCAGTGTAGCGAAGCGCACCGGGTTAAGCTAGTATATATATAAAAAAAAAATAAGACTCCATTTATACACAACATCACCAAGTGGAAATTAACCTAGATTCATCAGTTCGAAATTTTTTTCAATACAACAGGCCTGCGGTCTTCGTAATTAATTAAGTGGTGAGTTTTGGTGTTTTAATAATTTATATGTTTATTTTTTTTTTGTAATTTTCACTTAAATCACAAAAACAAAAATATTATTTCAAATCAATTATTATCATACTTACAATACAACTTTAAACTTAATTATTATAATATAAACAATTCAACGTTTACTATTATTTTGGACATAACTGTTCATTTTATTTCAATAATGTTATTTACATTGTCTTTAATATTTAAATAACATTCCCTATATTCAAAACTATTAAATCATTGAATACTTTATTTCATTTATGTTATAAACATTGTTTTTAAATATTTAAAAAACATTCCCTATATTTTATGTGCTGTTTACACAACACAAGTGACTAAACGTGTACTAAAATTTATATGGAAAACATTCAAAAACCTGAGTGCTTTTCATACAAATTTTACTACACGTTCAGTCACTTGTGTTGTGAAAACAGCACATAAGACTATCGAATCATACATTTCTTTATAGTTCAAATCATGTTAAATTAAATTTTTTTTTTTTTTATGAAGAATAGTAAAATAATGTTAACATACATCATGAAAGATTAAACGTTTGAATTATAATCTCATGAAACATTAGGGTCAGTATTAGTTAGATCAATAACGGGCTATCTTAAACCTAGACTTCGGTTAGATAGCAAGGTATGGAAGAGAATACAAAAGAGGAACCAACACCTAAACCACTTTGACCATGTTGTTTTGTTTATGTTTTGTTTAATTTTAAATTTTTTTAATATATTTATTTTTTTTTTTACTTATTTTATTTTATTTGCTTTCCAAAACAACAAGATTAAAAATTAAAACGTAAAATATAACAAAGTTTTAATAATCTGTTTGGTACAAATTACAAAAAATAAAAATTATTATACAATTTTGTGGTCGATTTTGCAAATAGTTACCTATTATTAAATATTTGTGTAATAGACCTTAGTCTTTCTTAAAAGGGATAAGATCCACCCCAATTTCCATGAGCACGGCCGGTATCAAAAATAGCATTGTCCCTTACGAGATAGAGCCAACAGGGTTCGGTTCGTTACACCCGCTACAAATTAGTAAAATCAAATAAAATAAAAAACAAACAAATATGAAAGATTACATAAAATAGTTTGTTTGGATTTTCCAAAAATGTTCGTGTTATAAAAAGTATTTAATCGATAAATAAAAATTTGTTAAAATACTTGAGATCAAAAGGCAGCCATTTACAAAATATTAAAAATTATTTTTTCTTAAATTTAATAACACTACAAAGTTACTTTGCGTTGTACTGCGACATATCAAATCAAATAAATATCTTGTTACAGATCGGGAAGATCCCGGAGGATGAGTTGGGCCCGGTAAACGTAAAACAATATCAGTTTTAATAACGTAGCAAATGTCAGGAATATCGGGTTCGATGAAAGTCCACAAATTTTTTTCTCTCAGAAAATCGACGTTTACCGAAGTTGGAATTTTTGATATTATTTTGTCAACATAAAACTTATATGTTTCTCCAGAAAATCGAACTAGTACGAAGATTCCTTTCAAATAGCTATCACGTACAGCAAAAGAACCAGCCGATTTATCAGAATTGGCGTAACTTATATCCGATAGATCAGACGAGGAAGATGTTGCAGCATAGTATTTAGGGTTTGTTTTAGGGACTGTTTTTTTTTTGCGCAAATCCTCTTTTTCTTTGGCTATGTGTGCTTCTTAGTTCTATCTTTTTCTTTCTTCTCTTCTTTAGATGGAATATTTTTTTGGGAAGTGGACGAACTTGTTCTGGTGTTTTCAGTAGAGCTGGAGGTGTGATAGCTCGTTCAATGAATTAATGGTCAATTACGTTTTGTTGAAGGCTTGGTTCATTATCAGCTGTTGGATGTTCATCACGTGGTTCGTTTACGAAATCTGATTAAGGAAATATTTGTCTATTGAATGGGCTAGTTCCCCTTGCATATATTTTCAACAACAAAAGCTTTCCGGAATGCAATGTTAGACAACGTCGGTATATCGTAAATTGAAGGTGCATTCACGGGTGGTTAATCTGCCCCTACCGGTAAATTCCACACGCTAATGGACCCCTAGGGGCTACATTTGCCACTGAATAACTACCCCAGGGGGACATTCGCCGGCGAAATAACCCCACCAGAAGTCTGACGAATGCGCCCCAGGAGGAGTCTTATGCACAAATGCTTATTTTTGTCACATTTTTAATTAATTTCTTAAAATAACAGTTTTCAATTATTTTTCATTAATATCGATATTAAAAATTAAGAATTTTGTCACAAATATTCTTACATCAATTATTTTTCTTTTTCGCGGGTTTCACAAAAACAAATAATGACGTCTGTCCTCGATCATAAGTAAACTGAAACTGGAGCATGCATTTTGTATTCCGGCTTCTATCTCGTCGGCAAACGGGGTTTTTTTTTATTTACTAAACTCGGTTTTAAACTAACTACAGCTAACATTTATTTTAATATGCATGCAAAAAAAAAAGAAAGTTATAGATAAAGAGATAGAAAAACAATTAGGAAAGAGAGAACGATAGAAACGAAAGTAGGAATTTTCTTTACAGAGCCAACATTTGTTTAGCGAAGATTTTAGGACGCTAACTTTCCCCTCCCCACCATGATCATGTTTATATCGCTCAGAGAAATAACCTAACATGATCCCAAATACAACTCACCCTATCACAGAAAGTTCAGAAATCAGAATTCAAAGTTTTTAAAATTTCATCGTTATTTAAACAAATTTTATTTAAACAAAAAATCATTTCACTCGAATCTAAACCAAATTTTACTTTCAACTTATAGGTAAATAAAAACTTAATATGAAATTATAATTAAAAATGTTATACATTTCGAATTAAACGCAATGAAAATAATATTAAAAAAAATATAAAAATGCAAATGGAAATGGGCAATTACCAAAAAAAATTTAATTTGAAGTAAATAAAAGAAATTCCAACAAAAAAACTATTAGTTGTGCAATAAAAATATCCATGTTCAAAAAAAACAAATTACATTAAAAAAACACAAAGGAAAAAAAATTCCTAACAGGATTCGAACCCGGACTTTACGACACGACGGCCACGCACTGACCCACTAGGCCACTCCATACCTCGTAAGCATAACCGCGATAAATTATTTAATTTTAAATTTCACTTTTATAGATTTAAATCTTTTTTTTCCTCTTGTGTGTTTTTTCTTTGAATTGTATGTTATTTTATATCATATCAAATAAATATTAAGGAGTAATAAAATAAAAAAAGTCAAATTGGTATCATCATCAATGTTTAATTAGCTAATCTCAGGAAATATTTTTATTTTAAGCTTTAAAAAAAACCAAGTTTAAGTGACTAAAAAAAATTCCTAACTTATCAAGTTTAGCTTATGCTAGTAACATTCTGCTCTGTTAAGAGTAAAATGTTACTAACATCAGTCACTTAACATTTTTACATACATATAATATTTATGGGTACATCTAATTTAATATTTCCTGTGATTAATAATAGAAATATAAAATAAAGATATTCAAACTTACTTGTTAGAGGAATTCCGGAAAGTACTTTCTGCGGCTCCTTGCTTAACTGGAAGTTGGTTTGGTTAAGATACTAGCGATTTTGATTAATTAAACATTTGATGAATTTTTTTCTTAAACTATTGTCAATTTCAAGTAACATTCTTTAGGGCTTCTATTAAAACCAAAAATTTCTTCCCTTTTAGATATTATTTACATTTTTTCTTTTAATTGTTACAATTTATTTCGATTTTGTTTTATTCAATTTTAATTTTTGCAGTTTTTACCGAATTAACAGGTTATGGTCATTGCACAAAACTTTTTTTTTTGTTTTTGCTTTTACTTTTGCAATTTTTTTTTTTTTTTTGATATTTGCCCGTATTTAAAACACGTTTCTAAAAAGAATTTAAGGCTGTTTAAATTAAATTAACTTAAAAATTAAAATAATGAAACTAAACTAAAATTTATATTTTAACACAACATTTTTTTCCCCACTTTTTTCTAACTTTTCGAATTCAGGCCCCAAAATGAAGCTAGTTTTTTTTTCCTTTTATAGACAGCTAACTGATCGTCTTGTAAATTGAAATGGTGTTAACAAAACTTTTACTTTATTTGTTGTTGCAATATTTATATGGCACTTTGCTCTTAAAATAAATTCTTTTTTTTTTTTTCTTTTTTTTTATCAAACGTGTAATGAAATGATTTTAACTATTATGATTTAAGTTGATTTTTTTTTCCTTCTATTTTCCGATAAATTCACTGCCCTTTCATTTAAATCTTCTTAAATCTCAAATAAAATTTCTGGATTTTTAAATATTGTTTTTTTCTTTTCCCACTACCTAGAATTTACTTTTCTATTAAAATAATAAAAATTTGTTTTCTTTTTCTTTGAAATTAAAATTCTCACAACCACTGCACTTTTAGTTTTTGAAACTTCCTACACTAGTCAAAGTAGCAGCTTTATACTTTCCAAACCAAATCTTCCTGGGCTAAGTTTTCACCCGAACAGTTCTGCCGCCAATAATCTTCTATACGGGTTCCAAAGGGTTTCCCGTCGCCCTCAGGTATAAATTCAGTTTTTCGTGTTCCCAAAATTTAGGCAATCCCTTTAACAAAATATTTAAATAAATTCATGTAAGGTTATGACGTTCGCAATATTATTTAGTCTTTTATTTTTTTTTTTTTACTACTTACAAGTTTATGTCCAAAAATACTCATAAATGAACTCCGTTCAGAAAATCCTTTCAGAAAAGCTTTAAAATATATCCTTAATGTAAAAAAATAAATCCAGGAATACTAAATGTCCTCTATATGGTGCCAGTGGTTGTAGAAAAAAAATGAAAGACTGTTTTCGATGAAATTGTGCTTTTATACACATCTAATTCTGGAATAATAATGCTAATTCAGCATGCCATTTTTCTTCTAGAACCTATCAACAACAACAACAAAAATTCTTACGTCCCTTCATCTCACCTTCACCACACCATTAAATACTAACATTTTACAACGCATAGAACCGCATTATCATTGTAACGCAATGGTTCTTTTTCTCTAAGAATTTTTCGCTTTCACCGTTAAAACGTAAGTATTCTTAAATATTATTTTGAAAAATGAAAGACTTTTTGAATATTATATTTGTCAAGCTAATAGGGCCTATATTTCTTCAATGTAAATAAAATTCAATTTTTAATTACAATATTTTGTTCCCGACGTTTCGTCGATTGTTTGTCGACTTTTTTCAAGGGATTGTCTATTTAAAAATTATAAAAAACAATAAAATAAATACAATAATGTACCACATAAACATTAAAGACTTACAATATGAAAATTTAATCACATTAAAAAGTTTTAGATGTACTCAGGATCATACAAATATAAAAATTAATTTTAATATTTAAAAAATACATATTACTTTAAACTTTAAATATATCACAGCTTAAGTAATGGCAACAATATAGCTCGCATTTATTTTGTTCGTGTCTTCCTGTTGTCCGACTCAGTTAAAACTGGTAGCTAGGCCAGTTAATGTTAGGGAGAGATTCATTAGGAACAGAAGTGAAAAATTAAGGGGAGGCCAAAAACAATGTGTAAAAAAATGTGTATACATAGATATACATATCTAGGGAATCCCTTAAAAACAAAATAAATTAGAAATAAAAAAATTAAGAAGATATAAATAAAAGAAATAAAAATTTAGCCTTTTTCCCAAGGATAAAATTAAAAAACCAAATGATATTAATTAAATACATACAAGGGTTAATAATTTGAAATGCAAAAAAAATATATATGTATAGTAAGAATAATCACCAAGTAGATTTTGAACCTAGGTTGAAATCAAATTTGAAAAAAATTAATTTTCCTCGCTACAAGCGCCCTACATTTCCCCCCGCCAAAATCAGATTTGGGGTTTTTAAAAAAAACGACAAAGCTGATACCGCTTGTAGCCTAAAATTTTACTCACAACTTTCTAGGGTCTTATATCCTTAGCATGATATACGTCAATTAATTTGCCATTCAAATCCTCTAACTGGTAATAGCAATAGCCAGTCTTTTTACGAATTCTTGCCTTTACAAATGTCGGTGCTAGTTTAGCATTGAAACCTTTTCCTAAATCGCTCTGACGAAAATTTCTCCTAAATACTTCCTGACCAATTTCATAGGTAGTTTCACGAGATCGCAGGTTATAGGATCTTTCGTTCTTTTCCTGTTGTCGATTAATATTCTGCGCAGCTTTTCTCCTGATAATCGAAAGAGAATCTTCCCGATTAAAATTGACAGATCTGTCCTCCAGCATTTCCAGATTTCGAAGAAGTGCATAAGATTAACCGTTGGTAATCATGTGCTTTCCGAAAGCCATATAATAAGGCGATGTACCTATCGCAGAGTGTACAGCTGAACGTTAAGCACAGCTGATGCTGCTTAAATACTCGTCCCAATTACTTTGGTCGTGTTTAATATACGCCCTTATTGCCGATAGAACTGAACGATTGACCCGTTCAGATGCATTGGCTTGGGGCGAGTATACTGCCGTATAGACATGATTCACACCATAACCTTGTAAAAGTTCATTAAATTTCGCCGATTTGAATTGAGAACCATTATCCGAAACCAAAGTCTCGGGTGTGCCAAAAGTATGGAATAATCCTCTCAGATAATTCACAATTATATCAGAGGTAAACTTTTTCACTGGCCTAAGAAAATTAAATTTAGAAAAGTGGTCGAGAACAATAAAAATGCCAACATTTCCCGATTTCGAACGCGGATATGGGCCTAGGAAATCAACGTACAATTTCCGGAAAAATCTAACAGTGTTTGAAGTTCTCCCCATTGGTGGTCGCATTATAAAATTTGGATGTTTCGTACCCTTACACACCTCACAAGCATTAACGTATTCCCTAACATCATTGACCAAATTAGGCCAATAGTAAAATCTTCTGATTCTCTCCAAAGTTTTGGCTATTCCACCATGAGAAGATAGAGGACTATTGTATGCCCTTTTCAAAACCTCGGGAATCATATCCTTTGGAATCCAAAGTTTCCAAGCAAGATCGTCCTGCAGCTGTTCTCCCGTACAGTGTTCAGTCCGTCTGTACAAAAAGCCGTCAATAATCCTAAGGTCTGGTGTTTTATCTAAATTTATCCTTACTTTGTCTAATAGTTGTTTGTACTCGGTCCTTTGGAAATATTCGGATTCAAGATCCACGAAAAACCCAGAGTCCTCGAGTTCGGACAAGTTTAAGCCTAGAATTTCTGACAAATCTTCTGTATTAGTACGCGAAAGTGCATCAGGAACCACGTTTTTACTTCCTTTTCTGTGCTCTATTTTAAATTAAAGCCTAGAAGTTTTAAAGCCCATCTTGCCAAGCGTGAATTCAAGTCTGTTTGAGACATGAGCCACTTCAATGAAGCATGATCTGTGATCACGGTGAACTCATGCCCTTCCACATAGGCTCGAAATTTTTTTCTGATTAACATTCTTGTTCGGTAACCGAATACTTGCGTTGGGCTTGGTTGAGTTTCTTAGACATAAATGCTATCGGAAACTCTTCACCTTCCGCAGTTTTCTGTACCAAGACGCTTCCTATTCCAGTGCTGCTAGCATCACAGTGAATAAAGAACGGTTGTGAAAAATCCGGACTATGCAAAACTGGAGCTGTGGTCAAGATTGATTTTAATTCTTCAAATGCTTTTTCAGCTTCATCGTTCCAAGTAAATTTTCTCTTATTTCTTAAGAGGTCTGTCAAGGGAGAAGTTACAGATGCGTAGTTCCTAATAAACTTCCGGTACATACCCAAAAATCGTCTGAGTTGACGGACAGACCTCGGTGTCGGTAATTCTGTGATGGCAGAAATTTTTCCCGGGTCTGTTTGAATAACCCCGTTCCCTATAATATGGCCAAGATAACGGACTTCCTGTACGCAAAACTTATATTTCTCTATATTAATGGTCAGTCCTGCAAAACGAATTTGCTTAGATATTTCCCTTAAAACCTCCAAATGCCGTTTAAAAGTACCAGATACAATTAATAAATCGTCAAGATAAACGAACACCTCTGTCCTTAAATTCGCCGGAACCACCTTGTCCATTAGCCTTGACATAGTCTGAGGCGCATTGCAGAGGCATAACCTTGTAATGGTACAAGGGGCGGCCAGGGACAGAAAATGCCGTTTTATCTCTCGACGAGCTATCAAGTGGAATTTTCCAAAACGCGTCCTTCAAGTCTAGGCTAGTAATGAACTCCGCCATAGGCAACCTACTAAGAATACCATCAATATTTGGCAGGGGATAAGCATCCTTAACGGTAACAGCGTTTACCCTTCGGCTGTCCAAGCATAACCTGACTTTTCCCGGTTTCCTAACAAGAACAATTGAGGAGGACCAAGGACTGTCTGATTCCTCTATGACATCGTTCTTTAACATACGGTCTAATTTATTATAAATCAGCTTTTCCATCGCCGGGGAAACAGGAAAGTGCTTTTGTTTTATAGGAGTGGCATTACCAACATCTATTACATGACTCAAAACTGTCGTTCGACCTAGCCCTTCCTTTGCAAATGACGGAAACGTGTTTATCACCTGCTGAAGCTGTTGTTTCTGCTGATCCGTTAATGTTCTCTGATCTCCCAAATCAACACTACTATTCATTCTTAATTCAGAACTAAGAGCTGAGTCTATCCCAGTTGGCAATAAATCAAAAGCGCGCCAAAAATCGATTCCTAAATACAGATTCTGCGACAAGTCTGGAACTAAATAAAACTTTATCGACCTCGTGATTCCGCGGAAAGTTACCTCTGCATAAACATAGCCACATACAGTTTGCGACCTACCATCGGCAGTTTTCACGAAAGAACAGATCTTTCTAAATTCAATATCACTGGTCAATAATTCCCTAGCAGAATCTGATCCAAAACAACTAATAGAAGCCCCGGTATCAAGCAACCCTGTCCAATCTTTGTTAAAAATCCTAACATTAGCATACGGACGAATGTCCCTCGGATTGTCGAAAACCGAGCTAAATAAATTATGCCTAGTCTGTCTCACAATATTCAAGAAATTTCTCATACTTTCAGATGATCGCTGTTTCCTAACACTTGGAGTCGTTTCGTTGAAAATCTCGGCCCTTTTTGTGTTATACTCTGCCAGACGGACGTGTAATGGTTTCATATATGTCGGTATTGAAGTAGAAGATTTGAGATAAAATGGTTTTTGAAATTAAGGGTAAATTTGGTTTAATTTGCCAATCTGTCACTTCCGGTTCTTTATCCTCAGTAATTGGTTCTAATTCAGTTTTTGAAAATGTTTCTAAATCAGTTGGTGTTAAAACGTTGGTTTCTTTTGCGAAATTCTTAGCAGCAAAAGAATCAGAAGACTCTTCAGTTTTACTACTGGAATTTTGCTTTGAAACTAATCGGTACTGGTACTCGCTGTTTTCATCCGTTTGTGTGCACTTTTCAGTGCACCGGATTTTGAGTTTCTTGAACTATTGCAGTTCGAACAATTGGGCTTGTAAGTATCTGGTGAACCACACCCGTAACAAAAGATTTGCCTGTCTTCCAGGCAATCCTGGTATCTATGACCAACTTTTTGACAGTTCCAACAAATTAAAGCTATCGCTGAAACCTCAGTGTCGTCGGTCAAATCGACTTCGTTTTCCACAATCTCATTGACTTGCCTTCGTTGAATAAAGGGTTTATTTGCCGCCTGTCTTCTGCCCACGTCCAACAAAAAAAATTCCCTTCGTCGACAAATATCCTTCAAATTAGAAACAGAATAAATAGGTATATTTAAAATTTAATGTTTAATTTCTGGCAACAAGTTTCTACGCAAAATTTCAACTAAGACATTTTCCGGTAAAGGGGTAGTTAGACGATCGGAAATATCAACTATAGACTCGTAGAAAGAGTCAAAATTTTCACCCGATCGTTGTTTGCTATCACGAATTATTTCTCTGAAATCCACATCAGTTCTCGAGTCTTTATACTGATGTCGTAGCGCAGTACATAAATCAGTCCACCGAATTTCCGAAACCGAACGGTGGTATCTCCAAAACCAGTCGGAAGCTTTGGAATCAAATAAAGTTGAAATGTGTCTACATAACAACTCGAAATTTCGACTAAGCGTCTGATATGTAAGAGCCTCTACTCTATATAAGAAATTATCAACGGACATTCCCTTCGCGTCACCAGAAAATCTCACCTTCCAATTATTATGAGCCAATCTGGGGGGTGAGAAATTCAAAGTCAGGGTGATGGTACTAGGTCAGTATAGTAAAACCCTCAAAGGGTTTGGCGTTCGTATGTGTCAGTTTTTTTTTTTATGACATTTTAAATTTTTCCTTATCTTGATGTTTTTTCGCTTAGTTGTAACATTTTGGCAAAAACGTAGTTTAACATAACTCGAGAACCACTTGTCCGATTTTGATGAAACAAATTTAGAAAAATTAAGAATTACAATTTCTCCAATCTGTTTCTATACCGTTTTCCTATATTTGCAACACTTTCGAAGTTAAAAATGAATGTATGAAGAAAAAAAATATTTTTTGCCCAAAAAATTTAAATTTTTTATTTTTAATTCATAAAAAATCCAAAACAGTAAAAAAAAGTTTCAAGTCCTATTACTTTCACGTGAAGTCGCATAACCTTTGAAATAAATGAGACATAAATCATGAAAATCGATGAACGCGTTTCGCTTTTATTAACAATTAAGTGAAGGTATGCATTTCAAAAATTTGCTCGAGACATGCACAAAATTATTTGCAAAAACATTTATGACTTTTTTTATGATTCTTTGAATTCAAAAAAAAAAAAGTAATAAACAAAAGGTTATTTGATTTTTATGATTGCGGTAGCAAAGTAATAAGCGGTAATAAATGTGCGTGGACAATTAAAAGGAAAAAAGGAAAGTGCACTTTTTTAATTATTTGGGATTTTCCGTTGGCTACCTGTATGATTTTTTTGCAGAAATTCCACCCACATCTATTAGTGCTCATGTTTTGGAACGTACCTGTCAGTAAAATATTGAAAAATACGTAGTATTTATAGGTGTTCATTTATCGATTTTTGTCATTCAACAAGTGCCGACGAACGCGAACAGTAAAAGTGATTTTTCTCCAGTTTTTTAAAAGTGAACAAAAGAGAACAGAATATGGAACTGTGCAAGCCAGATATAAACAGCTTTTGCTACTGCTGTGGTCAATATGTCTCAACACATAAAAAAGGGGAAATTTCAGTACTGATTTTGTTCAAACATACGAGATGTACTTCAACCAAAATGTTATAGTGAACGAAAATTGGGTACCAAATATAGTGTGTAAAAGCTGCTACAACCGTCTAATGGATTGGAAAAATAGAAGACGTGAAAGTATGCCATTCGGTATCCCAATGACTTGGACTAACCCTGGCGAAGGTCACAATCCATTGAATTGCTATGCATGTGCGAATAAAGGAGCCGCAAAAAGGATAAGAAAATCGTATAATTACGTTGGTGTTGCAAGTGCCGCAACACCATTGCCTCATTCGGACCACATTCCTGTGCCAAAAGCTTCTAGCCCAGATATTTTCTCTTCTACGACTGCTCCGACATATCATGCACGTGATGATCCCCCATATGAGCCATCAGTATCCAATGAGCCAATTTTAATAAATCAAAATAAGCTTGATTCAATTGTTGCCAAGTTGGAATTAATACAGCATAAATCGGAAGAGCTGGCTTCCATTTTGAAATCAAACAATTTGTTGGCACCCGGTGTGAAAGTCACAGCTTATCGAAGTCGTCAGGCAACACTCCAAAGTTTATTCCTTGTGAATGATGAAACAACTTCTGTATCCTAATATTTAACAGTACATAGCTTAAAAAATTCTTTTGTGTTCCAAACAAAAAAGTTCTAAAATAATACGAGTTTTTACGCTGTGGTCATTGTTTTCTCATTAATACACAGTAGAAATCTAAATTATAATGAGTGGCTCGCAGCAGTAGTATATTTTCATATTGTTATTTTTAAGACATATGTACTATATATGATTTTATTGAAAATATTCATCGTTTTCAAATGCACTTGATTGTTTTACAGACAAAAATTTTTGTTTTAAATTTTATTGAAACTTGTTCTTACTATTTTAATATTTTCAGATTTTGTTATAGATTAATGGCCAATTTCACCAAGTTCAGGTATATAATAAACTATCATTATAAATGTCAAAAAATCTATTTTTTTAGTAATAGTAAATTTTAGCCGAACTTGGTAAAATTGGCCGTAAATAATTAAAAAAATTTTTGAAATTGGAAAATTAATTTAGGAAACAAACATTTTCTCAAATTCTATATGATTTTTGCAACTATGTGTGTGGTGAAAATTGCTTTAAATACGAATATGTTTAAAGAAAATCGTACTTTGTATCACAATCAATGAGTTAATTGTTTCAAGCTAAGTTCGGCTTTTCTCCATTCTTATATGGCTCACAGCAATGTTATGGTTTTCCTGGCCAAATGCTTCGTTTGTGGTGTTTGCTTTTTAAACGCAAATGGAGTAATTTTGTTCGTCAAAAAAAATGTACTGTTTTTTTCTTGATTGTACTGTTTTTTGTGTTCAATGTACTGTTTTTCCGAATTTAAAATCTGGCTACCCTAACTCCACGGGGAAAAGTCCAAACAAATCTAGGTAGAAATACACACAATAAAGGCCAGTTTACACGGTAATATAATGTATTACGACATGTCGAAAGATTATGTAGAATGAGAAAAATCTTATCATGTAAAAGCAAAATGTATTGAGTAAGAGAGAATACGGATACAAAATCTGACAAGCGGTCGGTAAATGGTTTTTTTCTAAACCATTTTAGAAACTTATGTATTCTCATCACACCAGAGGTGTATTTTAACGGAGTACATTAAAGGTGATAGCATTTTTTTACAATTACAAAAACAACTAAAATCAACTCAGGAAATTTTCATGTTGTTTTTGTAAATATTTAAAACTGCAACCATCTGCTTTTTTGTTATTATTTTTTATTTTACTTATACCATCCGTGTAAACATGAATTATACTTACAAAAGATTTTTATTTTTTTCTTTTAAACACGGAGAGAATTTCATAATATTTTAATTCTACAAAGTCGTAATACATTGTATTACCGTGTAAACTGGCCTTAAGTAATACCAACATGGTAATTTTATACTTATCGTAATACAAAATTCCTTTGTTGGCAGACAGGTAGTCTAACGTCAGAAATTTTAAGGGTGTAAAGTTCGTATATTTGCGTTAATTAAACTTATATTGAATAATACTCTCCAGTGTTGCAGTCTTTAACGAGTTTCTTTGTTTAGTCCATTGAGCAGACAAAGTACTCAACTTGAAAAAATCAAAATCTTTTGACTTTTCTTCAACCAAATCGACAACTGTCAAACTCATCAATTGACAAAGCCATACACGCTTTAATTAGGACAACAACCGCCTCAGTTGACAATTGAATTGAAACGTGTTTGGGCTGCTTTAGAGAAAGCAATTTGTTTTCGGTTTTCGATTACTTATAAAAGTTGTTTACACGGTAAAACTTTTTACAGCAACTAGTTGAAACAAAATTTGAAAGACGTTTGAGTCTCATCTTTATACAATTGCCTTAAGTTAGCAGTTTTATAACAGAAATCTTAAACTTTGTTAACAACCAGCAAAAACAAATTTTTTGTCTTGACCTGTACAAAAAACCAGGACAATTTAAAAGTGGACCAGGACACCAGGACAAGTAGTCTAAAACCAGGACAATCCTGGAAAACCAGGACGTATGGTAGGCCTATTCTAGATAAAACTACATTAAGAGACACATCACATTGAAGTAAGAAGGGCGATCAAATTTGTAAAACAATTAGTTATATGTGGGGATATTAATTTAAATGGTGAGTCAAATGAGGAAAATTACATACTGTCCGGATTTTTTTCTAAAGTTTAATTTAGTTTGTTTTAGTTAAAACCACCATTAAATAGTGATTTCCCTTATCACAACTTGGACAAATAAGTAAAAAAATTTGTCAATTTAATAAGCATCCTCGGAAAAGAAGTAAAAATAAAATTGTAAAGAAGTGATTTTTTATTAAATACTTATGCATCCCCATATAATGTAGGATATTTTGGTACACATATCTAGGAATCTTCAACAAAAATTTACTTATCTCAGCGAAGATAAATTTCATGTGACAGCACCATCTGTTGAAATTCCAACACACCAAATATCCCGAGTGAGTTAAACTATGATTATCTAAAACCATAATTTTTTTAAACATCCATAACCACAAAAGCAAGTGTAAAAACCAAATTGCCATAATTGAACCACTACGCCTATAATAAAAAAAAAATAATCACGTCGAAGAAGTGAACATTTACATGAAAACAAAAACAAAACCAAACCAAAGTGACGAACATTGTTTTTGTTATCCATACACTTCTAAAATAAAATTAACGCGAGAGTTAAAACGCGTTTCTTTCTCATTTAAAAACTGTAAATTTTGTATGATAAACAAAAACTATTTTTGTCAATTTGGTTTTGTTTTTGTTTTCATGTAAATGTTCACTTCTTCGACGCGTATGTTGGAATAACCACGAATAATTGTCTCAAACACAGTAGAACCCAACTAATAGTAACTTATATCAAGATTTAAAGACAAAAGAAACATTTAATATACACGAGCCCGCCTAGTATTATTTCGTAAATTTTCTTGTGCGAACATTTAATGTTATCATTCTTTATATATATGTATTGTTTTGTATTATATTATATGCTTTTATATGTCTATTTTAATACTTACACATTGTAAATAACAATAATTTAGCAATTTATATTGTTATTGGAATTTTGTAAAAAATGGCCACTACAATCGAAAATATAAATTTCTAAAATTATTGCTTACCACCAGTTAGATTTATAAATTTAATTTTTCTATGAATATTCTTAATTATATAATACTAATGATAGATTGCATGTGGACTTGTAATACTTATTTATAATCTTAATAACAGAGGGAAAATCAATTATATTAACCTAATATATCTAAATTTTCGTTAAATTGTTTATTTATGTTGTTTTTATAACGACTAATATAAATTCATACATTTACAAGTAAATAAATAATTTAACAGCTTGATTAATATAGATAAAAATAGTTCAAAAAAATATAGACCAAAAAAAATCTATAAGTTAGAATATAAATAAATAAACAATATAAATGAATAAATAAATAAGCAAAAATACAAATAAATAATCTAAAATATAATTAAAGAAATGAAATAAATGAATAAATAAACAATATAAATGAATAAAAAAATAAATAAATAATCAAAAATACAAATAAATAATCTAAAATATAATTAAATAAATGAATAAAAAAAATATAAATGAATAAACTAAACAATATAAAAAAGTAAAACTATAAGTAATTATTTGTTTATATTTTTTTTTTATATATTTATTTAGAGGTCTAAGTAAATGAACAAACGAAAGATACATATATATATGTGTACGTAAAAATATACATATGTATATATATATAAATACATACATATATATCTATTTAGTTAAGGTAGAATCAAATAATATTATATTTAATTAATTTCCAAGTATTAAAACTTATGAAAATAAAAGCTTATTGTTATTGTTCTATCTATAAGCAATTTTTGTCAAGGATTCAAGTTTTTTTAAAGTTAAAGTTATCTACTAATTGCCTAAGGATTTATTAATAAACTGTGTATAGTCTCATTAAAAATAAAAAAATTATCTTTTTTCATGTCTTGAAAGTAGACATCATGTGCTAAGCCGTGTTATTTCAGGTTGGATAGTAATGAGATAAAGGGAATGTGGTGATCTAGTTCTTGCGCTACGGGACACTCTAGATCGAATAGTAGGCAATATTAGGGTGTCAAGGTTGACTGAAATATGTCAATAGGGGAGGGAAGCCTAAGGGGAGGGTAACATCTTCTTCCTAGCTAAATGAATTTCCTGAAAGGTAGCTCGATAAAGGAAATCTGGTTTCACAAAGTAAATTTTGATAAAAATAAAGTAGAATTAGGCACGATTTAGTTAAATGTAAACGACTTACAGAGAAATAAAGGACCTACACATCCGGCGAGCTAATGCCGCAGCCAAACACCAGCGTGCCTAAATCAACAAAAACAAAAACGTTCAAAAACAGAAGTCGTTACATGGTTACATACTATATGAAACCAAGGACCCTCGAGATAGAGCTTGTGGAGGTTCTGCCATTTTGATAAAAACCCGAGTCAAACACTACCTTATGTGTGATCACCGTGAAGACTATCTGCAAGCAACGACTATTTGTGTTGAAGAGCTAAATCGAAACATAGTAATTTCTTCTTTATACTCTCCACCTAGATTTTCCATATCAGAAGGCCAATATTATAAATCATTAGGACCCTGTTTCCTGGCCGCTGGCGATTATAACGCTAAACATACCTTCTGGGGGTCACGACTTATAACACCAAAAGGTCGTGTATTATTTAACACAATCTCTAAAATGGGTTTAAATGTGGTCGCGAGCGGGCAACAAACATATTGGCCTACTGATCAGCAAACAACTCCAGATGATATCGACTATGGTGTGGTTAAAAACAACCCACAGAAACGATTCATGTTGAAGCTTCCTTAGAATTATCATCCGACCACACACCTACAATTGTTACTATATCGAACCCAAATAAATTGGTTAAAATATAAAAAATTTCTAAGTGCCCATTGCACAGAAAATATTCCGCTTACCGGAGAATGTGAGTCTCTCTATTGTTAACTTTGACAGTTATCTTAAACTAGCTGTTCAACATTCCAGCGTTACCCCCAAAAAAATTAAAAATAATAATATATATTCTTTAGATGTCGAGCGGCTCTTGACTGAAAAAATGAGAGTTCGAAGAGAGTGGCAACTTTACAGATCCCCGCAACTTAAGATTTTATTAAAAAAGTGCACAAAAAGGCTAAGAAAGTTACTGCAGAATCAGAAAACGGCTTCTCTAGAAAAATATCTTAAGGAACTTGATGCAACTCCACAATCTGACTACTCATTATGGCGTGCAGCTAGAAATCTAAAAAGGCCAGTTATATCTAAGCCACCATTAAGAAACTTGAATGGTAGTTGGGCAAGAAACGATATTGAAAAAGGAAATCTGTTTGTTAGTCACTTCAAAATCGTATTTACATAAGGCGACCAGATTTTGAAAATAAAAATAGAGAACATAAAGAAAAAAAGTAAAAAAATTTGACTTCAAGATTTTTTTACATATTTTACAGACAAATTGACATTCCCATATTAATAAATGTAAAGAAAATTTAAAAAGAATTACATATCGTCGGCTTAATATGCAGACCTGCGAAATCCACTTTTTAAGTAAATTGAGATTTGATGCCGTGTGGTAGAGAAATAAGTTTGCCTCGTCGACCAACATGTAGTAATTCTTCATTTTGAGTCTTGAAGTGTGTCAAATCAACTATATTTTTGGTTCTCCTCTCAAGCAGTAAATAGGAAAAATAAAAAGTTTTTCCTATAAAATTTGTTGAAAGGAAGTTAGCAGGTTTGCATATTAAGCCGACGATGTATAAAAATTTACATTTACTTAAGTAAAATTAGTTAAAAACAAGTAAGAGTGCTATATTCGGCTATGCCGAATCTTAAATACCCTTCACCATGGTTTGATAAGAACAAGAAGTTATATAAATAACGCTTTGTTGGTTAAAATAGTACATAGTACCGCTTTTATAAAGATTAAATTTCCCCAAATTTTTATGATATATGTACGTCAAGATAACTTCAGCACGACGATTTGTCTCAATAAAATGTTTTCGTGATGACATATTGTAAATAAGTAAATGGTTTGAAAATTGCGTGCAGCCTATGTCGCAGCTTGCAGTTTAATGAATTTTGACAACATAAAAAACTTCAAATGTTGGACAGTTGATTCTCGTTTGGAAGCTGTAATGTATGATATAAAAAAATATTTGCTTAAGACCGCGTATTTGAGACGTGGATTAAGTTTAAAGTTAGTTTAACGTACTCTAAAACTCGAATTTTTTTCGGCGAAATGTAGTTTTTTTTGTTATTATGTATTTCATTAAAGACCCAACAGTGAAACTAAGCTGTTGCGTCAAAAAAAAAACAAAAACATAAGCTGATTTTTTAGTCAAACAAGTGGTAATAAAAAAAAACCATATAGGTAATTAGGGACGCAACATCGTTCTAAAAAACATCGAATTTTTTCAACACCGTGTTTTCACCGATGTTTTTTATACTTATTGCGGATTGCTCAAATTCTTCTTTGCTACTGAAAATCTTATGGCCCAACTATAATATGCATAACATGGGGTCTTCACCTAAGATAATATCTGATATAATATGTGAGAGAACGTCGGCAGAATGAGAGAACAAATTTTGTCATGTTAATCTTAATCTTAAACAAGGGGAACACGTATCTTATAAGATTTCATAATCGAATGATTCTCGTGCAGTAAACTTGTGTCGTTTTTACTCTTTTTTTTAGTTTTTTCTTGTTTTTTAGTTAAAAATATTGTTTTTTTAAAACACTTATCACAAGATTTTTACTATTTGCACAAAAAAATTAAACATTTTAATGAATGGGTCTTATTATTGTGTTATATGTGTGTATGTATGTGTATTTTTGACAGCTCATCTTATAAGATAGTTGTTATAAGATTTCTTATAACAACTGTCTCATAACATTTATTATAATATTAATACTAACACTATTTGAGAGTCCACACGTAAGATAATACTCTCTGCGATTGGATTTGACGTTTGCTGATATAAAAATCTTATATCTTATCTCAGGTGGAGACCCTGTGTAAGCTTGCATAAGCGTGATTCAAAAATTAACTAAAAACTTTTAAATGAATTTGAAAACACAAAAACAAAATCAAAAAATATTTAATTTCGTACGAAACGTACGGATCAGTTTCGCCCTTTGCTGACGCAAATGACAAAATAAAACTTAACAAAAAGTTTTCTTGAGTACAATATGGTTTGACACATATGATTTGCATAGTATTCGCAGAGTTGCTTAAGCCAACTTAGCATATTATAGTTAGGCCTTCGCACTTGTTCACGCATTCTCCAAAATTGTTTTAACATTTCTTAAGTTTATAATTACATATAATTTTGTATAGTATGCATGTATACACATACATACATATGTATATGTTTTAAAATTGAGTTTTTTATATTTTTAAATAAAGGCCTTGTGGCCGTGGTTTTTGCTCATATCTTAGCCATTTTTGCGCCGATCTTGCTGAATTTAAACAATACCGGAGCATATGTGCCATAAATGTATAACAAACTATCCAATATAATTTGGCATTTTATTTAGCTTTCTAAAAAATGTTTTAAGCTTATTTTGATTAAAACTAATGTTTAGGTGCAAGCACGATCTGGCAACTCTTCGAGGTGAAAAGACTCACCAGCTGTTTTATGCAGCCACCATACATACTTTGGTCTTGTTGCTTTATTTTCTTTGCCTATCGTTCAGTGCTTTTGTTAATGTGAATCAGTGCGGAGTTGAAATAATCGTCTTTTGATATTTTCTTTAAACAAGTGAAAAAGCTTTTAAATTTTTAGTGAGTTAATACAAAATAATAATAACAAAACCAAAAAAAAGGGAAAAACAACCAACAAGCAGTGAACGGATATACCCAGCATTATATGTACATATAATTGAATTTATTAACCAAGTGTAATTAACCATTTAAAATCAAACCGTACATAAAATAAAGATAAATTCCCAAATAAATTGTATGGTAAACCACAAGTGTTCAAAAGTTTTCATTTATAAAGCTCAACAGCCTAAAATCCATTGAGATACTATCTCTATAAGTGCAACTCCACTGGGATATCATCCATCGTCAAGCATCAACCACCCCGGCACACAAGGATTAGCCACCAACAGCCACCTAAACCCCAGGAATTACTCCGGATACCAAGCCAAAGCAGGTGCGTTTTTTTGGGTAGGTCTCCCCCTTTTTTTTACGTATTTTCACATCAACCCCCTATTTTACCGAACGTGAGTTGGTCCCAAGTCGGGCGCCATCATTCTGGTCCTTCGAGCCGGATCCGGGTCCGCTATAACCCGGCCCTTCACCCGTTTTCTTGAAATTTGGAAAACTTACAAAATATTATAATTTACCCCCTACTAACCCCCGCATGTGTGTACTTTTGCGGCATACCAAATTTAAGTTGACCAATTGGTGCAAATTACCGTTTGTCTTTTTTTGCAAATAAAAAGAAGAAGACAAAAACTAACGGCATCAAGAAGAAATAATTTCAAGCATACATCCATACATAACAACAAACATACATACCTACATACATACATACTTATGTATGTACGTTGACATCAGCAACAGTTGATCTCGTTGCGAAAGAAGTAAGCATTACATGCAATAAGCAACAACAAAAAAACACTTGTTTAAGGTTTTTTTGGTTTTTTTTGGATTGACATAGCATTGAATAGAGGAACAAACATTCTTGCAAGTTTTTTGTGTTTTTTGTCAACCGACATTGAACTTGAAGAAAAGAAGAACGAAAAATCAACCTGTATGTATGTATGGTTGTATAAGTGACAACAACAACACAACAAATTGCAGCGAGTCGTTTGTGAAGTTAAATGATTTGTATGTATGTACATACCTACAAACATTTTAATAAAAATTTGTTCACATAACAAACAGATGCTGAAGTACATAAGGTACATGTACGTTCATCATATACGAGGGCCAACCTAGAAATTGCTTACCACGAATCATTGAAAATTTAAATAATAATACGGATAATTAAAATGACAATTATTTATGATAATTAACCTCCCTCTAATTTTTTTTGTACACACATGCAAATTTAACTAACCCTAATTATTATGATTATTTTATAAAACCCTTTTTATTTAAACCTCTACTAAAATTTTGCAAGATTATTAAAACCCCTTTTTTCTTTGGTCGCTTATACGAAGCGCCATTGAAAATTCTTCGAAATTATTAAAACCCCATTCATTGGCTGCTTATACGAAGCGCCATTGAAAATTTTGCAAAATTATTAAAATCCCTATTTATTGGTCACTTATACGAAGTGCCAATGAAAACCTTTTGAAAATACTAAAACCCCTATTCAATGCCCACCTATACGAGGTGTCATTGAAAATTTTGCAAATTAATAAAACCCCTTTTTCATTGGCCGCTTATACGAGGCTCCATTGAAAATTTTATAAAATTATTAAAACCCCAATTCAATGTTTTGCTTATACGAAGCCGCATTGGAAGATTTGCAAAATTATTAAAACCCTTAATCAGTGGCTCGCTTATACGAAGCACCATTGAAAATTTTATTGAAATTATTAACCCATACATTTACATTTACACTTATTTCGAAAATTAAAACCCATATTCAGTGGCTCGCTTATACGAAGCACCATTGAAAATTTCCTGAAATTAGTAAACCATATATTCATTGGCCAACTATACGAGGTGCCATTGGAAATTTTTCGAAAATTACTACCCATGTTCATTGGCTCGCTTATACGGAGCACCATTGAAAATTTTTTGGAACTATTAAACCACATATTTATTGGTCATCTATACGAGGTGCCATTGAAAATTCTTCAAAATTTAAAATTCATACTTAGTGGCTCGCTTATACGAAGCACCATCGCAAAAATATTTTTGAAGTTACTAAACATTATATTCATCGACCGCTTATACGAAGCTCCATTGAAAATTTTCCTCAAAATATTTTTTAATATAAATTTAAAGAGTGGCGGCCTTTACGAAGTGCCACTCATCATAATCGAATAAGCCTCGCTTTGTAATTATACTGCCTCTCTACTATTGGACTTTCGATACACCTACATATTAAATTTTTGCTGTCTTACGAGGTACCCTTGAGAAGTTTCTTAACCTTTACTATAATTTCAATCACATTTGTATTCGAACCCCCTCTTCATACTATTACCCCCATAATTTTGTCCTCCGCGAAATTTCTGCCACAATGTCTTTGGTCAAAAAGGTTATCCGATCTTCCGATCGCGTTGTGGATTTTCAAAAATATTTTAATGAGCTGCCAGAAGCTTCTCATACGCTGCACTCCCTGGAGGTACGAAAGAACGAAATTCATCGTCTCTGGGACAATTACGATTCCGCTCATGAAGCCGCAATAGAAAACTATGAGGAAATAAAAGCAGAAATAGACATCGCGGTTTTAACCAAACGGTATTACGCAACTTTTGATGTTCATGCGGCAATCACAGCAAAAATTTCCGAACTCTGCGAGTCTTTGAGGGCCAAAGCTGGGAAAAGCTCGGCGGCTAGGAGACCGATGTCTCCGCACATATATCGGTACCACCATGCGATACCGAAGTTTTTCGTGGCGACTACAAATCCTGGCCAACGTTTCGTGATATGTTTACGGCTTTGTATCGTCAAAACAACCGCTTATCGCCGGTTGAGAAAATGTGTCATCTAGTGAAAAAGACAGAAGGAGAAGCTCGAGAACTCCTTAAAACGTGTCCGATGACTAACGATGGTTTCGAAATGGCGTGGCAAAACCTAGTTAATCGGTATGAGAATAAACGAATTCTCGTGAATGCGCAAATGAAATCCCTTTTTGGTTTAACCCCCATTACCAAAGAAACAGGTCCCAACCTTAGACGTTTGCAACGGACCATTAATGATTGCATTAGCAATCTGCGCCTTTTAAAAGTCGATACTGAAAGCTGGGACATAATTTTCGTCTACATTTGTTCAACTTGTCTCCCGGAAGTTACCCTTAACCTATGGGAACAAACCCTGCCAAATTCATCCAACATGCCCACCTGGGAAGCGTTAGATCGTTTTTTGTCCTCTAGATTTCAGACTTTGGAATCCGTCGCGGATATACGATCAACATTTTTGAATCCTCATAACCAAAATAAAGCGCATCAATCCAATAGCCACAATAAATCCAATTACACTCAGAGTAAGAAGGTGCAAAGTTTCAACACTAATGTGTCAACGAACAAGGACGGCACGTGCCTCCTTTGCAACCAAAGTCACCCCTTAAGGTTATGCGCTAAGTTTCTGGCTATGTCCGTTGACGCACGATATAACACGGTCAAACAGCAAAAAAGATGCACAAATTGTTTAGGTACTTCACACGGGTATAAAACCTGCAAAAGTCGTTATGTGTGCAATGTGTGTAAAGCTAAACACCACTCACTACTACATCGAGTCACTCATCAGGAAAAAACGCCTACTTCCCCTCAAGCGAGTTCTAACCCACGTAATGCTGAGAATCAAAATTCAAATAACCCCCCTGAAAGGTTAAATACGAACCCCTCTACCTCAGCAGAAGCACAAAGTCGTGAGTTTAGGTCTTTTTCTACACAATTACAAGATAATTCATCCGCAGTTGTCCTTGGTACTGCTCTAATAGATGTCTATAATGACGACCTTAAGTGTACCGTCCGAGCCCTCATAGACTCGGCCTCCGAGGCATCCTTCATTTCTAAGAAACTACAAACTCAGCTAGGACTTGATACTCGGCCATCACGGGCAAAAATTCATGGGTTAAACGATTCGATAAACGCTACTTCGACGCACACATGTCACATTAAAATTGGTTCACCGATTGACAGGTCATTCGCTATACATTCGGACGTACTTGTTGTTAAGAAACTTACCGGTCAACTCTCCTACTACCCCCCGAATGCGCTAAATAATGGCAACCTTTCAAAACTGCAACTGGCAGATCCATACCGCCATCGATGCGCGGAGATTGACATGCTTTTAGGTGGAGACGTGTACCCAAAAATAATTCAAGATGGTCTCCAATGGGACAACCAGCAATCCCTGGTAGCACAGAAAACGGTTTTCGGATGGATCATCACCGGTAAGGTAGCTAAAAGTCGGGGTAGAGACGCCGTATTGTCCTATTTTAATGCCGTGGACCTAAACAACCAACTTCAGCGTTTTTGGGAGCTTGAAGATGTCCCTAGAAGAGCAAAGTCATCCCCGGAGGACCTATACTGTGAGGAACTGTATGAGTCAACTACATACCGCTCTAATGACGGTCGATATACTGTATCACTCCCCTTTAAACGAGAGTTTCCTGAAAATCTCAAAGTGGGACAATCGCGAAATAGCGCCATATCTCAATTTCTGCGAAATGAAATAAAATTAATTAAGAATCCCCAGATCAAAACCGAATATGATCGAGTAATAACCGAATACTCTACCCTCAGTCAAATGACAAAAGTAACACCCATAGCTGGTGAAAGCGACACGTACTATCTGCCCCACCATGCAGTATTTAAACCAGATAGCACCACCACAAAATTGCGCGTGGTATTTAACGCTTCTAGCCCATCGTCGAATGGCATCAGTCTTAATGATCTGCTTCACGCAGGCCCCATCCTACAGGCCGACTTAATGATTTTAGTATTGCGTTGGCGGTTCTTTCGATACGTTTTCAACGCGGACATAGAGAAAATGTACCGCCAAATTTCCGTAAATAAATCGCACACCCCCTTTCAGCGAATTGTCTTTCGAAGCTCGCCTAACGAGGCACTTCAAGACTACGAGTTAAAAACAGTCACCTTCGGTGTAAACTGTGCCCCTTATTTGGCAATCAGAACTCTGCTGCAACTGGCCAAAGAAAATGAAACCCCCTACCCTAATGTCACAAAGATTTTACGAAATCACATGTACGTCGATGATGTACTTTCGGGAGCCCATACGTTATCAGCGGCAATTAAAATTCGTGATGACCTTAGAACCGTCCTTGAAACTGCTGGGTTCACACTCCGTAAATGGACGGCGAACAATGAAGTCCTGCTAAAAGGTCTACCTGTCACACATTTGTTAGATGGGGAATTTCTAAAGCTTTCCGATTCTAGTACTACAAAAACATTAGGGCTCAGGTGGAACGCTGGAAGTGACTACTTCTACTTTAAATTAAAGTCTAATCCCGACCGCAACTTAACCACAAAACGATGCGTTCTGTCAGAAATCGCAAAGTTATTCGACCCAGCGGGCTGGTTATCACCAAAAATAATCGTAGCCAAAAGCATCATGCAACAGACGTGGAAGGATGGAACCGAATGGGATGAAGATCTTAATCCTAGTACACTACAGCAGTGGCATGATTTTCTCGATGACTATGTAAAAATAGAACAAATAAAAATCCCCCGTTTTATCGACTTTGACCCCTCCTATAATGTTGAGCTACACGGTTTCTGCGATGCGTCGGAAAAGGCATACGCGGCAGCCATTTACCTACGTTCAGAAAATCAAGGTTTTGTATCTACCCACCTTTTAGCAGCAAAAACTAAAGTTGCGCCAGTTAAATTCGTTTCCCTTCCCCGAAAAGAGTTGTGTGGGGCAGAGCTGTTGGCAACTATGATGGAATCGATTCAAGGTCAACTTGAACTCATCGATTATAAACTTTTTCTATGGACCGACTCGACCATCGTGCTAGCATGGCTGCAAAAACCTGCTCATAAATGGAAAACATTCGTTCAAAATAGAGTCACGTCTATTATTGAAAAGGTTGGGAAAGATGCATGGGCGCACGTCGATTCGAAAAACAATCCAGCAGACGTAGCATCGCGAGGTACTACACTTACGGAACTGTCTACAAATACTTTGTGGTTGCACGGTCCTGCTTGGCTAAGACTTCCCCCTGCCGAATGGCCATCGAGCACTTGCGAATTTGATACCACAGAAGAAGAACGAACAGTTAGGACGTTTACCGCACTAGTCGACAATCACGATATTCTCGATAGATTCTCTGATCTTCCGCGAGCACTGAGAGTTATTTGCTACATCTTTCGTTTTTACAATCGCATAAGGTCCAAATTAAAATCTGATACTATAACGCCAGATGAGCTCTCAGCCAAAGAGATACTTTTCGCAAAAAATCGTCTGGTAATCGTCTGTCAAAAGCTTCACTTTGCTGAAGAGTACGCACTCTTAGCTGAAAATCAACCACTGCCACGAAAAAGCGCTCTTTTAACCCTAAACCCCTTTCTAGACTCTAGAGGATTAATGAGAGTCAACGGGCGGTTAGCATTCTCCCCTACATTAAGTCACGACGAACGATACCCAATTATACTCCCCTACCATGCACGTTTTACGCGATTATTTTTAACTTATCTACATAAGTTTTCACTGCATGGCCAAAATGCCCTTTTACACCGGCTTACCAGACTTCACTATTATGTCCCTAAACTTAAGACGCTGATAAAATTCACATTATCAAAATGTATGAAATGCGTAAGAGAAAAACATCAGCTTAGTCAACAAATCATGGCTGCACTACCCCCCGAGCGCACAAGCTTGACGCGCCCGTTTTATCATACAGGAGTTGACTTCGCCGGACCCTTCGCCATAAAGTCTTATGTGGGTCGCGGGTGCAAGGTCACGAAAGGTTACGTGCTGGTTTTCGTATGTTTTGCCACCAAAGCAATCCATCTGGAGGCCACCGGAGATATTTCAACACAAGCTTTCCTAGCCGCTTTCGCCCGGTTTTTCTCCAGACGAGGTACCCCACATACCATGTATTCGGATAACGGCACCGCCTTTGTGGGCGCAGCTAATACACTTCAGAAGGATACACAGCATTTTCTTGCTCTTGTAAAAAAGGGCCTATTATCGCAAGATAGTTTTCAGCCGGTAAAATGGAATTTCATTCCCCCTGGTGCTCCCCACATGGGAGGACTCTGGGAGGCTGGAGTGAAAAGTTGCAAGTCTCATCTCAAGAAACTGTGTCATACTCAAAGCTTCACATATGAAGAGTTCAGCACCATGCTTGCACGCATCGAGGCGTGTTTGAACTCCAGGCCTCTAAGTCCGATGAATGAAGACCCACACAACCTATGCGCCTTGACCCCGGGTCATTTTTTAATTGGAACCCCCCTGTTGTCTCCCCCTGAACCTGATTTAGCGAGCCATTCCATAAGTTATGTAAATAGGTGGCAAAAACTGAAAATTCTGCATCATCAGCTTGCCCGTCGCTGGAAGGAG
Organism: Pollenia angustigena; assembly: GCA_930367215.1. Classification (NCBI taxonomy): domain Eukaryota; kingdom Metazoa; phylum Arthropoda; class Insecta; order Diptera; family Polleniidae; genus Pollenia; species Pollenia angustigena. The sequence goes on along the minus strand of OV884059.1, from coordinate 53,115,413 downwards.
GAGTACTTAGTCGAACTCCACAAAAGAAATAAGTGGAAATACCCCTAGCGAGATTTTTCCAACGGCGATCTCGTCGTGGTGAAAAACGACAATTTACCCCCTAATCAATGGCGTCTAGGACGCATTGAAAAGATTTTTCATGGCTCTGACGATAGAATAAGAGTTGCTGAAATACGCACTGCCAACGGAATTGTGACCCGACCTATTGTCAAACTCGTTTTACTACCGCTTTCTCCGTCCGCCTGACAATTAATGTTTTTCCCCTATATCTTTCCTGTTTCAGAAATTATGCGTCCACGTCACCGCGATAGCGCTTCACCCCTTGAAGAGCGCAAGGCCGTCGACCGTTTTAAGGCTAAAACCCCCGACTGTAAAATCTGCCGCAAGGATCACCCCCTACGCAAGTGCGTCAAGTTTCTTAACTTGTCTGTGTCAGACCGGAAGGATGTGGTCGCACGTCACAAATACTGCCGCAACTGTCTGGGCCACTCTCACCTTACTCCAACATGCCGCAGCAAGGAACGATGCAAGAACTGCAATGGCAATCACCACACTCTGCTTCACCCCCCGGCCATTACCAGAACCCCCAATGATGGCAGTCAAGCTGATGCTCGCACTGTAACCCCCACCGTACTTTTTAAAATACGTCTCACGGAAGGCTGGAGACTCGTCCGCGGTCTGATCAACCCCGCCGCTCCAACAAGCTCTATCGCCACGTTTTTGGTGGAAAGGTATCACCTGCCATTTGAACGGTTCGAGTCTGAAAAGTGGTGCCAAATTTCGATACGAGCGCGGTTTGACGAGGCAGGTTCTATCACGATCAGGGCTCGTGTATCGTCGAGTCTGCCAGAAAAGATACCAGCAAAGAAACTCGACCGGAGTGTCTCTGACACTGTTGAACCGTGTTCAACCAGGTTTATAATGTGTATTTGCCCAGTACATAAATATGTAAATATTTGCTCTTTTTTATTTATCGTTTTTTTTATAATTGAATTCGCCCGTGAATAGCGGCTTTGTTTTTTCTACATGATAAACACATATATATATATATTCCTTTTTCTCTACATAACTATGAAGTTGATTTCTGTTATCTTTTAAGTTAGTTAGATTTGTACACTCAATAAAGCAAGAAGCTTTTAATTAAAGAAAATTAGAGCTCTTAGTTTTTTTTCTAAAAGTTGTGGGAAAAGGAGTTACCTGAACCCCACATAATTGGTCCTTCGAAAAAGTTTTAGAATAGGCTAGAACAGGAAAAAATTAGCGACTTGGAGTCCACTAAAAGTATTGGCAGTTGTCTCTCCCGACGGCAACTTAAAATTTCAACCATAAAGGACAATAGGGTTTGTCCAACAACAAAAGGCAAAAGTGTTGTCTGATACCAAATACATTTAAATTTCATCAAGCTTAAAGGTACTACATTGTGCATCCCGTGCCAGTGAAGAAGTCAACAACTATCAATTTGGGCTACAACATACAAAGCAAAAGGGTCCACAAGACAGAATAAAGTGTAGTTGGAATAAACGCAGGGAAAAATTAAGGTATGTACTGTGTTTATTAGTTATTTTGTGCGACAACTATTTTTCTCTTACAAAAAACAAAACAAAAATTAATTAGAAAATCAACTTGGCAAAAGAAGATAATAAAAAGACGGCCATTATCATAACACACTCCATGTAAAATATAACCCCAATAGATTTGGTTAATATACATGAGAAAGTTTGCCCAAAATCCAATTCAAAAACCAAAAAAATCGTTCAAAGTCAAAATACCACTAATTATACCACTAAAAAAAGTACCATCACTAATACAGAAAGAGATAACTACAATCTCAACCACTCACAAATTATCTTGTTGTCAAATTCACTCTACAAATGTTCCATTTCAACTTGTTCCTATTACTGCAATAACTTCACATAAGAAGTAAGAAGAAAAAGAAAAAACATAAATGGTGATTTCAAACAAGTTCGGCAGTGCGAAAAAGAAATTTAAATAAATATATTTAAAAAGTTTATTAAACCATAAAATAAACAAACATTAAAAAAAGAAGTGCGGGATAAAATAAGTATAGCAAAAAAAAAAACATTGTGCCTAACAAAATAAAAAATAAGATAGTGCATTAAAATACATAAAGAAGCAAACAATTTTGCTAAATCTTAATAAAAAATTCTTATGTATGTATGTAGGTATTAACGGCAACTAACAAATCAAAAAATCGTGAAAAAACCAAATTACAAATAAAATTAACAAACAAAAAGTCAAATAAAAAAAAATATATTTGTTTAAAAGTGCAACAAAATACATACATAAGTACCTACACGGGATTAAAAAAAAGTTAAGAACAAAATATTTACCACAACAACAACATCAACAACGGTAATAGCAAAGTTACACAGCAAAATAAAACCGTAAGACTACAGGTTGCTGTGACGTCACGACATTTGTTCATTTATTGTAGGTCAGAGGTTCCCTAACAATAAATTATAAGAGCACATATTATTCAAGGTGAGTGTTATGAGATATAACTTTTACTTGAAAATCAGGTGGATAGGGAAAACTAATAAACTAATATTTACAAAATAAAACTATCGTGAGGAAAATATTTTTACGGAAAATTAATAAAACAAACAACTTAAGTGGTTTAGTGGTAAATCAACAACTTTTAATTTTGGAAACATTTTTAAGAGAAAAAACTTGTGGTAAATTAATTTAAAAAGCGAAAAAGATTTTCTTCAAAATTTTTGGAAACCGATAAATTTAATATTTATTTTAAATTGAAATATGTATACACAATTTTGAAACATCATAAAAAATATATTACCGTTTTGGGAGAAAAATAAAAATATTTTGCGACTTTAATTCACCCTATAGATAGAATATAAAGAAAAGATTTTCCGATTCTACAAGAAGACTTAGTTGCAGAGCGTGGGTGATTTTTAAAGGAATTTTTAGATTCTTATAGCAATTTTATTCAACAAAATATAAATATTTTAAAAGTTGATCTGTGGCATTAGGTTTGTGTTTTCGGTCGGGGTTAAGCAAAATGTCGGCAGCAAAAAGAAGATGCAAGTTTGACTTAACGCAATTGGTGGCATTCTGCACAAATTTCGAGAGAACTTGTCCTGAAGATTGTTCTTTTGCGTTTCTTGAGGTAAAAAAGCAAGAATTAGAAAGAAGATGGGTCAAGTTAGTTGAATCGTATGAAGAATACATGTTAGGAGATGCTGAATCTGAAGCCAGTGAGCAGAAAGACGACCTTTCTTTAAGATACGAAGAAGCTAGCGATTTATATCAGGCCTTAAAGACTAAAATGTTGGAAAAAGCAAAAGAAATGAAAATAGAAGAGAAAAGACCTACTAGTATTAGATCCACATTAAAGTTGCCGGCATGCGAAATACAAAATTTTGAAGGCGGATACTCCAAGTGGCCAGCGTTTCGAGATATGTTCCAGGCAGTTATCGGGAAAGATTCATCAGTGGCTCCAGCCCAAAAATTATATTATTTGCGAAGCAAAGTGAGGGGGGAGGCCTACCAAGTCATAAAAGATTTCGACTTGGTAGATGATAATTTTCAACTGGCTTGGGAGAAATTAAAACAATCCAGCAGACGTAGCATCGCGAGGTACTACACTTACGGAACTGTCTACAAATACTTTGTGGTTGCACGGTCCTGCTTGGCTAAGACTTCCCCCTGCCGAATGGCCATCGAGCACTTGCGAATTTGATACCACAGAAGAAGAACGAACAGTTAGGACGTTTACCGCACTAGTCGACAATCACGATATTCTCGATAGATTCTCTGATCTTCCGCGAGCACTGAGAGTTATTTGCTACATCTTTCGTTTTTACAATCGCATAAGGTCCAAATTAAAATCTGATACTATAACGCCAGATGAGCTCTCAGCCAAAGAGATACTTTTCGCAAAAAATCGTCTGGTAATCGTCTGTCAAAAGCTTCACTTTGCTGAAGAGTACGCACTCTTAGCTGAAAATCAACCACTGCCACGAAAAAGCGCTCTTTTAACCCTAAACCCCTTTCTAGACTCTAGAGGATTAATGAGAGTCAACGGGCGGTTAGCATTCTCCCCTACATTAAGTCACGACGAACGATACCCAATTATACTCCCCTACCATGCACGTTTTACGCGATTATTTTTAACTTATCTACATAAGTGTTCACTGCATGGCCAAAATGCCCTTTTACACCGGCTTACCAGACTTCACTATTATGTCCCTAAACTTAAGACGCTGATAAAATTCACATTATCAAAATGTATGAAATGCGTAAGAGAAAAACATCAGCTTAGTCAACAAATCATGGCTGCACTACCCCCCGAGCGCACAAGCTTGACGCGCCCGTTTTATCATACAGGAGTTGACTTCGCCGGACCCTTCGCCATAAAGTCTTATGTGGGTCGCGGGTGCAAGGTCACGAAAGGTTACGTGCTGGTTTTCGTATGTTTTGCCACCAAAGCAATCCATCTGGAGGCCACCGGAGATATTTCAACACAAGCTTTCCTAGCCGCTTTCGCCCGGTTTTTCTCCAGACGAGGTACCCCACATACCATGTATTCGGATAACGGCACCGCCTTTGTGGGCGCAGCTAATACACTTCAGAAGGATACACAGCATTTTCTTGCTCTTGTAAAAAAGGGCCTATTATCGCAAGATAGTTTTCAGCCGGTAAAATGGAATTTCATTCCCCCTGGTGCTCCCCACATGGGAGGACTCTGGGAGGCTGGAGTGAAAAGTTGCAAGTCTCATCTCAAGAAACTGTGTCATACTCAAAGCTTCACATATGAAGAGTTCAGCACCATGCTTGCACGCATCGAGGCGTGTTTGAACTCCAGGCCTCTAAGTCCGATGAATGAAGACCCACACAACCTATGCGCCTTGACCCCGGGTCATTTTTTAATTGGAACCCCCCTGTTGTCTCCCCCTGAACCTGATTTAGCGAGCCATTCCATAAGTTATGTAAATAGGTGGCAAAAACTGAAAATTCTGCATCATCAGCTTGCCCGTCGCTGGAAGGAGGAGTACTTAGTCGAACTCCACAAAAGAAATAAGTGGAAATACCCCTAGCGAGATTTTTCCAACGGCGATCTCGTCGTGGTGAAAAACGACAATTTACCCCCTAATCAATGGCGTCTAGGACGCATTGAAAAGATTTTTCATGGCTCTGACGATAGAATAAGAGTTGCTGAAATACGCACTGCCAACGGAATTGTGACCCGACCTATTGTCAAACTCGTTTTACTACCGCTTTCTCCGTCCGCCTGACAATTAATGTTTTTCCCCTATATCTTTCCTGTTTCAGAAATTATGCGTCCACGTCACCGCGATAGCGCTTCACCCCTTGAAGAGCGCAAGGCCGTCGACCGTTTTAAGGCTAAAACCCCCGACTGTAAAATCTGCCGCAAGGATCACCCCCTACGCAAGTGCGTCAAGTTTCTTAACTTGTCTGTGTCAGACCGGAAGGATGTGGTCGCACGTCACAAATACTGCCGCAACTGTCTGGGCCACTCTCACCTTACTCCAACATGCCGCAGCAAGGAACGATGCAAGAACTGCAATGGCAATCACCACACTCTGCTTCACCCCCCGGCCATTACCAGAACCCCCAATGATGGCAGTCAAGCTGATGCTCGCACTGTAACCCCCACCGTACTTTTTAAAATACGTCTCACGGAAGGCTGGAGACTCGTCCGCGGTCTGATCAACCCCGCCGCTCCAACAAGCTCTATCGCCACGTTTTTGGTGGAAAGGTATCACCTGCCATTTGAACGGTTCGAGTCTGAAAAGTGGTGCCAAATTTCGATACGAGCGCGGTTTGACGAGGCAGGTTCTATCACGATCAGGGCTCGTGTATCGTCGAGTCTGCCAGAAAAGATACCAGCAAAGAAACTCGACCGGAGTGTCTCTGACACTGTTGAACCGTGTTCAACCAGGTTTATAATGTGTATTTGCCCAGTACATAAATATGTAAATATTTGCTCTTTTTTATTTATCGTTTTTTTTATAATTGAATTCGCCCGTGAATAGCGGCTTTGTTTTTTCTACATGATAAACACATATATATATATATTCCTTTTTCTCTACATAACTATGAAGTTGATTTCTGTTATCTTTTAAGTTAGTTAGATTTGTACACTCAATAAAGCAAGAAGCTTTTAATTAAAGAAAATTAGAGCTCTTAGTTTTTTTTCTAAAAGTTGTGGGAAAAGGAGTTACCTGAACCCCACATAATTGGTCCTTCGAAAAAGTTTTAGAATAGGCTAGAACAGGAAAAAATTAGCGACTTGGAGTCCACTAAAAGTATTGGCAGTTGTCTCTCCCGACGGCAACTTAAAATTTCAACCATAAAGGACAATAGGGTTTGTCCAACAACAAAAGGCAAAAGTGTTGTCTGATACCAAATACATTTAAATTTCATCAAGCTTAAAGGTACTACATTGTGCATCCCGTGCCAGTGAAGAAGTCAACAACTATCAATTTGGGCTACAACATACAAAGCAAAAGGGTCCACAAGACAGAATAAAGTGTAGTTGGAATAAACGCAGGGAAAAATTAAGGTATGTACTGTGTTTATTAGTTATTTTGTGCGACAACTATTTTTCTCTTACAAAAAACAAAACAAAAATTAATTAGAAAATCAACTTGGCAAAAGAAGATAATAAAAAGACGGCCATTATCATAACACACTCCATGTAAAATATAACCCCAATAGATTTGGTTAATATACATGAGAAAGTTTGCCCAAAATCCAATTCAAAAACCAAAAAAATCGTTCAAAGTCAAAATACCACTAATTATACCACTAAAAAAAGTACCATCACTAATACAGAAAGAGATAACTACAATCTCAACCACTCACAAATTATCTTGTTGTCAAATTCACTCTACAAATGTTCCATTTCAACTTGTTCCTATTACTGCAATAACTTCACATAAGAAGTAAGAAGAAAAAGAAAAAACATAAATGGTGATTTCAAACAAGTTCGGCAGTGCGAAAAAGAAATTTAAATAAATATATTTAAAAAGTTTATTAAACCATAAAATAAACAAACATTAAAAAAAGAAGTGCGGGATAAAATAAGTATAGCAAAAAAAAAAACATTGTGCCTAACAAAATAAAAAATAAGATAGTGCATTAAAATACATAAAGAAGCAAACAATTTTGCTAAATCTTAATAAAAAATTCTTATGTATGTATGTAGGTATTAACGGCAACTAACAAATCAAAAAATCGTGAAAAAACCAAATTACAAATAAAATTAACAAACAAAAAGTCAAATAAAAAAAAATATATTTGTTTAAAAGTGCAACAAAATACATACATAAGTACCTACACGGGATTAAAAAAAAGTTAAGAACAAAATATTTACCACAACAACAACATCAACAACGGTAATAGCAAAGTTACACAGCAAAATAAAACCGTAAGACTACAGGTTGCTGTGACGTCACGACATTTGTTCATTTATTGTAGGTCAGAGGTTCCCTAACAATAAATTATAAGAGCACATATTATTCAAGGTGAGTGTTATGAGATATAACTTTTACTTGAAAATCAGGTGGATAGGGAAAACTAATAAACTAATATTTACAAAATAAAACTATCGTGAGGAAAATATTTTTACGGAAAATTAATAAAACAAACAACTTAAGTGGTTTAGTGGTAAATCAACAACTTTTAATTTTGGAAACATTTTTAAGAGAAAAAACTTGTGGTAAATTAATTTAAAAAGCGAAAAAGATTTTCTTCAAAATTTTTGGAAACCGATAAATTTAATATTTATTTTAAATTGAAATATGTATACACAATTTTGAAACATCATAAAAAATATATTACCGTTTTGGGAGAAAAATAAAAATATTTTGCGACTTTAATTCACCCTATAGATAGAATATAAAGAAAAGATTTTCCGATTCTACAAGAAGACTTAGTTGCAGAGCGTGGGTGATTTTTAAAGGAATTTTTAGATTCTTATAGCAATTTTATTCAACAAAATATAAATATTTTAAAAGTTGATCTGTGGCATTAGGTTTGTGTTTTCGGTCGGGGTTAAGCAAAATGTCGGCAGCAAAAAGAAGATGCAAGTTTGACTTAACGCAATTGGTGGCATTCTGCACAAATTTCGAGAGAACTTGTCCTGAAGATTGTTCTTTTGCGTTTCTTGAGGTAAAAAAGCAAGAATTAGAAAGAAGATGGGTCAAGTTAGTTGAATCGTATGAAGAATACATGTTAGGAGATGCTGAATCTGAAGCCAGTGAGCAGAAAGACGACCTTTCTTTAAGATACGAAGAAGCTAGCGATTTATATCAGGCCTTAAAGACTAAAATGTTGGAAAAAGCAAAAGAAATGAAAATAGAAGAGAAAAGACCTACTAGTATTAGATCCACATTAAAGTTGCCGGCATGCGAAATACAAAATTTTGAAGGCGGATACTCCAAGTGGCCAGCGTTTCGAGATATGTTCCAGGCAGTTATCGGGAAAGATTCATCAGTGGCTCCAGCCCAAAAATTATATTATTTGCGAAGCAAAGTGAGGGGGGAGGCCTACCAAGTCATAAAAGATTTCGACTTGGTAGATGATAATTTTCAACTGGCTTGGGAGAAATTAAAAATCAGATTCGAGAATAGAAGGCTCTTGGTACAGGATCAAATTAAAAAGATTCATGCGGTCGCTCCAGCGCAAAATGAGAACATCAAATCTCTCAGGCAAATTCAGAACACAGTTAATGACTGTTTGGCAATTTTAAAGAATTATGCAATTGAGTTGCCCGATTACGATCCATTTTTAATTCACATAGTTGTTTCAAAACTTTCTGATGAAACAATGAAAGAGTGGGAGGTTTCTCTAAAAAACCATCGCGAATTGCCCACATGGCCACAACTTAATGGATTTCTTACTGAGCGAATAGAAATTTTAGAAAATATGATTGATAGGAAAAAACCCACGCCTAAAGAGAGCCAGTCTTCAAGAACTCATACATTTTACTCTCAAACTGAAAAAAATTATAGTTGCAAGAAATGCAAGCAAAATCACCCTCTTAGGGGTTGTAAATCATTTAAGTCCATGACACCGAGCGAGCGCTTAAAATTTGTTTTTGCGAATAAATATTGTGTCAATTGTCTCTCAACAACTCATTTTAAATCCAAATGTTTGAGCACAGGCTCTTGCAATATATGCAACAAAAAACACCACACCATGCTTCATCTCGAAAAAGAAGAGAATCCAAAGGGTCACTCACAGGGGATAACCCATGATAACGAAAAGCCTTCGACGTCATGTAATCAAGGCGGAACACATACTTTTAATACACAAGTTGAAAAATTAGCTTATGAAAATCATACCCAGGAAAATGTTCAGGCATATTTAGCCCGTCGCGAAGGAACTACAGTGTTGCCTACAGCACGTATTCATATTGAAAGCGCGGGAGAATTGTTTACTATTCGAGCACTATTAGACTCAGGGGCAGAACGAAGCTTTATTACTACACGTATTCAACAAAAGTTGGCAATCCCAATCGAAACACATCCTCGTCAAATATCAGGTTTCGGGGGAACAATCGTTGGGAGTTCTAAAGGAAGTTGTTACGTTACGGTGAGGTCAAGAGTTTCTGACTTTAAAATAAAAATATTAGCTATTGTGGCTTCTAAGATTGCAAACCTTATTCCCTCACGTCCGGTTGAGCTGCAAAATTATTCTGCCATAAAAAACTTACCTTTGGCAGATCCTCACTTTTATCGACCCGCTGCTATTGACATGATCATAGGAAGCGATTTTCTACCATTCATAAACCTTGAGGGTGTTCATAAAAATATATCAGGAAATCTGTAAGCCCGTGAATCACATTTTGGGTGGTACTTGTCCGGTCCAGATAACATGAGTAACGTTAAAGTTTTTTCTACTACTGTTGCCACGTCAGACGAGTTTCTTCTTCATGAACAAATTAAAAAGTTCTGGGAACTTGAGGAAGTTGAGCGAGAATTCGCAATAACCGAAGCTGATAGACATTGTGAAAATTTTTACCAAACTACTACTACTAGGCAGTCAGATGGTCGCTACGTGGTAAGGTTGCCCTTTAAAGAAGAGTATCCAACTAATATATTTTTGGGTCCCTCCCGAAATAGCGCTCTGGGACAGTATTACAGAATGGAGAAAACTCTCGACAAAGCTCCAGATTTAAAAGTAGAATACATGAAGGTTCTACAAGAATATATTGAGTTAGACCATATGGAAGTAGTAACTCATCACGAAACTGTTGGCGAAAAACCCGCTTCTTTTTTTCTACCACATCACGCGGTCATACGGCCTGAGAGTAAATCGACAAAAGTAAGGGTGGTCTTTAATGCCTCCAAGAAAACTAGTAGTGGATTTTCCTTGAACGACGTTCTGCATCCAGGCCCCACGCTTCAGACGGATTTAATGCAAATAGTGCTTAGTTGGCGCTTTTATAAGTTCGTTTTCACCGGCGACATTGAAAAAATGTTCCGCCAAATCGTAGTGCATAAAGAGGATCGGCCGTATCAGCAAATATTATTTCGTGAACATTCAGATGGTATGGTTAAAGCGTTTCAAATGAAAACCGTCACCTTTGGAGTGAATTGTGCGCCATTCCTGGCTATCCGAACGCTTCTGCAGTTAAGCGAGGACTGCAAATTTTTATATCCGATGGCATCTGCGATTTTGAAGAGCGAGATTTACGTAGATGATATTTTGTCTGGGGGTCATAGTATTGAAGAAGCCAAATTAAAGCAAGGTCAACTCACTCAGGCGTTGGATTCTGCCTGCTTCCCCCTGAAGAAAATAACAGCCAATAACGGTGTTTTACTCGAACATTTGGCCCGGGAGGATCTTCTAGACGAAGATTTCTTAAAATTTGATGATTCCAGCACCATTAAAACCTTGGGGATCCGCTGGAATGCGAAGTCAGACTTTTTTTATTATGTGGTAGAGCCAATTCAGATATCTGACAGCAGCACAAAAAGGCAGATATTATCGGTCATTGCAAAGCTTTTCGACCCTTTAGGCTGGTTAGGACCAGTCGTAGTAGTAGCCAAACTCTTCATGCAGGAATTATGGGAGTTAAAAGCAGGCTGGGATGAGGGTATCCCACCGCATTTGCTAGTCAAATGGAACACTTTTGTTCGAAATCTACCAAAAATTTCTCTTCTCAAGATTCCAAGATGGGTGCATTTTACGCCGACTCATCTAGTACAGATACACGGGTTCTGCGATTCTTCCGAAAAGGCTTATTGCGGCGCAGTATACCTACGAACCTCTTTATCAACTGAGATCAATTGTAATTTGTTGGTTGCAAAAACTAGGGTTGCACCAATAAAAAAGATCACAATACCAAAACTTGAATTGTGTGGGGCGGTCCTGCTAGCTAAATTAGTAGAGGGCATTATTAAAAATGTAAAGTTTAACTACGAACTATATTTGTGGACGGACTCCTCTATAGTCCTCGGATGGCTACAAAAACCACCACCATCTTTGAAAACTTTTGTGGCAAATCGCATAACAACAATCAACCGCATTGCCAGCAGCAGTTACTGGAAACATGTTAAAACAGAGGACAACCCTGCGGATCTAGGTACCCGTGGTTGTACCTCACAAGAACTCATTGAAAGCACATTATGGTGGCATGGGCCTACCTGGCTTAGCCAGCCTCCTGATAGGTGGCCGAAGCCACGCGAATTTGATCCCACCGACCTAGAAACTAAAAAGGTCTTTACACTTCATGCAGTTGTAAGCGGTGAAAACTCTCTAATTCATCCAAGTACCAACACTGAAGATATATTGAAAAATTTCTCCACATTTGCACGAGCACTTAGAGTAATATGTTATTGCCTTCGTTTCTGCAACCGAACTCGTAAACGCGACGTCGATTCTGACGCGTTTATAACGACGAAGGAATTGAGGTTTATCAAAAATCGTTTAATCATTATAGCCCAGCTTGAATATTTTCCCCAAGAATATAAATGCCTACAGAGTAAGCAGCCTATTAACAAGAAAAGTAGACTTTCAACTTTATGTCCATATCTTGATAAAAATGGTCTTTTACGTGTTGGGGGAAGACTTGAACACGCAGGTTTATCCTTTGATGAGCGACACCCGATTATAATTCCCGAAAAATCTCGTTTTGCTACGCTGCTTGTGGAACACACTCATAAAATTTTACTTCATGCTGAACACCATATTATGCTACGAGCTATAAGACAGGGATTCTATATACTCCGTCTTAAAAATCTAGTAAGAAAATGTATTCGAAATTGCAGAGCGTGTACCATTTATAAACACAAGATGCAACAACAACTAATGTCAGCGCTCCCCCTAGAAAGAGTTAATTTCTCGCTGCCCTTCACCTACTCTGGTGTCGATTTCGCTGGCCCTTTCCATATTAAGTCTTCTAATTTACGAAACGCTAAGCTTATAAAAGGCTATGCGGCTATATTTGTATGCTTCTCCACGAGGGCAGTGCACTTGGAAGCTTGTTCGGATCTCTCGACAGACGCATTCTTAGCTTGTTTTGACAGATTCGTTGGACGGAGAGGCTTCCCAAAGACCATGTTCTCTGATAATGGCAGAAATTTCCTTGGAGCTAGTTCATCACTGCTGAAAACTCACAATGATTTCCTCAAGACCGCTGAGAAAGCACTCGTAGAGAAATATAGTGCTCATGATTTCTCCTGGTCATTTATCCCACCTTATGCACCCCACATGGGCGGCCTCTGGGAGGCTGCCGTAAAAAGCATGAAATCACACCTAAAAAAGATCGCTGGAAACCTCAACTTTTCTTTTGAAGAATTCAGCACTATTTTAATTCGTATCGAGGCAGTATTAAATTCGCGTCCCATGTCCCCGTTGACCGAAAATCCATCGGAGCTACTGCCATTGACTCCCGGCCATTTTTTAAGGGGTGCGCCGCTAGTAGCTCCGCCTGAAGCTCCCGAAGAACCCCCACTAGAGAATCTTAACTTCATTAAGCGTTGGAATCGATTGAAAACCATTCAACATCTTTTTGCACGTCGATGGAAAACCGAATACATCACCGAACTTCAGCGGCGAGCTAAGTGGAAAACCGAACAGCACAATCTCAAGCCTAACGACTTTGTTATTGTTAAGGATGACTTGCTACCACCAACCGAGTGGCGACTTGGCCGTATTGTAAATGTCATCTATGGAAGAGATAGTAAAGTACGAGTAGCTGAAATCAAAACGCAAAACGGAAATATAATACGTCCAATCGCAAAATTGTGTATTTTACCATCTTATGATACAAACAAAAATATACCACCAAGCTGTTCCGACTAATTCAAAAAACATACACCACAAAATTACCAAATACTGTATATGTACCTATCCCACCTGATTTAAAAAAAAAAAAAAGCTCACATTGTAACGAGAAAAGGTCGCAAAACAAAATTTCTAATAGCACAGTATATTCTTATATTTTTTCTTTCATCCTCTCTAGCTACAGTCATGCCGCGATGCAATCTATGTCTAAAAAATCATGCTGTACGTCATTGCCAAATATTTGTTGCCATGGACATTGAAAATCGCCGAAACTATCTGTTACGATGGAACTATTGTCTAAATTGTATGGCACACACTCATCAAAGATCGGAATGTTACTCCGAGAATCGTTGCGCACTCTGCAAGGCAAAGCACCACTCGATGATACACCAACAGCGTCCACATGATGTCTTAAGTTCAAGCTTTGAGGACGAAAACGTAAATAGTTTGACGACCGAGGAATCTCAACACAACCCCAAAGAAGAAGTTGAAATCCAAGAAGAAGAAGAAGAAGAAGTTGAAACCATACCAGCCAAAATACCTACTCCTCACGAGTTGCTGCGCATGGAGTTCCCAACCCACGCGCCATACTGGGAAACTACCATACCGCCACTAGTTCAGGTCACCCTAATTAACAAAGGAAATCCTATGTGGGTTACCTTTCTGTTGGACCACACGTCAACTACTTCATTTCTGCTACGAAGCGTCGCTGAAATTTTCCCCGACTTTACGCCTGACTACCAACGTGGAAATACGCATTATGCCAGATTTGAAGTGGCTCCCACGTTTTATAGGCCAATAGCCCGTTGGTGCCTACCATTGAAAGATGACGCCATTAATGTTTCTCCACCTTTAAATGACCACCAGCTAAACCAGCATTTTAAAGGTATCGAGCCCAAAGCACACCAAAACTTTGCTACTTGTCGCACTATTGATGGGGTGATTGGTAGTCGTACATTAGCCACAATAATGAGGGACACAGTGATCCACACAGATGCAGCCCTCCCACAAGCCCAACGATCCATATTTGGTTGGGTTATATCCGGTGTATGGAAGGGATGTTCATGCCACAAGCATTCTCGCCCGGGAGTATGTTGAACCGTGTTCAACCAGGTTTATAATGTGTATTTGCCCAGTACATAAATATGTAAATATTTGCTCTTTTTTATTTATCGTTTTTTTTATAATTGAATTCGCCCGTGAATAGCGGCTTTGTTTTTTCTACATGATAAACACATATATATATATATTCCTTTTTCTCTACATAACTATGAAGTTGATTTCTGTTATCTTTTAAGTTAGTTAGATTTGTACACTCAATAAAGCAAGAAGCTTTTAATTAAAGAAAATTAGAGCTCTTAGTTTTTTTTTCTAAAAGTTGTGGGAAAAGGAGTTACCTGAACCCCACAGACACTTACCGTAACCTACGTCTGGCTGACCCAGAGTTTTTTGAGGGCAATAACGTTAACATCATCTTGGGAGCAGACGTCTATCCTCGTTTGATACGTAGCGGTCTACAGTCGTCATCCTCGGGTTCAACACCACTCGCCCAAGACACCGCCCTGGGATGGGTCATTATCGGCAAGTTTGCCTGATTCCATGGAAATCATCGTCTGCATGACACCACACCTCTACCATTTTTTGTATTACTATTATTATTACTAATGAATTCCTAACACATTATTATTGAATTGATTTATTATTCTAATATTATTGTAATTTAAACTGTACTTCCTGAATGTTGGTTTTTTTTCTGCTACAACTCATCCACTCAGACACGCCAGCCCTCTTTGTTTTATTGCAATAAAGCAAGGGGGGCGGGATGTTTAGGTGCAAGCACGATCTGGCAACTCTTCGAGGTGAAAAGACTCACCAGCTGTTTTATGCAGCCACCATACATACTTTGGTCTTGTTGCTTTATTTTCTTTGCCTATCGTTCAGTGCTTTTGTTAATGTGAATCAGTGCGGAGTTGAAATAATCGTCTTTTGATATTTTCTTTAAACAAGTGAAAAAGCTTTTAAATTTTTAGTGAGTTAATACAAAATAATAATAACAAAACCAAAAAAAAGGGAAAAACAACCAACAAGCAGTGAACGGATATACCCAGCATTATATGTACATATAATTGAATTTATTAACCAAGTGTAATTAACCATTTAAAATCAAACCGTACATAAAATAAAGATAAATTCCCAAATAAATTGTATGGTAAACCACAAGTGTTCAAAAGTTTTCATTTATAAAGCTCAACAGCCTAAAATCCATTGAGATACTATCTCTATAAGTGCAACTCCACTGGGATATCATCCATCGTCAAGCATCAACCACCCCGGCACACAAGGATTAGCCACCAACAGCCACCTAAACCCCAGGAATTACTCCGGATACCAAGCCAAAGCAGGTGCGTTTTTTTGTATTGGGTAAGTCTCCCCCTTTTTTTTTACGTATTTTCACATCAACCCCCTATTTTACCGTGAGTGATTTTTACGTGAGTTGGTCCCAAGTCGGGCGCCAACAACTAATATTCTTTTTATAAATTGTTATAAATAACTTTTACCCAATCAATGATAATTCTTTTTTTAATAAATTCTTGGAAATTCGATAGCAAGAAATGGTGGGCTATACATAAGTATGTGACAAAAATAAATAAAGAACCTAGGGCCTGTTCGTAAATGCATCACTGCGCTGCGAATGAAAATTTAAATGCCCTAAAAAACTTTGCTTAAGAAGATGACGCACAACCAAGTTTTAAATACGGAGTGGAGAAATGGCTTCTTCTGTGATGCACTGCAGTGATGCATTTACGAACAGGCCCCTAGCCTCTAGGTATCATGTCTGGGGCCTTTGAACGTAAGACGGACATCGTTAAATTAACTTCACTCTTCATATGGACCCAGAATATATACATATATATGTATGCTTTATAGGGTCTAAGATCTTTATTGTAGAAATTACAAACGGAATGACAAACTTGTATGTATAAACACTTTTTCAGCTGTGGTGAAGGGTAGACGAAATAAATTAAAATAAAAATAAAATTTCCACCTGTAATAAAATTAAATAAAAAAAAAAACACAAATAAGAGTGCTATTTTCGGCTATGCCGTATCGTATGTAAGAACAACAAGAAGTTATACCTACATATAAATATTGTTCTTTAGATAGGTATACAGTATTTATCGGATATAAGAAACTTAAAAAATCCAGGAAAAAGTTTCTTATAAGCGTTTCTTTCTTATATAGAACTATTTTATACACAGAGTATACAGAGGCGTCACGAGACAGAAAATATTGTGTTTTTTCTGTCTTTTTCTTCGAAAGCTGCCCTTTTTGCGTTTTTTGTTTTGATTATGCAATTTGTGTAGATAGTAGCGGTCTGTTTTTACGCATTGTCACTTCACTAACAAAAAACATTTTCTTTCTCTTTCTTCGAAAGCTGCCCTCGCAAATGATTTAGGCATTTTTCATACGTCACTTTTTCATCTCTGTATACTTTGTGATTTTATATAAGAAGCTTATTTCTTATATAAGTAGCTATGGCCATAAGACTTTCATATTTGGTTTTCTGTCTCATTTTACATAGTGTCATCACCTGACAATTTTTTGTTGTAATAAACGTCATTAAAAAAAAAAAAAAAAAAAACGCTGGCAAAAATTTTAAAGTTTTTTTAAATGGACTTTGACGTTTGGTATGACAAAAAATTGTCAGGTGAAGACCCCATGTTAAAGTTTCTAACTTTTAAATAATTATTTTCTATGTCTTTTGAGTTTTTTTAGATAACGTT
Organism: Pollenia angustigena; assembly: GCA_930367215.1. Lineage (NCBI taxonomy): Eukaryota > Metazoa > Arthropoda > Insecta > Diptera > Polleniidae > Pollenia > Pollenia angustigena. Next base: position 53,098,326 of record OV884059.1, on the reverse strand, counting down.
GAAAGTCCAATATTATATTTTTTTGCAATTTCGCTTCTTTTTATACCGTTTTGTATTTCTTTAAAAATTTTAACTTTTGTTTTTATTGGCAAAAAACACAAAGCTTTTCATGAGTACCACCTCGCTCATCTAATGCTATGTTCATACGACGTTATATACTACGTTTATACGCACCACTTATTTGCAAATAAATATATTGCAAGTAGAGAATATTGCCGCATAAACAGTGAATTAAATTTTTATTTGCGAATAGCTAACTCATGAAAACAATTCCTGATTAACGACACTATTTGCAAATAAGATTTTAAGCATTGCCACACTTTTAACCGTTTTACGGTTCTATTTCTATGTGGCACATTTATATGACAACAAAAGTAAAATTAAATCAAAAATGTGCAAATAAATTTAAAAATACACAATAATTTTTGATCTTTTTTATTTAAAAAATAAAAAGTTGATATACATACAGTGCTACTAAATGAATAAATTTTCCATCTGGCATCACTTAAAAATAAGAATTTTCATAAAAAATAGACATATAAACAGTAAGTTAGTTAATCGCAAATAATTTTTATTCGCGAATAGGCTACGTATAAACGTAGTAATAAACCACTCGTTTCGCTCGTTGAAACTAGTTTGCCAAACATGCTGTTCATACGATTCATTCCTGTTTCATTTTGAAATTTTTTTTGTGTTGTTAGTGTGATTTTTTTTAAATAGATAAAAAAAGTAAATAAAACTTAAACATATATTATTTTACACTTTTATTGATATTATTATGTTATAATTATCACTTTATTTTATTAGACATCAATTTTTATTTTGTTTTTTTCTTTGTTTTGCTTTTTTTTTGAGAGCTAGTTCAGATAAACTAACGATAAATCTTATCAAAATTGGAGATGATAGTACATTTTTCCTGTTTCGCAGCCGGTTTCAAAATGAAACGACCTGTTTCGCTCACAAAATTTTGTATGGGGAAACAAGTCGTTTCAATCATGTTTGGGGCGCGAAACAGGAATAAGAGAGCGAAACACGAATATTGCTGTCCGTGTGAACATGGTATAAAACTAAAAGTAAAAAAAAACTTGGTTCTTGTTGTAAAACTGTCAGAAAACAGAGTTGTCCATGCAAACTACATAAATTCTGTGTTGCCGTTGGAAGTTTCTTATATAAATTCTTTTTCTATACATTTTGTGGTTTTGGTGTTTAAGAAAAATGTTCTTTAATCAGTTTTTTTATTATAAGCGTTTTTCTTATATGAAAACTTTTTTGTTAGAAAAATCGCAAAAAAGACATGGTGTTTTTGAAAATGTTTCTTATAAGCGTTTTGTTCTTATATGAGATGTTCTTATATCCGAATAATACTGTAAATGAATTTAAATTGAGCACCGCCAACTTTTCATTTCGTCATGCCGAAGAATATGACAAAATCAAAAAATGAATATATCTAAGTCCGTTTCCTCTTTTGCCAAAGTTGATGTTTGAAATTCGTTATATAATTTTTTTTTTATTTAATCTTAAAATCGTGTTTTAAAATATAAAAAAATTAAATAAAAAAAAATTTTTTTTTGAGACTTGAACTCGCAATCTTACGAGCCTTAAGCGAAGACTTAGACAACTCAGCTACGAGCGGTTTTACTGAAGAGGCGTTAAATTAAAATATATTAAGAGCTATTATGGACATACATACATGTGTGTGCGTAAAAAACACATTAAAATCCACCACTTGTGGTGAAGAGTATAAAAAAACAACAAAAAACCGCAACCAAGAAAAATGCAAGAAGAGATCAACGTAGCAACAGCTTATTAGACGAAACACAATAACAACAATTACAACAATAAGAGATAAAAATAAAATGCACCAACAACAACAATTACGAAAGCAATGCCTTCATAAAAAACAGTGCTGCCACAACTAATAAAATTTTTACAACCAAAATTTTTGAAAATGTTACCAAATGTGAAAAAATATAACCAAATTTAAAATGCCTTTTATATATTGAGAAAATCATTAAAATTTATTTTAAGTTGCATTGTAATAAAAAGGTTAGATATGTGCACTTTATAGCAAAATAATAATTATAAGTCAAGAAAACAAAACAAAAAATTTAATTCTTTTACATTTTAAAAAATAACGAGAAACCTAATTACCCCCAATTCCACCAGGTTCCGTTAAAACTAACTATTACTTTAACTTCCAGTTAACAATGTGTTTTGACACCTATAACTGATAGTAAAATAATTAGTATTGTGGTTATTTTGTTGAACTATTTATGGTTTTTAATCCAAATTTTTAATATTTTTAATCAGGCTTAAGTTCATGAAATTTAATTTTCATCAAATTATTTTTATGAAGAAAGGAATTTTACAACATGAAAATTAATTAAAATTGTTATTGATAATCTTTCATTCTTGACGTGGCTCGGGCTCGAACCCTGGCCGGCAGGTTACCATGACATGTTTCGATCGCAACCACTCGATCTCCTCAGATGGATTTGCCGTCTTACACTCGCAGCCATTGACGACTGCTGACGTCAATAGTCAAACATCAATCCTTAAACCAAATTGTATTTAAACATTTGGTAGATCGAAATTTGCTTTCCTGAATGATTATCCATTTTAATTGATTTTACATGTTTTTTCCTTACTTCTGTTTTTTCGTACTTTTGTCAAGAATTTTTCTTGAAGTCCAAGTAAATTTTTTTGTTTTTTCATTTTGTCTTTCTCTTTTCTGTTGACCTTTTTCAGCACAACTTGAAGGACAAATGTACACATAGAGCTCGTGCCTTAGCTTTAACAATAATTAGTATTGTGGTTATTTTGTTGAACTATTTATGGTTTTTAATCCAAATTTTTAATATTTTTAATCAGGCTTAAGTTCATGAAATTTAATTTTCATTAAATTATTTTTATGAAGAAAGGAATTTTACAACATACTTCTGTTTTTTCGTACTTTTGTCAAGAATTTTTCTTGAAGTCCAAGTACATTTTTTTGTTTTTTCATTTTGTCTTTCTCTTTTCTGTTGACCTTTTTCAGCACAACTTGAAGGACAAATGTACACATAGAGCTCGTGCCTTAGCTTTAACAATAATTAGTATTGTGGTTATTTTGTTGAACTATTTATGGTTTTTAATCCAAATTTTTAATATTTTTAATCAGGCTTAAGTTCATGAAATTTAATTTTCATTAAATTATTTTTATGAAGAAAGGAATTTTACAACATGAAAATTAATTAAAATTGTTATTGATAATCTTTCATTCTTGACGTGGCTCGGGCTCGAACCCTGGCCGGCAGGTTACCATGACATGTTTCGATCGCAACCACTCGATCTCCTCAGATGGATTTGCCGTCTTACACTCGCAGCCATTGACGACTGCTGACGTCAATAGTCAAACATCAATCCTTAAACCAAATTGTATTTAAACATTTGGTAGATCGAAATTTGCTTTCCTGAATGATTATCCATTTTAATTGATTTTACATGTTTTTTCCTTACTTCTGTTTTTTCGTACTTTTGTCAAGAATTTTTCTTGAAGTCCAAGTACATTTTTTTGTTTTTTCATTTTGTCTTTCTCTTTTCTGTTGACCTTTTTCAGCACAACTTGAAGGACAAATGTACACATAGAGCTCGTGCCTTAGCTTTAACAATAATTAGTATTGTGGTTATTTTGTTGAACTATTTATGGTTTTTAATCCAAATTTTTAATATTTTTAATCAGGCTTAAGTTCATGAAATTTAATTTTCATTAAATTATTTTTATGAAGAAAGGAATTTTACAACATGAAAATTAATTAAAATTGTTATTGATAATCTTTCATTCTTGACGTGGCTCGGGCTCGAACCCTGGCCGGCAGGTTACCATGACATGTTTCGATCGCAACCACTCGATCTCCTCAGATGGATTTGCCGTCTTACACTCGCAGCCATTGACGACTGCTGACGTCAATAGTCAAACATCAATCCTTAAACCAAATTGTATTTAAACATTTGGTAGATCGAAATTTGCTTTCCTGAATGATTATCCATTTTAATTGATTTTACATGTTTTTTCCTTACTTCTGTTTTTTCGTACTTTTGTCAAGAATTTTTCTTGAAGTCCAAGTACATTTTTTTGTTTTTTCATTTTGTCTTTCTCTTTTCTGTTGACCTTTTTCAGCACAACTTGAAGGACAAATGTACACATAGAGCTCGTGCCTTAGCTTTAACAATAATTAGTATTGTGGTTATTTTGTTGAACTATTTATGGTTTTTAATCCAAATTTTTAATATTTTTAATCAGGCTTAAGTTCATGAAATTTAATTTTCATTAAATTATTTTTATGAAGAAAGGAATTTTACAACATGAAAATTAATTAAAATTGTTATTGATAATCTTTCATTCTTGACGTGGCTCGGGCTCGAACCCTGGCCGGCAGGTTACCATGACATGTTTCGATCGCAACCACTCGATCTCCTCAGATGGATTTGCCGTCTTACACTCGCAGCCATTGACGACTGCTGACGTCAATAGTCAAACATCAATCCTTAAACCAAATTGTATTTAAACATTTGGTAGATCGAAATTTGCTTTCCTGAATGATTATCCATTTTATTGATTTTACATGTTTTTTCCTTACTTCTGTTTTTTCGTACTTTTGTCAAGAATTTTTCTTGAAGTCCAAGTACATTTTTTTGTTTTTTCATTTTGTCTTTCTCTTTTCTGTTGACCTTTTTCAGCACAACTTGAAGGACAAATGTACACATAGAGCTCGTGCCTTAGCTTTAACAATAATTAGTATTGTGGTTATTTTGTTGAACTATTTATGGTTTTTAATCCAAATTTTTAATATTTTTAATCAGGCTTAAGTTCATGAAATTTAATTTTCATTAAATTATTTTTATGAAGAAAGGAATTTTACAACATGAAAATTAATTAAAATTGTTATTGATAATCTTTCATTCTTGACGTGGCTCGGGCTCGAACCCTGGCCGGCAGGTTACCATGACATGTTTCGATCGCAACCACTCGATCTCCTCAGATGGATTTGCCGTCTTACACTCGCAGCCATTGACGACTGCTGACGTCAATAGTCAAACATCAATCCTTAAACCAAATTGTATTTAAACATTTGGTAGATCGAAATTTGCTTTCCTGAATGATTATCCATTTTAATTGATTTTACATGTTTTTTCCTTACTTCTGTTTTTTCGTACTTTTGTCAAGAATTTTTCTTGAAGTCCAAGTACATTTTTTTGTTTTTTCATTTTGTCTTTCTCTTTTCTGTTGACCTTTTTCAGCACAACTTGAAGGACAAATGTACACATAGAGCTCGTGCCTTAGCTTTAACAATAATTAGTATTGTGGTTATTTTGTTGAACTATTTATGGTTTTTAATCCAAATTTTTAATATTTTTAATCAGGCTTAAGTTCATGAAATTTAATTTTCATTAAATTATTTTTATGAAGAAAGGAATTTTACAACATGAAAATTAATTAAAATTGTCATTGATAATCTTTAATTCTTGACGTGGCTCGGGCTCGAACCCTGGCCGGCAGGTTACCATGACATGTTTCGATCATGTTTAAATACAATTTGGTTTAAGGATTGATGTTTGACTATTGACGTCAGCAGTCGTCAATGGCTGCGAGTGTAAGACGGCAAATCCATCTGAGGAGATCGAGTGGTTGCGATCGAAACATGTCATGGTAACCTGCCGGCCAGGTTTCGAGCCCGAGCCACGTCAAGAATGAAAGATTATCAATAACAATTTTAATTAATTTTCATGTTGTAAAATTCCTTTCTTCATAAAAATAATTTAATGAAAATTAAATTTCATGAACTTAAGCCTGATTAAAAATATTAAAAATTTGGATTAAAAACCATAAATAGTTCAACAAAATAACCACAATACTAATTATTGTTAAAGCTAAGGCACGAGCTCTATGTGTACATTTGTCCTTCAAGTTGTGCTGAAAAAGGTCAACAGAAAAGAGAAAGACAAAATGAAAAAACAAAAAAATGTACTTGGACTTCAAGAAAAATTCTTGACAAAAGTACGAAAAAACAGAAGTAAGGAAAAAACATGTAAAATCAATTAAAATGGATAATCATTCAGGAAAGCAAATTTCGATCTACCAAATGTTTAAATACAATTTGGTTTAAGGATTGATGTTTGACTATTGACGTCAGCAGTCGTCAATGGCTGCGAGTGTAAGACGGAAAATCCATCTGAGGAGATCGAGTGGTTGCGATCGAAACATGTCATGGTAACCTGCCGGCCAGGGTTCGAGCCCGAGCCACGTCAAGAATGAAAGATTATCAATAACAATTTTAATTAATTTTCATGTTGTAAAATTCCTTTCTTCATAAAAATAATTTAATGAAAATTAAATTTCATGAACTTAAGCCTGATTAAAAATATTAAAAATTTGGATTAAAAACCATAAATAGTTCAACAAAATAACCACAATACTAATTATTGTTAAAGCTAAGGCACGAGCTCTATGTGTACATTTGTCCTTCAAGTTGTGCTGAAAAAGGTCAACAGAAAAGAGAAAGACAAAATGAAAAAACAAAAAAATGTACTTGGACTTCAAGAAAAATTCTTGACAAAAGTACGAAAAAACAGAAGTAAGGAAAAAACATGTAAAATCAATTAAAATGGATAATCATTCAGGAAAGCAAATTTCGATCTACCAAATGTTTAAATACAATTTGGTTTAAGGATTGATGTTTGACTATTGACGTCAGCAGTCGTCAATGGCTGCGAGTGTAAGACGGCAAATCCATCTGAGGAGATCGAGTGGTTGCGATCGAAACATGTCATGGTAACCTGCCGGCCAGGGTTCGAGCCCGAGCCACGTCAAGAATGAAAGATTATCAATAACAATTTTAATTAATTTTCATGTTGTAAAATTCCTTTCTTCATAAAAATAATTTAATGAAAATTAAATTTCATGAACTTAAGCCTGATTAAAAATATTAAAAACTGATAGTAAATTTTAACTGAACTTGGTGAAATTGGGGGTAAAAGTTTTTATTTATTCGATACTTTTTTCGAAAAAAATATTTTTATTTTATAAGAGTTAAACCCGTAAAATTTCCATATAAATTCAGTATGTGGGCAATTCCACGCATAAGTCTACCATAAATGGAAAAAATTAATACCTGATTTTGGTAGCTAAAATTCTTAAGTATGGTGGCAACATTATGTTACTTTTAAGTTTTTGTAGTGGCAACACCCCAGTAAAAACTTCGCGTACAAAATAATATGTTGAGTAATCTGAAGAACAAAAAGGCACTACTTACAATTCTACTGAAAGAACCAATGAATTTTACAAGGGATGTCCCAAAATGAACGCATCAAAAGTAAGTCTTTATTTTATCACTGCATACATCCAGAAAAAAGTTGTTACAGAAGTTGTTATAAATGTAGTTATAGAAGAAAGTTTCTAAAAAATTAGTAAAGATGCTATTCATTTTGAAAAAGTAAGCAAAGTTTTTACTGGGAATTTTTTGATATTTTATTATTATTTTTTTAAAGATGTAATAATATTACTATTAAATTAAGCTTGAGGTCTCTTTTTTATAAAAAATATTAAATTTATTTAATCCAATATTTCGGCACTCCGTTGTGTGGCTTCTTCAGGGTTTTTTCTTGAATGTTTGACAAAAATTAACAATTTTTAACAAATTTAACAAAAGGTAACAATTTTCAATTAAATACAAAAAAGTTGAAAGAAAAAGTTGATGAAAAAATAAATTATTTTAAGATTTTGAAACATTTATATTTGTTATTTCTAAAAAGAGTTTGTTTTGAATTATTTTTGTTTCAAAGTTGGTTTCTAACTTATTATTAGGGATTTCCTTTAGGTGATGTTTATAGTATGTTCACATTTGGGTTTTTAAACGCGTTTAAGCAAAATGTTGATTTAGCTAATCAAAGCCGTTCACATTACATTTGAGATGATTAAGATGACAGATGATTAAGAAAAAACACACACACAAGCACACAAAAAAACAACAAACAAATTTAAATTTCTTTAAAGTATTAAAAATGGATAAAAACACTTTTATAAAATTATCAGAAGATTATTTTAATCAATTTAATGATGAAATTGTGAAAATTTATGAATTATTTAAGGAAAAAAAAAATAAAAATATTAAGCAGACATCTTGGCCGGTTGTACACAATCGAGCGATTCTACATTATTAGGGTATGTTCAGTGGATTCTATGTGGTTTATGAAGTGATTTAGTTGTAATCATGTCGATTTGAAGTGATTAACAAATCACTTCAATGTATGGGTAATCATCTCGATTTTGAAGTGATTAGAGCTTAATCACGTTCGAACTGCTTAAACGCGTTTAAGAAGCCAAATGTGAACATACTATTATATTCAAAAATAGCATTTTAACGAGATTATTAGTTACATTTTGTATCTTTCAAATAATTTTAGAGTTCCTATTTTATGCGCTGTGATTTCAGTTATAACGTTTCATGTAAAATTCCATACATTTTAAAATTATATTGTTAAATCAATGTATTTTTGAAAAATCTTTAAAATTCCTATTTGTAATTTCAAATATGTATTTAAATATATCTACTTCTGGAAATAACCTAAATTTAGAACATTTAATTTATATGCAAGTTTTAAGAAACACTAAAACGACTTTTGTTTAATTTTTCAGTAATTTTCTCAAATTGATTTCGCATGATTTTATGCACTTCCTACTTTAAGTCCAACTAACCTCTAGTATTCTTAAAATCAAGAAAAGCTACGCTCAATTTAAAAACATAATTGAAATCTCCATCGATTAAAACTTCATATGTTTTCGAAAATGGCCGTTTTTAATATAAAAATCTCAAATGGCAATATTTTTCTTAGAAAATATCTTAAAAAAATTATTTGGTTGCAGTTTTGAAAGGGTTTTTTATTTTCGATAAAGTACAAAAACTTCCGTTCATTGGTAACAAATAATGAAGAAATCATAGTACACAATACAAATTATTTGAGCTCGTAAAATTTTGTATCAAGAAAAACATATTCGTACTTATTATCATTTAGAAAAAAAGTAACCAAAATGAATAAAATATTCACATCTCTACATTGAAAAAAAAATATAACCAATTTTGGTTAGAAATAACCAAAAAAGGCAGCTCAGTACATAAATAACTTTTGCTCATTCATACATACTCATGTGTATACATATGAATGTCTTTGCAATTGGTTAACCTACTAGTTAGTATGGATTTAATTAAATTACATACAACTTTTTATGTACATATGTATATGCTTGCCGAAATAAAATAAAACACTGTGTCATTGCCAATAAAATGAAAATATCGAAAAGCTTTATAGGTAATTTTAAAATCGTTTTTAGGACATAAACAAATCAAATAAAAATAAAAAAAACACCTGTACTAATAAAAAAAAAATTTTAAAAACTGGGGCAACCAAGACTCAAACCTGAAACCTCACGAGTCTTAGCCTGCAAGTTACACAACTAGACTACGAACGCTCTTACTGAGAAAGCGTTAAATTTAAATATATTGAGTCAACGTGTTTGTTTCTTTATTCTGTTTATGGGCTTGTATGCTTAAAATTAAACGCATTAAAATAAATAAAAAAAAAAAAAAAAAAAAAACCTAAAGGGATTTTTTTGGATAAATTAGAGGCAGTAGAGGCTTTATCGTCATATCTCAGCCACTCGTGGACCGATCTATCTGAATTTCAATAGGACGAAATGGTAGACTATATGTGACATAAATGTAAAACAACCTAGCCGCTACCATGTCTGGAGTCTCCGGAAAACACATATCAAACGTAAGACGGACAGACGGACGGACGGACAGACGGACGGATATCAACTTCTCTCCTCAAAGGGACCCAGAATATATATACTTTATAGGGTCTAAGATCAATATTGTAGAAATTACAAACGGAATGACAAACTTATATATACCCTTTTCCACCTGTGGTGAAGGGTATAAAAAAACAACTAAACTTTAATAATCATTGCAAAAAATTATTCAAAATTGTATACTGCAAGTGTATGAGAGTCCAGTAGGAGTATGAACAGAACAAGCATGACACAACATACCATTGCACAGAAAAAACCCTTGATCACCGTGAAATAAAATTTTTATTTTAATTTATAAAAATAAAAGCAAATATTGGTCATGCTTTTAAAAATAAAGAGGACAAAGATGACAGATTATGAAAAAAAGATGATAAAAGAGGACACAAATTTTATAGAGGACAGCCAGTTAAAAAAGAGGATTGTCCTCTAAAAAAGAAAATGTATGGTCACCTTAATTTACACCAAATATATCTCACAAGATTGCGGTCGAGTTACCACCTGTTGCTGCTAGAGAAGCTATTCCCCTCAGATTTGAGATAAGAGAAATCGAAAAGGCTATTTGTGACTTAAACACTAAGAAGGCACCTGTAGCCCGTTTCTGTATTTCTCACATCGTAAAACTTTTCGCATGAAACGTGTGAATTGCAACAAAAATAGTGTGAAATTAAACACAAAATGGTTTTTCTCACACAAGTGTTTTCTGTATCTTTTCTTTGCTAGAATTATCTGTCATTTAAATAATTGTCCAGCAATTAAACAGTACAACAGCCAATCTGGGGGGTGAGAAATTCCAAGTCAGGGTGATGGTACTAGGTCAGTATAGTAAAACCCTCAAAGGGTTTGGCGTTCGTATGTGTCAGTTTTTTTTTATGACATTTTAAATTTTTTCCTTATCTTGATGTTTTTTCGCTTAGTTGTAACATTTTGGCAAAAACGTAGTTTAACATAACTCGAGAACCACTTGTCCGATTTTGATGAAACAAATTTAGAAAAATTAAGAATTACAATTTCTCTAATCTGTTCCTTACCGTTTTCCTATATGTGCAACACTTTCGAAGTTAAAAATGAATGTATGAAGAAAAAAAATATTTTTTACCCAAAAAATTTAAATTTTTTATTTTTAATTCATAAAAAATCCAAAACAGTAAAAAAAAGTTTCAAGTCCTATTACTTTCACTTTCACGTAGGAAATAAATGAGACATAAATCATGAAAATCGATGAACGCGTTTCGCTTTTATTAACAATTAAGTGAAGGTATGCATTTCAAAAATTTGCGGTAATAAATGTGCGTGGACAATTGAAAGGAAAAAAGGAAAGTGCACTTTTTTAATTATTTGGGGTTTTCCGTTGGCTACCTGTATGATTTTTTTACAGAAATTCCACCCACATCTATTAGTGCTCATGTTTTGGAACGTACCTGTTAGTAAAATATTGAAAAATACGTAGTATTTATAGGTGTTCATTTATCGATTTTTGTCATTCAACAAGTGCCGACGAACGCGAACAGTAAAAGTGATTTTTCTCCAGTTTTTTAAAAGTGAACAAGAGAGAACAAAATATGGAACTGTGCAAGCCAGATATAAACAGCTTTTGCTACTGCTGTGGTCAATATGTCTCAACACATAAAAAAGGGGAAATTTCAGTACTGATTTTGTTCAAACATACGAGATGTACTTCTACCAAAATGTTATAGTGAACGAAAATTGGTACCAAATATAGTGTGTAAAAGCTGCTACAACCGTCTAATGGATTGGAAAAATAGAAGACGTGAAAGTATGCCATTCGGTATCCCAATGACTTGGACTAACCCTGGCGAAGGTCACAATCCATTGAATGGCTATGCATGTGCGAATAAAGGAGCCGCAAAAAGGATAAGAAAATCGTATAATCATTCGGACCACATTCCTGTGCCAAAAGCTTCTAGCCCAGATATTTTCTCTTCTACGACTGCTCCGACATATCATGCACGTGATGATCCCCCATATGAGCCATCAGTATCCAATGAGCCAATTTTAATAAATCAAAATAAGGTTGATTCAATTGTTGCCAAGTTGGAATTAACACAGCATAAATCGGAAGAGCTGGCTTCCATTTTGAAATCAAACAATTTGTTGGCACTCGGTGTGAAACTCACAGCTTATCGAAGTCGTCAGGCAACACTCCAAAGTTTATTCCTTGTGAATGATGAAAAAACTTCTGCATATTGACCGGATGTAGGAAAATTGATGGACGCAATGGAAATAAAATATGAAGCAGATGACTGGAGATTATTTATTGACAGTTCAAAACTCGTCTTGAAGGCGATTTTACTGCATAAGACCAATAACAAACCTTCAGTTCCAATCGCCTATAGTACAGAAACGAAAGAAACATATGATGCACTGGAAAATATTTTAAAAATTGTTAACTACGCCAAACATATGTGGCGCATATGCTGCGATTTAAAAGTTGTAGCAATGCTTTGCGGTCTTCAAAGCGGCTATATAAAATATATGTGCTTTTTGTGCGATTGGGACACACGACTTTCCGGTGACCAATATGCATGCCACGGATGGAAATTCAGAGAGCAAAGCAGGTTACAAACGGCCAATATTATTCGTGAGCCTCTAGTGCCGAAGGAGAAGATATTGCTGCCTCCACTGCATATTAAACTTGGAATTGTTAAGAATTTTATCAAAACTGTCGCCAAAAGAGATGAAGTTTTCTTTTGTTTGAAACTAATTTACCCGAGACTCAGCGAAAGTAAAATTAAAGAAGGTAAGTTATAATATCACATTCATTTCCCATGATTTTCCATCTTAACAAATTAATTTTTTCCAATCAGGCGTACTAAATGGTCCAGATATACGAAAGCTGATTAAAAGTGACGCATTCAACAATGTTTTGATTGACGCTGAATTGAATGCATGGCAGGCAATCAAAGAAGTAATAGAAGTCTTGTTGGGAAAGCATCGTTCTAACAACTACGATGTTTCTGTCGCAAGGATGTTAAGAGCATTCTCGGAAATTGGTGTCCACATGTCCTTGAAAATCCATTATTTACATCATCATCTGGACTACTTCAGCAAACAATTGGCTACCGAATCTGATGAACAAGGTGAACGCTATCATCAAGTTGCTATCCCATTTGAAATGAGGTAATACTGATTTTTTATTTTTTCAAACTCATTTTAATAAAACAAAAACTTACATATATAGAGGCAAAAAGTCGCCGAGTGCAATAATTGCGGAAATTTGCTGGTGGAGTAATCTTGTGTGGCAAGACAAGGATGATCTTGATGATAAAGAATTTTCAGGAGATGCAAAAGGGCCAACAGTGGAGTCACACATTGACATTATGTGTGGTTCAGAAACTGATGATAGCGATGCCACTAGTCCCGAACAACCACCATCGAAAAAGTCTAGGCAATATTTATTAAAATAAATAAAAATAAATAAATAAAATAAAAATAAAAAATTATAAAAATGTTTACTTAATTTTTTTAGTAGTTTATGGCCAGAAGTCTGGAGTTATTGGGGAAAATTTATAAAAAAGGCAATAAATGACACTTTTTTGAATAAAAACTAATATCAATATTCTTGTCAAAATGGGATACCTTCACTTAATTGTAAATAAAAGCAGAACGCGTTAATCGATTTCTATGATCTATGTCGCATTTTGTTTATAGGCTATGTGACTTTACATGAAATTAATAACACTTGATCCTTTTTTCCGTTTTGGATTTTTTATGAATTTAAAAAAAAAAATTTTAATTTTTAGGCAAAAAATATTTTTTTTTCTCCACAAATTTATTTTTACCGGCAAAACTGTTGATTATAAAGAAAAACGTTATATGAACGGATTAAAGAAATTGTAATTCTAAATTTTTTTGAGTTTGTCTTATCAAAATCGGACAAGTGGTTCTCGAGTTATGTTAAACTACGTTTTTGCCAAAATGTTACAACTAAGCGAAAAAACATCAAGATAAGGAAAAAATTTAAAATGTCATTAAAAAAAACTGACACATACGAACGCCAAACCCTTTGAGGGTTTTACTATACTGACCTAGTACCATCACTAGGCTTGCCAACCGTACTTTATAATAAAGTATAGTACGTTATTTCGAGTAATTGTACTCTATACTTTATGAGAATAATAAAGTACGCGAAAATACTTTATTTCGCATGATTAGATTTATCTAGTATTCAAAATAGATTCAGGTAATATTAGTCAGGGTTTTATTAGTCATAAAATTATAATACTTATTGTACATACTAGTGCTGGGATACTATCGATATTTTCTATTATCGATATTTATCGATAGTTCCGATTTCACTATCGATATATCGATATTACTATCGACTGAATGTTTGTACTTGTGCAGGAATATTTTAGTAATTTTTTTATAAGGCTACAGTCCGTTGTTTTCATCACTTTATTGAATGTATGAGAGACGTATGTATATATGAACGTTATTTTAGATGGCAGTTTTTTAAAAATTGATAAGTACCTTTCTGAAGGAACCGAAGTAACAGGGACTATAAGATATTCCATTGCAACTTTAAAAAATTTTCTAAATTCAAAACCCAAAAAGGTAATCAATCTAGCGGACTTATCCTCTAATGGCCGTTCATTGTTTTGTCCTATGCTTGCAATTGCAGTTGGATTTACATTTTTTTTTACAACATTACAAAAATATTTGACATTTGAGTCCCTATATAAGCATGTACAAATTTCGACTTAATTAGCCTTTAATTAGCAGTAAAAAGCACTGCTAAGCAATCCATTCCACTTGCCAATCTTGTTGTTTGTATTCATTGCTGTAATTCACCGCGAATTAATAATAGGAAGTAAAAATTTGCGGGAAAAAACTGTGTGTGAATAGCTGTTGTTAGATGTCTTTATATCTGTATTTTAAATATGCAGAAATTTGGGGGTTTTAGCGCTTTTAGGGTTAGGGGTTAATCGTGGACTGTAAATGACTGTTTCAGGCTAAAACCATCAATTTCTTTATTACAATACGATTTCCTCAACGAGTGAGAAATTGTACATAAGATATATTTAGAATTGGGAACAAATTTGGGATAAAATAATTGTAATTAATGTAAGAGTACGATTATGTGCTATGTGTGCAGAAGTGATCTCACCTTGTGTATGTATGTGTGCGTGTGTATCTTAGAATAATAAAAAAGATAAGCAGGGTATTTTTTTCAATTCAATAAGACACTTCAACTTTATTGTATATTACAATTAGTTATATACCAATTTTTACTTCTCTTCTGATAATAATTTCAAGTACAAAGATTTTAGTTTAGAATGTAAGTTTAGCAAATCTCAAGTTATTAGGTTGGCTGATGCAAAAGAAGTGAAATCTAGAATATTTCATTACAATTTATTAGGTCAAGTATTTAACATTTTAGTACAATTCATTTATAGCAAATTAGATACAATTCACAATAGTTTATAATTCGTTACGGTTATTCATTATGACGTTTTAGTTTAAGTTCATTTTAATTTAAATCTGTTGGTTTCAAACGATTTAACAAATTTATTTAAATTTTGTTGTATAAAATTTACAATTTTATACATTCCGAGCGCCGGAATTGTTAGGCTCCACACAGAGAACTTCAGCTAATGACCGAATAGCCTCGGAAATAATTCGTTGATTAGGAATGGTTGACTGTCGTATAGTTGGTGATTGGGCATTACCCGCATTTTCGTTAGGCGATGATGAAATAATTGATGATGTTGTATGTCTTGATGAAACTCTTTGGCTAGGGGATGATCGGCGATTAGTTGTCGATGATGAAGACCGTCTTCGAACGGTGCGATCACTCCTATTGCTTTTAAGTCTGCTCTGAATGCCCGGATGCAATAAGGTGTGGTGGTACTTGCCACATTTTCGGCATGTGTCCAAAGATGCGCACGCTCTTAAATCGTGACTTTTCGCTAGGCAGTTTACGCAATACCTATACTTGTTAACTATACGATTTCTTGATTTAACGTCCATATTCAAAAATCTCCTGCAGAATCTGATAGAATGGAAGTGTTTGCATAATCTGCATTGGTATAAATCGGGATCGCGGCTGGACGGAGGACTTTTGCGTTTATATCTTCTGGAACTGAAAGTAAAATGTATTTTAAGAAAAGGAAAAAGAGGGAAAAATTAATGACAATATTAACTGATGTAAATTAGTGCTGAATTTTTTTTTCCAATATGGAGCTACAAATAAAGGAAGGAAAATATGTTAAGTGGACTCGTGATTGTCAAGAATTGGTAAATAGCAGAGCTTTACGATGGGTCTCTTTATCATACCGGTAACTGTTTTAACGTCCGCAATTCGGACATTGTCGTCTAGACCAGGATATGTTTTTTCTATTCTGCCTAAGCGCCAATCAGAGGGCGGTAATAAGTCATCCATGACTACTACGAGGTCTCCGGTTTTCAAGTTTGTAGTAACATTTTTCCATTTATATCTTTTGTGCAGGGATTTTAAGTAGTCCTCCTTCCATCTAATGGCTAATTGATGATGAATAGCTTTAAGTCGTTCCCATCTGTTTAACACTCCTATTTTTTGGTCTTTTTGTTCAGGAAAGCTCACTATAGGGGCGCCTCTCAGGAAATGCCCGGGAGTTAGTGCTGAGAAGTCAGCAGGATCCTCTGACATAGCAGAAATAGGTCGGGAATTTAAAATTCCTTCAATTTGGGTTAATATTGTGGCAAATTCTTCAAACGTAAATTTATATGACCCTGCAACTCTTTTTAAATGAAATTTAAAACTTTTAACTGCGGCCTCCCATAAACCGCCCATGTGGGGTGCATGTGGTGGAATGAATATCCATTCGAGTCCGTGTGTTATATATTTTTTAGCAATGTCTTCAGAAGCAGACTTTATAAACAAGTCAAATTCTCTTTTTAATTGTCGACTTGCTCCAACAAAGTTTCGACCATTATCAGAATAAATCCTGAAGGGAAGTCCCCGCCTCCCGATGAAGCGAGAAAATGCTGCTCGAAAAGCAGCTGTAGACAAATCTGAACATACTTCCAAGTGAATGGCTTTTATGCTGAAGCACACAAAAACACAAGCGTATCCTTTTATTGTAGCTGCATTTTTTAAAGATGAGGTTTTCAAATCAAATGGTCCTGCGAAGTCTACTCCAGTTATTTGAAAAGGTATTGTCAGGCTGCACCTGTCTGAGGGTAAGGGGGCCATAATTTGGGTACATTGTTTTTGCTTGAATATTATACATGTTTTGCAATGGCGTATAATTTTCTTTATATGAGGCTTAAGTCTAGTAATGTAAAATTGCGTTTGAACCATTCTGCACATTTGATTACACTCCGCATGGGCAAGAAAAATGTGTAAGTGTTCTAAAAAGAGTTGACATAATCTTGATTTTCCCGGTAATATTATTGGATACCGTTCATTATAAGTGAGTGACGCATTTGATAGGCGGCCGTTGACTCGTAAAATATTTTCCGAGTCTAAAATTGGGTTAAGGGGTTTTAATTGGCTTTTATTAGAGACTGGCAGAGAGTTTGAGATGTCTTTAATTTCTGCCTTATAATTTGAGTTTTGAGCTAAGTTAATTAACCGAAATTTAACAAAGTTTACCTCCTTTTGCGTAAGATTTAAACTCGTATAATGAATTTGAGATCTAAATTTTCGGATACTATTGTGGTAGAAACGAAAAACATAAGATAAGACTCTGAGTGCTTTGTTGTATGATGAGAATATGTTTAAAATATCCGTTTTCTCAATGGCAGACTGAAGGCAATGAATTTTCTTTTTGCTGTCTGGGATTTTTAATTGGGTTTCTTTAGGCCATTCGGTTTGCGGATTTGTAAGCCAGGAAGGGCCCTGCCACCATAAGATGTTATTTTTGAGTTCCTGAGGTTTGCAGCCACGGGTACCAAGATCAGCCGGGTTATCATGTGTGCGAACATGGTGCCAAGTTGCATTGGGTAGGGAGCTGCGAATTAGTGCTGTTCTGTTAGCGACATACGTTTCCCAAGTTCATGCCGGTTTAGATAACCATCCGACGACAATTGAAGAGTCAGTCCACAGAAAAATTTTACATTGAGACAAATTTAGGGATTCTGTTACATATTTGACTAATTTTGATAGTAAAACAGCGCCGTTAAGTTCTAATCTTGGTAAGCAAATAGGTTGTATGGGAGCGACTTTACTCTTAGCTGCAATTAAGTTGGCTGTTGCAACCTGAGATGCTCGTTGACATCGTAAGTAGACTGCTGCGCAATCTGCTCCTTTTGAAGCATCTGAGAATCCGTGGATTTGTATAATGTCCGTGGGTTTATATTGTAGTCATCTGGGAATGTGTATTTCATCAATATGCGACAGATCTTTAATGAGTTTATTCCATTTGTCTAAAATTTCAGAGCTTACGTTGTCATCCCATTGTATACCTTCCAACCACAATTGCTGCATCAAAATCTTAGCTTTTATGATTATTGGTGTAATCCAACCTGCGGGATCGAAAATTGACGCTATTCCTGACAATATTTTACGTTTGGTTATGTTTTCTGCGGGATTTATTGGGGATACAGAATAGCTAAAGGTGTCAGTTAGAGCATTCCACTTTATTCCTAGTGTCTTTGTTGAGCTTGTATCGTGAAACCGAAGAAAATTTGAGTCGTAAAGGTCCTCAGTTGAGATATGGGTTAGCAACCGATTGTCGTTTGCAGTAATTTTTTTTAATATAAATCCAGCTGATTTTAGAGTTTTTACAATTTCGGACTGAGATTCTATTGCATCTTCAATTGTGTGACCACCAGACAGTATATCATCTACATAAGTCTCTTTGCGCAATATTTCAGCAGCTTTTGGGTATTTTTCTATAGAGTCTTCTGCCAGTTGAAGTAGAGTTCGAATTGCTAAAAATGGGGCACAATTGATTCCGAAAGTTACGGTTTTGAGCATGTAATCTTTAAAAGGGCCATTTAAATCTTTCTGAAAAATAATGCGTTGAAATTATCTATCATCTGGATGAACTAAAATTTGGCGATACATTTTTTGTATGTCGCCACTGAAGACATATTGATAAATTCTCCAGTTTAGGATAACTGACATTAAATCGGATTGTAGAGTTGGACCAGTATACAGAATATCGTTTAGAGAAAACCCTGATTTGGACTGACGGGAGGCGTTAAATACTACTCTGACTTTAGTAGTCTTATGTTCTGGGCGAACTACAGCGTGATGTGGTAAGTAAAAGGAAAAATATTTACCATCTAAAACTATTTCGCGATATGAAGTCGGTTCCATATGGTCGAGTGTTAAATATTCTTCAAGAACGGAGTTATATTCTTTTTGCTGATCTGGAGATTTAGAAAGTGATTGGTTTATACGTGAATGTTGAACTAGAGCCAAAATACGGGTTGAACCGAGAAATATTGATTCAGGGAATTCTTTTCGGATGGGAAGTCTTACCATATATCTTCCACTTGCTTCTCTCGTTGTAGTTTTCTTATAAAAGTCTTCGCAATACTGGTCTTCTTCTGATACTATCGGCATTAAAGGTAGCTCTTCTTGTTCCCAAAACTTTCTTAAGATTTCAGTGAGATGAGTGTTTTCGGACGGAGTGACAGTGGTAGTGAACGCCTGTATTGTATTTGTTTGAGTAGGACCGCTTAAAACCCATCCGAATATTGTGTTATACGCTGACGCTTGCCCACATATATTCTTTTTTATTCCTTCTAAATTAATGAAATGCTCGGAGTCATTACCAAGAATTAGGTCTATTGGAGAAGATTGATTGAAGTTAGGATCTGCTAAATCAATATTTACAAGATTTGAGGCATTAGAAACTTCAAAAGAACTTGACGGAATTCGCTTGGTTAGTTTTGGAAGTATAATGGCATTTACAGTAAATTTTAAGTTTAAGCGTTTAGCAAATAACGTAGCTTTGCATTCTTTATTTGCAGATTGGACCTGACCACCAATTCCAACAATTTCAACTAGAGATTTTTGGTACGGTAGTTTTAGTAAAGTTCTAATTCTTTCGGACATAAATGTTCTTTGAGAGCCTGGGTCTATTAGCGCTCTAACCGTAAATAATTCGCCACGGTATTCAATTTGTACTAAAGCTGTGCGTAGTAAAATGAAGTCGTTATTAGACGAGAAATTTGCTTGAACTTGGCAATTTTTTGATGTAGAGGGGAGACTATCCCTGATTTCAATATTTTTTTCCCTAGGTGTGTTATCCTTTTTTTGATGTGAGTAATCTTTCGATTCTTTTAAGGATTCATCATTTTGCAAAGATAAGGATGAATCGCGTGATTTTTGTAAATGAAGTAGTGTATGATGTTCGGATTTACAAATGAAGCAAGTATTCTTGCTGGAGCATTTAGCTTTCGTGTGGCCTGAAGAGAGGCAATTGTTGCATATTTTCTGTTGAAACACAAATTCTATTCTTTGTTGTACAGTGAACTTTGGGAATTTTCCACAAGTTCTTAAATGGTGGTCACTATTGCATAGTTTACAAGTATGTGTGAGTTTTTCTTGAGAAGAATATGACTGTATTTTTGTTTGTGAGAATTGTGGAAGACTAAGTCGTTCCTTCGTGGTTTTTATGGAGGAAATTCTTTCGACTACTTCATATCGATTTACAAGAAATTCGTCCATTTGTGCCCAAGATGGCATTTCACGTTGGGTTTTAAAGGATTGTTCCCAGAGCGCTAGTGTGTCATCAGGTAATTTAGTTGAGACTAAATATACTAGAATTGGGTCCCATCCTTCTATATTTACATTCAGTGACTTCAGAGAAGTTAAGCAATCCGTGACAGTAGAATGAATTTTTTGAATTGCTTCACTGTTTTCGGACGTAGCAATGGGGATATTAAAAAGAACTTTCAACTTATTGTCTATTAGAACTCTTTTATTGTCAAATCGAGATTTTAAGGCGTTCCATGCGTGATCGAAATTTTCATCGCATAGAGTGTACCGTTTAACAATCGCGCCAGCACTACCACTTGTTTTTAATCTAAGATAAAATAGTTTCTGGGCCTTGGGAATTTCAATATTTTCAATACACGCAGTAGTAAAGAGGTCACGAAAGGCTGGCCAATCTTCATAATTACCGGTGAATATATCTATATCGCAAGGGGGGAGTTTTATAAATGAGGTCCTAGCTGCTGTGTGAAAGACTTGTGGTAGCAGACTTGTACGTGATAGCGTATTCTGAGATTCGCATGCTCTTGAGAGCTTAAGTAAGTCTAAAATGTGCGATCTACAAGTATAATATGTTTCCGAGCTAGCATTGAAATTAATCTTTGCGTTTTCTTTGTAATCCTTACTATTTTCTGATCTCGGTGCAATCATCAGGGTTTCATAAGAAATTTGCAATTTTTGCCATCTATTTTCGAGATCCTGCAACTTTGTCTCTAAAACTGAGTCGGTTTGATCCTCCATATCAGATCGTCCGAAATTAGTGCAAAATGAGATCAAATGATCACAGTCAAAGATAAACTTTTCTTGCTTAGCTGTAGTGTAATTTTCCACTATATTTTCTGAGGATTGATTCATTATTGATGATTTATTAATACTCTGAATTATGTTTAATAAAAAATTAGCTTTTAAGTAGATTATATGAAGTTATTATAGATTAAATTTGAGTAGTAATAGATACTTTGAAAATGTGAACGTAATTCACTATTGCTAGAACTGCGCAATTTTTTGAAGAAATGTATCTATTATTGGAAAGATATTAAATCCACTATTTATAGTGTGAGACTGTGCCTAACGAATTTGGGACTTGCATTTTTTTTTTTTTTTTTTGTAAATCACTGCTCAAAATTGTTTCCTTGAAAACGCTATATTATTTGCGAAAATTTAACCAAAATTTATTCAAAACTTTATGATTTTATGAAATAAACTTAATAAGTGGGATGCATTACTATTTTTATTTTTTTTTGTTTTTTCTCACAAAATTCGAATAAGCTTGTATATTGATACAAAAATTAAATTTTCCAAATGTAATTAAAAATTTCTTCTATTACCTTTATTTTAAAGATGTTTTATATTATCCGAATGAACGTGTTGCAATTAATTTGTTTCTTGTTGTCTTTAAACGTTACCGTTTTTTTGTTGGTATTTTATGTTTTTGACGTTGACTTCTCGATTTGTTTGTTTGACGTTTGTTTTACCTTATTTAATTTCACCACACTAATTCTTTTTGTTTTTTTTTTCTCCGTTTCGTTGGTCTGAGTTGCCAAACTGACCTTATTTTCTTGTTTTTTTTTTTTTTTTGTAATTAATTCAAATATTTCCCATTTGATCTATTATTTTTTATTTCAAATTTTAACTTGGCAATAAAAACCTACTTTTATTTATTTACCCTGTAAATCGAATGTATTTTCTAATCTCGATTAATGGTAACACTGTTTACTGGCTTGTACTATTCTACCATGTAGGTGTTTGATTGTATTTATTTTCTTTTTGTACAGTGAATGGCAAAATTATGTCACTATTAAAATTTGTTGGTGTTATTTTTTTAATTTTAATTAATTAGAAAATTATTTTTAAATTTATTTATTTTGTTAAGTTATTGATTCTATTGTTTCCACTTTTTATTCAAGTTTTATGTTTAATAAGTACATATTTGTTTCAACTTTCCAATTGGAAAATTAACGGATTTTATTTTCTTGTATATAATGTAATGTAATACGAATAATATGGCGCTAGAAGTAAAGTTGCGCTGCTTTTTTAAAATTCTAGCAATTACGATTTTGTTTGAGAAACTGAATGCCAACAAGTGAGACAGATATACGTACATACGTTTTTTTTTTCCTTTTTGTTAAATTTTTAACGGAACTTTCAAGTAGAATTTTTATAAAATTATGTGAAGCAATATATGTACCTATATATCTTTATATGTATGTATACATGTACATACATGTCTTTGATTTTAACGTTATTTAACTGTATTGTACTTTTAAGTCTTGAAATTTTAAATCATGTATTTGCAAATATTGCCGTTGTTTTTGTTTACACCGACTTATGTATATTTTTGTTAAGCATAAATTAACGGCACTATTGTAAATTATATTTTTTTTATTTTTTTTTTTAACAAGAGCTTTTTTCCGATTAAAACACTTTTTATTTGTTTTATAACAATTTCTTTTTCTTTAACGATTTTGTTGTTTTAGCAAGAACTTTGTTTTTGTTTTATATAACAAATATTTGGTTTTTACTAAATATGTATTTATATTTATTTTACAACTGCGAACGCGACTTTTTGTAATGTTGTTTTAAACAGACTAATCTCTTTTTTCTTCTTTGCTATTATGAGTTTTCTTACCTCATGCTTTTGTGTGTTGAAACTGATCAGTGATGCCAACAACAACCTTCTCTTTCTTGGCTCGAAAGGACCATGCAGAAATTTGGGGGTTTTAGCGCTTTTAGGGTTAGGGGTTAATCGTGGACTGTAAATGACTGTTTCAGGCTAAAACCATCAATTTCTTTATTACAATACGATTTCCTCAACGAGTGAGAAATTGTACATAAGATATATTTAGAATTGGGAACAAATTTGGGATAAAATAATTGTAATTAATGTAAGAGTACGATTATGTGCTATGTGTGCAGAAGTGATCTCACCTTGTGTATGTATGTGTGCGTGTGTATCTTAGAATAATAAAAAAGATAAGCAGGGTATTTTTTTCAATTCAATAAGACACTTCAACTTTATTGTATATTACAATTAGTTATATACCAATTTTTACTTCTCTTCTGATAATAATTTCAAGTACAAAGATTTTAGTTTAGAATGTAAGTTTAGCAAATCTCAAGTTATTAGGTTGGCTGATGCAAAAGAAGTGAAATCTAGAATATTTCATTACAATTTATTAGGTCAAGTATTTAACATTTTAGTACAATTCATTTATAGCAAATTAGATACAATTCACAATAGTTTATAATTCGTTACGGTTATGCATTATGACGTTTTAGTTTAAGTTCATTTTAATTTAAATCTGTTGGTTTCAAACGATTTAACAAATTTATTTAAATTTTGTTGTATAAAATTTACAATTTTATACAAAATAATAAAAATATCAATATCGATAGTCTATCGATAGTTTCCCAGCACTAGTACATACAAGTTTTTTTTTTAGAAAAACTAAAGAACAACTAATTAATATTAGTCAGGGCCATTTGTTGATGTTTTTTATATTGTCAGGACGATTTTTCGAAAAAAATAGTCTGACAGCACTATTTCACTTGTTTGTTTTGTTTGAGTACAACAACTGCCTGTTTTTAAAACACGAGTGCAAAACTCCTTCAAATAACTGCCTGCTTTTAGATCGCGAGCACAAAAGTGACTCGTTTAACTAACATTTAAAACAAAATTTCAAAATTTCCATTTTTTAAGAGGGGTCCCATACAAAATGTTTAATACAGGCTAGCAATATATTGTAGAAAACGTACCATAACAGCCGAGGAGTCGCCTTAACAATTTCTCGAGACGTACTTGTCCCTTATCACCACTTCTTGCGTTTTATGAAATTTTTAAATTTATTAAAATTTTTCGACTTTTGTGAATAAAATCAAAAGTTGTTAAAAGATTAAATAGCTTGTTTTCTTTAAAGCTTTGCTTTGTATATAATATAATTAGAAGCATAGCTGTAACTTTTTATAGGTTTTTAACAAACAAAAATTTCGACATGTTGCTAAAAAATTATTTTTGTTGTCAAAAAAAAAAAATATGTTTCTAAAACGACTGCGCATGTTAGAAAAAAAAGGAAATTTTTTTGCGGATTTTCGTTTTTTTTTTTAGTAATTTCAATAAACTGAAACGTTTTTGAACAGATATTGGATTCAGCGTACTCGAATTAGGTTAAAGCGCCAGCTGCCCGGCAAGTCTAAAAAAGTGTCAAATTCTAGCACAGTGTAATTGTTTGATAAAACTTGCGAAAAGCAATAAAAAAAGGAAATAATTGTACTTTATATTTATACTATGTACTTTTTTTTCTTAACCTTTAATAATCAATGTACTTTAATTGCAACAAAAAAAGTTGGGAACCCTAACCATCACCCTGACTTGGAATTTCTCACCCCCAGACAATAATCCATAGTGTTATTGGAAGGATGTGAGAAAAAGTGTTTCTGTTACAATATTTTGCGAAAAGTTTCTTACAAGAACTGTCAAAATTAGTCGCATTTGAAATTGGTGCGAGAAAAACAAAATGTAGATATTTTAAATTTTAAATATGTTTACATTCTATTTTTTTAAAATAAATAAAAAATAGAAGGAATTTAAATGAAGAATGCATAATTTATATGATGAAAATAAACAAAACACAATTGTGATATTTTGTTATTTAAATTTTTTTTAGCCTTTCCTTGTTTTGGTTTTATTCAGTGCTGCCAGATAAATTTGTGTCAAAATCGTCGATTTCCTGAGAAAAATATCGTCTTTTTTGTTTTAAAAATCGTGCAATTTAAAATAAATTTTAGACAAATTTGTTTCGACTTTTATTAAAACATAATCAAACAAAACCAAAGTTAAAGTTCATGGGTATTTAATAATTTCTTTAAATTTATATTTCTTTTGTTAAGCTGAAGGATTATTTTTTACAAAATTATTTATTTTCTTTAATCCGATAACAATTTAAAATTGTTGTTTTTCCCTGGAGAAGTCACACAATGGCATTAGAAAATATCATAGCAAACAAAAAATAAAATAAATATTTTTACAAAAGCAAAAAGAAACCAACCTTAATAAAATAAACATACATCCTTTTTTTAAAATAGATATATATATTTAAAAAAACCGAGATCAAAATGGAAAATGTTTAAGTTAAATCAGCTTTGATAACAGTTTTATAAATATTCTGTGTTTTTATTTTTGCCAAAAACCTAGAATTGATAATGACAACGTTGTTTTATATTTATATCGTATGTAGTCCGAACTAGTACACTCAAAATGATTTTTACATTAATTTTTAAATATTTTATTTATTAAACAGCATATTCCTTAAAATTGAATAGTTTTTACTTTAAGAAAATACATTTTAACCGACAAAAATCAAACTACATAACAAAATAAATACGGAAAAACATTATTTTTTGGTAGTTTGTTTTTTGAATAACAAACATAAATGTTAAAAAATAAAATAATTCGTAAAATAACTATATTTTTATTCAAATTAAACAGTACGAAAAACGAATTTAACAACCCACAATCAGTTACTGTAATAATTTTATAAGTGTATATAATGGAAATTTAGCTATATTGGTTTACAAATGGCTGAGATATAAATCTTTAATTTACCTATTCCTATAACATTTTTTTTTTCTATTTTACCTAAAAAAGACTTACGGTCATTTTCACCAAGTTCGGTTAAAACTAACTTTCAATTAAAGTTCCGGTTACCAATATGTTTTAACAGCTATAACTGGTGGTTAAAATTAAAAAAATCGGTTCATAAATGAACGGGTTACAGACAAACAACTTTTTTTTTGAAGAAATAATGGTTTTGGCCCAAAACTGTCCATATAAGATAAGAATATCAAATGGGTGTTTCCACAGAAATTGACCCCTTATAGGTCAAATATTTAATTTTTATTTTGAATTAATTTTTCCCCTATTATACAAAATAAATGTATCGTGTCATATTCCGAAAGATTAACTTTAATTTTCTTTATACTAACAAAAATATATTTTTTTTGTCATCGATAATAAATGAATTCACACGCAAAAAACTTGTAATTTTTTAGGCTCCGTGCAATTACTTCCAGGTGCAATAAGTCCCAAGAAAAAAATGAAATTAGACCCAAACATTTTTCATACAAATGTGGGAGTAATTTCATTATAAAATAGCTCCCAGCCCTCTCGGTTTTATTTCATTTTTTTGGAAGTTATTTCATTTTTTGCCTGGGAGTTATTTCATAATGAAATAAAATCCAATTGAAATAAGTCCCCGAAAAATTTTTTTTTTTTTTTTTTTTTTTTAATTGATTTTTATTATTGAATCTTTCTTATCGAAATTTACAATATGTATTCAAATCTTAATTCTACTTGTTGTTTATTAGTTGTTACCAGTGTAACCACTAACTGCTGTATTCAAATTTTAAAAATGTCTTCTAGTTAGGCTCAAAGTATCGGTTCTTTTTAACCTCTGGTGACCTTCGAACTGAAGCAAACCCCGAGCGAGGTAGTTAGGGTGGACCATTAGTTTATCGATGTAGCTTATTGAATATTTTTTAATTTCCTCCTGGATAGTGGGGACGTTGAGAAAAAAATTAACGTGGAAGTTATTTCATTTTATTTTGGTTTTCGGTGTTATTTCATTTGCTGTGGGAGTTATTTCATTTTTTGTGGGAGTTTTTTCATTTTCAATTATTTGCAATTTTTTTAAAATTTTTTAAAATTTTAAACGGTATTTATAACGGGATATTTCAAACTATTTGAATTTTTTTTTTATTTATTTTTATTTTTATTTATTTATTTATTTGTTGTCCCATACACAAGACTTATGGCCATTTTCTCATTAGGCGATTATCTTTTTTCCCAACGAAAAACTGCACATTAAAGAAATTTGGTTTTCTCAAAGTCTCATTTGCTTCGATTTAATCGCAAAGCTAACCGGCACTCATCTTCCAATTATTTATTTTCCTTTTATTTGCCGTACAGATAAATTCAATCAGCTGACTCCCATCTTTTACATGTATTTTGAGTGGCGTTGCCAGCTGAAAACTTTGTTTTTTGTCGGTATATTGAGAAACCCAAAATCGTTAACGGACAGTTTATCGGTCCAATAAATTTATGTTGACATTAAGTAACAGACAGTTTGTCGATACATTGAGAAAATGGCCATTAAAGTCTTATATTACAGTATAGGACTGAGTATATGTTATACAATATAACGAGAAATAATTAAAAAAAAAAAAATTTTAAATTTTCTTAAACATAAATTACAATAATAATAAAAAGAATATATATATATATAAAAAAAGAATAAGGAAAATGCTAAAACAGAAGAAAATAATAAAAAAGAATAAAGAAAAATATATATTAACATTCATATATTTATCCACATATGAAACAATATGCAAAAAGAAAACCAAATTAATTATGAACTTCGAGTAGAAAAATGCAAAATTATGTCTTTTTTAAACAATTGTGCGTTACTAATCACTTGAGAGCTATGAGGAATTAAGTTCCAAAGACGGGTTGCATAGATAAAGAATTGCCATTCAGACATAAGGCTGTGGTGACGAAATAATATTAATCTTCGGCCTCTGGTTGATCCTGAGAAAACCAATCGTTCATAAAGATGTTTGGGTTGATGAGTGTATATAACCTTATGCAAAAAGATAAGAACTCTAGTTTTTATTAAGTCATCAAAACAAATGCCATATAACCGTTTCACTAAAGCTGCAGTGCTGCCATATCGTTTCAGACCAAACACATACCGTATAATGTTTTTAAAAACAATATTAAGTTTTTTCTTACTATGATCATCACAATTTCCAAAAAGTTCACATCCATACAATAATATGGGTATGAGATACGTTTTAGCTAGAAGTGCTCTTATATTAATGGGTATACAGTATTGAGATTGCCAAGCATTCTCAGCATAGAAAAGGTACGCCCACAGGCATAATTTATATGGTCAGACCATGTGAGGAACGAAGGCCGTCTATGCAGAGAAGCTTTAGTTAGCGAAGCCGGTGTTTGCTTTAGTTAGCGAAGCCGATGTTTGTTATACCATAGAGGAGGTAATCCTTGTACCCGGCGTGCTTAAACTGCAGGCAGTTGCTATTGCTGGAGGTCAGTATATAATAAAATGCCCCATTTGTTGTCAAAATGTCGAGGACTCAATGTAAGTTTTTTGGTAACCTAATATGTAAATATTCAAGTAAAACGAATACATATATAATAAATTTCTTTGGAGTTGTTTCATTTTTTTGGGTCTTATTTCATTTCTTTTCGATGGACTGTTTTTGGAAGTTATTTCACTAATGTCTTTAAGAGTTATTTTATTATGAAATAACTCCCAAAAGTTGGGGTTTGTTTCATTTAAGACTTGGAAATTATTTAATTTTTTTGGGATTTATTTATTTTTTCCAGTTTGGGTCTTATTTCATTTATTTTGGGATTTAATTCATTGGGAGCTATTGCACTGGGACTTATTGCACCTGGGAGTTATTGCACGAAGCCATTTTTTATAATAATATATAAAGACCGTTACTTTAAAAAATAAAATTTTTTTTGGTAACTAATTTCTTGGGTTTGGAAATAAATCCATTCCTTTAACAAAACATTTCAAAGAATTTAATCAGATATTTAACTTCACAAATTTTTGCCATTCGTTACAGTTTAAGGGACTTTAATCAATTTTATGGCTTTTTTTATATATATTAAAAATGTTCGAGAATTTTCGCTATTTTTGCAAATGTTTCCGAATTTTCTCAATTTTGGCTCTTTGAGGCGTTCGCCTTAAATTGGACATTTTCGCGAATTTTCGCTATTTAAGGAAACTTTTCCGAACTTTCGCAATTTTCGCCTTAACTTTACTAATAAAATTTGTGCCCATAACTTCTTTTAAATTTGCAATTTTTTATTTTAAGCGTTTTTAATAAATATGTTTACATTTAATTTAAAACTTCTTTAACTTTCATTTGAGTCGTCGCAAAATTTCCTGTCGACTAAAACGGGGATAATAAGTTCCAAAACATCAGTTGCAAAGCAACTCGCTTTTTTAAGTGCTTTCTACCAAGCAAACGTGAAAAATTTTACAATGTTATCTGTACCAAAGTTCACTAAAAACAATATCGATGCGTACACAATCACCCTTATCACGGTTGTCGTAGGCGTAATTCGACTGTAGTCGTAGTCGTCGGCGTTTTTAATATTTTTTGGTACCATGTAAAAAAAACGACTGTTAAGGTTTTGTAATAGAATTAATTAGTATTGTGGTTATTTTGTTGAACTATTTATGGTTTTTAATCCAAATTTTTAATATTTTTAATTAGGCTTAAGTTCATGAAATTTAATTTTTATTAAATTATTTTTATGAAGAAAGGAATTTTACAACATGAAAATCAATTAAAATTGTTATTGACAATCTTTCATTCTTGACGTGGCTCGGGCTCGAACCCTGGCCGGCAGGTTACCATGACATGTTTCGATCGCAACCACTCGATCTCCTCAGATGGATTTGCCGTCTTACACTCGCAGCCATCGACGACTGCTGACGTCATTAGTCAAACATCAATCCTTAAACCAAATTGTATTTTAACATTTGGTAGATCGAAATTTGCTTTCCTGAATGATTATCCATTTTAATTGATTTTACATGTTTTTTCCTTTACTTCTGTTTTTTCGTACTTTCGTCAAGAATTTTTCCTGAAGTCCAAGTACATTTTTTGTTTTTTCACTTTGTCTTTCTCTTTTCTGTTGACCTTTTTCAGCACAACTTGAAGGACAAATGTACACATAGAGCTCGTGCCTTAGCTTTTAACAATAATTAGTATTGTGGTTATTTTGTTGAACTATTTATGGTTTTTAATCCAAATTTTTAATATTTTTAATTAGGCTTAAGTTCATGAAATTTAATTTTTATTAAATTATTTTTATGAAGAAAGGAATTTTACAACATGAAAATCAATTAAAATTGTTATTGACAATCTTTCATTCTTGACGTGGCTCGGGCTCGAACCCTGGCCGGCAGGTTACCATGACATGTTTCGATCGCAACCACTCGATCTCCTCAGATGGATTTGCCGTCTTACACTCGCAGCCATCGACGACTGCTGACGTCATTAGTCAAACATCAATCCTTAAACCAAATTGTATTTTAACATTTGGTAGATCGAAATTTGCTTTCCTGAATGATTATCCATTTTAATTGATTTTACATGTTTTTTCCTTTACTTCTGTTTTTTCGTACTTTCGTCAAGAATTTTTCCTGAAGTCCAAGTACATTTTTTGTTTTTTCACTTTGTCTTTCTCTTTTCTGTTGACCTTTTTCAGCACAACTTGAAGGACAAATGTACACATAGAGCTCGTGCCTTAGCTTTTAACAATAATTAGTATTGTGGTTATTTTGTTGAACTATTTATGGTTTTTAATCCAAATTTTTAATATTTTTAATTAGGCTTAAGTTCATGAAATTTAATTTTTATTAAATTATTTTTATGAAGAAAGGAATTTTACAACATGAAAATCAATTAAAATTGTTATTGACAATCTTTCATTCTTGACGTGGCTCGGGCTCGAACCCTGGCCGGCAGGTTACCATGACATGTTTCGATCGCAACCACTCGATCTCCTCAGATGGATTTGCCGTCTTACACTCGCAGCCATCGACGACTGCTGACGTCATTAGTCAAACATCAATCCTTAAACCAAATTGTATTTTAACATTTGGTAGATCGAAATTTGCTTTCCTGAATGATTATCCATTTTAATTGATTTTACATGTTTTTTCCTTTACTTCTGTTTTTTCGTACTTTCGTCAAGAATTTTTCCTGAAGTCCAAGTACATTTTTTGTTTTTTCACTTTGTCTTTCTCTTTTCTGTTGACCTTTTTCAGCACAACTTGAAGGACAAATGTACACATAGAGCTCGTGCCTTAGCTTTTAACAATAATTAGTATTGTGGTTATTTTGTTGAACTATTTATGGTTTTTAATCCAAATTTTTAATATTTTTAATTAGGCTTAAGTTCATGAAATTTAATTTTTATTAAATTATTTTTATGAAGAAAGGAATTTTACAACATGAAAATCAATTAAAATTGTTATTGACAATCTTTCATTCTTGACGTGGCTCGGGCTCGAACCCTGGCCGGCAGGTTACCATGACATGTTTCGATCGCAACCACTCGATCTCCTCAGATGGATTTGCCGTCTTACACTCGCAGCCATCGACGACTGCTGACGTCATTAGTCAAACATCAATCCTTAAACCAAATTGTATTTTAACATTTGGTAGATCGAAATTTGCTTTCCTGAATGATTATCCATTTTAATTGATTTTACATGTTTTTTCCTTTACTTCTGTTTTTTCGTACTTTCGTCAAGAATTTTTCCTGAAGTCCAAGTACATTTTTTGTTTTTTCACTTTGTCTTTCTCTTTTCTGTTGACCTTTTTCAGCACAACTGAAGTAAAGGAAAAAACATGTAAAATCAATTAAAATGGATAATCATTCAGGAAAGCAAATTTCGATCTACCAAATGTTAAAATACAATTTGGTTTAAGGATTGATGTTTGACTAATGACGTCAGCAGTCGTCGATGGCTGCGAGTGTAAGACGGCAAATCCATCTGAGGAGATCGAGTGGTTGCGATCGAAACATGTCATGGTAACCTGCCGGCCAGGGTTCGAGCCCGAGCCACGTCAAGAATGAAAGATTGTCAATAACAATTTTAATTGATTTTCATGTTGTAAAATTCCTTTCTTCATAAAAATAATTTAATAAAAATTAAATTTCATGAACTTAAGCCTAATTAAAAATATTAAAAATTTGGAAACAGAAGTAAAGGAAAAAACATGTAAAATCAATTAAAATGGATAATCATTCAGGAAAGCAAATTTCGATCTACCAAATGTTAAAATACAATTTGGTTTAAGGATTGATGTTTGACTAATGACGTCAGCAGTCGTCGATGGCTGCGAGTGTAAGACGGCAAATCCATCTGAGGAGATCGAGTGGTTGCGATCGAAACATGTCATGGTAACCTGCCGGCCAGGGTTCGAGCCCGAGCCACGTCAAGAATGAAAGATTGTCAATAACAATTTTAATTGATTTTCATGTTGTAAAATTCCTTTCTTCATAAAAATAATTTAATAAAAATTAAATTTCATGAACTTAAGCCTAATTAAAAATATTAAAAATTTGGATTAAAAACCATAAATAGTTCAACAAAATAACCACAATACTAATTATTGTTAAAAGCTAAGGCACGAGCTCTATGTGTACATTTGTCCTTCAAGTTGTGCTGAAAAAGGTCAACAGAAAAGAGAAAGACAAAGTGAAAAAACAAAAAATGTACTTGGACTTCAGGAAAAATTCTTGACGAAAGTACGAAAAAACAGAAGTAAAGGAAAAAACATGTAAAATCAATTAAAATGGATAATCATTCAGGAAAGCAAATTTCGATCTACCAAATGTTAAAATACAATTTGGTTTAAGGATTGATGTTTGACTAATGACGTCAGCAGTCGTCGATGGCTGCGAGTGTAAGACGGCAAATCCATCTGAGGAGATCGAGTGGTTGCGATCGAAACATGTCATGGTAACCTGCCGGCCAGGGTTCGAGCCCGAGCCACGTCAAGAATGAAAGATTGTCAATAACAATTTTAATTGATTTTCATGTTGTAAAATTCCTTTCTTCATAAAAATAATTTAATAAAAATTAAATTTCATGAACTTAAGCCTAATTAAAAATATTAAAAATTTGGATTAAAAACCATAAATAGTTCAACAAAATAACCACAATACTAATTATTGTTAAAAGCTAAGGCACGAGCTCTATGTGTACATTTGTCCTTCAAGTTGTGCTGAAAAAGGTCAACAGAAAAGAGAAAGACAAAGTGAAAAAACAAAAAATGTACTTGGACTTCAAGAAAAATTCTTGACGAAAGTACGAAAAAACAGAAGTAAAGGAAAAAACATGTAAAATCAATTAAAATGGATAATCATTCAGGAAAGCAAATTTCGATCTACCAAATGTTAAAATACAATTTGGTTTAAGGATTGATGTTTGACTAATGACGTCAGCAGTCGTCGATGGCTGCGAGTGTAAGACGGCAAATCCATCTGAGGAGATCGAGTGGTTGCGATCGAAACATGTCATGGTAACCTGCCGGCCAGGGTTCGAGCCCGAGCCACGTCAAGAATGAAAGATTGTCAATAACAATTTTAATTGATTTTCATGTTGTAAAATTCCTTTCTTCATAAAAATAATTTAATAAAAATTAAATTTCATGAACTTAAGCCTAATTAAAAATATTAAAAATTTGGATTAAAAACCATAAATAGTTCAACAAAATAACCACAATACTAATTATTGTTAAAAGCTAAGGCACGAGCTCTATGTGTACATTTGTCCTTCAAGTTGTGCTGAAAAAGGTCAACAGAAAAGAGAAAGACAAAGTGAAAAAACAAAAAATGTACTTGGACTTCAGGAAAAATTCTTGACGAAAGTACGAAAAAACAGAAGTAAAGGAAAAAACATGTAAAATCAATTAAAATGGATAATCATTCAGGAAAGCAAATTTCGATCTACCAAATGTTAAAATACAATTTGGTTTAAGGATTGATGTTTGACTAATGACGTCAGCAGTCGTCGATGGCTGCGAGTGTAAGACGGCAAATCCATCTGAGGAGATCGAGTGGTTGCGATCGAAACATGTCATGGTAACCTGCCGGCCAGGGTTCGAGCCCGAGCCACGTCAAGAATGAAAGATTGTCAATAACAATTTTAATTGATTTTCATGTTGTAAAATTCCTTTCTTCATAAAAATAATTTAATAAAAATTAAATTTCATGAACTTAAGCCTAATTAAAAAAAGTAATAGAATTAATATTACAGACTGTTTCCAAATTTTAAAAGTTTTTTAAAACTGTCAAAATAAAAACAGCTGTTCAGCGGAAATTAGAAAATAAATTTAAATAACAAATTTTTTTTTTAAAAGTTTTTATACCTATATTGCATAAAAAAATGTTAAGTGTGGCTTTGTTTTCATCATCTGACGAAGATGAAGAATCTAACGTGAGGGAGTTGATTGCTATCCGACGGCAATTAAGGGAACAATCCAACATATTTCCCTTCCAAATCGCATGTAAGTTGGAAAATTACGTTTGTTAAAATTAGTTTTATTTTGTTAGAAATTAATTTCGTTTATAGATTTATTAGCTATTTTAGATTAAATAAAGATGCATTTAAGTATGTCTTGGAAAAGATCGGGTCACATTTGCAGGAGCCAAAGAGAAGAACAAGTGTTCCAAATATATTAAAGCTGGCCGCAACTATGCGAATACTTTCCGAAGGTAGTTACCAAAAGTCGGCTGGCAATGATTTCAATATTGGTCTCTCTCAATCATCCATTAGTAAAGTTTTAAAAGAATGTGTTGATGTGATGTACGATGAGCTTTGCCCAAGATGGATTTATTTTCACATGGATGAATATGAAAGGAATGAAATAAAAGAATATTTCAACACTATTTTCAGGTTCTTTTTTGAAGCACTTAATCTACGTCGGGTTCCAAATATTTGCTCAGGATTTATTATTGAGTCTAATTGCAATAATTTAGAAGCTGCATCCTCAGTTGGTGTTAAAATATACTGCTTAAATGGGCCTCCTCCGGTGGCTTGGCATTCTGCTTTGTTGTGTACGAGTTTTTTTTTTTTAATTTAAATTTGTAGTCAGCCCACACCTTCAACCAGCCTTCACCTTTGCGCATTGGAGGTCCATATTTGTTTAAGTGATCCGCAACTTTGTTCCACTCATCTTTTAAATCGAATTTGTGCAAACCCTTGTTGAATCTTTTGGCCAAATGTGGATTTCTTTCCATCAAATATACTAACTTCTCAAATTGTTTTGGGTTAGTGATTTGTATTCTAAAATAATAAAAAAAAAACAATTTTAAGCAAAAATTTGTTATAAATAAATTAATTTGAATACTTACTTTCTTATATTATCCATTTTATTTGATATTTTACATTTATTTTTAATGCTGTCGTGACCAAAAACTCAAACGACAAATTTGAAACAAAATGACAGACGAATACGACATACATGGTACGAAAATTGTAGTAGATTTGCATACAGAGTTGTATATTTGTCGTTTTCGACAACCACAATTCCATTTTTTTAAAACGTCTTAAAAACGCCTTATTTTCGAGACGACTACAACCGTGATAAGGGTGAATAATCAAACTAGATATAGTTAAACTCTATGGTACTTTCTTGACTTTGACTGCAAATTATTATGATGTTTAGGAACTAAGCCTACTACTCGACATCGACTTAAAAGCGCCTTAGTAAATATCAATTGACTGTCAAAAGTCATCGATAATTGTCAACGACTCAGAAAATACCATTACTGTTCAGGTGCCGTCGACTGTCATAATAGGGGTGAATGTTTATTTAAAACAAAAAAATAGCTCATGTATGAAATTTCATTTTTAGAGATTTTTCCGCAAACTAAAACGTATCTTTTACCTTTTTTAACAAAAAAAAAAAAAATAATAAAGAATAAAAAACACCGTATAAAATTATGAATATTCAATATTGCATTGGTTTAGAAAAACCAATTGATGCGCGAACTTTTTTGAGAAAAATTACAAAAGATTATGATTTTCGGGGTAACTAGGACATGGTACTATGCCAAAAAATTGGTTACACCCCTAATGCACATAGGTTACCCTTATTTCACAAACGTTGATTTTCAGTTTTTAATAAAATATTTTAACTTTATTAAGCTTGTTATTTATTAAAGAAACTTTGATGCTACAGATTATGCTTTAACAGCAAACTTTCTTTGTGGATAAATAGACCTCTTGCGGATTTCCTTAATGGTCTTTCTGCCGGCGTCTCTGGGACACAAAGCTTTACGAATGGCACGAGTCTGCTTTTTCCTCAAATCCAATGGCTTATATTTCTTATTTTTGTACACCTTGCGCAAATTTTCCTTTTGTTTTTGGTGCATCACAATATAAACACGGGCAATTGCCTTGCGAACGACACGGCTTAAATTTTTTTAAAAAATAAAATTAAATTTTTTTTAAAAATATATTATTCATCGAAATTATTTTATAGTTATCATATTAACTTACATTTTCGAAAGTTTGGAAGGTGCGCCACCAGTGACCTTGGCCACACGCAAGTTGAGCAACTCATTTTTCAACTCGTCAAGCTGCTTTGTAAGCTCTTTCTTATCCTTTGTTCTTAAATCCGAGCACTTGACTTTAACCTGTAAAAAATAAATATTTACATTACCATATTATTAAAGATATTTATAATAAATATTGGGCGAGAATTTATGAAAAACTTTAGGATGCAAGAGATAATTAAAAAAAAATTATCAAGCAGCAAAAACAAACCAACCATTTTATCTGGTACTCACGCCAAAAAGAATCGCCCAAAGTCACAGCCCTGCGCCGTAAGCTTTTATCGGCGGCTGACCCAAACATATGGGGTGGCGGCTTAAACCCGGCTGCTTACTGATATTGGATTGCCTATGGACTTTTTGCTGGGCTCATAGTCAGTGTTGCCAGAACTTTTAGAGGGAAAATCAGCACAATACCATAATTTTTCATCAAAAAATCTGTAAAATCTGCGTCAAGATTTTAAAAATCTTCAATAAATCTTCAAAACACATTTATTACATTTTTTATGTAGCTTATTAAGAAAACAATATAACAACTCATTTCAAAATATACGGCCATGTTCTGGAATTTAAATTTAAGTGGTCATCGAAGTATAAAGCTGGAGGTCCATACCACGTATTTTCGGCTCCACGCAGCTCATGCTTTAATAACATTACTTGCGTTCTACGTTTCAAGTTACATGCAACGCTTTTTATGCAGCAGCAGCATAAGTAAAAATAAAATATAATTTGTCAAAATCAGCTAATTCGTTCGAACGCTGATTGTGACGCTTACAAAAGTAGAAAGTAAACCTACTTTTCGCCTCAAGGCATCTACGCTTTTGTGCATGTAACTTACTACGTAAAACTACATAGATTCTACTTTTTTGACAGCTGCGTATGCTGCGAAAAAGCGAGTAACGGTGTGGACCTCCAGCTTTCAACATAGACAAGTTTTAAAAATTAGTTCTATTTTAATTTAACTCGAATGCAATTTTCAGAAAATGTCTGATAATTTTTAATATTTTTACATTAAAAATATCTTTTAAAATTTATCTTCTCAGGCTGAGTTGGGGTTTATTACACCTTTGTTATTTTAAATAACAAATTAAAAGTTAATTGGTTGACATGATATTTAAACTATCAAGGGTCTTATTGAAAATTTAAAAGAGATCAAACATATGAATGTATACGTTCATATGCATATTATTTCGAATAAAATAAAATTTCATAAGTCTGGCGATATTAACCCCGGGTCTCCACGTAGCAATATTTATTGCGGCAAACGTCAAATTTGATTGCTCCATTAAATTTGCGACGTATAGACCGTAAATTGCCATGAGTGGCAATCCATTGCGCAATGATTGCTCTTCTGATTGCTTGAGCAATTATTGCTTAGTCCCAATTTACAACGTTGAAATTGAAAGGCAGACATTTTTCTTATTCTCTTTTGAACTTGCCTAAACCTTTCACAATCGCGAAATTAATAGGCAGACAGAAATTATTGTTTTCCTCTTTTCGTTCTTTTTCGCTGTGGACGGAGATGAACATTTAACGGGCATTGATACTACAATAACATTGTTGTGAGAAAAATGATATGAAGCAACAACATGAAAATGCCGAAAAATGTAAAAGAGAAGCAAAAAAAATGTCTACAAATGTCCAGTACAGATAGTCTGCTTTCACACGTTTCATCTTTTGATGCTCAACTCTTATGTTTTTAGGTGAGAGAAGAAAGAAGAAAGGGGGTTAGTACAGAGATGCCTGTACTCGGTCAGTACGCTTTGTGTTTTTATTCGTTGGTATATGCCAGCGATGGCTGCATGTAATTTTTTACTTTTCTTTTTCTCTTTGAGTCGCTGTTAATGAAATTGTTGTTGTTTTGAACCGAAAAAAGTTGAAACCGATTGCTGCGTGTGATTATGTTGGCATCTTTAAAAGGGAATTGAAAAGAAGTTGAGCATCAAAAGATGAACGTGTAAATTTAGACATAGTAATGTACTACACATTCTACATCTACAACCAACAAACTTCGTCTGTCTGCCTTCCACTTGCCACATTGTAAAAGTGGACTTAGCAATCTGCTGTCAAATCAGTTGTAATTTATCTGACATTTCATTTCTCTGTACGGTTGGTTATTTATTAGTGTGTTTATTTATTAAAAAAGCAAGTGAAATATACTTCAACAAAATAAAGATAAAGTTTTTATATATTATATTTTTAAATAAACGTCAATATCAACAAAAGCAAACGACGAATTTGTTTTTTTGTATATTTTTATTTCTTCAATAGAACAATACAAGTTTTAGGTTTTTTTTCATACGCAAATAAACAAAAATGCAAAACAAAACACAGCTATGGCAATTACAATTAATTATTTTATTAATTTAATTAATTAATTTAAAAAAGAAAATTTAACAATCACTTCAAAACACAACATAAAACATTTGTTATAAATACAGCCACAAAACTTTATAGAACTACTCGAGGTGAAAATTGCAAATTTATGGCAAAGCAATAACAAGTGTTCTCCAGCAATATAATCAGCAATTATTGCTCCATTGTTCTGTCATTGTTCTGCCGACGTTATTGCTTGTACTTAGCAATAAAAATAGCTACGTGGAGACCCAGCGTTATGTA
The DNA here is from genome assembly GCA_930367215.1 of Pollenia angustigena. Lineage (NCBI taxonomy): Eukaryota > Metazoa > Arthropoda > Insecta > Diptera > Polleniidae > Pollenia > Pollenia angustigena. The sequence goes on along the minus strand of OV884059.1, from coordinate 53,059,014 downwards.
TCAAGACAATGCGATTTTTTAATGTTTAAGTAATCTTTCCGAGTAAAATGTCTACTAATTAGACCTGTTCTAAAAATCTCATTTTATGAAAGTGATTTCAAATCACAAGAAAAGTGTTCTGGGCATTTCATTTTGTGATTTCAAAACGTTCAGCTACGTAAACAACTTTTTGAAAGCATTTTGTTATTTTTGAGACTATTGTAAAATGACCGTCATAATAAATTACTTAAATAAAATATTCAATTTGTTGTTTATTATTTATAAGCTATTTTATTACCAACAAATCATTTAAAATTAAGAAAATTCGACTATACTGCTTTTGTGATTTCAGGTGTTTTTTTTTAGTTAAATTAAACATCGCTAATTTGCTAACAGCGGCATGAATAAAAATATTACTTAAAAATCGTAAAAGCTGTAAAGAATCACAGAAAAAAATTGCTTTATCGCGAAAATGGCTAAAATTCGTGAAAAATTGTAAACTAAATGAGTTAAAAAAACGAAATGTTAGAAAATAACAAAAAAAAAAAAAAAATTTCAAACCAGCGAAAATTTTTAATAATTCAAACAAGCCATAAAATGGATTAAAAGTCCCTTAAATTTTAAGGAATGACAAAAATTCGGTAAAAATTGCTAAATTAACGGAAATTTGCTAACAGGGGCATGATGGCAGAGCATACTATTTATTATAAATCGTTAAACCTGTAAAGAATTAGAAAACTTCTAGGAACAAATCGCTTCTATCGCAAACATGGCTAAAGCTGTGATCACACGATTGCCGCAATGCACCAATTTTCACACTTTTTAATACACCAATCGTTTGACTGCACAACCAATTGGCTCATGTACCAATCGAGGACAATATTGTGCTTACTTTTACCAATCAAATGCAACCCTGATGCGGCAATCGTGTGACTGTTTGCTATGCAACCGCGCGTCAATAAAAATAACAAAAATGCACCAATATTTATTGTCTTCTTGTGCGGCAATCAAACAACACAATACGCGCCAATATTTGTCTTTTTTTTAAATAAATTTTACGTTTTTGTGTTTCCTTTAGTAATTAATGAAGATAAATGTGTAAATATTTAGTATGCATTTTAATTTTTGCTATTAACAAATACATATGTATGTTCACAAGCATACTATGTGTCTGTTAAGTGCGAATATTTTTATTAAAGATATTTAATAAAACTTTTCTTTTACTCTTTAACGGATATTTGTCATTGATATTTCTTAATGAAAATACTAGTTAACTTGAAAACGAAAATAAAAAATTTGTTAAAGGAGCCGAGATTTCTCTTAACTAACTGATATCGGTAGTTAAATTAATAGAGTTACAGAATTTAGTTACTGATATTTAAATAATATTATTTAAATTGTATTATTTCATAAAAATTTTCTATTACGTTAACATTTAAAATTGTTGAACAGACTGTTAATTTTTGGAATTTCATAAATTTTTCTTAAAATGTTTCAAATAAACCTATTCAACAAAAAATTTAATAGATTAACAGACTATTAATCTTTGGAATTTCATAAATTTTTCTTAAAATGTTTCAAATAAACCTATTCAACAAAAAATTGTATAGTAGGTACCTATATGAACAAATTTTTCGTTTTTAATGAACATATCAACTAGAACTTCCAAACAAATGAAAAAGCTACCACAACAGCTGTTGTCAAGTAAGAACAATCGTGTGACTGTGCTGCGGCAATTGTTGTACCCATTTCACTTTGTACCAACTAGCGGCAATTAAATTTGTATAAATCAGGGCAATCGTGTGATTTCAGAATATTTGATTGGTGAAATTTCATTATTGTACGTCAATAAAGCACAATCAAAATTGTGCCATATTGGTGCATTTGCGGCAATCGTGTGATCCCAGCTTAAAACACGCAAAAATTACAAAATTTTAAACAAACCCAAAAATAAATTTCAGATCGCTAAATCGGTTAAAAAAAACAAATTGTCGGAAAATAACATAAAAAGCGTTAAAAAATTAGCTATAATTTTGTAGACCAAACTTTTTGTGTTTTATAATCACACCGAAAAACCCAAAAACGGTGTGACTTACAGAACACCACAAAATCACACGTGTGATTTTAAAAGCACATGTGATTAGAAATCACGTGATTTTAGGAACAGACCTGAATGTAAACAAGTTTTCACCGATTTAAAAAATCTGCAATTTTAAACTAAAAATCTTCAAATCTGCATTTTGAGCATTTTGAGAATAAAATCTGCAAAATGCAGAGAAATCTGCACTTCTGGCATCGCTGCTCGCATGGTATATTTACACAAGGTAGACTCATTTGGGAGTGCATACATGCTGCTCTATAAAAGGAACCGAATTGTCAAAATTGTCTTCATATAAAACAAAAACAATTTAGCAATTTGACGTTAAGGTTCCAACTAGGGGTAATCAGCTGACAAACATATGGGCCAACGAGTTTACCTTGTGTAAATATACTTTGGCTGCTCGTAGTCTGCTTTTACCAAGGCGAATTCATAAATGTGACATCAAGGCCATTTGCCTTGGGTGACACTTTCTAGTCATCTGTTTAACTTGAGAGTTACACGATCAAGTTTTGCCTATCAAGTTTTAATACACTCACAATTTTTTACCAATACACTCGTACTTTTAAAAATTGATACGAACTTGCCTTTAAAATTATCTTGCCAGTGAGTGTTTCAATTTACGTTCAAGAAAACAGCTGATTTCAAGGTTAGTGAGCAAATTTTTCGTTAACTTGAGGGTTACACGATTAAGTTTTGCCTATCAAGTTTTAATACACTCACACTTTTTACAAATACACCATACTTTTAAAAATTGATACGAACTTGCCTTTAAAATTCTCTTGCCAGTGAGTGTTTCAATTTACGTTCAAGAAAACAGCTGATTTCAAGGTTAGTGAGCAAATTTTTCGTTTATCTTTATAAATTGTTTTCTTGATGACATCATGAAAGTAAATTGCTCAAAAATTTAATGCAGTCTACGTCACAGCTTTGAATTTATGTAAATTTTGAAAAGCAGTATATGTAAAAGACTATCAAGAACAACTTGACCGTGTGGCCGCAGGGTAAAGGTCCAATTAGACGTGACATAACCATAATGCCACAGCCGTAACGGCGAATTGAAAAACCAAAATTGAATTTTTTTCCATGGTATGTTATTGTCATTTTAATAACACAGTGGTTATGGTAATACAGTTTTGGTATGGTTATGTCACGTCTAATTAGACCTTAAAGCTCAAATTAGACGTGACATAACCATAATGCCACAGCCGTAACGTCGAATTTAGAAAACAAAATTGAATTGGTTTGTATGGTATGTTTATATCATTAACATGCAGTCTACAACTGACATAAAATGCTTAACTTTAACACTAATATGATGTTAGTGTTAGGTATAGACTCATCATGTTAGAAGTTTTCTCATGTTATAACACGGTTGTTAATGCAAATGTTTTAACAACGCTTTTATAACATCAAGTTATAACATCAAATCATGTCAGTTGTAGACGGGCAGTTATGTAGACAGCAATTTTTTGTACATATTTATTGCCGGTAATTTATGTTGCAATAATTGTTACCCTAGGTCTACACTAAAGATAAATATCTCTGCAAGTTGGCAATAACGTCGGCAGCATAACAAAGCAATATTTCTTATTGCTCAGCTTATGTTAAAGGCATGGGAAAACGTATTTATGTTAACTCATAATTTACTGCCCGTCTATACCAGAGATATTGTTGCAGTAAATGTCACTCAGTTTTTTGAGTGCTTTTCATATAAATTTTTCCACACAATCAATTGCTTGTCACCTGGAAACAACACATTAAAAATAAAAACATTGTTTTATTTTACAAAGCACGCAATTAACAAACATACTTTTAGCAAGTAAAAGGGATACTATGAACAAAATAACCGAATACCTATTTGGATGATTTAGGAAAATTTAGGACTTGTGCCAAAAAAGTGCAAATGGGGGGTAATAGAGGAAGGTCTTGGCTACATTTCCTCATACTCACTTTTTTCCCATCAAGTTATTTTTTGAACAACTTTTTCAATACAAACTTTCACACAAGTCACTCGGTTATATTTTGACCCATTGTGCAAAATTTAGGACTTGTAAGAAAAATGTGCAAATGAGAGGTTACAGAGGAGAGTTTTGGCTACATTTCCTCATATCCAGTTTTTTTCCATCAAGTTATTTTTTTAACAATTTTTTCTAACAAACTTTTTACCGAAATCACTCAAAATATATTTTAACCCATTGTGCAAAATTTAGGACTTGTAAGAAAAATGTGCAAATGGGGGGTTATAGAGGAAGGTCTTGGCTACATTTCCTCATATCCAGTTTTTTCCATCAAGTTATTTTTTGAACAACTTTTTCAAAACAAACTTTCACACAAGTCACTCGTTCATATTTTGACCCATTGTGCAAAATTTATGACTTGTAAGAAAAATGTGCAAATGAGGGGTTACAGAGGAGAGTCTTGGCTACATTTCCTCATATCCAGTTTTTTTCCATCAAGTTATTTTTTTAACAATTTTTTCTAACAAACTTTTTTACCGAAATCACTCAAAATATATTTTAACCCATTGTGCAAAATTTAGGACTTGTAAGAAAAATGTGCAAATGGGGGGTTATAGAGGAAGGTCTTGGCTACATTTCCTCATATCCAGTTTTTTTCCATCAAGTTATTTTTAGAACAACTTTTTCAAAACAAACTTTCACACAAGTCACTCGTTCATATTTTGACCCATTGTGCAAAATTTATGACTTGTAAGAAAAATGTGCAAATGAGGGGTTACAGAGGAGAGTCTTGCCTACATTTCCTCATATCCAGTTTTTTTTCCATCAAGTTATTTTTTTAACAATTTTTTCTAACTAACTTTTTTACCGAAATCACTCAAAATATATTTGAACCCATTGTGCAAAATTTAGGACTTGTAAGAAAAATGTGCAAATGGGGGGTTATAGAGGAAGGTCTTGGCTACATTTCCTCATATCCAGTTTTTTTCCATCAAGTTATTTTTTGAACAACTTTTTCAAAACAAACTTTCACACAAGTCACTCGTTCATATTTTGACCCATTGTGCAAAATTTATGACTTGTAAGAAAAATATGCAAATGAGGGGTTACAGAGGAGAGTCTTGGCTACATTTCCTCATATCCAGTTTTTTTCCATCAAGTTATTTTTTTAACAATTTTTTCTAACAAACTTTTTTACCGAAATCACTCAAAATATATTTTAACCCATTGTGCAAAATTTAGGACTTGTAAGAAAAATGTGCAAATGGGGGGTTATAGAGGAAGGTCTTGGCTACATTTCCTCATATCCAGTTTTTTTCCATCAAGTTATTTTTTGAACAACTTTTTCAAAACAAACTTTCACACAAGTCACTCGTTCATATTTTGACCCATTGTGCAAAATTTATGACTTGTAAGAAAAATGTGCAAATGAGGGGTTACAGAGGAGAGTCTTGCCTACATTTCCTCATATCCAGTTTTTTTTCCATCAAGTTATTTTTTTAACAATTTTTTCTAACAAACTTTTTTACCGAAATCACTCAAAATATATTTTAACCCATTGTGCAAAATTTAGGACTTGTAAGAAAAATGTGCAAATGGGGGGTTATAGAGGAAGGTCTTGGCTACATTTCCTCATATCCAGTTTTTTTCCATCAAGTTATTTTTTGAAAACTTTTTCAAAACAAACTTTCACACAAGTCACTCGTTCATATTTTGACCCATTGTGCAAAATTTATGACTTGTAAGAAAAATGTGCAAATGAGGGGTTACAGAGGAGAGTCTTGGCTACATTTCCTCATATCCAGTTTTTTTCCATCAAGTTATTTTTTTAACAATTTTTTCTAACAAACTTTTTTACCGAAATCACTCAAAATATATTTTAACCCATTGTGCAAAATTTAGGACTTGTAAGAAAAATGTGCAAATGGGGGGTTATAGAGGAAGGTCTTGGCTACATTTCCTCATATCCAGTTTTTTTCCATCAAGTTATTTTTTGAACAACTTTTTCAAAACAAACTTTCACACAAGTCACTCGTTCATATTTTGACCCATTGTGCAAAATTTATGACTTGTAAGAAAAATGTGCAAATGAGGGGTTACAGAGGAGAGTCTTGGCTACATTTCCTCATATCCAGTTTTTTTCCATCAAGTTATTTTTTTAACAATTTTTTCTAACAAACTTTTTACCGAAATCACTCAAAATATATTTTAACCCATTGTGCAAAATTTAGGACTTGTAAGAAAAATGTGCAAATGGGGGGTTATAGAGGAAGGTCTTGGCTACATTTCCTCATATCCAGTTTTTTTCCATCAAGTTATTTTTTGAACAACTTTTTCAAAACAAACTTTCACACAAGTCACTCGTTCATATTTTGACCCATTGTGCAAAATTTATGACTTGTAAGAAAAATGTGCAAATGAGGGGTTACAGAGGAGAGTCTTGGCTACATTTCCTCATATCCAGTTTTTTTCCATCAAGTTATTTTTTTAACAATTTTTTCTAACAAACTTTTTACAAAAGTAACGCATTTTTTATTTGTTCAGGTTTTGCAAAAAGTTTGTTAAAAGCCGAAAATAAAAAAAAAGAAGAAGAACATGCACTCACTGTGGATTCCTGTTTTTTGCATATGATGCTGCCATATAAATTTACCTGCACTTAGTTTCAGGGATGGAAAGTAGTTTTATAAGGGCGTTATAGCTACATTTATTCAGTGCTGCCACAGCCAATACAATTTTTACAACCAAGATTTTTGGAAAAGTAACCAAATGTAAAAAATATAACCAAATTTACGATGCCTTTTATTAATTGAGAAAATCATTAATATTTATTTTAAGTTGCATTGTAATACAATGGTTATTTGCACTTTATAGTAAAATAATAATTATAAATCATATTTTTAGAAAATCTTTAAAATTCCTATGTGTATTTTCAAATATGTATATACTTCTGAAAATAACTTAAATTTATGCCCAATTTTCAGGATAGTATTTAACTCAATATTAAGTTAATTTTCATAACAAATATACATAGAAATTCATACATATAAAAAAAAAAAAAAATTATCTTTCAAACAAAAAAATGTATATACATATTTCTGTAGAAGTAATATGTTTTCGTAAAACTAATTTAAAAGTGATTCATAAGTAATCATTTTTAACTGGGACTTTTCGATAATTAAAAAATTATTAGCAAGTGAAAGTAATCTTTTTGTTGGCGCACCAAAGGACGGCAGGTACAAAGAAAATGTTTTAAGCTTCATTATATTTTTATCTCCAATACTTTTTTTCATTAAAATAGCCAAAATGTAAATTGTTTTTGATCCACTAATATGTCATATTTTCCCCACTTTTTAGCCAATAAAAATGTTAAATATACTGTTTGTCAAAATTTCCAAAAATTTAAGGTTTTAAGGTAGGCTGCATTCAATTTTTAGTTATAAGTTATAAAGACAAACGAAAACCTTGAAATCAGAAAACGTAAATTGAAACACTTACTGGAGAGAGAATTTTAAAGGCAAGTTCGTTTCAATTTTTAAAAGTATGAGTGTATTAAAACTTGGTAGGTAAAACTTGATCGTGTAACCCTTAAGTTACTTTCAAGATGCCATCAAGAAAACAATTTATAAAGGCAAACTTCTAAAAATTGCTAATCAAATGGAACGGTGAAAGCAATCACGTGATAAATTTAAAAAGTGTTACACACTCACACTAAAAAAAGTGAGTGTTCGCAAATTGAAAGGCAAAACTTGATCGTGTGGCCACCAAGTACAGCTTCTGGCAGCGCTGATACCAATAAAGGCCAGTTTACACGGTTTGTAGAATCAAAATATTATGAAATTCTCTCCGTGTTTAAAAGAAAAAAATAAAAATCTTTTGTAAGTATAATTCATGTTTACACGGATGGTATAAGTAAAATCAAAAATAATAACAAAAAAGCAGATGGTTGCAATTTTAAATATTTACAAAAACAACATGAAAATTTCCTGAGTTGAATTTAGTTGTTTTTGTAATTGTATAAAAATGCTATCACCTTTAATGTACTCCGTTAAAATACACCTCTGGTGTGATGAGAATACATAAGTTTCTAAAATGGTTTAGAAAAAAACCATTTACCGACCGCTTGTCAGATTTTGTATCCGTATTCTCTCTTACTCAATACATTTTGCTTTTACATGATAAGATTTTTCTCATTCTACATAATCTTTCGACATGTCGTAATACATTATATTACCGTGTAAACTGGCCTTAAACAGTATTTAGTACCATTTTCAACTTGGCAGCACTAAATTTATTGTAAATCCCAAAATTACAATTTCTTCCAAAGAAAACCACAAGTTCGTGGAGAACTGAGCGTGGGGAACAAGCCGAACAGAAAAAGTTTTTAAATATTATATTTTTTAATTTAAAATAATTTAATAATTAATTTTAAAAAAAAATATTAACAACCACTTCAAAACACAAGTTGGTCAGGGTTTTGCGGCTATAAATCACATTTTACCTAAAGAATATACTAGTACTTTAATAAAATTACAAGATAAATGTTTGCCCACTAGTAAACAGGATGTTTTGAAAGTTTTTTAAGAGGATTTTGGTCATAGTCCGGAAGATTTTTATTCCGAATTTGATTACACACCTAAGGCCGCCGCAAGTATTGCTCAGGTTTTTAAAGCTAAACTTAAAGATGGTCAAGATGTGGCGGTAAAGGTAAGAAAAACGCACCTAAAAATTGCAATTAAAAACAATTTCTAAAACCATATTATTTAAAATACATTTTTACTTTTTTAATTCTTAGGTCCAATATAGTGATTTACGAAAACGTTTTGTAAGTGATTTGGGAACAATTATTCTACTACACGATGTGATAGAATTCTTTTTTAAAAATTATAATTTTGGCTGGATAATAAGAGATGTTCGCAAAAATTTAGTACAAGAATTAAATTTTATCAACGAAGGCAAAAACGTGGAAAGATGTGCTAATGATTTAAAAACATTTAAATTCGTACATATACCCAAAGTTAATTGGCCAATGACAAGGTCGGTGAGTTCTTAACGGTATTCTTAACGCTAATTAATATAACAATAGTAATTTTTTAAATTTTTCCAAGAGGGTGTTGACTTTGGAGTGGATAGATGGCATAAAAATTGGTGATGTCGACAAACTTAAGGACAATCATTTGGATTTAAAAGATGTGGACACAAAACTTTTTCAAATGTTTGCAGAGCAAATTTTTAGTTCAGGTTTTGTGCATGCCGATCCACATGCCAGTAATAGTAAGTAAAAATTAAAGAAAGTTAAAATCATAATTTTTTAAAAATTTTTTTTTTTTTAGTTTTTGTTCGAAAAAGTTCCAAAACTGGTAAAACTGAACTTGTGCTCTTAGATCATGGCTTGTACGAAGAGCTGCCTGCAAATGTAAGAGGACCTTTATGTGAATTTTGGGAAGCTACAGTCTTAAGAGATGAAATTTCCATGGCTAAGGCTGCCAAAAAGTTGGGTATTAAAGATCACATGAAATTTGCAGAAGTTATATTTCAACAACCCATACGTATACATGGTGGCACTATAAAAACTAAATTAAATGAAGAAGACATTAAATATATGCAAAAGATTGCACAACAAAATTTTGAACTCATAATGTCTACTTTGAAGGAAATGCCACGCAATATGCTGTTTGTTGTCCGGTATTTATCAAATCACATAATATGTACATATATCATTAGTTTAAGCTGAAATTGAATTGTTTTTTTTTTTATAGCAATTTAAATACAGTTCGTTATGAAACAAAATGCTCAATAAGAAATTTTTTTACATGTTTTGTATTTTATATTCATATAATAAAAAAAAAATTTATATTCATATAATAAAACTTTACACACGTGGATAAGTATCTGCCCCCCCCCCTAGATTTAATCCTAGCTACGCCCATGTGTTCGTGTATTATCATCGGAAATATGTATGCCTGCAAAGTTTCATCCATTTGCAATGAGTAGAAGGCATACAAAAAATCATTTTATCAAAAAAAAATTTTTTGCCCCCCCCTAGATTTTATCCTGGCTACGCCCATGTATTCGTGTATTGTCTTCGGGAATATGTATGCCTGCAAAGTTTCATCCATTTGCATTGAGTAGAAGGCGGTTAAATTAACGTTACAAGATTTGATTTTCCGAAGTGAAGCTAAAGAAAAGGTTTTAAAAAAGTTCAAGTGCCGACTACTGGTACACTTACCCTATTACTGTTATAAATAACTGTTATACTTATAGTTGTTCTTTAAAAAAATAAGCGGATAGGTGTCTGGTACTTATTTTGAAATTCAGCTCTTTTAGGAAGATCACGGGTAAAACCTGAATTTTTGGTATTTTTTCGTCACCCCATCTATTTTTTAAACCAATAAATCTAGAAATAAAGTTCTGGAAATCAAAAACGAAAAACGCAAGAATTTTAAACGTTGTTTTTTAATATGATTCCTGTAATAAAAGAATTTTATGACAAATATTATACAAATATTTCTCTATTAAACAGAATTATATAACGAAAATAATAAAAATTTGATTAAGTGTATTAAAAACATATTTCAAATTCTTGCGTTTTTCGTTTTCGATTTCCAGAACACCCCTGTATATTCGTATTTTTTGATAAGTTTTTTATAAGTTTTTATTTTTAATGAAACATTACTTATTTATTTAAACAAACATGGTTTTGCCTATTGGGCTGGCGGTTGGGTGGCCCCTGTGTGTGCTGCCGCATGCATATCTGGCGGAGGTTGCTGTAATGTTGAACCCGGTGGTGGTGCTGTGTAGTAGCACACATATGGGTAGTGGTGTGCAGGCAGCACCGGCTGTTGCTGTTGCCTAGCCGGCTGCTCGCGGCCCTTCTTAACTTTAATATTAATAAATAGGTTTCCCGAGCAATGTGGGCACCTGATATTATTCTAAAAAAAAAAAAAATAAATCAATTAAAACCACATTTAAAATTTTTAGTTTTTATATCTACTTACCATCCTGCCTGCATCCATCTCGCACCGTAGTTCCTTGCTTTATAAAAATAACGTTTTATTTTTGCACGAGTATATTCAAGTGATGCCAAGCTTGTGAATTTTTAGTACAAGAATATGCTTAGGTGAGGTACCAGATTTTTTATAAGTGCAACAAGCTCATGTTTCTACTAATGCTGGGTGTGTGGGAACCTTTTAATAGCGAAACATAAAATGTAAAAAATCTGTCATCTCTGAAAAACCCTTAGTACAAAAATTTATATTCTGGCATCCTTTAAAAGAAATTATAATTTCATAGTCTATGATTATAATTTGTTTTCTTCTTTTTCAGGTAAGTACGGTTTTTATTAAATTTAATAAATAAATATATATATATAAATAAATAAAACTTAATGCATCATTGTTTTTATAGATGATGCAAAAAGGACCAAAAAACAAATCCGTGAAATCTACATACATATATACAAGGCGAATTCATCCCAGGTAATCATGGAGTAGTTTTAAAACTACCCCTTAGTGGTCCAAAGATGGGTTATATGGTCCTCTCCTAGGACATCGTAATGTTATATAGACCAGGTTTTTTCCATACGTTTGGGTTAGTTTTGGACTAGTCCTGGTCCCTTGTGGACTACTCATTACACGCGTGTTTGGACTGGTCCGATTATTTGCAGGGTCGCCTTGCATATATATAAATCAACAAAGGCAAAACAGTTAAGAACACTTTCCTCCTCTGTATGTATGTTACCTGGCCTTTACACGTGAAAGTACTTTCTTGCAAGTAGAGTATACGTATTATCAACGAAAAATCGAAGAAACAGCCGATTGGCTGAAAGTACCAAAATTTTGTGTGTGTTAGTGAAAAAGTGTGAGAGTATTGCGACTTTCAAGAAATTTACTTTCGCGTGTAAATGCTAGGTTAACCAATCTGAACAAAATATACACCATTTGAAAGGTATTTACTCACAGAAGTGTACAATATATATTTTATTAAAATCTGTTAAGTAATTTCAGAGTGATAAGTGATATTTGCTACTAACACCAATGCAAGCACATAAATAAAAAATTTGTTTATTTTTTAAATATCAAAAAATAAAAAGTAGGGTTTGCCCTATACGTTCAGAAATGTAGTGGAAGATCGCAGATTTAGAGGAAAACTTTATAGGCCCATAACTCGAAAACTATGCGTTTGTTCCACTTTTTTCACCTCATATTCTCTTCTTATTTTTAAAATTTTATCACCTTAAGTACTATTTTTTTTATTTAGATCTGCGTCGGTAAACTAGATTTGAGCCAATTAAGTTTCATTCTTTTTTCCGTGCTGCATGTGGTAATTTTTGAATTTTCTACAATATTGAAATTAGGCAACATAATATTACAGTTGCCATTTACTCAGTGAATGAGAACCTATAAGTTGAAAAATGTCGTTTAATATTCGTTAACGTTCACATAGAAAATTACATTTAAAACAAAAATCAAATTGTAGAAAAATGTAAAGAAGGAAAATTACACCTTATTGACGTGAACGGTATTTTTTTAGTTAAAGGTACAAAACTGTCAAAAACAAAAATCTGTCATATAAATCTTGGAAGTAATTGATATTTTTGAAGATGCCAAATAAAAGAGTTAAAATTGAATTAATTGATTATTTAATTGTCACGTCATTTTTAAGTTCTTTTTTTATATTTTTTTCGTATAGAATTAATTTTTAATTTAGTTTTGAAAAACGACGTTTTAAAAAAGTAAATAATTCATTCAAAAAAAATATATAATTAATTTTTTCCGGGTGTTTAATGTACATTGAACACAATTATTATACAAATAATGCTTATTATCTATTAATATTAACGTTTTTATAGGAGACTGATATTGAGCTACACCAGGACTGGAAGTTTGAAGCTGTAAGTTTTTCCTTTATAAAATATAATTTATTCCGGTATGTGAAAAACGATTGTTTTAAAATCGATCGATTTTCATCACATACTGGATTGTATAAATAAAAATCCATGAAAATGGTGTTTTAAAGGAAATTTCCTTGCTATAACCTGATAAAATAAAATGTCATGGTATTTTTTTAAAAACGTGAATAATAATATTTCGTTTTGTTTTAATTATAAGTTACAATATATATTTTTAAAGTATATTTAACAATACTATATTTAAATAAAGAATCACTATATAATTTTTCTAAAGAAAATGTTTTATTTTTTTATTTTGGGCATTATAGGAACACAGGATGAAGGTTAAGGTTAAGTTAAGTAGCTTAGATATAAGTAGAGTTCTTTTGAACTATTTACATTTAGAAAAACTGAAAAGTTTTTCAAAAAAACATCAAATTTATTTTGAAAATGTTGTGCATCTTGTAAATAAAAACCGAAGCAAATATAACAGAGTAAAAAGTAATGCAAAAACTTGCAATAGAATATCTGTTATTGCAAGACGTATTTTAAAATCAAGAAATGCAATGAATTCTAGTTTAGAAATGTCTGAAAATAATGCAACTTCCTTGGATTTAGAAAGTTTTCCAATGGAACAAGCTTGTATTTCGGCTTTATTGTCTGACCTTGATGAAAATCGGGAAAGTAAATGTGAGCAAAAATTGCATTTAAATGAAAATGATAATTTAAATACTTCAGTAGAAGCTAAATTATCAGAGTCTGAAAATAATTTTTCAGCAAATAAAGAACTAAATGTATCTAGTCATAAAATACAAAGCAATGAGAATTGTGATAATACTTTATTGGAAACAAACAATGTGTTTAATATGAATATGTTCAAAAAAGATTTAAATGAAATTTTGCATGATTCATTTAAACAATTATCGGAAAACTTTTTCGAACAATTTAAATCCATTTCTGGTAATTTAAATGACGCTGTTAGAGAAATTTCACAATTGAAGAAGATTTCGACAAACAGTGACATAAAAGCCTGTTTAAAAGAAATGTTAATAGATAAAAAAATTTAAATATGAATGAAGTTTCTTTCAGTACACCATGCAATAAAAAACCAGTTTGTAATAAATTGGAAAATAATAATAAATTAACAATTTCGAATAAAAAACGAGATCATACTCTAGGTCCATTTGAGATAACAGATGATTCTCTTAATGTTTCAGATTTCTTGAAATATAGAAAAGAACCTAATCCGAATGAAGAATGCAACAGAAACGTTATACGTTCAAAATCAAAGTGCAATAAACCTATGAGAGGATTTAAAGCAAATATTTTTGATTGCTCTTTTACTGTTAATTTACCATACAAATATTGCGGCTTAATAAAATTCTTTAATTTGGCCCCTGCAGCGCGTAGGATGCTCCTAGATGGGTCAAATGTATGACCAACCCCACTTTATTATTTATTGCCGAATTTCGGTTTTTTGAGTTATTTCAATAAACTAACCCGTTTTTGAGTTACGCGAATATATGCTGTGCAGCCTATTACATTTTCGAAATAACGGTATATCTTGAAAACGCGAGCTAACCTAAAAAAACGGTTAGCACCACTGGATTCAGCGTCCCAAATTAGGGTAAAATGACAGGTGCGCGGCTCGTCTGTTTTTTGCAACTTGTACAGTGTACTTATTGCTCAAAATAACAATATTAAAATTCTATTTTAATATTATTTTTTTAAGGGTTGCGAAAGGAAAAAAATCATATCTTAAAAAAGAAAAAAAACACCTCCTTCAAAGTTTCAGGATTTTTAAAGAACAGTTTGAGGTATTATACAAAAAAAAAATAAGCCAAATAAAAAAATAGGTTTTTGACTTAGTCCGTTTTTTAAATTTAACATTTTGCAGATACTGTTTGTAGCCCCAAGTATTCTCTTTAAAATGACATTAAAATCATCTTCGTATGTCAAGTTGAAGAAATAAGCTCAACACATTCGGCTAATTCTCCGAAATTATGACATTTTGAATATGACATAACTTTCGAAAAACAAATTTTAAAATTTTTTTTCGTTCATATATGTTCCTAATAAGATAAAAGGAACCTTCTCACCAAATTTTTTTAAAATCGGAAGGGGTCGTGTCCCACTCTTGGTCGTTTTGACATGGAATTACCCATATGAATACCGCGTCATATTCAACATGGTAAACTCGTCGCTACAACAATTTACAACTCTATTAAAAACAACAGAAGTATACATACATACATACTTTGTAATCAATTTTAATAAAAGTTTCACACAAAATGAGTTTTTTCTCAAAAAATTTTAACTTCGACAATTAAATATAATTAAAACAAAAAATTAAACAAGAAAATTTTTTGACAAATTGGACTAAATAGCTGACGAGCAGTTGCTCTAAAGAGTTTACCTTGTTGATACGTTTTATTTTTTTTCTGAAAACTATGAACGAAATATTTCAAGGGTTGTTTACTTTTTCGAAATATTAAATATTCTAGGCGGTATTTAATTGTAAAAAATGCAATAATAAGCAAGTTTTTCGAAAATAACACACTAAATTTATTTAAATTACTTATTTTTTATAAATTACCTTATATTTAATTTGCACCGGCTGGTTTAAAATGCACAGCTCCTCTTAAACTACAATTTACGATGCTACTGTATTTTTAATATAAAAATGTTATGCAAAATTAATTCAATATTTTAAATAAAAAAGAAATTCTAAACTTGCTGCGTTTTTCTCCATTTTGATGGGGTTTTGAAAATGCAAGTTTGACAAAACTGATTTGTTTATTATAGACAACTGTCAAATCGAAGCAAGTAGATACGTCGTGTAAACACCATGATTCATTAACATGATTCAGAGAGCGAAGCAGGTGATTCAAATCGTCGTGGAAACATGGCATTAGAAATAAGTGGTATCGATAGCTACAGCTCGACTGTTAGTATGAGAAATGTATGGACTACTGCCAATTTACAATTGCCATCTCAGAGTTTGCATATTGAAAATTTTAGGAATAAATTCCCAGTTTTAGATGAAATAAAAATAAACGATTATTCAAATGAGAGACCAAGGTTACTTATTGGTTTGCCTCACATAAGACTCGTTCGACCAATTAATGTGGTTAATTTGGATGAAAGTTTTGCAGTACACCAAACGAATTTAAGTAGCATTTTATTTCGCTCAAACGAAGATGCAACCGGAGCGGTTGTATGTTGTATTGATATTGACAATTTAGATAACATTAATCAGCAAATGGAAGATTATTTTGCATTGGAAAATTTTGGCGTGCAAAGTACCAAGGTTTAAATGTCGCGTAGTGATGAAAGGGCAGAAGAAATATTACAGAGTACTACAAAGAAAATTGGTTTACATTACGAAACGGGCTTATTGTGGAAAGAAAACAGTTTTGATTTTGTTGATAGCTACTCTGTCGCTATGAAACGTCTTCAAGCTTTGGAAGACAAAATGAGTAAGGATAAAGATTTAGCCAGCTGGTATAAGTCTAAAATAGAAGAATACGTTTCTAAATCGTACGCCCGAAAATTATCGCCAGAAGAAGTTTTTGGTGATGACAGCCGTAGATGGTATTTGCCTCATTTTGCCGTAACTAATGTAAACAAGGCAAACAAATGTCGGCTGATATTCGATGCGGCTGCAACAGTAAATGGTGAATCTTTTAATACAAGATTGTTGAAGGGTCCCAGTAAATATCATCCCAAACCATTAATATCTATTCTTTTTAAATTTCGTCAGCGACCAATTGGTGTTTTCGCAGATATAAAAGAGATGTTCCATCGTGTGAATACAAGGGAGCAAGATCAAGTGGCCCAACAATTCCTTTGGCGGGATGGTGACTCAACAAGGCCGCCGGACGTGTACGTAATGCAAGTGATGATATTTGGTTCAGCCAGTTCCCCTTGCTCAGCCCAATACGTTAAGAATTTTAATGCTAGTCAGTACAATATTACATTACCTAATGCGGCCAAGGCCATTATTGAGAATCATTATGTTGATGATTATGTGGATTCCTTTGGTAGCGTTAGGGAAGCAATTTCCGTAAGTAGGGACAAAGTGGCTATTCATCAACGGGCCAATTTTGAGCTAAGAGGATTTGTGTCAAATTCTACTGAATTTTGCGAGTTGCTGAACAATCGTGCTGGTGAACAAAATGGATTATATTCAACAAATTTATGCAGTGGACTTATGTCGTCTGAAAAGATATTAGGTATGTTTTAGTTGCCGAAAGGGTATACATTTTGTTTCATGTTAAAATTTAATAAGGTGCCAGAAGCAGTTTTAAATGGTAGCAGAAAACCAACCAAGCGGGAAATTTTGAGTCTTACGATGTCTATATTTGATCCATTTGGTACAGAGAGCTCAATAAGGTTGAACTTATTAAAATTCCGAGGTGCTACAGCCCATCCCTTTGTGATCCTACTTGTGTTGTTGACTTGCATGTCTTTGTGGACGCAAGCGAATTGGCTTTCACTGCAGTGGCTTATTGGCGAATAAGTAGTACGAGCAGTGTGGATATTGCCTTTGTTGCTGGAAAATCAAGATGCGCCCCAATGAAGCCACTTTCAATTCCGCGTCTTGAACTTCAAGCTGCGGTACTTGGTGTAAGGCTTCGCAGAATGATAACGTCAAGTCATGATATAGTTCCCAAAAATGTAGTTTTTTGGTCAGATTCAAAAGCCGTAATCAAGTGGATACAATCGGATAGCAGAATCTATAAGCAGTTCGTTGGTCATCGCATTTCAGAGATATTGGAATCCTCTGACATGGATTAATGGCATTGGGTTCCAGGTTCACAAAATCCCGCAGACGAAGCTACAAGACTGAAAGGTCCAACAACATCGTACTGGCTTAATGGACTAGCATTTTTAGAACTAGGAAAAGAACACTGGCCAAAATTACCAGAAGATATATGCGAACATGAATATAAGGCCGAGAGGCGAAATAAGTTCATAGTAACAATAAATGATGTCTCAATTATTCAATTTAGTAGATTTTCAAGTTACTATAAATGGGAACATTCAAGCTAACTTGGTTGAATATCTATTCGTAGAAGTGATCAGTGAGGGAGGCAAGTTACTTGTGGGTAGCGTTTATAGACCAAATAGTAGAATATGTACTCAACGTTTTTTGAGAAGTCTTGAAACACTTACCGCTTCCTATGATAACATTATAATAGCAGGTGACTTTAATTCCAACCTTTTAACTGAATGTACTGTTTCCAATGATATGATATCTCTTGGGCTTTTTACATCAAATATTTGCACGCCTACGCATTTTACATCAACAAATAACTCGTTACTTGATCTGTTTTTTGTCAGTAATCTGTCGGATGTTATGCTTTATGACCAACTTTCTGCATCTTGTTTTTCCAGGCACGATCTTATATTCATGGCATATGATTTTAGACTACAGGTACCTGAGCAATTGATAACTTACCGTGACTTTAAAAATTTGAACTATCAAATCCTTGAGAATGAATTCATCAAGATAAATTGGAATAGTTTACATAATATGGCTTCAGTTGATGATCAACTTTCCTTTTTTGAGTTAAACCTTAAAAGTCTTTTTAATCTATCTGTTCCACTAAGAACCAAAACTATTAGTAAACGGAGAAAACCATGGTTTTCTTCGGATATTAAACGAGCTATACATTATAGGGATCTGTCTTTTTCACGATGGAAACGTTTCAAAACTGATGAACTTTACGAAGAATATCGTATTGCCAGAAGAGTTACGAACAGGATGATTAAAAAAGCTAAATCCCATTTTTTCTGCCAAATTTACTTCCGCCTTAGGTTCTAAATGAACATGGCAAACTATTCGCGAAATTGGTATTGGTAAAGTTACTGCACAGGAGCCGATTACTGTGGATGTTGATTCAGTTAATAAGAATCTCTTGAACATACCCATGGTCGTGGCAGACTGTATCTACTACAATGACTATAATGTTGTTCATGGAAGTGACGAATTTGTATTTAAAACTGTGGATCCATGTGATGTACTTAATAGTTGTTTGTCTATTAAGTCCAACGCTGTTGGCGATGATGGTATTCATCCAAGATTCATAAAAATCCTTCTTCCCAGTTTACTTCCTTTTATTACATTAATTTTCAACAACATTCTTACTTCCAGCTTATATCCTACAAAATGGGAAAATGCTAGGATAATTCCGATACCTAAAACGAAATCTGAATACCGCCCACTCGCGATTCTACCATAGACAAATAAGTAAATTTTTGGACAATAATAATTTGTTAACTAAGCGGCAATCCGGGTTTCGTAAAGGCCATAGTTGCACAACTGCTTTGGTAGATGTTGCTGAGGAAATTAGAAATGAGATTGAAAGCAATATTACTTTTTTTAGTACTTTTGGATCATTCAAAAGCGTTCGATACAGTCGATCATAGCATTTTATGCTTTAAATTAAGAAAAATATTTAATTTTTCTCGAACAGCTACGCATTTAATCTCAACGTATCTTGGGGGTAGATCACAATATGTTGAGTCATCTATGGCTAAATCAAGCTCCCTCCCGGTAAGTCGGGGTGTACCACAAGGGTCGATTCTTGGACCTCTTCTGTTCTCAGTCTATTCAAATGATCTCCCGGATAGACTTGAGCTATGTAAATCTAGAATGTATGCGGATGATGTCCAACTTCATGTTAGTTGTAAAGTAAATTCAATTGATTTATGCGTAAAAATCTAAATCGTGAACTGCACAGAATTTTTATATGGGCCTCGGCAAATGGTCTTAGTATAAACCCAAGGAAATCAAAATGCCTAGTAATTAGGAATCGATTAACAGTCATCAATTTTGTACCTGTCATAACTCTTAATGATCAACAAATTGAAATAGTAGACTCCGTGAAGAATCTTGGAGTAGATTTCAACAACAGTCTCACGTGGTCTGACAATATTAATTATGCTTGTGGTCGGACTTTTTCCATGTTGAGAACACTCTGGCAAACACAGCACTGCACGCCAACAAATATTAGAATACTTCTTGCTAAAACCTATTTAATACCTACTCTAATATATGGGTGTGAAATTTTTGCTAGTTGTGACACACAAAGTAAAAGAAAGCTTAACGTCATTTTTAATAATATCGCCCGATATGTTTATGGTTTGAAACGATTTGATAGGGTTTCAGCGTTTTCGATAAATTTGTATGTCATAAGTTTTGATAGTCTTCTTAAAACTAGAATATTACTATTCCTACATAGGATTATTTACACTAAACAACCACAGCATTTATATGATCGTTTGAATTTTTCAAGATCCAATAAACTTCCATATGACTCTAAAGTTATAAGTAATGCACTTCAGTTCAAAAATAGCATTATTTGCTTATTCAAATGAAGAAACTGTATTTTTGTTTTTCCTTTTTTTTTACTTGGTTATGTTAAATTAATTATTATATGATTTTATACTTAGTTTAGTTTAATTTAATTTTTTTTGTTTATGTTTTTATGTTTTTTGTGTCCAATTTGAAAATATTGTAAATTGATAATAAATATGTTATATTTTTATTTTATTAGTTTTTAAGTTTTTAATAACAAAACCTGCAATTTTACAAAAGCTCAGTTCTGTACTGCAATATGAGACTCTAAGTCTTGTGTACGGAACATCAAATAAATAAATAAATACTAAATAAAAAAATTAATTGAAAAGAGTAATGGGTTGGGTCATACGTGCAGCAAAGAATTTTAGAACACGCCTCAAAGAAAAATCAGCACCAAAATTTAATCCTTATTTGAATGTTGCAGAATTAAATGAAGCTGAATTGTTTTTGTGTAAGGCAGCTCAATATGATGGTTTTCCAGACGAACATAAACAGTTGCAGCTTAAACGACTTGCGCCAAAATATAGTATTATATACATATCAACTTTCCCCCAACTTGAGTGATGATGGGTTGATACGACTCTCAGGGCGTATAAACAAAGCTAATTGTATTTTGGATTGTACAAAAGCGCCCATAACTCTACCAAAGGGGCATCAGTTAACGCACATGATTGTTAAACAGTACCACGAAGACTTCAAGCATCAGAACCAGGAAGCAGTATGTGCTGCCATTCGTTTAACATATTGGATTCCCGGCCTTAGGCAACTGGTCAGATCTGCTAAGGCAAGATGCCAACTGTGTAAGAATTTGAGCGCTGTTCCAAAACCACCTTTGATGGGCCAACATCCAACGTTAGGCCATTTTCGTACACGGGTGTTGATTACCTAGGTCCGTTTATAGTGTCAGTTGGGCGTAGAAGTGAGAAACGCTGGATACCACTCTTTACGTGTTTGACAGTAAGAGCTATCCATCTGGAAGTAGCCAAAGATTTATCAACGGATGCAGTTATACTATGCATATGAAATTTTGTTCATCGAAGAGGCGTGCCAATGCGAATACGCAGCGATAGAGGTACTAACTTTATAGGAGCGAGTAAAGAGAATTTTGTTTTTGATGACTCAAAAGTTGCCGATGAGTGCAGTCGTCGATGCATTGAATGGTTATTCAACACTCCGGCCAATCCTTCAGCTGGAGGCGCCTGGGCACGGATGGTTCAAGCAGTTAAAAGAGTACTTGCATTTACGTTAAAGGAAAAATCTTGGATACTTTTGTAAGTCTCCTAATAGAAGCCGAAAATTTGGTCAACAGTCGTCCATTAACTCATATTTCGATAGACAGTTCGGATCAAGAACCTTTAACACCCAACCATTTTTTGATTGGTTGTGAAATACGTTTCAAACGCCAGCTGTTCCGGGGAAAGTCTGCCTGAGAAAACAGTGGCATATATTGCAGCAACTTTAACAAACGTTTTGGAAGAGATGGGTGCTGGAGTACCTCCCAGACTTAACGCGGCGAACAAAATGGTATCAACCAGTTAAGCCAATACAAGTGGGTGATGTGGTTATAATATGTGACGATAATGAGGCAAGGGGCATTGGAAACGAGGTGTGGTTGAAGAAGTGTTTTTGGCAGCAGATGGTCAAGTGCGTTCGGCAGTGGTAAGGACACCAGCAGGCAGACTAAAGAGACCGGCATCGAAGTTAGCAGTCCTAGATGTTAAGTGAGTTTCCCAGATCGGCTCACGGGCGGCGGGATGTTGCAGATTTAAATTAATATTTTATTATTTTTAATAACGTTTGGCAAATTTGAATTTTGGAAATGTAACTGAAATTTTCTTTTTATGTTTTATGTTAGTTTAATTGCCAACTGCTTGTCAGTTTACTTGTGTATGACAACTCTGTGCTGATCACGTTTACTACTTTATTTTTATAACCATGTCAACTTCTAGTTGAGTTCGTTTTTATTCGTGCAAAATTGCTTTGAATATAACAAGAAGTAAGAACTTCATATTTTTACTGAAAAGTCGGCCATCTTGTTTTTGTGTAAATTTCATTCGAATAGTTGACTGTAAAGTGATAGTTGGTGAAAAGGGATAGAATTAAGTAAGTTATCTTCGTTTTGAAAATAAATGTAATTATAATTTACTATTTTATTAATAGATAATAAAACACCACCACACACGCGCAAGCAATTCACGGAATTGAATATCCCATAGTTTTGTTATTTTCTATCACTGTTTTACAACAGTGACTATAAGCGTAGTGACTATAAACGATAAGTACTGTATCCATAAAATGGCTTATAAAAAATCGGTTATAGTCCAAATTCGCTTATAGTCCACAAAAGTTTTGCAACTATAGTAGTGGACCATAGGCGAAAAGTACTGTAGTATTTAAGGACGAATCCGAAAGAATAATCTTAAGTATGTAAAATAAAGTGCTACTCAAACACCGGTTTTTTCTGTCAAATCGTATGGAAAATGTCGTGACATGCTTTTTCTGTTCATAATCCTACTGAATTCTGATACACTTGCAGTATGAAATCTTGAATAAGTTAGTGCAAGGAATTTTTAGCTTCCTTAATTTTTAAACAAATTTTACTTATTTATAAGTAAATGTAAGTTTTTATATATGCTTTTTTTTAAATTTAATTTACATATGTATATAAATATGTGAATGTAAATTTTCCGTAAAATAAGTAAGAAATCTGGAATTCAAATAAATTTGTTACTTTTTTTTTATGTCCATTATATTTATTTTCAAAATCTGGTCGCCTTAGCTTAAGCAAATCGAAAATGAGAATACTAAACAAATTTTATAAAAGACACGTTAAACGAGAAATCTCTAGATATGGCAGCCTGATTGAATAATTGTTAGATCTGACCACCGCACAGTGGCTGAAAATCGTTTTTCATCGGCCAAAAATCTGTAACTTTTGAACCGATAGAGATAATTTTTCAATTTTTTTTTGCAGAAGAGAAGACTTCTTGAATTTTTTTACAGTTTTAATTTTGTTAAAATCGGTTCAGTACTTGTTGAGAAATTTAAGGTCAAAGTTGAACTTTTGATGTTTTTAAGTATTTAGTATGAAAATGCTAATGATTGAGATTGAGAATTATGGTATTTTTTATTCAAAGAGTGCAATGTTTTTCAGCCCACTGTTTTAAGAACTTTTTAATCTACATAACTGCCAAATTTCATTAATGTATCTTTGTTCATGTCAGATTTATAGATTATCAAACCTTAAAATTATTATTTTTACTCATGTTGAAAGCCCTTTTATTCATTTACACTATATAAATAGTAATTTTAATGTTTGACATTCTATAAATCTAACATGAATAAAGGTATCATAATGAATTTTGGCAGTTATGTAGATTTAAAAGTTCTTAAAACAGTGGACTGAAAAACAATCCCATTTTTGATTAAGAAATACCCAAATTCCCGATCCCGGAAAATGGCTTTAAATTTGTTTTTTGTTCAAAAAAGTAAATACAATTTACCACTCGATATTGATCAGAATTTTCTAGAAAATAATGGACATATTAAAAATCATTACTGCTCTAATTGTATAAAAATCTGTGTGTTGAATTATTAGAATTTTTTACTCAAATTAATTTTTTTTTTGTTTGAAAAATTTGATTTGGAATAGGGCATATGGGAGTATAAATGTCAAACTGACTAAAAATTGCTTCTACAAGCATACTCATAATGTTTTCTTTCGAAAAATATAAACATTTTTATATATTTCTGGAGAATTTTTTTTTTTTATCAGCGTAAGAACAAATGAGTATTAGTATTACCTTTATATGCATATACATTCGCCTCGTATATGCCACTATACCTTTAAAAAAATGTATAGGCATGTAATAATACCTATGATCATTTTGTGAATAGGTTTCTACATTATCAACTCTACAACAGGTTCAACTGGAACCAGTTGCACTAGAATACTTTTTAAATTAAAAAAATAAATAAGTGCAAATTTTTAAATGTTTATTTTCTTTTTTATTTAAATAACAATAACGACAAAAAACATATTTTTTGCTTAAATAACAATAAAAATTAATTATATCTACGGTTGGAAAACTGCTTCCAAATATTCCATATTTGGTTTTGTATTACCTCTGTCCTGTAGCAGCCCTTTTGCTTCTTGATCTAAGTCCCGATGTTCTACATTCCATTGACTTCGAATGCTAGAGATGAGCGGATCTGTCGTAGCCAACAGTATATTAAACAGATCTATTGTGCTCCCAATAAAATTTATAATCTTTATTCCTTGTGACGAACAATTTGATTTTGGCGTTTTTTTTATTCAAAAAAAAACTTAAATATACCCAACTCTGAGTGTCAGCACTATTTAATGAAAAAAATACAACACTGCAATATACAAAAAAATACCACTCTGTCAAGGCGAATTGACTACAATAGCAAAGTTTTGTAGACATGGCGTGGGGATACACAATTCTTATAAGAAAAGTCATTCAACAAGTGGCGGTGTGAATGAAAAGTCTAAAGCTTCGTACAGACGATGGTCAGATCTTACAATATTGGTAAGCAGCGTTGCTTAAATTGCATTAAAATTGGCTAAAATGTCTTACAACTGTGTGAACATTGTAAGCTCATTTGTATTTGCAGATGTGCAAAATTAATACATCTGACAATGGACCATTGTCAGAAAAATTTTGCTGTTGGCAACGCCTGCTTACAATATTGTAAGATCTGACCATCGTCTGTACGAAGCTTAAGTTTGCTGTGGGAGAGAGTTGTTACTTATTACGACATAATTTTTCAGAAGGAAATTCCTAATAAGTATCCAGAATATAGGAAATGCAACAGCTAACACCTAGCTAATTACATCACCAAAATAATTTTCATTTGATATACTCGGAACTAAAAACAAAAGTAAAGTTACAAAGAAATAAAGAAAAGAACAACAACTAAAAAAAAAAAATTCTGAAAAATTTTGGTCAAAATGCTGTGGTGCTGTTTTGATCAGATGGCCGGGAGATTTTAAACAGGTAAGGATACCAAAATTGTGAAAAAAAAGAAAAAAAAAAATCCGTTTAAAGTAATTAAATGCAGTTTTTAAACAGAACAAGGAGTATCTGCGTCGGTAACGTGGCACGTGGCCCGTACAAACGTACGGATTTACATTGACGGGAGGATATTAATGTCCTCGCTATAAAGGTTTATCGCACCCCACAAAAAGGAAACACCACGTGTGGCATCACAGTGTGGCTCTGTAACTGTTAACACCAATTCTACCGTCAAGCAGAAACCTCGTATCACGCAACGTTACAACGTGTTGCCAACACAAAAACAACCTTACGTCAAAAGACACGTTTTCACTCCCCGGATCAACAGGTAAACTTGTATTCTAGCCACGACACATTCGCCCTTGGGGAGCCTAACCCGGCTCATGGTACAATCAACCTTTTTTTTCGAAAATTCATATTGTAAATGCTAGTGGGATTGGACATATCTTAACCTATTCCTAAAAATTCGTAGTAAGATTTTAAACATACCTATAATTACCATTAGCTTATCTAAATCTAGTACTACTTACTCTAAATAAGTTTAGTCATTATCCATAATTATAATCTTACCATTATTTACTACCAGAACCATATCCTTGGCGTAGTGTCGGTTTTGTAATCTGACTTAATCCTCAAATGCCTATAGGGCTACAGACATCACAAGTAACACCTATGGTTATTTTTTTTTTATTCCATAATCTTACCCATAACTGTTTTAAAGAAAAGAAAATAAGATAAAAGAAAAAAAAAAAATTTTTTCTTGATATTACTTTTTTTTAAGGGAAACTAATTTTTTCTTATTGAAATTACAGTTAGCAACTAGCCATGAACTAGAATCAACTCATACGGAATTAAAAATGTGATTAAAATTTAATTTAAAGCCTGATGGTGAGCTTGAATCTTGTTATGTAGGCTAAGTTAAAGTTTAAATTCGTAGATTTGAAATTGAATTAAATTATTAGGATTTTATGTAAATGCTTAAGGTGAGGTTAAATACTTAAACCAGGGTTGATGGTGATAACCTAATCCGAATTTGAATTCAATTATATAAATGATTTTTGAACCCTTTCAACTAAAATATAGCTGTAAGCAAATCGAATTGGAAAATAAAACAAGAAAAAAATAAAAGCAAAAAAAAAAAAAAAAAATTGCAATACATAAATTAAATTTTAATTCGAGTCATAATCCGAAGTCCAAATTAAGTATTAGAATTGAAAACCTTTAAATATCTACTATAAATTCTAATAATAAATTTAATAAATTATTAATTTAAATGATTCATTTGAAATTAGTGACTTGTTCTAGATTAACCTACTAAAATTGAATTCGACCATTTATTTAGAATAAAACTTTAACAGTTGGGGAAAATTTAGGTAGTTAAACTAAAGGTAATCACTTGGACAATATCCAATTACTTACCCTTACCTATAGGGTAGGGGGACCTTAATAAATAATCTAATCAATAAATGATCGGATAAGCATTTTTTTTAATAAACAAATATGTATCTTAATCAATAAATGATTAAATGGGCATGTTAAAACCCCATTACCTAAACGAATATTTGATCAATTAATTATTAAATACACAATTCTATATACAAATATCTAAATAAATAACTTTACCGATAAGAATACTAAATACATAGCCATTACTAACCTAATAAATAGTCAGGACTAGCTAAATTATAGTCATTTTTAACCACCAAAGTAGTCATTGCTAATTTAATAAGTAGTCTTTGTTAACCTAAAAAAGTAGTCATTGTTAACGTAAAAAGTAGTCACTGTTAACCTAATAAGAAGTCATTGCTAACCTAATAAGTTGTTATCACTGACCGAATGAATGGTCATCGGTGTACTAATTAATGACTTAAACTAATTGAATTGACAGGTGATAACTAGGTCAGAGGGTTGGATCATGAATCTGTACCCATGTTCTGTAACTTTAGTGAGAACTTTTTGCATCGAAAAGATGGGAAACAAAATATTCCATCGTTTCTCGAAAAGTGAGAGAAATGTGTGTCCGTAACTCATGTCGAAAACTATCAAAAGAGATTACGTCGTTACGTTATAAATGTCATAATATTGTACTCGAAGCCGATGTGACATTGCAGACGTTCAGAACGCCAGTAACCCATATCGTTGACGGCGACCAAAATTTACTTAGTGCTGGTTCACACAGGTCAAGTTTGACTCTTCAAGTCTCGAGCTTTTAAGAGAGAGGGGTAAAGAGAATGGAAAGGGGTACATACTTGACCGTACCAGTCAGTTTTGTATTTTTCTTTTCTTTTTTCATCCGTAATATAATAAAAAGCTACAAAGTTGAAGGAAAAGAAAACAAAAATTAATTTTGTTCATGAACGTGAACGCAAGTTCAAAAGAAAATTTAAATAAAACTGTTCAAGTAAACTTGACCTGTGTGAACCAGCACTTAAATTGAAAATTTTTCAACAACGGCGGCGAAAACACAACCGTCGGCTATGCCAAATTGTGTAAAGAGCGACTTTAATGTTTGTTGTTTGCAAACGAGCTTTGAAGACATTCGTATATTTTATGAAAATGTTAAAAGCAAAACAACAAAACATTGAAAAATGTGCCAAGAATAAAATATTATTATTATTATTATTTGCATTTTTAATTGTTTTTTAGTGTTAAAATTTTTTCTCGCCCCATTTTTATTCGTGAGTTTATTTGACAGTTCAAAGCGGGAACTTTTCTCACCAAAATGTTACAGACACACTTTTTCTGTAAATTGGCGAGTAATTTCCTTACGTGACAGCTTGCACTCGCCAAAAAAAGTTACAGACAAAGTTAAGTAAAAAAAACAGCTGTTTGTTTCAATTTATGGCATTTTTGTTTCATTTCACACATTTCAATCGAAAACTTTCTCGACGCGAGAGTTACAGAACATGGGCACTGAACTGACAAGATAGGTTTAAATAAGAATATTGACTCTGAACTTTGAACTTTGATTTTAAAATCGGAACTTGATTTTAGGCATCAAAAACTAATTCGAGAGCTTGAAACTTAATTAAAATACGTGAATTAGATTTTAATCGTCTGAACGAAATTCTAATTTTGGGATAAATCAAAGTTGGATTTTGTTACTTAAGCTAAGTTTAAGGTTGGTCACTGGCATTTGAATTTTAAAACTCGAATCGGGTTAAGATTTAAATTTTTAGGCTAAATTTGAAATCGGAATATAGGACCGAAACGTAAATTTTAAATCCCTGAAGTTTAACTAAATCTAAAAACCTTGACTGGAATTAAAGTCGAATACTTGGACTTAATTTGTATATACGATGGTTGAATCGGATTTTGACCTGTAAATCAAATTTGAACTAGCAATTTTAATTGGTACGTAAAAGTTTAAATCTGGAACTAGTTCTTAAAATAAATTAAATATTTTAACGAAATGTTAACGCAATGCTTAATTTGAATTTAAGTATAATTGAACCAATTAAATTTGAATTCGAAGTTCCAAATATAAATTAAATATAGAATAATTTATAATTCGAATTTATTATTGAACTTAATGAAATGCAAAGGTTTAAATTAAGTTTAAATATTTGGGCTAAATTTGAGTATTCAAACTTACATTTAAATATTTGAACTAACTTTTGGGAATATTTGAAATAAAGTTGAGTATTCAAACTTCATTTAAATATTTGAGCTAAAATTTAGATGTTTGTACTGAATATTGGATTTTTGAACGTAAACTTGAATGTTTAAACTCAATTTAAACTAAACAAAAGGACTAAAATTTGAACTTAACTTCTTGCTGCAAATTTTAAATTCTATAATTAAATACCAAGTGCGTGTGAAGTCGTATTAATATCCATAACATTATTGAACTTTTAAGTGAATTTAAAGGAAACAATTTGTTCAATCAAACCAGAACCTGGGCAATGTTGCCAGATAACTTTTTCTTAAAATCTTTTGATAATTGTTTTTTTTTAAATTACCATTTCTCATAAGTACTTTGCTTATTATATTTATATAAATTAATAACAATAAACCCCCAAAAGCTTGATTTTCCAAATTGGAAAAAAAAATAGATCAATGTACAGAATTTAAATAATAATAAATTGAATAAGAATAAACAAACCATTCCAAAAAAAGAAAATTGATTTTTTTATATACAGTTAATTGCAAAAATAAAACAAGCGTCCATTTTGATACCGTCAAGATTTTTTTTTTATTTTTGATATTATTGGAAAATTTATTGCACCATAATCGGATAACGAATCTGAAAAGTCAAGCATTTGGGGTTTTAGGCAAATAAAAAATTTGTATTGATGAATATATTTCCTTTATATTTATAACTAATTATATTTACATTGTAACAATTGTTAAACTTAAGTAGACTAGTTAAGTAAATAAACATTTATTGTAAATTTTTTTTGAAATTGTAGAAAACATATGAAAATGTTTTGAATTAATCAAAATAGTTGGAAGGTAACACGCGTATAGCGAAAAGGTGAGTAACGATTTGGGGCATTACTCCCAAATATTTTTTTTCAGGCATTGAGTAGTGCCACGGATGACAGCATGAACATCTAGTCCTGAAGACTCGGGTTCAGTCATGTCATGAACAGCGAAAAGTTTTCTCATCGTCAATCAACGGTCGTTTTTGTTTAATGTTTTCTGTTTTATATTGCTTCGGTTTTCATCTACAGATTTCTTTTTCTCTTTGGCGCGAATTAAATAGTGTATGTGTGAGCAGATGGACACGAACCCCCCATTTCCGGCGAGCTTCAGCCCAAACACCAGCGTGCCACTGTCCATTGCGAAGCGAAAGTGAGTTTTTGATTTACGTCAAAAATTTCTCACAAACATTTTTTTCACTCGCGTACGCATCACAGAAAATGGCGCCCAACGTGGGGCTCGAAAGTTAGTTAACCCGTTGGGTTAAAGAAATTTAGCCTGAAGGTTTTTTAATTCATCTTTGCTGGCTTCCACACCTTTGAACATTTCAGGATAAAATGTTCAAACCAATTACTTTTTTTTTAATATTTTTTGACGATTGTCCCGGAAGGTGTTAAATACACCATTCCTGCGTTGCGACGGCATCGTATGGAGAAGTTAGGTATTGGGATCTCGGTCATCTGACCTTATTGAGGACAACCTATGTTCTGGAAGGTGTCAAGCAAACACCAAGCCTGAGTAGCAATGGCTTCCGACATAAGAGACGAGACTGAGGGAGTCGATTGGATTGAATCAACTCGAGTCCATAATGAAAAACTTGTTACGGCGGCTATATAGCTAGGTGATCGTATGTTTTCATTATTGGATGAGAGGAGAGGAAAATCCAGGGGATTCGCTCTATGTCGTTTTGTCTTGTGTTTTCGTTTTCAGTTGATTGATGATAGCAACTTGTTGGTTACAACACTTTACGCACTATACGTGAACAATTTTTTTTTTGGCATGATTGATTTTTATACATTTGAACATCGTATGAGTTTTTGAGTTCTCAATTCTGAGGACAAAATATTCGATAAACTTAAACTCGAGTGAAAATATCATACACATTTCGCCACTATACGTCTGTTACCAAAATTTCAACCAGAACTTATTTGAAAACTAATTAACCTTAATTATTTGTAGTTGATAATATAGTAGATTAACAATATTTTTGGTCATATTTGAATTCTTATACTAGACTTATATTCTACTAACATTACTTAAACTTATTTGCATCTAGAAAGTAGTTTTTTAATTAATCTTATACAGTATTATATACATAAAAACATACTCTTTTCTTTAATATTATTACAATTTAAATAAATTTATTTATAAATACATTTATCTTGATAACTATTACACTTACATTTTTGATTACTTCGAATTTGAAGATATAAGATTTCCTTAAAGCTTATTCTTTACTAAATATTTGGATTGTAAAGTTATATAATAATCATAATTTTGCATACATTTGAATTTTTTTTAATTACAATTGATTTTTCTTTTATAAATACATTTACGAGGATATCTTGGCTCTTACAGTTTCGATACATATTAATAATCAGCGCTTATCATTATAAATTTTTTTATATTGATTTGTTTTTTTTTTTTACATCGCCAATATACATATTTAAATTTAGAAGAATTCTTTTATGAATTCCTTCGATAAGATTTCTTTTATCTTTTTTGGTTTCTCGGTATTTTTTTATATATACTTATATAAATATACTTTTATAACAACAATACTGCAACTTTAACTTGTTTCAGTAGTATTTACTATATAAATACATACATTGTCCTAAATTTACTTTTTTTTGAAGATTCCAATCTTTTAAGCTGTTTACGAGCTGGTTTAACTGGTTAACAATATTTTTCTTTGATGTTAGCTTGTAAGGTTGCATAATAATTACAATCTCACTTACACTCGGATTTTTCTCTAACGACAATTGATGCTTTGTAGACGAATAAATTTGTGAAGATCGCGTGTCACTTATATCTTGATTATTACTTTTTTTTATGGAATTACATTTTCTTGGGATCTTAATAATAAATTATAATTTAAGGGAATAATATTTTCTTAAATTTTAATTGCTTCGGGATATTGGGAAAGGAAGATTACGTGCTAATTCCTTGAACGTTTACATTTGAATATTTGTTATTGAATTTTTTATAATTGAAGTCCGTTGGTTTATTGACTTAAGGGTATAAGTGTATCCACGGGTAATTCGTTTAGTAGATTTTTGCCTTCGTTGCTATATTGCTGTAGTTTAAAGTTTTTCTTGGGAACTTCGAACGGTTTTGGCTAAGGATGAGTACTAGGCAACTCCGATCATCTAGTAGAAACCGAGCAGGCCATAGCGACGACATTCCAACCACGACGGCGGCAACAGTTAACAACCCAAACGCAGCACCTATTGTTTCTACAAACGCGGTAACTCCTTTATTGTAAATTAGTTTCCCACCCTGATTTGGAATACAAACCCATTCTTCACCTGATAGTTTTAGTACAATTCGTACACCGACCTACAGCAGCAGAACTGCCAGGGAAATAAGTGGACAGACAGGTAACCTGGGTACTCGTGACTTGGCTTTAGGAAACATGAATAGGAATAATATACCCCCTGTTGGCGAGGAAGTTGACCCTGAAATGATTATTAATGAGGAGGGCTTGACGCTGAGGGACTATGTCAGTGCTTCGGTGGGAGCTGCACAGGCTGCAATTATGAGTGAGGTTTAAAATATGCAACTCATGCTACCACAACTGATTAGGGAGTCCTTGCGTTCCGAACGTGGAATCTCTTCGGAGAACCAGACTTTTCGTAACCATGGACCCCATGACCAACAGCGAGCGTATCAAACCCCTTTTAATAACAATCATAACAGACCACCGCCAGCACAACATTTTGCACATAATGACCCAACTTTGTCCAACCGGTATACAATAATATTCCTCAAAATTTTGACGAACAATACACAGGTTTTGGAAACTCACCTTCGTTCCATGGTTTTAAACCAATAACTCCTAACCAATTGGAAAAATGGGGGATAAGGTACGATGGTACAAATAAGTCGTTAACGGTTGAGGATTTTGTATTTCGAGTAGAGGCATTGAAGCACGATTATAACTGTTCATGGGAAGTTTTAATGAAAGGTTTTCATCACTTAGTCACGGGGGAGGCAAGCAACTGGTTCTGGTCCTTTAGAATGAAGCATCCGATATGCGACTGGCAGACTTTTAAAGACCATATTATAAAGAGATTCAGGAATTTCGAAAGTGACTTTGAAATTCAAAGAAGAATAATGGAGCGTAGGCAAGCACCAAATGAGTCTGCGGATGCGTTCATTACAGAAATCGTCAAGCTTAAAAACCAAATGAGGGTAAGCGTACTAGAGAGCGAACTGGTAAAAATTGTTAAAGACAACCTAAAAGATGGATTGGCTCAACAGGTTTTCCCCATTAGGATTGACAGTCTGGATCAGCTGCTGGAGGAGTGCAAAAGGGCTGAAAGCAATATTGCCAAGCGATCTTCGAACCGAATGCCTTTAGGTCATTCTAGACGCGTGTATGAGATGGACTTGTTTAACCCCGAGGAGATAGATAAACAGGCACAGCAGGTTGAGGCACTTAAAACGAAAAGCTTGCCAGCGAAAC
Organism: Pollenia angustigena; assembly: GCA_930367215.1. NCBI lineage: Eukaryota > Metazoa > Arthropoda > Insecta > Diptera > Polleniidae > Pollenia > Pollenia angustigena. The sequence goes on along the minus strand of OV884059.1, from coordinate 53,025,568 downwards.
AGCTCACGTGTTGGAGCTGCAAAGCACCTGGCCACTCTTTTATTGAATGTCCTGTGGTACGACGTAATGTATTCTGCTACAAATGTGGGTTCGAGGACGTAACTAGCCCAAATTGCCCCGGATGTGCGGGAAACAGCAAATTGAACATGCGGAAAACTGGGCCGACGTGTTCAAACCAAACCACCTCCCAGTAAAAGATAATTTTTTAAATTTCATGTTAGCTGAACAAGATCAACCCAACGCAATGCTCGACGCAAACCCAACCCCAGACAAAGTCAAACAACCGGATGAAGAAACTGAAGAAAAAAACTATTGTTTGAAACCAAATTATACCTTAAAACCACATGGTCTAAATCCAGGCCTATCGTATGAACAGCGTCTAGAAAACTACAACCGAATTCGTTCCGAAATTTTTACAGATTATGTACCCATAGTTAGCAATAGAAACCGAAAAACCAGAGAATGATACGCCTCAAGAAAAGAAGAGAGAAGGGAAATAGCATCCGCGGTAAAAGGTAGCGAAAATGACATTAGACCCTATATGACAGTCGAAATTAATTATACTCAATATCAAGGACTGTTAGATAGTGGAGCTTCTGTAAGTTGCCTCGGCCGAAATTGTATGGAAAACGTTAAGCAAATGGATGCGAAAATACTCGATTTTAAATCTTCTGTGCGTACAGCGGATGGGAAACAACATTTAATAATTGGCAAAATTTTCGTAAAAATTAAATATGGGAATAAAATTGTGGAAATTATGTTATATCAAGTACCAAACTTAAGACAAGAACTGATTTTAGGGTATGATTTTTGGAAAAAAGTAGGTCTAAAGGTTTCATTTGAAAATAGTATAGTCGATGAAATTTCTCTCAAAGATTCGGAAGAGTCCAAGATGCACTCATTAACGTCCCGTCAACGAAAAATTTTGGAAAATGTATAACAATCGTTTCGGTGTTACACACAGTTTGGCTTGGGAAGAACGCAAATCGAAAAACACACAATTGACACTGGAGATGCACCGGCCAAAAAGATGAGACACTACCCCGTAAGTCCAGCAGTGCAGAAACTAATCTACGCTGAACTTGACAGGATGATTCCACTGGAGCAGAGTGGAACAATCGTATGACCTTGGTCATTAAGCCCAACAAAAAACGGCTTTGCCTCGATGCCCGGGAGCTCAACAAGGTTACGAGGAAGGATGCGTACCCTCTGCCCAATATAGACGGTTTACTGGCGAGGTTAGGAGATACCCACTTTATCTCATCAATCGTCCTCAAGGACGCCTTCTGGCAAATTCCTCTGGATGGGGAAAGCAGACCAAAGACCGCGTTCACAGTTCCTGGCCGGCCTCAGTACCAATTCAAAATGATGCCTTTTGGACTGTGCCTCGATGCCCAGAGGCTTTGTCGATTGATGGATAGAGTTGTGCCATCTGAGTTAAAGGACAGAGTGTTTATCTACTTGGACGATTTGTTGGTAGTGTCATCAAAATTCGAGGATCATATGGACATGTTTCGTGTCGTGGGACAGAAGTTAACGAACGCTGGGCTAACAATCAACATGCAAAAATCAAAATTTTGTTACCGCGAGTTGAAATACTTGGATTATATAGTTGGCGGGGGAAAACTAAAACCGGATGAAGAAAAAGTTAAGGCTATTTTGGATATAGGTCCACCGAAGAACCAAAAAGACGTGCGAAGATTTTTAGGCACAGTAGGGTGGTATCGTCGTTTCATTAATGATTTTTCCACTCTTACAGCACCTTTAACGGATACCCTTAAAAAAGCTCCTAAATTTAATTTTACCCCTGAGGCTATGGAATCTTTTGAACAGCTCAAGCTTAGGTTAGTTACAAGCCCAGTTTTGTCCAGCCCGGACTTCGAAAGGCCATTCTTTGTCCAATGCGACGCGTCAAACGTAGGAATAGGAGCGGTTCTGTTTCAAAAGGACGATGAAGAGGGCGAACACCCTATCGAATACTTTTCGAAGAAACTGAACCAGGCCTAGAAGAACTATTCAACAACAGAGAAAGAGTGTCTCGCAGTCGTCTTGGCCATAGAAAAGTTTCGGCAGTATATAGAGTTGATGGACTTTACGGACATCACGGACCATTCCAGTCTGAAATGACTGATGCGTCAGCAAGATTTAAACGGGAGACTTGCTCGATGGAGTTTAAAGCTGCAAGGCTTTAAATTTAATATCGAGCACAGAAAAGGAACGAAAAACGTTGTCCCCGATATGCTTTCGCGTCAGGACATGGAGGAAGTGGTTTTAAATAGTGGCCCATTGATAGATTTTAACTCTGAAGCTTTCAAAGATAAAGATTATCTAGCCTTAATAGACACGGTAGAGCAAAATGGGGACCGATTGCCTGATTTAAAAGTGGAAGAAGGAATTGTATACAAGAAAGTCAAATTTAACCGAAACGACCTAGATAACGAAGCAGAATGCTGGAAAATATGGGTGCCGGGTGAATTAACACACAGTCTTATTTGTAAATCTCATATTGAAAACACCTCGCATGGAGGCATTGCGAAAACGTTGTATAATATACGCGAGTATTTTTATTGGCCTTCTATGGTGAAGCAGATTAGGGATTTTGTTAGAGAATGCGGTACGTGTAAAGAGATTAAACACCCAAAACAAACTTTACGACTACCTATGGGCTGTGAAGTCAGGACTCAAAGGCCGTTTCAGAAAATATACATAGACTTCTTAGGGCCCTATACCCGAACAAAGTCCGGCAACACCTTTATTTTTATCGTATTAGACCACAAAACCAAATTTGTTTTATTAAAAGCGTTGTCCAAAGCTACCACCAAAGCAGTGATTAAATTTTTACGGGATGAGGTGTTTTATAAATTCGGAGTACCGGAAATGTTACACTCGGATAATGGTAAACAATTTACCTCTGAAGCATTCAAGGATTTTTTTTACAAATATTCGGTGTAAAACATATCCGGACTCCTATATACTCACCGCCATCGAAAGCTAGTGAGAGGGTGAATCAGACCATACTTAGCTCGATTAGGGGTTTCTTGGACCAAGATCAAGCTAAATGGGACGAAAACTTGGCTAAAATTGAATGTTCCCTAAGATCGACTATTCACTCTTCCACCGGTGTTACCCCCTATTTTTCGTTAACCGGCTACAATATGATTACGCACGCCGACGCCTATGTAATTCTGAGAAAACTAAAATCTACTGAAGAGGGAGAAATGTTAATACTACCAAAATCCTCACAAATGCAACTTATACATCAGAGAGTGAGTGAGAAGCTGCATGACGCCTATTTAAGAAACGCAAAATCGTACAACCTTAAGAGTAGAAGCATAAAGTATACCCCTGGTCAGGAGGTTTATAGGAAGAATTTTATCCAGAGCAAATTTGAGAAGGGGATAAATGCTAAGCTTTGTAGACCCTGGCTGAGGTGTAGAATTAGAAGGGCAATAGGTAATGGTCAGTATGAGGTTGAGAATCTCAAGGGACAGGTAATAGGGGTAATTCACGCGCAGCACTTGAAACAATAGAATGTTTAGGAGTCGTAAGGTACAGTTTATCATTGTGGATTGGATTTTAAAAGGGAACGATTTGACAGGAATGAATGCGTTATTGCTGATGTAATTTTATTTTACACCTGTAAAAAAATGGGTGGAATATTGTTAGTTTGGAAAGGATTTTTGTCGACTTACAGGATAATTCACGTTTGACTTCGGTTTATTGATTTGTTATCATCGAATAATTTACTTAAGGTACGTTCAGACTGATGAAATGTTTGACAGCAAAAATCATATATTTCACTAACGTAGTCTGAACACAAAATGTTTTTGAATGTCAAATAAAATAACAGCTGAATTTGAGCAAATAAAAGTATTTGCCAGTAAACAAATATTTGTCCAATGTGAACATAGTGTGAACAAAAAAATTAAATATTTTGGTAGTTTTGAGCAAACATTTATTTGATGTTACAAAAAAAATTGTAAGAGAAAACAACGACAAATAATTTTAGCCATGTTACCTGTAGAGGCAATTTTTTCTTGTAAATTTTCGGACTCTTTACAGTTTTAAAGATTTTGTATAATTATTGGGCTTTGCTATTATACCGCTATTAGCAATTTTTGCAAATTTCCGCTAATTTGGCAATTTTTACAGAATTTTTGGCCATTCCTTATACTTTTAGGGACTTTTAGTAAATTTTATGGCTTGTTTGAAATTTTAAAAAAATTTTCGCCCATTTTGCAAAAAATTGTTTTACAATTTGTTTTTTTTTAACGATTTCAAATCAACTGTAGCTTGCAATTCTTCGCGAATTTTATCCATGCTAGCGAATAAGCGATTTTTCCCTGTGAATCTTTACAGCTCTAACGATTTTGAATAAGTATTAGACTTGGCTATAATACCGCTATTAGCAAATTTGGTAATTTTTACTATTTGTGAAATATATTTTAATTTTTTAACACTTTCATTAAATAATTGTTTGATGCAAATATTGGTCTAAGTCTGAACGCATGGCAAACATGATTTCATTTATTTTTTTTTTTGCACTATTTGCCAAATGTTTAAACAAACAAAAATTGTCAAATGTTTGAGCTTAGCGTGAACATTAAACAAAATATCTTTTTTGTTTCACACAGTTTGAAGCAAATATCAGAAAAAATATTTTTGTCAAATAATTCATTAGTCTGAACGCACCTTTAGACTGCGCTTACGTTTTGCAATTAATGCCGAGTTTTTTTTTTCTCAATTACCTTCCAAAGTTGTTTTATTTGAAAGTTTTTAATGTAAACAGAATAAATATTTTGTAAACCACGCATTTCTCTTATTAATAAGCGATGAAAATGTTTTTTTAACCAAAAAGGGTGGATGTGGGGTATCTGTCGATTACGCATGACCCTGGGGAATGAATAAAATACCACTTACCTCGACTGATACGGGATCGGGAGACGTTGATGCTGAACCTGTTTTTTTGCTTCTGGCTGGTTTACCCACCACGATTGTCGGGTGTTGGCTTCTGGAGGCACGTTTGATTCCTTCGTCTTCGCATCTTAACGGGAACAGTATGGTGATCTTGTTTTTTTTTGCAAACTTAAGGGAAATCAAGGAAAGGAAAATAGGGGACAGCAGGTGGTTAGTTTCGCACCGAACGAGAACACTCAACTTTTGACTTGACGATAATATTGAATGTTTTTTTGGCATTGACAAAGAAAGAATCATCTGCACTATGGAAGAGTGGGATATCACACTTAACAAGGTTTTTTTTGTTGGTGGTCCGATAGCCGATTCATGATGTTAACTGGCTGAAGATAGAAACGGAAAATAAATTATAGGGGATGGAGTATGCTAAGGAAGCCGAGTTTAAAATTGTAAGACGTTGCTACACACCGGCCGAGAAATGGTAGGGGAGTTGCCAGATCCAATGATTTCCCAACTCTTTTCACTCCACAGGCTAGGAGAAAAGAGCTGGCTTTGTGACGAACACTTTGATTTTGGCGTTTTTTTTTTATTAAAAAAAAAAACTTAAATATACCCAACTCTGAGTGTCAGCACTATTTAATGAAAAAAATACAACACTGCAATATACAAAAAAATACCACTCTGTCAAGGCGAATTGACTACAATAGCAAAGTTTTGTAGACATGGCGTGGGGATACACAATTCTTATAAGAAAAGTCATTCAACAAGTGGCGGTGTGAATGAAAAGCGACATAATTTTTCAGAAGGAAATTCCGAATAAGTATCCAGAATATAGGAAATGCAACATCTAACACCTAGTTAATTACATCACCAAAATAATTTTCATTTGATATACTCGGAACTAAAAACAAAAGTAAAGTTACAAAGAAATAAGGAAAAGAACAACAACTAAAAAAAAAATTCTGAAAAATTTTGGTCAAAATGCTGTGGTGCTGTTTTGATCAGATGGCCGGGAGATTTTAAACAGGTAAGGATACCAAAATTGTGAAAAAAAAGAAAAAAAATCCGTTTAAAGTAATTAAATGCAGTTTTTAAACAGAACAAGGAGTATCTGCGTCGGTAACGTGGCACGTGGCCCGTACAAACGTACGGATTTACATTGACGGGAGGATATTAATGTCCTCGCTATAAAGGTTTGTCGCACCCCACAAAAAGGAAACACCACGTGTGGCATAACAATGTGGCTCTGTAACTGTTAACACCAATTCTACCGTCAAGCAGAAACCTCGTATCACGCAACGTTACAACGTGTTGCCAACACAAAAACACCCTTACGTCAAAAGACACGTTTTCTGGTACAGCAACGATAATCAACGCCCCGGATCAACAGGTAAACTTGTATTCTAGCCACGACACATTCGCCCTTGGGGAGCCTAACCCGGCTCATGGTAAGATCAACCTTTTTTTTCGAAAATTAATATTGTAAATGCTAGTGAGATTGGACATATCTTAACCTATTCCTAAAAATTCGTAGTAAGATTTTAAACATACCTATAATTACCATTAGCTTATCTAAATCTAGTACTACTTACTCTAAATAAGTTTAGTCATTATCCATAATTATAATCTTACCATTATTTACTACCAGAACCATATCCTTGGCCTAGTGTCGGTTTTGTAATCTGACTTAATCCTCAAATGCCTATAGGGCTACAGACGTCGCAAGTAACACCTATGGTTATATAAATTGACCATTATTCGACCTTTACAAAATTTTATTAGTATTATTATTTAATTAAGCTTGAGGTCTCTTTTTTTTTTTTTTTTTTTTTTTTTTTTTTTTTTTTTTTTTTTTATAAAAAACAAATTATTTTTATTTAATCCAATATTTCGGCACTCCGTTGTGTGCCTTCTTCAGGGTTTTTTTCTTGAATGTTTGACAAAGAATTAAAAAATTTTTAACAAATTTAACAAATTAAACAAATTTAACAAAAATTCTGATAACAATTTTCATTTAAATACAAAAAAAAAAGGTTTCCCAATTCAAATACAAAAAAGGTTTTCCAATTCAAACCTAATCTATTACAGTTTATATAAATTTTTAACTTCCGTTTCTATTTTTATAAATTAAATGTCTATAATTTTGTGCTAAACTTTCAGTATCTGACTTAAAATTAATTCTCGATATTGTCGGTACATTTATAATTTGCAACATTTCTAACATAAATCTACGTTTATAATTATTTTCCGTATTTAAAACTGTTGTATTTTCAAAATCTGGATAATGGTTTAGATTAGCACAATGAGTTGATAAAGCTGTTTTTTGTGATGAAATATTTCTATATTTCTGATCTGACTTATGTCCTGCTAACCTAATTTTCAGTTTATTTTTTGTTGTACCAACATACACTTTACTACATTGTCCATTAACATTTCCCCCACAAGGTATTTTATATACTACATTCGACATTTCAAACTTGTTCATTTTGTCTTTCATTTTAGTAAATAATCTACCTATTGTATTATAAGATTTATGCGCAATTTTATACTTCTCCGTATCATAAATATTAGATTTTTTTTTATTCCATAATCTTACCCATAACTGTTTTAAACACTAAGTTAAGAGAAAAGAAAATAAGATAAAAGAAAAAAAAAAACAATTTTTCTTGATATTATTTTTTTTTAAGGGAAACAAATTTTTTTTTATTGAAATTACAGTTAGCAACTAGCCATGAACTAGAATCAACTCATACGGAATTAAAACTGTGATTAAAATTTAATTTAAAGCCTGATGGTGAGCTTGAATCTTGTTATGTAGGCTAAGTTAAAGTTTAAATTCGTAGATTTGAAATTGAATTGAATTATTCGGATTTTATGTAAGATTTTATGGTAAGATCAACCTTTTTTTTCGAAAATTAATATTGTAAATGCTAGTGAGATTGGACATATCTTAACCTATTCCTAAAAATTCGTAGTAAGATTTTAAACATACCTATAATTACCATTAGCTTATCTAAATCTAGTACTACTTACTCTAAATAAGTTTAGTCATTATCCATAATTATAATCTTACCATTATTTACTACCAGAACCATATCCTTGGCCTAGTGTCGGTTTTGTAATCTGACTTAATCCTCAAATGCCTATAGGGCTACAGACGTCGCAAGTAACACCTATGGTTATTTTTTTTTATTCCATAATCTTACCCATAACTGTTTTAAACACTAAGTTAAGAGAAAAGAAAATAAGATAAAAGAAAAAAAAAAACAATTTTTCTTGATATTATTTTTTTTTAAGGGAAACAAATTTTTTCTTATTGAAATTACAGTTAGCAACTAGCCATGAACTAGAATCAACTCATACGGAATTAAAACTGTGATTAAAATTTAATTTAAAGCATGATGGTGAGCTTGAATCTTGTTATGTAGGCTAAGTTAAAGTTTAAATTCGTAGATTTGAAATTGAATTGAATTATTCGGATTTTATGTAAATGCTTAAGCTGAGGTAAAATACTTAAACCAGGGTTGATGGTGATAACCTAATCCGAATTTGAATTCAATTATATAAATGATTTTTGAACCCTTTCAACTAAAATATAGCTGTAAGCAAATCGAATTGGAAAATAAAACAAGAAAAAAATAAAAGCAAAAAAAATAAAAAATTGCAATACATAAATAAAATTTTTATTCGAGTCATAATCCGAAGTCCAAATTAAGTATTAGAATTGAAAACCTTTAAATATCTACTATAAATTCTAATAATAAATTGAATAAATTATTAATTTAAATGATGTTATGAGTCCCTAAGGTCACTTTGGTTGTGATGCCAGCCAGCTCAACGCGCCTCACCAGGGAAGGTTCCAACCCACAACCACAGCACCGAGACAATAACAATAAAATACAAAAAAAAACAAAAGACGGCAAACAAAAATATATGTATGTATGTATATCGACGAACAACATCAAATTTAAACCGGAAATTGGGAAACACTTATGAGGAAGGACGAGGTGACGTTGTCCTCCACTTGCCCTCCCAACCTAGGACACATTTTTGCTCCCGATAAGTATATTTGTGTCCCCCGTACACACTCTCATTTACCCACACTTACCTCACACTTTTATCAAATCCAAAACGAAAGACTTAACGCACAAACATAATTCTGTTTAAGACTAAAAAAAATATTCACATAATTTATTTAAAAGCAAAACAAAAATGATTTAATCTCAAACAAATGTTGTCTTAAACACTAACACCCTTTGCCTCCTCTTCCAAAAACTTTAAATAAAATTAACAAAAAAAAAATGTATATAGCAAAAAAAAACTCTTGACTACAACCTACAAATAGCTTAACATTACATTCATCACTATTACCAACACTAATCTATTACAAGACCTATTTGGCTAGATTGTTTTGCCCAAATTTATATCTAAGCGCAATTAATTATATAAAAAAAAATGCCTTTACAATAACTATTTTCTATATCCTTCCGTACTATGAATCTGTGAGGTTCACTATTTAATTAAATTTCATATTTTCTTTTTAAAGGTTACTCTAGCCTACCTAAAGGAGCTCACTTAGGCGGTCGTTTTCCCCTTATTCAATTCAAGGACGCACAAAACTACTGAAGACTAATTTGCACTTCACAAATTCCCTGCCTGAAGGCTACAGAAACAGCTAAGGCTACGTATATTATTGAATATCACGTTTTAAATAAAATCAAAATTATATATATATTTAGGCCTAAACAAACCAACCTCACACATCTGATATTACCACAAATATAACCTAGATACACTAATTCTAACTTATGACTATATATTTTGTTTTTGTTTATATTTTTCTTATTAAATTCAATCCCCGTTTTTCTTCTTCTCTTGCATTAAAGCAAATGGCCGCTCTTATTAATATTGGCCCTTATATATATTTCTCCGCTGTCACAACTACAGATTACCTTTTTTTTTTAAATCCGGTTCGTTTACCTTATTACCACTTCCTTACCAACACAGGTCGTCAACAGCGCTTCCGGCTATAGCCCTGTACCCAGAGCCGGCCACCGCTAGTTTTCTTTTTTTCAATCAAAGTGTACCTATTAAAATAAATTTGCCTTTCATTTCTTCCTTTCATCAAGCCCCTATTTTGTGCTTACCTATTATATAGGATTTTATTCCGCCTGTCCTTGTTTCACAATAAAACTATTCCAATCTTCCTTGGATGCTTAACTTATTATTGTTCCTATCACCGTTTAATAGAACTTTTGTTTAGCTTTTTTCTGACACTTTCTTTCACTTAATAATATTCAAATTTCACGCAAGACGTTATATTTGCCTTAATTTGCCTCCGATTTGTTCAACTGTCTGTATAACAATGGCGATATTTCTCTATCATATAATTTAATCTGTCTTTGCCCCAAAATGATCACCATTTTTGATGCTAAATTTCCAATCGGTTTTTAAATCACCATTAAATTTTCCATTTGTCATAGTTTTTCCTAACAGAAAGATCCCATACCCAAATTGTGCTATTATTTCGATCATTTCATGAATGAAAATCTTGTTGAAATACAACCCTGATTTTCATTCACAATAACCCGTTTCCCGACTGGCAATACCATAAAATTTTCATTTGCACTATTTAATACAACTATGACCTACGCACATTTATTCTAACTAAACCATTAGATTGAACAACAACAGATAAAATAAATACCAAAAAAACAAAAAAAAAACCAATAAATTAAAAGAGAAAATCCCTCAAGCGAAGCATATTCGAACTACACATCACTTTATCCACACGAAAGGACCCATTCACCGAGCCAATCAACTCCACCAAGACGGGAAAAACCTCACCTCACACACACAACGAATTAATCACCGACCACACACAACTACCAAAACATTTCCTTATTCATCATCCTCCCCCCCAAAGGAAACTCATAATTATACGTCCACGATGGAACTGTGGGTACGTAGAGTGCGTTTTTCCGACACGCCCAATTTGTGTCTTGTTTGTAATGCAGGCCACGATAACCCGACATATTTTTTATGGAAAACCACACCAAGCAACACGTCGAAGGAACGGCCTCAAATCATTTACTCTGTAAATCCCCTTCCATACAAAACCAACCAACTGTTCTGCAATATTTTGTGGTGTAATAATAAAAAAAATCACACACAGAAATCAAGAATTGTATTTTCTTTTTATTTTCGTCACAAATCTGCCGCAACAAAACACCCGGGTGACTAAGTGAACGCCAGTAGGACGGGTGTGCATGCAGATTGGCTAATAGGGACAGTTATGGTAAGAAAGGAAAAAGAAAAATATGCACACGTGGGGAACTCCCACGCCCTGAAGAGTCTTAAGCCGGGCAATACGAGGTCAGTTTCATCAGTAGCCACTATCCTCTATAACTTACTGCCTATCTATTTCAGGTTATCTTTCCATGCCCCCTTATTGAGACTAAATTGTATTATACGTTGACCTATAATTTAGATAGATTGCGTAGTACCACACTGCGGGTCAATCTGCCGTATGCACCTACTCTGCACCTTTACACTCAATCTATTGTGTATAATCACAAAAGGTAAACGGGACATGCACATACAGAAACTCTATTCCTATATTGCACTTAAGAACCTAACCTAGATTGCTACCCTATATTGCACTACCCAAAATATCACAGAAGAAATACATATCTGTAGCATTCTAACAAAACATCTTAAGTCGAGATAAGATGGCAAAAAACTTAAAAAAAAATAATTTTTATCAAATAAAAAAAAATAAACCGAAATTAAAGAAAAATTCCGTTTGCAATACAAAATTTTACAATCGTAAATAAAAAAATGTTTTCTTGAAGGAAAATTCGTCCAATTAACAGCATTTCTTTAAATTTGACCTAATATGTTTCGTCAAAAAGCCACAGATATGTATATTGCACTCATTATCAAATTTTAATATCCTTGGCATGAAATGTGCCAATAGGCCTGCCCTGCATGGATTCCAATTCATACATGTTGTTGCCTATTGGTTTTCCTATACGACTTTTAATGTATTTACGACAAAATTTAGAATTAATGTTATTTTTAAAGTCGGAAAGTGCAAAAATTTCTTCTATAGACTTCCTGTCCCGGACTAAACTTCACCACTCTGGCCCTTCTGTTGTATCTTTCCGCGCTTTTTATGTACGCATTATTAAGGTTCTGCTTTATTGTTTCCCTTACAGTCGTAAGTCTATCGTGATCTTCTAAACAGTTAATCGCATGATCAGACATCGATTTTAATTTCCTGGCCAATTTATAATCTGCCCCAATTAGGAATATGTGGTAACCAAAAAGAGCAAAGAAAGGAGAAAAGCCCGTGACAGAATGAACTGAATTGCGCAATGCACATTCTATCTCGGGAAGATATCGATCCCAGTCTCTATGGTCCGTCTCTAAGTATGCCCGAATGGCCGCTAGTACAGATTGGTTTACCCTTTCCGAAGCATTAGATTGTGGGGAGTAAAATGCGGTTTTTAAATGGGTGATCTTATAATTGTTAATCATTTCCCCAAATTGTTTTGATATAAACTGTTGACCATTGTCGCTGTGCAGAACCTCAGGTACCCCAAATTTCTGAAATACTTCTTGCACAAGAAATTGGACCACATTCTTCGCCGTAGCCTCCCTCATTGCCTTCAAAAAAACAAATTTCGTAAAGTGGTCCACTACAATAAATATGTATGCGTTACCCTTCTTGGATCGTGGATATTTTCCCAAAAAATCTACATACAATTTTTGAAACGGTCGGTCTGTCTGGACTGCACACCCTATCGTTGGCATAGTATGGTGGTTAACAGATTTGGTTTCTTTGCAAATTTGACATTGCCGGATATATTGCTGTACTTGAATCGCCATTCGTGGCCAATAGTAAAGCCTTCTGAGTCTCTCCAGCGTCTTTTTAACTCCTCCATGGGCGGCTGTGACGTCATTATGGGCCTTTTCAATTAAGATGTGTGTAATTTCTTGAGGAATCCGCAATTTCCAAACGACCGGATCGTCACCATCCACTTTTTCAAACCCTGTTTTTTTGTATATTTTTCCATTTCCTACACGTAGGTCAGGTAGTTTATCTCGGTTTTCTTCGATACTTTTCAGTAGTTGCACATAATCTTCATCCTCAAAGGCAGTGGTTTCAAAATCCAAAAATTCGTCATCGATTTGTATTTCTTCTACTGGCATTCGTGACAGCATGTCGGCCACAACATTTTCCGATCCTCGGCGATGTTCGATGTCAAAATCGTAGGCTTGCAGTTGAAGCGACCACCTTGCCAACCGCCCACTAAGGTCCTTAAGGGACATAAGCCATTTTAGGCTAGAGTGGTCGGTTATCACGGTAAATTTCATCATTTCAACATACGGCCTAAAACGTTTAACAGCTAGTACTGCCGCCAGGCATTCCTTTTCTGTTACCGAATAGTTCTTTTGGCAGTTATTTAATTTTTGAGAGTAAAATGCTATAGGGTTTTCCTCTAGTCCACCTTTTTGGAAAATAACTGCTCCAACTCCATACTCTGAAGCATGGCACTGAATAAAAAACGGTTTATTAAAGTCCGGGTGACGTAAAACTGGAGCCGTCGTTAGTGAAATTTTAAGTGTTTCGAATGCATCTAATGCCTGGGAGGTCATGTTGAACTTTTTCCCCTTTTTTAGGGTGTCGGTTATGGGTGCTGCTATACTGGTTCCTAAAAAGCTCCTTACTTCTCTTGGCGTTTTCGGTGGCGCAATCTTTTGTATGGCCTTAACTTTTTCTGGATCCGTTTTAAGCATACCCCCACCAATTACGAAACCTAAATAGCGCAACTCTTGAAAACAAAATAGGGATTTCTTTAACCCGATTGTTAAATTTGCCCTTTTCAGACATTCAGCAACTTCCCCCAGAATTTTCAAATGTGTAGAAAACTGTTCTGATATGATAAGGAGATCATCTAAATAAATAAAAACATTCTGCTTTAACCTCGCCGGTATAACCTTATCCATCAGGCGGCACAACCGCTGCGCCGCATTGCATAGACCAAACGGCATTACGCGGAATTGGTATAGCGGTCGACCTGGGACTGTGAAAGCTGTGTAAGCTTTTGCCTCCTCCTCCAGTTCAATTTGCCAAAAGGCATATATCAGGTCGACGCTGCTTATGTAATGCGTTTGATCTATACGATATGCATCCTTTATGGTCACTGCATTCAGTTTTCGAGCATCTAAGCAGAACCTATTTTTCTCCGGTTTTCTTACCACTGTGGTCCTGTTTGACCAGGGGCTATTGCTCTCCTCAATTACATTCAACTTTATCATGTTATCTAACTCGGCATAAACTTTAGTCTGAACTGCAGGAGAAATAGGGTAATGTTTATCTTTCACAGGATTAGTGCCTTCTATCCGTTTTATTTCATGCTTTTCTAAATCCGTACATCCTAAACCTATTTTCTCAAATGCGGGGAACTTTTCAACTGTTTCTTCCAGCTGTTTTTGCTGTTGTAGAGTCAATACATGCTTGTTTAATTTGTATGGCGAATCTTCGTTATTATTTTTGCAGACCATTTCCAAATTTATCTCTGCTGTTGAGACTATTTGTGGCGCTATATTGAATGCCTGCCAAAAATCTACCCCTAAGTACATTTTCTGTTCTATATCCGGACACAAGTAAAACATGATGTTTTGCCTCTTTCCATTATATTCTACCTCTAATTCGCTTTTTTCCTAAAATCCGGTGTTGTTGTCCACTAGCGGTCTTAACCCTACTAAAAATGCTCATTATTTTTGCCCCCAGATCTGATATAACTTCGCGACAGTTTTTCCCCAGCAGGCTGACGGACGCTTCCGAGTCTAAAAGCCCCGAAAACTGTCTACCCTGAATCATTACTTTAGCATAGGGTCTTAAATCTGTAACAGCACTACATCGGCTAACCGCGTCGACGAGAATTTTGCGCTTATGTTTCCTAGCAATAAAATCATTTCTAAGCCTTCGAATATATTCATATTTTGTTAATTCTGTTGCCTTTTTTGCCCTCCCGAGCTCTCCGTTGCCAAATATTTGGTTCCTAACACTTGCGTAGTTTTTCTCTCGCTCTTCTAGGGTTTTATAGTGGCGAGTTTTTGAAAAACTAGGAGTTTGTTTTACAGTTGTTTCGGGGCATGATCCTCCGAACGTGGCTTCCCCGCTAAAACCGCGCCCCTCATAGAGTTTTCCTGTTCTTTGTTACATATTGGACAGTTTGGCGTTATTGTGTTTGGCCGGCCGCATTTGTAGCAAAACAGATTTCTTTGTCTGGACAAGCATTCTTTAAAAATGTGGCCATCTTGTTGACAATTCCAGCATTTAGTTGACCTATTAATGGATGCTAATTCGTGTTCTTGTTGTGCTTGATCGTCCTCCTCAAAAGTTGCCATTACCTCGTTAATATACTTTTGCGACCTTATTGGTTGAGATACCATATTTCTTGAATTATTTCTCAAAAATACTCTTTCGGCTTCTAAACATTCCATCCGTAGCTGTTCCACAGACGATACATTCATCGGGTAGACAATTTTAGCAATGCTTTCCCTTAAATTCCGTTTCGCTATTTTGATTATTTCACCCTCAGCTACTGGAACTTCTAATCTTGCCCTCAATAGGTTAAGGTTATGAAAATAATCATCTATTGATTCGCCTGGTACCTGTTTTCTTTCGACTAACTCTTGCATTAACTCCCAGTTCGATCGGATTGTCTTATAACGATTCAATAATGCCAACCTAAGAGTACTCCAATCAGAAATAACTGTCGTCTGAAGTAGAGCCCAGTACCATTGTCGAACCGTCCCCGCAACTAAGAGATGGAAATCTCGCAAAATCTCCTGCCATGGAATTCCATATTGTCGTTGCATGTGTTCTAGTCTAAAAATAAACTCCTCAACTGATAACTGATCATTACCACCCTTAAATTCTAGTCCGAATTTATCCACCCGTATTCTCCACGTGTCATTTTGTGCACCGGCGACCGGTGGTGGAGGAAAGTCAAATCTACTAACCCTAGCGTACGGTGGGGGTTGACTACCCTCGTTCGGCCTAAAGACATTTTCAGAGTTTTCGGAGCGACCGTGATCCCTCACAGAAAGAGTTCTGACTGCCTCCGACAAAAGATTTATACTCTCTTGTACCTTGTGCATTTCTCTACCGATTTTCTCTTCTATGAGTTTATTCAAAGATCTATCTAGGCTAGCCTTCATTCCTTCAACACTATCTGTCACCATTTGCCTCACGCTAGGAGTCATTTCCCCATGCACTGTGCTATGCGTAGCCGTATTGGAGTTATTATACACCCTCTCCTTAGGTCTGGCGCCGGTATTTTGCTGTTGGACATTGATTGTCCCCGAAAGATCATTTATCTGGGCAGATCTATTTGCCATTCTTAACGACTTATTATTTCGCTTATATTTGGGTTGAACTTGAGGTGACGAACGGTTCAAATCAAACGAAACGTTCCTTTCCCTATGCCTTTTTAACCTGTCCGATTTTCTTAAATTCTCTTTTTCCTGAACTTCCGAAAATTCGGCCATAAAATATCAAAAATAAAAAAAAAACAATAAACCTTACTCAAAAAAAAATCTAGTGACTTACAACATAAAAAAATTTTTTTAAATACTAAACACTGACTTAATATAAAAGAAATATGAATTAATTAATTTCCTACCAGTATATAGTTTACCAATCACGATTAAATAATTTGTCCTAAATATACTACGAACATAAACAAATGCTAAATATAATTATAAGTGAATACTGTTCAGATACACTAAAAGAACACAATTACCTACATATGTATATATAAATCAAAAAAATTAGAAAAAAAACGAACAAATTTCATTTGTTTTTGGATTTGATAAATTTGATGAGAGTGTGGTATATTGAATGTGATTCAAACAAAATATTATAAAAAGTGCACCTTCGGGCCTCATGTCGTGTTTCCCTAAGACTACTATTTCCAAACTAAAAACTTTATTTTCTTCCAGTATTCTTAAACATGTTAAAGGCCACTATTATAAAGTAATTTTGAATTATTCACCAAATCGGCTACCATTTTGTAGGAATTGGCCCCAGTCTACAGATACTACGCTACACTTTATTCCTAATCCTAATACAGCGGTCCTCTAATCTATTCAGGAGCGGCCACTATCGGCCGACTCAGGGGATTCAGATTACCTGTACCAACTAACGCTACGATGACACGTCAGACCTCCGATATTGCGCTTCAAAGCGGCTGTCATCAAACGTTCACTTATAACAATTTAAAAATATATATTTATTAAAAAAAAAACTCTCAGTACCCAATGGGATGTTTCGCCTTCCAACTCCCACGCTACAATACTAAAAATATTTCCTACATCACTATGGCCAATTACACGGGCGTGGCCCCAATATAGCCAAAACTAGTACAACAAAGCCCATTAGTTAACTGCCACCTTGCGGCCCATAAACAAAGTTCATGAGTTACTCATGCATTGGCTATTAATGATTCCACTTCCTAATTACTGACCAAGAGCCATCCATTTTATCCTCATATACCTAGGTGTACTGTATACAATCTGATTCATTCAATTTTTAAATTGGGCGCCATATTGTTAGGTGTCCCTAAGGTCACTTTGGTTGTGATGCCAGCCAGCTCAACGCGCCTCACCACGGTAGGTTCCAACCCACAACCACAGCACCGAGACAATAACAATAAAATACAAAAAAAAACAAAAGACGGCAAACAAAAATATATGTATGTATGTATATCGACGAACAACATCAAATTTAAACTGGAAATTGGGAAACACTTATGAGGAAGGACGAGGTGACGTTGTCCTCCACTTGCCCTCCCAAGCTAGGACACATTTTTGCTCCCGATAAGTATATTTGTGTCCCCCGTACACACTCTCATTTACCCACACTTACCTCACACTTTTATCAAATCCAAAACGAAAGACTTAACGCACAAACATAATTCTGTTTAAGACTAAAAAAAATATTCACATAATTTATTTAAAAGCAAAACAAAAATGATTTAATCTCAAACAAATGTTGTCTTAAACACTAACACCCTTTGCCTCCTCTTCCAAAAACTTTAAATAAAATTAACAAAAAAAAATGTATATAGCAAAAAAAAAACTCTTGACTACAACCTACAAATAGCTTAACATTACATTCATCACTATTACCAACACTAATCTATTACAAGACCTATTTGGCTAGATTGTTTTGCCCAAATTTATATCTAAGCGCAATTAATTATATAAAAAAAAATGCCTTTACAATAACTATTTTCTATATCCTTCCGTACTATGAATCTGTGAGGTTCACTATTTAATTAAATTTCATATTTTATTTTTAAAGGTTACTCTAGCCTACCTAAAGGAGCTCACTTAGGCGGTCGTTTTCCCCTTATTCAATTCAAGGACGCACAAAACTACTGAAGACTAATTTGCACTTCACAAATTCCCTGCCTGAAGGCTACAGAAACAGCTAAGGCTACGTATATTATTGAATATCACGTTTTAAATAAAATCAAAATTATATATATATTTAGGCCTAAACAAACCAACCTCACACATCTGATATTACCACAAATATAACCTACATACACTAATTCTAACTTATGACTATATATTTTGTTTTTGTTTATATTTTTCTTATTAAATTCAATCCCCGTTTTTCTTCTTCTCTTGCATTAAAGCAAATGGCCGCTCTTATTAATATTGGCCCTTATATATATTTCTCCGCTGTCACAACTACAGATTACCTTTTTTTTTAAATCCGGTTCGTTTACCTTATTACCACTTCCTTACCAACACAGGTCGTGAACAGCGCTTCCGGCTATAGCCCTGTGCCCAGAGCCGGCCACCGCTAGTTTTCTTTTTTTTAATCAAAGTGTACCTATTAAAATAAATTTGCATTTGCCTTTCATTTCTTCCTTTCATCAAGCCCCTATTTTGTGCTTACCTATTATATAGGATTTTATTCCGCCTGTCCTTGTTTCACAATAAAACTATTCCAATCTTCCTTGGATGCTTAACTTATTATTGTTCCTATCACCTTTTAATAGAACTTTTGTTTAGCTTTTTTCTGACACTTTCTTTCACTTTATAATATTCAAATTTCACGCAAGACGTTATATTTGCCTTAATTTGCCTCCGATTTGTTCAACTGTCTGTATAACAATGGCGATATTTCTCTATCATATAATTTAATCTGTCTTTGCCCCAAAATGATCACCATTTTTGATGCTAAATTTCCAATCGGTTTTTAAATCACCATTAATTTTCCATTTGTCATAGATTTTCCTAACAGAAAGATCCCAGACCCAAATTGTGCTATTATTTCGATCATTTCATGAATGAAAATCTTGTTGAAATACAACCCTGATTTTCATTCACAATAACCCGTTTCCCGACTGGCAATACCATAAAATTTGCATTTGCACTATTTAATACAACTATGACCTACGCACATTTATTCTAACTAAACCATTAGATTGAACAACAACAGATAAAATAAATACCAAAAAAACAAAAAAAAAACCAATAAATTAAAAGAGAAAATCCCTCAAGCGAAGCATATTCGAACTACACATCACTTTATCCACACGAAAGGACCCATTCACCGAGCCAATCAACTCCACCAAGACGGGAAAAACCTCACCTCACACACACAACGAATTAATCACCGACCACACACAACTACCAAAACATTTCCTTATTCATCATCCTCCCCCCCAAAGGAAACTCATAATTATACGTCCACGATGGAACTGTGGGTACGTAGAGTGCGTTTTTCCGACACGCCCAATTTGTGTCTTGTTTGTAATGCAGGCCACGATAACCCGACATATTTTTTATGGAAAACCACACCAAGCAACACGTCGAAGGAACGGCCTCAAATCATTTACTCTGTAAATCCCCTTCCATACAAAACCAACCAACTGTTCTGCAATATTTTGTGGTGTAATAATAAAAAAAATCATACACAGAAATCAAGAATTGTATTTTCTTTTTATTTTCGTCACAAATCTGCCGCAACAATGATTAATTTGAAATTAGTGACTTGTTCTAGATTTACCTACTAAAATTGAATTCGACCATTTATTTAGAATAAAACTTTAACAGTTGGGGAAAATTTAGGTAGTTAAACTAAAGGTAATCACTTGGACTATATCCAATTACTTATTCTTACCTATAGGGTAAGGGGGCCTTAATAAATAATCTAATCAATCAATGATCGGATAAGCATTTTTTTTAATATACAAATATGTATCTTAATCAATAAATGATTAAATGGGCAAGTTAAAACCCCATTACCTAAACGAATATTTGATCAATTAATTATTAAATACACAATTCTATATACAAATATCTAAATAAATAATTTTACCGATAAGAATACTAAATACATAGCCATTAATAACCTAATAAATAGTCAGGACTAGCTAAATTATAGTCATTATTAACCACCAAAGTAGTCATTGCTAATTTAATAAGTAGTCTTTGTTAACCTAAAAAAGTAGTCATTGTTAACGTAAAAAGTAGTTATTGTTAACCTAAAAAGAAGTCATTGCTAACTTAATAAGTTGTTATCACTGACCGAATGAATGGTCATCGGTGTACTAATTAATGACTTAAACTAATTGAATTGACAGGTGATAACTAGGTCAGAGGGTTGGATCATGAATCTAAACTGACAAGATAGGTTTAAATAAGAATATTGACTCTGAACTTTGAACTTTGATTTTAAAATCGGAACTTGATTTTAGGCATCGAAAACTAATTCGAGAGCTTGAAACTTAATTAAAATACGTGAATTAGATTTTAATCGTCTGAACGAAATTCTAATTTTGGGATAAATCAAAGTTGGATTTTGTTACTTAAGCTAAGTTTAAGGTTGGTCACTGGTATTTGAATTTTAAAACTCGAATCGGGTTAAGATTTAAATTTTTAGGCTAAATTTGAAATCGGAATATAGGACCGAAACGTAAATTTTAAATCCCTGAAGTTTAACTAAATCTAAATACCTTGACTGGAATTAAAGTCGAATACTTGGACTTAATTTGTATATACGATGGTTGAATCGGATTTTGACCTGTAAATCAAATTTGAACTTGCAATTTTAATTGGTACGTAAAAGTTTAAATCTGAAACTAGTTCTTAAAATAAATTAATTATTTTAACGAAATGTTAACGCAATGCTTAATTTGAATTTAAGTATAATTGAACCAATTAAATTTGAATTCGAAGTTCCAAATATAAATTAAATATAGAATAATTTATAATTCGAATTTATTATTGAACTTAATGAAATGCAAAGGTTTAAATTAAGTTTAAATATTTGGGCTAAATTTGAGTATTCAAACTTACATTTAAATATTTGAACTAACTTTTGGGAATATTTGAAATAAAGTTGAGTATTCAAACTTCATTTAAATATTTGAGCTAAAATTTAGATGTTTGTACTGAATATTGGATTTTTGAACGTAAACTTGAATGTTTAAACTCAATTTAAACTAAACAAAAGGACTAAAATTTGAACTTAACTTCTTGCTGAAAATTTTAAATTCTATAATTAAATACCAAGTGCGTGTGAAGTCGTATTAATATCCATAACATTATTGAACTTTTAAGTGAATTTAAAGGAAACAATTTGTTCAATCAAACCAGAACCTGGGCAATGTTGCCAGATAACTTTTTCTTAAAATCTTTTGATAATTGTTTTTTTTAAATTACCATTTCTCATAAGTACTTTGCTTATTATATTTATATAAATTAATAATAATAAACCCCCAAAAGCTTGATTTTCCAAATTGAGAAAAAAAAATAGATCAATGTACAGAATTTAAATAATAATAAATTGAATAAGAATAAACAAACCATTCCAAAAAAAGAAAATTGATTTTTTTATATACAGTTAATTGCAAAAATAAAACAAGCGTCCATTTTGATACCGTCAAGATTTTTTTTATTTTTGATATTATTGGAAAATTTATTGCACCATAATCGGATAACGAATCTGAAAAGTCAAGCATTTAGGGTTTTAGGCAAATAAAAAATTTGTATTGATGAATTTATTTCCTTTATATTTATAACTAATTCTATTTACATTGTAACAATTGTTAAACTTAAGTAGACTAGTAAAGTAAATAAACATTTATTGTAAATTTTTTTTTTTTAAATTGTAGAAAACAAATGAAAATGTTTTGAATTAATCAAAATAGTTGGAAGGTAGCACGCGTATAGCGAAAAGGTGAGTAACGATTTGGGGCATTACTCCCAAATATTTTTTTTTCAGGCATTGAGTAGTGCCACGGATGACAGCAAAATGTCATATGGGGTGGGCAGCCTGTCCAGGACGTGAACATCTAGTCCTGAAGACTCGGGTTCAGTCATGTCATGAACAGCGAAAAGTTTTCTCATCGTCAATCAACGGTCGTTTTTGTTTAATGTTTTCTGTTTTATATCGCTTCGGTTTTCATCTACAGCTTTCTTTTTCTTTTTGGCACGAATTAAATCGTGTATGTGTGAGTAGATGGACACGAACCCCCCATTTCCGGCGAGCTTCAGCCCAAACACCAGCGTGCCACTGTCCATCGCGAAGCGAAGTTGAGAGTTTGAAACGGTTCAATAGTTCTCACAAATAATTTTCCCTCACGTACATCACATCCTTTTTTCCTGGACTTCCTCTGACAGATATCCTTGTGGTACTAAATGATTCCTAATGACATCCTCTCCATGATAAAGGATTTTATGAATTGTTGCAGACATATTTCTCCATGAATAATTGGTTGTATATATCGTGCTGTTTCTTTGGCATAATCCTTAAATTTTCTATAATTAATTTGTTTATTGCATGCAAGTTTATTGCATGCAAGTAATGATTGTTTTAAATCTTATATAAGACTTATATCAACACCTGTTATTTCAGATGCTTTTTTGGGATAAGAAAAGAGTCTTCTTGCTGTATTCCCATCACTCGTATTGCCTGATCCTTGTTTTGGTTGGTCTATAATCAACTCACATTTGCGAAATTCATCCTGAACATGCTTCTTTTTTATGCTTCTTAAATCCTTGTTGGTGTCATTGTTTCTAATTGCTCCTGTAGGTACAAAACACAAATCATAACTGATTTTTAGTATGTGCTCCATAATTCGTATTCTTGTATGTAGCGGCGATAATCCAAATTCATATGCATTAGTATTATCTAATGATTTTTCCGGGACTTGGTTTAATTTGCTTAATTTTGCAGTTCCGATCATATTTCAGTGCTGCAGGAATATAAATTGAGTGTTCCTTAAATGTAACTTAAAACATCTTCTTCCTTTTTATTTTTAAAATACTCTTCGGATAATTGTTTATAGCTGAAACTCTCCATTTTTATAGATATTTAAAAATTAGATTGTTATGGCTTAGATATATTTTAACAACTAAGATTTTATTCAAATACCACTGGCTTTTATACATAGCTTGCGTTATACTGTGTTCCTAGGTAGCATAATAAGGTAAAATAAAAAACTTAAATGGGCTAAAGTAGGATACGCTTAAAATCCCACAGGTATTGGTAATTATATAATATAAAATACCTAGCACCACTTGGCTTGGTACACTTTTTTCAGTCCTATGAATAGGTAAAATAAAAAGAGCAAAAGAAATGTTGCGAATAATTTTACACAAACTAAAAAAGTGTTGTATAGGCTGGTCCAAACAGGTACAAAAGTGCATTTGGGTTTAAAGTGGATACTCTCACTTTCCTACAACTAGTAAAATCTCTCTAACCCCTTTTGACCAACATAAATTCTATTCTTCTGAACTTCAATTTGACTAAAATATAGAACCTGAAAAAATAAAATATAGCAGGTTTAATCGGTACAGTAATACAACATAACATTGTTTAAAGACTGCTTTACTACCAATATAAAAAGTGTTGAACCCAATATTGATAACAGTTTGACATAAAACATAATTCACCCGATTAAAAAACTAGAAAAATCGTTATAAAATCAAGCCAAAAAATCCGTTTTATCCGAATATCTCCAAAGGCAAAGGAGAAAACCTAAACATTAAAGCATATTTTTTGTAATTCCATAAATATATTTTTGGTGAATTTTTTAAAAGTTTGAATTTCCGGAGTAACCAATTTTAGAGGTCCGCAAGTCACTTTCCCGACCCTACATGGACCCGTGTTCTTTCAATTCAACTCAAAAGCTACCCGGCCATGACAGTGTAACATTTCATTCAAATATGTTCAGCCGTTCATAAGAAGCAAAATAATTTTTCAAAACAAAACGTTCGTAAGCCATTGTGTTATATTTCAGTCATATGAGCAGCTTAAATAAAAAGAGCAAACAAAAATGTTGCGAGTAATTTCATTAAAATAAAAAAAGTGTTCAACAGACAGTTCCAAACAGTTGCACAAGTATATATGGGGTTAAAGAGGACACTTTAAGCTTTCTGATGGTATAAAAATCTCTTTAACCCATTTTGACCCTAACAAGTTCTACTCCTCTAAAATTCGGATTTAACTGAAATATAGAACCTGGGGAAATATTTAATAACACATCAGGTATAAATGATACAGTGATGTAATTAACCACTTCTTAAAGACTACTATCCCACTAATATAACAAAAAAATTTCGACCAATTATTGATAACGGTTTGCGATAAATCATAATTTAGTTCTGATCAAATTTACAAAAATTAATTTTTTTCTAAAACAACATAAAATATTGGTTTCCAGCAGCATGCCACAGCCACAATTATCAATATTTTAATCTAGTTTTTTGGATACCTTAGTTCTAATATGTTTGCTATCGAATGGCATTAAAATTTTTGAAATCGGCTATGACAAAAAATTGGATTTTGGCCGATGAAATTCAATTTTCAGCCACAGTGCACCGTCTGAACGAAGTTTTAGTTCACCTTAAAATTGGTATTTCTAAACCAAAAATATTTTATTTATTGTACCATCAAGTCAATAAGTATTCAACTCTTGAATTTTACTAAGCATTGTACAAGCATTAATATTAACAGAATAACGCGTTTGTACTCTACATTTATTATATTTTGTTTATAAATTACACTGTGCAATAAATTGACACTTTTTTTCGTGACAAGCTCGGCACCTGGCGTTTTAACATAATTCGGGTACGCTGAATCCAGTGGTGGTCTCGGTTTTTTTTAGATTGGCTCTGGTTTTCGAGATATACCGTTATTTCGGAAATGGAGGAGGTTGCACAACATATATTCGTAACTCAAAAACGGTTTAATTGATTGAAATTACTAAAATAACCGAAATTCCGCAACAAAATTTCCTTTAAAAAAAAGTAAATTTGTTTATCTAATTTCCAAATTTAAAAATTTTTGTTCTTTTAAAATTCAGCAAAAATTTCAAAAGATTTTGTTATTCGTGCTTAATTCCCAATTTTTATTATTGATAAAAACACTTGAAATTTATTGCTGATGGGATAAGCTATTGCTACGCGCATTTCACTGGTTGCTTAGGCCAGATCATCAGGAAACTTCATCCATAAAAATTTTAGAAAAACTAAAGATATTAAACCAAATAAAACTGTTAAACGTATAAGAATTATAGCAACAGTTCTACTTGTAACAATATCAAAGTTTAAACAAAACACATCAACAACAAACAGTGGGTTTATCTCAACTTACATTCCCCACTACAATTAGTTGAAATTCTCTCAACATTAATTGTAGTTGTAAGTAGGTTAAGAATAACAAAATGAAAACAGCAACAACTTACAAAAGCATGTTGTCAATTAAGTGTTTTTTTAGGCCGTGCACTTGCCTGTCTGCATTGAACATTTTGTATGGCAGCTCCCTTAAAGAATGGGGATAGAGGGTAGGTATGTTAGAAATAAATGATTGAGATGAAAAACAAGTAAGAGTGCTATATTCGGCTGTGCCGAATCTTATATACCCTTCACCATTGTGCGAGCAGAATACAGAGAAACTAGACAAAAACTAAATAAAACTGGTAAATATTTTTTTTTTAAATAAGAGACAACCGGTTTTGAACTTCGCTTTTCATAAGGGCCCAGAATATATGTACTTTATAGGGTGTTGGATCAATATTGTATATACCTTTTTACCTTCGGTGAAGGGTATAAAAAGAGTAATTTTCGGGAATTCAGGGTTCTAATCACTGCATTCGATACTATCGTATCGAATAAACTATTGAATTTTTTTGCATACGATACACACTGGCGTATAGAATGAAAACTCGATAAATGTAATGTCGAGTTACTCGATGTCGAATGCTATTATTTCAAATTCAATACATTTCATTCGATATCGAGTTTCAAGATACCAAAATAAATAATTTCGATGAATTTTGCTCGATATCGTATGCGGTGATTAGACCCCAGTATTTCTGTTATAACTCATACAAATTTCCGACATTTTGATATATAAGTCATATCCATAGGACGTATAGCAGCCCTAAAATTTAGGTTTTTATAAAAATTTTGATGTTTTTTAGCCCATTTTTTGAGTATTTTGCTCATAAATTACCCATTGTCTAACCGATTTGATAGTTTTATATACCGACGTATTAAGGAAGAATTTTACCATTTACTTAAGTTATATTTATATATAAACATTTATATAAACTTGTAAATATATATTTTAACAAAGTTAATTATAAAAAAGAGTAATTTTTGTGGATTCAGTATTTCGGTTATAACTCTGCCATTTTTTAACCGATTTGGCAGTTTAATATACCGACGTGTTGAAGAAGAAATTTTCCATTTACTTTAGTTATAAAGCTTGGACTCGGGGAGATCTATGGTTCCCGAAAGTTGGGTATTTAAAAAAAAAAAAATTTAATTTTGGTCATTACTTTTTTGTATCTGAACCGATTTTCCCGAGTTTTTTATAAAATATGTTCTACTAAAAATTTCCGATATTTTGATATATAAGTCATATCCATAGGACGTATGGCAGCCCTTAAATGTAGGTTTTTATAAAATTTTTAATTTTTTTTGTACGGGAGGTACCACGCCCACTTCTCCAATCCCCACATTTTGTAGGATGGTGTGTATTGGCAACCTTAATGTGTGTACCTAATTTGGAAACTTTGGCTCTTGCCGTTCTCAAGATATACAGAAATAAAAAAAATACAACAACAACAAGGGATTTTTGGAAAAATTTAGAGGTAGTCGTGGTTTTTTGCTTATATCCACGTCATTTTTGGACCGATCTTTCAATAGCAAGAAATGGTGGACTGTATGTAACATAAATGTAAAACAACCTAGCCGCCATCATGTCTGGATTATCCGGAAAACACATATCAAACGTAAGACGGACAGACGGTCAGACGGACAGACGGACATCGTTAAATCAACTTCTCTTCTCATATGGACCCAGAATATATATACTATATATATATGGGGTCTAAAATCAATATTGTGGAAATTACAAATGTTATGACAAACTTATATATACCCTTTTACACCTGTGGTGAAGGGTATAATAAAGTGGGGTTGGTCATACATTTGACCCATCTAGGGGCATCCTAAGGGGCATCGCATAACTCAAAAACTAAACCGTGCTAAAAGGGCCAATGTCAATATTTTTCTGTTTTGAGTTAATCGTTCCATTAGGTGTTTTCTCTTAACATCTTTTTTTTTTTGATGAAACAGCCAATGTTCTTAGCACAGAACAGCTTCATAAGGGTTTTGCTTGCAAATTTCAGTAAGAACTCTTGTATAAAAACAATTTAATTTAAATTTTCTCAAAAGTAAATATTTTGACATTGGCCCTTTTAGGCCCAAGCCACAGATATGTTGTGCGGAGGTTGCACCATTTCCGAAATAACGGTATATCTCGAAAACCCGAGCCAATCTTAAAAAACCGGGAGCACCACTTGATTCAGCGTACCCGAATTATGTTAAAGCGCCATGTGCCCGGCTTGTCATTTTTTTCAACTTGCATAGTGTTATTTAATAATCTACTTTGGGTTCACCAAGTAGATACAACATTTTCCAATTCATAATTCGGAACTTGTTTAATTTTTATTTCAAATGTATTTTTTAAGTTATGACGATGTTGCAGCAAATGAGCGATATATAGATTAACCTTTAAGTCACCCTTTACTTTGTTAGCAATATAAATTTAGTACTAAAAAACATTTTTTGATTGAAAAATATTTTTTTTGTAAAGAAATAGTTCAGAACTTACGTAAGTTACCCTCGTGAGTGGTTTTCACCACATATGTAGTTTCTATGTTATATGCACTAGAGACAACATTTTTGGTCGGCAAGAGTGTATAATTTTGATATTATTGCGAACTGCATGCAATGTATGTTTTATAAAGTGAGTGCTTACATAAAATATATAATGTTGGTTGCTGATTACCAACGGGATAAATGCATCATTAAAGTTGCGTAAGCTATGACTTTAATTACAAACGTACTATGGCACCACAATAAAGTAGACAGGCATGACATAAGTGTAAAAAACAACACACCAGGATTACTAACGTAAGTTTTTTTTAAGATGATTTTGGGGTTAAGAAAGGCATACAAGTAAACAGTTTCAGTAGACCATTTAGTTAATTGTTATGCATTGTGTATTGATAAATAAAATATTATAATGAAATGAAAAAATAAATTTTGGTTTTTCTTTTTACCCACACACAGAAAAAAATACCAATGTAAAATTAACATGGAGAAATGTTGATTCAGAATTATTTAAATTTATCATTATTTCATATTAAATTTAAATGAAAAATATTAAAATAACCTCAAATCACGTTTATTTAATATTATTCACTGTTAAAATAACATTGTTCAATATTGAATCCATAAAAACCTGTTTTATATTAAAATCAAAAGTTTATCTTGTTTAATTAACATGCATACCTACTTAAGTATGTAAATTTTTTTATTTTCATGTTTAAAATATGTTATAAAAAGAAAACAATTCCCGAATTCTTTAAATAATAATTATTTAGTTAAATAGTACATCAAGTTTTCAAAGTAGAATGTTAACGAAAACCATATAGGGCGATTCGACTGATGCATCTGTTAACAAAGGAGAATACAAAATAAGTGAAACATGTGTTACAGGGGTAAGTGTTTTAAATTATTCTTAAATAAATGCATATGTTGTCTCTGAAGCTTCTTCACACTGTTATATCACACTCAAACCAATTTGATTGTACATGAAAATCCCGTTGTTTCAACTTGAAAAACTTTCATTCAACGTGATTTGGATTGTTATTTTAATATTAATAACATTTTGCTCTAACTTTACTGCAATGTTAAATTAACATGAATTAAAGTAATTTTAAAAGAAAAAAATTTTGTTCGCAAGTTATTGTAAAATCAGGTTGAATTAACATGAAAAACGTATGAAACAAAATTACCACCGAAAATTTTAAATCAACCTTGTTTTCGACGTTTTAAACTTGATTTTTTTCTGTGTGCACTTACAACTGCAATTCGAGTCGGAAAGAACCCAACCAATTGTAGGGGAATGTTAGAAAATATAAACTCGCTGTTTAGTCTGTGTTCATACGGCTCATGTCTTATTGACAAGATTGCTAGGCGAGAGGGACGAGGGGAAAAGAAACGAGTACACAGATGCATGTACCGTCTTTACGTTTTGCTTTTTCATTCGTTGTTTAATTTTGTTATTGTTTTCAATGTCAAAAAAGCACACATGCATACGCACGACTATAAAAAAAAACATGTCGTCAACATGAAATGAATCATTTGAACGCCAATTCATGTTCAAAGTAGAAAAAGGAAGAATCTTGTCAATAAGACATGAGCCGTATGAACTCAGACTTAGTGTTGGTGTTTTGTTTAAGCTTTAATATTGTTACAAGTAAGACTTTGAGTGCTTAAAATTCTTATTCGCTTTAGGGTTTTATATGTATAAAATATTTTTAGCTTTTCTAAAATCTTTTTAAAAGGTTTCCTGCTGATCTGGCCTAAGCAACCAGTGAAATGCGCATAGAAGCTAGCTTTCCCTCTACAATAAATAACAGTGTATTTCTCGCCGTAGCACAGTAGCTGAAAATCGTTTTTCATTGGCCTATAATCTGTAACTTTTGAACCGAAGGAGATATTTAAATTAAATTTTTAGCTGTAGGAAAAATCGCCCAAAGAATAATGGAAAAAAAAATTAAAAATCGCCCAAAAGAACATGAAAAATGACCCAAAAAGTTATGGCCTGTTCAACCATCTCGACAGCAAATCGAAGCGATCGCCATCCATTCACTCGAATTCGAATCAGATTGGGTTCAACCATTTCGACAGCTTTCGATCGCTTGCTCTTACGAGTGTTAACATTTGTTACTTACGTATTAAAGAAATAAAGTATTGCCATATAAAATATTTCTGTATTTTGTTGCTTTTTTGTTCAAAAGTATCAAAAATAATACTAATTTGCTTGATAACAAATACAACCGCGTTTGAAATTTTATCAGCTGTATAAAAATGTCAAAAAATAAAAAAAACCTTTTTTGTTGAAACCAAAACTTTAATAAGTGTAAACAAAACTTAAATTTAATAAAAAAACAAAATATTCAAGTAAAAAATAAATAATATAAGCAAATAAATAAATAAGCGAATCAAAAAAAACTTAAAAGAAAGTTAAATAAGAAGCAAGTCAATATTTTGATAGCATCAGCTTTATCCTTGGCATTTGTTTCATTTGACAACAAAATTAACGACAGTTGTTCCTCAACAACCGCATTCCTCTTTGAAAAGGACCTCTATCCTTCTTCGCTTGGATGAAGTTTAACAACTTTTGTTGTTTTCCTCCAAAATTTGTAGTGTTTCAAATAATATTAAGGGATCTGTCTCTTCAATTTTGCTTTCTTGTGCAACCACCGTCGCAGCTTTAGAAACTCTTGGTGCTATAGGTACCGCCACAAGTTTCTTGCAGGCTGTGGTTGTTTTCTGAAATTTTTTATGTCCAACATTTCAATTCTGCCCATGTCTGTAAATATATGTAATATTTTCAAAATCAATTCAAGCTATGGTTGTTTGCTTCCTTTAGTTATAGTGTGGTTTACATTTTCCCACTTTGCAATAGAACGCGAGTTACATCCTTCTCACAAAAACTATCATTACCGTCCATAAAATGTAGGGTGACAACAAAATATTAAATTACATTTCCATTCCCACATTTTATGGAGTGCAACGTAAGCAGTTTTGCGAACGTTGCATAGCTTAAAAATATTTTAAAATAAAGTTTTAGTTAGTCTTAAGATTGTTTTAAATAAATAAAGTTATCCCTCCGAAGAGCGGACAAACTAGAAAAACCAAATTGTTTTAATACATTTCTGGCGCCCAACGAAAGGAACCTTTTCTGAAGAAAAGATAATATTGGAACAGAAGTTTCATAAAAACCAAATATTTGAGTTGTACTTATATAAAAGCAAATATTTCCTTTATACAAGTTAAGCATTCTTAAAAATAAATAAATAAACAAATAATTAAATATCAAGTGAAACTCATGAACCGAAAAGAAACTTTTGACAACAACCGAAAAATCAACATGGAGGAGGAACTACAACAAAGAGTCGTAGAATTGGAAACTATTCTTAAGCAACAAGAATTAAAAATTAATTTACAACAGCAGCAGCTCGAACAACAATTACTGCAAATTAATACTCAACGGCAGCATGTACACCAAAGTCAATTGCAACAAGTTAATGTACATCAACAGGAAGAACCAGTTCAAGTGCAGCAGGGAATTGTTTTTCAACCTGACCAAATCGTAAGGGAATTTAGAAGCATCAAACCTTTAAATGGAAATCATAATATTAGACAATTTATACAATCAGTGGAATCAACAATGGCTTTAGCTGTTAATAATCAGGCTTTGCTGGCATATGGGGTGAGAATAATTATAAATGAGAAGCTTGAAGGCAATGCAGGAAGGATAGTTAGAGAATTAGACAATAATGCCACTTGGGAACAAGTGAAGGAAAAATTATTGAGCAGCTTACAATCAAGAATGACGTATGCGGAGATATTCAACTTCTGTAGAAGTGTTAAAGTGAGTAACTTAAATGAACTTTTTGATATATTTATTAATGCTAAATATGAAATTAATGAACTATATGAAGTAGATGTAAGAAAACCAATAGTCTATAGCCCAGCTTATGTGGACAGAGATTTAGTAGACCTATTAATGGAGAAAATTGATGGACCGATAAGAGCCCATTTAGATGAACATGAAACATTGAATAATATAATCACAAAATATACAAAATTGAAACTTTTATATGATACTAGAGCTATAGCTTTTGCTCACAGAATTGATCTTAGAAATATACGAAAATCAAGTTACAATAAACCCTTTGCTGATGTTAAGACAAACAATGGTTATCATACACCTAAGGAAAATTGGCAAAATTTGAGGTCAAATAATTTCCAAAGCCAAAATGGCAGAATTCAAAACACAAACAATAATTTTAGGACCGATAATATTCAACAATTAGATAGAAATTTTAGAAGTTCAGGTCAGGGCTTAAATTATAATATACATCTAGGGCATCAGAATATGGGTAATCGTCAGACAAGATCTAACCAAACCAGAAATTATAACCAAAGTAGACAACAACGTCAATCAAACTTCTCAGGTCAGGAAACAGAACCGATGGAAATAGGCACAATTCATGAGGAACGGGACATAAATTTTCACATACCGCCTCAAGGACCACCTTGCCCATAATAGTAATCTCAATAGGGAAGCAAAAAATTAGGTGCCTAATAGATACAGGCTCAACGACAAGTATCATTAAACAAAACAAATTAATTGATAACTATCCGGAACAGAGACTCGAAAGACCAATCAAATATCGAACTTTAAATGGACTTAATGAAATATATTCTTACTTGATTACACCTTTTCCCAAAGAATTCTGTTGTTTGGGAACACTTAGTTGGAAGGTTGTTAATTTTAAGAATGATAATTATGATGCCATAATGGGACAAAACTTCTTGAAACCACTCGGGGCAATAATAAATAGTAATCATGGTTCTGTTGAAATTTTAAACAAAAATATATTTTTTGAGGAAATGAGTTATCCTTTTTATATCGACAATATATGTTCCCTAGAACCAATTTCTATAGAATCAGTTTTCGCTAAGATTAATTTTGGGCATCTAAATAATGAGGAAACAAAGAAAATTACAGATCTTTTGAACGATTTCAAGGACTTATTTTATATTGAAGGTGATGAACTTTCGGCAACAACTGAAATAGAACATAAAATTATTACTGACACAGAAAAGCCTCTTTATTCGAAGATTTATCGTTATCCTCAAATTCATGAGGATGAAATCAGGAAACAAATAGATAACATGCTTAAACATAATATTATTCGGGAGAGCAACTCGGCCTATAATAGTCCCCTATGGATTGTCCCAAAGAAGGCCGATAACTCAGGTACCAAAAACTGGCGTATAGTCATAGATTATAGAAAGTTGAATGAACATACAGTTGAAGACAAATTCCCAATACCAAACCTAAACAGCTTATTAGACAGATTAGGTAGAGCCCAATATTTCTCCACTATAGACCTGGCGAAAGGGTTTCACCAAATACTTCTCGCAGAGGAGGATAGAAAGAAAACTGCGTTTTCTACTCCATTTGGGCACTTTGAATTCATCCGAATGCCTTTTGGACTACGAAACGCACCTTCGACCTTTCAAAGGTTGATGAACTCGGTGCTGAGGAATCATATAAACAAAACCTGTGTCGTCTATATGGACGATATTTTAATATTTAGCACTTCGCTAACAGAACATATTAATAATATCAGGGAAATATTCAAGACTTTAAGAAAGGCCAAACTAAAAATACAGATAAACAAATGTGATTTCCTACAAAAGGAAACCCAGTTTTTAGGCCATATGTTAACAACTAATGGCATCAAACCAGACCCAAATAAAATTTCAGTAATACAGAAGCTTAAACTTCCAACTACTGAGAAACAAATTAAATCGTTTCTAGGTATGACTGGATTTTACCGAAAATTCATTCACAATTATGCTAAGATAGCGTATCCAATGACGAAGTTTTTAAGGAAAGACGAAAAAATAAACACAAATGATCCTAGCTATATTACATCTTTTGAGAAACTCAAAGAGCTCATAACAAATTCACCCATATTAAGATACCCAAATTTTAACAAACGTTTTAAAATTGTAACAGACGCAAGCAACAATGCAATTGGCGCTGTCTTAACACAAGACGGTCACCCAATAGCATATGCTTCGCGAACCTTAAATAAACACGAAACCAACTATGCAACAATTGAAAAAGAATTGTTAGCAATAGTTTGGGGTGTAAAATATTTTAGGCCTTATATATATGGGAAGGAATTTGATTTGGAAAGCGACCACCAACCCTTAAAATGGCTTATGAGCAAATATTCAGGCAGAGATATAAGTCCTAGACTACAAAGATATCTCATTGATTTGGGCGAATACCAATTTAAAATAGAACACATAAAAGGAAAGTGTAACTACATTGCCGATTTTCTTAGCAGAATTAACGTTGAGACAAATGAAATAAATACAACAGAACCAATTAAAGAGGATTTTGTATATAATGGAGAAGCAAATAGCGAGGCAGATTCTTTGGAGGTACAAACAATACACTCACAGGAGGAGGACCACGGCGATGGTGTTGGAATATTGGAAACAATCGTAAATCGCTTCAAAATTCAGATCATCGTTGTGGAAGAAAAAGAAAGTAATGTCAAAACAATTTTCGGCAATAAAAGAATTTTTATAGATAGAAATGACATTGAGCAGGGAAATGTTTCTAATATCTTAAGAAGAGAAGTTACAAAAGGAAAAATTGGGGTATATTCGGAGTTAAATGATCATGATTATTACAAAGTGCAACAACAGTTGACTAAAGAGTTTTCTGATAGGGATAAATACAAAATAGTTAAATGTTCCTACTTCGCTAAGGACATGGAAAATGATAATGAACTAAATAAACATATAGCTCTCTTTCATAAATATGAAAGCGGTCATTCCGGAATATTAGCTACTTATGAGAATATCAAACATAAAATATATAACCCAAATTTAAAAATGGCCATACATAAGATAATAAATAACTGTCATATTTGCTCATCGGCAAAGTATGACAGAAACCCTGTAAAGAAAAAGTTCCAAAGAACTGAAACACCAACAACCGTAAACGAAATAGTACATGTGGACACATATGTAAATAGTAAGCAGTCTTTTATGGTTTTCATAGACAAATTTTCAAAACATGCAGTCTGTTTCCACATGCCTGACAGAAATAGTACAACTATAGTACAAAAACTCAGGGAATTCTTAGCAATAAAAGGTAAAACAAAAAAATTTGTGTTTGACAATGAATTCAATTCGAACAATGTCAGAAATTTCTTAAATGAAGAAGGAATTGACTTCCATATAACAAAACCAAATGTTGCTAGTTGCTATCGTTGCGAGCGGTCGTGTTTTATAAGTGCTCTACATAATTGTCAGAAAAATACCTCTAAAAGTGCAAATAAATTTTTTTGGAAATTATCGTTATAAAGACAATTTGTTAATATATCCGGTCGTATTGAAATAATCTTTCATTTAAATCAAATCTAAAAATTAACTTTTAAAGAAAAACAATAAATAGAACTCCTTAAGACAAATCAATTATCGAAATTGTTTAAATTTTAAGTGCAAGTGTACTCAAAATCCAAGTTCTCTTAAACAGAAAAAAAAAAAAAAAAAACATTTTTAAAAATGAGTCAAAAAGTGATATGCAATCAATGTAAAATAGAAATTACAACACCAAATTATTTAAAATGCTTCAACTGCAACTCAAATTACCATTTTTCAACCTGCTCCCCTCTGTCGGAAAGCACCTATATAACCATGTCCAGCGAGAGGAAAAATGCATGGAAGTGTCACATTTGTAAACCGCGCATAAAATCTCCCAACACTCTTTACCAAGTTGTTGTTCTTGATGAAAGCAGCAACAATAAACAGGCGAGAACCGATGATGAGGAAGAAAAAATAGAAAATGAGAACACGAAAAAATTTAAGGAATCAGTGTCATTGACCTCGGTCAAAACAAAATTAAACTCAGTCCAATCTGATGTCTCTGAATTTAAAACCGATTTAAAAGACATAAAGTGAACCGTAGAACAACTTGCTGAATGTCTGGAGTTATCCAATAGGCAAATTAAAGAGGAAATTAAAAATTCTCTCTCGACAATAACAACATCTCTTGTAACGTTAGTAGATCAGGTTAAAGAGCTTAATGAAAAAGACAAACAGCGAGAAACAAAAATGAATAATATGGAGAGCCGTATAAACAAACTGGAACAACAAATAATAAACAAAAATATAGAAATTAAAAACGTCACAAATCAAGAAATCTCTCCTACTGAAGTAATTAAGAGAATTGCTACATATGTTAGTATTGATATCGATGAAAAAGACATAAATAGAGCATATCGCTTAAAAAACAGTAATAAAATTATCGTAGAATTTTCTACAATTTCAAAAAAGTCTGAACTTATGACCAAAATAAACAGGCATAGAATAGAAAGCAACATAATAAACAACAATGAGTCCAACACAAATAATGCATCAAATAGCTTCATATACGTCAATGACGAATTAACGTCTAATAACCGGCACCTCTTGTGGTTAACGAAAACAAAGGCAAAAGAAGCTAACTGGAAGTTCGTATGGGTGCGCAATGGTAATATTTTTGCGCGCAAGATGGAAAATGCCCCCCTGTTTATAATTAACAACACTGCTGATATTGAGAATATGTCCAATACAATTTAAAATAAATTATAAATCACAATTTGTTAATACCTATTTATTTTCTATATATATAAAATTTCAATAAATAATCAAATAAAATATAAATAAATAAAATTATGCTAAAAAATATCCAAAAAGAAACACTAAATAATTTTAATGAAATTAAAACAAAATTCTTAAGATATCCCTTATCATTGATTTATATGAACATCCGATCACTAAGACTCAACTTCGCACCTTTTCTTGCCTCTATAAATAAGATAATAACCCAAATAAAATTCATTGTTTTAGTTGAAACGAATATAAACGATAGTGAAATCAATTTGTATAATATAAGAGGTTTCAATTCAATTTTTCTCAACAGAGGAGGCAGAGGTGGAGGTATTGTTGTTTATATTGCCGAAAATATACAATTCAACCACGTATCAAACAACACAAACTCTTTTGAAATAATACAAATAAATGTTAATTTAAATAGCAAAAAAACTCTTTCTCTGCTCTCAATCTATCGTCCCCCACATTTCAGTGTCCCAATATTTACAAGCGAACTTGAAACAATAATAAATAGTATCGATAAAAAAAAAGAAATTTTGCTTGTGGGAGATGTAAACATTGATATTTCTAAAAATACCACAACAACAACAACATACTTAAACATGATAACGAGTATTGGTATGCAATGTTTGATCACAGAAAATACTCGAGAAGACTTAAAGAGAAATACTGCATCATGCATAGATCATCTCTTATTAAAAACAAATAAAACAACAACAAATGCGTACTCTGCAATAATAACAAGCAGCATATCTGACCACTACTCACTTTTTTGTTCGATTTATGAAGAAGTAAATAATCAGGGGAGGGAAAACATAAATATAAATGCGCAGGGACTACAATTGAGCAATTACAAAATAAACAAACAAATTCAAGAAACAAATTGGAATATCATAATCAACCAAACAACAAATCCTAATAACCTTTACAAACAAATACAAGATAAATTTAACTACATATATAAAAATTCAGCCAAAAAACTTAAATCAAGCAAACAAAGATCGTTAAATCCGTGGATTAGTGAAGAGATTATTAAATACTGTGATGTTAGGGATAAACTTTTCAAGAAATGGCGAAATAATCGCAATAACATATTATATGAAAATGAATTCAAAACATTTAGAAATTTTGTAAATAAAAAAATCACATTCGAAAAAAATAAATATTTTAGAAATAAATTTATTGAAAACCGATATAACATGCGGGCAACATGGCAAACAATTAACGAAATAATTGGCAAAAAAAGTAATAATATTGACACTTTTATTATGCGAAGTTTTAATGGAAACAATTTAAATAGCGTATTAGATAACTTTGCATTAAGTTTTAGCACTAATGTGAAAAATATTCTCCATACCTGCAATGTAAAAACAATAGAAAACTGCGAAGGTTCATTGCAAAACACTATATACGTTGAAAACACAAATGAGCAAGAAATTTATGGTATATTGAAATCCCTTAACGAAAAAAAAGGCCCAGGCCTAGATAAAATCCGACCGAAAGATTTGAAATTAAACGCTAGCCATTTAACACCGGTTTTAACCAAGCTAGTAAATTCAAGCATTGAACATTCAACAGTTCCAGATCTATTAAAAACCTCAATAGTTAGGCCAATTTACAAAAATGGGACACAATCAGAAATAAGCAATTATAGACCAATTGCCATTCTTTCTGTAATTGATAAGGTTCTTGAAGAAATCATCGTCAGAAGTCTCACAGACTTCCTCCACAAATACAAAATTATCCACAAAAATCAATACGGGTTTCAAAAAGGAAAAAATATCAACCAGCTTTTAGGAA
Organism: Pollenia angustigena; assembly: GCA_930367215.1. Taxonomy (NCBI): domain Eukaryota; kingdom Metazoa; phylum Arthropoda; class Insecta; order Diptera; family Polleniidae; genus Pollenia; species Pollenia angustigena. The sequence continues at coordinate 52,986,967 of OV884059.1, read as the reverse complement.
ACTTTGCAAACTATATCAACGAGTGTTTAAGTAAGAATATGCACGTAATGGCATTATTTATAGACTTTAGTAAAGCCTTCGATACGCTTTCCCACAACAATATCCTGCATGTTTTAGAAAGAAATGGCATAAGAGGGAGAATTTTGAATTGGTTCAAAAGTTATCTGGAATACAGATCGTATTATGTAAAAATAGGCAACAATCTTAGCAAGGAAGTACAGTACGACTGTGGAGTGCCACAAGGATCTAAGCTGGGACCAATTTTATACATAATTTATGCAAATGATATGCTAAATTATTTAAGAAATTGCGAAACTTTTGCATATGCAGATGACACAGCTGTTATTGTTGCAGATAAAAACATTTTAAATGCAACAGAAATTATGCAAAATCAGTTAAATATCGCAACAAAGTGGTGTCATGACAACGGCCTTATAATCAATGCTAAAAAAACGAAGATTATGCACATTAAACCTCGTCATCTACCAAGCTCACAAATCAACCTTTTATTTCACAGTACAGACTGTCTACATGCCAGAGTACTCAACAACACAAACTTCGTTGAAACATGCTCCACAACTATAGAGAAAGTTGAAACATACAAGTATCTCGGAGTTTACGTTGACAACAGTTTTAAATGGAAAGTACACATAGAAAACTTGCAAAAAAAGCTTAGAACAACATCCTACATGCTCTACCACTTAAGCCACTGTGCAACATACAGCGTACTACGACAAGCATATTTTTCGCTTACGGAGTCCTACATTCGACATGGCATTACAGCATTGATGTCAAATTCATTCAATTTCATAGCACAATTGTGCAAGCTCAAAATTCACACACATTCTTACGCTCTTTCATTTAGTCCACGAGAGTACACAATTCAGTCGTCGATTATCAAGTGACGAGTACACATGTGGCGGATGCTTACGTATTTTTGTTATTTTTATTAAGAAAACTTGTCTCTTTATTCACTAATACTAATATAAAGCACTACAACCACAATTTTCATTTTTGACATCACTGCATTACAGCTTGGGGGAGCGTAAAATATAGCACAACACAAACAACAAACAACAAAAAGCACAAAATCAAATATTAAAAATCTTATTGAAAAAACTACAAACAACATGCCGAACAAACAACATTATTGATAATACAATAACACAACAAAACCATTACGCGCCGACACACCGTTTTAATAACATTGAAAGCAACATTAATAACAGCAACCTAAACAATAACAGCATAAACAACAATAACATGCACATCAGCATCAACAATAACAGATACCCCAACAACAACAACTCCCGCAGTAACAGCGGCAACAACAACAGCGTTTACAATACTGCACACAACAATATTTACACCAACAACAACAGCTGAATCGTCAACTACATCTACAGCAACAACATAGCCGTTAACAACAACTTCAATCACAATGCAAATAACAATAACCATATCAACGACAACAATGTTATTATCAATGGCAACAATGTTACCATCAGCAACAACAACAATAATATCGCTAACAACAACTGTAGAAATGTCAACTTTGGAAACAACAACAACATCGTAAATAACAACCATACTACCAACCACAACAGTAATGGCAACCACACAAACTCTCTTGCAAAAACCCTGCACGTTCTCAACGTAAAAAATATCTACTACTCAACTATAGTCAAAGAGTTTTTCCAGGATAACAGATTTTTACAGCCAATTGACCATTCCTACAACACCAGACGACGTGCTCAGGGAAAATTTAAAATAAGCCGTTTTTCTAACGAATTTGGCAGAAGTACTCTTTCTGTAACTTTGCCCAAAATCCTCAATCTACTACCAACCAACATAATTAATACATCAGATGAAAAGAAAAGAACACACCTAATCAAGAAACACTTTATAAGTTTGCAATAAATAAAATTTGTGAAAAAATTATTGAATTTATTAATCTTGAAGTTTAATTAGTAAATAGTATTTAATATTTATTAACATTTACTAATATAGTCTTATTATTATTTTATTTTTTTTTTTTTATTTATATATTAATTGTAAATAATTTTTCTTTTTTATCTTTTTATATATTTTTCTCATTTTTTTATTACAACAAATTTGTTTACCACTTATTTTCGATTAAAAGAATATTAGCAACTAGTAATCTCTGCAGACAAGCTTTAAAGCTTTGCGGAACCTACTGTTATATGAATTGTTAAATAAAAAAAAAAAAAAAAAAAAAAAAAAAAAAAAATAGTCATACCGGGAATGCTGATGCAGAACGGTTAAACAATACCATAACAGAGAAAATAAGAGCACTTAACCTAGAAGAACAGTTACCAATAGAAACACAAATAATAAAAGCTATTAATTTCTATAATAATAGTTATCACAGTACAATAAAATGTACCCCTTTCGATGTAGTTATTAATAAAATAAACTATGAAATAATTAAGAAAAGAATGGAGAAGAATAAGGATAAATTGGATGAGAAACGAAACCCAAATAGGGAAAAGTATGTAGAGAATAGGGAAGAAGGTTATATAAAAAACTACAAGGCTTTACGTCATAAAGAACAGCCCAAATACCGAAAGCATTCCTTAAGAAACATTCATGAATCTAACATTAAAAGACCGTTCAGATTTGCAGAAAATGGGGATTTCTCTGACAACGACGATATTGACTTTGAGTATTTGTCTGAGCGTTTAAAAAATCTTAAGGGCCGCTTTTTGAAAAATACAAATGTTAATGATTAGAGAATTTTGTTGTTTCTTTTGTCTTTTGTAGATCATCTTGCTCTCGATGTTACTAATGTTTACAAGAAGTTCTGCATTCCTGCAGATTAATCAACTACCGGATAATAACGGTTATATCGACATAAAAGTTGATGATGTAGAGATAGTAAACACCACGAATACAATTGTCCATATTATAAATGTTGGCAAAATACTTGAGACTCTGAACCTTATAGAAACGAATATCAAAGCACTAGATGTAAGTAATAAGCAAGTACTCTTGAGTGAGATAGAAAGCATATACGAAAAAGTTCAGACTATAATTCCTAGGGTAAAGAGAAATAGAAGAGGCTTATTAAACGTTGTCGGCAAGGCACAGAAATGGTTGTTCGGGACTATGGACGACGAAGATAGAACCGACATTTTGGAGCATCTGTCAGCTACGGACGAAAATAACAGAAATTTAATAAAAACAGTAAATAGGCAAATAATTGTAAATGATTCATTTAATAAATCGATAAACAGTTTAAGGGATTCGATAGAAAAAGATAGAATAAACATTAAATCTGCATTTCAAGAGATTCGGAAAAGTAATAATGAAATTGTAAAAAGATTGTTATATTTAGACCAATTGTCAAAGTTGAAGGTTATTGAAGACAAAATAGAAAAAATACAAGACAACATCGCATCGGCAAAAAAACAATTTTGTACATCCTAGCATTTTTACGAGACAAGAAATTGAACTATTTAAAATCGATTTTTATAAGTTAAAATTGTTAAGGATCGGTGTGATGAGTTTTAGTGAAGATTCAATAATTGTGGCTGTTCAAATCCCTGATGAAATTATAGTTACACAATTGAGATCGTTAGTTCCGATGCCAAATAAAAATCACCTAGAAATTGATGAATATAACGTAAACATAGTTGAAATAAATAATATTGTGTTAGAATACAAGGAAAATACAATTCTAAGGCATTTAAAACCATCAAAACATTGTTCTCTGACAGGTAGCTGCAAATACAGATTTAATAATAAAACAAATATAGTATGTTTAGATGACGAAACTATTTTGTTGAAAAATGTAAGAAACGAAAAACTTGGGCAGACTTGTGACAATAGGAACTTAAGCTTATCGGGAAACTATCTAATAAATTTTAACAATTGTAATCTCACAATTTTTAATCAGACCTTTAAAAATAATAAAAATGTAATATATGAAAAGTTTTTTTATCCACCGGACAAAATCGCTAACTTGACTCATAATGAAATAAAGTTTGAAAAAATTATGTTAGAACATACAAAAAATATTGACGAAATAAAAGAATTAAGATTTCATAACAAAATAGTATATGGACTTAACTCTACTGTAATAATATTAGTTATAATTATATCAATAATAATGTATACATTAAAAAGAAGAGAAAAAACAAATTTAAAATTAAAATTAAATGAAACTAAAAATATTACGGTTCTAAATACCGAAGATATTATAAAGAAATATCGTGTTGATAATGCATCAAAATCAGGAGTTAAGGAGCATGCTGAGTTATAAATTAATTATATCTTAAGTTGTGGTATATTATGCAATTCAATATATTAACGTTAATACTTATTTTATTTCGAATATTGTCACTCATTGTAAGTAATGTTTTATAGTTGTGATACACTTGTATTTTCTGTATGCAGTATGAAATGTATGTATGCAAAACGAAAGTGTTTAATTTGATTTATGTTTTAATTTCACTCATAATTGTGGAATGTTCCTAAAGCACTTAAGCTTGAAGAATATTATTTGGATAAAATTACTAATTACCTTTTATAAGATCAAAATATGAATTTACAACAAACATATTAAGCAACAAATTACATACATTTTAATGATAGGAATTAAGAGATTTTTGTTCGTATATATATTAAGTAAAGGCAAAATTCGGCAGAATTTTAGCTTAAGGGTGGAGGAGTTACATCCTTCTCACAAAAACTATCATTACCGTCCATAAAATGTAGGGTGACAACAAAATATTAAATTACATTTCCATTCCCACATTTTATGGAGTGCAACGTAAGCAGTTTTGCGAACGTTGCATAGCTTAAAAATTTTTTAAAATAAAGTTTTAGTTAGTCTTAAGATTGTTTTAAATAAATAAAGTTATCCCTCCGAAGAGCGGACAAACTAGAAAAACCAAATTGTTTTAATACATTTCTCGCGTGGATGGCTCAATGACGTTTAGTTTTAGGCCTATTATTTTCCATTTCTCGTCTATCAAAAGCTTATTTGCACCAAACACTGGTGCACCTCTCGACAACTCAGGATTTTCCTCCATGTATTCGCCTAATGTAAGTAGTACATGGCACTCATTTATTTCTCTCAAGTAGCGCTTTCGAGATATTTGCGAAAATCATGACTTTCTGCAGTTGTTTTAGCTAGTTATTTTGAAAAATCGGAGGAATTGTTCATCTGAATTGTAAAAACTATTGACATATCAAGGACACTAAATAATAATTATGTTCATTTTTCAGGTACCGAAAAATTTACCTCTTAATTATTATTAATTATTAATTATTTACCTCATAATTATTATGTATAATGAAAATAAATATTTGTTAAACATAACTATTATATTCAATTAATATCTTTTTACATTTAGATCGATAAATATTTATTTATCTTACAGATAACTATTACTACAGATTTTTATTGTTTTTATTTACGATAATAATTATTTTGAATGTTTTCTTGATATAAATTGTTTTATTTTTGGAGATTATGCATGTGCATATATAATACACATTCAAATTAGTTATAACTGTTATGTTATTTCTTATTCATAACCAGGGAAACCAGAAATATGCAATTGCATGTTTTTCCTTGTGCGTCATTAAGGATAAATGTTATGCGATTTGTATCTAGACCAATCTTTTAGTATTCCTATCGACTCAGAATCACTTTTTAAAGTGATCTAACGATGTCCATCCATCCGCCTGGCTGGTTGTCTGTTCATTTTAGCCTTGTGCGCAGAGTACAAGTTCCAGTTTTCTAGATGATTTGATCAAATATGGACGAAGTCTATGCAGATGGTGAGAATCGGTCTATAATTTCAAATCCAAGTTAGACTATTTGTGTCCGCAAGATATCTAATTCGTGCCAAAAATAGTTTCCATAAAATTAAATTATTTTCGAATCGGTTCACATTTGCTCAAAGCTCCCATCCTTAACTATCTTTAAATTCCTTTTAAATGTTACAATTGTTAACAATTTAGCGACCGTACCTAAAATACCTGTAAGACAAACACCCATATGGATGTTAATATCTAGATAATATTCGGCGCAAACTTCTCTTATATAAATTTTAACCTTTTTAAGGTTTTTTTAAGATTTTGGTATTAAATTGTTGAATATTGTGTGTTCAAATGTGCAAATTTTTATTTTTAGGGCATATTTTTAACATTTTTCAGGCTATATTTTCCAGTTTTTACTGCATATTTAATGCGCACAACACGTGTTTTTTAGAGCATATTTCTGGTTTCCCTGTTCATAACTATTAAAAATAATTAGTAATATATCTATCGCAGTGTAATATTTATGTTTGAGAAATTCTTTTATTTGATACCCATAATAGTTATCATCAATTTTTAAAAATAAAAATTGGAAATAATAACTATTCTTAAAAAATAAAATATAAATTTATTCGTAATTATTATTCGCAATTTTTATCGAATAAAAGTTATAACTATTAACTCCTTGGAATAAATATCTCCTCATTCAGCACATATTTATACTGTGTTGATCAGATAAAAATTTACTGTGTTATAGGCCTTTAGATTTAAAAATTTTTTTTTTTTAATTTTTTTCATCATCAGTGAATTTTTATCCGATCAACACACTATAAAGAAAGGAGTATACACATATTTAGATAGTTCAACAAAATAACCACAATACTAATTATTGTTAAGGCTAAGGCACGAGCTCTATGTGTACATTTGTCCTTCAAGTTGTGCTGAAAAAGGTCAACAGAAAAGAGAAAGACAAAGTGAAGACCAAAAAAATGTACTTGGACTTCAAGAAAAATTCTTGACGAAAGTACGAAAAAACAGAAGTAAAGGAAAAAACATGTAAAATCAATTAAAATGGATAATCATTCAGGAAAGCAAATTTCGATCTACCAAATGTTAAAATACAATTTGGTTTAAGGATTAATGTTTGACTAGTGACGTCAGCAGTCGTCGATGGCTGCGGGTGTAAGACGGCAAATCCATCTGAGGAGATCGAGTGGTTGCGATCGAAACATGTCATGGTAACCTGCCGGCCAGGGTTCGAGCCCGAGCCACGTCAAGAATGAAAGATTATCAATAACAATTTTGATTAATTTTCATGTTGTAAAATTCCTTTCTTCATGAAAATAATTTAATGAAAATTAAATTTCATGAACTTAAGCCTAATTAAAAATATTAAAAATTTGGATTAAAAACCATAGATAGTTCAACAAAATAACCACAATACTAATTATTGTTAAGGCTAAGGCACGAGCTCTATGTGTACATTTGTCCTTCAAGTTGTGCTGAAAAAGGTCAACAGAAAAGAGAAAGACAAAGTGAAGACCAAAAAAATGTACTTGGACTTCAAGAAAAATTCTTGACGAAAGTACGAAAAAACAGAAGTAAAGGAAAAAACATGTAAAATCAATTAAAATGGATAATCATTCAGGAAAGCAAATTTCGATCTACCAAATGTTAAAATACAATTTGGTTTAAGGATTGATGTTTGACTAGTGACGTCAGCAGTCGTCGATGGCTGCGGGTGTAAGACGGCAAATCCATCTGAGGAGATCGAGTGGTTGCGATCGAAACATGTCATGGTAACCTGCCGGCCAGGGTTCGAGCCCGAGCCACGTCAAGAATGAAAGATTATCAATAACAATTTTGATTAATTTTCATGTTGTAAAATTCCTTTCTTCATGAAAATAATTTAATGAAAATTAAATTTCATGAACTTAAGCCTAATTAAAAATATTAAAAATTTGGATTTAAAACCATAGATAGTTCAACAAAATAACCACAATACTAATTATTGTTAAGGCTAAGGCACGAGCTCTATGTGTACATTTGTCCTTCAAGTTGTGCTGAAAAAGGTCAACAGAAAAGAGAAAGACAAAGTGAAGACCAAAAAAATGTACTTGGACTTCAAGAAAAATTCTTGACGAAAGTACGAAAAAACAGAAGTAAAGGAAAAAACATGTAAAATCAATTAAAATGGATAATCATTCAGGAAAGCAAATTTCGATCTACCAAATGTTAAAATACAATTTGGTTTAAGGATTGATGTTTGACTAGTGACGTCAGCAGTCGTCGATGGCTGCGGGTGTAAGACGGCAAATCCATCTGAGGAGATCGAGTGGTTGCGATCGAAACATGTCATGGTAACCTGCCGGCCAGGGTTCGAGCCCGAGCCACGTCAAGAATGAAAGATTATCAATAACAATTTTGATTAATTTTCATGTTGTAAAATTCCTTTCTTCATGAAAATAATTTAATGAAAATTAAATTTCATGAACTTAAGCCTAATTAAAAATATTAAAAATTTGGATTAAAAACCATAGATAGTTCAACAAAATAACCACAATACTAATTATTGTTAAGGCTAAGGCACGAGCTCTATGTGTACATTTGTCCTTCAAGTTGTGCTGAAAAAGGTCAACAGAAAAGAGAAAGACAAAGTGAAGACCAAAAAAATGTACTTGGACTTCAAGAAAAATTCTTGACGAAAGTACGAAAAAACAGAAGTAAAGGAAAAAACATGTAAAATCAATTAAAATGGATAATCATTCAGGAAAGCAAATTTCGATCTACCAAATGTTAAAATACAATTTGGTTTAAGGATTGATGTTTGACTAGTGACGTCAGCAGTCGTCGATGGCTGCGGGTGTAAGACGGCAAATCCATCTGAGGAGATCGAGTGGTTGCGATCGAAACATGTCATGGTAACCTGCCGGCCAGGGTTCGAGCCCGAGCCACGTCAAGAATGAAAGATTATCAACAACAATTTTGATTAATTTTCATGTTGTAAAATTCCTTTCTTCATGAAAATAATGTAATGAAAATTAAATTTCATGAACTTAAGCCTAATTAAAAATATTAAAAATTTGGATTAAAAACCATAGATAGTTCAACAAAATAACCACAATACTAATTATTGTTAAGGCTAAGGCACGAGCTCTATGTGTACATTTGTCCTTCAAGTTGTGCTGAAAAAGATCAACAGAAAAGAGAAAGACAAAGTGAAGACCAAAAAAATGTACTTGGACTTCAAGAAAAATTCTTGACGAAAGTACGAAAAAACAGAAGTAAAGGAAAAAACATGTAAAATCAATTAAAATGGATAATCATTCAGGAAAGCAAATTTCGATCTACCAAATGTTAAAATACAATTTGGTTTAAGGATTGATGTTTGACTAGTGACGTCAGCAGTCGTCGATGGCTGCGGGTGTAAGACGGCAAATCCATCTGAGGAGATCGAGTGGTTGCGATCGAAACATGTCATGGTAACCTGCCGGCCAGGGTTCGAGCCCGAGCCACGTCAAGAATGAAAGATTATCAATAACAATTTTGATTAATTTTCATGTTGTAAAATTCCTTTCTTCATGAAAATAATTTAATGAAAATTAAATTTCATGAACTTAAGCCTAATTAAAAATATTAAAAATTTGGATTAAAAACCATAGATAGTTCAACAAAATAACCACAATACTAATTATTGTTAAGGCTAAGGCACGAGCTCTATGTGTACATTTGTCCTTCAAGTTGTGCTGAAAAAGATCAACAGAAAAGAGAAAGACAAAGTGAAGACCAAAAAAAATGTACTTGGACTTCAAGAAAAATTCTTGACGAAAGTACGAAAAAACAGAAGTAAAGGAAAAAACATGTAAAATCAATTAAAATGGATAATCATTCAGGAAAGCAAATTTCGATCTACCAAATGTTAAAATACAATTTGGTTTAAGGATTGATGTTTGACTAGTGACGTCAGCAGTCGTCGATGGCTGCGGGTGTAAGACGGCAAATCCATCTGAGGAGATCGAGTGGTTGCGATCGAAACATGTCATGGTAACCTACCGGCCAGGGTTCGAGCCCGAGCCACGTCAAGAATGAAAGATTATCAATAACAATTTTGATTAATTTTCATGTTGTAAAATTCCTTTCTTCATGAAAATAATTTAATGAAAATTAAATTTCATGAACTTAAGCCTAATTAAAAATATTAAAAATTTGGATTAAAAACCATAGATAGTTCAAAAAAATAACCACAATACTAATTATTGTTAAGGCTAAGGCACGAGCTCTATGTGTACATTTGTCCTTCAAGTTGTGCTGAAAAAGGTCAACAGAAAAGAGAAAGACAAAGTGAAGACCAAAAAAATGTACTTGGACTTCAAGAAAAATTCTTGACGAAAGTACGAAAAAACAGAAGTAAAGGAAAAAACATGTAAAATCAATTAAAATGGATAATCATTCAGGAAAGCAAATTTCGATCTACCAAATGTTAAAATACAATTTGGTTTAAGGATTGATGTTTGACTAGTGACGTCAGCAGTCGTCGATGGCTGCGGGTGTAAGACGGCAAATCCATCTGAGGAGATCGAGTGGTTGCGATCGAAACATGTCATGGTAACCTGCCGGCCAGGGTTCGAGCCCGAGCCACGTCAAGAATGAAAGATTATCAATAACAATTTTGATTAATTTTCATGTTGTAAAATTCCTTTCTTCATGAAAATAATTTAATGAAAATTAAATTTCATGAACTTAAGCCTAATTAAAAATATTAAAAATTTGGATTAAAAACCATAGATAGTTCAACAAAATAACCACAATACTAATTATTTTTAGATATATATAAAATAATTACAGAAAAACACGATTTTCGCGAATATCTCGAATAAATAAATGAGTGCCATATTCATGTTTAGTCGCCCAAATTAAGCTTAAGCAAAATCGCATTTTAAGGCTTATTTTTTTCAATAAATAAAAATCAATAAAATGTTTTCATTTTATATAATTACCATTTGTTCTCCATTTTTATTTATAGTTTATGTAAGGCCCCTATTACGGTTTACAACTCAATTACTGTTAAATATTTCTTGTTTATTTTTAAATTCCATGATTCGACAACAAAACAACAAGTGAGTGGTTTTGACATTTCTTTTCGTAATGTCGACAAAACCTTCGATATTAATAAACCGCTTTTTGTATGAAAGTACTTACATACGTTTTCTTTCGAGTTGTCGTTTAAACGAATGTGCGTATAGAATAAAGTTAGATGAACCAAAAACAGTTTTCGATCGCTTAGAATGCGATCGAAGTCGTTCTTTCGAAATCGTTGAACAGGCCATTAAATATGAAATTTTGCCCAAAAGAAACGAAAAAGGGCCCAAAATAAAAATTAAAAATGACCCAAAAAGAAACCCAATTGGCAAAACAGTGTTTATTATTCATATAAATTTAATAACATACAAATGTAAGGTTTATGTAAAAAATTCCATTGTATCTTCAACAGCTGCTCGGTAGTATGGACAGTAGTACTATAGTGCCACTCTGGCAACATTGCTTCGTTAAGTCAATTCCCTACAAGAAATGCATAACCAGTGTGACCACAATTGAAAAAAAAAATTGGATGCTAAATGGGGATTAAAACAATGCTAAAAATGCTAAAAATAAAATTTGAAAATGCTAAAAAAATGCTAAATTTTCTAAAAGAATTGTATCATTTAAATGAATGAATTATGCATTAATTTACCTGAAAATATTATATTTCTTTAAAATAAAATGAAGTTTATATAAAAATAAATTATATACATATATAGAATTATTTAATAAAAACAATTCAGTAGTTTGATAAAAGTTAGCGATTTTTCAACCAAAACAAAACAAAAGTCCCTATCTAAATACAAAATATTACATGATAAACGCTTAAAGCCCTAACCTACAGTTTGCAAAATATGCTACATTGTCAACTGTCAAAAAAACTGTTAAGGCGCAACCATAATGTGCTTAAGTTGGCTTAAGCAAATGTTAATTTTGACAGTAGGTTAAGCAAGGCTATGCATATTATGGTTGGGCCTTTAGGTTTTACAAAAAAAGTAAAAGAAATTATATACAGTTTAACGCGATAAATAAATTTATCATTTTAAATAGTTTTTTGTAAAATTTTAAAAATGTTAGATGTTAATAATGGCTTAAGTCGAAATTTCGTGTTTTGAGATATTAAGGGTTTTGTCTAAAATTAATTGTGTTTTGTATTGTGAAAGTTGAAATATAAATGCAAATAGTTTTATTAATAATAACATTAAATAATTGAAATTTAGCAGCTTGAAGAAGATAATAAGAATATGTAATAAAATTAAACAGCATTATTATTTATTGCCACAGATATATTAAATACAAAATTCAAGTAAAAACAAAAATTATCATTCAAAACATAAAAGGCTATTCAACAGCATTTTCAGTAAATTTAATTACACCATTATATGAATAGTTTTCCTTTATTTCCAAAGTGTTGGTCAAAATACCATTTGAATATGATCTGTTTTCATCATATTCTAAACACCTATCCAGAATTCAATAGTTGAACTTTGGTTCAGCAATTCGCAATTTTTTTTTGGTGTTTACAGGGTTGCTATTATTATACATTTGTATAAACGAATAAATATCAAAATATGTACAATTATAGAGATTAACAGAAGTGATAAGTTATATTGTGAAATAGCAACATATAAAATGTTTAAGATTAAAAATGCTAAATAATGCTAAAAAAATGTTACAAAAATGCTGAAAATAATGCTAAATGCTATTTGAAAAATTCGCTGCTAAATCAAAATTAATAATGCTAAATTTAGCAGTGAAAATGCTTAAAGGGTCACACTGTGCATAACCAAAACTTAAAAAATTACTAACACACTTGCAATAATTTTAGATTAGTTGTTCCACTCTTACATATATGTAAGTATGGTACAACTAAGATTTCCCAAATAATGCCAATATTTTAATACATTTTTGTCATACGCGTGTAAAAATTTGTGAATTTCTTAAATTTAATATTTGAGATTGGTATTAAAGAAAAAAATCAATTTAATTAAATTTATAATTTGTGACATAAGTAGTGAGATAAAAAAAGTGACACCGAAAAAATCTGTAATCAGAATGCTAGTAATAAAGAAGGGCCTATTAATGACGGCTTCAGAGAACGTGGTGCTGGATTATCAAGAAACAACAGAGGTCATGTGCGAAAAGGTCTTTTTGAAAGGAGTGCTCGTTCAACAGGTAGCGGTAATTCAGGTGGTGTCTTTGGCCAGGATAGTCGTTTATGATTTGATGATGATAATAAAGGTGCAAAAAGAATTATTCAAAATCCTGATGGCTTTTCAAGTATGTATATAATTTTTTGCCACAAATTGTTAACAAAATAAAATGTCTTTTTAAGATCTACGATTAATTGATTGGAAATACTTATGTTTACCTACATTTCCAGACTAATGCAAGAAGTGGAACCTCAAAGAGCAGCCACATAAATAATGGAACGTGGTATTTACTTTACTGACTGCAATGTATTAATGAAATTCCATTTAATTTTTTTTAATAAAAATTTAATAAAAAAGTATTTTTTTATAAAGGTTAGTATTAACCAATTTTTACGTTATAAATAACTAGTTAGTGCTAACCAATATTTACGTTATAACTAACTAGTTAGCATTAACCACTATTTTGGTTATCATTCACTAATAAAAAGCAGCAAAGTAAGCAGTACAGATATATGTTCCGCAGTCGAGTGGAATTCATTAGTTAGAAAGAGAGGCAAAATCACATGTACACAAGAGTTTCGGTTAGTTTTTTCATTTTGTTCTTAATAAACTAATAGAAACTTTAACCAATATATTGGTCAACACTACCGGTCATATAACTAGTAAAATGACCGGTAGTCTTCTTGTAGGGTTATAAGCTAACCCTAAGTTATGTTAATAATAATGTTAGTAAGTAACAGTGTTGCAAAAGTGAAATTTTGAAATGGTACTGAACTTCTACTAAAAGAGTATTTTTCCCACCAAATGGTACTTTTTGTTAAAAAAAAACAATAATTTATGAAAATTAAAGGAGCAAAAAACATTTTATTGGAATTCATTTATCTAAGTATTTAATAGAAAACCTATGTTCCACCTAGGAACTACGGGAAATTAATAATAATAATAAAAGAAAACAGTATTTATATTTGACGTTCACATGTAAATAATATTTCTGTTATACATAAGCGTCAAGCGCCCCATCCATTTTATCCGCCATATTATTTCCATATCGTCCTATATTATTTTTTAATAAGTGGCACAATGGTTTTAATAAAAATATGGCGGAACTCAAAAACAACATTATACATTGTTGGCAACACATTTCACAGTAGATTGCACTTCTTTCCGATTTCGATTCTTGCCAATATATAATGTCACCTTCGAAAATCACATGCACATTGACGATAAAACTGAACAGTTATATTGCAAGTGTGTGAGCCTAAAACATTAATGTTTAAAAATAAAGGTTTTAATTCAGTGTTATAAGATGAAGCAAATTTACTTTAAGCGATCATATGAAATATTATAACTACAACAGCAACCACCAGTTGATTTTAATAGATCTTTAGTTTTTATCAAACTTGAAACAGTTTCTACGTGTAAACGATTTCTTCCTTTGCTTTTTACATCATTTTGGATTTGAAAATGTGCGTTCAATTTATGCTCAGAAATGTGGCACTATCCATAAAATACCATAACCAATATGTGAAATGTCAGCAAACATTAGTGTTGATTCTTATATTGGCTATAAATTTCCAGGAAATTTTAATATATTCAGTTCTGAAATGCTTTTTCTGAAAGATCCGCTAGAATACGGAATTGAGAATTGATATTATTATAGTTTTCTTTATCGTTTGTAAATAACATTAATAACAACAGTATTATGCTATTGGTTTTTCTAAAGCAATATTTTAAGGATTTATTTTCAAAAAAAACTTTAGTTCTTAATGTTTCGCAAATTGTTGAATAATATGATTTCGCAGTTTCTTTTACTTCATAAACCATTTCCTTAACATTGCGTGTTTCTAGAAATATTGTTTTCATTTAAATTTTGCACTAACATATTATCCACTGCATCCCTTTTTATAAATTTTCTTGCCACTTGTAAGAATAAATATCACATTCTGGAAAGCAAAATATGAATCCTGCAATTTAATATTAACATTATTTTTAAAATAAAACAACATATGTTTTGCAACAAACACATGATGACCAAAAAGTACTGAAAACATCGCGGGGGTACTGCGGTATTTTTAATATGAAAAAGTACTGAAAAAAGTACCAAAGTACTAAATTTTTTAACACTGGTAAGTAATGTTAATAATAATCAAGAATAAATAAAGAATAGACTGCAAGAAGCAGGACAGTCGATAGTGAACAGTCAACCAATTACCATCTTGTGTTTTCATTTAAATATCAACGTTACATGGCGACCGTGACAGTCGAACTTCGGTTTTATTTAAAAAACAAAACTATGTGGAAAAGGCAAAAGTGTAAAAATAATTAGCTAAAAAGTATAGTGTCCAAGCAAACTAAAAAAAATAAAATTTTCTTTTCGACTTAAAATAAAAACTAACTAATAAATACCTTCAGTAATTAGCTAAAAATAAAAATCCAAAACAGTATAGGAAAGTTTCATAGCCTATTAAATAAAACTTAATAAACAAATCTAAAGCTTACCAACCCATAAAATGGCGAAAGTATCAAACGAACGTTAAAGCACAGGGAAATGTGTTGGAAAATTTAATACGTTAACAATTATAGCCTGCTGATAAATGTTAACAATATATCTAAAGGAAAAAAGGTGAAATAAAGAAAACGTGAAATATAATGTAAATCAACGAATTTTAAAGGAAAATCTTTCTATTTTTATGCCATAATTTAAATACCGGCTGAAAAAACAGTTCACCGTTTGTAACAGGAAAAAAAAAAAAAAAAATTAAAATAACAAAAAAATTTGATGCCCATAGTAACAGTCTATAAAGGAAAAAAAACCGTTGCAGAATAATGTGCAAAAATATAAAAAAAAACCACGAAGCGTATTAAAAAAAAACAATATGCCTTTAAAACATAAGTAGTTTGTACCAAGGCGAATTCAACAAGCGAATTCAGAAAGGTGGAAAAAAACAATATGCCGTTAAAACATAAGCAATACCAAGAAGTAAAGAAATAAACTTGCCACAAACATAACATAAATTTAGAATGGTTGATTCATCGCCAGTTTATATAAAGAATTACAGACTAGCACATACACAAAAAGAGAAAATAAATAGACAGGTCCAAAACTTATTAGATAATAACTTAATAGAGCCTAGTAGTTCAAATTATAATAGTCCATTAATTCTTGTACCGAAAAAAAGCACTAATAATCAAAAAGCCTACAGAATGTGTGTAGACTATCGCGCTGTAAACAAAAAACTAATTGCGGATAAGTTTCCATTACCACGTATTGATGACATTCTAGACAATTTAGGTCGTGCAAAACATTTCTCAATTATTGACTTATTTTCTGGATTTAACCAAATTCCGCTAAATCCTGATTCAAGAGATATAACTGCTTTTAGCACAGATAAGATATCATTTCGGTGGAAGGTTTTACCTTTGGGAGACAAGTGGTGAGTACCGTAGGGAACCTGAATGCGTAATATAGCAGGTCAGTTGTGACAGCGGTAGCCAACTTCAGGTTCCAATGACCGTCCATGCGTGATTCAATATCACATCCTGCCCGAGGTGTCTCTGCTTTAAGCTGAACATGGCGGATCTAGAGTGGAAGCTCGATAAAAACCCGCAATCCCCGATGTTATCCGAACCGTGTCCCTGGGATGAATGGCACTGCGTGAGTGTGTCTTATAACGGTGGCCTCCGGACACTGGCAATGTCTCGGTTGTAAGTTGAGCCCACCTATGGCATGGGGCTCTGCCATATGGTGTACTACCAATATCCCCATTCTAAAAGAAAATCAAATGGATGATAATTTGGAAAAAACAAAAATAAATGAACATGTGCCTATGTACACAAATGAACCCGTGTTAGGGTCTTTGGATCCTAACGCTCGCGATGCGGAGAAATCCGCGTGCGAATCTCTGGATGATATCTTAGTGCAGGGGGATGTAGGTCCCAACGTCACTGAGATACCCATCACAATGCATGCTCCGACCAACGGGGAAAAACCTCCACGAGTCCTAAAAAGACCTCGCATAAAAGACCGCGAAAGGGCCACGGCACTACCGCAGAGGAAGCGGTGATATTGGGCACCAATCGTGGTAGAAAGATGGCGGGCAGAAACAGGAAGAAGTAATGTACCCGGTCGCCAATAATACAAACAAGGGTACAAGGCATCTGAAGTGCCTTCAGGTGAACCTACACCACACCAAGGCAGCGTCTTATTTGCTATGTCGTAGGTTCACCACAAGCCTCCTGGATATCTGTTTCATCCAGGAACCATGGGTAACTCTGGGGCTATTCAGGGGCTCCACAACGATCAAGGTAAGATTATTTACAACTCTGCAGCTTCGAGGCCGAGAGCGGCTCTCCTAGTCAGGAAAGATTTAATCTATTTACCTATTTCAGAATTTCTGCACGAGGATCTGGTGGCGATCAGGGCGAAGATCCCATCCATTGCGGGTGAACATGAGGTCGTTATCGCCTCTGCTTACTTGCCAGGAGATGCCGATAGTGCTCCTTCTCCCGAGGTCACTGAGCTGGTATCGTACTGCCAAAAGCGTGGCCTTGGGTGGATTATTGGCTGTGATGCAAACGCCCACCACACTGTCTGGGGTAGCACGGATACCAACAAACGGGGTGAGTGTTTACTTGAGTATATTTGTGTAAATAATATATTTGTAGCAAATAGGGGCGATGAGCCCACTTTTATGAACGTTATTAGACAGGAGGTCTTGGATCTCACACTTACTAGTAGCAATCTTTCTTATGCCATTAAAAACTGGCACGTTTCGAGTGACATTTCGTTGTCGGATCATCGGTATCTGTTTTTTGACATCGAATGCTCTTCGACGTTTGTTCAGACGTATCGCAACCCTAGGAACGCGAACTGGGACATTTTTCACCTGGCTCTTACTGGGAACTTGTCGGGGGATTTGATTACAAGCCCAGGGGACATCGATTTTGAATCCAATACACTTTGTACGAATATCCTCGAGGCCTTCGAAGGGAGCTGCCGGCTCCGGATCCGCAGGCCTAAAAGGGATGTTCCGTGGTGGAATGAACATCTGGAGAGTCTGAGGGCTGAGGCCAGACGTTTATTCAACAAAGCTAAGGAAACTGGTGAGTGGAGCGTCTATAGAGCTGCGCTCACTAAATATAATAAGGAAATCAGGAAGTCCAAAAGGTCAACCTGGCGTGAATATTGCGGCAGGATTGACAGTCTTCCAGAATCACTCAGGCTGCAGAAGGCGCTTTCACAGGACCACGCTAATGGTCTTAGCACACTTAAGCGGCCAGATGGTACGTTTACTGAGTCGCCAAAGGAGACCTGTGAGCTCCTACTTGCGACCCACTTTCCAGATTCTCTGCCCTTCTTGTCACCTAGAGTGTCCACATGTTCGCCCCAGGCGTCGAAAAGGAACATCAGGTTGACGGGCAGAATCTTTGATGCGCAACGAGTGGCATGGGCTGTATCCAAATTCAGTCCATTCAAATCACCGGGACCGGATGGTATCCTTGCATGCTGCCTGCAGCAGGGGGGAGTGCTATCAGTTCCCAAATGACTAGGATCTTCAGATCCAGTTTACTGGCGTGCCACGTGCCGGAACCATGGAGAGGGGTTAAAGTGGTCTTTATACCAAAGGTTGGGGGCAAGTCCGAACATCTGCCCAAATCCTACAGACCGATAAGCCTCAGCTCGTTTTTCCTGAAGACCATGGAAAAACTAATTGATAGATTCATAAGGGATGAATATCTATCGGATAACCCGATACATCGCTTTCAGTTTGCCTATCAGTAGGGCAGGTCTACGGTGACCGCAATTCATCACGTTGTGAGCACGATTGAGAAGGCACTTGGGGCAAGGCAAATAGCTCTGTGTGCGTTCGTCGACATGCAGGGTGCCTTCGACAACACTTCCTATGAGGCAATTAACTTTGCTCTAACGAGGAAGGGTGTTCCAGCTCTCATAAGGAACTGGATAAAGGGGATGCTAGCATCTAGGGTTATTAAGTTGGATCTAGGTGGTTCGTCGACGATCAGTGAAGCAACCAAAGGTTGCCCACAGGGGGGCGTTCTATCGCCTCTTTTGTGGACCTTGGTTATCGACGAGCTATTGGAAACCCTTAATAACCTGGGCTTCCGAACGTATGGCTATGCTGACGATCTGGTTATATCTGTGACCGGTTTTTGACGATGCGACGATTTCGGGGGCGATGCAGCGGGCCCTGGACTTGACACTTGGCTGGTGCAGGGAGAGGGGACTTAACATTAATCCCGAAAAAACTACTCTGGTACCATTCACCAGACGAAGAATTCTGAGACTAAAAGAACCGACCCTTAACGGATCGGTTATCGGATTCTCCAATGAGGTGAAATACCTGGGGATCTTTCTGGACAAATCCCTCAACTGGTCCACGTCACTAGAAGAGCGACAAGGGCAATATATGCCTGTCAAAGACTCTTCGGAAAGACATGGGGACTGAAACCCAGGATGATCTACTGGTCTTTTGTTGCTATCATTAGACCAATATTGTCCTACGCCGCCCTGGCGTGGTGGACTAAGACCGAACAGGTCAAGGCTAGAGTGATGCTTGATTAGGTCTACCGCCTGATCTGCGTATCGATCACGGGTGCTATGAGGACCTGTCCCACTCTGGCTTTGGGAGCTATCCTGCATATCCCTCCATTGCACATTTCTATAAGGGAGGCAGCCTGCACGGGTGCTAGTAGGATGCCGCGCATTGCTGCATATAAGGCAGGTGACTTGGTGGGTCACATGCGGATCCTGGATATCATTAGGAATGATCCATCCATTATGGTGGGTGATCACATGCTGCCTTGTTTGGCATTATATGGGAATTTTAATGTCCTTATACCTGACAGGGACCAATGGGCGGACCAATCCTGATGGCGGGCATGCGCGGACCAGGTCTGGTTCACGGATGGTTCAAAACAGGAGAACGGTTATACTGGTGCGGGCATCATGGGCCCGGGTTTCCAAAGGGGCTTGCCAATGGGCAAACAGCCGTCTATATTTCAGGCGGAACTCTACGCCATCATTATATGCGCTGGGGAATGTCTGAGGAGGAGGACAAGGGGCTTGAGACTTTACATAATGTCGGATAGCCAGGCCGCTCTTAGGGCACTTTCTTCTCTGGAGATAAAGTCAAAGCTGGTCATGGACTGTTTTGCGTCTCTGAATGAGTTAGGGAAACACAATGACTTGAATTTATGTTGGATTCCCGGCCATGAGGGCCATGCGGGCAATGAAAGATCTGATTGCCTGGCAAATAGGGTCGCTCGTCGTCCATTTATTGGTCCTGAGCCTTTCTTCGGCGTCCCTGTGGGACACATCAGAGGGACGCTATATAATTGGTCCGAGCGTGAATTCCTTCACGCATGGACGTCCACTTCTGGATTGAGACAGTCCAAAAGATTTGTGACGCTGTCCCGGCGCAGGGCAGGAAGGTTTCTGCTGCTTGAAAAAGCGGAACTTAGACTGCTTGTTGGCCTGTTCACACTGTGGCCTTAGGTACGACCAGTTTAAGTTGGGTAATTCATCTATCAAAATATGCAGATTCTGTGGGATGGATGACGAGACGTCGGACCATCTGCTCTGCTGCTGTCCCTCCTTGGGGACTTCTAGGCAGAAATTCTTCGGGAGGCAAATAGTGGGCCCGACCGATATCTATGATCTTCCACCGGGCAGGGTAATGGGCTTTATACGCGGCCTGAACTTGACATGGTGAGACATATGGGCCGCACAAAAGATCCTCTGGGTCGGGGTGCACATGGCCTGCACGTGTATACTACTACTACTACCTTTTGGTCTTAATGTAGCACCTAACTCTTTTTCAAGAATGATGTCTATCGCATTCTCTGGCCTAATGCCTAATAAGGCTTTTTTATATGTCGACGACGTCATTATTATCGGCTGTAGTAAACAACATCATTTGAATAACTTGAAAAACGTATTTGACATTCTAAGAAATCACAATTTAAAAATAAACCCATACAAATGTAACTTTTTCCGTCCAGAAGTTACCTTTCTCGGACATATATGTACGCCAAATGGTCTTTTACCGGATAATTCGAAAATTAATGCGGTAGAAAATTATACAAAACCTTTTGATAAGGACTCCACTAGACGTTTTGTGGCATTCGTTAATTATTACAGCACCTTTAAATCGCATGACAAGGAAAAATATTAACTTTGATTGGAATGAACAATGTCAGGAATCTTTTGACAAACTAAGATCTGCATTATTATCGCCCACAATTTTACAGTATCCGGATTTTTCGAAACAATTTCTGATAACAGTAGACGCATCCAAACTAGGATGTGGGGCAATTTTAAGCCAAAATTACGATGGTAATGACTTACCAGTCTGTTATGCTTAAAAATCACGTTTATAGTAAGATCGGATCACCGACCACTAGTCTACCTCTTCAATATTAAGGACCCCTCGTCCAAATTGACGAGGATAAGACTCGAACTGTCGGAATACAACTTTACGGTTAAATATATTAGGGAGAAATCAAATGTAGGAGCGGATGCGTTATCCATCTCGATAAACGACTTAATTAACGAGAACAAACAAGTACTGGCCATAACACGGGCAATGACCAAGAAGAATTACAGTAAAACTAACCTAAACGAAATTTCTATTCACAACAACAATGAACTAAAGATATATGAAAATTCTACCACGAATTTGGTAAGAATATTGCAAAAATAATAACTCAGATAACGGAACAAGATAATGTGAAGAAAATGCGCATTAATATATATCAAAAATTTAGGAAACTGACATCTGTCGAATTTGAAATTGCAAACGAAACTGTTAGTCTAGACTATATGCTTTCGAGGCTAACGACGGAAGCCAACAGTTTGAGAATCTATAGAGCAGAATGGCCTAAAAATGATTTATTTTTTACAATTTGTACAATACAAAAATTAAAGGATTATGGTATGAAAATATTGAAAACTTTTGAAATTATCCTTACGGAACCAATTGAAACGATAACGGATGAGTCTGACAAACAGAAATTAATGGAACTTTATCACAATGATCCTATCGGTGGAGGACATTGCGGACAGAAAAAACTTTATGCAAAGATAAGAACGAAATACTACTGGAAAGGGATGACTAAATATATAGCGAAATTTGTGAGAAATTGTTCTCAGTGTACTCTTAATAAAGTTAGACCTCAAAATATTGAAAAACTTGTATTGACACCAACACCCACTAAACCTTTCGATATAGTTGTACTAGATACTATAGGTCCATTACCCCAGTCCAACTATGGTAACAAATACGCATTAACACTAATGTGTGACCTTTCTAAATATTTAGTTACCATACCCATACCCGACAAGTCATCACAAACCGTGGCACGTGCTATATTCGAAAATTTTATTCTAGTTTACGGGAGAATGAAGATAATAAAATCAGATTTAGGAACGGAATTCAAGAATGAAATTATGACGGAACTTTGTAAATTTTTGAAAATTTAAATAAAATTTTCAACTAGTTAACACCACCAAACGTTAGGAATAGTCGAACGCAACAACAGAGTTTTCAACGAATATATTCGAGCATACATCGGCGAAAACATGTCTGATTGGGATACATATTTAAAATACTTCACATTTTTCCATAACACGTCAACAAATTCACACATTTCGAGTTAATCTTTGGTAAAATCGCAGCCGTGTTAAATGACACAAATAATAATTTAGATCCGATATACAATATCGAAAACTATAGTAAAGAAATAAAATACAGGTTACAGAAAACTCATATTTTAGCAAAGAATTTAATTGAAAAACATAAAACAAGAAACAAAAATTACTATGATTTACATTCAAAACCAATAAAGTTGCAAATTAACGATAACGTTCTATTACAAAAGGAACCTTATGACAAGTTCAAAAGTATTTATGATGGTCCTTATATTATAACAAACATAGATGGAGTTAATGTAACAATTTATAACAATGTATCAAAAAAGGAAAAAACTGTACACAAAAATAGAATAAGAAAAATGTAAAAGTAAAAATCTCATTTCATTTTCAATTTTAAATCAATTACTATAAAATCGTTATTATTAAATAATTGTTATAATAAAAAAAAAAAAAAAAAATTAAAGAAATTTTATTTAAAACCTGTAGTGCGATTCTGTAATTAATTTTAACAATAATTGTCATTGTTAAAAAAATTAACAAGCAAATTAACGATTTTGCTATTCTGTAACATTTTAAACAGCACTTGTTATCGTTAAATCAGCTGCTTGTGTTAAGTAAACGACAACTTTTTTAGTGTTGTTTATTTATTGTTAAATGTTGAAAAAATAAAAAATATTTAGTTAAAAGAAATAATATAACTTGAAAATGGCAATTAAATAATTTGTATTTAATTTAATAGTAAAATGTTTGGCTTATCTTCTTAAAAAAACAAAAAAGTAAAAAAAAAAATTCTGTTTAGTTTTAATAATTTTATTTGTTTTTTTTTATTCCTCTTTGTGTTTTTTGTTATTTTGCCATTTTATTGACAGTGCTGCCACTTGACGTTAATTTTTATCTATGTTGTTAACAACAATTTACAGAATCACATAATCGTTAGTGCAAACAACAAAACATGTTGACAATTATAACAACTGTTGTTATTGTTAAAAGTTACAGAATCCCACTACTGATGTATAAATTTATTTTGTAAAAAGGGAGGTATAGTGCCACTCTGGCAACATTGCTTCGTTTAGTCAATTATAAGCTTACCCTTAGTTATGTTGATAATAATGTTAGTAAGTAATGTTAATAATAATCAAGAATAAATAAAGAGACTGCAAGAAGCAGGACAGTCGATAGTGAACAGTCAACCAATTACCATCTTGTGTTTTCATTTAAATATCAACGTTACAATACTTATTTGAGCCCTCCGCCAAACTTTGTGCACTATTCAATAGTTAAATATTAATTAATCACTGCATAGTTATAATCAATTACTCAAAACAGAATATACCTTTGGCATGTCATAAAGTCGTGCCGTGCCGTAATGTCCATGGACACTGTGACACTTTTGAAAATGTCCTAACGTTCGTGGGCATTAAGACACTTTGCAAATGGACATTATGTCATTTTTAAAAATGTCATAAGGTCCATAATTACTTAAAAAGATGTTAAATACAAAAAAAGATCTTCATACATGCAGAGAAAAACATGTTTTATTATGGTCACAACCAACAAAACTATTTTTAAAGAAACTTATTTCACGATAATATGGTGAAAGGCGACAATGATGTGGTTAAATTAAACATAATATGGTCAACATTTTTTTAAAAATGGTTTTGTTGTTTTTTCTCTGGGTGCATATATTAAACATATAACGAAAACATTTTTGGGCGCAAGGATTTTCTCCCCTATGGTGTAACAAATACCGGCAGCGCTTACTAAAGCTTCTCTGCATAGCCGGCCTTTGGGCGGGCGCAATGATTTTTTCCTTTATGGTATAACAAGTACCGGTTTCGCTAAGTAAAACTTCTAAAATCTGCCTTGTTTCCGAACGAAGGCCGACTTCGCAGATAAGCTTTAGTTAGCGAAGCCAGTATTTGTTATACCATAGAGGAGAAAATCCTTGCGCCCGGCCGAAGGCCGGCTATGCAGAGAAGCTTTAGTAAGCGAAGCCGGTATTTGTTATACCATAGAGGAGAAAATCCTTGCCCCTTGCTAGAAAGAGAAGCTTTAGTTAGCGAAGCCTGTACTTTTTTTATCAAAGGGGAGAAAATCCTTGCGCCCGGCCTAAGGCCGGCTATGCTTTCGAGTTTGTAAGACATGCTTTCGAGTTTGTCCACGGACACTATGACACTGGACGTTATGACATGCCACCTTTTTTGCAATATATCGTGTTATTTTTATAAATAACATTAAGGAATTCGACGCATAGTAATAATGAATGATTTAGACAAATAGTATGTAAGATTTTGACGAAATTTTAAAAATGAATAATGGCCCGAAAAAATGGGTTTTTTTTCATATAATATTTTTTTTTAATTTAAAAAACGAAAAATCACCCAATAATAACGAAAAATAGCCCAAAAATTTTCGGTCACTTTTCATATGAATTCAGGCCCAATTTTACATGGAAATTTTTTGGGCGATTTTCATTTATTTTTTGGGTCATTTTTCTTTGGGCGATTTTTCGACAGATGGATTCTTAAACTTTTCTTCACTTTAATTTCATTAAAATCGGTTGAGTAGTTATTGGGAAATTTAAGGGCAAACTGGAACTTCAGATTTTTTTTAACTTTAGCGTGAAATGTTTTATTTAATTATTTAAGATTGTTATTTTTGGATTTAAATTAAAAAAAATTACAATATAAAAAAAATTTTAACATTAAAATAAATAGTAAAATCAACTGGAAATTGTTCTATTATTACTGAAAAATTAACATTTATTTGCTTTCAAATTTGTTTACACTTAAAAAAACGTTAGACTTATTATCTAAAATTTTGCTATTACTACAGAAGAATCTATTATTTTTTGCTGTACAATTTGTTAATATTAGCAAAATAAATCCGTTGAATTCTGATTTTTTTTTTTAATTTTGATACGAAAATATAAGTATTTATTTTTTAAATATTTCTTATTTATTAAAACATTTCATACGTATGTAGATAAAAAAAACCTTTCAAAAATATAAGCAGCAATAGATTTTAATAGCTTTTGTAACAATGTGAGTTTCTGTTTATAATTATTATTTTTTACTAATACAATGTCTGTCTTAGATCTAATGAATTATAATTATTGTTCATTTAATTGAAAGATTTATTACAAATATTCCACATTGTGTTCTGTGTTATTTTTGTTCTTTAGTAGTTTTTTGACTTCTTCATCTAAATCCTTATGTTCTACTTTCCATTGATTTTGAATACTGAAGATGAACGGATCTGACGTTGCCAATAATATATTAAATAGATCTTTATTAATGGAATTTCGTGAAATTGTCATTGTGCTCTCTATAAAATCTGTAATCCTTATTTCCTGATAATTTATTTTCTAAGTCCAATTGTATTTCAGTGCTATAGTAATTTAAATTTCCTTTTTTCGTATGTAATTGTTAACCTCTTGTAAGGAACCTCTGGTTATCCGGGTTTGCCGCTGGGGTATGCTCAGCTCGTCCAGGGTTCTTACAAAAATTTAATTAACAACGCTTTTCTTTTCTAGTTTGTAATTCACTTGTTTATTTCATTTATTTACGATAATTTTCTTATATTCTTATTTTATGTAAATTTACACGTGCTATTGGCTTGGCTTTACCTCTTGGCTTCTCCTATAATAGTTAGCTTTATCCTCCCTGCAACTGCCGGATGTAATCCAGCCTCTTCCGAGTACCCTACGTGGCTGGGTGTAAACCACAGCGACCTCTACCGCTTGAGTCCTAAGCAAGTGCCCTAGCTATTCCTACCCAGCTAGATGTAATCCTGCTGAGTCAAGATGGATGTAATCCGTCTTGCTATGCCCTTATTCCTCCTCCTCAGCTCCCGCTGAGTTAGATGGATAAAGTCTCTACTATTGCCTCTAAACTCCTACCCAGCTAGATGTAATCCCGCTAAGTCAAGATGGATGTAATCCGTCTTGTTATGCCCTATCACCTTTTATCTTACCTAGCACTGTACTCTATATTCGCTTGCCTTACCGGTGGTCCGCACTTCCTACCAGATCAACATCACACAGAAAAAAAATAATTCTTTGCTGTTGTCATTTATATACTGCTCGCCGACAATAATTTGTAGTTTTGTAGTAATATTTCCTTGCTCTCATTGATTGTGGTGAGTATAGATTCCTCTCACCAGTTCTGCTTCTCTTGTTTCACATGTCTCTGTGTTTGCATGAATATGCCTCGTTAGTGTTGAATAGTTAATTCCTCTCCTCGTGCGCTCTTTGTTTTGTTCTGGCTATGATTAACCTGCTCATATGTGGAACCTGAAATTAATAACAGAGTTGGCCCTGCGATATTCTCATTTTATCAAATACAACAAATATTTATGTTCACTTTATTCCGTGTGGCCAAAATTACTTTAAGTTTTGTCCTCACACTTTTCCCTGTCCTCCGGTAAGCACCGTATGGTCAGTGACGTCCCGTTATAATATGTTGTTCTTTTTTATCTTTCTTATAGTAACGGCCTTGGTCTTGCGCTGCTTTGGCAAGATTCCTTCTTCTCGTGCGGCTTGCTCCCCTCCGTACCGGTTCCTGGCGGGACTTCATCGTATAGGGCGGCCGGGAGCCTTGGTTCTCTGGCCTATACAAGGAATGCAGCACTATATTGTGTAGTGTCGGAGTTTGCGGTGTTTAGGGCTAGTTGTAGTTCCGGCAGGAGTTCGTCCCATGTCTTCTGATTGCAGCCGACATACTGTGCAATCATTTTCTTGGGCTGTAAACTGCTGATGCACTCCAATCTCTTTAAGGTACTCCCTGAACGCCTTGCTGGTAAACTGAGTGCCATTGTCGGTCATCAGCATCTTAGGTACCCCATAGTTCGACAATATTTTCTCTCGGTAGCTTCTTCTCAGTGTTTCTGCGGTTGCCCTTCTTAATGGTACTAGCACTGACCACTTAGAAAATTTATCGGTAAACACCAGTAACATGGTGTTTCTGTGTTTGGACCTAGGAAGAGGCCCTATAAAATCGGCACATACGATAGCCCCTGGCTCCTTCGCAATACGCGACAGCATCTGTCCTGCGGGAAGTTGTTGACTGGGCTTGTGCTGCTGACACACTGTGCACCTTTGGACATACTTTCAGTTGTCCCGGAACATACCTGGCCAATAGTACCTGTTGCTGACGCGGCCAGTCGTTTTTCTTATGCTTATGTGACCTGCCGTTGGTGCGTCATGGTTCTCGTTTAATACACGCAGTCTCTGGAGTGACGGTACGCATAGCTTCCAGGGCGCACACTCTTCGTCTCTGTCGGAGGATGGTAGATAGCGATACAATTCTCCCCCTAGGATGGTGTAATCTTGGTATTTCTCGGGCTCTTTCTCGATCGCCTCGCCCCTCCTCTGCCACCAGCTGCACTCTACGGGTTTCTCCTGTAAGGCCTGACATACATCTAAAGGATCTCGCGACAAGGTATCGGCTATCACATTCAACTTGCCTCGACGATATTGGACATCGAAGCTATACTGCTGCAGCTCAGCGAGCGATTCTCCCCGACGGGCTCTCGATTGAGTTGAGCCATTGAATGGCGAGGTGATCCGTTATTGCCGTGAAATTGTAGCCTTCTAGATACGGCCTTAATTTTCTAATCGCCCATACTATCGCCAAGCATTCCTTCTCAGTTGCGGAGTAGTTCGTTTCAGCAGAGTTTAACCGTCGGCTAGCGTACGAAATAACCTTCTCTTGACCTCTTGCTCTTGGGTCAGTACTGCGCCTACGCCATAATCACACGCATCTGTTTGGAGTGTGAATTGCTTCGAAAAATCTGGGCATGCTAACACCGGAGCTTCTGTCAACCATTTCTTAAGCATCTCAAATGCCTTCTGCTGTTCAGCATTCCAACGAAAATGCTTCCCTTTCTGTAGCAACATTGTCAGAGGGTGCACAATCTGTGAAAAATCAGGTACAAAACGTTTATACCAGAATGCGATTCCCAGACACCTACGCAGCTCTTTCACGTTTCGTGGAGGTTGGAGCTCCTTTATCGCCACTATTTTGTCCGGGTCGGTTTTTATACCCCGTTTGTTTACCACGTGCCCCAGGTATTTTAACTCCTTCTGGAAAAACTTACACTTCTCTCTGTTGATGTTCAATCGCGCCTTTCGTAGCCTTCTGAAAACTTCTCATAGGTTTACCATGTGTTCCTCCACGGTAGTGCCAAGTACCACGATGTCGTCCAAGTAGGCAAAAGCATGGTGTTCCATGGCTGGACCAATAACTGTGTCCAGAGTCCTCTGAAACGTTGCCGGTGCTGACGTCAACCCAAAGGACATCACTTTCCATTGGAATAGACCTTTACCTGCCACCGTAAAAGCCGTATACTTCTTACTTCTTCTGCCATAGGTATCTGCCAATACCCGTTCTTGAGATCTATACTGCTAATATATCTTGAATTCCGCAGTCGGTCCAGGATGGCGTTTATTTGCGGCAGTGGGTATGCATCGGGAACTGTTTTAGCGCTTAGCTTACTGTAATCAACACAGAGCCGCCACTAACTATTCTTTTTGGGTGCCATGACGATGGGAGCACTATAAGGGCTGTTATATTGTATTCTATTCTATTCTATTCTATTCCATTCTATTTGCCCATTCTCTAGGAGATGATCTATCTCCTCATTGATTCGCCTCTGTATCTCGGGGTTGCGCTGCGCATATCTTTGGCGCACTGGTTTGTCATCCTTGAGGGTGATTCTGTGCTCGGTCAATGGCGTCGGCCCGCTGATGTCATTAAATTTTCTAAGCTCCTCTCTTAGGAACGTCGCAATTACCTCGTTTTCGCCTCTTGTAGCTTTTTGCTCCCCTGCCGCCACTTTTTCACTCAACGCCGTCATCACTTGGGGTGAAACGGGTGTGAGTTTGATCACCTGAAACGTATGAATTGCAACAAAAATAGTGTGAAATGATACAAAAAATGGTTTTTCTCACACAAGTGTTTCTGTATCTTTTCTTTGCGAGAATTATCTGTTATTTAAATAACTTTCCAGCAATTATTGGAAGGATGTGAGAAAAAGTGTTTCTATAACAGTATTGTTAACACATGTCAACACTAAATATACAATTTCAAAACAATACAAAATTTCTTTTTGTTAACACATGTTAACATTAAATATACAATTTCAAAACAATAAAAAAATTATAAAATACCATGACCTACCTATTAATTTATGCTTATACGACAGAATTCAGTCATTTACCTTTAAAACTGTTTCTTATAAGTCATTTACCTTTAATGTTATTTAATAAAATGCAAGTAAAGCATTTATAATCGCATATTTAAATATTGTTATTTTAATTTAGACTTAAGAAATTTAATTATATAAAAGGCAATGAAAAATAAAGAAATTTAGGCAAACAAAGATTAACTCTGTTGATTGCTTGATTAGTCTCGGTGCTTCTACCCAGGCTTATTTTAAATAGTAACTAGCACATGGTGTTTCTACCTGGGCTAACTCAAACTTACAACAAAACAAAATCTGAACTCCAAAGGAAATCTTTGGTGTTCAATCGTTATTGCAAACAACATTTGGTGACCACGACGGTCCTGTTACAAGAGACAGGATCTCATCAGAAAACCCAAACCGACGGTCCTGCTACAAGAGACAGGATCTCATCAGAAAACGCAAACCAACGGTCCTGTTACAAGAGACAGGATCTCATCAGAAAACGCAAACCAACGGTCCTGTTACAAGAGACAGGATCTCATCAGAAAAACGCAACCCAAAGGTCCTGTTACAAGAGACAGGATCTCATTATCAATCTTAAGGTCCAATTACAAGAGATAGGATCTCATCAACTTCAACGGTCCTGTTACAAGAGACAGGATCTCATCATCAATCTTAAGGTCCTATTACAAGAGATAGGATCTCATCAACTTCAACGGTCCTGTTACAAGAAACAGGATCTCATCATCAATCCAAAGGTCCGATTATAAGAGGTAGGATCTCATCAACTTCAGCGGGCCTTTTACAAGAGACAGGGTATCATCAGAATCCTGCGGTCCTGAAACATTTAGTCCTGAGGCTACAACAGGGTTACATAAAAAAAACGCAGTCAACTATATACTCAATAGCGTTCCTTACCACAGTTAAGGATCTTACAAAACAACTACATATATCAATAGAATTACCACTGACAACATATCAGCATCGCATTCAGCAACTAAGATCATGGAATCCTTTGAAGAACTTGTGGCCATCCAACAGGAGACGGCGGAAAAAATAAACACAATAATCCGTAACGTTAAAAAGGACCCAGCCACAAGAAAAACAAAAGAGTACTAGTTGGAGCGTCTAAAACGACTTGACATGCAATGGCTAGAATTTGAGAACATTGACAACAAAATAAGGTGTCTATCAAATCCACCTTTGCATCACCTGTATTTTACTGAGCAATACTTACGCCTTTCGGATGACACACTCAAATACAAAGAATTGTTTGAGTCCGAAATAAGAAAATTGTCGCAACCAATAGTTAAATCGTCAATAAGACTATCCATAGAAACCGAAGGTGCAAATGGCGGTATGCAGAAAGAACCAGAACTTGACAAAATCACGAGCAAAGTTCTTCGTAGTCAACGGGCTTTAATGAGAGCACTAAGGCGAATAATCGACGAGGTACAGTCTGAGGAAAATCAAGAGGAGTCGTTTTGTCAGAGCAAACTAACGCTCATTGACAAATATATGCATGATTTCTTGTCAAACAACGACACTTTATGGCAGTTAACATCTGAAGAACAAATTGACGGTTATACGTTGGATGAGTTTTACGAGCTGCAAGCGGAGGTACACAACATACAAGGTGTGTTACAATCAAGTGCCAATATCGCCAACGAAACTACTTCACGAATCGTCAGAAGAAGTGAGCATTGTCAACTACAGTTGACAACAATTCAAATACCCAAATTTAGTGGCAGTTACCTACAATAGGTAGCTTTTAATGACCTTTACATCCAGCTGATCCACCACGCGACAATGAGCGAAGTGGAAAAAAATTTTTATTTAACTACACACTTGGCAGACGAGCCAAAGAATTTAATAAAACACCTACCGATTACATCAGCAAATTACGAAATCGCATGGAATATCTTGGTGAGCAGATACGATAACAAAAGACTAATTGTGACCACATTATTGAACAATTTGTTATCACATCCACAAATTAAAAATGAGACAGCACAAGCACTCAAATGTTTACACGACCTCGCGAAAGAATGCACTCATGGTTTCTCAGCACAAGGCCTCCCAGTGGATAAATGGGACGCCATAATAGTTCACAAATTACTGAGGAAACTTGATTCTTCAACCCAAACACTGTTCGAGCAATCTCTTAAGGACAACAAGAACCTTGTTAGTCTAAGCGAGTTACTTAGGTTTATTGAGCATCGAATCCAAGCTTTAGAAACGCGCGGAGAGACTCTGGAAGCAGGGGTGAGTAGAGCAAAACTAACAACAGCAACTACATCTACATCAAATTGTAAAATATGTGGATCAACAGGGCATCCCATATATTATTGTGAAAACTTCCTAAAAATGTCACCACCAGAAAGATTACAATGGACACAACGGAAAAATCTATGCGTCAACTGCTTCAGACCAGATCACATCGCCAAGGCATGTACATCGCGCTCCTGCCTAAAATGCACGAAGAAACACAATACGTTATTGCATTTGGAAACGTCAAAAGGAAAACCATCATCACCCTCGGGGGGAAACCCTCAAAAGACCAACGTAGAGTCCTCTTCAAACGGAAATACAAATGCCCCAATCGTAGCTTCTGCAAACAAGGAAGATACGGGTAACAGCTACACAGTCTTAGCCACAGCAAGGGTAAAGGTGTTTGGAACCAATGGATCACAAGTAAATTTAGTAACAAACAGATTACTAAATAAACTATCGCTGATGTCATCAGATTCAGATCTGTGCGTGGAAGGGATAGGACGCAAGATCCACAACGTATCCCAACGAGTAAACCTCGAGCTTCAAGCATGTTCAAGTAATTATACTACAAGGGTCGAAGCATTCGTGCTTCCAAACATAGTGTAACCACAGCCCACAAAATCATTTGATACATCGGAATGGAATATTCCTGAAAATATAAAATTGGCAGATCCATGGTTCAATCGTACGGACAAAATTGACATGTTAATTGGAGCAGAGTTTTACCATCAATGGATGCGCCCAGAACAAATAAGGATCGATCACGAATTACCAATTCTACAAAACACAGTACTAGGTTGGGTTGTAACAGACAGACTACAAGAAAGCAACAACAATGTAGTTACCTGTGCAGTATTCAGCCCAGAAGACCAAACAACAAATCAACTAATAGAGAAGTTCTGGAAGCTTGAAGACACAAATGATACTGAACGAACACTGTCTCTAGCTGAGAAGCGATGTGAAAAACACTTCATGCAGAATGTAAGAAGAAATACAGAAGGCAGATTCATTGTTCGCCTTCCATTTTCCGAAAACCCAATCACTCTAGGAACATCAAAATCAATGGCTTTCAATCGGTTCTTATCACTTGAAAGGCGACTGAACAACGATGCTCCACTTAGAACAGAATACAACAAATTTATGCAGGAATATGAATCCTTGGGACACATGGAGGAAATTCAGGAAGAAGACATTCCAGATTCTCATTACGTAATGCCTCGCCACTGTGTCCTGAAGCCCGAAAGCTCTACAACGAAATTACGAGTAGTTTTCGATGCATCGGCCAAATCATCTACCAGCACCTCCCTCAACGACATACTACATGCCGGACCAACCGTACAGAGTGAACTATTTGCCATTTTGTTACGTTTTCGTATGCACAGATTTGTATTTTCGGCGGATATCGAGAAAATGTATCGGCAAATACAGGGAGCCGATGCTGATCAGATGTTTCAGCTGATCATTTGGAGATACAACAAACATCACGACATCAAATATTATCGCCTTAAAACGGTAACCTATGGCACCTCGTCAGCACCATATCTAGCAACAAAGTGTCTTCAACACTTAGCTTCACAAAATACCACAAGATACCCCTTAGCAGCAAAATACTACGCGATGACTTCTATATAGACGATTGCCTTAGTGGGTCCGATTCTATCCATACTGCATTAGAATCACAACGTCAACTAAATTTATTATTGGGAGAAGCTGGGTTTAAGCTTAGGAAATGGTGTTCAAATCATCCTCAACTACTAAGTGGCATTGCTCCTGAAGATAAGGAGGTCAATCTAGACTTGCACGAGAGCTCCAATTGTTCAATTAAAACACTCGGGCTGATATGGCTGCCAATGTCAGATCAGTTATGTGGACGAGCACAAACCTCAGCAAGCACAAGCGTGACGAAAAGAATAGTCAGCTCAGAACTGGCCAAGATCTTTCATCCATTAGGACTTTTCGGACCGGTCATTGTAAAAGCAAAAATATTTTTACAAGAATTATGGCAATTAACAATTTCGTGGGACGATGAATTACCCACAAAACTTTAAGACGAATGGAATAAGTTCCGAAAAAATATAGAAGCAATAAATAACATTCAGATAGACCGATTCGTGCTGAAACATGAACGGGCGATAGCAGTACAAATTCACACGTTTGTTGATGCCTCTGAACGAGCCTATGGAACAGCAATCTACATGCGTTCAACATATAAAGATAAAATGGTAGTAGTTAGATTGAATTGCTTCAAATCACGAGTTGCACCAATCAAAAAACAAACTCTACCAAGATTAGAATTATGTGCCGCGGTACTAGGGGTGGAACTAACAAATAGAGTGAAAAAAGATTTATGTCTACAAAATGCAGCAAACTTCATTTGGCCAGACTCAAAAATTGTCCTCTCTTGGATAACTTCACCAGCAGCATCTTTTCACACCTTCGTGGCGAATAGGGTAGCAACAATTCAAATTTCAAGCAGTCCAAGTCAATGGAGACACGTCAGTTCCAAGCAAAATCGGCATTATTAAGTTCTTTGGCATCATTAAATCCATTTTTAGATGAACATCAGATAGTCCGAGTCGGTGGCCGACTAGAACAATCAATGTTGACCTTTAATGCAAAACACCCCGCAATTTTATCTCACAATCACTTCACATCAAAATTATTAATGTACATGCTACACGTAGAAAATCGTCACTGTGGTCCACAGGCATTATTGGCCGCGTCTAGAGCACAATTCTGGATCACGGATGGAAAAACTTTAGCACGCAGCACAGTCCACAAATGTATACGCTGCACAAAAGCAAGGCCAGTTCTGTTCTAACAACTGATGGCAAATCTGCCAGCGGCCAGGGTGACACCGCGCGCCCATTCATAGCAACCGGAGTGGACTATTTTGGACCTATCTGGATCCACCACAAAATTAGAGAGGAAAGACCAGATAAGGCCTATATCGCAGTCTTCTATTGTTTCGCCACCAAGGCCATTCATATGGAAGTCGTGTCCAACCTATCGACAGAAGCCTTCATAGGAGCACTACGTCGTTTTATCAGTAGGAGGGGTCATTGTCAAACCCTGTACTGCGATAATGCCACTAATTTCGTAGGAGCAAGCAATAAATTGAGTGAACTAAAGGAGTTAATATATTCACAATCAGCAAGAGAGAAAATCACACGGATATGCAGTGATCAATCCATAAACTTTAAATTCATTCCACCTAGAGCCCCACATTTCGGTGGACTTTGGGAAGCGGCAGTCAAATCCGCCAAACATCTCTTACTGAGAAGCGTGTCCGCGGCGTCACTTACCTATGAGGAATTAGAAACTATAGTGGTTGAAATAGAAGTCATTTTAAATTCTCGATCATTGCCTCCACTGTCATCAAATGGTGATGATCTCCAAGCTCTTACACCGGGTCGTTTCCTTGTCGGGGAACCTTTAACAACAACCGTAGATGCTAATGCTCAAGCACCAAAAATATCCTTTGATGCAAGGTGGAAAATAACCTCAGAAATAAAACACAAATTCTGGGAGGAATGGACACAAAAATACTTACATGAGCTACAGCAAAGGGGGAAATGGAAATCATCTTCACCGAACGTCATTGAAGGCATGCTCGTTTTCATCAAAGAAGATAACACTCCAGTCTTACAATGGCCATTGGGCAGAATCAGCCGAATCTACAAGGGAGAGGATGGACTTATTAGAGTCTGTGACGTAAAAACAGCAAAAGGAACCTTCAAGAGGCCAATTCATAGATTGGCTCCATTGTTCAGCGATTCCCACATAGAATATCCCGAATATGAAACTCCAACCTCGCAAAAGAGGCAACACTCATCAGAAGGTGCTGCTATACCGCCAAAACGAAAGACAGTACAATATGCTTCATTAGGAGTTTTCAGCACACTTTGTATTTCACTCCTCCTGCTGCCGATAATACTAGCTTCTCCAATAAATGTTACAGAATTTTCTACTGATCCAGGGTTGTATTTCGAAGGCATAGGATCAGCAAAATTAATAACAGCTAGCTGGAAATTTATTGTATATTACGATCTAGCACCAATTTGGGATAGGAATACGGTTCTGCAAGCCGGAATTACATAATTTTCAAAGCTCTGCAAGCAATCAATAGCTATTGAATCGTGTGAGACACTCTTTTTACAACTTCAGTATACTTGGGACAACCTTATTCAAGAATCAGACCTCTTAATTCCAAGAAGAAAGCGGAGAGCTCCGTTAAATATCATGGGGAACATGGCTCACGCTCTATTCGGAGTCCTTGACTCAGAGTATGCAGAACAAATGGCTCGCACTATAGCCAACGTAAAAGAAAATGAGGAGTATCTTCACCTGTTACTAAAAAACCAAACTTCAGTAATAGATTCGACAATAAATATTCTCAAACAAAGAAAGACATCTATAATGACTTAAACACAGTCCAAACTGAGAACTGAAACATACGACAAGCCCAGAATCTAATATCTTTGGCAATTCAATTAAATACACTTGCGTCAGATTTACAAAGAATTGAAACGGAGCTGATGGCTGCCCTCACACATACGAACCACGGTAATATAAGCCCACTTATCCTCACACCAAAGCAGTTAAAATCAGAAATTTCTAAAATAAAGGGACATTTTCCCAAGGGTCGCGCATTACCATCAATCTAGACACCAAATTGGATGAACTAACGAACATCCAAAAGCAACTAGCAGAGATAAAAAATCTTCCAAGGAATATAAAGTACCCTGCTCTTCATCATCCTTACATCGGCTCTTTGGCGCTACTTTTGTCATTTCTGTTAGCCATGATCCTAATATGCTGGCGGCTTAAATGCTACAAAGGTGCATCAATCAACCTGGCTTCAACACCACCACAGCCTACGCCACGCCAGCGTAGCTCTGAAGTTTAAAAAAAAAGCTTTAGTAATATCCATTAATTTTAATTTATTTGTTCATTTACATTTTTTGCAATTCGCTCAACGCGGCAGAGATTGTTAACACATGTTAACACTAAATATACAATTTCAAAACAATACAAAATTTCTTTTTGTTAACACATGTTAACATTATATATACAATTTCAAAACAATAAAAAGTTATAAAAAACCATGACCTACTTATTAATTTATGCTTATACGACAGAATTCAGTAATTAACCTTAAAATTGTTTCTTATAAGTCTTTTACCTTTAATGTTATTTAATAAAATGCAAGTAAAGCATTTATAATCGCATATTTAAATATTGTTATTATTATTATTGTTATTTTAATTTAGACTTAAGAAATTTAATTGTATAAAAGGCATTGAAAAATAAAGCACTTTAGGCAAACAAAGATTAACTCTGTTGATTGCTTGATTAGTCTCGGTGCTTCTACCCATGCTTATTTTAAATAGTAACTAGCACATGCTGTTTCTACCTGGGCTAACTCAAATTTACAACAAAACAAAATCTGAACTCCAAAGGAAACCTTTGGTGTTCAATCGTTATTGCAAACAACAAATATTTTGCGAAAAGTTTCTTTCAAAAACTGTCAAAATAAGTCACATTTGAAATTGGTGGCGAGAAAACAAAATGTGGATATTTTAAATATGATTATATACTATTTTTTAAAATAAATAAAAAAATTTAAGGAATATAAATGATGATTGCATAATTTATTTTGTTATATTTTTTTATTTTAAATTTTTTTTGGCCTTTCCTTGTTTTGGTTTTAATCAGTGCTGCCAGATAAATTTGTGTCAAAATCGTCAATTTCCTGAGAAAAAAATAAAAAAGATCGTCGTTTTTGTTTTAAAAATCGTGCAATTTAAAATCAATTTTAAACAAATTTGTTTCGACTTTTATTAAAAAATTATCAAACAAAAACATAGTTAAATAAAGTTCATGGTTATTTAATAATTTCATTAAATTTATATTTATTTTGTTAAGCTGGAGGATTATTTTTTTAAAAAATTATTTATTTTCTTTAATCCGATAACAATTTCAAATTGTTTTTTTTTTCCTGGAGCAGTTACACAAAGGCATGAGAAAATATCATTTTAAACAAAAAATAAAATAAATATTTTTACAAAAGCAAAAAGAAACCAAGCTTAATAAAATAAACATACACCCTTTTTTAAAATAGATATATATTTACAAAAACCGAGATCAAAATGAACAATTTTTAAATTAAATCAGCTTTGATAACAGTATTATAAATATTCTGGTTTTTTTTTGGAATTGATAGTGACAACGTTGTTTTATATTTATATCGTATGTAGTCCGAAATAGTATATTATTGAAATTTAACTATATCGGTTTACAAATGGCTGAAATATAAATCTTTAATTTACCTATTACTATAATCTTTTTCTTTTTTACCTGAAATAGACTTAGTAGAATACCTGGTAGTTAAAATTAAAAAATCGGTTCATAAATGAACGGGTTAAAGACCCAGTAAAAACTCGCCTACAAAATAATATGTTAAGTAATCAGAAACAAATAAAAGCACTACATACAATTCTACTGAAAAAACTAATGAATTTTACAAGGGTTGTGCCAAAATGAACGAATTCAAAAGTAAGTAATTTTTTCTAAATACATCCAGAAAAAAGTAGTTATCGAAGTTCTTATGGAAGAAAGCTACTAAAAAACGAGTGAAAGAAGCTACCCATTTTGAAAAAGTTTTTACTGGGAGACAAACAAATTTCTTTCTTGCCGGAATAATGGTTTTGGCACAAAAGTGTACATATCAGAGAATGACAACAAGTACCCATAAGAATAATATACAGAGGTATTTACCCACGCTTTTCGCTATTGTGTATATACATATTTACAACGCAAATAATAACAACAGCTATGGTTGTGCGTCCATTTAGTAGTCCATTTTTTCAAAATGGATCAGGTGGTCCAATTTTATTTGCAGGGTTGTTATGGGTATTGATATGTATGTGTATGGTTTTGATCTTTAGCCATACATGTTTTCTCACAAATATTGAAAGAGTACTTAAAATGATACTTTTGTCATTCTCAGGTACATATAAGATAAGAATATCATATATCAATCATATTTTGTATATGTATATAAGAAGTATTAAATGTTCAAAATAAGCCAAGTCGGTCCATTACTTTTCCTCGAAATTTTGCTTTTGTCGAAACATTTTTCAGGAAAGAGACAAACAATTTCGAGGACAATTTTCACAATAGGGATAAATATAAAAATTTAACCCTTGTTTCTAAAGATATCTTTTTTTCTAATAAACAAACATATAAAAATATTTACAATTATCTTATTTCGAAGACTAAGGCCTGTTTTCACAACTTTCCGATAGCTAAAAGTGTACTTTAAATGGCCTAATAAAAAGTGTTCCATTATTAAAACTTAACTTTAACCTAAAGTAAGCGATAAAGTTAATGAAGGTTCATCCTACCTGGTAGGTTAAAGCAAAGTTGCAATAGTGGAACAGTTTTTATACGGCCGATACAATCCTACCTTTAGCTATCAGTAAGTTGTAAAAACGGGCCTAAGGGGCTTATAGTGTAAAACGCAACGCCAACAATTTCATTAAAAGCAAAAACAAAATCAAAAATATTTTATAAATTTGTTGTTGCTTTCTACAGACATTCATATTCTTTTTTTTTTTTCAATTTTCAACGCCACAAAATATAAGTTTTTGAAATTTAAAAATTCAAGATTAATTTCTATAGAAAGAAACAACAAAATTATAAAATATTTTTGTTTTTGCTTTCGTCACTTTTTTAGAAAACATCATCAAAACGTCACTTTGTTAATTTCGGAACAAAAAATCGTCAAGATGACGATAACTCGTCAAATCTGGCAGCCCTGTTTTCATTATATTTATTTCTTTTGTTGACGTTTCGCTTTTATTTGATTCCAGTATAAACAGATTTTTTTGTGTCTGTTTTCGCATTCAAATACAGAAACACTTTTATCTCATAAATCGAGAAACGATGGAATTTTTTGTTTCACACTTCATGTAAGAAATTTTACGATGCGAGAAATACAGAAACGAGCTACTGGTCTCAGTTTCGAACCAGCTCTTGAAGAGTACGGACGTGTATCAGTGAGTAAGAAAAATAAAAAAAATTAAAAAATTCTAAGTGCAAAAAAAAATATTTGTAATAGGTGAACAATAACCCAGAATTAAATAAAAATTATTTAAGTGCAAAAATTGCCAGCGCAACTGGTTTTCCATACAGCAATTTAAGTGCAAGTGTGCCCAACCTGAGCAAGTGTGTTGTTCCGACCGCAAATGTGGTTCAAAGTGTGAAGTCGTCTGACCAGAGGAATAATAAAGAAAAACCTGGAACATCACGATAAGCATTAATAAATACTGGAGCTGTGCCAAAAAGTACTAAAGTGCAAACAGGCATGGACAGATATACTACAATAACTAAGAGAAAGGCTAGCCCTAGGTCCACCCAACAGGAACGCATGGCCAAACAATACAAAGGCTCTAACATAGTCTCTTTGCCAACAAATGGTAACAGATTCTCTACTATCCAAACTTATTATTTTTGAATAAGTTTTGTGAATTAGTTTATTTTATTAGCTACACGTGGTTTAAAGCATTAAACTCTGCGACCTATAGAACTATTTTGACGTCAAAGCGCGTAAAAAAAAATCTATACTCTCTTGTAGTCCAGAATCTAACCTACATTTCTATACCCCATTGTACACACATCTGGATACGGCCTTGCGAACTACAGCACTTTCTGTGACCCAAGGTAAGATATTCGGTTCAAAAAATAAGTCCTGCAAGGAAAAATTACTGAAATTAAAGAAGATGAGTCTTTATCAATTAATTTAGAGAAGGTATAGGTATTGCCATTGTTATGAACTTATTGTGGGTGAACGGATGCTGCAAAACGAATAGGCGACATAAATAGACTAACACGTAAGATTTCTGAGTAAGTTAAAAGGTTAAACATTAGTAAATAGCCGCAACATAGACTACATCGTTTAATTACCTGTAAATTGCAACTTAATTTAAAAAAATGGAAGAGCAGGTAAATGGTAAAAAACCAGCACGCAGTTATATTTTACGTGAAAATTACCTACATGTTACCTGTTAATTTATTGCCGGTATGTTATCCTTTTAAAAAGTGTGAAAACAGGGGTTTTTTATGTTTCAAAGAAATGCTAATAAAAGATTAAATTTTTATTTAAAAAAGGATTTTTTTGCTTCAAAGAAGTGGTAACAAAAGATCATTTAAAAAGACTTCTATCAAGAGTATAAAAATGCATGCATTCATAATTTTACCTTCACTATTGTTTAAACAATGGCACTTGGCAGAAAGTTCGCATTACCAATAGATAAACATAACTTCTCCCCATTACATATAATAGCTGATGTAGAGCAATGTATACAGGCCATGGATGGGAATTTTGATAAAGAAAAGGACGTCGCTAGAACAAAATTAGCAAACCATGTATCCGCTTTTAAAAGAAGCATTAAAAATACTAAAAAGGATAAGTTTATCGTCACAATTTTTGAGAAAACTAAGAAACTTTTAAGGAAATATAACGACATAATTATTATACAGGCGGACAAAGGAAATAAGACGGTAGCTATGTACAAAAATGAGTATGAGGGGAAAATGCAAGCACTTATAGGAGACAAAAACACCTACAGAATTTCAAGAGGAGATCCAACTGACAAACTGCAGAAACAAAACAATACCATTATTTCTAACCTCTACAAAAATAATATTATTAATACAATTGAAAAACGTAAACTTCTTTGTTCTGCGGCTACTGCACCTAGAATATACGGCTTACCCAAAATACATAAGGAAGGGACACCCTTACGACCTATTGTGTCGTCAGTTCAAGTACCATGTTACCAATTATCAAAATACGTTGGTAATATTCTTAAAGTCATAATTTCTGACAAATATAATGTTAAAAATTCGCTACGGGTAAAGGAGCAACTGAGCGGCGTGAAAATTAACAATAATGAAACTATGATATCGTTTGACGTGATTTCACTATTCACGAACATCCCAATTCAGACGGCAATAAACACAATTATGAAAAAATGGAGTATTATTAAAAATCATACTAAGATGTCCAGCTCACAATTTTTAAGAATACTCAAATTTTGTCTAAATGACAATAATTATTTTATGTTTGGTGAAAACATTTATACTCAAATCTTTGGTATGCCAATGGGGAACCCACTATCACCTACTATAGCGGATATCATACTTGACAACCTACTTGACGATGCAATTACTGAACTGGAAAATGAAAATATTTACATTAAATATATCGCCAAATATGTAGACGACATTTTGGCGATAACTCGCATAGATGACAAGGACACAATTCTGTCAATTCTTAACAAACAACATCCTAAAATACAATTTACTACTGAGATTGAGAAAAACGGAGAAATCGCGTACTTAGACTCAAAAATTATACGCAAAAATAATAAGATTCTGTTTGATTGGTACACTAAAGAAACATCTTCAGGAAGGTTAATGAATTACCACGCTACACAACCCAAAAATCAAATTATAAACACAGCAAAAAATTTTATTTCTAGGGTATACAACATAAGTGATACACAATTTCATAATAAAAACAAACACATTATAACAAACATTTTAAAAAACAATAGCTTCCCCACCAAACTCACATCTACATTGATAGACAATACGATTAAACAATTGGATAAGGACAAAAATAACCACAACAAATCTGCAAACATAGAAAAAGAAGAGAACAAATTTTACAGTGTAAAATACATACCTGGGTTAACCGATAATAATAATATACGGTCGTCAATAAAAACAAAAAACATCTGTTTTGCATACAAACCCAATTTGACATTAAGTACAATTTTTTCTAGAGTTAAGGCGCCAATTAATAAACAAAAACAAAGTAACATTGTATACGAATTACAATGTGAAGGAAATGACAAACAGCCATGCGAGCTAATTTATATAGGAACAACAAAACGTACACTGGAGACAAGAATGGAGAACACAAGATGGACATAATGCGGAGAAAAGAGACAACAGCACTAGCACAACAGATCCTACATACTGGTCACACAATTAGGTTCGATGATGTAAAAATTCTAGATAAAGAAAATAAAGAAAGAAAGAGGTACACAATTGAAAGCCTAAGAATCCAACAACAAATTAATAGAACAATGAATTTGAAGGAAGACACGAACAAAATAAATGCGAGCTATATTGTTGCCATTACTTAAGCTGTGATATATTTAAAGTTTAAAGTAATATGTATTTTTTAAATATTAAAATTAATTTTTATATTTGTATGATCCTGAGTACATCTAAA
This sequence comes from Pollenia angustigena, assembly GCA_930367215.1. Taxonomy (NCBI): domain Eukaryota; kingdom Metazoa; phylum Arthropoda; class Insecta; order Diptera; family Polleniidae; genus Pollenia; species Pollenia angustigena. The sequence continues at coordinate 52,943,499 of OV884059.1, read as the reverse complement.
ACTTTTTAATGTGATTAAATTTTCATATTGTAAGTCTTTAATGTTTATGTGGTACATTATTGTATTTATTTTATTGTTTTTATAATTTTTGAATAGACAATCCCTTGAAAAAGTCGACAAACAATCGACGAATCGTCGGGAACAAAATATTGTAATTAAAAATTGAATTTTATTTACATTGAAGAAATTTAGCTTGACAAAAATAATATTCATAAATTCATCACTCTGGCCAAAGAAACAACTACAACAATAAATTAACACCAAAGAAACAACTACAACAATGGCTAAGTTCAGTTATAAAGTTCTCGCAGATATATATTTTCAACAGAAAGATGAAAAAGATTTTGTGTTACACATAATGAATAATCCATTCTTTAAATTATGCAACGAACAAGAAATCAAAATACGTCAGATAAAAATTAAAAATTTTTCATTTACATTAAGAAAACGGTTACTTAAATGTTCTAGAAACAAGAAAAAGTTTTACTTACGCAACGAATAAGGGCTAACAAATGATGATGATTAAGAAGCTGTCAATAACCGCTAAGGAAACTAGAAAAGTGGGTCGGCCCGCAAAACAAATTGACAATTGCAGTGAAAGATCACGAAGACGCAAGCTTGCAAATATCAATGAAGAAATTTCTCATAGTATGATAAGGGATTAATTTCTGCATCAAATTCAACCAACGCAAAATAAGAAAACAAAAATTGCAAAAATTGAAAAAATAGTGGAAGGGAGCTCTAAACGCACAAAGAGGATTTCAAAAAGTATGCCTACACCAACTGAAGAAATGAAATTTACTCCAGAAGAAGCATTTGCACTATTTTTGGATTTAAAACAGACGAAAAATCAGTATACAGAACTGCGAAAGCGAACCAATGAAAAAAATTGTGGAATCTTTCCAGCATATCTAGATTTAGTTTCTGTCGAAAAAGAAAGTAAGCTTTCACAAACGGCTATTAGTGTAAATTCAAGTTCAGCAGAAGTAAAATTGCAGGCTCTTCTCGAACACACTGCAGAACGATTATTAAATACCCTTGATGCTGACTGTTTAAAAAAACTTAAAAATTGTAGCATCACTTTATTTTCTAAATGGGGATGTGAAGGAAGCTCTGGTCAGAAATAATACAAGCAATGTAATTCAGAAAACTCATCTGATGCTAACTTATTCATGGTATCTTTAGTTCGTTTAGAACGTTTAAGAAAAACTTATATTGGCTTAGAGCAGTCAACCAGTAGAGTTACAGAAATGGATGTATGGAAAAATGAAATTCCCTCTTCAACAAAGTATTGCAGACCAATAAAGTTTGTTTACAAAAAGGAAACTAAAGATGTCATAACTGAAGAAGTTCGAAAAATAAAAGATCAAATTAAAGAACTTCAACCGGCAATATTTAAATTTGATGACCAATGCATGAAATTAATTTTCAAATGTTCCTTACAATGATCGATGGGAAAGTTGAACAAGCATATACCGAAACAAAGTCTTCGTCAAGCTGTACCATATGCCAAAAGACATCAAGCCAATTAAGCCAACCCCCATCACAAGACAATAGTTTCAATGAAGCATACGAATTTGGAATGTCTCCTCTTCATACCAGAATTCGTTTTATGGAGCATATTCTTAAATTGGGCTATGATTTGGAATTTGGCCCGTTAGGCGAAACAGTGAGGAAAAACAAAGAAAATGTGGAAAAAGGAAGCAAACAAAAAAACAAATTCAAGAAAAATACCTTCACCTAGGCCTTATAATTGATCAGCCAAAACAAGGAGAAGGAAATTCAAATGATGGAAACACTGCAAGGAGATTCTTTTCCGATCCAGGAACTGCAGCATCTATCACAGGAGTACATTTTGAATTAATAAGACGATTCCAGATCATTTTACACGTTATATCATGTAGCAGAAAGATAAATGCAAAAAAATTTGGCCAGTATGCAAATGAAACAGTAATTCTTTATAACAAAAAATACTCTTGGAGACATACATATGCCAACCACAGTTAATAAAATTTTATACCATGGGGAACAAATAGTTCAACACAATATGCCACCAATTGGAGATCTATCTGAAGAAGCGCAAGAAAAAAGGAACAAAGACTACAGATTCTTCCGCGAGCATAACACAAGAAAAATGTTCAGATGTTGTACTAATGAAGATCGCATTACTATTTTGTTGTGCACATCAGATCCATATATGTCCAGTATTCGACAAAAATGGAAATCAACCTCAATCGAATTAGAGGAAGAAGCTAAACAGCTTCTGGAAAATGAAACCCAAAGCTATTTAGAAGAAATTTTTACTAATATTGTTTAATTTAAAATTGTTTATAGTTTATAATTGGTTTTTGATTTAAGTATACATATATTTGTATTAATATATAAAAATAAAATACACATACATCTCAAACCAAAAATAAAAGTTGAATTACCTAAAATGTTATCGATAGCCAAGAATGCTATTTGGGCATTTTTCAAAATATTCCTTTTCAGTTTTATCCTTATAACAACTCGTCTCGTCCCAAAAAAGCCAACCTTTGGCCCCTGTGAATATTGGGACTAAAAAATTTACAGGAGCCAAATATTGGCATTTTCTGACAGGATCTAAGTTCGACAATAAAAAAATAAGTATCAGTTGTAAAATACAAGAGAAATAATGATAAATTATAAAAAAATCATATTTGAAATATTCAACTTTTACACCGAAACTCAACAAAAAAATGAAAATGCATTTTGAACTCCCCATAACTTTTGCTCCTATCAGTCGAATTTTACGTATTATAGCGCAAATTAAAGTCTACCATCGCACCTATCGCGCAAAAACGCGGGCAAATTCAAGAGACCAAAATTCAAGCCAGCACAGAAACGAACTTTCGTATTATATCAAGACATCTGGACGCAGAAAATAACAGTTACTATACATATCAATTAAAAAGTGCTAAGGTTTTGATTATTGTCATAAAAGGCATATATAGTTCTGTTCCTACAGAGGAAATAAAATCTGCCGTAGAGCTAGAGGGGTATGAGGTAAAATTTGTTCATAACATTTTTGGTTCCTCAACCAATGCACCGCATTGAGATATCGTTTAATTCATCGGTTCTCAAAACCAAAAATTCAGTTCATCCCATATATAACTTGCGCTACCTACTCAACAAAAGAATGCACAAACTGTCAGGAATATGGGCATACAAAATCATATTGTAAATTGCCTCACGTATGTGTGGTTTGTGGCGACGCTCATAAAACCGCCGAAAGTAATCGTTCTAAAGCTGACCCGAATGTTAAGAAATGCAGCAACCGTGGCGAAAATCACACGGCAAACTAAAGGGGTTGTAAAGTTGTAAAAAACCTGCTTTAGTTCAATAATATACTCACTCCCAATATGGTCCGTCATATGAGCCCAGCCAGGCCGCTGGCTCTATTGCTAGTACTACACAAACAAACAAAACCAATCATATGCCCAAGTCTTAAAAGTAAACCCTAATGCGAAAAATGCCCCGAGTACTTCCAACGCAAAGCAACCTCCATACGTTAATGTTCCTAGGGAAGGTCTACAAATGCCTTCTGGAAATATGCCTAGCTCAATTGAAAATTTAATTCAAACTATGAATAACTTCATGGCCACTATGCAGAACACGTTTCAGGAAATGATGCGAAACTAGAACATGCTCCTGCAAGTTCTACTCAACAAAAAATGAACCAGTTAAAAATATGTTTCTTGAATGCAAACGGCTTATCACAACATAAACACGAAGTTGCAAACTTCCTTCATAAGCATGAAATCGATGTACTTCTTGTCTCTGAAACACACTTTACTCATAAAAACTGTTTTCGGGTAAATGGATACCTTACGTATGACACAATACATCCCAGCGAACGGGCTTGTGGTGGCACAGCCATAATTGTGCACAAACACATCAGACACTTTCCATTGCCAGAGTTCGAAGAAGATTGTATCCAGGCCACATCTATAAATCTTACTGATTTCAAACTAACGTTAACATCCGTTTATTGTCCTCCGACGCACAAAATTGTACACGATAAATTTCTCAACTTCTTCTCCACATTGGGCCAGAAATTCATTGCTACTGGCGACTACAACGCTAAACATACATAATGGGGCTCCAGACTTATTAGTCCTAGAGGTTATCAGCTATACAATACCGTAACTGCAAATAATTTTGGTGTCGTTTCGAGTGGTGAGCCTACCTATTGGTCAACCGACTTCAATAAGCTACCAGACCTTATTGACTTTGCTGTAATTAAAAACATCAAGCGCGATCAGGTACTAGTTAGTTCCTCCTATGATCTTTCGTCTGATCATTCACCATCAATCCTCATTTTAAAAGGTAACTCTGACGGCTGTAACGATTCTTATAATAAAATTCATATTCAGCAGAACATACGCTACCTATAAAACCGACTAAGCTCTACGGAAATTGGGGTGATTCTTTTAATTCTTCCGAATACGAACAACTCGTCACAATGAAATAAAAATTTAGGTAGCTTTCCACACTATAGATACACATTTTTAAACTTGTTGAAATGTAAAGGAAAGTTTTAATAAAAATAAGAGGAAAATTTGAGATGTTGCTTATTTCCTTTCTCTGTACCCGCCCAAGTCCTATGCTACTCATTATAATGTCGTGAATAGCCCACGAAAATTCTAACTTCCGGTAGCTAAATGTTTCGGGAAATGTTAAAAAAAAATATTTACAAATGCATTTTCTATTCACAAAATATTTATTTTATATTCATATATATGAAGAAAAATGTTTTAATTTTTGTAATTAATATGAAATAATTTAAAATTAACACAAAAAGAAAATTGTTAAACAAAACAAAACAAAATTAATGTGAGTCAAGTGACTGTTTATTAATGTTGTTGGTATTTTTTTTTTTTTTTCCTCTAAATTTTAACACAATTTATGGTACATTATATTTGAAATCGTAAATAATTCATCCCTTAATAAAGTGTATTTTAATAATACATATTATGATTAAGAACAAAGTAAAAGAATAAAATTATTAAAACTTTAAATCGATGCACCTGTACCGTTTTAGCGTATAAAAAAAATAAATATATTTTAACTTTCTTTTGACTCACCAATATACTCGTTTCGGCGACCACAGATCTGTTGTCAAAGGAGCTTGAGTGATTTCTTTTTCACGGGTTTAAATTGATTTCATTTTCTTTTTTATAACAATTATAGTTAAAACTTAAAAAAAAATAATATGTATTTGTGTGAGTGTTTATGTTTGTGTCAGAATTTTGTTTTAAATAATGTGTGAAAGTATTTTCCTGTATAAGTGTAGATAATGTTAAATTGTAATAATGTATATGTTTACATTATAAGTTAAAAGTTTTGTATTAGTTATAAGTTTAAGTTTTAAGTTAAATTATAATAATTACTTCGGCTTTTCAAAATTAATAAGCGGAAATTTAGCGAAGGGGGGAAACCGAAAAATTATAGGTTTTTCCGGAAAAAGACTTGTCCCTTCCTCAATCCAAGCACTTAAATTTAGTTTCCTTGAATTCCAAAAAAAATAATATAATAAATGATCAGTTTGTTATACAGCTTCCAAATAATAACAGAAACTGGAAATTTGCTGCGTTTTAGCTGAATAAGTTTTAGATTTTTGCTGTGATTTTAATCCAATTAAGATTAAATCGTTTATGCAGGTAGCATCCACAATAATTAATGTTATTTTCCCCTCTTAAATATTATTTGCACTTAGAGAAAATCTACAATAAATCGTTAATGAAATTCATTTTCCCGCAGAAAATCAAATTCTAAATTACCTGTTTATTTTAAAATCTTTCGTTTATTTAAATGTTTATTTAAAAAAAATCTCCGTTTATTTCAATATGTATTTAAAATTCTTTAGCACAAAACTATTTTTGTTTTATTCAATGGTTTAAAATATTTGAAATGAAAATTTTTCAGCATATTTGAAATATAAACCAAAAGTATATTTTAAAACTTTCTGAATTATAAAAAAAAAAAAAAAAATTCTTAAATATTAAAGTGTTTTACATACTAGAAAATTAGAATAATTGTCGGTCCTTACAAAACAGAAACAACTTGAGATTTATTAAATCGTCAACTGGCTCTGTAAAGGACAAAATACATTTTAATAACAACCCTTAAACTATAGTCTGATATGTATATCAAGTCCAAATATCCTTTGCGTGATATACGCCAATACAGTCCCTATCCAAGTCTTGTAATTCATAATTCACATGTCCAATTTTCCGAATGACTATGGCTTTTATACCAACTGGTGCTAGTTTCGAGTTATAAAAATTCATTTTCGAACTCTGTTTAAAATTTCGTCTTATAACTTCCTGTCCAACCGTATATTCTTTTGTCCGTGTCCTTAAATTATATAAACGAGCGTTCTGCTCGTAAGCTTTGTTTATTGAATTTCTTATCGATTGTCGCATTAAAGAAAATTCATCTTGGCGTTCAATTTGTAGGTCTGTTTCTGTCAAAAGGTTAAGCTTTTCTAAAAGTTTATAATCCTGACCGTGCGTTATCATGCTCTGTCCGAAAACAATTTGATATGGCGATTTTCCTACAGTCTGATGAATGTTATTACGAAGAGCACAGTTTATACTGCTTATATACGCATCCCAGTTCCTTTGATCATTTCTCACATATGATCTTAACGCCTCATTTATTGATCTGTTTACACGTTCACTTGCATTGGCTTGTGGACTGTACACTGCTGTAAATATATGCTGAACACCATATTTATTTAGAAATTTTTTAAAATCTTTGCTCGTGAACTGTGTTCCATTATCTGAAACAATAACTTCGGGTACTCCATAACAATCAAAAATTTTTGTCCTAATATATTGTATAATAACCTTAGAAATTTGTTTCCTTAATGGTTCTAAAAATGTGAATTTTGAAAAATGGTCAAGTATAATCAAAATGTAAGTATAACCGGTCTTTGTTCTGGGTAAAGGTCCTATTAAATCAATGTACAGTCGTTGGAACGGTCGTTCTGTCTTTACCATTTGGCTAAGTGGTGGTTTCAAAGTAGTGGTAGGCGTCTTAGAAATTTTGCATAAGTCACAATTTAAAATATAGTCTTTAACTTCGGTAAAAAGTTTTGGCCAATAAAAGTAACGTCTAATTTTCTTAAGCGTCTTACTTATTCCACTGTGGGACGACTTAGGTGTATCATGAGCCGAATAAATAACCTCATTCCGTAGTTCAGTTGGTACAAATAACCTCCATGAATTTGATTCGTCCGAATTACCTACGGAAAAATCTGTCCGTTTATAAATATATTTCCCAATAACCTTAAAACAGGCATTCCAGAGTTCCGTAAATCTTCACTAAGTTTACGGTATTCAATAGAATCAAATGATTCAGAATTAAGATCTATAGCTGGGAGTGTTTCCAATTCAATGCCCTCTACAAAATCTTCTCCTTCATGTACTCTTGATAATGTGTCTGGGACAACATTTTGCCTTCCACACCGGTGTTCAATTTTGAAATTAAAACCTTGAAGTTTTAATGACCATCTGGCCAAACGTCCCGAAAGATCTCTCTGACCCATCAGCCATTTCAAGCTTGCGTGGTCAGTAACAACCTTAAACTCATGGCCCTCTATGTATGGTCGAAATTTCCTGATAGCTAATACAACGGCAAGACATTCAAGTTCGGTTATTGTGTAATTCCTTTGAGCCCTGTTTAATTTTTGCGACATAAAGGCAATCGGTTGCTCTGTTCCATCTTCATCCTCTTGTGCCAATACCGCACCTACACCATATGAACTAGCATCACATTGTAAAATGAAACTTTTCCCATAATTCGGATGCACTAGAAGTGGTGCAGTTGTCAATTTGTCCTTCAGTTTGTCAAATGCATCCTACGCGTCCTTAGTCCAGTTAAATGTCTTTTTCTTACATAGAAGTTCAGTTAATGGAAAAGTCGAGTCCGAATAATTATGTATAAAGCGTCGGTACCATCCTGTCATACCCAAGAACCTTCTTAACTGTTTAATTGATTTAGGTTCGGGGAAGTCTCGTATAGCCTTAACCTTTTCGTCATCAACCTGCAGCGTTCCGTTTCCCACTATATATCCAAGATATTTAACTCTACTTAAGGCAAAACTACTTTTTTTTTACATTTATAGTAAGACCTGTTTTCCGAAGTTGAGATGCTACTTCCAACAAATGTGTCAAGTGTTCGTCAAATGTCTGAGAAACTATCAATAAGTCATCTAAATATACAAAAACTCGTGATTTCAAATTAAACGGAATAACCATGTCCATGAGTCGGCACAACGTTTGTGGTGCATTGCATAGTCCAAACGGCATTCTTGTAAATTGATACAAAGGCCGATTAGGGACAGTAAAAGCTGTCTTGGGTCTTGAACTTTCCTTAAGTTTAATTTGCCAAAAGGCATCTTTCAAATCAATTTTTGATATAAAATAAACCGGAGGAAGTCTTGCAATCAGTCCGTCAATATTGGGTATCGGGTACGCGTCTTTCACTGTCACAGAGTTTAATTTTCGGCTGTCCACACACATTCTTACTTTTCCCGGTTTTAACACTACCACTGTAGGAGAAGACCAAGGTGAACTAGGAGCTTCTTCTATTACACCCATAGATAACATTCTATCTATTTCACCGCTTAGTTGCTTCTCAACAGCTGCGGAAATAGGATAGTAACGCTGTTTTATGGGTTTCGCATTACCGGTATCTATATAATGTTCTAAAAGTGAAGTGCATCCTAAGCCTTCTACCTCCGAATTAGGAAACGCTGCTATAACTCTGTCTGATTTAAGTTGTTGTTCGTAAGTGAGTTCTATTTTATTTGGATCTCTATCTGTCAAGTCAATTTCCTCAATTTTCGGCACAAAAATTTTAAGTCCGAATATGGTCCAAAAATCAAATCCACATATCAAATCCTGTTGTATTGTCGGTACCACAAGAAATTCCACTAATTTTGTCTGTCCTTGGTATGTTATTTCCAGTGAAACAGTCCCTAGTACTATTTGTCTTTGTCCGTCTGCTGTTCGTACGCTGCCTTTACACCGCCAAAAATTTTCCATATCCTGAACCCGAATTGCCAAATTACCACCAATAACACATTTGTTTGCACCACTATCCAAAATAGCAAAATACTCATTATCATCAATTTTTAAATTTATGTAGGGCCTACTATCCATGTCCTTATAAACTATCGAAGAAATAACACAAGCTTTATAAAATTTTAGTTTCCGATAAAAATCACGAATTCTTTTAGATTTCCTTCCTAATGTTTTTGACTGACTAAAAATTTGACAACGAATTTTTTCATATTCTCTTAAACGTACATGATATGGTCTCATCAGCGGATGAACTTTTCCGTTTGACTCCATTATATCTTCATATGTTTTCGTATCCTTATTATCTTGTTCTGATTTGGATTATTGGACTATTTTCGACGAACATCCTTTTGGGAGTTTCCCGATTTTATACTACAATTGGGACATGATGGTCTGTAAATATCTTTTGCCCCACAACCGTAACAAAACACTCGTCGGGTATCGTCCAAACAATCGAAATACGTATGTCCAAGTTTGTTACAATTCCAACATTTTAAATTTTGAATGCTACAAATATCATCATCGTTGCCTATTAGTGTACAGTCTTTTCCGCCTTGTTCCGTCAATTCCGAAACGTGTGCCTTTGTCGTCCTACGAGATTCCATAGCATGAACATCCTTCATAAATTTTTCGTGCTTTCTCACCTCTCGACGTAGTTGAGAAACACTAGTAATTTATAAATGAAGAAGCTCATGCCTTATTTCATTCTTCAAATTACGAATCAAAATCTCACATAAGTTTTGGTCAGAAATAAATGTCCTTAACTTATCGGTCATTGCCGATATAACGTCCAAATAATCGTCAAAGTTTTCGTTTGGTTTCTGTTTTCTTCGACGTATGTCCTCTAAAATATCTAAGTCGTTGTAATCTACTTTGTATTGTCTCTTCAAAGCATCCGATAAAGTCGTCCAGTCTAAGTCATCATCGTGATGGCGGTGAAATCTCCAAAACCATACTAATGCCTTGCCCTCAAACAAACAATGAGCATGTTTGCACAATAGTTGGAAATCTCCTTTCAAGTTATTTGTTGTCAATATATTGGCACGATAAATAAATTCGTCTACTGTCATGTCATTGTCATGTCCACTAAACTTCAAACGCCAATTTCGCATGATATTTAGAACCTTTTCAGCAAAGAACGGTTCCCGAGCAGAATCTGAATTAGTTCCAATAGGTGAATTTGAAAAAGGTCTGGTACCCTGAACCTGTGAAACCAAGTTCGGATTATTTCCGATCGAACTAGGAATGTGAGAATTTGATTGAATATTCAAATTCTGAACATCGTTCTAATTTCGTTTGTCATTATATCTGTCATTTCACTGCGAAAGCCATTTAAGGTTTCTGAAATTATTACCCTTACACGACCACTATCATCTCGCGTATTTTCTGATCGGTTCATATCTTGAGATCTAGATCTTCTTCTAGCACGGCCTGTCTGATTTGTTTGTGGTCTGTCAGTTGTATTATTTTGATCTAAACTTACAGTAAAGCTAACGTTACCTGTACGATCTAAATTATCTAAATTTTCTTGACTTCTTGTCAAAACCATGTTTTATATAATATTAAATTATTTAAACAAATTAAATGACTTTTATTTCACTACTCCATCTAACACCAAAAGTTAGTTAAAAAAAAAAAAAAAAAAATAAATAACTAGACCTTTACATCACAAAAATAAAAAATTAAAATTAAAAACCGAAAATTAAATAATTTGAAATGTGATATGAGTTTATCATTCAAAACAAAGTCAACATGATAAAATCTCAAATAAAACAATTTCAAATAAAAAAAAAATATGGGCATTAATCCGAGTTTCTTATGAGAGTAAGTATCCAAATTTAAATTCAGAAACGGAAATCTCAATCATAATTGACAACGAATGTTAATTTCAAACAAAATAAAAATACGTCCTAATGAGTATGAAAAATAATTGTGAGTATAATTTGAAGCTAACAACTCCAAAATATAAATCTCGAACAATTTTATTCACTTAAGTGAATTGATAATATATTATACAACATTTGGTTTAGGTATACCAAAATATTAGTATATAATAGAAAATTTTGGCTAAACAAAAATAAAAAATTAAAAGATTAAATAAAAGTATCTATGTATGTATGTACATTGTTTATATATTGAAGCAACAGCAAGATGAAATTGAAATTATTTGGATATACATATAAAAAGTTGTAAACCTTTTAAATGTTATATATGCTGTGCCCCACGTTGGGCGCCATTTATTTTATGTAACGATTCTTATAATAAAATTCATATTCAGCAGAACATACGCTACCTATAAAACCGACTAAGCTCTACGGAAATTGGGGTGATTCTTTTAATTCTTCCGAATACGAACAACTCGTCACAATGAAATAAAAATTTAGGTAGCTTTCCACACTATAGATACACATTTTTAAACTTGTTGAAATGTAAAGGAAAGTTTTAATAAAAATAAGAGGAAAATTTGAGATGTTGCTTATTTCCTTTCTCTGTATCCGCCCAAGTCCTATGCTACTCATTATAATGTCGTGAATAGCCCACGAAAATTCTAACTTCCGGTAGCTAAATGTTTCGTGAAATGTTAAAAAAAAATATTTACAAATGCATTTTCTATTCACAAAATATTTATTTTATATTCATATATGAAGAAAAATGTTTTAATTTTTGTAAGAAATATGAAATAATTTAAAATTAGCACAAAAAGAAAATTTTTAAACAAAATTAATGTGAGTCAAGTGACTGTTTATTAATGTTGTTGGTATTTTTTTTTTTTTTTTTTTTTTTCCTCTAAATTTTAACACAATTTATGGTACATTATATTTGAAATCGTAAATAATTCATCCCTTAATAAAGTGTATTTTAATAATACATATTATGATTAAGAACAAAGTAAAAGAATAAAATTATTAAAACTTCAAATCGATGCAACTGTACCGTTTTAGCGTATAAAAAGAATAAATATATTTTAACTTTCTTTTGACTCACCAATATACTCGTTCCGGCGACCACAGATCTGTTGTCAAAGGAGCTTGAGTGATTTCTTTTTCACGGGTTTAAATTGATTTCATTTTCTTTTTTATAACAATTATAGTTAAAACTTAAAAAAAAAAATAATATGTATTTGTGTGAGTGTTTATGTTTGTGTCAGAATTTTGTTTTAAATAATGTGTGAAAGTATTTTCCTGTATAAGTGTAGATAATGTTAAATTGTAATAATGTATATGTTTACATTATAAGTTAAAAGTTTTGTATTAGTTATAAGTTTAAATTTTAAGTTAAATTATAATAATTACTTCGGCTTTTCAAAATTAATTAGCGGAAATTTAGCGAAGGGGGGAAACCGAAAAATTATAGGTTTTTCCGGAAAAAGACTTGTCCCTTCCTCAATCCAAGCACTTAAATTTAGTTTCCTTGAATTCCAAAAAAAAATAATATAATAAATGATCAGTTTGTTATACAGCTTCCAAATAATAACAGAAATTGGAAATTTGCTGCGTTTTAGCTGAATAAATTTTAGATTTTTGCTGTGATTTTAATCCAATTAAGATTAAATCGTTTATGCAGGTAGCATCCACAATAATTAATGTTATTTTCCCCTCTTAAATATTATTTGCACTTAGAGAAAATCTACAATAAATCGTTAATGAAATTCATTTTCCCGCAGAAAATCAAATTCTAAATTACCTGTTTATTTTCAAATCTTTCGTTTATTTAAATGTTTATTTAAAAAAAATCTCCGTTTATTTTAATATGTATTTAAAATTCTTTAGCACAAAACTATATTTGTTTTATTCAATGGTTTAAAATATTTGAAATGAAAATTTTTCAGCATATTTGAAATATAAACCAAAAGTATATTTTAAAACTTTCTGAATTATAAAAAAAAAAAAAATTCTTAAATATTAAAGTGTTTTACATACTAGAAAATTAGAATAATTGTCGGTCCTCACACGGCGCAGCTGCAAACTTTATTTCCTATCCAAACAGAAACACAAATTGGTTAAAGTATAAAATGTATGTGAGCTCTCACCTATCATTCCACTAAAAAATTCATCTGACATCCAAATAGCTGTCGACCGATTTACAGAAGTCTTGGATTCTGCAGCAAGAAATGCAACCCCAATCAGGCGGACAATTAAACGGGCTCCTTACAATACATCGACGGATATAGAGACCCTTATCAGAGAAAAAAGGAAGTTAAGAAGACAATGGCAAAACAGTCGCTCCCCAACCATTAAGGCCCAACTACAATTATGCCTGACAACTCTTCGCAACAAATTGAGACAGAACCACGAGTCTGCAAAAGAAGGCTATCTAAACAGCCTAGATGCCAAAAAAAACTCCAATTATAGCTTATGGAAGGCCGTACGGCATATGAAATGCCCTATAACCCAAGAATCTCCATTAAGACTGGAAAACCGCAATTGGGCCAAAAACACACATGAAAAATTAAACGCTTTCGCGGACCACCTTGAGAAAGTTTTCACGCCACATGATGCACATACTTGTTCCTGTCGTCCAATCATTCCTGATAAGGTAAACCATCCAATGACTTTGCTGTAATTAAAAACATGGGACGTGTAAGGGGCTGTAAACTGCTGTTGCACTCCAATATCTTTAAGGTAATCCCTGAACGCCTTGCTTGTAAACTGAGTGCCATTGGCGGTCATCAGCATCTTAGGTACCCCATAGTTCGACAATATTCTCTCTCGGAAGCTTCTCCTCAGTGATTCTGCGATTGCCCTTCTTAATCGTACTAGCACTGACCACTTAGAAAATTTATCGGTTAATACCAGTAACATGGTATTTCTGTGTTTGGAACTAGGAAGAGGCCCTATAAAATCGGCACATACGATAGCCCCTGGCTCCTCCGCAATACGCGACAGCATCTTTCCTGCGGGAAGTTGTTGACTGGGCTTGTGCTGCTGACACACTGTGCACCTTTGGACATACTTTCTGATGTCCCGGAACATACCTGGCCAATATTACCTGTTGCTGACGCGGTCAGTCGTTTTTCTTATGCCCATGTGACCGGCCGTTGGTGCGCCATGGTTCTCGTTTAACACACGCAGTCTCTGTCGGAGGATGGTAGATAGCGATACAATTCTCCCCCTAGGATGGTGTAATCTTGGTATTTCTCGGGCTCTTTCTCGACCGCCTCGCCCCTCCTCTGCCACCAGCTGCACTCTACGGGTTTCTCCTGTAAGGCCTGACACACATCAAAAGGATCTCACGACAAGGCATCGGTTATCACATTCAACTTGCCTCGACGATATTGGACATCGAAGCCATACTGCTGCAGCTCGAGGGCCCTGCGAGCGATTCTCTCCGACGGGCTCTCGATTGAGTTGAACCATTGAATGGCGAGGTGATCCGTTATTACTGTGAAATTTTAGCCTTCTAGATACGGCCTTAATTTTCTAATCGCCCATACTATCGCCAAGCATTCCTTCTCAGTTGCGGAGTAGTTCATTTCAGCAGGGTTTAACCGTCGGCTAGCGTACGAAATAACCTTCTCTTGACCTTCATGCTCTTGGGTCAGGACTGCGCCTACGCCATAATCACACGCATCTGTTTGGAATGTGAATTGCTTCGAAAAATCTGGGCATGCTAACACCGGAGCTTCCGTCAACCGTTTCTAAAGCATCTCAAATGCCTTCTGCTGTTCAGCATTCCAACGAAAATGCTTCCCTTTCTTTAGCAGCATTGTCAGAGGGTGCACAATCTGTGAAAAATCAGGTACAAAACGTATATACCAGGATGCGATTCCCAGACACCTACGCAGCTCTTTCATGTTTCGTGGAGGTTGGAGCTCCTTTATCGCCGCTATTTTGTCCGGGTCGGTTTTTATACCCCGTTTGTTTACCACGTGCCCCAGGTATTTTAGCTCCTTCTGGAAAAACTTACACTTCTCTCTGTTGATGTTCAATCGCGCCTTTCGTAGCCTTCTGAAAACTTCCCCTAGGTTTGCCATGTGTTCCTCCACGGTAGTACCAAGTACTACGATGTCGTCCAAGTAGGCAAAAGCATGGGGTTCCATGGCTGGACCAATAACTGTGTCCAGCGTCCTCTGAAACGTTGCCGGTGCTGACGTAAACCCCAAGGGCATACCTTTCCATTGGAATAGACCTTTACCTGCCACCGTAAAAGCCGTAAACTTCTTACTGTCTTCTGCCATAGGTATCTGATAATACCCGATCTTGAGATCTATACTGCTAATATATCTTGAATTCCGCAGTCGGTCCAGGATGGCGTTTATTTGCGGCAGTGGGTATGCATCGGGAACTGTTTTAGCGTTTAGCTGCCTGTAATCAACACAGAGCTGCCACGAACCATTCTTTTTGGGTGCCATGACGATGGGAGCACTATAAGGGCTGTTAGACGGTTCTATTTGCCCATTCTCTAGGAGTTGATCTATCTCCTCATTGATTCGCCTCTGTATCTCGGGGTTGCGCTGCGCATATCTTTGGCGCACTGGTTTCTCATCCTTGAGGGTGATTCTGTGCTCGGTCAATGGCGTCGGCCCGCTGATGTCATTAAATTTTCTAAGCTCCTCTCTTAGGAACGTCGCAATTACCTCGTTTTCGCCTCTTGTAGCTTTTTGCTCCCCTGCCGCCACTTTTTCACTCAACGCCGTCATCACTTGGGGTGAAACGGGTGAGTTTGATCACCTGTAGCCCGTTTCTGTATTTCTTACATCGTAAAACTTTTCGCATGAAACGTGTGAATTGCAACAAAAATAGTGTGAAATGAAACAAAAAATGGTTTTCTCACACAAGTGTTTCTGTATCTTTTCTTTGCAAGAATTATCTGTCATTTAAATAATTTTCCAGCAATTATTGGAAGGATGTGAAAAAAAGTGTTTCTATAACAATATTTTGAGAAAAGTTTCTTTCAAGAACTGTCAAAATAAGTCACATTTGAAATTGGTGGCGAGAAAAACAAAATGTAGATATTTTAAATTTAAAATATGATTATATACAGTGAGTGTCACTTAAAATCGTACATCACAGCTACGCAAAGTATTCTTAAGTTTTTGAAACAAAACTTACTTCAATGTGAAAAATTTAAATATATTTTATTTATTTGAGCAAAAAGAGTTATTTTAATAACAAAATTATAAAAATTCACTACATTGAAAAATGCATAACTAAAAAACTAAAAATAGTCACAAAATTCATATATCACTTAAAATCGTGCACTAGTAATTAACACTTAAAACTATTGGTATAACCCATTTTTAATATTTCGTTGGGTATCCTTTACTCATTTTAAGTGCCTGTAAGCGCCTAGGCATTGATTTTATTCCATTCTTCCAGGAGAGCGATTCTCAAATCATTTTTGCTAGATATGGTACGTTTTCTTATTTGCCTGTCCAATATCTCCCAAAGATGTTCAATAACGTTCATATCTGGTGATTGTGCTGGCGTTTGAATTACTTTGGGGCAGTTAAATATTGCCCAAAGTCGAGCAACGTGGGATGAGTGCTTTGGGTCGTTATCGGCATATACCTTAAAACTTTTTAAAATACCCATTTTTTCAGCAGATTGTCTTAAGTTGTCTTTTAAAATTCTCAAATATGCGAATTTATCCATATTGCCATCAACAAATACTAAGCTACCCACTCCATATGCTGACATGCATCCCCAAACCATTTGCGAGCCTCCACCATGTTTTACTGTTGAACGCAAATTTGCAATATCCATTTCTTTATTCGGTCTTCTCCACACTGTAATTTTACCATCAGAAGAAAAAATATTAAATTTGGATTCGTCAGTGAAAATTACGTCGTTCCAGTATTCTGTTGGATGTTTAAGGTAGTCGTTGGCAAATGCTAGTCTTCTGCGTCTGTTTCGCTCATTTATAAGAGGTTTGTTTCTTGCAATTCGACCATGATAATCATGCTTACGCAAGGTTCTTCGGACTGTAGAAGCACTTACATCTTTTTGCAGGTATATTTTAAGCTCGGTCGTTAATTTGGGGGCAGAAATTCTCGGATTTTGTTGAATTTTTCTAATTATCCAACGTTCGTCCGAAGGACTTAGCTTTTTATCGGCGCGCTTTCTAACTTTATTTGATACCCGATTTTCATTGTTATACCGTTTAATTATGTACTGGATAGTACTACGACTACGGTTAATAATTTCAGATATTTGTGATAAAGATTTTCCGTTCTTATAATGGAAAATTACCAACTGCCTCTCACTTTCACTAGTTTGTTTAATTTTGAAGGTTTTTTACATTAAATTGTTTTTAAAACATGCACTTGTTTTACCAAAGCTCACTAAAACGACTGATCCTGTATCAAAACGATGCTTAAACATAAGCCGTTTGTTTTGATTTCAAAAAAATTCAAGTAAATTTAAATGTACGATTTTAACTGACGCGTTAGTTTTCTTTGTACATACGGAAAAGGTTGGCAGCACTGATATTGACTAGATCACATTTTTTCGCGCTGAAAATTTATCTTTTTATACAATTAAAAAAATATTATACAAAACCTTTTTTTTAGTACAAATCCTTGGTATTTAGCATAAATACAAGGTAAATTATCCTTTTTTGCAATATGGATATTGCATCCACCGGTATGGTAATCAAATTACCAAACTTTTGTAAATTGCCACCGGACAAAACAATTGTTGAGTGTTAAGCTGGAGGTCCACACCACGCGTTACTCGCTTTTTCGCAGCATACGCAGCTGTCAAAAAAGTAGAATCTGTGTAGTTATACGTAGTAAGTTACATGCACAAACGCGTAGATGCCTTGAGGCGAAAAGTAGGTTTACTTTCTACTTTTGTAAGCGTTACAAGCAGCGTTCGAACAAATCAGCTGATTTTTACAAATTAAATTTTAATTTTACTTGTGCTGCTGCTGCATAAAAAGCGTTGCATGTTACTTGAAACGTAGAACGCAAGTAAGGTTATAAAAGCATGCGCTGCGTGGAGGCGAAAACGCGTGGTATGGACCTCCAGCTTAACAATGTTATTGGCGATTTGATGCTGAAAAGTGGTATTTCCACACATAGTGGGTCAGAAAATGATGAGATGAACAATGATTATAAAACAGATGAGGACTTCCATGAGGTCAAATCTAAAAGAACTAAGAGAAAAGTCAAAGGGGAAAAGGTTACTGCAAGTCAGGTCGAAAGCACTGGGAAAGATAATGTGGACATTTCCAACTTTGGGTATACCATTATTTCGCAGAATCGTTTTGAACTATTGGGACAGCTAGATATAGAAGTGAATGAAAAACCGTTGTCGAGCAAAAAAGCAGCAAGTAACACAGAGACAACAAAAAATGCAGAAAAAATAAATAGAGTTGAAAAAAACCCTGGTAGACCGGTAAGGACCAAATTTTGTCCACCTATTATTTTACATAACGTTAACATAAATAAATTAGTTAGTCAATTAAACAAAAGAACACCTAAGGTGGTTTATAAAATAATTAATTCTTCAAGAAGTAAAAGCAAACTTTATTTCGAAAATCTGTCCACTCATTTAGAAATGATGGACATTTTAATAACACAGAATATAAAATCATACTCATTTACCCCACCTGAATTGAAAAGGGTTTCGGTTATTATGAGAGGGTCATACTATATGACTGAAGTGTCTGAAGTCAAGGCAGCGCTTGATCAGCAACTTCCAAATACAATTGAAAAGGTTAATAAATTAGTAACGCAGTTTTCTGCGAAAAATGACTATGACACTGGATTATTTGTAGTTACCCTAGTGCGGGGAAAGAATTTAAATGACGTTAATAAAATACAATTTATTTTGAACCAATCTATAATTTGGGAATCTCCCAAGGTAAGGAAAAGAGAGATTCAATGTTTTAGGTGTCAGTCCTGGGGACAATCAGCCAGAAATTGCAACGCTAAATTTAAGTGTGAAAAATGTAATAGTGACCATGAGCCCGGTAGCTGTAACATAAAAAAGGGGGAAAATCCTCCAATATGCGTAAATTGTAACAAAAGCGGACATGCTGCGAATTACCGAAGATGTCCGGCATATAAAACCTATTTGGAAAGGAAAAAAGAGTTGGTAGCCAAATCTAGAAATAAAATAGAAGAAATTAGAAATAATGTTAAAACTGCTTTTATGAGGAGTCAACCTGTTAACGAGAAAATTTCTTTCGCTAGCCATTTTCACAATGGTCATACAAATAGTTTAAATAACAAGCCTAAATTACCATCAATTGTGGAGGAGTTCATAAAGCTCGGAGTATACTTTAGGGAGTCTAAAACTCAGAGTTTAGAATCAAGAATTTTAAATTTTCCTTAATCGTATAAGTCGAAGCCATTGGAGATGGCAGAAAAAGAATACGGCGTTTTACTAAATGAAGTTATGTCCATTAATGGCCTAAAATAATTTAATAGTAGTTACGTTTAATGTAAGGTCGTTAGTCGAAATAAGTAGGCGTATAGAATTAGTTAAGATTCTTAACTTCAATAAAGTCGATATATGTTTTATACAAGAGACCCACTTTCGGGTCAACTCAAAAGTTAATTTTGAAAATTACAATGTGGTAAAAGATAACTATAGTCAGGGCACAGCAATACTCATCAAAAAGAGTATAAAGTTTTCTCTTGTAAATTTAAATAATGTTAATTTCCCACACAGTTTTATTGAAATAAATGTAAATTCAGCATGCCAAACCAGACGTATTTTATTGGGTAGTGTTTATGTTCCGACAAATTTTCCTCGTAAATTTGAATGGACAGAGCCTTTTTAATTGGTTAAGCTTCTCAAATGTAAATTTTACTAGACTGTGTGATGTATATCCAACTTTTCCAGGGGGTTCATCATTCTTAGATGACTTTTTAATCAGTACCAGACTATTTAACTCGCTCAATCGGAATTTTCAATTAACAAGTCTACCTACATTTTCGGATCATTATCCATTGAAACTGATTTTAAAATTCTCTGAATTTGATTTAATTCTTACTCCTCCGAAGCGCCTAAAGTCGTTTGGGAATACGAATCGGGAAGAATTTCGTAAAGACGTTCACCACAGCATGTTGAATCTGTGTCCCTCCGCGGACAGAAATTTGAGTACTGACGAAATTGATGAGAATATTTCTCGTTTCAATGATTGTATCAACTGCGAAGTTGATAGACATTCTACTAGTATTGAGCTGAAGGGCAGACGATTTATAATTCCGGAAAGTATTAAAAGGCTATTCAGAATTAAAAATGGGTGGCAGAAGGAGTTGAAAAAATTATTTCACAGGAATGGTAATAGAAATTCGGACGAATACAGGGTTAAGTTGTCAGATTAAACTCCTTAAAACAATTATTAAGGAACAAGTTGAAGTACATCAAGCGGAAGAGTTTAGTAAAAGAATTGAGAAAATAAAATCAGGCACTAGGGCGTTCAAAGAGGTTTTTAAAATTATCGGTAATAGACGATCAAAGGGGTTTGATAAATTAGTTGTAAATGAGAACATTTACTATAATGATGCTGATAAAGTAGAGCAGTTCAAATGCCATTTTTCCGATATATATAAATTTTCTGCCCCAGGGAGGACTGATGTCGCTGAAGTTCCAAACACCGTAAACTCGTTTATGGCTAGTTGTTCAGAGTCTATTGGTCTATTCATCGACAATGATAGCGCACTGTGTCCTATTAATCGTAACCATTTTACCAATTTGGAGGAAGTTAGTAGGTAATAAAATCCCTAAATGCGAAAAAAGACGAAAAGTGACGATAAATTATCAAATTTTTTAATTAAGAAATTACCACTTTCGGCTATCGGGTTTTTGGTAATTATATTTAATAACTGCTTAAATATTGGATATTTTCCCAGGAGTTGGAAACTCGCCAAGATATATCCTCTAATTAAAAAGCCAAACGATTTTCAAATTAACAATTCACGCCAGATTTCTATGCTTTCTAACGTTGGGAAGTTATTTGAAGAGTTATTAAGGTAAAACTTGAAAATTCGTTCGATCAAAATCTGTTACCCAACCACCAATTCGGTTTTAAACGTGGTCACTCGTCTGTCGACGCATTGTTATATGTACATAACGAAGTAATAAACAATCTAAGAGGACGGAAATGTAAGGTCGCCGTCTCGTTAGATATCGAAAAAGCGTTCGACAGAGCTTATCATTTTGGTATTATTTATAAATTAATAAAACTGAGATGTAATTCTTTCATTATAAGGATGTTCAAAAGCTATTTTGAAGATAGAATTTTTTTGTTGAAATAAATGACACAAAATCCGATTTTGGTAACATTTTTTGTGGTGTCCCGCAAGGAGCAATCTTGGCTCCAATGTTATATAACATTCTAGTTTATGATTTTCCTCACATTTGCAATGAATCTAAGAGTATCCTTTTTGGGGACGACTCATTTATTTTTGCGCATGATAGTGATCCTGTGAATGCTTTAAGAAAGGTGCAAGCACACCTTTTTAAAATCTATAACTTTTATAGAGACTGGGGCATTCGAATTAATACACAAAAATCAGAAGTCCTCGTGGTGTTGTTGGACAAAGTAAAGGATTGAATCTCTCTTTGCATGGTTCAAATATACCATTTAGAGATAGAATAAAATACCTAGGGGTAACTTTTAATAAACTATTTAAATTTAACGAGCACGGCCGAGTTTCCAGGGCAAAAGGATTGCGGATCAAGGGTATGTTCTTAAGATTACTTGCTAACAGACACTTGAGTCAAAGAGTTAAATTGTTACTTTACAAAGTATGCATCCGTTCCGCCATGCTATATGGTTTTCCCATATGGTTTTCGATCTCTCCGACCGTTATGATGGAGTTGGAGATTTTGGAAAGGAGTTGTTTTAGACTGTGTGTTAACGCGAATTTAAAAAATTTCGTCAACAGATTTTCGAATACTATAATCTACGGAAGGGCTCAAGTGAAACCTCTTTCGTCGTACTGTTTGGTATTACTTAACAGTTTTATGAATCGTCTTAGGGACCACGAAAACGGATTGATGACAAGTGTTCTTCACTCGCAGGAGGGTTTTGATTGGAGTAACAGTTTATATATTTCACCGGTTGGAATTTTGAAAGACGACATCAATTCCTTACTTAACTTAAGTGATTACTGCACTAAGAGAAAAATCATTCATTCAATTAATGAAACGGGTTCATTGATAGTTCTTCACTGTATGAATGAACTGTAACGTTGATGCAATGAACAATTTCATATCTGCAATGAATTTTTTTATTTCCTAATTTTTTTCATTTCTTAGCTATCATTGTATTCATGAAAAGCTTTACATTGATGCTATGAAATTTAATTTTTCGCAAATACTGTGATATATGAAACTTAATTATATTTGATTTTAGTATTTAAAGCATTAACATATTTCGGCAAAGAAAGTATATTTGGTTTTAATATAAAAAATTAAAAAATAATAGATTTTCTTCATTAATTTAAAATCCAACGACACCAAATCATATATAACAAGAACATTCTTCATTATGCGTTGTGTTTTTATTTTTTTTTAACTTTGTTTCTATGCATATGACTGGCGCGGAATCAGGGGGGGGCGGAAATTCCTTATTCCCCCCCCCCCCTAAATTATAAAAATTTGTGTTGTTTATTTCGATAATACAAGAATTCCCTATAATAATATTTTTTTTTAATGTACAAAA
The DNA here is from genome assembly GCA_930367215.1 of Pollenia angustigena. NCBI lineage: Eukaryota > Metazoa > Arthropoda > Insecta > Diptera > Polleniidae > Pollenia > Pollenia angustigena. The sequence continues at coordinate 52,920,760 of OV884059.1, read as the reverse complement.
TTTTTGGGAACATCTAAACTTGAGCCTGAAAATCTATCAGATAACGTTGTAGACGCTGTGATGAAGATATCTACCCAAATCTAAGAAAAATATTTAAAATTTTCATTTCATTTCCTACCCTTTGTCGAATAAAAACATGGCTCAGATCAACAATGACAGAAGATAGACTGTGCTATCTAAATTTGCCTCACAAGGAAATCATAAATTATTTATTTAAAAAGATTCATTTATTTTAATTTATATTGAACTGATCTTTTATTTTATTTTAACCTTATTGTTGAGTTATATACACATATTGTTTTTAATAAACTTAAAAAAAAACAAATTTTTAATTTTTTGTGTCATACAAAATTTCCCCCCCCCCCCCTTAGACTCAAGCTGGATCCGCGCCTGGCTTATGGTAATACATGTAAAAACGCTGGTCACTTTAAGTAGGTATTAATATTAAATGATGCAATGTACTTTATATGCATTGAGCAAACTCAAAGCAATTTAAAGATTTATTCAAGTTTTAGCTGTTGAAAAGGTTGCGTGCTCAAAAATATTTTTTCATTTAAAGTGAATAGTTTACATAGGTATTTAACTGTACAAAGAATTCTTTTAATTTTTTGGAAAAGTTTATTTGTACCTACAAATTTTTTTAAAAAAAGTTTTAAAAAGATAAGCGTTTTGTTCAGGTAGGAAAATGAATTGTTTCAAGTGTTTAAAATATTTTAGTAAAAATGATAATTATTTTAGTCATTTGAAAAATTATCATTTACTAAAATACAACGATGTTTACAGATGCTGTGGAACAGCTTATAAAAATTTATCAGGATTTAAAAGGCATGTTCGTGCTAAACACTTAAAAGAATCCGTATCAAATAGTGTTTCAGCCCTTTTTTAAATGAAATATTTCCTATTTTAGCTGAACGTATAAATATTGATGTTTTAAAAATTATGGACAAAAACGATGTGGATGAAGTGACGCAAAAAATTAAAATTGGAGACCGATTTGTATTTAAATATCAATTTGAAAAATGGGCTGACAAAAATAATCGCCCATCATCTTCAGCAACTTCAACATTGAGCAACATTTCCTCTTCTTCCCTTCTGTCATCGCAATCATCTGATGAAATCGAATCCACTCCATCTGTTCTAGAAATTTTAAAAAATCATCAAATCGGACGTCGTATTCTTGAACAACATCAAGAACTGCTTGTGGAGAGCCAACGGGTAATGCTTATGAACATTATTGTGGACTATTTTTATTCAAAAAAATATTATAATGACATTGAGCAACAGCCATCGTTTAGAAAAGGAAATATTAAAAATATTTCCTAAAGAAAAACTAGAATTCTACCGCACTGAAAGACGTGGACGTATTTATATCAAGTATCACAACAACAAAGCTAAGCTAAAATTGTTTGATTTTAAGTCCACAAATCCGATTACGGAAACAAAACAAAATTTCGGTATGTATTATAAGTAATTTGCATCTTTTTTAAGTTTTGGTTTTATTAAAATTAATGGTTCTTTTTTATGACTGTATGTATATTCTACACCAGTCCCAGAAGAAAATGCTCAACTCTGCCTGCAAAGTTTAAACTATGACAACCTTGCGACTGAAGACTTCAAGTTAACATGGTCAGCGTGCTCAAATTTTCGTTTAAACCAAATTGCTTTGGAAGCCAAAAGCATTAAAGAAGCTGTATTAATTTGGCCACAATACACAGGACCTATTGGTCCACAATTGGTATGTATATCTAATAAGTTTTTAGTTAAATTATTTTTTTAATAGTAATGTATATAATTTATTAAGCTTAATTTTTTCGACCTTCTTAATATTATTTCCTTTCAATAATTTAACAAGCTCAAGGTCCGTTTTATATAAAGAATATTTATTTAAAATTTATCCAATATTTCGCTAACTCAATGGATAGCTTCTTCAGTGATTTTTTGGTTTTTTATATTTCGAACGAATTTTTTAATAAACAAAATTTAATGACAATTTTGTTGTTTCGTTAAATTTTATTTATTAAAAAATTCGTTCGAAATATAAAAAACCAAAAAATCTCTGAAGAAGCTATCCATTGAGATAGCGAAATATTGGATAAATTTTAAATAAATATTCTTTATATAAAACGGACCTTGAGCTTGAGAAATTATTAAAAGGAAGTAATGTATATATTTAATTGTTTTTTTATACATATGTAGATTGATTTGGATTTCGTAGTTGCCAAAAAGGAATTTTCACCTTTTTCTGAATGGGAAGAAAAAGTAGAGAGATTATTTAGTTTTTTAAAAAAAGCTGTTATTCATGACGTACAAATTAAGCATGTTGTACAGAGTTTGAAGAAAGAACAAATGGTTAATGGTAGGTACATACAAATTTTTTTTAAATAGTTTTTACTTAAAATGTTTTTTTTTTTTTCTATATCATTGCAGATAAAAATACCTTTTTTTTTAAAGTATTATGGTGCACCCACTACTTTTTATACTCGACGAAAAAATTTCTGAGAAAAAATAAAGATGGGGAAAAAGATTTTGGACGATTTTCAATAAATAATTCGCAAGAATCATTTATCTACATCAATGAAACTATGCAGTCACTTCAGGACCACATCGATTTTTTAATAAGAATAGGTGAACCCATACAACCTTTTATTATGGGCTTAGGGCAACCTAAAAATTTTATCGTTAACAAATATTACGTTTATTTAGATGGAGTTTTAGTAGAATTTAATGATATCTTTAGAGCCTTAGACATTTGCTTTAAAGCTTTTCACATTTTTAACGTACAATATTTTCTACAATCCACAAATTTTTGGACATTTGTAGACATTTTTTATCACCCTTGTCGTGTTTGGCGTATTTAAAATACGCCTACGACTGTTTGGTAAGAGCCTGTTTACATGAAGGGACATGCCCCTGCGACATGCCCCATGCGACACGAGTTTTATGGTGAGGGCTGTGGTGGAGAGTACGGGGTAATAAGTGTCGCACGTAATGCGAATTGATGCGACAATTTTGACATTTCTTTTTTACATCTTTCGTTCTCTTGGATTCATGTCATGTTATGTATGAACGGTGCTGCCAGATTGATAATTTATGAGATTTAGAAATTGGGAAATAATTTATGGCAGCATTGCATGAAATAAATAACTGTTAATTATAAATTATAAACAAAAAAGGTGTAAAGACAAATGAAAGATTGTGTTTTGGTTACAAATTAAAACTAAATAAGTATGTGGGATAAAGATTGAATACAAAAATTAATTTCAAAATATGAAGAATATGAACATCTTTATAATGTGCGGCATCCAATGTATTTAGACCGAGTAAAACGTTCAAACTCTTTGTTAGAGATAACAAGTGAATTAAAAAAAATTAATAAAAATATAACAGTGGATGAAATAAAAAAGAAAATGCACACTTTGAGGTCGCAGTATTTGCGAGAATTGCGTGAAATAAATAATAGTAAATGAAGTGGGGTAGGCTTAGAAGAAGTTTACGAACCAAAACTGTGGTGTTTTAAGCAACTGGAATTTTTAAAATCACATACAACAATTAGAAATTCTACGTCAAACCTTTCTGATTCAAGTAAGGTAAGAAAATACAAATTGTAAATAGGTACATAAATATGTTAATTTTAAAAATTGTATGACATGGAAAATATTAAAACATTGCTTTCGAAAAAGTTAATGGAAACCAAGAAATATGATTGGATTGGAAAGCAAGTTGTTTTTGAAATAAATGCTTTGACAGATGAAGATTTGCAGCGAGAAACAGCTTGGAAAATTCAAACAGTTCTCCGCGAAGCCGCAATAAAAAATTCAAAAACTACATCGTCTGCATCGTCTGAACAGCCAAGCACATCGAGAAAAACTTCAAAAGCATCTTCTCCCGATATTTTGCAAAAAGCATTAGAAGATATATTAGATGAAGAAGACTTCTAATTCTTGTTCTGTAATTCTTTATTTAAAAAAAAACAAATAGTGAAATAAAAAAAGACGGAAATATAAAGTACAAAAATGTAACAAATTTATCCTAACAATGTGCAAATATTTATATATTTTGAAATAAAAAAATTAAACTTTCTTTCGCCTTTATTCTTTAAAGTTTATAGTTTTTTACGCTATAGTAAAAATAATAATTATTGTAAAAGTTGATGTTTCGATTCAATTTTGATATAATTATTATTTTTGAATTTTAAAAGGAAAAGAAGCAGCAACAAGAAAATATAAAAATCAAATCAAAAAATAAAAATCAAAAAATGCAATTATTTTTGACAAAAAAAAAAAAAAAATTAAAAAAATTCAAAAAATAACAATTATTTTTGGCAAAAAAAAAACCAGAAAATAACAATTATCTTTTGATTTTTAAAATAAATGTCATAATTGTTACGACCCCTGATTTATATTAGAATGACTCGGAAAAATATCGAACACAAGAGATTTCTTTACAACCGGGTTTCACTGTATTCGTATTTATAAATATTCAGGGGTGTGCTGGAAATCGCAAACGTAAAACGCAAGAATTTGGAAGCTCTTTTTAATACACTTTTAATCTAATTTTTATAATTCTTGTTATAAAATTCTGTTTAATAGAGAAATATTTGTATAATATTCGTCATAAAATTCTTTTATTACAGAAATCTTATTCAAAAACGACTCTTAAAGTTCTTGCGTTTTACGTTTTCGATTTCCAGCACACCCCTGATTATGTAAGTTCCAAATAACAAACCTTCAAATATTCGTCTTTCAAATTTTTCCATATAGCCTCACATACTGCTGGAATGGCAGCACAAAGAAGCGAACTTGACAATCGTGTTTGGTAATTAATAGATCTTTAGGATTCTCCAGTAGCTAGGTAACGAAGTGTGGCAGCTAATTTTTCTGCTGGCGATATCGAATTCCTACATATTGTGTCTTTTTTTTATGTCCTTTTCTATTTTTCCTAGAATGAATTTAAAGGTTTCTTCAGTCATTCTAATATAATTAAAAAATGATGAAACATCCAATGAAATCTCATTCATTAGAAATAAAAATGAGCCCTCCATGGTTTTACCCACTCCTTTCGTCTTTTTTTATTCGGTAAATTATTTGCATTATCATAGCAATCTAGTAAATTTAAAATTATTTTTATATTTTCAGCATCATCTAGATCTAACACTACAACAGCCATTTCAGTTAAGTCAACAATCTCTTCAATAATTTCTTCTTTAGAAAGATCAGCCATTATGTTTTTAAAATTTGTTTAGTTTTGTCTGTATTAATAGTTGTATTATGTTGCCACTGCTTCTTTTGACAAATGAGCAATTAGTTAGCATATGGCCACTTTTTATACGAATGAAGGGATAAAAAGAATTAGTCAATTGAACGTCAAAAAGTCGCTTTGTTGCTGCAACAAAATCCCTTCATGTAAACGCAAGCAGATTTAAGAAGGGACACCAAAAGAGAACGCAGACAGTGTCGCAGCGGCATGACCCTCCATGTAAACTGGCTCTATCAGATTAAAGGAAACAAGTTCATGTTCTCTTTAATCTATTATCAAACAGTCGTAGGCGTATTTTAAATACGCCAAACACGACAAGGGTACATATGTATGTACATATAAAAAGAGCGTAACTCGATTTTTTTTAAAAACCATTTTTTGTTTATTCTGAGTGCTAATGACATTTGTATCTTGATTTAAATTTTTTAAGGGATTGTAGTATAACATTTGTTGGATATTTTTTTTTAAATTGCATTTAAACTTTTTTATCTTAAATTGTACGGATTTTATTAAGTGTTTATCTTCTCCTTTAACAAACAAAAAATCGAGTTAGGCTTTTTTTATATTCTATCGATATGTTATTTAAGTTATATTGTAAATTATATGTTTAATAAACTTCCTTTTATTTATGTGCATACATATATTATTTTAAATAAATTTTTATTACCAATTTAATTGCGTTTTAATTTTTTTCATGGATAGAATAATATAATTTCATTATCTGAATGAAATATATTCATAGGTACGATGAATGATTTAACGAAAGATTGTCATTCAATACATGAACAAAAATTATTATATCAATGGTTTAATTTCACAAAATAAATAACAAAAATCATTGCATCAACGATTGATTTCCATATAAGTATGAAGCAGTGTCATACATTTCATGAGAGTTTTTCATTATTGCAATGAAAGTATATCATTTTATTAATACAAAATATTCATGACATTTTCGTGATATGAATGAAATTGCTTCATACTACAGCCGCAAGAAAATTTCATACTATATGTTGTTACGCGTAATGTTGCTAGCACGATGGTGTATTAAAAAAGCACGACTCTATTCAATTAAATATGTTTATTAAGTTATTTAATACAAAGATATTAAACAAGCAAAAAGGAAAAAATGTAGTATCTCTAACGAGGTTAAAATAAAAAGTAAAAAAGTACGTGAAGCGTACAATCAACATAGACAAGTGTTGCCAGAGTATTCGCTACCTGAGACCACAACACTATATATGAAACTTTACGAAACGTTCTTCATTAATGCAATGAAGTGCTTCGTTAGCTCGTTATTAATGAAAAAAATCATTGATACAATGATGATTTTCATGTCTGGCATGAAGCTTTTTCTCTTAGTGTGTCTACCAGGGTTTTATTCTCAGTCTATCCCGGGTTCTAATAGGGGATAGAGGTTGTTTTTAGTTTAGTTTTCTTGTGAATATGTTGATTTAGTCTTATTAATAGTTTTAAGTTTTATTTTACGATCTCATTTTAACTATCAATCAGTCCTTGTAATTTTTTTTTATATTTTTGAGCAATATAGTTTTTATGTTTATCTATTGATGTAAAATCTCATTCAATCTCAGTCAAGCTTAACTAAGCATGAAGCGTTATTCGGAACTAATAATGTCATAAATGTTTATAAAAATAATACTTTATAGTTTTAAGTCTATCATTTATGTTATCTTTATTCAGCTGCTTTGTGATCTAATTTTTAAAGTCTCAATAAAATCTTAATTGAATAATTGAATTGTACATACGGTATTCCACCATTTTGTAATTACTTAAAAACGAAAATAAAAATGTTGCCATACTTTTAAATAACTACTAACATACTAAATATAAAATAGCAATTTAAACGGTTTTTTTAAAAGTTTAATACAAAAATTTTACAATATACCTACTACTTCCACACTGTACGATTTTAGGTGACACTCACTGTACTATTTTTTTAAAATAAATAAAAAATAGAAGGAATATAAATGATGATCGCATAATTTATATGATGAAAATAAACAAAAAACAATTGAAGCACAGCCGCGAATAACGTTTTAAGTTACAAAACAATAATTTTTCAAGAGGGCAAAAAAACGTTTTTTGACAGGCAGCATTTTTTGTTTAAAAATTTTTTTTTTTCTATTATTAAAAATAATGATAATAAAAACTTTAATGCAAAACGCTTTTAAAACATTATTCCGCACTGCAAAACCATTTCGGTTTCATCATTTTGTTAGTAACTTGCAATGTTCTTCCACTGGCTGACACTTTGTACGCCATTTTGAAGGCGTTAAGGTGCATAGTTTTGGTTGATTTGATGTTTAATCTGTGTAAGAGAGTAAGATTAACGGTTATCTGCAAAAAAAAAGTTTTTGCAAAATGTGGCGTTTACAACGTTATTCGCGGCTGTGCTTCAATTGTTATATTTTGTTATTTTAAATTTTTTTTAGCCTTTCCTTGTTTTGGTTTTAATCAGTGCTGCCAGATAAATTTGTGTCCAAATCGTCAATTTCCTGAGAAAAAAATAAAAAAGATCGTCTCTTTTGTTTTAAAAATCGTGCAATTTAAAATCAATTTTAAAAACAAATTTGTTTCGAATTTTATTCAAAAATGATCAAACAATAACATAGTTAAATAAAGTTCATGGGTATTTAATAATTTCATTAAATTTATATTTATTTTGTTAAGCTGGAGGATTATTTTTTAAAAAATTATTTATTTTCTTTAATCCGATAACAATTTAAAATTGAAGTTACACAAAGGCATGAGAAAATATAATTTTAAACAAAAAATAATATAAATATTTTTACAAAAGCAAAAAGAAACCAAGCTTAATAAAATAAACATACAGCCTTTTTTAAAATAGATATATATTTACAAAAACCGAGATCAAAATGGAAAATTTTTAAATTAAATCAGCTTTGATAACAGTATTATAAATATTCTGGTTTTTTTTGGAATTGATAGTGACAACGTTGTTTTATATTTATATCGTATGTAGTCCGAAATAGTATATTATTGAAATTTAACTATATCGGTTTACAAATGGCTGAGATATAAATCTTTAATTTACCTATTCCTATAATCTTTTTCTTTTTTACCTGAAATAGACTTAGTAGAATACCTGGTAGTTAAAATTAAAAAATCGGTTCATAAATGAACGGGTTAAAGACCCAGTAAAAACTTCGCCTACAAAATAATATGTTAAGTAATCAGAAACACATAAAAGCACTACATACAATTCTACTGAAAAAACTAATGAATTTTACAAGGGTTGTGCCAAAATGAACGAATTCAAAAGTAAGTCATTTTTTTTTTATCTAAATACATCCGGAAAAAAGTAGTTATCGAAGTTCTTATGGAAGAAAGCTACTAAATAACGAGTGAAAGAAGCTATCCATTTTGAAAAAGTTTTTACTGGGAGACAAACAAATTTCTTTCTTGCCGGAATAATGGTCTTGGCACAAAAGTGTACATATCAGAGAATGACAACAAGTACCCATAAGAATAATATACAGAGGTATTTACCCACGCTTTTCGCTATTGTGTATATACATATTTACAACGCAAATAATAACAACAGCTATGGTTGTGCGTCCATGGAGTACTCCATTTTATCAAAATGGATCAGGTGGTCCAATTTTATTTGCAGGGTTGTTATGGGTATTGGTATGTATGTGTATGGTTTTGATCTTTAGCCATACATGTTTTCTCACAAATATTGAAAGAGTATTTAAAATGATACTTTTGTCATTCTCTGGTACATATAAGATAAGAATATCATATATCAATCATATTTTGTATATGTATATAAGAAGTATTAAATGTTCAAAATAAGCCAAGTCTGTCCATTACTTTTCCTCGAAATTTTGCTTTTGCCGATACATTTTTCAGGAAAGAGACAAACAATTTCGAGGACAATTTTCACAATAGGGATAAATATAAAAATTTAACCCTTGTTTCTAAAGATATCTTTTTTTCTAATAAACAAACATATAAAAATATTTACAATTATCTTATTTCGAAGACCAAGGCCCGTTTTCACAACTTTCCGATAGCTAAAATGTACTTTAAATGGCCTAATAAAAAGTGTTCCATTATTAAAACTTTACTTTAACCTAAAGTAAGCGATAAAGTTAATTAAGGTTCATCCTACCTGTACCTCAATTCTGTAACTTTTTGAATTTAACTACCGATATCGTTAATTAACGAGAAATCTCGGTTACTTTAACGAATTTGTTATTCTGTATTTTAAATAAACAAATATTTTTGTTTAGAAATATTGACGACAAATATCGGTAAAAATATAAGAACGTCAAAGTAAAAATTTTTTAAAATCAATAAAAAACACAAAATAAATTTGCTTTATAGCATTTATTTTAACAAAACTTGAATGAAAACGTGTAAATATTGATTATATTTCTAAACAAATATGTTGGTGTTAAATCTTTTTATACATAGGGAAAAACTTCCAGGTGACTGAGCCACTGTAGCACAACATTCTGCTCTTACTTTTTATACCTACACTACTGTATGTGAAGAGGATATTATGTGTTTGTACGAATGTGTGTAACACATTTAAATAAAGGTTCTGGGCCTGCCTTTTAGTATATCGATTAACTCAGAATCAATGTCAGAATCCATTTAACGAAGCCCTTCCTTCCATCTTTGTGCGCAAATTACAGTTCGCAATTTTAAAAATAATTTTATAAAATTTGGCACATATGCGATTATTGTCACAAGGTCGAAGCCTTTTTATAAGGGTGAGAAGCATTTATTTAATTTTTAGCCCACATGAAAACTTCTTTCGGAATAGGGTTTTGTGCCTATTAATAGCCATCTTGTTTTATAGACATTTGAGTTGAATAAGATCCAAAAATAATTTGTCGTAACCTACATAAATCACCAGAACAAATTTTTTTAGAATCGGTCCATATTTGACCACAGCTCCCATACGAATACATTAATAATGGTAGTAGATACTTAGATAATATTTGGCACAAAAATGTCTTATGTGAATATTAACCTCACAACATACTCTTTTTGGCGGAAACATGATCGCCCAAATACTGCAATGTAGAGTCGGACTTGATCGACTATACTTCCTTACTTTTTTTGTGTTAAAAATTGGCTACTTTCTCTATATTTTTAATCTGTTAACAGTACATTTATTGTCGTTATTATTTAACAAGAACTTTTTTTGTGTAGTTAGCTCCCGACATTTTTTGCCGATAAAAGTTGTTAAAATTTCATTACAGAATAGCTCTTAACGACAACTTTCGTTAGCTAACGAATTTTGACTACTTAACGACAATTTTTTGTCGTTAAAAAGTTACAGAATTTCAGTACTGGTATGTTAAATCAAAGTTGCAATAGTGGAACAGTTTTTATACGGCCGATACAATCCTACCTTTAGCTATCGGTAAGTTGTGAAAACGGGCTTAAGGGGCTTATAGTGTAAAACGCAACGCAACGCCAACAACTTCATTAAAAGCAAAAACAAAATCAAAAATATTTTATAAATTTGTTGTTGCTTTCTACAGACATTCATATTGTTTTTTTTTTTCAATTTTCAACGCCACAAAATAGAAGTTTTTGAAATTTAAAAATTCAAGATGAATTTCTATAGAAAGAAACAACAAAATTATAAAATATTTTTGTTTTTGCTTTCGTCACTTTTTTAGAAAACATCATCAAAACGTCACTTTGTTAATTTCGGAACAAAAAATCGTCAAGATGACGATAACTCGTCAAATCTGGCAGCCCTGTTTTCATTATATTTATTTCTTTTGTTGACGTTTCGCTTTTATTTGATTCCAGTATAAACAGAATTTTTTGTGTCTGTTTTCGCATTCAAATACAGAAACACTTTTGTCTCATAAATCGAGAAACGATGGAATTTTTTGTTTCACACTTCATGTAAGAAATTTTACGATGCGAGAAATACAGAAACGAGCTACTGGTCTCAGTTTCGAACCAGCTCTTGACGAGTACGGACGTGTATCAGTGAGTAAGAAAAATAAAAAAAAATAAAATATTCGAAGTGCAAAAAAAAAAATATTTGTTATAGGTGAAAAAAAAGAACAATAACTAAGGTGCCCGAAGAGATTTGGGAATGAGCCTCACAAATACTCCCAATAAGGAGAGTAGGCCCAGCACAAATAGCAGAAATGCGTATATTGTGGTAAGCTCTCCGAGCGTGAGCAATGAAAACATTGGATACCCAGAATTAAATAAAAATTATTTAAGTGCACAAATTGCCAGCGCAACTAGTTTTCCATACAGCAATTTACGTGCAAGTGAGCCCAACCTGAGCAAGTGTGTTGATCCGACCGTAAATGTGGTTCAAAGTGTGAAGTCGTCTGACCAGAGGAATAATAAGGAAAAACATGGAACATCACGATTAGCATTAATAAATACAGGAGCTGTGCCAAAAAGTACTAAAGTGCAAACAGGCATGGACAGATATATAACAATAACTAAGAGAAAGGCTAGCCCTAGATCCACCCAACAGGAACGCATGGCCAAACATTACAAAGCCTCTAACGTAGTCTCTTTGCCAACAAATGGTAACAGATTCTCTACTATCCATACCTGACGATGAAGAAGCAGAATCAGCTAATGGAACAGCCACTAAAGAAGTTAAACCGCCACCTATCTATCTGCGGGAGCAAACATCAAATAGCATAGTCAACATGTTGACTCAACTTTTAGGTAAGAATAATTTCGACGTCGTTTCTATACGACGCACACTGGTTCATATTTTGAGAATGCGGCCAAAATTATTCTTTTTTATGTTCTCCGATTTAAAAATTTTTTTATTCATGTGAAAGTAAATACTAGTGAACCTCGGGAGCCAAAAAATTTCAACCCTATTTCAACTATTTCATTGAGAACAGGGTTGTCCGAAATGGACTTTCTCAATATTTGGTTATAGTTTTGAATTTCTTAGTCAATTTTTGAAGTTGAAATGCTTTTTGTTTTTTAAGGTTTATTTTTTAATAAGTTCTGTGAATTAGTTTATTTTATTAGCTACACGTGGTTTAAAGCATTAAACTCTGCGACCTCTAGAACTATTTAATTTTTTTTTCATGTCAAAATTTCCCGGAAATTTCCTACTTTATAGAGCATAAGTCCTGCCCGTCAAAACGCGTCAAAAAAAATCTATACTCTCTTGTAGTCCAGAATCTAACCTACACTTCTATACCCCATTGTACACACATCTGGATACGGCCTTGCGAACTACAGCAATTTCTGTGACCCAAGGTAAGATATTCGGTTCAAAAAATAAGTCCTGCAAGGAAACATTACTGAAATTAAAGAAGATGAGTCTTAAAGAATTTTCGACAAATAAAGCAGTTCAGGCCACATAAATTATCTTGCACGTCAGGTTATCAATTAATTTGGAGAAGGTAAAGGTATTGCCATTGTTATGAACTTATTGTGGGTGAACGGATGCTGCAAAACGAATAGGCGACATAAATAAATTAACACGTTAGATTTCTGAGTAAGTTAATAGGTTAAACATTAGTAAATAGCCGCAACATAAACTACATCGTTTAATTACCTGAAAATTGTAACTTAATTTAAAAAAATGGAAAAGCAGGTAAATGGTAAAAAAAACCAGCACGCAGTTATATTTTACGTGAAAATTACATACATGTTACCTGTTAATTTATTGCCGGTATGTTATCCTTTAAAAAAGTGTGAAAACAGGGGTTTTTTATGTTTCAAAGAAATGCTAATAAAAGATTAAATTTTTTTTAAAAAAGGGTTTTTATGTTTCAAAGAAGTGGTAACAAAAGATCATTTAAAAAAACTTCTATCAAGAGGATAAAAATGCTTGCATTCATAATTTTACCTTCACTATTGTTTAAACAATGGCTAAGTTCAGTTATAAAGTTCTCGCAGATATATATATTTTCAATCGAAAGATGAAAAAGATTTTGTGTTTCACATAATGAATAATCCATTCTTTAAATTATGCAACGAACAAGAAATCAAAATACGTCAGATAAAAATTAAAAATTTTTCATTTACATTAAGAAAACGGTTTCTAGAACATTTAAGGTTCTAGAAACAAGAAAACGTTTTACTTACGCAACGAAAAAGGGCTAACAAATGATCTGATTTTTAAGAAGTTGTCAACAACCGCTAAGGAAACTAGAAAAGTGGGTCGGCCCGCAAAACAAATTGGCAATTGCAGTGAAAGATCACGCAGACGCAAGCTTGCAAATATCAATGAAGAAATGTCTCATAGTATGATAAGGGATTCATTTCTGCATCAAATTCAACCAACGCAAAATAAGAAAACAAAAATTGCAATAATTGAAAAAATAGTATAAGCGAGCCCTAAACGCACAAAGAGGATTTTAAAAAGTATGCCTACACCAACTGAAGAAATGAAATTTACTCCAGAAGAAGCATTTGCACTATTTTTGGATTTAAAACTGACAAAAAATCAGTATACAGAACTGCGAAAGCGAACCAATGAAAAAAATTGTGGAATCTTTCCAGCATATCGAGATTTAGTTTCTGTCGAAAAAGAGAGCTTACCTTCACAAACGGCTATTAGTGTAAATTCAAGTTCAGCAGAAGTAAAATTGCATGCTCTTCTCGAACACACTGCAAAACGATTTTTAAATACCCTTGATGCTGACTGTTTAAAAAAACTTAAAAATTGCAGCATCACTTTATTTTCTAAATGGGGATGTAAAGGAAGCTCTGGTCAGAAATAATACAAGCAATGTAATTCAGAAAACTCATCTGATGCTAACTTATTCATGGTATCTTTAGTTCGTTTAGTACGTTTAAGAAAAACTTATATTGGCTTAGAGCCGTCAACCAGTAGAGTTACAGAAATGGATGTATGAAAAAATGAAATTCCCTCTTCAACAAAGTATTGCAGACCAATAAAGTTTGTTTACAAAAAGGAAACTAAAGATGTAATAACTGAAGAAGTTCGAAAAATAAAAGATCAAATTAAAGAACTTCAACCGGCAATATTTAAATTTGATGACCAATGCATTGAAATTAATTTTCAAATGTTCCTTACAATGATCGATGGGAAAGTTGCACAAGCATTAACCGAAACAAAGTCTTCGTCAAGCTGTACCATATGCCAAAAGACATCAAGTCAATTAAGTCAACCCCAATCACAAGACAATACAGTACCATACGCATATAAGAAAGCCTAAAAATGCACCGATTTTCTTTCTTATATGCAAGCTTTCTTATAAAGAAAACACGCATATAAGAAAGATACTTTGTTATATCTGTAACACGCATATAAGAAAGATATTTTCTTATATGTATCTGTTACACGCATATAAGAAGGATGTTTTCTTATATACATCAGTAACAGAATTTAAAAAATTTCCTATAGAAATATATAATTGAAACAAAACTGTTTAATACTAATACATACTACACATCATTTTGTACTAAATTTCGTTTATTTGTCGTACAAATATAAGTAAATATATAAGTACACAATTAAAGATAGAAACATAACAAAAACAAAACAGGTGATTGCACTTCACTTATAATCGCATTTGATAAAAAAAAGTAATTTGGTTAAAAAAAAATTTTAATTCATCATCACTACCCAAGTAAAAGAACTCTGCGAAAGCAATAGAGAAAAAGAGAAAAAAATAAATGAGATGGATACACGTATCAATAATTTGGAGCAACAATTACTTATAAAAAATATTGAAATAAAAAACGTTACGAACGAAAACATACAGCCAAACGAAGTTGTTAAAACGATTGCTAATTCCCTAAATGTAAGCCTAAATGAAAATGATATCGGTAATTCGTACTCTCTAAAGAAATCCCAAAAAATAATAATCGAATTCACTTCTCTTAATAAGAGAAATGAATTACTTAGCAAAATCAATCGTCACAGAGTAGACTCCAGCCTTATTAATATTGATACAGGTCATCAATTTATATACATAAACGAACACCTTACCCCCCACAAACGGCGACTGCTATGGCTAGCCAGAACAAAGGCAAAAGAATCAAACTGGAGATTTGTATGGGTTCGCAACGGAAATATCTATGCCAAGAAAAATGAAATGTCTAACACCATCATTATATCAAATAGTGCCGATACGGATCTAATAATATCGTCAATTTAAATAAATACCTACACAAACTACGAATACAAAACTAATTCCTTTTTTAAAATAAATTTTTCCTCTTTTTTACTGTAAAAAATGAACACTAACACAGTTTCAATACTAGATAATTTTTATCAAATAAATAAAAACTTTTTAAGTTATCCCACAACAATAATATATATGAACATTCGCTCACTACGTTTACATTTCACTCTATTATTGGCAAACCTGCATAATATCATAAATAACATAAACTTTATACTTCTTGTAGAAACAAATATTACAAACGAAGAGCAGCATTTATATGGTATAAATGGATTTAGCTCATACTTTCTTAACAGAGACAGTAGAGGTGGAGGTGTAGCCGTCTACATAAGAGAAAAAATACTGCATACCAATATAAACATAAACACAAACTCCTTTGAGGCTATTCAAGTAGACATTACAAATAACAACAACAATTTTTCTCTGTTTACAATTTACCGACCGCCAAAAACTAACGTAAATGAGTTCATAATAGAGCTTGACAAAACAATAAACACAATAAAGAATAAAAAAAACTTAGTTATTGTTGGTGACATAAATATTAATATTCTCAACAAAAATATTACAACAACAAAATACATGGAAATGATCTCATCAAACGGATTGCAGTGTACAATTAAAGAGATAACAAGAGAAGACATAACAAAGAAAACAAGCTCTTGCATTGATCACTTGCATATAAGAAACAACAAACCAAACACACAAACACATGCTGCGGTAATCAGAACAAACATATCGGATCACTATACACTTTTTTGTTGTGTCCAAGAAGAAAAAGTAAAAAACAAAATAAAGCAGGGAACGCAAAACCAACCTTTACAGGGCGCCAATTTAAATAGTTTTAAAGTTAACAAAAATATAAGAGCAATTAACTGGATTGAATTAGTAAATAGAAATTTGAACACCAATGAAATCTTTAACAAAATTTATGAAACATTTAAGAACATTTATGAAAAATCCAAACAACAGTATAATAATAGTGACAAAAGAAAACGTAGAAAAGTGAATCCGTGGATGAGTGCGGAATTAATAGAATATTGTGAAATTCGGGATAAACTTTATATCAAATGGCTAAATAATAAAAATAACAAACATTTCGAAAATAATTATAAAAAATTTCGAAACTGCCTAAATAAAAAAATATTCAATGCAAAAAACTTTTATTTTAAAAGAAAATTCCAAGAAAATGCAAACAATATAAGAGCAACATGGCAATTGGTAAATGAAATAACCGGTAGAAAAATATCAAATATTGACGCTACATTACTTAACTCGTTTAAGAATGATAACGTAAAAAATATCGCAAACAAGTTTGCAACAAATTTTAATGAAAACGTGAGCAAAATTTTACATAAGTGTAATATTAAAACATGTCTGAAAAGGCCAACGACTATTCAGAACTCCATGTTCTTACCTCCCGCAACTGAAGATGAGGTATTTAACGTTTTAATACACCTAAAAACACAAAAAGGAGCTGGAGCTGATGGAATAAGGCCAAAAGATCTAAAATATAACGCTTCTATTCTAGCACCTGTAATAACAACCTTCATAAACTCAAGTATAACAAACAGTAGCATACCAAATATGTTAAAAACATCATTAATACGTCCAATTTATAAAAGTGGAACCAAAAACGACATTAATAATTACAGACCTATTTCGATATTACCAGTGGTTGAGAAAGTACTGGAAGAGATAGTGGTAACAAGGTTAAATGAATTTCTAACAAAATTTAAAATTATTGATCCTAACCAGTATGGCTTTCAAAAAGGTAGAAACATTAATAAATTATTAGGTGATTTTTCACACCACATTAATACTTGCTTAGGTGAAAATTTACACTGCTTGGCCCTTTTCATCGATTTTAGTAAAGCTTTCGATACTCTTTCTCATACAAATTTATTAAGAATGCTAGAACGAAACGGCGTTAGAGGAAAATGCCTGGATTGGTTTAAAGATTACTTAAATCTTAGAACCTTCCGCGTTAAAATTTGTCAGACACTTAGTGATGAAACTAATACAAATAGTGGTGTTCCCCAAGGTTCCAAACTTGGGCCAATTTTGTATCTCATATATGCCAATGATATGTTAAAAGTCCTCGAAGAATGTTCTGCGTTTGCTTACGCTGACGATACAGCCATAATAGTATCCAACAAAAATATTGATATTGCTTACGTCAATATGCAAAATCAGCTAAACCAAATCACAAAATGGTGCCATGATAATGGACTTGTTATAAATGCTGCAAAAACAAAGGTTATGCACATTAAACCACCTCATCTCAATTCAATAGATAAAAATATTATTTTTCATGATTATCAGTGTCTTCACAACAACAACAACAACAACAATAGCTACACAGATACTTGCACTACCGCAATAGAACTGGTTAAAACTTATAAATATCTAGGAGTATACGTTGATGATAACTTTAAATGGCTCTCCCACGTTCAATACCTCTCAAAGAAACTGCGTAAATCAGCCTACAGTTTGTATCATCTAAGTAATTGCTCAACGTTTGATGTTCTCAAACAGGCATACTTTTCACTAGCAGAATCTTATATCAGACATGGAATTACTGCATGGGGAAATGCAACATATTGCAGATCCCTACAACAAACACAAAACCAAATACTTAAAATACTAGTGAAAAACAAGCACCAAAACCAACAACAACAACTACTAGAATCAGTTTATACTAACACGAGCAACACACAAAATATGTCGTACAACAATTTACCTCTTGAAAATGCAAGTAACAGCAACAGAAACATATATACCAACAATACGTACACCGGCACACAACATATAAATACCAATACTAGCAATAACACATACACCGACAACAGCAGCAACACAACGAACACATACACCTACAACAATAGTGTGAACATTAATACACAAAACCTATTAAATAATACAAACGGCAACCATACAATTAACTACAACACTCAAAATATATTATACACAAGCATAACTGACAACCAAAACGTAAACAACAACACAGTCGTAGTCAACAATACACTCGCTAACAACACCCAAGGTAACAACAACCCACATTTAAACAACATCACATGCCTGAACCACCACAACAACAACTCACAAGTGAACAACGATCAAAACAATAACTCACGTACACATAACAACACTCACTTCAACAATAACACACATAATAACAACAACATGAATAACAATAATATCCACGTAAACAACATATATAACACAATTGAGAATATCAATCCAAACAACTATAGAAATAACAACACACGCACCTACAACATCTTAAATAATAACGCCAATAGCAACATACATACCAGCAACAACATACATTTCAACAACAATACGCATATAAATAACAGCACGCAAATCAATCGAAATATTATAAACACCAATACAACCAACACATACACCAACAACTCTCGATATGTACTACAGAACGCAAACAACACAAGCACCAATACAGTCAACCGCAACAGGTACGCTGGCAATACTATACATACATTTAACAATGCAAACACCAACATCAATTCACGATATAATAATAACGGAAACAACACTAACGCAAACAACATTGCAACCAACCTTAACATATTAAATGTCAAAAGTATTTACCACTATACACTTATCAACGAGTTCTATAACGATCGTAGATACTTAAAGCCAATCAGCCACGCTTATAACACTAGGCAACGAGCAGAAGGACGGTATCATGTGGAACGTCATCAAAACAACTATGGCAAAAATTCGTTCAAAATAACGCTTCCTAATATTTTTAACAGCATACCAACACAACTATTAACTATTACCAATCCATACAGAAGAAAAACTTACTTAAAGGAATATCTTATTAGCACACAAGGAAAAATTTAATAACTAAACTATATACTTTATATTTATACCCATTATCTATTTTTGTATTATTCAAACGTATTATTTAAATACCTTATTACAATTCCTGCAGACAAGCCGAATGGCTTCGCGGGAATAGATTAAGATTTTTAAATGTAAACAAATTGTAATAATAAATGAATTGAATTGAAAAAAAAAAAAAAAAAAAAAAAAAAAAAAACTAAGAAGAATGAATACATAGCTTAAAAACATGTGTTTACTTAAAAAATACTATTAAGTAACACTGAAAAAATCTTAAATTTTCTTTTGGACGAGCTCCTTTTCATGGGTTCTAAAGAGAATATCTTCTCATTTACAAATAGTATCGTTGCCGTCGTCAACGTCTAGATATTCTTTGAAAAATAAAAATCAATTTTAACCGAGGTTAAAAAAAATTCAATTGTGAGAATATGTACTACTTTCTTATACACGTACCATTTTCTATGGAATGAGCATAATTTTCTTTAGAATTTGTTTCTTATAGAAGAGTTTTTCTTATAAGCGAGTTTCTTATATGAGATTTATTTAGCACGCAGATATATACAAATGTGCATGGTGTCTGAAGATGTCTTTCTTATAACCAAGGAAGAAAAAGGAAGCAAACAAAAAACAAATTCAAGAAAAATACCTTCACCTAGGCCTTATAATTGATCAGCCAAAACAAGGAGAAGGAAATTCAAATGATGGAAACACTGCAAGGAGATTCTTTTCCGATACAGAAACTGCAGCATCTATCACAGGAGTACATTTTGAATTAATAAGACGATTCCAGATCATTTTACACGTTATATCATGTAGCAGAAAGATAAATGCAAAAAAATTTGGCCAGTATGCAAATGAAACAGCAATTCTTTATAACAAAAAATACTCTTGGAGACATATGCCAACCACAGTTCATAAAATTTTATACCATGGGGAACAAATAGTTCAACACAATATGCTACCAATTGGAGATCTTATTACTATTTTGTTGTGCACATCAGATCCATATATGTCCAGTATTCGACAAAAATGGAAATCAACCTCAATCGAATTAGAGGAAGAAGCTAAACAACTTCTGGAAAATGAAACCCAAAGCTATTTAGAAGAAATTTTTACTAATATTGCTTAATTTAAAATTGTTTATAGATTATAATTGGTTTCTGATTAAAGTATACATATATTTGTATTAATATATAAATATGAATGAATAACTTCATGGCCGCTATCACAACACGTTTCAGGAAATGATGCGAAACCAGAACATGCTCCAGCAAGTTCTACTCAACAAAAAATTAACCAGTTAAAAATATGTTTCTGGAATGCAAACGGCTTATCCCAAAATAAACACGAAGTTGCAAACTTCCTTCATAGGCATGAAATCGACGTACTTCTTGTCTCTGAAACACACTTTACTCATAAAAACAGTTTTAGGGTAAATGGATACCTTACGTATGACACAATACATCCCAGCGGACGGGCTTGTGGTGGCACAGCCATAATTGTGCACAAACACATCAGACACTTTCCATTGCCAGAGTTCGAAGAAGATTGTATCAGGCCACATCTATAAATCTTACTGATTTCAAACTAACGTTAACATCCGTTTATTGTCCTCCGACGCACAAAATTGTTCGCGATAAATTTCTCAACTTCTTCTCCACATTGGGCCAGAAATTCATTGCTCCTGGCGACTACAACGCTAAACATACATAATGGGGCTCCAGACTTATTAGTCCTAGAGGTTATCAGCTAAACAATACCGTAACTGCAAATAATTTTGATGTCGTTTCGAGTGGTGAGCCTACCTATTGGCCAACCGACTTCAATAAGCTACCAGACCTTATTGACTTTGCTGTAATTAAAAACATCAAGCGCGATCAGGTACTAGTTAGTTCCTCCTATGATCTTTCGTCTGATCATTCACCATCAATCCTCATTTTAAACGGTAACTCTGACGGCGCAGCTGCAAACTTTATTTCCTATCCAAACAGAAACACAAATTGGTTAAAGTATAAAATGTATGTGAGCTCTCACCTATCACAGTGCATTCCCCTAAAAAATGCATCTGACATCCAAATAGCTGTCGACCGATTTACAGAAGTCTTGGATTCTGCAGCAAGAAATGCAACCCCAATCAGGCGGACAATTAAACGTGCTCCTTACAATACATCGACGGATATAGAGACCCTTATCAGAGAAAAAAGGAAGTTAAGAAGACAATGGCAAAACAGTCGCTCCCCAACCACTAAGGCCCAACTACAATTATGCCTGACAACACTTCGCAACAAATTGAGACAGAACCACGAGTCTGCAAAAGAAGGCTATCTAAACAGCCTAGATGCCACAAAAAACTCCAATTATAGCTTATGGAAGGCCGTACGGCATATAAAATGCCCTATAGAATCTCAATTAAGACTTGAAAACCGCACTTGGGCCAAAAACACACATGAAAAATTAAACGCTTTCGCGGGCCACCCCAAACAAATCAAATTACCTCTACCAGTAGCTTTGTGGAAATCAAAAACAGTTTAATTTAAAAATTCATGTTTATAATTATTTATTAAGAGGAAAAAAAGACATTACCACTAACTTAGGTTAGTTATTAATACTGTTTTTAAAATCTAAATAAAGTCAATGATTTTATCCAAAAATTTAAGGTGTATTGAAAATGATTTTTCATACTCAAAAACTACAAAAAAAATGTATCAGAAACCGAAAAAAATAATTTTAAGCAAAAATCACAAAAAAAAGCTGAAACAAAAATATTATTTAGGTATCCAACTCGGCTACCAACAAATAATGAAATAAATATTAAATATGAAAAGAAATGAAAAAAATAGTTAATTAAAATTAGGTCATCTGCAGGATTCGATACCGGATCCCCAAAATTTTTATATTTTTTTTTTATTTAAAAAAACATTTTATAACACAAAATCAGTTGGGGAAAAAAATTTACTTAAAAACCATTTAGAAACCCGATTTTTAGTTTAAGCTTAATAATAATTAGTAAGGTAATTAATTTACCAATATAAAATAAATTTCTTTTGTTTCATTTAAAACGTATTATGAAGGCAATTAGTTTTTATGTAAAGTGCCGAATCTTATATACCCTTCACCATTGTGCGAGCAGAATACAGAGCAACTAGACAAAAACTAAATAATTTCTACATACCTATACATACATATTTACAATACTTAAAACTTCATTATAAATAAAATTTAAAAAGCGAAAACTGGTAAATATTTTTTTTAAATCGTTTTTAGAACATAAAAAAATAAAAATAATTAGTATTGTGGTTATTTTGTTGAACTATTTATGGTTTTTAATCCAAATTTTTAATATTTTTAAGTAGGCTTAAGTTCATGAAATTTAATTTTTCATTAAATTATTTTTATGAAGAAAGGAATTTTACAACATGAAAATTAATTAAAATTGTTATTGATAATCTTTCATTCTTGACGTGGCTGGGGCTCGAACCCCGGCCGGCAGGTTACCATGACATGTTTCGATTGCAACCACTCAATCTCCTCAGATGGATTTGCCATTTTACACTCGCAGCCATCGACGACTGCTGACGTCAATAGTCAAACATCAATCCTTAAACCAAATTGTATTCTTACATTTGGTAGATCGAAATTTGCTTTCCTGAATGATTATCCATTTTAATTGATTTTACATGTTTTTTCCTTACTTCTGTTTTTCGTACTTTTGTCAAGAATTTTTCTTGAAGTCCAAGTACATTTTTTGTTTTTTCATTTTGTCTTTTTCTTTTCTGTTGACCTTTTTTTTTTTTTTTTTTCCATCTGAGGAGATTGAGTGGTTGCAATCGAAACATGTCATGGTAACCTGCCGGCCGGGGTTCGAGCCCCAGCCACGTCAAGAATGAAAGATTATCAATAACAATTTTAATTAATTTTCATGTTGTAAAATTCCTTTCTTCATAAAAATAATTTAATGAAAAATTAAATTTCATGAACTTAAGACTAATTAAAAATATTAAAAATTTGGATTAAAAACCATAAATAGTTCAACAAAATAACCACAATACTAATTATTGTTAAAGCTAAGGCACGAGCTCTATGTGTACATTTGTCCTTCAAGTTATTTTATTTTTTATTTTTTTTTAAATTTATTTTTATTATTGAATCTTTCTTATCGAAATTTACAATATGTATTCAAATCTTAATTCTACTTGTTGTTTATTAGTTGTTACCAGTGTAACCACTAACTGCTGTATTCAAATTTTAAGACTGTCTTCTAGTTAGGCTCAAAGTATCGGTTCTTTTTAGCCTCTGGTGACCTTCGAACTGTAGCAAACCCCGAGCGAGGTAGTTAGGGTGGACCATTAGTTTATCGATGTAGCTTATTGAATATTTTTTAATTTCCTCCTGGATAGTGGGGACGTTGAGATCTCTGTGGATAATATCATTACGTATATACCATTGGGCGCAGACAATTTGTCGTAATATTCTAGACTGTCTTCTTTGAAGCTTTTGGATGTTAGATGCGCATGCAGTACCCCATAATTGGATGCCATATGTCCATATTGGTTTTATGATGGACTTGTATAGCAGAATTTTGTTGTCTAAAGACAAGTTTGAGTTTCCACCGAGAAGCCAATGTAGTTGAGCTGCTTTAAGTTTCATAGCCGTTATTTTCGCTTCGATATGACGAGACCAGGTCAAGCGTCTATCTATATGAATTCCCAAGTACTTTACATGGTTTTCTACCGGAACAGTGATGTTATTTATTTTTACTGCTGGGCACGTTTGTCTTCTGAGCGTGAAAGTTAAGTGAGCACATTTAGCCGGGTTAACCTTTATTCTCCATTTTTCTAGCCATGCCTCTAGTTCATTGATGTGGGACTGCAGATTTTGCGATGCGACTTTTGGGTCATGGTTAACGCTAATAAATGCTGTGTCGTCTGCAAATGTAGAGGTATGCGTGCTCAGGTTTGTTGGCATATCCGCTGTGTAAATTATATATAGAAGCGGTCCTAATATGCTTCCTTGGGGGACACCAGCAGTAATTTTCTTGAGGGGGAGTATTTATCTTGCGACCTTACTATGAATGTTCTGCCTGTTAGATAGCTCTCCAGAAGCTTGTGAGTGTTTTGAGGAAGCATTCGTGTTATTTTGATGAGTAGCCCATCATGCCAAACTTTGTCAAAAGCTTGGGAAATGTCTATAAACAGTGCTGAGCAGTATTGCTTTTTCTCAAACGCCGATCTAATAAGGGTGACAATTCTATGCACTTGTTCTATTGTACCATGTTTCGCTCTGAATCCGAACTGGTGATCCGGGATGATGTCGTGTTCATTTAGATGAGGAGTTATACTTAAAACGAATATTTTTTCGAAAAGCTTCGATAGGATTGACAATAAGCTTATCGGTCTGTTCAAAAAAGGTCAACAGAAAAGAAAAAGACAAAATGAAAAAACAAAAAATGTACTTGGACTTCAAGAAAAATTCTTGACAAAAGTACGAAAAAACAGAAGTAAGGAAAAAACATGTAAAATCAATTAAAATGGATAATCATTCAGGAAAGCAAATTTCGATCTACCAAATGTTAGAATACAATTTGGTTTAAGGATTGATGTTTGACTATTGACGTCAGCAGTCGTCGATGGCTGCGAGTGTAAAACGGCAAATCCATCTGAGGAGATTGAGTGGTTGCAATCGAAACATGTCATGGTAACCTGCCGGCCGGGGTTCGAGCCCCAGCCACGTCAAGAATGAAAGATTATCAATAACAATTTTAATTAATTTTCATGTTGTAAAATTCCTTTCTTCATAAAAATAATTTAATGAAAAATTAAATTTCATGAACTTAAGCCTAATTAAAAATTTGGATTAAAAAAATAAAATCATTAAAAAAAAAATTTTTCTTTTTAAAAAACCAATATTCCATGAAGGAACGTTAATCGAATATCATTAAAATGAAATATGCCACGTTTACTGTTCACAACATTCAACAAAGTTGAGTTGTAATTATTTTAAATTTTTTTTAACCTTTCCTTGTTTTGGTTTTAATCAGTGCTGCCTCGTCAATTTCCTGAGAAAAAAAATAAAAAAGATCGTCTTTTTTGTTTTAAAAATCGTGCAATTTAAAATCAATTTTAAACAAATTTGTTTCGACTTTTATTAAAAAATAATCAAACAAAAACATAGTTAAATAAAGTTCATGGGTATTTAATAATTTCATTAAATTTATATTTATTTTGTTAAGCTGGAGGATTATTTTTTAAAAAATTATTTATTTTTTTTAATCCGATAACAATTTAAAATTGTTATTTTTCCCTGGAGAAGTTACACAAAGGCATGAGAAAATATCATTTTAAACAAAAAATAAAATAAATATTTTTACAAAAGCAAAAAGAAACCAAGCTTAATAAAATAAACATACATCATTTTTTAAAATAGATATATATTTACAAAAACCGAGAACAAAATGGAAAATTTTTAAATTAAATCAGCTTTGATAACAGTATTATAAATATTCTGGTTTTTTTTGGAATTGATAGTGACAACGTTGTTTTATATTTATATCGTATGTAGTCCGAAATAGTATATTATTGAAATTTACTATATCGGTTTACAAATGGCTGAGATATAAATCTTTAATTTACCTATTCCTATAATCTTTTTCTTTTTTACCTGAAATAGACTTAGTAGAATACCTGGTAGTTAAAATTAAAAAATCGGTTCATAAATGAACGGGTTAAAGACCCAGTAAAAACTTCGCCTACAAAATAATATGTTAAGTAATCAGAAACACATAAAAGCACTACATACAATTCTACTGAAAAAACTAATGAATTTTACAAGGGTTGTGCCAAAATGAACGAATTCAAAAGTAAGCTATATTTTTTTTTATCTAAATACATCCAGAAAAAAGTAGTTATCGAAGTTCTTATGGAAGAAAGCTACTAAGTAACGAGTGAAAGAAGCTATCCATTTTGAAAAAGTTTTTACTGGGAGACAAACAAATTTCTTTCTTGCCGGAATAATGGTTTTGGCACAAAAGTGTACATATCAGAGAATGACAACAAGTACCCATAAGAATAATATACAGAGGTATTTACCCACGCTTTTCGCTATTGTGTATATACATATTTATAACGCAAATAATAACAACAGCTATGGTTGTCCGTCCATGGAGTAGTCAATTTTATCAAAATGGATCAGGTGGTCCAATTTTATTTGCAGGGTTGTTATGGGCATTGGTATGTATCAGAGATCAGCAATGAGTAGTGAAAAAGTGAGTAGAGCTAAATCATGACTCATAAATTCTTGTACTTATACGCACTCATACTTATTCCAATGTAATTCAAACTCATATTCACTCAAAAGTTTCATTTTATTCATCGTACTCATACTTACCAACATTTGTAGTGTTTGATTTAGAATCTACTCAAGTCAATGTGTATAGGCGAAGCAAGATGCGAGGCTGCCAGATTTGTCCCCGAAATAGCAAAGTGACGATTTGGCAATTACAGTTTACTAAAGTAAAGGCCCAAATACAGGGTGCGTTCGTAAATGCATCACTGCGCTGCATCAGAAAAGCAAACTTTTTGTAAAGCCGATAAAAAATAATTATAATTTTTTTTATTGTATGTCTATTATTTTTGTAGAGTATTTCACAATTTTTTGGTCCACATTTACTTCACTGATAAATATATAACGATTTGAAATCACTGATGCAGCGCAGTGATGCATTTACGAACGCACCCACACTTGTCAAATGCTTGTACAGCCGGCGAATTCATCGTGTACGTGTGCTTGACGCATTATTCGCCGTCATATCTAAATTATTTGATTTTCCATCCAGCATCGTCGGTGTGACACATACAAACATATTTTCACTAATACTACCACAATGCTTGATGAGTATTTTGATCAATGTATTTGGGCCTTAACATGTATGAAGTAGACGATTTTTCGGCAAATTTATCTGGCAGCGCTGATTATTAAGTTGTGTGTTTTCTCTGTTGTGTTAAAACGGTAAATGGATGAGATAATGATTTGAATCATTGTGAGTATTGTAAGTATTTTCTTGAAATTATAAATCAAGCTTAGGTCATTTATGAGTATGCGTATAATGTCGACGTCGCACTCATAAATATTTCTCTTGTGAGTATGAGTGAATCAGAGTAGTTTAGTTTAAATGATTTCTTCGCACTTATACTTACAATTGCATGAGTCAGTATGAGTAGCGAAAAAACGATTCATTGCTGATCTCTGGTATATATGTGTATGGTTTTGATCTTTAGCCATACATGTCCATACATGTTTTCTCACAAATATTGAAAAAAGACTTACAATTATACTTTTGTCATTCTCTGGTACATATAAGATAAGAATATCAAATATCAATCATATTTTGTATATGTATATAAGAAGTATTAAATGTTCAAAATAAGCCAAGTCGGTCCATTACTTTTCCTCAAAATTTTGCTTTTGCCGATACATTTTTCAGGAAAGAGACAAACAATTTCGAGGACAATTTTCACAATAGGGATAAATATAAAAATTTAACCCTTGTTTCTAAAGATATCTTTTTTTCTAATAAACAAACATATAAAAATATTTACAATTATCTTATTTCGAAGACTAAGGCCCGTTTTCACAACTAAACGATAGCTAAAAGTATACTTTAAATGGCCTAATAAGAAGTGTTCCATTATTATAACTTAACTTTAACCTATGTAATTTTGGTACAATTAAGCTCAAAAAAGTAAAATTTTAGTAGCCAGTTGGTGCAATTTTGCCATCCCTTGTATCGGCGCTGATTGGCGACTGTGATCGGCACATAAGTGGCCGATAAAAATCGGTACATATTAAACAATTTGATTGCTTCACATTGTGCAAAATAGTGTTCACATTATCGGCGCATCTAGGTTAATTTTGATTGTCAACAGTCAGCACAATTTCGGCACAGATTGTCGCATATTAAAACATTTTGACCGTTCACACTATCGGCACATGAAATACGCCAAAAATTGGTACATTGCGCCGATAGTGGGATCTTAGCTTTATAGTGTAAAACGCATCGCAACGCCAACAATTTCATTAAAAGCAAAAACAAAATAAAAATGTTTTATAAATTTGTTGTTGCTTTCTACAGACATTCATATTGTTTTTTTTTTTTTTTCAATTTTCAACGCCACAAAATAGAAGTTTTTGAAATTTAAAAATTCAAGATGAATTTCTATATAAAGTAACAACAAAATTATAAAATATTTTTGTTTTTGCTTTCGTCACTTTTTTAGAAAAAATCATCAAAAAGGTCACTCTGTTAATTTCGGAACAAAAAATCGTCAAGATAACGATAACTCGTCAAATCTGGCAGCCCTGTTTTTATTATATTTATTTCTTTTGTTGACCTTTTGCTTTTATTTGACACCTAATTACTGGAAATATTCCAGTATAAACAGAATTTGTTGTGTCTGTTTTCGCATTCAAATACAGAAACACTTTTATCTCATAAATCGAGAAACGATGGAATTTTTTGTTTCACACTTCATGTAAGAAATTTTACGAGGCGAGAAATACAGAAACGAGCTATTGGTCTCAGTTTCGAACCAGCTCTTGACGAGTACGGACGTGTATCAGTGAGTAAGAAAAATAAAAAAAATTAAAAATTCGAAGTGCAAAAAAAAAAAATATTTGTAATAGGTGAAAAAAAAGAACAATAACTAAGGTGCCCGAAGAGATTTGTGAATGAGCCTCACATATACTCCCAAAAAGGAGAGTAGGCCCAGCACAAATAGCAGAAATGCGTAGATTGTGGTAAGCTCTCCGATAGACGCCTGCACAAATGGATTTGTTCTTAAAAAGTACATATGATCTAGCAAAGCATGAACACTTACTCGAACTATAATAAAAAACATGGTACCTGTTTTTGAGAACAACAAAATTAGCGAGTAACTATTGGTTGTTACTCGACTTTGTTTGTGCTTGCTAACCACTTGTTCGTTTTTCTCTCTCACTTGACCATTCATAAAACGAACGGTCGAGTATCTTGCGACAGCCAAACTTCACTAGGTACCATCAGTACCACGTGAAGTTTTGCAAACATTAAAAACAAAAAATATTGTCTTTTTTAACTGTTAAGTTTAATAAAAAAAAATGGAAATAAATAAGGTATGTTTATACCTACATAACTTTATTTATTTAGATCATTTAGATTGTTATTTATTTATAAATATTTAAAAGTGAAATTTATTTGCAATAATATTTACTTGTATATGAAAAAATATTTAGGCTAAATTACACAAAAAAATTTCTAATTATCTAGTCTTAAGAAATTAATTTTTGTCTAATTTTTGGGTAATTACACAAATTTCAGCTTTACTACAAGTACCACATGAAGTGACCATAATTTTATAGGTACTTCTTTTTCGTTGTACCCATTTTTATATGTTCCCTTTTTTCGGAACATATTTCATCTTCGGCTGCTGCATGTTAGTATTTATAAAAACAACAATCACTTCTCTTCACTTTTTGCGCGTTAAGCAAGAGAACAAATAAATACTATATTCGACAGCGAGTTTCACATGTGAAGAAAAAAGTTACTCGTTGCAGACCTCTACTCTCCAAGCGTGAGCCAGCACAACTGGTTTTCCATACAGCAATTTAAGTGCAAGTGTGCCCAACCTGAGCAAGTGTGTTGATCCGACCGTAAATGTGGTTCAAAGTGTGAAGTCGTCTGACCAGAGGAATAATAACGAAAAACCTGGAACATCACGATTAGCATTAATAAATACAGGAGCTGTGCCAAAAAGTACTAAAGTGCAAACAGGCATGGACAGATATATTACAATAACTAAGAGAAAGGCTAGCCCTAGGTTCACCCAACAGGAACGCATGGCCAAACAATACAAATGCTCTAACGTAGTCACTTTTCCAACAAATGGTAACAAGTTCTCTACTATCCATACCTGACGATGAAGAAGCAGAATCAGCTAATGGAACAGCCACTAAAGATGTTAAACCGCCACCTATCTATCTGCGGGAGCAAACATTAAATAGCATAGTCAACATGTTGACTCAACTTTTAGGTAAGAATAATTTCTACGTCGTTTCTATACGACGCGGGCAAATTCAAGAGACCAAAATTCAAGCCAGCACAGAAACGAACTTTCGTATTATATCAAGATACCTGGACGCAGAAAATAAAAGTTACTATACATGTCAAAAAGTAATTTAAATTTTTGGGAATACAAAATTGTAATTTCAAAAGATTTTGTTATTCGTGCTTAATTCCCAGTTTTTATTCTTGACAAAAACACTTGAAATTTATTGTTGATGGAATAAGCTATTCCTATGCGCGTTTCACTGGTTGCTTAGGCCAGATCATCAGGAAACTTCATCCATAAAGATTTTAGAAAAACTAAAGATATTAAACCAAATAAAACTGTTAAACGTATAAGAATTGTAGCAACAGTTCTACTTGTAATAATATCAAAGCTTAAACAAAACACATCAACAATAAATAACAGTGGGTTTATCTCATCTTACATTCCCCACTACAATTAGTTGAAATTCTCTCAACATTAATTGTAGTTGTAAGTAGGTTAAGAAAAACAAAATAAAAACAACAACAACTTACAAAAGATGTTGTCAATTAAGTGTTTTTAGGCCGTGCACTTGCCTGTTTTATCAAAAAGTAATTTCAATTTTTGGGAATACAAAATTTTAATTTCAAAAGACTTTGTTATTCGTGCTTAATTCCCAGTTTTTATTCTTGACAAAAACACTTAAAATTTTTTGTTGATGGGATAAGCTATTCCTATGCGCATTTCACTGGTTGTTTAGGCCAGATCATCAGGAAACTTCATCCATAAAGATTTTAGAAAAACGAAAGATATTAAACCAAATAAAACTGTTAAACATATAAGAATTATAGCAACAGTTCTACTTGTAATAATATCAAAGCTTAAACAAAACACATCAACAATAAATAACAGCGGGTTTATCTCATCTTACATTCCCCACTACAATTAGTTGAAATTCTCTCAACATTAATTGTAGTTGTAAGTAGGTTAGGAAAAACAAAATAAAAACAACAACAACTTACAAAAGATGTTGTCAATTAAGTGTTTTTTAGGCCGTGCACTTGCCTGTTTTATCAAAAAGTAATGTCAATTTTTGGGAATACAAAATTTTAATTTCAAAAGATTTTGTTATTCGTGCTTAATTCCCAGTTTTTATTCTTGACAAAAACACTTGAAATTTATTGTTGATGGGATAAGCTATTCCTATGCGCATTTCACTGGTTGCTTAGGCCAGATCATCAGGAAACTTCATCCATAAAGATTTTAGAAAAACTAAAGATATTCAACCAAATAAAACTGTTAAACGTATAAGAATTATAGCAACAGTTCTACTTGTAATAATATCAAAGCTTAAACAAAATACATCAACAATAAATAACAGTGGGGTTATCTCATTTTACATTCCCCAATACAATTAGTTGAAATTCTCTCAACATTAATTTTAGCTGTAAGTAGGTTAAGAAAAACAAAATAAAAACAACAACAACTTCCAAAAGATGTTGTCAATTAAGTGTTTTTTAGGCCGTGCACTTGCCTGTTTTATCAAAAAGTAATTTCAATTTTTGGGAATACAAAATTTTAATTTCAAAAGATTTTGTTATTCGTGCTTAATTCCCAGTTTTTATTCTTGACAAAAACACTTGAAATTTATTGTTGATGGGATAAGCTATTCCTATGCGCATTTCACTGGTTGCTTAGGCCAGATCATCAGGAAACTTCATCCATAAAGATTTTAGAAAAACTAAAGATATTAAACCAAATAAAACTGTTAAACGTATAAGTATTATAGCAACAGTTCTAGTTGTAATAATATCAAAGCTTAAACAAAACACATCAACAATAAATAACAGTGGGTTTATCTCATCTTACATTCCCCACTACAATTAGTTGAAATTCTCTCAACATTAATTGTAGTTGTAAGTAGGTTAAGAAAAACAAAATAAAAACAACAACAACTTACAAAAGATGTTGTCAATTAAGTGTTTTTTAGGTCGTGCACTTGCCTGTTTTATCAAAAAGTAATTTAAATTTTTGGAAATACAAAATTTTAATTTCAAAATATTTTGTTATTAGTGCTTAATTCCCAGTTTATATTCTTGACAAAAACACTTGAAATTTATTGTTGATGGGATAAGCTATTCCTATGCGCATTTCACTGGTTGCTTAGGCCAGATCATCAGGAAACTTCATCCATAAAGATTTTAGAAAAACTAAAGATATTAAACCAAATAAAACTGTTAAACGTATAAGAATTATCTCATCTTACATTCCCCACTACAATTAGTTGAAATTCTCTCAACATTAATTGTAGTGGGGAATGTAAGATGAGATAAACCCACTGTTGTTTATTGTTGATGTGTTTTGTTTAAGCTTTGATATTATTACAAGTAGAACTGTTGCTATAATTCTTATACGTTTACAAGTTTTATTTGGTTTAATATCTTTAGTTTTTCTAAAATCTTTATGGATGAAGTTTCCTGATGGTCTGGCCTAAGCAACCATTGAAATGCGCATAGGAATAGCTTATCCCATCAACAATAAATTTCAAGTGTTACTATACATATCAATTAAAAAGTGCTAAGGGTTTGATTATTGTCATAAAAGGCATAGATAGTTCTGTTCCTACAGAGGAAATAAAATCTGCCGTATAGCTAGAGGGGTATGAGGTAAAATTTGTTTATAACACTTTGAACAGGAATAAAGTTCCTCAACCAATGCACCGCATTGAGATATCGTTTGATTCATCGGTTCTCAAAACCAAAAATTCAGTTCATCCCATATACAACTTGCGCTACCTACTCAACAAAAGAATAACTGTTGAGGAGCCATTAAAACGAAAGGGTCCCTCCCAATGCACAAACTGTCAGGAATATGGGCATACAAAATCATATTGTAAATTGCCTCACATATGTGTGGTTTGTGGCGACGCTCATAAAACCGCCGAATGTAATCGTTCTAAAGCTGACCCGAATGTTAAGAAATACAGCAACTGTGGCGAAAATCACACGGCAAACTATAGGGGTTGTAAAGTTGTAAAAAACCTGCTTTAGTTCAAAAATATACTCACTCCCAATATGGCCCGACATATGCGCCCAGCCAGGCCGCTGGCTCTATTGCTTGTACTACACAAACAAACAAAACCAATCATATGCCCAAGTCTTAAAAGGAAACCCTAATGCGAAAAATGCCCCGAGTACTTCCAACGCAAAGCAACCTCCATACGTTAATGTTCCTAGGGAAGGTCTACAAATGCCTTCTGGAAATATGCCTAGCTCACTTGAAAATTTAATTCAAACTATGAATAACTTCATGGCCACTATGCAGAACACGTTTCAGGAAATGATGCGAAACCAGAACATGCTCCTGCAAGTTCTACTCAACAAAAAATGAACCAGTTAAAAATATGTTTCTGGAATGCAAACGGCTTATCCCAACATAAACACGAAGTTGCAAACTTCCTTCATAGGCATGACATCGACGTACTCCTTGTTTCTGAAACACACTTTACTCATAAAAACTGCTTTAGGGTAAATGGATACCTTACGTATGACACAAAACATCACCGCGGACGGGCTTGTAGTGGCACAGCCATAATTGTGCACAAACACATCAGACACTTACCATTGCCAGAATTCGAAGAAGATTGTATCCAGGCCACATCTATAAATCTTACTGATTTCAAACTAATGTTAACATCCGTTTATTGTCCTCCGAGGCACAAAATTGTACACGTTACATTTCTCAACTTCTTCTCCACATTGGGCCAGAAATTCATTGCTACTGACGACTACAACGCTAAACATATATATTGGGGCTCCAGACTTATTTGCCCTAGAGGTTATCAGCTATACAATACCGTAACTGCAAATAATTTTGATGTCGTATCGAGTGGTGAGCCTACCTATTGGCCAACCGACTTCAAAAAGCTACCAGACCTTATTGACTTTGCTGTAATTAAAAACATCAAGCGCGATCAGATACTAGTTAGTTCCTCCTATGATCTTTCGTCTGATCATTCACCATCAATCCTCATTTTAAAAGGAACCTCTGACGCCGCAGCTGCAAACTTTATTTCCTATCCAAACAGAAACACAAATTGGTTAAAGTATAAAATGTATGTGAGCTCTCACCTATCACAGTGCATTCCCCTAAAAAATTCATCTGACATCCAAATAGCTGTCGACCGATTTACAGAAGTCTTGGACTCTGCAGCAAGAAATGCAACCCCAATCAGGCGAACAATTAAACGTGCTCCTTACAATACATCGAAGGATATAGAGACCCTTATCAGAGAAAAAAGGAAGTTAAGAAGACAATGGCAAAACAGTCGCTCCCCAACCACTAAGGCCCAACTACAATTATGCCTGACAACTCTTCGCAACAAATTGAGACAGAACCACGAGTCTGCAAAAGAAGGCTATCTAAACAGCCTATATGCCACAAAAAACTCCAATTATAGCTTATGGAAGGCCGTACGGCATATGAAATGCCCTATAACCCAAGAAGCTCCATTAAGACCGGAAAACCGCACTTGGGCCAAAAACACATGAAAAATTAAACGCTTTCGCGGGCCTCCTTGAGAAAGATTTCACGCCACATGATGCACATACTTGTTCCTGTCGGCCAATCATTCCTGATAAGGTAAACCATCCAATAAAATATCTCGTAAAAATTATCTTTCATGATCCCAAACAAATCAAATTACCTCTACCAGTAGCTTTGTGGAAATCAAAAACAGGAGTGCCCCGGTAGCCTAGATGCTAATGAGCTAGGTTATCAACGCCGGGGTTGCGGGTTCGATTCCCGCCAGAGACTCTGGTTTCATTCCTGAAGACAAGCGCAGAGCTTCGTGGGGTTTAACTTAGGGAATTAAAAAATAAAAAAAATAAAAAATAAAGTTTAATTTAAAAATTCATGTTTATAATTATTTATTAAGAGGAAAAAAAGACATTACCACTAACTTAAGTTAATTATTAATACTGTTTTTAAAATCTAAACAAAGTCAATGATTTTATCCAAAAATTTAAGGTGTATTGAAAATGATTTTTCATATTCAAAAACTACAAAAAAAATGTATCAGAAACCGAAAAAAATTATTTTAACATATTATTTTGTGGGCGAAGATTTTACTGGGTCTTTAACCCGTTCATTTATGAACCGATTTTTTTAATTTTAACTACCAGGTATTCTACTAAGTCTATTTCAGGTAAAAAAGAAAAAGATTATATGAATAGGTAAACTAAAGATTTATATCTCAGCCATTTGTAAACCGATATAGTTAAATTTCAATAATATTATTTCGGACTACATACGATATAAATATAAAACAACGTTGTCACTATCAATTTCATAAAAACCCAGAATATTTATAATACTGTTATCAAAGCTGATTTAGTTTAAAAATTTTCCATTTTGATCTCGGTTTTTGTAAATATGTATATATCTATTTTAAAAAAGGATGTATGTTTATTTTATTAAGCTTGGTTTCTTTTTGCTTTTGTAACAATATTTATTTTATTTTTTGTTTAAAATGATATTTTCTCATGCCTTTGTGTAACTTCTCCAGGGAAAAATAAAAATTTTAAATTGTTATCGGATTAAAGAAAATATATAATTTTTTAAAAAATAATCCTCCAGCTTAACAAAATAAATAAAAATTTAATGAAATTATTAAATACCCATTTACTTTAACTATGTTTTTGTTTGATTATTTTTTAATAAAAGTCGAAACAAATTTGTTTAAAATTGATTTTAAATTGCACGATTTTTAAAACAAAAGAGACGATATTTTTTATTTTTTTCTCAGGAAATTGACGATTTTGACACAAATTTATCTGGCAGCACTGATTAAAACCAAAACAAGAAAAGGCTAAAAAAAATTCAAAATAACAAAATATAACAATTGTTTTTTGTTTATTTTCATCATATAAATTATGCATTCATCATTTATATTCCTTCTATTTTTTTTATTTATTTTAAAAAAAATAGTATATAAACATATTTTAAATTCAAAATATCTACATTTTGTTTTTCTCGCCACCAATTTCAAATGTGACTTATTTTGACAGTTCTTGAAAGAAACTTTTCGCAAAATATTGTTATAGAAACCATTTTTTTCGCATCCTTCCAATAATTGCTGGAAAATTATTTTAAAAAAAAGATACAGAAACACTTGTGTGAGAAAAACCATTTTTTGTTTAATTTCACACTATTTTTGTTGCAATTCACACGTTTCATGCGAAAAGTTTTGCGATGTGATACAGAAACGGGCTACTGGCAACCACAGATAAAATATAAATCACGAAAAATGTAAACAAAACTAAAACAGCGTCTGCAAAAAATACAGCGGCTGCCTAAATTTGTAAATTTAAAGGTTCTCCCGTGTAAAATAATTAATTTTAATGCAAAAACAAATAACGGACAGATCATTTGATGTGTATGTGATAATTTTATTATAGATTTAAAAAAAATGCTTTAAAAACTTCAAGTGATTTGAAATCGTCTTGCTGTAAACTAACCGGTTTTAAATCACGAGATTTCAAAAATGTTTGTGGGCAGAACACCTTTTTAGTGATTTCAAATCACTTTGCGAAAAAGTGATTTTCAGAACATGCCTGTATGTTTAAAGAAAATTGTACTAACACAATCAATGAGTTTTCAAACGCAAATGGAGTTATTTCGTATATATATGAAATGCCATAAAATGGAAATAATTCCTTTGACGTTACACATTTTAAGTGTATTTCTTTATATAAAAAAGTTTAAAATATTTCCCCATAATTTTACCAAGTTCAGTTAAAACTAACTATTTCTTTAACTTCCAGTTAACAATTTGTTTTGACAGCTATAACTGATAGTTAAATAAAACTGAACTTGGTGAAATTCGGGGTTACTAATTTAAACAAATGGTTATGTTTTTGTCAAAAAAATGTACTGTCTTTTGTTGATTTTACTGTTTTTTTTTTGTATTCAATGCACTGTTTTTCTGAATTAAAAATTCGGCTACCCTAGTTGAACTAGATTTGCTTATACGAAAACTGTATGAAAACATGACATAAAAAAAAGCTTGCGGCGTTTTTTTTTGGTTAATCACATTGCTTTTATATGTGAAAGTAGTTTCTTGAAAGTCGCAATATACTTTACACTTTTTCACCAACACTTGAACAATTTTTGCATATTCTGCCAATCGGTTGTCTCAATTTTTCGTTGATAACACGTATACTCTACTTTCAAGAAAGTACATTCACGTGTAAACCCCAGGCCAGGTTTGAATTTTAAATACTAAAAAATGTCGCACTTGATCATAAAGAGGATATTCACTCAAAAGTACCCAGTGTAAGCAAACTAGTTTTAAGTTAAATATAAAGGCATATGCACGCAGAGAAATAAAATATAGTTGGGGATGGTTACGGCAACTAAACTTTGTTTATTGTAACAATATATTGTTGTCTTACACAAAAATTTTTATTATATAACTATAAGCAATATTTAGTTACTGTAAACATATCCATGTTTATCGCAATTACAAATTTGAGTATTGTTGACTGAAAAAATTATTTTTTTAACAACAAAATAATGATAACTTTAAAAATATATTAAAATTCTTACAACCATAACATGATAAGATTCTATACGTGTAATGATAGTCTGCTTAAGAAGCAAACAAAATATATTTACTGTAATAATATTATTTGTTATTGAGCGGTTAAATAACACTAGGTCACAAATAACAAACTTTTGTCTGTTATTTGTTTCTAGCATACTTTTTCTCATGGATTTGGACCTACTGAACACGAAAATGAATTTTAAAAATTTTTCTGTCGATTGGTTTGCGAGATACAAATTTTTTAATTTTTTTTTTTAATTTTTGGAGGTACACTTACTATTTTGAGCATATCTTTAGTCTTCTTTGACCTATTTTATCCTACTACTACTCAAATTAAAGACAATTGAGCCGTCTACAACTTATTTTCAGAAAATTTTCAAATCGGGTTAGTAGTTTTGATGTTGGCGGCTTAAAAAGGTTAAAAAACTGGGTTTTTTTAGTAAAAATGTGGCTGAAAATTCATATAAAAATTCATATAAAATATAAAACGCGATGTTAACAGCGATTTTAATTTTTTTACGTATAGCTGACACTTTTCCAAAGAAAATAAGCCCTTACTTAACAAAATCTGATGACAAATGGCCGACTTATTATTTTTTTGGTAAACGACCGAAATTCCTCTATTTCACGATTTTTTGATTTTCATTATTTGCACAGCTTACCTACCCAACGCAAACGAATAAATACATTTGAACTTAATTTAAAATAAACAAATTAGTCTTCGTATATTATTTTTTAATTTATTTACAGCACTACATGCTCAATGTATCGCACAATTAGCTAAACTAACGAAATTAAACTAACTAATTAAATTAAGCAAATCAACGCACAAAAAAAATTAGTAAAAACAAAGATATAAGTGTACATTTTATGCCATGTGGAAAAACTGCTGACTTCTTCTTTGTTTTTTGTATTCGCTGCAATCGGTCTCACGTATTAGGGTCCAAATATAGTCACCCATCATAGCCGTGTCATACATGCCCTGATAGCGTCGTTCCATAGCCTTCAATTCCTGATGAAAGCGCTCGCCGTGTTCGTCGCTCACGTCTCCTAAATTCTCAGGGAAAAAATCCAAATGAGAATGCAGAAAGTGTATTTTAAGTGACATGTGCACTCCCATGGCTTCATAGTTCTTTACCAGATCCTCAACTATGTCCTTATAATTCGGGCTTTTGTTGTTTCCTAAAAAGTTTTCCACAACAAGCCTGAAGGAATTCCATGCTGCGGCTTCGATGGGTGATAACAGCTTTGGGAATTTTTCATCTTTCAAAATTTTTTTTATCTCGGGTCCTGCGAAGACTCCTTCTTTAATTTTTGCCAGCGAAAGGTAAGGGAAAATTGACCGTAAATAGGCAAAAGCTTCACCTTCTTTGTCTAATTTTTTGGCAAAATTTTTAATCAAACCCAATTTTATGTGCAGCGGCGGAAGTATTATATTTTCACGGTTCTCTATTAGTGGTTTGCGCTGAACATTCGCTTCTCCAACTACAGGTTTCGTTCGTACCGACCATTTTTTTTTTATATAATGCTGATCATCAGCGCGGCTATTCCAAAGGCACAGAAAACAGCAATGTCGCGTATAGCCTCCTTGGAGTCCACACAGAATGGCCACAACTTTAAGGTCGGCGCATATTTTCCAATTGTATTTCCTATACTCTATGCATTTCAGCAAAATGTCCATAGTTTCATAGTTCTCCTTTGAATGAACCGCATGAGCAATAGGAACAGATGGCTTTTCATTCCCATTATGTAAGAGAACTGCCTTCAAGCTCTCTTTGTTGCTGTCAATAAACAACCTCCATTCGTTGGGGTTGTGAATTTGGTGAAGCTCTTGGAACAAGCCTGAAATGTCGCTGCAAAAACATATTTGGTCTTTCTTTGTATAAAATTTTGCATACTCCTTGTGACGGTTTCTGTACGTTGATACTTTCACTTCTGAAGCCGCAAATCCACACTCTATCATCCGAGACGCAAAAAGTTCGGATTTCTCCTTAGTGAGACCAAAATCGCGCACCCAATCGTTTAGTTCGGCCTGTGACAGTAATTTTCGCTTTGCACCCGGCTCAAATTCGCTTGCATTTGACTCGGACTCTTCTTCTGACGATTCTGCTTTTTGAAGAGATGCACCAGGGCACACTGGATATGGCACATCATGCGAATGTGGTACTGGAAGCGCAAACGATCCCACTTGAGCGTAGTTCCATTTAAAAAATCTTCCTACCCCACTGTTTGTGGTGAGGCAAAAATAACAGTCTGTGGAATGGCATAGCGGCTTTTTCCACATCATTGGTGTATCGAATTTCATATGGCGGCTAAAATTAAAATAAATTACTATATTCGCTATGTATAATGTGTTTAAATAAAAATTCTTACCTTCCGCCAGCTGCCCAGTTGGTTAAGATTATATAGCAAAGATCACACAGCGACTTAGGTGTCCATGGTTCTGTGATATTTGGTGAAATACCAAAATAATTCAAATAGTGCAATTGTACTGCTGGAGTAAACTTGTGTGCGTGATTTTTTTTTATAAACTGGCCACAAACATTGCAGAAATTGTCTGGATCGTTCAAACACTCGAACACACGTAGTCTTTTACTCATTGTCTTCCTTGCGTTTTCTAAATATTAACTTCTTTACACTTTCACAGACAGTTTTGAAATGCAATTGATAACCGTGTCTCCTTATGTTTAAATATGTATGAGCATGTAGTGCTGTAAATAAATTAAAAAATAATATACGAAGACTAATT
Organism: Pollenia angustigena; assembly: GCA_930367215.1. Classification (NCBI taxonomy): domain Eukaryota; kingdom Metazoa; phylum Arthropoda; class Insecta; order Diptera; family Polleniidae; genus Pollenia; species Pollenia angustigena. The sequence continues at coordinate 52,880,047 of OV884059.1, read as the reverse complement.
TGTTTATTTTAAATTAAGTTCAAATGTATTTATTCGTTTGCGTTGGGTAGGTAAGCTGTGCAAATAATGAAAATCAAAAAATCGTGAAATAGAGGAATTTCGGTCGTTTACCAAAAAAATAATAAGTCGGCCATTTGTCATCAGATTTTGTTAAGTAAGGGCTTATTTTCTTTGGAAAAGTGTCAGCTATACGTAAAAAAATTAAAATCGCTGTTAACATCGCGTTTTATATTTTATATGAATTTTTATATGAATTTTTCAGCCACATTTTTACTAAAAAAACCCAGTTTTTTAACCTTTTTAAGCCGCCAACATCAAAACTACTAACCCGATTTGAAAATTTTCTGAAAATAAGTTGTAGACGGCTCAATTGTCTTTAATTTGAGTAGTAGTAGGATAAAATAGGTCAAAGAAGACTAAAGATATGCTCAAAATAGTAAGTGTACCTCCAAAAATTAAAAAAAAAAATTAAAAAATTTGTATCTCGCAAACCAATCGACAGAAAAATTTTTAAAATTCATTTTCGTGTTCAGTAGGTCCAAATCCATGAGAAAAAGTATGCTAGAACCAAATAACAAAATGGCTGTTGCCTAGTGTAATTTAAAGAAAAATTCCCATAAAAAATAAGTTGAAAGAAAATAAAAAATAAGGATATTAGCGGAGTTCAGTATTAGTCTTGCAATAGTGCAAATGTAAAATATCATAGCTCTTTTATAAAATTCAACAACAAAACACCCAGAGTTTTCTTTAGGTTTCATAAAAGTGTTACGATATTTTGCATTTGCTCATTTGCAAGCCTAATATTGAGCTCCGTAAAATAAAAAATCGATGCAAAAAAAACTTAATTTATTTTTTATTGTTATGAAAGGTGCTGTATCATAACATGATAACTTCTTAGCTTATTATGATTAACATGATAATAATATGATTACTTCTTAACTTATTACGATTAAAATGATAATAATTTGACTACTTCTAAATTTTTATGCTTAACATGATAAGAAATGATTAAGGGAAAAATATTATGATGTTATATATTTGGGCATCAAATGATTCAAAAATAATCGTAATATGGTGACTACAATCATTAATCTTATCCTAATATGTTGCCCTTAGAATATGTTTACCACAATCATGTTTTTTCTTTGCGTGTGTAAAATTATTTTTAACACTGTGTGTTTTGTTTTATGTATACTATTGCTTTTTGTTTATGTATGGGAAAACATATGGCACGTTTTTAAACGTTCTATAAGTGCACCAACGTGCTTACAGTACCGCGCGGTACAGTACGGGTACAGCAACGTTCGCCTAACTGAGCCTTCAGTGTGTTTCACAACAACAACAACAACAAAACCAACAGTAATAAGCGGCGTGAAAACAATATATGTACTTTGTGTGTACCTATAATAATTTGTTTTTTTTTGCTGTCGCATTGAAAAAACAAACAACAACAAAAAAAAAACACAAACCGTTACAAGTAGTGCAAAAAATTAAGATCCACTTGTTAAACGCATAGAAATCCACAATAATTTTTTGTGTGTATAATAATTTTTTAGTGGTAGCTGTTATACAAAAGTGTTTGTTTAACGAGTACAAGAACACAAGGTCAAGTTGGAATCGCAAAACACAACCACTCATAAGCTTTACGCATTGCACTTTAATATTTTAACTCTAGTAACTGTTATAAAATAAGAGAAAGAGAATTCAATGAAACACACATTAAATCTTTAAATAATGGTAATTGCTGCTATTAATTAAAGAGAATTAAAGTACGACCCATTAAGAGAATTGCACCCGGAAAATAATTGTTAGTCGAATTTAAACTAACATTTTGTATTAGCCCCATTATTTTTGAGTTTTATAATTTTAACCCGTTCAATTTAATAAATTTAAATTAAAAATAAAAATTTAAATTATACAAAAATTAAATAACTTGAGCTGAACTTTTATTCGTTTATTGAATTTTTTGGGAAACAATTTTTTGTTTGGGAAAATGTTTAAAAAACTTTTTATACATTTTCTTAAAAACCAATTAAATTGAAAACTTTTCGGACCCCAATAATAAAGTTTAATCCATAAATTTAGTGAGTGACACCTAACAATAGACCCACACCATGTCCCTATTAAATACATTTATCAAGGCGTCTGATAATGTCGTCGAATTCGAGGCTTTTTTTGCAAATATACCCTCTGCTAACCATACGGTGCACACATTAGAGATTCATAAAGATGAAATTCTTCATCATTGGAACCAATTTAGAGCACTTTATGATAAGATTTTGCTAGAATTTGACACTCTTGATAAAGGTATTGATGTGCAAACTCAAAAGGAAAGATTTTATAAAACTTTCGACACTCATGTGAGAGCTTTGTCCAAGGTCAACGAAGTTGTTGATTCTATACGTAACACAAGGTACTTTAATAAGAATTTAAATTGTCCCATAATATATATATAAGTAACTCAAATCACATTGTAACCATTGGGGTGGACAATTTCTTCCCACGCAGTCTTTTTTTAATTTGCTTAGGCATTTCACAGACTTTTGCACATTATGGTTGGACTTTTCTTTCTGTCGGCATTTTCTCAGACATTTAACAGAAAAAAGTAATAAAATAACAACAACAAGGGATTTTTGTAAAAAATTAGAGGTAGTTGTGGTTTTTTGCTCATATCTCAGCCGTTTTTGGACCGATCTGGCTGAATTTCAATGGCAATTATAATATGAAGACCTGACAGCAATTTACACCAACCAAGCCCCCATCTTTTTTAGGGGCTTTGGAAAACCCATTTCAAGAGACAGATGGACGGATGGACAACCGGATTCTAACTTTGCTTCGCTCGAGCTAACGGCATCACCACAAGCCATACTGTCAGCAGTATGTGCAGCCTCATTTACCGAAGGAGCTGGATTGCCCTTGTTATCACTTCGGTAGACACGGAGCAAGATCGTACTAAAACCATAGTAGATCTTACGCTGTTTCTCCCTCAGTGATTCCAAGGATTGCTGGTTTATTACCACAATCGCTGTCCTTGATGACCCTTCAATAGCTGAAACCTTCACTGCCTTCCAATCATGTGTGGGTAGTTGGGGATTGCAGCACTGTATGATCATCAAGATCTCCTCAGGTTTCGATGGTTCGGCAGGAATGGTTGCAATCGACCTAGGCCTACGCGGTATTTCGCTCACCAACACCACATCGAGCCTTGCACCTTCCCAAACCTCTCCTATTGATTGGATGGCAAGCTTAAGTAACGACGCTGAGCGCTCATCCACACAAGCCATCAACTTCACATGGCCTTGATACCAGCCAGCATCATCACATTGAGGAGGAGGACCTGGATTCTCCTTAAGGATCGTCCAGAACACGCCCATCAATTTCTGTTTAACCAGATCCCACTTGGTATGGGAAATGGCACCGTTTTCAGCACCTCTGTCAATGACAGCCCTCACTAGGTGACCTTTGGCCACCTCACTGAAGGACCTGTTCATCGGCTTCGGTGCTAATTTAGGACGCTTAGTCCCTGGTTGCTGTTTTACGGCTGATGCTTCTTCCTCAGAACGTTGCCGTTTAGGCATTGTCACCTTTCCAGTGACAGGAGGTGAAACACTTTGCAGCCCAGCTATGTGGGCCTTAGCACATTCAAATTTAGCTTTCTGCTCATTGGAAAGCTCTTCAGCTTTTTTGGAGCCAAGTAGCTCAATGAAGCGCAAGGCGGCGCGCCTTGTATTTGATGCCCTCTTGGTAGGGTTTTTATGCCTTGGGGACTTTTTACGGTCGCCGTTTTTGGCGGGGGGAGGTGCAGATTTGGGATATGATGTTCTCATCACCATCCCTCCTTGCACAATGGGCACATGGGAAGCTGCATTGTTGGACGACTTTGTCATTCCCAACTTGGCAGCACCCGAAGCAGAGGTTTGATCCGTCCCACCGACGGAAAGGGCTTTTGCGGCTTTGGAGGTACTTGGAGAGAAGTTCAGGGGTACCTCGCCGCCGTTTTTGGAGCAGCTGCCTTCCGGTCGAGCTGCCTTACCACTTCCGATCAGCCTAGGCTGATCTTCCATGGTGGCCTGGACTGCTACAGTCCCTGGCTTTGTCGTCTTACTGTCAATCGTTGTCCTAATTCTCGCCTGTTCGTCATCAGTTTCAGTTAATTGTTTTTGTTTGTTTTTTGGAGTGTTCATTTTGCTTGTTGGTCCCACGAGTGTAGGGGAATTGAAAAGGTCCGCCACGTCATAGCCCCCATTAACGTGGCAAGGGCGTGGTATATTTGCTGAGGTGCCCAGGTATCAGCAAAGCTCCGTGATAATACAGTCGGACACCCCTGACTGCAAACCAACCGATAGGCACGGGTCGCATGACACCCCGGTTTAGGGGATGGATAACCTTTAGTTGCCAAGGCCTTTAAGTTCACTGTCTTCACCTCGGGAATCACCAATTGCTGGCAAAATACCCGGGCCAAGACACGAACCACAGCCAGGGCTTAAGCCACCACATCGCTTCAAGATTGTTATCCATAAATTTTGGGTAAAGTTCGTGAAAATTAGAGCAAGCATAAATTTCTCTCATAAAGAGACAAAATTACACAAAAGTACGGGAACAGAAAAAACCAAATTTTAAGCACAAAATAAAAAGTCATTGTTTTGATAGTTTTTACAAAACAATAAAAGTTTATGCCACTTTTGAAAAATTGTATATTGTCTGCAGAAATAAACTAATTTTACCAAAAATTAAACCAAACAAACACTTTTACAATAACTAACATTATGTTTTCCTAAAATTTCAACATAAAACTTTATATTTTAGTACATTATTTTACTCCACAACACTTTTTCCAAAATTTGTTTCATGATTTTTTTCCTTTGCATTTTATTGTTTTGTTTATGTTTTACAGCTGTTTGACAATTTACACAATTTGCACGAAGAAAAAGTCTGGGCTGTTTCGTGCAAGAAGAAGAAGAATTTTATTCTCTCGAATCCACTCTCATTTACACAAATTAAAAGTACGGGAACGCTTTTCGTGCAAATTGGGATCCCGAAGGATCCCAAAGTAGAGTAAAGAAACAGAGCTATTGTGTCACTAAAATTTAAAAAATATAACTTTGTATGTGCATAGATTTTGATTTCTTTTGAAAATATGCATAAGTAAAGAACATTAAACAAAATAAAATTTTGTCAAAAACGGTATAATTATTGGCTTTAATCATAAAAAAACAAGTTTTTAATTTTAAAATTAGTGCAAAAATTTAAGTTGCACTCAAATGAGTGAAGAAAAAAAAGTTGCAATAAGCTGATGATTGCTTTTTTTAAATCAAACTATTTTTTTTTTGAGTGCAACATTTTTTAACATCACTATCAGTCATGTTCAGAGAGGCTGCAAATTTTCAATTCATCACTCAACATCAACAAAATGATTGCAATATTTTTGCACTATCACTAACTGTGAGTTGAAACTGCAAAATGAGTGCACTACCCCCATCTATGCTAAGAATAACTTACGTAACAGAATTAAATGGGAATTCAGCTTTTTACACGCAAATAGACAAATTCTTCAAATATGATTATGACTTCAGCGAAAAAATGAAATCGTATGTAGCGACGCAAATCGAAATCATTAAAACGCAAATCGGATTTAACCAATTTATAAAAAGCGGACCAAATAGGACCGACGCAAATCGGGGCTCTAGTATTTATTGTTCTGCCGTGTCGGTGACATAAATTTAATTGTAGAATTCGAATTACTAGTGCTTTTAATGAAAACCACCTGGTTTGTGATTTGGGAAAAACTTTTTTTGTTTAATTTCTAATAATTTTTTTTATATCGAAAAATGATTTTTACGTTTTGAACTGTTGCCAATAAATTTGTGTTTTATTGATGCCAGAAAGTCGTCATAACACTGTTACTTTTAGTTTAAAAATCGTCAATTGTAATTTTACAGTATTTTCACAAAAAAATCGTCAAAATGACGAAAAATCGTCACATCTAGCAACCCTGACAGTACAACAAAAGTAAAACAAACGTGTGTTACCTCCCTACAAGAATAGTGACGGTCAATTTAGCTCATAGAATAAATTCGAAAAATGAAAAATGTTGAATATAATATAAATAGGAAGGAAATAATTCCCAGTTTCTATAAATAAATAATTATTTTTTGTCCTATGAGGTAATTTAAATTTTATAAAGCTTTTTTGCAATAGTCCCAACTTCAATATTTCACTTGGTTTTTGCTTAAGTCAACATTTGGTTAACATTGATGCTATAGATAAGTACATATACTAAGGAATGATCCTATACACTACCAGAATATCTTGTAGTTTCATTAGAATCATTCCTAAGTATATGTTTACATCTATAGCATCAATGTTACCCAAAGGTTGGCTTAAGCAAAAACCGAGTGAAATAATTAAAGAATGGGAATATTGCAAAAAGGCTTAATAAAACAGGGACCGTAACAGTTATTCCTCCTTTCATAAACGTCGGATGATAACAGTTTTTTTTATTAAATATTAGACGTTGATCGTAACCATTATTTTTATTAAAAAGTTATTGGTTTTTGCAAAACGTTTGGCTAGATCAAACACCATTTAACTGTTTTTAAATATCATTGTACAATTCTGCTATATATTGTATCCATTCGAAACGTTTGCCGTGTTTAGTTTTTACTAAAAACTTTTTAGACAATTTGTTAAACCATAAAGAGTGTCTGATTCCCCACAATTCTAAAGAGCACATACTTAAGAAGTCACTGTGCGATCAAGAAGTGCTAGATTTGTGTTTTTCTTACAATGCAACCAAATCAAGTTGACTGCTGTACGTATGCGTTTACACCATTCACTGCAGGTGGAAGAATTAACACGGAAAAATGTTTTAGCCTCTAATCATAATATGACGATTATCCAACTGAACATCGGGATGAGCCTCTTCATTGAGAATACTTTCAGCACCGCCAGCAGGAGCCAAACATTGTAAAAATCCGTAATGTAAATAAAAAATTAAGCCTTTGCCTTGACGTCTTAAACGATGTGTCCATCCACAGATTTTAACGTTTCTGTTCATTTTCGACACATTCAAATATGCAGCTGGCCAACTGGGATCTTCGGATATGAGTCTTTTTGGCTTCATCCAAATTTTGTTTACGCTTTTCCGCATCTTCAGCTTCGCGTTTTTCTTTTTCGCATTTTTATAACTAACTTACCCAAATCCTTTGGATTTTCTTTATTTATTTTAATAATGTTTAATCCAAATTTTTTAATATTTTTAATTAGGCTTAAGTTCATGAAATTTAATTTTTATTAAATTATTTTTATGAAGAAAGGAATTTTACAACATGAAAATTAATTAAAATTGTTATTGATAATCTTTCATTCTTGACGTGGCTGGGGCTCGAACCCCGGCCAGAAGGTTACCATGACATGTTTCGATTGCAACCACTCAATCTCCTCAGATGGATTTGCCGTCTTACACTCGCATCCATCGACGACTGCTGACGTCAATAGTCAAACATCAATCCTTAAACCAAATTGTATTCTAACATTTGGTAGATCGAAATTTGCTTTCCTGAATGATTATCTATTTTTAATTGATTTTACATGTTTTTTCCTTACTTCTGTTTTTTGGTACGTCAAGCCACGTCAAGAATGAAAGATTATCAATAACAATTTTAATTAATTTTCATGTTGTAAAATTCCTTTCTTCATAAAAATAATTTAATGAAAAATTAAATTTCATGAACTTAAGCCTAATTAAAAATATTAAAAAATTTGGATTAAAAACCATAAATAGTTCAACAAAATAACCACAATAGTAATTATTGTTAAAGTTAAGGCACGAGCTCTATGTGTACATTTGTCCTTCAAGTTGTACTGAAAAAGGTCAACAGAAAGGAAAAAGACAAAATGAAAAAACAAAAAATGTACTTGGACTTCAAGAAAAATTCTTGACAATAAGTACGAAAAAACAGAAGTAAGGAAAAAACATGTAAAATCAATTAAAAATAGATAATCATTCAGGAAAGCAAATTTCGATCTACCAAATGTTAGAATACAATTTGGTTTAAGGATTGATGTTTGACTATTGACGTCAGCAGTCGTCGATGGCTGCGAGTGTAAGGCCGAGGCCACGCAATGAGCGGCTAAGCGTCAAGCGGCTGAGCGATGAGCGTTAAAAAATTAAAACATATGAAATACTACTGAAGTGGCCACGAATTGAGCGGCATGTGAGCGAAATTTTTGAGCGGCTAAGCGGCGTCGCTCAGGAATAAAACTTGTTCTAATTTTTAGTTGTTTTCTAAGCGTCAAAAAATAAACATGCCAAAAGTGAATATGGAGCTTATAATTTCATCCGCACAAAGCCGACCGAATTATGGCAAGACAGATTACCAAATTTTAAAAATAAATAATTTGGTGTTAGCTTTTTGCAACATCAAATCGAAGGATTTCACAGACATACGGCAGTATTGTATTGGGTAGATTTGTATATAAATGGTTTAATTCCCCTTGCTTGATTTATAGGATTGACGCCATGGCCTGTTCGTCGATTTCGATATACCCACACCACAATACTGGAGAGGGTATAATGCATTTGTGCTGATGTTTGTAACGCCTTAAAATATTGGTCATAGACCCACCTTAAAGTATACCGATCGACTTAGAATCACTTTCTGAATCGAACTAACGATGTCCGTCCGGCTGGCTGGCTGTCCATGTAACCTTGTGCGCAAAGTACAGATCGCAATTTTAAAGATAGTTTGAAAATGGGCCGAATCGTATGGACACATAAGCTATGTAGGTTTTCAAAAATAGGACCACAAGAGAAGACAGGTGGAAATTTCTGCCTCTCAGAAACTATCAATCCGATTTTAATGAAATTTATTTTTTTTGATTTTAAAAACATTAAACAAGCCTCTCTTAACAATGGCATTTTAACAACTAACCGCTCAGAAGTGACGCTCAGTAATAAGCCACTTCCCACTCAATCCTGACGCTTTGACGCTCATCGCTCAGCCGCTTGACGCTTAGCCGCTCATTGCGTGGCCTCGGCCTAAGACGGCAAATCCATCTGAGGAGATTGAGTGGTTGCAATCGAAACATGTCATGGTAACCTGCCGGCCGGGGTTCGAGCCCCAGCCACGTCAAGAATGAAAGATTATCAATAACAATTTTAATTTATTTTCATGTTGTAAAATTCCTTTCTTCATAAAAATAATTTAATGAAAAATTCAATTTCATGAACTTAAGCCTAATTAAAAATATTAAAAAAATTTGGATTAAAAACCTTAAATAGTTCAACAATATAACCACAATACTAATTATTTTAATAATTATTAAAATATTTAATTTAAACAATTCACAAATTTTCACAAATATTAGCCAGTAAAGCGTATGTATAACAAAAATTAAAAAAAAAATTGGCATTTTTGTGGTGTTTTTAGTTGTTCTACTCTAACATATATGTTAGACTGATACAACTAATGTAAAATTGTTGCAAGTGTGTTAGTAAAAATTTTTTTTTTTTTAGTTTTGGTCATCCATTTCCTGTAGGGATGGTAAGTAAATAATAATATTCTCCCTCTCTCGCTTATAAGAAAAACAAGCGGACAGGTGTCTGTCTGGCATTTTTTAGAAATTCGGCTCTATTGTGGAGTAACGAAAATTAATGAATTTAATAAAATAACTGAATATTTAATTGTTTTTACTGAAAATAGGGTCAATTTTTTGACAGTAAAATTTTATAAAATAACTGAATATTTAATTGTTTTTACTGAATATGGTGTTGAATTTTTGACAGTAAAATTTTACAAAAGAACTGAATATTTATTTGATTGTACGGAACATGGTGTTGAATTTTTGACAGTAAAAATTAAATGAACTTTTTGTTAAAAATAAATGAACTTTTTGTTAAAAATAAATGAAAAATAAGTAGACCGGTTTTTAATTGAATTTTCATTTATTTTATATTACAATTTCAGTTAATTTAACGTACATAATATTGTGAGTGTAGCAGTAGCATGCCTCAAACATCCGGCTCCTATCTTGTTGGCTAATGGGTGGATTCGTGGCTACTATGTCCCGATAATAAATTAAATAGAAAAGACCACAGAGCGAAAAAGAAACAAATTTTAATTTGCATGCTAAAATTACTGACATGATAAGAAAAGATGGAAAACCTAAACCGAAATTAAAATATCCTATAACTTTCATTATTTTATTTGTTGTGATTGCTGTTGGCATAACTTTAATAACCCTCCCAACCATTATCATTAAAATCTCGTAAAAATTATCTTTCATGATCCCAAACAAATCAAATTACCTCTACCAGTAGCTTTGTGGAAATCAAAAACAGTTTAATTTAAAAATTCATGTTTATAATTATTTATTAAGAGGAAAAAAAGACATTACCACTAACTTAAGTTAGTTATTAATACTGGTTTAAAATCTAAATTAAAGTCAATGATGTATTTAGCTTTTATTTGACCTTTTTTAATTTTATAACTGTTTTATTTTTAAATCAAGCTCTAGGTCTTTTTAATATTAAAATAAACAATAAATAATTTAATATTAAAAAGACCTAGAGCTTGATTTAAAAATAAAACAGTTATTAAATTAAAAAAGGTCAAATAAAAGCTAAATATACATAAGTTTAAAAGAAGAGCACGAAAAAATTTGGATTCAGAATGGCGTACAATAGATTTAAGAAGAACAAACAATCAAGATATTTAGTTAACAAATATAAATCAATAAGAAAAGGATTATCAAAACCAAATCATCTATAACATTATTAATTAGATGCAGAAATACAGGGATAATACCAAAATTTATTTCAAATTCAACAAAGAATATTACAAATCTTTTTGAGATGGAGAGGAGACTTCCGGCTATTAAAAAAAACTATTTATAAGTATACACAGGACTTACAAAATAAAATATTAAAATTAGCACTAAAACAAAAACACGAAATACTGCAGCATTTTCAAAGAGAGGTAATAATAGTGATGGATAATTTAAGAGAATATTTAACAGATGAGGAAATAAAACAATTTCTCCATTATGAAGAACGGGTTGAATCTTCATTTAATAATAAGGTGAGAAGAATACATAAGAAACAATTTGAAAATCTTAAGAATTTAAAAGATGAAGAATTAGGAATTAGATTAATAAAAATTTTTTTATAAATAAAACTCGGGAAGATATTCCAACAGACGTTAAGTGGGTCCCTTCATTAGGGCCAAAATACGTTTTACCGGTTAAAAGGGAAAATTTTCCTACACTAAGAATGATAACGGAAGGAGAAGATTTAGTTCAGACAATAGAAGAAAAAGAAGAACAGGAGATAGCTAGGAATAAATTATCAATAATTATAGATAACCATTTGAATAAAATGAGATTAAATAACACAGATAGGTTTATATTAGGTAAGGTTAGTGAAACTAAAGGTTTTTTAAAGAAGAATAGGAATATATTAGTATTGAAAGCGGATAAGGGTAACACAACCGTAGCTATGTATAAGAATGACTATGATGTACGAATTAATGATATAATAGGAGATATTACAAAATATAAATTGACAAATAGAGATCCTACAAATAAATTAGAAAAAACTAACAATGAAATAATAGAAGAATTATTGATACAAAAAATTATATCAGTATCTGATAAAAATAGGCTAAAAACTAATATAGCAACTGCACCTAAACTTTATGGGTTACCAAAAATCCACAAGAATGATTTTCCTTTAAGACCAATATGTTCTTTTATAAACTCGCCTTCTTATGAGTTATGCAAATATTTTGAAAAAGGATACGGAACATTCTATTTATAATGTAAAGGATTCGTTGCAGTTAAGAGAAAAATTAAGGAATCATTATATACAAATGAATGAGAAATTAATTTCATTGGATGTGGTATCGCTATTTCCTAGCGTACCAGTTGATTTGGCTCTGAAAATAATAGAAGAAAAGTGGGATATAATAAGGCAACATACGGAGATTGAAAAGGGACTATTTTTTAGAATTTTAAAATTTTGTGTAGAGGATAATAAAAACAAAAAGGACTTCCAATGGGATCTCCTGCATCTCCAATTATAGCTGATATAGTTATGGAGAAATTACTTGATGTATCTATTGAAAAATTAAATATTAAACCGAAAATAATGATTAAATATGTAGATGATATATATTAAATTCACTTTAGAGACGGAGTCAAATTCGGAATTACCTTTTTTGGATACTTTAATAATAAGAAGAGGAAACAGGTTAGTACTAGATCAGAAGCCAACGGCATCGGGAAGAATTATAAATTTTTATTCTAAGCATAGTAAACAGGTGATTATAAATACTGCTAGAAATTTAATTAATAGAGTGCTGACGATTAGTGACAGAACTTTTCACAGGAGAAACATAATTCAAATTAGGAATATAATTAGGGACAACAATTTTCCAAGGAAACCGATTTATAGATTAATTGATCAATATAAGGAGGGAAGTAACAATAATCCAGGAGTAACAATAGAACCTCGAATATACAAATCGTTAACGTATATACCTAACATATCAGAAAGGATTAAAGGATCGAAGATCTTTGACACAGACAAATATAGAGTGGCATATAGGGCTTACAACACATTAAATAGTTTATATATCAGGACTAAGGATAGAATTAATAAATGGGATTTGTCGAATATTATCTACAAGATTCCTTGTAATGGAAATAATAATGAGAATTGCGACAAGATTTATATAGGTACAACGAAAAAAAAAATTAAAGACTAGAGTTGCAGGACATAGATCAGATCAGAAATATAGAAACATTAACTCTAAAAAACAGCATTATCTCATCATTGTTATGAACTAAATTACTATCCAGATTTTGAAAATGCATCAGTGTTAAACAATGAAACAAACTACAAACGCAGATTCATATTAGAAATGTTACACATAATTAATACACCAACAACACAAAGAATGAATTTCAAAGCAGACACAGAAAATATAGCTAGTAATTATAGAAATTTAGTTATTAAGAGATGAAGTATTAGATATGATAACATTTTTTTATTATATGTCTATTTGTATATGTTTATATGTGTATATATATATATGCGTATGTATGTGTATATATATATGTATGGTTTTGTGTATATATGTGTATATGTAAATGTATGTTGTCCTTAGGTCGCGATATGTATGTTGTTATAAATATGTAAGATAAAAATAAGTTTAGTAAAAAATGTTATATGTTATAGGATATTTTTCTTTTAGTCAAAATTTTTTATTATTGCAAATATGGTTTTTGAATTAGGTTTATAAATAGGAAATTTTTTCAATTTATATGAATTGTTATACTTTAGTTATATTTTATTTTTGTGTTTTTGGTTTTTGAAATTGTTTTATGACAATTAGGTTTTTGAATTTAATTTATGACAAAATATTTTTTCATAATTTTGTTATTGTTTTTTGTTTTTTATATTAAAAACTAGCTTTACCCGGTGCGCTTTGCTACACTGCTTTAACCACCTCTGAAGACTCTCACTTTAATAGTTCTTCAGTAGAGATATATTTAATATCCTATGAGAGGTATTTTCCGCCCTGCGCCTACCCGCTTTATTTTAATTTTCAAAAGTGTAGTTTACCATAAGAGTGACTTCAACAAATTTTGAACATTCTTACTATAACAGTTCTTAAGATTAACGATATAAAACATCGTCGTTCCTTGGGTGGTACCACTTCCCCCCGCTGCTATATTATTTCAATTTTGGCGCTCAGAAGATCCTACTACCAAAAGTTCAACAAAATGCGTGCAGCGGTTATTATTATAATTTTTATCTATTAGGCGTACTGCTCCTCCCCTGTCTACCCCGCCTATTTTTATATTGAAATTGATAATTTACCCTAATAGTAGCTCTAACCACGTTTGAAGACTTTCCCTTTAATAGTTCTTCAGTTGAGCGATATTTAATATATGCATGTTATGGGAGGTGTTTCCCCCATGCGCCTACCCGCTTTGTTTTTATTTTCAAAAGTGTAGTATACCATAAAAGTGACTTCCACAAAGTTTGAACATTCTCACTATAACAGTTCTTTAGATATGCTATATTAAACATTGGCGTCCTATGGGGAAACCACTTCCCCCACTGCTACTTTATTTCAATTTTGGGACTCAGAAGATCCTACTACCAAAATTTCAACAAAATGCGTGCAGTGGCTCTTATTAATATTTCTATCTATGAGGGGTACTGCTCCTCCCCTGTCTCTCCCGCCCATTTTTATATTGAAATTTATAGTTTACTATAATAATAGCTTTAACCACTTTTGAAGACTCTCCCTTTAATAATTCTTCAGTTGAGCGATATTTAATATATGCATCCTATGGGAGGTATTTCCCCCCCTGCGCCTACCCGCTTTATTGTTATTTTCAAAAGTGTTGTATATTATAAGAGTGACTTCTAGAAAGTTTGAACATTCTCACTATTACAGTTCTTTAGATATGCGATGTTAAACATTGGCGTCCTATGGGGGATTCCACTTCCCCCGCTGCTATTTTATTTTAATTTTGGGGCTCAGAAGATCTTACTACCAAAAGTTCTGCATAATGCGTGCAGCGGATCTTAATATATGCGATAATTAATATTGGCATCCTATGGGGGATACCAATTCCCCTGCCCCTATCGAAAAAATAAGTAGCCTATTTTATTTTAAGGGCTCACGTGATGTATCTGTAAAAATTTCAGGAAAATCGGTTCAGTAGTTTAGGAGTCTATAAGCCAACAAACAAACAAACAAACACACAAACAAACATACAAACATTTTTCATTTTTATATATATAGATTTAATTTCCTGAAGATGCTAACCAAAGGTTAGCGAAATATTGAAAATAAATAATTTAATATTAAAAAGACCTAGAGCTTGATTTAAAAATAAAACAGTTATAAAGTCAATGATTTTATCCAAAAATTTTATGTGTATTGAAAATAATTTTTCATATTCAAAAACTACAAAAAAAATGTATCAGAAACCGAAAAAAATAATTTTAAGCAAAAATCACAAAAAAAAAGCTGAAACAAAAATGTTATTTAGGTACCCAACTCGGCTACCAACAAATAATGAAATAAATATAAAATATGAAAAGAAATGAAAAAATAGTTAATTAAAATTAGGTCATCTGCAGGATTCGATACCGGATCCCCAAAATTTTTAGATTTTTTTTTTTATTTAAAAACATTTTCAGTTGGGAAAAAAAATTTACTTAAAAATCATTTAGAAACCCGATTTTTATTTTAAGGTTAATTATAATTAGTAAGGTAATTACTTTACCAAAATAAAATAAATTTCTTTTGTTTCATTTAAAACGTATTATGAAGGCAATTAGTTTTTATGTAAAGTTTTAATAAAACAAGTAAGAGTGCTATATTCGGCTGTGCCGAATCTTATATACCCTTCACCATTGTGCGAGCAGAATACAGAGCAACTAGACAAAAACTAAATAATTTCTACATACCTATACATACATATTTACAATACTTAAACCTTCATTATAAATAAAATTTAAAAAGCGGCAACTTGTAAATATTTTTTTTAAATCGTTTTTAGAATATAAAAAAAAATAAAAACATTAAAAAAAATGTTTCTTTTTAAAAAACCAAGATTCGAACCAGGGAACTCTCAGTTTCTAACGCAACCCCTAGACAACTGAACCATGAAGGAACGTTAATCGAATATCATTAATATAGCGTTTACATTTGCCAGTACTGGCAAGACAGTAGCAATTCATTCAAACTTTTTGACTAATACATAAACACTTTTACAGCTATTTTGTTTTTGCATTATTTTGCCAACTAATATGTATATGCTTACTGTCTTGCCAGTACTGACAAATGTAAACGCTGTGAAAAATGAAATATGGCACGTTTACTGTTCACAAAATTCAACAAAGTTGAGTTGTAATTACTTCTGATGTTTTTGTTCACCACAATACCAAAGTTGGGAAATATATTCACCAAAATAGTTTATTCCATGTATGTGTGTTTGTTTGTTTTCTTTTATCTTTTTTGGCGAGTTTTTAAGTAGCAAAAAAACACAGAAACTCCTAGTTTCTATTTGTAAAAATTATTTCGTTAAATAGATGAAATAATAAAGAAGGGTGATAACTAAAATCATATTGGGCATTATGCTAGTATATGAAACAATCGTTTTCGCCTCTTGTAGCTTTTTGCTCCCCTGCCGCCACTTTGGGGTGAAACGGGTGTGAGTATGTTCACCTGTAGCCCGTTTCTGTATTTCTTACATCGTAAAACTTTTCGCATGAAACGTGTGAATTGCAACAAAAATATTGTGAAATGAAACAAAAAATGGTTTTTCTCACACAAGTGTTTCTGTATCTTTTCTTTGAGGGAATTATTTGTCATTTAAATAATTTTCCAGCAATTATTGAAAGGATGTGAGAAAAAGTGTTTCTATAACAATATTTTGCGAAAAGTTTCTTTCAAGAACTGTTAAAATAAGTCACATTTGAAATTGGTGGCGAGAAAAACCAAATGTAGATATGTTTAATTTAAAAAATGATTATATTTAAAATAAATAAAAAAATAGAAGGAATATAAATGATGATTGCATAATTTATATGATAAAAATAAACAAAAAACAATTGTAATATTTTGTTATTTTAAATTTTTTTTAGCCTTTCCTTGTTTTGGTTTTAATCAGTGCTGCCTCGTCAATTTCCTGAGAAAAAAATAAAAAAGATCGTCTTTTTTGTTTTAAAAATCGTGCAATTTAAAATCAATTTTAAACAAATTTGTTTCGACTTTTATTAAAAAATAATCAAACAAAAACATAGTTAAATAAAGTTCATGGGTATTTGACAATTTCATTAAATTTATATTTATTTTGTTAAGCTGGAGGATTATTTTTTAAAAAATTATTTATTTTCTTTAATCCGATAACAATTTAAAATTGTTATTTTTCCCTGGAGAAGTTACACAAAGGCATGAGAAAATATCATTTTAAACAAAAAATAATATAAATATTTTTACAAAAGCAAAAAGAAACCAAGCTTAATAAAATAAACATACATCCTTTTTTAAAATAGATACATATATATTTACAAAAACCGAGATCAAAATGGAAAATTTTTAAATTAAATCAGCTTTGATAACAGTATTATAAATATTCTGTTTTTTTTTTGGAATTGATAGTGACAACGTTGTTTTATATTTATATCGTATGTAGTCCGAAATAGTATATTATTGAAATTTAACTATATCGGTTTACAAATGGCTGAGATATAAATCTTTAATTTACCTATTCCTATAATCTTTTTCTTTTTTACCTGAAATAGACTTAGTAGAATACCTGGTAGTTAAAATTAAAAAATCGGTTCATAAATGAACGGGTTAAAGACCCAGTAAAAACTTCGCCTACAAAATAATATGTTAAGTAATCAGAAACACATAAAAGCACTACATACAATTCTACTGAAAAAACTAATGAATTTTACAAGGGTTGTGCCAAAATGAACGAATTCAAAAGTAAGTATTTTTTTTTATCTAAATACATCCAGAAAAAAGTAGTTATCGAAGTTCTTATGGAAGAAAGCTACTAAATAACGAGTGAAAGAAGCTATCCAAACAATTTCTTTCTTGCCGGAATAACATACAGTCTACAACTGACATGAAATGCTTAACATTAACACTAAAATGATGTTAGTGTTAAGTATAGACTCATCATGTTAGAGGTTTTCTCATGTTATAACACGGTTGTTAATGCAAATGTTTTAACAACGCTTTTATAACATTATGTTATAACAGCAAATCATGTCAGTTGTAGACGTGGAGTTATGGTCTTGGCACAAAAGTGTACATATCAGAGTTGTCATTCTCAGTACCCATGTTAACAAACATACATGTATAAATTTTATTATTTATATACTAAGAACTCACTTCCGTACATATATTTTTATTCTGTTGACATAATTTTAGTTCATTAACTTTGCTTGCATAATATTTAGTTTAAATTTTATTTATTCTTTTGTAAAATGCATACATCGCAATTTCAAGTTCATTAACCGTTTTGTTTTTTTATTTACACCATTAAGAATTAGGTCATTCATTTTTAAGCATTTTTATTTCCTCATTTATTTGTTATTATTTTAAGCTAAGCATTTTATTATTAGTTAATTTTAATATAAAAGAAAGTAGTAAATAAAGATTTTTTAGTCGTGTTTTAGTAATCATATTTGTGTTTTCTTTAATACGGCTTCCTTCAGGTTTCAAGTGCTTGTAAGGAAAAACATTAAAAGTTAGCGCCAATCTGAATTTATGTGTTTAGATTGAATCACGCTAACGATCATTTTAAGATACGTTTGATACACAAACATTTTGGTGACCCCAGGTTTAGATATTTAAGGTTTCCCCTCATCAGTGGTAAGGGACTGTTAATAATCTAAAATAAAGAAGCACACAACCTTCAGAGGCGAAATCCAAGGCATCAGGATACCAAAACATTGGTGATCACTATTCCAGACGTCTTTTCTAAGGATAATCTCATGATCAGTCAGCAGGCACCGAAACCCATTTGGTGACCATCATATTTTCAAGACACCAGTCTAATCAGCAGGCACAACATTCTTCAGTAATACTAAACATTTGATAAGATCATGGCAAGCATCCAGGACTTAATAGCACAGCAGGAGGTGAGGGCCAATAATATTGAAAAGGTCATTTCAACTATTAAAAAGGCCCCACTTGAGAGAAGAACTGAAGAGTTTTACAAGAGCAAGAGGAATGAACTGGTGAAGTTATGGCAAGGCTTTGAAAAGGTAGAGAACACCATCCGAAGGGATCCAACTCTAAGCGAAGAAGATCCATACATAGTCAGAAACTTCTATCAGACCGTCGGAGAGATGTATAATTTGGCAATAGAAAGCGTTGAAGATCAAATCGACAAGCTAAAAAAGAAGCCACCTCCAGCCATAAAGGAAAGGACAACTTTACCTATTCAGCACGTCAGTGAAGATGAATCGACAAAGGGACTAGCAAGAAGAGTAATAGCACGCATGACAGCACTTTCTCGCCTGCTGCAGGGTTTATCGTCACTGGAAGAAGATCATCCACATCAATTTTACAAAATTAAATCAGACACAATAAGAAGTCTATGGACTTAAATTCAAGAGCTATACGATGAGATATGGCAAAAGACAGAAGACCCATCAAGGTTGGGTCTAGAACAAAGAAAATTCGATAATTTAGAAGACTTGGTACAACACTGGTTGATACAACTAACAGTATTAGCAGAAAAGCAGCACAAAGTTGTAACCGGCACACCTTTGGATGGAAGTAGCGTAGCAATCAGCAGTTCGTTGCCATTGCCAAAAGTCACGATACCTCACTTTAATGGAGATTACGCAAATTGGCGCCAGTTTTATGAACTTTTCATCGAGATGGTGGATAAACAACCCCTTCCTAACGTGCAAAAAATGTGGTACTTAAAAAACACTCTTTCAGGAGAAGCAGGAAAGCTCATAAGCCACTTAGCATTATCTGAAGAAAACTACAAAACGGCATGGATGCTATTGCAAGAGCGTTATAATAATAAACGTGTTCTAGTGGCTACATTAGTAGAAAAGATCCTTAGTCAACCAAAAGGTGCAAGTTCTACGTATTCAATTAAAACTCTGCATGATACAACAAAAGAATGTTTGTTGGCATTGAACAATTTAGATATCGACACGTCTGCTTGGGATGCCATTATCGTACAACTAATGATGAAGAAACTTGATTACAACCTCTACGTTCGCTTTATACAGTCGTTAGCCAAGCCGAAAGAAGTGCCAACTGTTAAGGAATTTCTCTTATTTCTAGAGATGCAATTGTAAGCCATGGAGTCAATTGCGCAAAAAGAAAAATCGAATAGTCATCAAAAACCGAACAGAGCTGTTACGTCAGTAACATCAATGCAGAACGACAACTGTAAACTTTGCAGCAATGGCAGATACCTTATTTATCAATGTAAGCGTTTCTTGGCAATGGCAGAATCGGAAAGATTGAAGTGGATAGAACAACAAAAATGGTGCGTGAATTGTTTTAAGACTGATCACATGGCCAAGGCTTGTACTCATGGTTGCTGCAAGAAATGTAACAATAAACACAACACGTTGCTACACTTACCTAAGGGACAGATAGGTACACGAAGAACCACAACATCATCTGATCAAGTTGAAACTGCAAGGCCCACCACACAGGCTCCAGTTAACGCAGTTGCAGTCTCCTTAGCTTCAGTAAATTCATCAACAAAAGACAATAACTACGTCATGTTAGCCACAGCAAAGGTCATAATCAAAGCAGCAAACGGTATGTCAAAGGAGTTCAGAGCTGTACTAGATTCAGGCTAACAAGTCAATATTGTAACTGAACGGCTCATCAGGAAATTATCACTAGCAAAAACAGAATCTTCTTTGTGCATCGACGGAGTTGGAACAATTCAAAGGAAGGCATCACATCGTGCAACTATGGAAATGATGTCCATAAATAGTGACTTTTCGACAACATTGGAAGCCTTCGTCCTGCCAACTATTATTCCTGCTCAACCAAACAATATTCGCCTGGCAGACCCCAAGTTCCACTTGCAAGGGAATATAGATATCCTTCTCGGTGCAGAATTTTACTTCAGCCTTACACAGCCTGGAACAATCAAGCTAGGTGACAATAATCCAGTACTTCAAAATACCTCGCTCGGCTGGATTGTAGGCGGTTCAATCAAACAACCAAGGTTCTTTCGTCCGAACCCTTGACATGTGCTATATTTGATAGTGAATCGTCCTTAGAGCAAGCAATTGAGAAGCTATGGAAGCTTGATGACATTGAGTCAAGCGAGAAAATTTTATCTCCAGCAGAAAAACTCTGTGAAGAACATTTCAAGTTGCATGTGCAAAACAATGTAAACGGACGTTTTGTAGTGAGCCTTCCATTCAGGGAAAACCCAGTTGCACTAGGCAAGTCGTACCAGATGGCTTACAATAGATTCATCAGTCTAGAGCAACGGCTTCAGAAAAATGAAGACATTAGAGTTCAATATGTTCAATTCCTGAAGGAATATGAACAGTTAGGCCATATGGAAAAGGTAAAGATTGATACTATACCAAACCCAAAATATTTCATCCCACATCATTGTGTGCTAAAACCCGACAGCACTACAACAAAACTCAGAGTGGTCTTCGATGCATCTGCAAAGACTTCGACAGGACTTTCACTCAATGATATTATGTATGCCGGGCCTACAGTCCAAAGTGAGCTCTTCTCCATTTTACTTCGCTTCCGAATGCCAAAATTCGTTTTTACAGCTGACATTGAGAAAATGTACAGGCAAATATCAATCAAGCCAGACAATTATCAATACCAACTGATAATTTGGAGAGAAACTCCATCATCATCAATTAGCTATTACAGGCTCAATACCGTGACATACGGAACACGGGCAGCTCCATACTTAGCCACAAAATGTCTGCAACGAATTGCTGAAGACAATGCAAATCGCTATCCACTTGCACGAATGCTGAAAGAAAACTTCTATGTGGACGATGGTCTGGGTGGATCAGATAGTTTGCAGGTAACTCTGGAAACACAAAAGGAACTAATAACAATTCTGGACAAGCACGGTTTCAGACTAAGGAAATGGTGTTCCAACAGTCCGAAGTTATTAAAAGATATACCACATGATGACCAAATCCTAAATTTGGATCTCAGTGACAACACTAACAAACCAATCAAAACACTGGGATTATATTGGGTGCCTCAGACTGACCAGTTTTGCATCAGGGTAAACCTCACTGAATATCCAACAGTTTCAAAACGTACAATAACGTCAGAACTCGCAAAACTTTTTGACCCTCTTGGTCTCCTAGCACCTGTCATTGTCCAGGCAAAGATTTTCATCCAGCAATTGTGGCAGCACACCTTAGACTGGGATGAACCATTGTCTCAGGATCTCCGCACGGTGTGGAACGACTTCCGCGATGACTTGAAGACATTAGAAAATTTCAAAATAAGAAGGCACATATTTTTTGATGAAGTTCCTGTCACAACGCAGCTTCATGTATTCGCAGACGCCTCTGAAAAGGCGTTCGGTGCAGCGGCCTACATTCGTGCAACTCTAAAGGATGGAAGAGTGTCTGTCCGCCTGTTATGTGCAAAATCACGAGTAGTCCCTCTAAAACAACAAACACTACCTAGGTTAGAGTTATGTGCTGCAGTTGTCGCAGCGCAGCTCGCCCATAAGGTCAATGCTGAGTGCAACCGTAAAAATCACCAGACATTCCTATGGACTGACTCCGAGATTGTCCTTTCTTGGATTAACTCACAGTCATCGTCATATAAAACATTTGTTGCAAACAGAGTATCCACAATACAGTCTCTGACACTAGCAGGACAGTGGCGTCATGTAAAATCAAAAGATAATCCCGCTGACGTCTTATCCCGCGGACTTCAACCATCCAAGCTACCTACAAATGGATTATGGTTCCATGGGCCAATGTTTCTTCATGAAAACGAGTCGTTATGGCCATCAAGATTCGCACCTCAACCACTTAAGGCAGACAACCCTGAACTGAAAAAGGTTGTTATGGCGACAACGATAACACAGAACGACGATCTGATATACACAATTAACCATAAAAACTCGTTTGGAACATTGCAAAGAATTATGGCATACGTTATACGATTCACAAGGAACACGAGAATACCTGCTCGAGACAGACCAACACATATCTCACTTACCCCAAAGGAGCTAGACGATTCTCTGCATCTCATTGTGCGTGCTATACAATTTTTGGATTTTGCAGAAGAAATAAGGCAACTACAAAGGAATCAGACAATTGACAAAAAAAGCCCACTTAATAGCCTCTCACCAATCTTGGATAAGGAAGGTGTTATTCGAGAAGGAGGACGACTAAAAAATTCCGAGTTGCTGCCAGACACAATGCATCCTATGATCTTACCATATACCGATTCCTTGGCAAAGCTATTGTTTATCATGATACATCAAAACAATAAACACAGCGGCCCACAAGCTCTTCTAACCATAGTGCGACAACGGTTTTGGCCAATAAAAGGGAAAATCACCGCTCGTTCAGTCGTTCAAAAATTTGTCAGATGCACTCGAGCGCGACCACAACTGCATCAACAAATCATGGGCAACTTACCACAACCAAGAGTAGTGCCTGCTCGACCATTTATCAACTCCGGTGTGGACTATTGTGGTCCATTTTGGATACACTACAAGATTAGGGGCAAAAAGCCAACCAAGGCTTACATAGCCGTATTTTGCTGTTTTGCCACCAAGGCAGTTCATCTAGAATTAGTGTCTGATCTGTCAACAGAGTCATTCATTGGGGCTCTGAAACGCTTTATAGCTCGTCGTGGCCACTGCCAAAATATCTTTTGCAACAACGCGACAAATTTCGTCGGTGCCAAAAACCTGCTCGAACTGTCTGAAAGCATACACTCAGAAAAGGCGCAGGAAGCCATCATTACTGCTTCAAGCGCTAAAGGTATACATTTTAGTTTCATCCCACCAAGAGCGCCCCACTTCGGCGGTTTATGGGAAGCAGCTGTAAAATCGGCAAAGCATCTACTGGTACGTAGCGTGTCAACCGAATCACTGACTTACGAAGAGTTGGAAACAACAATCATAGAAATTGAAGCCATATTAAACTCACGTCCGTTAACTCCGCTCTCAAACGACCCAGCTTGCCAAGAAGCGCTGACTCCTGGCCATTTTCTCATCGGTGAAGCTCTTACCTCACAAGTAGATAGCAGAGCAGAAAATCTTAAGGTCTCGGGCGTGTCGCATTGGAAACTTGTCTCTCAAATAAAACAACAGTTTTGGAAAAGATGGTCAACAGAATACCTGAGCGAGCTTTAACATCGCTATAAATGGAAATGCAAGCTCAGCAATTTTAAAAAAGGAGACATGGTAATTATTAAAGAAGACAACACTCCTATCATGAAATGGCCGTTAGGACGAGTAGTAAACACATACCCCGGAGACGATGGAATCATCCGAGTTGTTGAGGTAAAAACTGCTTCTGGCCTGTTTAAACGTCCAATACATCGTCTTGCACCACTTCCTATCGACCACAATGTAGAAGAAGATAATGAAACTCAAACCGATCCATCAGAGAATACAAATACAGAACCTAAAAGCAAAAGGATATGGTTGTCAGAGAATAACTTAATGTTGACATTGTTAACAACATTACTAGTACTTCCAATGATTCTGGGCGCTGGAATTAGTAATGAAAGGTTCGGGTCCAAATTGGGTATTCACTTTGAAAAGATAGCTACAACTTATGTAGCCACAAGTCAGTGGCATCTGGTTGTATATTACGATCTATCAACGTATTGGACTGATACAGCTATGTTAGCAAACGGCACTCGCCAGTTAGAACAGCTTTGTAAACGAATAAAACCAACTTTGTCATGTCTCAACACGATAAAACACCTCCAACACGGGGAAACTGATTTAAATTTAGACAATAGGTTGCTCTACCAGTCGAGACAAAAAAGAGGTGCCATTGACTTTGTCGGAAACATCGCGCACTCATTATTTGGTATACTAGATTCCGAATACGCTGAAAAAATGTCGTCAACAATCACAAACCTGCAGGAAGACGATACATTTATGTTAAAGCTGCTGAAGGATCAAACGTCGGTTATTAACTCAACCATGAACATTGTAAAAGAGGAACTGACAACTGCAAAATACAACTTTGATAATCTCCATGCTCAAATTAACAAGATAAGCAAAAATGAAGAAATGATAAACGATGAGTTATATCAGATCAAACAAGTCCAATTGTTTAACTCAGGAATTATGCAACTTTCCCTCATTGCCAACCAGTTACAGAAAATGCCAACATATATCTTAGATGCTCTGACAGATACCCATCACGGGAGAATACATCCATTATTGTTAACTCCAACCCAGTTAGAGGCTGAAATAAGGCAGATAAAAACACATATGCCTCAAGAGTTAGAATTGCCTGTACCCGAAGATGATTTGTTAGATCTATATAAATTAATGACGATAAGAGGAGGTATCACTCAGGAACATGTTGTGTTTAGCATAACCCTGACACTAATAAACCACACAAAATTTGAACTGTACAACTTAATCCCCATTCCGAACGTGATAAACGAGACAATGATAGTTATCGAAACATGCAGTTCCATGCTGGCAATAAACACTATTCACGAACGTTACTTTCCTGTATCACATGATCAACTTAAAACTTGCGATGTCCTCAGCCAGGACATGTTTATATGCCACAACATACAACTGCAACACAGCGTTGGATCAGGAAAGTGTTCATGCGAAATCAATTTGTTCAAGAACGTCACTATGCAAAATTGTCATTTGAAGAATCTCTCAGCAAATATAACTTGGGTACCCCTGACTCATAAAAACCAATGAATATACGCAACGGTGTCAGCTACGCAAGCAACAGCAGTTTGCGCTAAAGAAATTATACCGCTATACTTAGAGGGTTCTGGATTATTAACCATTAAGCCTGATTGTATTCTTAAACACAATTTCATCCATGTGTCAGGCCAACACTTAATATCAACCACGTTCACATCATCCTACACAAGTCTGGGAGATATCTCAGAATTGTCACCTAAATCGTTCACAAAACCTCAACTCAACAAACCTACCAATTACTCGTCAACACCAGACCAACTTGCCCGGCAGCTTACCAAATTAAAAACAATGGAGCACAAGCTAGAACAAATAAAGACTTCAGAATCTGAACATCATTCTAAGTCAAAACATGATATAATAGTTTCGTACTCTGCGCTCGTCATCAGCGCAGTAGCCATCATAGCCATACTATGGAATGCCATGTTACGTAAAAGGGTCAGCATGATACACACAAATAAGGTACCCGAACATGAATCACCCAACCAACACACAGCATCACACGAAGCCGAAACCACGCCCGTACCAACTCCACGCTTTACCATGCAAATTTGAAGTATCGATGACCAGATGAGCAAGCGTGAGAATGAACTTTGAATCATGTTCAACGCGGCCGTGATTTGTATAAATCTGAACCCTAGCTGCACTGACTCTACTATTTGAACGGTGTTCAACGCGGTGGAGAATGTTAACAAACATACATGTATAAATTTTATAATTTTATTGTACAGTTAAACCTCTATTATCCGGCTCTCGTGGGACCGGCACCAGCACGGATAATCGAAATACACGGTTAATAGAGGTTATATTAATATAAACAGAAATTTTTTTTTTTATTTATTTTTATTTCAACATTAAATTAATGGAACTGCAGATTCAAATATACCGCATATTTTTCTTAAAGACATACAAATTCCCATAGACAATGCAAAATCAAAAATTTACTGATTATGCTTTGGTTGATCAAACTACATGAATGCACAAAATTTGTACATTTTACAACGTGTTATGCTTTTTTGTTTTTGCATTTCTTCTGACGAAATGTTAAAATTTCACTTGCTAAATGAATACAAACGCAAATATGTTCTTATGTGTGGGCACATGAACTTAAAAAGGGGAAACACCGGAATTAGATTAACATAACAAAAAACATATGAATACTGCACGGATAATACATGTAAAGCACGGTTAATAAAGGTGTAAGTCTAAAGCACGGATAATAGAGGTGAAGCACGGATAATAGAGGGAAAAAATAAAAAGAACCGCATGCCGGTTAATAGATGTAACCGATTAATAGAGGCCCGGTTAATCGAGATTTAACTGTATTACTAAGAACTCACTTCCGTACACGTATTTTTATTCTGTTGACATAATTTTAGTGCATTAACTTTGCTTCCATAATATTTAGTTTAAATTTTATTTTTTCTGTTGTAAAATGCATACATACCAATATCAAGTTCATTAACCGTTTTGTTTTTTATTTACACCATTAGTAATTAGGTCATTCATTTTTAAGCATTTTTATTTCATCATTTATTTGTTATTATTTTAAGCTAACTAAGCATTTTATTATTAGTTAATTTAAATATAAAAGAAAGTAGTAAATAAAGATTTTTTAGTCGTGTTTTAGTAATCATATTTGTATTTTCTTTAATACGGCTTCCTTCAGGTTTGAAGTGCTTGTAAGGAAAAACATTAAAAGTTAGCGCCAATCTGAATTTATGTGTTTAGATTGAATCACGCTAACGATCATGATACGTTTGATACACAAACAACCCATAAGAATAATATACAGAGGTATTTACCCACGTTTTCGCTATTGTGTATATACATATTTATAACGCAAATAATAACAACAGCTATGGTTGTGCGTCCATGGAGTAATCAATTTTATCAAAATGGAAAAAAGTAGTTATCGAAGTTCTTATGAAAGAAAGCTACTAAATAACGAGTGAAAGAAGCTATCCATTTTGAAAAAGTTTTTACTGGGAGACAAACAAATTTCTTTCTTGCCGGAATAATGGTTTTGGCACAAAAGTGTACATATCAGAGAATGACAACAAGTAACCATAAGAATAATATACAGAGGTATTTACCCACGCTTTTCGCTATTGTGTATATACATATTTATAACGCAAATAATAACAACAGCTATTTTTGTGCGTCCATGGAGTAGTCAATTTTATCAAAATGGATCAGGTGGTCCAATTTTATTTGCAGGGTTGTTATGGGCATTGGTATGTATCAGAGATCACCAATGAGTAGTGAAAAAGTGAGTAGAGCTAAATCATGACTCATAAATTCTTGTACTTATACGCACTCATACTTATTCCAATGTGATTCAAACTCATATTCACTCAAGTTCGGTTTGTGCTCTGTTGTGATACAGACGTGTATTTTTAAACCCGCATACGATTTGAACTATTAATTAATTACATTTGACTTTTTAATATAAGCAGCGAATGGACGCTTAAAAATAAATAATATATTTTGTTATTTAACATTATAGTGAACAATTAAAACGATAAAATTAAATAAAACAACATAGTAAAAATATATATGTACGTATGAATGTTCATACATGTGTATACATATTTTGAACAAAAACATTTAAGTTGAAATTTCTTATTTTTTTTTGTTGTTGTAAAATACAATAAATAATAAAAATATTAAGAGCAAAGCAAAACGGTGAAAAATAAAAACAACTCTTTGCATGAGTACGAACAGTGAAACAACACTAAGACAAAATGAAAGAAACGTTTACGTTTTAGTTAATGCAAATGAAAATAATGCAGAAATAAATAAAACAAAACAAAACAATATAAACTATTTAACGGCTAAGCCAATTACTCGAACACGTTCCCTATCACCCTCGGTGTTTACAAAAACAGTGGATAGTGACTCATTAAAAAAACTACAACTAGATTTGGTGACAAGTGTTGCCAGCCCAGCAAGTATTGTCGTGACGTCAAAAACAAATTTAGTGGGAAATGATACCATGAACTCAAACACAAATGCAATGAAAAACCCCCCTGTAAAAAGTTGTCAAAAGCCTACAGTACAAGTTGGTATGGACAGGTACATAACAGTGCTTAAACGGGGACGCAGCCCTACCTCTGCAGCAGTTGCTTCGGCCTCAAAAGTACCATCTTTTGATAAAATAAATACTCAAAATCGTTTTGCAATTCTGGACGATGAATCCTCTGAAGCACCAAACGTCATTAAACCATCCAAGCCTCCCCCGATATATCTAAGGGAGCAAAATTCAAATGAGCTCATAAATAGTTTGATATCGGTGATAGGTGAAAATTCGTTTTACGTAGCGGCTATAAAGCGTGGAAGTATAAACGAGACAAAAATACAAGTCAATAATGAGAATGATTTTCGCAAAATAGTAAACAACTTTTAAACGCTTAAAAAAAACTTTTATACCTACCAACTGAAAAGCAGTAAAGGTCTACAGGTAGTGATTAAGGGTATTGACTCATGTGTGGACCCAGAAGAGGTTAAAACATTCCTAGAAGAAAAAGGTTTCAAGGTAAAACATGTAGTAAATATTAAAAATAGAGAAAAAATTCGCCAACCACTTTTTCGAGTGGAGTTTGAACCCGGCGACGTAAAACTTAAAAAAAAACGAAACACATCCTATTTACAATTTAAAATATATTCTCTACAGAAGAATAACTATAGAAGAGCCGCACAAGAAAAATGGACCTGTTCAGTGCTTAAACTGCCAAGAATTTGGGCATACCAAGGCATACGGCTACTTACCCCCTGTCTGCGTAGTATGTGGTGAACTACACGGTACAGTTTCTTGCGATAAGTCTAAAACCGACCCCAACGTAAAAAAAATGTAGCAACTGTGGCGGTAATCACACTGCGAATTATAGAGGATGCCCTGTATATAATATCATCAAGCAAACGGTTGGACCGAAAACAAATACCCCTCAAATGCAGGTTGCAAATCAAGTAAATACAAATGCAATTCAAGCCCCCCAGCCTAGTAATAACAGAACCTCTTACGCTAACGTCCTAAAATCAAACCATCAGCCAATGCAAGGTGACTCGCCAAGTAATGATGAAACTCCGGTTTCTAATTTAAGTCGTTTAGAAAAAAACATGGAAACATTAGTGCAAACAGTAAATAATTTTACGAACACAATGGGTAATATGATTCAGGAAATGCTTAGAATGCAATCGATGTTATTGCAAGCTGTACTTAACAAACCATGAACTGTTTAAAAATTTGTTTTTGGAACGCAAACGGCATCCGCCAACATAAAAATGAATTAGAATACTTTCTTAAAAATAAACAAATTGATGTCATGATGATATCTGAAACTCATTTGACCTCAAGAAATACGTTTAAAATAAATGGTTATATACTATATGATACCAAGGACCCACGATATAGAGCTTGTGGAGGTTCTGCCATTTTAATAAAAACCCGAGTCAAACACTACCTAATGTGTGATCATCGTGAAGGAATTAAATAGAAACCTAGTAATTTCATCGTTATACTCTCCGCCTAGATTTTCAATATCGGAGGACCAATATTATAAATATTTTAAATCATTAGGACCGTGTTTCCTAGCCGCTGGCGATTATAACGCTAAACATACCTTCTGGGGGTCGCGACTTATAACGCCAAAGGGTCGTGTTTTATTTAACACAACTTCTAAAATGGATTTAAATGTGGTAGCGAGTGGACAACCAACATATTGGCCCACTGATCATCAAAAAATACCAGATGTCTGTATTTCGGCGTGGTTAAAAACATTCCCATAGAAACGATTCATGTTGAAGCCTCCCTAGAATTATCTTCCGACCACACACCTACAATTGTTACTTTAATGAACCCCAATAGAATTGTACCTCCGACTGGTTACATAGCGACGACAGCTACGCAAATTAATTGGTTAAAATATAGAAAATATCTCAGTACCCATTGCACAGAAAATATTCCGCTCAGTACACCGGATTATGTAGATCGCTCTATTGACAATTTTGACAATTTTCTGAAACTAGCTGTTCAACATTCCAGCGATACCCCCAAAAAAATTAAAAATACTAAAATATATTCTTCAGATGTCGAGCGGCTCTTGACTGAAAAAAGGAGAGTTCGAAGAGAGTGGCAACTTTACAGATCCCCGCAACTTAAGATTTTATGAAAAGAGTGCACAAAAAAGCTAAGAAAGTTACTGCAGAATCAGAAAACGGCTTCTCTAGAAAAATATCTTAAGGAACTTGATGCAACTCCACAATCTGACTACTCATTATGGCGTGCAGCTAGAAATCTAAAAAGGCCAGTTATATCTAAGCCACCATTAAGAAACTTGAATGGTAATTGGGCAAGAAACGATATTGAAAAAGGAAATCTTGAAAAACGTATTTACACCGAATATGTTTCACAATATTGCGGTCGAGTTACCACCTGTTGCTGCTAGAGCAGCTTTTCCCATCAGATTTGAGTTAAGAGAAATCGAAAAGGCTATTTGTGACTTAAACACTAAGAAGGCACCTGGTATTGATAAAATCAGTAATAAAATGCTTTTGGAGCTACCTCGCATAGCAAAGAATACTATCCTCAAAAATGGAAGGTTTCCTTAGTTACCATGATACCGAAGCCAGGTAAAGATCATACAAAAGTTGAGTCTTATAGGCCTATTAGCTTATTATCAAATATGTCAAAGTTGTTTGAGAAATTATTAGTTTCAAAATTAACACCGATTTTAAGTGTAAATAGATGTATTCCAAACCATCGGTTCGGATTTAGAAGAAAATACAGCACAATCGAAAAGACTCATCGAATAGTAAATGTCATAAGAAAAGCATTTGAAGAAAAAAAATATTGCTCAGCACTCTTCATCGATGTTTCGCAAGCTTTTGATAAAGACTGGCATGAAGGCTTATTACATAAATTGAAGCAAAATTTACCAGCAAACACACACAAGCTGCTAGAAAGCTACTTAGTCGGTCGTCAATTTATTATTAAAGAAGGAAATTTCTTAAGTTCACCTCAGCCCATTGCCGCTGGAGTCCCACAAGCCAGCATCCTGGGCCCCCTATTATACTTAATTTATACTTCGGACATGCCAACAAGCAACTATACACAAACTTCAACATTTGCAGACGATACAGCTTTTCTAAGCGTCCACGAAAATCGTTATGAAGCATTGCGTTACTTACAGCATCATATATTTCAACTAGAAATATGGTTACGACAATGGAGGATAATGGTCAATGAGCAAAAATGCGTACATATAACATTCACTTTGCGCCGGGAATCTTGCCCCCCTATTACAATCAATAATCAAATAATTCCTCAACATTCGCATGTAAAATATCTCGGTATACATCTGGATCGGCGATTAACGTGGAAATGCCATATAGAGGCAAAATTAACTCAAATGAAACTAAAAGCCATTCAAATTCATTGGCTTATTGGAAGAAATTCTGTCCTTAGTCTCGATTGCAAGCTTCTACTTTACAACTCTATCTTAAAGCCTATCTGGTGCTACGGTATTCAACTATGGGGCACTGCCTCGGCCTCTAATATCGACAAAACTCAAAGGCGCCAAAATAAACTTCTTCGAATAATCACAGCAGCTCCCTGGTATGTTAAAAACTCAAACATTCATAAGGATCTCAATGTGCCATTAGTTAAAACTATGATTACAAAATATGCAATAAACTATTTAAAAAGGCTTGAACAACACCCAAATCCACTAGCTCGAAATATTTTAAATCATGACGGCCACACTCGCTTAAGAAGAAGAGACACTGCCGCACTTACCCAATTAGATGAGCGATAAACACCTATATAGGTAAACAGAACCCGTGATGAAGAAAATTTTGTCTGGCATTGGCAGGACATAAAATAACGTATTAGGTTAAGATTTGATTAATTATTGTTAGTTCATATTTAATATATGAAGATTCAATAAAAAATAATGACAAAAAAAAAAAAAAATATTCACTTAAAAGTTTCATTTTATTCATCGTACTCATACTTACCAACATTTGAAGTGTTTAATTTAGAATCTACTCAAGTCAATGTGTATAGACGAAGCAAAATGCGAGGCTGCCAGATTTGGCAATTACAGTTTACTGAAGTAACATGTATGAAATAGACGATTTTTCGGCAAATTTATCTGGCAGCGCTGATTATTAAGTTGTGTGTTTTCTCTGTTGTGTTAAAACGGTAAATGGATGAGATAATGATTTGAATCATTGTGAGTATTGTAAGTATTTTCTTGAAATTATAACTCAAGCTGAGGTCATTTATGAGTATGCGTATAATGTCGACGTCGCACTCATAAATATTTCTCTTGTGAGTATGAGTGAATCAGAGTAGTTTAGTTTAAATTATTTCTACGCACTTCTACTTACAATTGCATGAGTCAGTATGAGTAGCGAAAAACTATTCATTGCTGATCTCTGGTATGTATGTGTATGGTTTTGACCTTTAGCCATACATGTCCATACATGTTTTCTCACAAATAGTGAAAGAGTACTTAAAATTATACTTTTGTCTTTCTATCAAATATCAATCATAGTTTGTATATGTACATAAGAAGTATTAAATGTTCAAAATAAGCCAAGTCGGTCCATTACTTTTCCTCGAAATTTTGCTTTTGCCGATACATTTTTCAGGAAAGAGACAAACAATTTCGAGGACAATTTTCACAATAGGGATAAATATAAAAATTTAAACCTTGTTTCTAAAGATATCTTTTTTTCTAATAAACAAACATATAAAAATATTTACAATTATCTTATTTCGAAGACTAAGGCCTGTTTTCACAACTTACCGATAGCTAACAGTATACTTTAAATGGCCTAATAAAAAGTGTTCCATTATTAAAACTTAACTTTAACCTAAAGTAAGCGATAAAGTTAATGAAGGTTCATCCTACCTGGTAGGTTAAAGCAAAGTGGCAATAGTGGAACAGTTTTTATACGGCCGATACAATCCTACCTTTAGCTATCGGTAAGTTGTGAAAACGGGCCTAAGAGGCTTATAGTGTAAAACGCAACGCCAACAACTTCATTAAAAGCAAAAACAAAATCAAAAATATTTTATAAATTTGTTGTTGCTTTCACAGACATTCATATTGTTTTTTTTTTCAATTTTCAACGCCACAAAATAAAAGTTTTTGAAATTTAAAAATTCAAGATGAATTTCTATAGAAAATAACAACAAAATTATAAAATATTTTTGTTTTTGCTTTCGTCACTTTTTTAGAAAAAATCATCAAAAAGGTCACTCTGTTAATTTCGGAACAAAAAATCGTCAAGATGACGATAACTCGTCAAATCTGGCAGCCCTGTTTTTATTATATTTATTTCTTTTGTTGACCTTTTGCTTTTATTTGACATTTAATTACTGGAAATATTCCAGTATAAACAGAATTTGTTGTGTCTGTTTTCGCATTCAAATACAGAAACACTTTTATCTCATAAATCGAGAAACGATGGAATTTTTTGTTTCACACTTCATGTAAGAAATTTTACGATGCGAGAAATACAGAAACAATCTACTGGTCTCAGTTTCGAACCAGCTCTTGACGAGTACGGACGTGTATCAGTGAGTAAGAAAAATAAAAAAAATTAAAAATTCGAAGTGCAAAAAAAAATATTTGTAATAGGTGAAAAAAAAGAACAATAACAATAACTAAGGTGCCCGAAGAGATTTGTGAATGAGCCTCACATATACTCCCAAAAAGGAGAGTAGGCCCAGCACAAATAGCAGAAATGCGTAGATTGTGGTAAGCTCTTCGAGCGTGAGCAATGAAAACATTCGATACCCAGAATTAAATAAAAATTTTTTAAGTGCAAAAATTGCCAGCGCAACTGGTTTTCCATACAGCAGTTTAAGTGCAAGTGTGCCCAACCTGAGCAAGTGTGTTGATCCGACCTTAAATGTGGTTCAAAGTGTGAATTCGTCTGACCAGAGAAATAATAACGAAAAACCTGGAACATCACGATTAGCATTAATAAATACAGGAGCTGTGCCAAAAAGTACTAAAGTGCAAACAGGCATGGACAGATATATTACAATAACTAAGAGAAAGGCTAGCCCTAGGTCCACCCAACAGGAACGCATGGCCAAATAATACAAAGGCTCTAACGTAGTCTCTTTGCCAACAAATGGTAACAGATTCTCTACTATCCATACCTGACGATGAAGAAGCAGAATCAGCTAATGGAACAGCCACTAAAGAAGTTAAACCGCCACCTATCTATCTGCGGGAGCAAACATCAAATAGCATAGTCAACATGTTGACTCAACTTTTAGGTAAGAATAATTTCGACGTCGTTTCTATACGACGCACACTGGTTCATATTTTGAGAATGCGGCCAAAATTATTCTTTTTTATGTTCTCCGATTTAAAAATTTTTTTATTCATGTGAAAGTAAATACTAGTGAACCTCGGGAGCCAATAAATTTCAACCCTATTTCAACTATTTCATTGAGAACAGGGTTGTCCGAAATGGACTTTCTCAATATTTGGTTATAGTTTTGAATTTCTTAGTCAATTTTTGAAGTTGAAATGCTTTTTGTTTTTTAAGGTTTATTTTT
The DNA here is from genome assembly GCA_930367215.1 of Pollenia angustigena. Taxonomy (NCBI): domain Eukaryota; kingdom Metazoa; phylum Arthropoda; class Insecta; order Diptera; family Polleniidae; genus Pollenia; species Pollenia angustigena. The sequence goes on along the minus strand of OV884059.1, from coordinate 52,844,994 downwards.
TAATAAGTTCTGTGAATTAGTTTATTTTATTAGCTACACGTGGTTTAAAGCATTAAACTCTGCGACCTCTAGAACTATTTAATTTTTTTTTCATGTCAAAATTTCCCGGAAATTTCCTACTTTATAGAGCATAAGTCCTGCCCGTCAAAACGCGTCAAAAAAAATCTATACTCTCTTGTAGTCCAGAATCTAACCTACACTTCTATACCCCATTGTACACACATCTGGATACGGCCTTGCGAACTACAGCAATTTCTGTGACCCAAGGTAAGATATTCGGTTCAAAAAATAAGTCCTGCAAGGAAACATTACTGAAATTAAAGAAGATGAGTCTTAAAGAATTTTCGACAAATAAAGCAGTTCAGGCCACATAAATTATCTTGCACGTCAGGTTATCAATTAATTTGGAGAAGGTAAAGGTATTGCCATTGTTATGAACTTATTGTGGGTGAACGGATGCTGCAAAACGAATAGGCGACATAAATAAATTAACACGTTAGATTTCTGAGTAAGTTAATAGGTTAAACATTAGTAAATAGCCGCAACATAAACTACATCGTTTAATTACCTGAAAATTGTAACTTAATTTAAAAAAATGGAAAAGCAGGTAAATGGTAAAAAAAACCAGCACGCAGTTATATTTTACGTGAAAATTACATACATGTTACCTGTTAATTTATTGCCGGTATGTTATCCTTTAAAAAAGTGTGAAAACAGGGGTTTTTTATGTTTCAAAGAAATGCTAATAAAAGATTAAATTTTTTTTAAAAAAGGGTTTTTATGTTTCAAAGAAGTGGTAACAAAAGATCATTTAAAAAAACTTCTATCAAGAGGATAAAAATGCTTGCATTCATAATTTTACCTTCACTATTGTTTAAACAATGGCTAAGTTCAGTTATAAAGTTCTCGCAGATATATATTTTCAATCGAAAGATGAAAAAGATTTTGTGTTTCACATAATGAATAATCCATTCTTTAAATTATGCAACGAACAAGAAATCAAAATACGTCAGATAAAAATTAAAAATTTTTCATTTACATTAAGAAAACGGTTTCTAGAACATTTAAGGTTCTAGAAACAAGAAAACGTTTTACTTACGCAACGAAAAAGGGCTAACAAATGATCTGATTTTTAAGAAGTTGTCAACAACCGCTAAGGAAACTAGAAAAGTGGGTCGGCCCGCAAAACAAATTGGCAATTGCAGTGAAAGATCACGCAGACGCAAGCTTGCAAATATCAATGAAGAAATGTCTCATAGTATGATAAGGGATTCATTTCTGCATCAAATTCAACCAACGCAAAATAAGAAAACAAAAATTGCAATAATTGAATAAATAGTATAAGCGAGCCCTAAACGCACAAAGAGGATTTTAAAAAGTATGCCTACACCAACTGAAGAAATGAAATTTACTCCAGAAGAAGCATTTGCACTATTTTTGGATTTAAAACTGACAAAAAATCAGTATACAGAACTGCGAAAGCGAACCAATGAAAATAATTGTGGAATCTTTCCAGCATATCGAGATTTAGTTTCTGTCGAAAAAGAGAGCTTACCTTCACAAACGGCTATTAGTGTAAATTCAAGTTCAGCAGAAGTAAAATTGCATGCTCTTCTCGAACACACTGCAAAACGATTTTTAAATACCCTTGATGCTGACTGTTTAAAAAAACTTAAAAATTGCAGCATCACTTTATTTTCTAAATGGGGATGTAAAGGAAGCTCTGGTCAGAAATAATACAAGCAATGTAATTCAGAAAACTCATCTGATGCTAACTTATTCATGGTATCTTTAGTTCGTTTAGTACGTTTAAGAAAAACTTATATTGGCTAAGAGCCGTCAACCAGTAGAGTTACAGAAATGGATGTATGAAAAAATGAAATTCCCTCTTCAACAAAGTATTGCAGACCAATAAAGTTTGTTTACAAAAAGGAAACTAAAGATGTAATAACTGAAGAAGTTCGAAAAATAAAAGATCAAATTAAAGAACTTCAACCGGCAATATTTAAATTTGATGACCAATGCATTGAAATTAATTTTCAAATGTTCCTTACAATGATCGATGGGAAAGTTGCACAAGCATTAACCGAAACAAAGTCTTCGTCAAGCTGTAGCATATGCCAAAAGACATCAAGTCAATTAAGTCAACCCCCATCACAAGACAATACAGTACCATACGCATATAAGAAAGCCTAAAAATGCACCGATTTTCTTTCTTATATGCAAGCTTTCTTATAAAGAAAACACGCATATAAGAAAGATACTTTGTTATATCTGTAACACGCATATAAGAAAGATATTTTCTTATATGTATCTGTTACACGCATATAAGAAGGATGTTTTCTTATATACATCAGTAACAGAATTTAAAAAATTTCCTATAGAAATATATAATTGAAACAAAACTGTTTAATACTAATACATACTACACATCATTTTGTACTAAATTTCGTTTATTTGTCGTACAAATATAAGTAAATATATAAGTACACAATTAAAGATAGAAACATAACAAAAACAAAACAGGTGATTGCACTTCACTTATAATCGCATTTGATAAAAAAAAGTAATTTGGTTAAAAAAAAATTTTAATTCATCATCACTAAGAAGAATGAATACATAGCTTAAAAACATGTGTTTACTTAAAAAATACTATTAAGTAACACTGAAAAAATCTTAAATTTTCTTTTGGACGAGCTCCTTTTCATGGGTTCTAAAGAGAATATCTTCTCATTTACAAATAGTATCGTTGCCGTCGTCAACGTCTAGATATTCTCTGAAAAATAAAAATCAATTTTAACCGAGGTTAAAAAAAATTCAATTGTGAGAATATGTACTACTTTCTTATACACGTACCATTTTCTATGGAATGAGCATAATTTTCTTTAGAATTTGTTTCTTATAGAAGAGTTTTTCTTATAAGCGAGTTTCTTATATGAGATTTATTTAGCACGCAGATATATACAAATGTGCATGGTGTCTGAAGATGTCTTTCTTATAACCAAGGAAGAAAAAGGAAGCAAACAAAAAACAAATTCAAGAAAAATACCTTCACCTAGGCCTTATAATTGATCAGCCAAAACAAGGAGAAGGAAATTCAAATGATGGAAACACTGCAAGGAGATTCTTTTCCGATACAGAAACTGCAGCATCTATCACAGGAGTACATTTTGAATTAATAAGACGATTCCAGATCATTTTACACGTTATATCATGTAGCAGAAAGATAAATGCAAAAAAATTTGGCCAGTATGCAAATGAAACAGCAATTCTTTATAACAAAAAATACTCTTGGAGACATATGCCAACCACAGTTCATAAAATTTTATACCATGGGGAACAAATAGTTCAACACAATATGCTACCAATTGGAGATCTTATTACTATTTTGTTGTGCACATCAGATCCATATATGTCCAGTATTCGACAAAAATGGAAATCAACCTCAATCGAATTAGAGGAAGAAGCTAAACAACTTCTGGAAAATGAAACCCAAAGCTATTTAGAAGAAATTTTTACTAATATTGCTTAATTTAAAATTGTTTATAGATTATAATTGGTTTCTGATTAAAGTATACATATATTTGTATTAATATATAAATATGAATGAATAACTTCATGGCCGCTATCACAACACGTTTCAGGAAATGATGCGAAACCAGAACATGCTCCAGCAAGTTCTACTCAACAAAAAATTAACCAGTTAAAAATATGTTTCTGGAATGCAAACGGCTTATCCCAAAATAAACACGAAGTTGCAAACTTCCTTCATAGGCATGAAATCGACGTACTTCTTGTCTCTGAAACACACTTTACTCATAAAAACAGTTTTAGGGTAAATGGATACCTTACGTATGACACAATACATCCCAGCGGACGGGCTTGTGGTGGCACAGCCATAATTGTGCACAAACACATCAGACACTTTCCATTGCCAGAGTTCGAAGAAGATTGTATCAGGCCACATCTATAAATCTTACTGATTTCAAACTAACGTTAACATCCGTTTATTGTCCTCCGACGCACAAAATTGTTCGCGATAAATTTCTCAACTTCTTCTCCACATTGGGCCAGAAATTCATTGCTCCTGGCGACTACAACGCTAAACATACATAATGGGGCTCCAGACTTATTAGTCCTAGAGGTTATCAGCTAAACAATACCGTAACTGCAAATAATTTTGATGTCGTTTCGAGTGGTGAGCCTACCTATTGGCCAACCGACTTCAATAAGCTACCAGACCTTATTGACTTTGCTGTAATTAAAAACGTCAAGCGCGATCAGGTACTAGTTAGTTCCTCCTATGATCTTTCGTCTGATCATTCACCATCAATCCTCATTTTAAACGGTAACTCTGACGGCGCAGCTGCAAACTTTATTTCCTATCCAAACAGAAACACAAATTGGTTAAAGTATAAAATGTATGTGAGCTCTCACCTATCACAGTGCATTCCCCTAAAAAATGCATCTGACATCCAAATAGCTGTCGACCGATTTACAGAAGTCTTGGATTCTGCAGCAAGAAATGCAACCCCAATCAGGCGGACAATTAAACGTGCTCCTTACAATACATCGACGGATATAGAGACCCTTATCAGAGAAAAAAGGAAGTTAAGAAGACAATGGCAAAACAGTCGCTCCCCAACCACTAAGGCCCAACTACAATTATGCCTGACAACACTTCGCAACAAATTGAGACAGAACCACGAGTCTGCAAAAGAAGGCTATCTAAACAGCCTAGATGCCACAAAAAACTCCAATTATAGCTTATGGAAGGCCGTACGGCATATAAAATGCCCTATAGAATCTCCATTAAGACTTGAAAACCGCACTTGGGCCAAAAACACACATGAAAAATTAAACGCTTTCGCGGGCCACCCCAAACAAATCAAATTACCTCTACCAGTAGCTTTGTGGAAATCAAAAACAGTTTAATTTAAAAATTCATGTTTATAATTATTTATTAAGAGGAAAAAAAGACATTACCACTAACTTAGGTTAGTTATTAATACTGTTTTTAAAATCTAAATAAAGTCAATGATTTTATCCAAAAATTTAAGGTGTATTGAAAATGATTTTTCATACTCAAAAACTACAAAAAAAATGTATCAGAAACCGAAAAAAATAATTTTAAGCAAAAATCACAAAAAAAAGCTGAAACAAAAATATTATTTAGGTATCCAACTCGGCTACCAACAAATAATGAAATAAATATTAAATATGAAAAGAAATGAAAAAAATAGTTAATTAAAATTAGGTCATCTGCAGGATTCGATACCGGATCCCCAAAATTTTTATATTTTTTTTTTATTTAAAAAAACATTTTATAACACAAAATCAGTTGGGGAAAAAAATTTACTTAAAAACCATTTAGAAACCCGATTTTTAGTTTAAGCTTAATAATAATTAGTAAGGTAATTAATTTACCAATATAAAATAAATTTCTTTTGTTTCATTTAAAACGTATTATGAAGGCAATTAGTTTTTATGTAAAGTGCCGAATCTTATATACCCTTCACCATTGTGCGAGCAGAATACAGAGCAACTAGACAAAAACTAAATAATTTCTACATACCTATACATACATATTTACAATACTTAAAACTTCATTATAAATAAAATTTAAAAAGCGAAAACTGGTAAATATTTTTTTTAAATCGTTTTTAGAACATAAAAAAATAAAAATAATTAGTATTGTGGTTATTTTGTTGAACTATTTATGGTTTTTAATCCAAATTTTTAATATTTTTAAGTAGGCTTAAGTTCATGAAATTTAATTTTTCATTAAATTATTTTTATGAAGAAAGGAATTTTACAACATGAAAATTAATTAAAATTGTTATTGATAATCTTTCATTCTTGACGTGGCTGGGGCTCGAACCCCGGCCGGCAGGTTACCATGACATGTTTCGATTGCAACCACTCAATCTCCTCAGATGGATTTGCCATTTTACACTCGCAGCCATCGACGACTGCTGACGTCAATAGTCAAACATCAATCCTTAAACCAAATTGTATTCTTACATTTGGTAGATCGAAATTTGCTTTCCTGAATGATTATCCATTTTAATTGATTTTACATGTTTTTTCCTTACTTCTGTTTTTCGTACTTTTGTCAAGAATTTTTCTTGAAGTCCAAGTACATTTTTTGTTTTTTCATTTTGTCTTTTTCTTTTCTGTTGACCTTTTTTTTTTTTTTTTTTCCATCTGAGGAGATTGAGTGGTTGCAATCGAAACATGTCATGGTAACCTGCCGGCCGGGGTTCGAGCCCCAGCCACGTCAAGAATGAAAGATTATCAATAACAATTTTAATTAATTTTCATGTTGTAAAATTCCTTTCTTCATAAAAATAATTTAATGAAAAATTAAATTTCATGAACTTAAGACTAATTAAAAATATTAAAAATTTGGATTAAAAACCATAAATAGTTCAACAAAATAACCACAATACTAATTATTGTTAAAGCTAAGGCACGAGCTCTATGTGTACATTTGTCCTTCAAGTTATTTTATTTTTTATTTTTTTTTAAATTTATTTTTATTATTGAATCTTTCTTATCGAAATTTACAATATGTATTCAAATCTTAATTCTACTTGTTGTTTATTAGTTGTTACCAGTGTAACCACTAACTGCTGTATTCAAATTTTAAGACTGTCTTCTAGTTAGGCTCAAAGTATCGGTTCTTTTTAGCCTCTGGTGACCTTCGAACTGTAGCAAACCCCGAGCGAGGTAGTTAGGGTGGACCATTAGTTTATCGATGTAGCTTATTGAATATTTTTTAATTTCCTCCTGGATAGTGGGGACGTTGAGATCTCTGTGGATAATATCATTACGTATATACCATTGGGCGCAGAAAATTTGTCGTAATATTCTAGACTGTCTTCTTTGAAGCTTTTGGATGTTAGATGCGCATGCAGTACCCCATAATTGGATGCCATATGTCCATATTGGTTTTATGATGGACTTGTATAGCAGAATTTTGTTGTCTAAAGACAAGTTTGAGTTTCCACCGAGAAGCCAATGTAGTTGAGCTGCTTTAAGTTTCATAGCCGTTATTTTCGCTTCGATATGACGAGACCAGGTCAAGCGTCTATCTATATGAATTCCCAAGTACTTTACATGGTTTTCTACCGGAACAGTGATGTTATTTATTTTTACTGCTGGGCACGTTTGTCTTCTGAGCGTGAAAGTTAAGTGAGCACATTTAGCCGGGTTAACCTTTATTCTCCATTTTTCTAGCCATGCCTCTAGTTCATTGATGTGGGACTGCAGATTTTGCGATGCGACTTTTGGGTCATGGTTAACGCTAATAAATGCTGTGTCGTCTGCAAATGTAGAGGTATGCGTGCTCAGGTTTGTTGGCATATCCGCTGTGTAAATTATATATAGAAGCGGTCCTAATATGCTTCCTTGGGGGACACCAGCAGTAATTTTCTTGAGGGGGAGTATTTATCTTGCGACCTTACTATGAATGTTCTGCCTGTTAGATAGCTCTCCAGAAGCTTGTGAGTGTTTTGAGGAAGCATTCGTGTTATTTTGATGAGTAGCCCATCATGCCAAACTTTGTCAAAAGCTTGGGAAATGTCTATAAACAGTGCTGAGCAGTATTGCTTTTTCTCAAACGCCGATCTAATAAGGGTGAGAATTCTATGCACTTGTTCTATTGTACCATGTTTCGCTCTGAATCCGAACTGGTGATCCGGGATGATGTCGTGTTCATTTAGATGAGGAGTTATACTTAAAACGAATATTTTTTCGAAAAGCTTCGATAGGATTGACAATAAGCTTATCGGTCTGTTCGAAAAAGGTCAACAGAAAAGAAAAAGACAAAATGAAAAAACAAAAAATGTACTTGGACTTCAAGAAAAATTCTTGACAAAAGTACGAAAAAACAGAAGTAAGGAAAAAACATGTAAAATCAATTAAAATGGATAATCATTCAGGAAAGCAAATTTCGATCTACCAAATGTTAGAATACAATTTGGTTTAAGGATTGATGTTTGACTATTGACGTCAGCAGTCGTCGATGGCTGCGAGTGTAAAACGGCAAATCCATCTGAGGAGATTGAGTGGTTGCAATCGAAACATGTCATGGTAACCTGCCGGCCGGGGTTCGAGCCCCAGCCACGTCAAGAATGAAAGATTATCAATAACAATTTTAATTAATTTTCATGTTGTAAAATTCCTTTCTTCATAAAAATAATTTAATGAAAAATTAAATTTCATGAACTTAAGCCTAATTAAAAATTTGGATTAAAAAAATAAAATCATTAAAAAAAAATTTTTCTTTTTAAAAAACCAATATTCCATGAAGGAACGTTAATCGAATATCATTAAAATGAAATATGCCACGTTTACTGTTCACAACATTCAACAAAGTTGAGTTGTAATTACTTCTGATGTTTTTGTTCACCACAATAGCAAAGTTGGGAAATATATTCACCAAAATAGTTTATGCCATGTATGTGTGTTTGTTTGTTTTCTTTTATCTTTTTTGCGAGTTTTTAAGTAGCAAAAAAACACAGAAATTCCTAGTTTCTATTTTTAAAAATTATTTCGTTAAATAGATGAAATAATAAAGAAGGGTGGTAACGAAAATCATATTGGGCATTATGCTAGTACAGTCGAACTTCCTTATAGTGAACAATGAAGTTCTCCTTATTATGAACTTAAATCAAGAACACAACCTTTTCGTTCCACTTTCAATGTATTTTGATCTCCGTATAATGAATTTCCATAAAGTGAGTTTTTCTTTACAATGAACAAGATTTTGGAAACAAAAATACATTTTGCGCGTGTTTTTGTCTCCATATAGTGAACTATTTTTTGCAGCTTTATTTTACACTTGTACGCAACACAATTTATTAAGAAAATAAGAAATGTACCGTAAATGAAAACAAAAAAGTAAATCATTTGACTTTTAACATCAGTTGACCGAGTTCGTATAATGAATTTCCATACAGTGAATTTTTTTTTTACAATGAACAAAATTTTGCCACCAAAAAAACATTTTACGTGTGTTTTTGTCTCCATATAGTGAACTATTTTTGCAGCTTTATTTTAAACTTGTTCACATATATTATTGTTAGCAAATATTGATCAAACGTCACCTACATTAGAACACGTTTCCTCTTCACTTGATGTACTACGAAATTTTTTGGAGATGGAGAGCAACGTTTCGACAAATGTATTTAAATGTCTTAATGTAATTGAAGCTTTTATTGATAAAGAAAAATGGAAAAATGTAGTTGAAACAAAAATACCTGATTATTTTAAAAAAATAAAAAACAAAAAAAAAATTTCTTTATAATGAAGTTTCTATATAGTGAAATAATTGTGTCCCCGTGGAGATTCATTATAGGGAAGTTCGACTGTATATGTAAACAATTGAAGGGGGGGATGTCATTAAATGTTCTAAGCTCCTCTCTTAGGAACGTCGCAATTACCTCGTTTTCGCCTCTTGTAGCTTTTCGCTCCCCTGCCACCACTTTTTCACACAACGCCATCATCACTTGGGGTGAAACGGGTGTGAGTTTGATCACCTTTAGCCGGTTTCTGTATTTCTTACATCGTAAAACTTTTCGCATGAAACGTGTGAATTGCAACAAAAATAGTGTGAAATACAACAAAAAATGGTTTTTCTCACACAAGTGTTTCTGTATCTTTTCTTTGCGAGAATTATCTGTCATTTAAATAATTTTCCAGCAATTATTGGAAGGATGTTAGAAAAAGTGTTTCTATAACAATATTTTGCAAAAAGTTTCTTTCAAGAACTGTCAAAATAAGTCACATTTGAAATTGGTGGCGAGAAAAACAAAATGTATATATTTTAAATTTAAAAAATTATTATATTTAAAATAAATAAAAAAATAGAAGGAATATAAATGATGATTGCATAATTTATATGATAAAAATAAACAAAAAACAATTGTTATATTTTGTTATTTTAAATTTTTTTTAACCTTTCCTTGTTTTGGTTTTAATCAGTGCTGCCTCGTCAATTTCCTGAGAAAAAAATAAAAAAGATCGTCTTTTTTGTTTTAAAAATCGTGCAATTTAAAATCAATTTTAAACAAATTTGTTTCGACTTTTATTAAAAAATAATCAAACAAAAACATAGTTAAATAAAGTTCATGGGTATTTAATAATTTCATTAAATTTATATTTATTTTGCTGGAGGATTATTTTTTAAAAAATTATTTATTTTTTTTAATCCGATAACAATTTAAAATTGTTATTTTTCCCTGGAGAAGTTACACAAAGGCATGAGAAAATATCATTTTAAACAAAAAATAAAATAAATATTTTTACAAAAGCAAAAAGAAACCAAGCTTAATAAAATAAACATACATCATTTTTTAAAATAGATATATATTTACAAAAACCGAGAACAAAATGGAAAATTTTTAAATTAAATCAGCTTTGATAACAGTATTATAAATATTCTTGTTTTTTTTTGAATTGATAGTGACAACGTTGTTTTATATTTATATCGTATGTAGTCCGAAATAGTATATTATTGAAATTTACTATATCGGTTTACAAATGGCTGAGATATAAATCTTTAATTTACCTATTCCTATAATCTTTTTCTTTTTTACCTGAAATAGACTTAGTAGAATACCTGGTAGTTAAAATTAAAAAATCGGTTCATAAATGAACGGGTTAAAGACCCAGTAAAAACTTCGCCTACAAAATAATATGTTAAGTAATCAGAAACACATAAAAGCACTACATACAATTCTACTGAAAAAACTAATGAATTTTACAAGGGTTGTGCCAAAATGAACGAATTCAAAAGTAAGCTATATTTTTTTTTATCTAAATACATCCAGAAAAAAGTAGTTATCGAAGTTCTTATGGAAGAAAGCTACTAAGTAACGAGTGAAAGAAGCTATCCATTTTGAAAAAGTTTTTACTGGGAGACAAACAAATTTCTTTCTTGCCGGAATAATGGTTTTGGCACAAAAGTGTACATATCAGAGAATGACAACAAGTACCCATAAGAATAATATACAGAGGTATTTACCCACGCTTTTCGCTATTGTGTATATACATATTTATAACGCAAATAATAACAACAGCTATGGTTGTGCGTCCATGGAGTAGTCAATTTTATCAAAATGGAAAAAAGTAGTTATCGAAGTTCTTATGGAAGAAAGCTACTAAATAACGAGTGAAAGAAGCTATCCATTTTGAAAAAGTTTTTACTGGGAGACAAACAAATTTCTTTCTTGCCGGAATAATGGTTTTGGCACAAAAGTGTACATATCAGAGAATGACAACAAGTACCCATAAGAATAATATACAGAGGTATTTACCCACGCTTTTCACTATTGTGTATATACATATTTATAACGCAAATAATAACAACAGCTATGGTTGTCCGTCCATGGAGTAGTCAATTTTATCAAAATGGATTAGGTGGTCCAATTTTATTTGCAGGGTTGTTATGGGCATTGGTATGTATCAGAGATCAGCAATGAGTAGTGAAAAAGTGAGTAGAGCTAAATCATGACTCATAAATTCTTGTACTTATACGCACTCATACTTATTCCAATGTACTCATACATTTGAAATTGGTGGCGAGAAAAACAAAATGTATATATTTTAAATTTAAAAAATTATTATATTTAAAATAAATAAAAAAATAGAAGGAATATAAATGATGATTGCATAATTTATATGATAAAAATAAACAAAAAACAATTGTTATATTTTGTTATTTTAAATTTTTTTTAACCTTTCCTTGTTTTGGTTTTAATCAGTGCTGCCTCGTCAATTTCCTGAGAAAAAAATAAAAAAGATCGTCTTTTTTGTTTTAAAAATCGTGCAATTTAAAATCAATTTTAAACAAATTTGTTTCGACTTTTATTAAAAAATAATCAAACAAAAACATAGTTAAATAAAGTTCATGGGTATTTAATAATTTCATTAAATTTATATTTATTTTGCTGGAGGATTATTTTTTAAAAAATTATTTATTTTTTTTAATCCGATAACAATTTAAAATTGTTATTTTTCCCTGGAGAAGTTACACAAAGGCATGAGAAAATATCATTTTAAACAAAAAATAAAATAAATATTTTTACAAAAGCAAAAAGAAACCAAGCTTAATAAAATAAACATACATCATTTTTTAAAATAGATATATATTTACAAAAACCGAGAACAAAATGGAAAATTTTTAAATTAAATCAGCTTTGATAACAGTATTATAAATATTCTTGTTTTTTTTTGAATTGATAGTGACAACGTTGTTTTATATTTATATCGTATGTAGTCCGAAATAGTATATTATTGAAATTTACTATATCGGTTTACAAATGGCTGAGATATAAATCTTTAATTTACCTATTCCTATAATCTTTTTCTTTTTTACCTGAAATAGACTTAGTAGAATACCTGGTAGTTAAAATTAAAAAATCGGTTCATAAATGAACGGGTTAAAGACCCAGTAAAAACTTCGCCTACAAAATAATATGTTAAGTAATCAGAAACACATAAAAGCACTACATACAATTCTACTGAAAAAACTAATGAATTTTACAAGGGTTGTGCCAAAATGAACGAATTCAAAAGTAAGCTATATTTTTTTTTATCTAAATACATCCAGAAAAAAGTAGTTATCGAAGTTCTTATGGAAGAAAGCTACTAAGTAACGAGTGAAAGAAGCTATCCATTTTGAAAAAGTTTTTACTGGGAGACAAACAAATTTCTTTCTTGCCGGAATAATGGTTTTGGCACAAAAGTGTACATATCAGAGAATGACAACAAGTACCCATAAGAATAATATACAGAGGTATTTACCCACGCTTTTCGCTATTGTGTATATACATATTTATAACGCAAATAATAACAACAGCTATGGTTGTGCGTCCATGGAGTAGTCAATTTTATCAAAATGGAAAAAAGTAGTTATCGAAGTTCTTATGGAAGAAAGCTACTAAATAACGAGTGAAAGAAGCTATCCATTTTGAAAAAGTTTTTACTGGGAGACAAACAAATTTCTTTCTTGCCGGAATAATGGTTTTGGCACAAAAGTGTACATATCAGAGAATGACAACAAGTACCCATAAGAATAATATACAGAGGTATTTACCCACGCTTTTCACTATTGTGTATATACATATTTATAACGCAAATAATAACAACAGCTATGGTTGTCCGTCCATGGAGTAGTCAATTTTATCAAAATGGATTAGGTGGTCCAATTTTATTTGCAGGGTTGTTATGGGCATTGGTATGTATCAGAGATCAGCAATGAGTAGTGAAAAAGTGAGTAGAGCTAAATCATGACTCATAAATTCTTGTACTTATACGCACTCATACTTATTCCAATGTAATTCAAACTCATATTCACTCAAAAGTTTCATTTTATTCATCGTACTCATACTTACCAACATTTGTAGTGTTTGATTTAGAATCTACTCAAGTCAATGTGTATAGGCGAAGCAAGATGCGAGGCTGCCAGATTTGTCCCCGAAATAGCAAAGTGACGATTTGGCAATTACAGTTTACTAAAGTAAAGGCCCAAATACAGGGTGCGTTCGTAAATGCATCACTGCGCTGCATCAGAAAAGCAAACTTTTTGTAAAGCCGATAAAAAATAATTATAATTTTTTTTATTGTATGTCTATTATTTTTGTAGAGTATTTCACAATTTTTTGGTCCACATTTACTTCACTGATAAATATATAACGATTTGAAATCACTGATGCAGCGCAGTGATGCATTTACGAACGCACCCACACTTGTCAAATGCTTGTACAGCCGGCGAATTCATCGTGTACGTGTGCTTGACGCATTATTCGCCGTCATATCTAAATTATTTGATTTTCCATCCAGCATCGTCGGTGTGACACATACAAACATATTTTCACTAATACTACCACAATGCTTGATGAGTATTTTGATCAATGTATTTGGGCCTTAACATGTATGAAGTAGACGATTTTTCGGCAAATTTATCTGGCAGCGCTGATTATTAAGTTGTGTGTTTTCTCTGTTGTGTTAAAACGGTAAATGGATGAGATAATGATTTGAATCATTGTGAGTATTGTAAGTATTTTCTTGAAATTATAAATCAAGCTTAGGTCATTTATGAGTATGCGTATAATGTCGACGTCGCACTCATAAATATTTCTCTTGTGAGTATGAGTGAATCAGAGTAGTTTAGTTTAAATGATTTCTTCGCACTTATACTTACAATTGCATGAGTCAGTATGAGTAGCGAAAAAACGATTCATTGCTGATCTCTGGTATGTATGTGTATGGTTTTGATCTTTAGCCATACATGTCCATACATGTTTTCTCACAAATATTGAAAAAAGACTTACAATTATACTTTTGTCATTCTCTGGTACATATAAGATAAGAATATCAAATATCAATCATATTTTGTATATGTATATAAGAAATATTAAATGTTCAAAATAAGCCAAGTCGGTCCATTACTTTTCCTCAAAATTTTGCTTTTGCCGATACATTTTTCAGGAAAGAGACAAACAATTTCGAGGACAATTTTCACAATAGGGATAAATATAAAAATTTAACCCTTGTTTCTAAAGATATCTTTTTTTCTAATAAACAAACATATAAAAATATTTACAATTATCTTATTTCGAAGACTAAGGCCCGTTTTCACAACTAACCGATAGCTAAAAGTATACTTTAAATGGCCTAATAAGAAGTGTTCCATTATTATAACTTAACTTTAACCTATGTAATTTTGGTACAATTAAGCTCAAAAAAGTAAAATTTTAGTAGCCAGTTGGTGCAATTTTGCCATCCCTTGTATCTGATTGGCGACTGTGATCGGCACATAAGTGGCCGATAAAAATCGGTACATATTAAACAATTTGATTGCTTCACATTGTGCAAAATAGTGTTCACATTATCGGCGCATCTAGGTTAATTTTGATTGTCAACAGTCAGCACAATTTCGGCACAGATTGTCGCATATTAAAACATTTTGACTGTTCACACTATCGGCACATGAAATACGCCAAAAATTGGTACATTGCGCCAATAGTGGGATCTTAGCTTTATAGTGTAAAACGCATCGCAACGCCAACAATTTCATTAAAAGCAAAAACAAAATAAAAATGTTTTATAAATTTGTTGTTGCTTTCTACAGACATTCATATTGTTTTTTTTTTCAATTTTCAACGCCACAAAATAGAAGTTTTTGAAATTTAAAAATTCAAGATGAATTTCTATAGAAAGTAACAACAAAATTATAAAATATTTTTGTTTTTGCTTTCGTCACTTTTTTAGAAAAAATCATCAAAAAGGTCACTCTGTTAATTTCGGAACAAAAAATCGTCAAGATAACGATAACTCGTCAAATCTGGCAGCCCTGTTTTTATTATATTTATTTCTTTTGTTGACCTTTTGCTTTTATTTGACACCTAATTACTGGAAATATTCCAGTATAAACAGAATTTGTTGTGTCTGTTTTCGCATTCAAATACAGAAACACTTTTATCTCATAAATCGAGAAACGATGGAATTTTTTGTTTCACACTTCATGTAAGAAATTTTACGATGCGAGAAATACAGAAACGAGCTATTGGTCTCAGTTTCGAACCAGCTCTTGACGAGTACGGACGTGTATCAGTGAGTAAGAAAAATAAAAAAAATTAAAAATTCGAAGTGCAAAAAAAAAAAATATTTGTAATAGGTGAAAAAAAAGAACAATAACAATAACTAAGGTGCCCGAAGAGATTTGTGAATGAGCCTCACATATACTCCCAAAAAGGAGAGTAGGCCCAGCACAAATAGCAGAAATGCGTAGATTGTGGTAAGCTCTCCGATAGACGCCTGCACAAATGGATTTGTTCTTAAAAAGTACATATGATCTAGCAAAGCATGAACACTTACTCGAACTATAATAAAAAACATGGTACCTGTTTTTGAGAACAACAAAATTAGCGAGTAACTATTGGTTGTTACTCGACTTTGTTTGTGCTTGCTAACCACTTGTTCGTTTTTCTCTCTCACTTGACCATTCATAAAACGAACGGTCGAGTATCTTGCGACAGCCAAACTTCACTAGGTACCATCAGTACCACGTGAAGTTTTGCAAACATTAAAAACAAAAAATATTGTCTTTTTTAACTGTTAAGTTTAATAAAAAAAAATGGAAATAAATAAGGTATGTTTATACCTACATAACTTTATTTATTTAGATCATTTAGATTGTTATTTATTTATAAATATTTAAAAGTGAAATTTATTTGCAATAATATTTACTTGTATATGAAAAAATATTTAGGCTAAATTACACAAAAAAATTTCTAATCATCTAGTCTTAAGAAATTAATTTTTGTCTAATTTTTGGGTAATTACACAAATTTCAGCTTTACTACAAGTACCACATTAAGTGACCATAATTTTATAGGTACTTCTTTTTCGTTGTACCCATTTTTATATGTTCCCTTTTTTCGGAACATATTTCATCTTCGGCTGCTGCATGTTAGTATTTATAAAAACAACAATCACTTCTCTTCACTTTTTGCGCGTTAAGCAAGAGAACAAATAAATACTATATTCGACAGCGAGTTTCACATGTGAAGAAAAAAGTTACTCGTTGCAGACCTCTACTCTCCAAGCGTGAGCAATGAAAACATTCGATACCCAGAATTAAATAAAAATTATTTAAGTGCAAAAATTGCCAGCACAACTGGTTTTCCATACAGCAATTTAAGTGCAAGTGTGCCCAACCTGAGCAAGTGTGTTGATCCGACCGTAAATGTGGTTCAAAGTGTGAAGTCGTCTGACCAGAGGAATAATAACGAAAAACCTGGAACATCACGATTAGCATTAATAAATACAGGAGCTGTGCCAAAAAGTACTAAAGTGCAAACAGGCATGGACAGATATATTACAATAACTAAGAGAAAGGCTAGCCCTAGGTTCACCCAACAGGAACGCATGGCCAAACAATACAAAGGCTCTAACGTAGTCACTTTTCCAACAAATGGTAACAAGTTCTCTACTATCCATACCTGACGATGAAGAAGCAGAATCAGCTAATGGAACAGCCACTAAAGAAGTTAAACCGCCACCTATCTATCTGCGGGAGCAAACATTAAATAGCATAGTTAACATGTTGACTCAACTTTTAGGTAAGAATAATTTCTACGTCGTTTCTATACGACGCGGGCAAATTCAAGAGACCAAAATTCAAGCCAGCACAGAAACGAACTTTCGTATTATATCAAGATACCTGGACGCAGAAAATAAAAGTTACTATACATATCAAAAAGTAATTTAAATTTTTGGGAATACAAAATTGTAATTTCAAAAGATTTTGTTATTCGTGCTTAATTCCCAGTTTTTATTCTTGACAAAAACACTTGAAATTTATTGTTGATGGAATAAGCTATTCCTATGCGCATTTCACTGGTTGCTTAGGCCAGATCATCAGGAAACTTCATCCATAAAGATTTTAGAAAATCTAAAGATATTAAACCAAATAAAACTGTTAAACGTATAAGAATTGTAGCAACAGTTCTACTTGTAATAATATCAAAGCTTAAACAAAACACATCAACAATAAATAACAGTGGGTTTATCTCATCTTACATTCCCCACTACAATTAGTTGAAATTCTCTCAACATTAATTGTAGTTGTAAGTAGGTTAAGAAAAACAAAATAAAAACAACAACAACTTACAAAAGATGTTGTCAATTAAGTGTTTTTAGGCCGTGCACTTGCCTGTTTTATCAAAAAGTAATTTCAATTTTTGGGAATACAAAATTTTAATTTCAAAAGACTTTGTTATTCGTGCTTAATTCCCAGTTTTTATTCTTGACAAAAACACTTAAAATTTTTTGTTGATGGGATAAGCTATTCCTATGCGCATTTCACTGGTTGTTTAGGCCAGATCATCAGGAAACTTCATCCATAAAGATTTTAGAAAAACGAAAGATATTAAACCAAATAAAACTGTTAAACATATAAGAATTATAGCAACAGTTCTACTTGTAATAATATCAAAGCTTAAACAAAACACATAAACAATAAATAACAGCGGGTTTATCTCATCTTACATTCCCCACTACAATTAGTTGAAATTCTCTCAACATTAATTGTAGTTGTAAGTAGGTTAAGAAAAACAAAATAAAAACAACAACAACTTACAAAAGATGTTGTCAATTAAGTGTTTTTTAGGCCGTGCACTTGCCTGTTTTATCAAAAAGTAATTTCAATTTTTGGGAATACAAAATTTTAATTTCAAAAGATTTTGTTATTCGTGCTTAATTCCCAGTTTTTATTCTTGACAAAAACACTTGAAATTTATTGTTGATGGGATAAGCTATTCCTATGCGCATTTCACTGGTTGCTTAGGCCAGATCATCAGGAAACTTCATCCATAAAGATTTTAGAAAAACTAAAGATATTCAACCAAATAAAACTGTTAAACGTATAAGAATTATAGCAACAGTTCTACTTGTAATAATATCAAAGCTTAAACAAAATACATCAACAATAAATAACAGTGGGGTTATCTCATCTTACATTCCCCAATACAATTAGTTGAAATTCTCTCAACATTAATTTTAGCTGTAAGTAGGTTAAGAAAAACAAAATAAAAACAACAACAACTTCCAAAAGATGTTGTCAATTAAGTGTTTTTTAGGCCGTGCACTTGCCTGTTTTATCAAAAAGTAATTTCAATTTTTGGGAATACAAAATTTTAATTTCAAAAGATTTTGTTATTCGTGCTTAATTCCCAGTTTTTATTCTTGACAAAAACACTTGAAATTTATTGTTGATGGGATAAGCTATTCCTATGCGCATTTCACTGGTTGCTTAGGCCTTCATCCATAAAGATTTTAGAAAAACTAAAGATATTAAACCAAATAAAACTGTTAAACGTATAAGAATTATAGCAACAGTTCTACTTGTAATAATATCAAAGCTTAAACAAAACACATCAACAATAAATAACAGTGGGTTTATCTCATCTTACATTCCCCACTACAATTAGTTGAAATTCTCTCAACATTAATTGTAGTTGTAAGTAGGTTAAGAAAAACAAAATAAAAACAACAACAACTTACAAAAGATGTTGTCAATTAAGTGTTTTTTAGGTCGTGCACTTGCCTGTTTTATCAAAAAGTAATTTAAATTTTTGGAAATACAAAATTTTAATTTCAAAATATTTTGTTATTAGTGCTTAATTCCCAGTTTATATTCTTGACAAAAACACTTGAAATTTATTGTTGATGGGATAAGCTATTCCTATGCGCATTTCACTGGTTGCTTAGGCCAGATCATCAGGAAACTTCATCCATAAAGATTTTAGAAAAACTAAAGATATTAAACCAAATAAAACTGTTAAACGTATAAGAATTATCTCATCTTACATTCCCCACTACAATTAGTTGAAATTCTCTCAACATTAATTGTAGTGGGGAATGTAAGATGAGATAAACCCACTGTTGTTTATTGTTGATGTGTTTTGTTTAAGCTTTGATATTATTACAAGTAGAACTGTTGCTATAATTCTTATACGTTTACAAGTTTTATTTGGTTTAATATCTTTAGTTTTTCTAAAATCTTTATGGATGAAGTTTCCTGATGGTCTGGCCTAAGCAACCAGTGAAATGCGCATAGGAATAGCTTATCCCATCAACAATAAATTTCAAGTGTTACTATACATATCAATTAAAAAGTGCTAAGGGTTTGATTATTGTCATAAAAGGCATAGAAAGTTCTGTTCCTACAGAGGAAATAAAATCTGCCGTATAGCTAGAGGGGTATGAGGTAAAATTTGTTTATAACATTTTGAACAGGAATAAAGTTCCTCAACCAATGCACCGCATTGAGATATCGTTTGATTCATCGGTTCTCAAAACCAAAAATTCAGTTCATCCCATATACAACTTGCGCTACCTACTCAACAAAAGAATAACTGTTGAGGAGCCATTAAAACGAAAGGGTCCCTCCCAATGCACAAACTGTCAGGAATATGGGCATACAAAATCATATTGTAAATTGCCTCACATATGTGTGGTTTGTGGCGACGCTCATAAAACCGCCGAATGTAATCGTTCTAAAGCTGACCCGAATGTTAAGAAATGCAGCAACTGTGGCGAAAATCACACGGCAAACTATAGGGGCTGTAAAGTCTTCTTGCATTTAAAAAAACCTGCTTTAGTTCAAAAATATACTCACTCCCAATATGGTCCGTCATATGCGCCCAGCCAGGCCGCTGGCTCTATTGCTAGTACTACACAAACAAACAAAACCAATCATATGCCCAAGTCTTAAAAGGAAACCCTAATGTGAAAAATGCCCCGAGTACTTCCAACGCAAAGCAACCTCCATACGTTAATGTTCCTAGGGAAGGTCTACAAATGCCTTCTGGAAATATGCCTAGCTCAATTGAAAATTTAATAACTTCATGGCCACTATGCAGAACACGTTTCAGGAAATGATGCGAAACCAGAACATGCTCCTTCAAGTTCTACTCAACAAAAAATGAACCAGTTAAAAATAAGTTTCTGGAATGCAAACGGCTTATCCCAACATAAAGACGAAGTTGCAAACTTCCTTCATAGGCATGAAATCGACGTACTCCTTGTTTCTGAAACACACTTTACTCATAAAAACTGCTTTAGGGTAAATGGATACCTTACGTATGACACAAAACATCCCAGCGGACGGGCTTGTGGTGGCAGAGCCATAATTGTGCACAAACACATCAGACACTTACCATTGCCAGAGTTCGAAGAAGATTGTATCCAGGCCACATCTATAAATCTTACTGATTTCAAACTAACGTTAACATCCGTTTATTGTCCTCCGAGGCACAAAATTGTACACGATAAATATCTCAACTTCTTCTCCACATTGGGCCAGAAATTCATTGCTCCTGGCGACTACAACGCTAAACATACATATTGGGGCTCCAGACTTATTTGTCCTAGAGGTTATCAGCTATACAATACCGTAACTGCAAATAATTTTGATGTCGTTTCGAGTGGTGAGCCTACCTATTGGTCAACCGACTTCAATAAGCTACCAGACCTTATCGACTTTGCTGTAATTAAAAACATCAAGCGCGATCAGGTACTAGTTAGTTCCTCCTATGATCTTTCGTCTAATCATTCACCATCAATCCTCATTTTTAAAGGAACCTCTGCCGCCGCAGCTGCCAACTTTATTTCCTATCCAAACAGAAACACAAATTGGTTAAAGTATAAAATGACATCCAAATAGCTGTCGACCGATTTACAGAAGTCTTGGATTCTGCAGCAAGAAATGCAACCCCAATCAGGCGGACAATTAAACGTGCTCCTTACAATACATCGAAGGATATAGAGACCTTTATCAGAGAAAAAAAAAAGTTAAGAAGACAATGGCAAAACAGTCGCTCCCCAACCACTAAGGCCCAACTACAATTATGCCTGACAACTCTTCGCACCAAATTAAGACAGAACCACGAGTCTGCAAAAGAAGGCTATCTAAACAGCCTAGATGCCACAAAAAACTCCAATTATAGCTTATGGAAGGCCGTACGGCATATGAAATGCCCTATAACCCAAGAATCTCCATTAAGACTGAAAAACCGCACTTGGGCCAAAAACACATGAAAAATTAAACGCTTTCGCAGGCCACCTTGAGAAAATTTTCACGCCACTGATGCACATACTTGTTCCTGTCGTCCAATCATTCCTGATAAGGTAAACCATCCAATAAAATATCTCGTAAAAATTATCTTTCATGATCCCAAACAAATCAAATTACCTCTACAAGTAGCTTTGTGGAAATTAAAAACAGTTTAATTTAAAAATTCATGTTTATAATTATTTATTAAGAGGAAAAAAAAGACATTACCACTAACTTAAGTTAGTTATTAATACTGTTTTTAAAATCTAAATAAAGTCAATGATTTTATCCAAAAATTTAAGGTGTTTTGAAAATGATTTTTCATATTCAAAAACTACAAAAAAAATGTATCAGAAACCGAAAAAAATAATTTTAAGCAAAAATCACAAAAAAAAGCTAAAACAAAAATTTTATTTAGGTATCCAACTCGGCTACCAACAAATAATGAAATAAATATAAAATATGAAAAGAAATGAAAAAAATAGTTAATTAATGGTGTTTTCTTTTCTGACAATAATGTTCCATATATGCTACCATTCGTGCTAGTTTTTGTTCCATTCTAAAAATATATGCAAAAATGTGAGAAGTTGTCGTTTTCATTTCTAAACATGTTGCAACAATAAATGGCAAATTTGTTCCATTTCTTACCCGCAGTTTTAACTGAGTGTGAGCTAATACCCTTTTTTGCATCTGCGTAAAGTACTTTTTTAGGCAAGCAAGTATTTTTTTCTTGTGTTTGCGGACAATTTGCGTTATATTGTGATTTTTAGTTATATTGTGATGGATATAAAAACTTTTTGTTTTTCGTTTGTTTTACTTTAATTAAATAATTATATTTTTTTTGTCGCACAATTTTTAACAACAGCTGACTTTAATTATTGAAAATCAGTGCTGTTAACGCTTATTGGAATTGTAAGAAAATGCATTGTTTAAAATTGCTACAAGCGTGGTGAATATCGCTTTTAGTACAAACTTTGCATTCAATATTTTACACGCTAAATACACATTAGTGTTGAGTGTAACACTCAGTTTAGATGAGGACTTTTACGACGTCGCTTTGTCGACGTCTCTTTTGGTTTGTTGGTGAGCGGTGTAGAAAAGAAAGAGGGGTTAACAAAATGTCTCGTTTTGTATTTTGCATGTCGTTTTTTACATTTCTCTTTTAACTTTTTCTGTTTACGTTTTATTCTTTTTCTTACTTTGAAGTGTGTGGTTGAAAATACAGTGAGACCTCGATTATCGATAATAGACGGGATCGGCAGAATTCTTGATTATTTATTTTTTTTGGTGTGTTTCTTATTTTATGTAAATATATAACGTTTTATTATGTAAACATGAGGAAAAAAGTAAATTTGGCAGAACATGCTTCCACACCGTTAAGATATTCTCTTTCTTCGTTTATTTAAATTTCTTTTGATTGTTCAAAATTTAACGAAAAAAAGATAATTTGTTTATAATTTCGGATAATAGAGGCAATTTAAATCAGTGCAAAAAATTTTTGTTTTCCATTTTATTGAAGCTGCCGGTTAATCGAATGACGGGTAATCAAGGCCATACTGTAAATAAAAAAAAGACATGCAACCAAAAATCATCGTATGAACGCAAAGAGATTTTGGAAGTTGCTTTAAAAGGGAATCAAGATTAAACGACGTCGTAAAAGGCCTCATGTGAATTGAGTGTAACACGTAGCTATTATTTTGTTCCATTGTAATTTAGAAAAATGTATCATTTCTAACCCCGGGTCTCCACGTAGCAATATTTATTGCGGCAAACGTCAAATTTGATTGCTCCATAAAATTTGCGACGTATAGACCGCATATTGCTATGAGTGGCAATCCATTGCGCAATGATTGCTCTTCTTATTGCTTGAGCAATTATTGCTTAGCAATCTGCTGTCAAATCAGTTGTAATTTATCTGACATTTCATTTCTCTGTACGGTTGTTTATTTGTTAGTGTGTTTATTTATTAAAAAATCAATTAAGAAAAAGCCGCCAAGTGAAAAAATACTTCAACAAAATACAGAAAAAGTGTTTATATATTATACTTTTAAATAAACGTCAATATTAACAAAAACAAACGACACATTTGTTTTTTTTTTGTATATTTTTATTTTTGCAATAGAACAATACAAGTTTTAGGCTTTTTTTTCATACGCAAGTAATACAAAACACAGCTACGACAATTAAAATTAATTATTTTATTTTATTAATTTAATTTATTGATTTAAAAAGAAAATTTAACAATCACTTCAAAACACAGCATGAAACATTTGTAATAAATAAAGGCACAAAACTTTATACAACTACTCGCGGTGAAAATTCCAAATTTATGGCAAAGCAATAACAAGTGTTCTCCAGCAATATAATCAGCAATTATTGCTCCATTGTTCTGCCGACGTTATTGCTTGTACTTAGCAATAAAAATTGCTACGTGGAGTCCCAGCGTAAGGCTTCGTGTAACCTAATAAATATATTACACAACTATAATGCATCATTATTTTTTAGAAAAGAAAACACCATAAAATTAGGTCATCTGCAGGATTCGATACCGGATCCCCAAAATTTTTAGATTTTTTTTTTATTTAAAAAAAAAACATTTTATAACACAAAATCAGTTGGGGAAAAAAAATTTACTTAAAAACCATTTAGAAACCCGATTTGTATTTTAAGCTTAATTATAATTAGTTAGGTAATTACTGTACCAAAATAAAATAAATTTCGTTTGTTTAATTTAAAACGTATTATGAAGGCAATTAGTTTTTATGTAAAGTTTTAATAAAACAAGTAAGAGTGCTATATTCGGCTTTGCCGAATCTTATATACCCTTCACCATTGTGCGAGCAGAATACAGAGCAACTAGACAAAAACTAAATAATTTTTACATACCTCTACACACATATTGACAATGCTTAAAACTTCATTATAAATAAAATTTAAAAAGCGAAAACTGGTAAATATTTTTTTAAATCGTTTTTAGAACATAAAAAAAAAAATAAAAACATTAAAAAAAAATTTTTCTTTTAAAAAAAAACCAAGATTCGAACCAGGGAACTCTCAGTTTCTTACACAACCCCTAGAAAACTGAACCATGAAGGAACGTTAATCGAATATCATTAAAATGAAATATGGCACGTTTACTGTTCACAAAATTCAACAAAGTTGAGTTGTAATTACTTCTGATGTTATTGTTCACCGCAATAGCAAAGTTGGGAAATATATTCACCAAAATAGTTTATGCCATGTATGTGTGTTTGTTTGTTTTCTTTTATCTTTTTTGGCGAGTTTTTAAGTAGCAAAAAAACACAAAAATTCCTAGTTTCTATTTGTAAAAATTAGTTCGTTAAATAGATGAAATAATAAAGAAGGGTGATAACGAATATCATATTGGGCATTATGCTAGTATATGTAAACAATTGAAGGGGGGAGGGGGGGGGGATTGGGTAGAGGGACATCACATGGTTAAATCAAGTTCTCTCCTCATAAGGACCCAGAATATATATACTTTATAGGGTCTTAGATCAATATTGCAGAAATTACAAACGGAATGACAAACTTATATATACCCTTTTCCACCTGAGGTGAAGGGTATAAAAAGAGTAATTTTTGGGATTTCAGTATTTTGATTATAACTCAGCCATTTTTTAACCGATTTGACAGATTTATATGCCGACGTGTTTAAGAAGAAATTTACCATTTACTTGAGTTATAAAGCTTGGACTCGGGGAGACCTATGGTTCCCGAAAGGGGGACCGATGTTCTACTAAAAATTTCCGATATTTTGGTATTAAGTTATATCCATAGGACATATGGCAGCCCTAAAATTTAGGTTTTTATACAATTTTTAATTTTTTTTGTACGGGAGGTACCACGCCCACATCTCCAATCCTGTCCACATTTTGTAGGGTGGTGTGTATTGACAACCTAAATGTGTGTACCTAATTTGGAAACTTTGGCTCTTGCCGTTCTTCAGATATACAGAAAAAAGCAATGAAAATACAACAACAAGGGATTTTTGGAAAAAAAATTAGAGGCAGTCGTGGTTTTTTGATCATATCTTAACCATTTGTGAACCGATATTGCTGAATTTCAATAGCACGAAATGGTGGACTATATGTGACATAAATGTAAAACAACCTAGCCGCTATCATGTCTGGAGTCTCCGGAAAACACATATCAAACGTAAGACGGACGGATATGCTTAAGTCAAGTTCTCTCCTCATAAGGACCGAGTATATATATACTTTATAGGGTCTTAGATCAATATTGCAGAAATTACAAACGGAATGACAAACTTATATATACCCATTTCCACCTTAGGTGAAGGGTATAAAATTCGCTTAACAGCACTAGCTCAATTGAGGTAAAAATGATTTATTGTGGTGGAAAATTTCCATGCTAGTTACGGCGAATTAATTTTTTTGCTTTTGTAAATATTTATTTTAAGAATTAAAAGAAGAAGAACTGCAGTAAAATAATTAGATAAATAAATGCATTTTCTTTAATAAAATATCTAATTCTTAACATTTTCGCGACGTTTTTTTCACTTAAATTCATTATTTTTTTATTTTCGATACGAAAATTCCATTTTTTTAATACTTTGAATAGAAACCAAGTTTGTATGTGTATATATCGTTTTACCAATTACTTCACATTTTTCGTTTACAGAACAATGTTAACGCGATTGATACTATTAACCGAACGAAACAAAGTAAATTTTATTTGACTTTAGTCTTTATTTGATAATTTTTAACGATAGATACATACATACAAATTTGGATTAGGAAATAGAAAAAAAAACAAAATGACTTACATACATACATGTTAGTGTTCCATCGTTGAAAGATCTTTCAGCCGGAAATTTGCTTGTTGTTTGTTTGTGTTTGTGGGGATATGTTCCATTTAAAGTTAAATTGAATTTTTTCCTATTTTAAAATTTATACTCAAATGAAATTAAATTAAGCAACAAAAAAACCTTTTTCCATTTTGATAATAAAAAAAAATTACTTTTGTTTTTAATATTTTTTTGTACATCATTGTAATGTTAACAGATGAACACCGTATAGCCGTAAATCTCACTAAATTGTTATTAACAAATTATATACTCATAAAAATATCTTTTTTCAATTGGATTAATTTATTATCATTGTTGAGAGTCACCCTCGTATATAATAAGTATGACATTATTTAGTATTAAGTAATAAAAAAAAAATAGGCTGACTCAATTATACGAGTCAGCACTTTAGACACTTGCTGACTTAAGTACAGTCAGCATTTTAATTATAAGAACTAGGTATAAATAGCGGGTAAGAATAATTTTAAGTTGAGCTGTAATTAGCAAGCAAATAAAAATCTACCTGCGATCTCCACGGAGCACTCCAGGTTAGGAAAAATACAAAAAGATCTTCTAATTTCTCAACTACAACAATTGGCGCAGCCGGTAATTAAATAAAGATCCTGCGATTCCCAAGGGACCCTCGAGGAATAAAATTTATTTATTACACGACATTTTTGCCGAATTTAGATCCCTTCCTGGTATGGCGACTGGTTTCGGGAGCAACGAAAGTAATAGAAATCAATAAACATGGAAGCAAAGTGCTGAAAGGTCTTAAGCAGCCACATTCTGGTACGCCTTTAGTGTCTTCGAAAAAGTGCGAATTGGTGGAGTTACAAGTAACTTGCCACGGACGTTTCACCACATTAGAAGGCTATTTATTTAGGTTTGTTTTTTCCTCAACATAACAAAATGATTGAAGGCGGTGGCGAGGAAAACGTAAAGGAAGCCACAGAGTATAGAAGCAAAGTGCTGAAGGTCTCAAGCAGCCACATTCTGGTACGCCTTTAGCATTTTTGTGAAAATATAAAATGGTGGAGGTACAAGTAATTGCCACTGCCACCAGCCGCATTGAAGAATTTTGAGGGAGGATCAGTACAACGCAACATTGTTGGTAACGCGTAAAAAGTTTTTTTTTTTCTTTCTTTCAAAAAGTTTAAAGATGGCACAGGTCGTTTTAATGCTGGTAAGTATTATTTTGCAATTTGCGTGATTATAAATGGACAACCCGCGGTCAAGGATGGGCGAACTACTCGCCAAACTTAGCAAGTATAACTATTCGGTGGACAGTCTACAGGTGCTAGCGTGGACAGAATTGAACCAATTAAGACTAGGCAAGGAATGTACAGAACAACATAAGGAGATTATAAGGCACCAGAGATTGACCAAGTTAGAAGAGGTTGGTTATGTTATACAATTGCTAGGCGACCTGCACAAGGACCAATCCGCGGACGTAATTTACAGGTTAGAAGACTTAGTGCGAACAAAGAAAACTGTTGGAAAAGCAAAGTCGAAAGCTAAGGGGACAAATTAAATATACGGACAGTTTGTTGGAACAAGTAATGCAAGAAAGCGTGGCTTGGGCGAATAAGTGTTGACAGAAGTGGTAGAGTGCAAGGGGATAGATTTTTATATTTTCAAGTAAAAAGGGTAGTTTTCGTTTTTTTTTCTGGGTGGTATATTTTGTTTAAAGAGTATGAGTAACTCCATTTTCGTTTCAAGTTACTTTGGCTCGAAACCAAAGGTACGGGATGAAGATGGAATACAAGTAGGATACTCAGCAAACACGGATTAGGTTCCTATGCTGCACCACCATGGGTAGTTTGCCTTCAACAGGGGAAATTAGTGCGAAAATTCGATACGATTTCAGCTGACGGCAAACGCTATGGGGGGTGTAAAGGAAAAGTTTGGGGTGAACATAAAAAGGATCAAAAGAGTATCAAGAAGATAACAAAGGAAGGTGGTAGCACCAATAATAGTAAACCGAATAGCCAAGAGGCCATATAATATAAGGGAAGTGCATCCGTCAACCCATTCTCTAATCCTAGTTACTTTGGCTCGAAACCAAAGCTACTGGATGAGGAGAGAATGTAAGGGGGGGAATATGACCAAACGGGTCATTAAGAAATAAAGAAATTAACCAGAAAGAATGTTAGAAATAAAAACAGGACCAGGACGGTCACAAAATGCGAAAAAAGAAAGTTTAAGCAAGATACTCGGGAGTAAAACTAAAATACATAAACAGGGGGAAATGACCAGAAGGGTCATATAACGAAGATGAAACGCAAGGTAGAAATCTAAATAAACTCTCCATTTTAAACGCACTCTGCACTAAAGCATTTGACAGGAGCTGTTACGGATTTTTTTTAATGTTTTTTTTTCTATCTTTTTGAATCGTGAATCTTACCCTCACCCAATATGTTAGGTCATGCAACCATACCTTTTAATTGCGTCATTATACATATTTCTCCTGTAGTTCTTTTCTAACCACGAATTTTTGCCCTTACCTAATAAATTAAAACACGCAACTGTACCATTAAACTGCGCATTATTATGCGATTAATGTGCATTTTTTTTATTTTCGTACATATTTGCATTATTTTACTTATTCGCATATCTGCGCTTACGGTACCTTGCAAATGTCTTTCAGTTGGTAACAACTCTCATCTTGATGTAAAACCAAATCATTTTACATTATAACATACAACCGGTGGTCTGATACCACCGTTAACAGAAACCTGTTTTGAGTAATGTAACCTTGGTTGTCATTGCGCATGATTTAATTTTTCGTGTTACTTCTTTCTCTGAAAAATACATACAGACGCTCCCGCAACCTGCGCTGCGTATGAGACTTATACGAAAAAGAAAATGACCAACACTAATGTGGAGTTTTTTTTCCATCACATCCCTGCAAATAATAGGACCAGTCCAAACACGCGTGTAAAGAGTAGTCCACAAGGTGTTACGAACCTTGTGTCGGCCTCTAGACTCCATCATTCCAACTAACTCAAGCGGCATCATCTCTGGGAGTAGTTCTCAACCCTTGCGATGGCCAAGATTCGCCACAAAATAAAAATGAACAAAAAAAAAACAAAGAACAACTACTCTACAATGAACGAAACAATTACCCACAGGAAGACAGCTGTACATCTTCAATCGCCCATACCCAACCATGGCCGCATATCATCCATCCTAAGTTTAACGCGGGCCCCACTACCCGTCCATCACATCCTATCCATCAACAATCCCAAATAATATATTTACTCACTCATCATTTTTTCCATTTTTTTAAAACAAAATCAAATTTATTATAATATAACCAATACTAGACATAATTAAACTTTAATAAAAAAAACCACAAAACATTAACTTAA
The DNA here is from genome assembly GCA_930367215.1 of Pollenia angustigena. Lineage (NCBI taxonomy): Eukaryota > Metazoa > Arthropoda > Insecta > Diptera > Polleniidae > Pollenia > Pollenia angustigena. The sequence goes on along the minus strand of OV884059.1, from coordinate 52,815,158 downwards.
CTTAACTAACTTTAAACCAATAAAACCTTAAATACGAAAAACTAATTGCTACTTCCTTTCATTTCCGGAATAAGAAAAATTTATATCCGTTTTACTTTTATCCGTAATTTAAAATTTTTAATAACCCCAAAAACATAGTCCAATATTTGTTTAAATAATAATTCTTCACAAATTAAAATTAATTATTATTTACTTTTAATTATTGAAAATTTTCCTTTTTACTTTCTTTCCTCAAATCTTGACTTAATTTTTTTTTCCTCTCCTCAGATCATAATACTTAAAATCCAAAAATTCATAAAATTAGGTATTTAAAACTTACACCTAAAACGTTTACCAAATACTTCACACTACAATAATATACATACAATACACAAACACCTAACAAAGGACCGAACAGAGCGTTATTTAACAGGATCTACTAAAAATTCCTGCCTGACCAATATTTTCGCTCGATAATTTACCTACCCTAAAAGAGCTCTCTGAGGGTCGTATTTTACCAAATATTATATATATTATATCTTATTTTTCGCGATCTTATTTTAAAACCTAGTCACTATGCGATCCCTTTTACACAATACTGAACAATACACTTTTTAAAACCTTACTCTAATTTATACTAAATATTAAATATATATACATATACAACTTAAAATAAAACTTATTTTCCCTATCACTGAGAACACGTTATAAAATTTCTCGCTGGGTATGTTTATGTTATGTTTTCTAGTGCCAGGTTTAAAGATTTGACTTTTATACTGGAACTTTTGAATAAAGCTTCTGTTCCACGGAAAAAGCTGTTTGAAAAATTAATAAGCTTTCCTGCACACTAACCTATATTGCCAACCCAAAAATACTTTCCACTTCACCGGATGCCACGAATTTTGGTCACTAAACTGTTCAAATAAAAACAAATATTCATTCTTTACCTTTTTTTTTTCTTAATTTTACGTTGTTCCAGCAGAAATAGCTTACAAATACTTGTGACGTGGTTCTGTTTACTGCATCCACTCTCCAGGAAAATATCCCTGGTATATTAGCTTCCTTCTCTATTCGCTTTACACTTCTTCTGTTGGCAATATTTTATCCTGCAGGAACTCCTAGGTAATAATAATTCTCACTTAATAACCTTCTCGTTTTTGTATACGCACTTTCTATAATTAGTGTACTACTTACTTTTATTTATGTACATATATATTTTTTCCCAATAAAATTATTAAATACTTTGTATTTATTTAAACTTTTACTAAAATAAACTAATTTTAACACCTTTTTCCACTTTTAAATGCTGGGCACTTTTAACTTTCTTGTTCACTTGTCAATCTATAAGTGATCTAAAGAAATCCTCACAGCTTTCTCTCAGTCTTCAGCTACCATTATTTTTATCATACAGCAACAAAACAAAAACATAAAAAACAAGTACCGAAACGTAACATTAAAGTTTAAACAGTTCTGACAAAAACAATTTGGGGTCAATAACCGTTTCCCTTTGGCCTTGAAAACTCATTATTGTTTCACAGAGAAAGTCTATCCTATTTTTCTCTTCCTTTGCACACCAACAAAAATTCTATTCCATTTCAATTGCAACTCTATGCCTACCATCCTAATGCAACTCTTAATTGAAAGCTCAACTTTCCAGAAAGGACTTCCAGTCTGCACATCATTCTAACAGCTGACATTTATAAAACACATTTTACTAACCAGTCCATAAAAAAAATAATTTTGCAACAAACGCCTTAAACAAACAAAAAAAAAAACAAACCAAAATCACAACGAAACAACTTCAAAAACCACAATCCTCCTGGAATACCAAAAAAAACAAAACCTCCACACATTCAGGCAAAACAAACACCACCAAGAAACCAAAGTCAATTTCACCCCAAAAAAAACAAACTAATCAAAACAACACGCACAAGCAACCAAAAAGAACCTAAACATCTAATAACAATAAAAAAAAACCTAACTTATTAAACACAAGCAAACCACACTAAAAAAAAAAAAACACAACCATCAATCCCAGTACAGCAAGGCATAAACAAACCATTCAAGACAAAGCACCAGGAAACCATACACAACAAAACCAACAAAATTTACAGGTAAGAAACGGCAGAAAATAAAAACAAGTTCATCCAGTTTCTCCCTCGTAGGAACTAGCCAGCCACGCACAACCAACGCTCATCTGGACCCAACAACACTGTATCGCATTCAACAACATTGTATGTAAAAAAAAAACAACACATATATCTTGTGCTGCCTAAACCCACCCGCAACAAAACTCCGATTTCTCTGATGATAGTCAGAGGGAGCGGTGTGCGGTATTGATCGTGTGTGTCCAACGTGGGGAACTCTCACACCCTGAGATTCTACAGCCGGGCAAATTCAACAAAAACTCGCAATGATGGCAATTTTGCATCAATGGCACAAATCATATTTTTATTCTGGAAAAATAATTACACTTCAGGGTAATCAACCACTGCATCGACTTTTAATGTACCACCGACTTTTGGGTCCAGGTAATAAAAATATTGCATTCTTTTACCAACAAAATATGTACATAAATAGTACATCTATGACATAGAAAAACAGATATCAATATTAGGACGAAAACAAACAAATGCAAATAAAATTTACATAAAAAAAATTAAATTGTTTTCTTAACCTAATATTGCACTTAAATAAACTATATCACAGATAAACATTATTGCACTTTAATTTGTTATATGGTAAATTGCACATTATTTCCGTAAAATTTTTATTTGCCTTTGCAGTTGTCTGAATGAATGAATTCTTCACTTCAATGATGAGTTACAAAACATATACTTGTGATATCATACAACCATCCAATATAAGGACCCAACGCTATTAAAACATAAATATACATATTAACCCAAAAATACTCAAACTTATACTGCACTGGCTGCTACTGTCACTGTTCCGAGAAAACCATTATCCTGCTTTCTTACTTCCCCTGTCTAATAAACAATTTTTTCGAAATATGAACCATGCACCTACGTGAATAAACGCCGACCTATTGTTTTTATCACAAAGAAAATGCATAGTGGCTCTCCAAACGCTACCGATTCCCAATAATTCTCGTAATTGGTTCCCAACCAATTGTAGCACCATTGGCGCAAACATAAATTAAACGAACGCTTTTATTAAAAGCTTATTATCAAAAAAAACATTTTCTTACTCATCAAAATAACTTAATACTAAATACAAGAACCGTGTTTTACTTGGAAATGCCTCTATCATCCTCTAACTTGTCAAAAGCTCCACATAAGTACCTGGAGTAACTTCTAAAAACTTTCATATAGAAATGTTTCTGAAATCAACGTACATATTCCATAAAAATGTTCTTACGGGAAGTAAAAAAAATATTTTACATATATAAGTTTTTACTTTGTTATATCTTTTTATCTTCCTTTTCAGCTCTATATTAAAAGTATCTCCCTGGGAATGTATGTTACCACAGTGCGCGTTGTAAAAATTTAGATGCACACACATGTATGTATATGGGACATCACTACATTCAAAATACTATATATTGCACATATAGGAATAAAGGTGAGTACAAATTATTCAAACTCATCACAGAATCTTGTATATGAAAAAAATTGTTTATAATAAAAACAAAACAAAACATTTTCCATTCCCGGTTATGATCGAATATCCTTCGAATGATATACCCCTAGTGAGTTGCCATTTAGTGTCTCTAGTTCATACATGTTGTTTCCTATAGCCTTGACGACCCTACACTTTAAAAATTTCCTACAAAATTTAGAATTTATGTTCTTGCTGAAGTTACTTAGAATTGTATTGCGTCTATACACCTCTTGTCCCGGCACAAATCTAACTATTCTCGCTTTTCTATTATATCTTTCGGCGCTTTTCTCATAGGCCTTAGCCATATTTTGACTCACTTTCTCCCGGATCAATTGTATTTTGTCATTTGCGTTTAATTGAACAATTTCATGATCCGTAAGAGATTTGAGTTTTCTTCCAAGTTTATAATCTGTGCCACTGCTAAACATGTGGAACCCAAATAGTGCGAAAAAAGGCGTAACACCTGTTGCACTATGCACTGAAGTTCTTAGAGCGCATTCGATCTCAGATAAATACATATCCCAATCGCGGTGGTCTTTGTCCAGGTATGCACGTATAGCAGCTAAAACTGACTGGTTCACACGTTCACTAGCATTGCTTTGTGGTGAGTAAACAGCAGTTTTGAGGTGTTGTATTTTATATATATTCATTAAACTTTCGAAGTTCTTTGAAATAAATTGACTACCATTATCGGTGTGAATGACTTCAGGCACTCCAAATTTGTGAAATATTTCACTTACGAGAAAGTTGATTACGTTTGCTGTTGTGGCTTCTCTCATAGCCTTTAAAAATATAAATTTTGTAAAGTGATCTACAACAATAAATATATAACAATTGCCTTTCTTGGATCGGGGATATTTTCCCATAAAATCTAAATATAGTTTTTGAAAGGGTCTTTCAGTTATTACCTGTTGCCCTATTTCTGGTCTCATATTTATATTACTCGGCTTTGTTTCTTTGCATATTTGGCAGTTAGAAATAAAATGCTTTACGTGTTGAATCATTTTAGGCCAGTAAAAATATCTTCTCAGTCTTTCTAATGTTTTAGTGATTCCTCCATGAGCTGTTGTCAAAGTTGAGTGGGCGTTTTCTATCACAGCGTTTGTTATGGTTTCAGGAATCCACAATTTCCACGGTGTACCTTCGTCATACCGGTCATAATATGTCTTTTTATACACTAGGCCATTTTCTACTTTTAAATCCGGTAGCATTTCGTTATTTTTCTCTATATGGGCTACTAAATCTTTATACTCGTTGCTTTCAAATTCTGTTGTTTCAAATCCCAATAAATTAGTTACATCTATTTCATCTAGACTGGGAAGTCTTGATAACATGTCTGCAACGATGTTTTCTGTGCCTTTTCGATGTTCAATTTGGAAGTCATAAGATTGCAGTTGTAATGACCATCTAGCCAATCTACCCGTCAGATCTTTTAATGACATTAGCCATTTTAGACTGGCGTGATCTGTCACGATTGTAAATGGCATCATTTCAATATATTGCCTAAACTTTTTTACTGCCATTACCGCAGCTAAGCACTCCTTTTCCGTTACCGTATAATTTCTCTGACAACCGTTTAGCTTTTGTGAATAGAAGGCGATGGGATGTTCCTCTTTTTCTCCACTTAATTGATAAAGTACAGCACCAATGCCGTAATCACAAGCGTCACATTGAATGTAGAATCTTTTGGCAAAATCTGCATGTCGAAGTACTGGAGCTGTGGTTAAAGATTTCTTCAGATTATTAAATGCCATTAGTGCCTCTGGTGTCATTTCAAATTTTTTTGCTTTTTTCAGAGTTTCTGTTAACGGAGCTGCTATGACCGAAAAGTTTTTTATGAAGCGGCGGTACCAGCCTGCCGTTCCCAAAAAGCTTCTTACTTCTCTTATTGACCTTGGTACTTTCATTTCCGTAATCGCTTTCACTTTTTCAGGATCAGTTCTTAGAAGGCCATTCCCTATTATGAATCCTAAATATTTCAGTTCCCTAAAACAAAACTGCGATTTACTTAACCCTATTGTCAAATTAGCCCTTCCAAGACAATCAGCTACTTTTTCTAACAATTCCAGATGTTTTTCAAAATCATTAGAGATAATCAAAAGATCATCCAGGTATATAAATACGTTCTCTTTCAACTCTTGTGGAATCACTCTATCCATTAGTCGGCACAAACGCTGGGCCGCGTTGCAAAGTCCAAATGGCATAACCCGAAATTGGTAATGTGGCCTGCCAGCAACTGTAAATGCTGTATATGGCCGGCTTTCTGGCTCTAATTCAATCTGCCAGAATGCATATTTTAGATCGACGCTACTTATAAAGTGAGTCTCCTCGATTCTACTGAGAATGCTATCGATGTTTTGCAACGGATAAGCATCCTTTACCGTTAATTTATTTAACTTCCTAGCATCAAGACATATTCTGTTTTTTCCTGGCTTTCTAACGACTGTGATTCTGTTGTTCCATGGGCTCTCACTTAGTTCTATAACTCCTAATTTTAGCATGTTATCGATCTCTTTATAAGTGATTTCCTGCACTGCCGGAGAAATCGGATAATACCTATCCTTAACTGGTTCAGCACCCTCAATCAACTTAATATTATGCTTAACTAAACTAGTTTTACCCAAGCCTTTAACCTCAAAGGTACCAAACTTCTCTATTACCTCGTCCAGTCTCTCTTTCTGACTCTCATTCAATTCATGCCTACCTAACTTATTTTCCGCTTTGAAATCAACAAAATCTTCCACAACCTTACTAATATCTAGTTCACCTACACCAATAACCTCCGGAGCCAAATTAAACGCCCGCCAAAAGTCTATACCTAAATAAAGTGACTGCTCTAGGTCTGGACAAAGATAAAAAAGTATGTTTCCTCGCTCCCCTTTGTATCCCACGGACGCATTCACTCTTCCTAAAATCCTATGGTACTGACCACCGGCCGTTCTCACGCTATAGAATATAGGTGTTATTTCTAAATCTAACTCCTCAGTTATCTCTCTGCAGCCTTTCCCTAGTATGCTGACCGATGCTCCACTATCCAATAAGCCCTTTATAATTTTTCCTTCAATTTCCACATCTAAATAAATTCTATTATCTTTACCGCCTTCTCCTGCTCTATTCACTGATTCTATGATACAATTTTTTCTATTACGTTTAACTTTGTACAACGCTCTAATTTTCCTGATTCGTTCCGATACAGGTTTCCTAAAATTTTCCGAATTAAATATTTCTGCTCTAATTTTTTCGTAATACTGTTTCCTAACCTCAAGTGGAATCAAATGTTTCATTTCCGGTAAGAATTTTCGCTTATAACTATTTTCTAATAATTTTTCATTTTCCCCTTCTAGTTTTCGACCGTAGGGTTTTTTGCTGGATGTTGGTCCCTGCCCATTCCAAGGTCCCTCATTCTGTTTCCCTGTTGGCAATCAGGGCATTTTGGCGCAATCACATTAGCTTTACCACACCTATAGCAAAATAGCGATCTCTCTGACGAATTACAATCGCGAAATCCGTGTCCAGTCATTTTGCAGTTCCAGCACGTTAAAAGCTTCTTTTGTGCTATTTTTATGGCAGCTAGATCCTCCAAACTCTTCCCATCTTCTTCAAGGCTTTCAAAAACCACCTCATTAACGCTTCTTATTGGCCTTTGTGGCTGGACACTATTTCTTATTTCCCTTTTTGGAAAATTTCTCTCTGCTTCTAGGCATTCAAGTCTTAATTGTTCCACTGAAGAGACTGAAATAGGATAAACAATCTTGGCTATGCTTTCCCTCACATTCCTTTTCAAAATTTTTATCATATCAAACTCAGGTATTGGTTGGACAAGTCTGGCTCTCAATTTACACATAATGTGAAAGAACACCTCAAGAGTTTCATTTGGCTGTTGTTTCCGTTCCACCAAATCTCTAATTATTTCTAAATTGGAAGAGTTAGCACGATATTGATTCAACAATTCGCATCGCAACGTGGGCCAATTCATCACACCATGAGTTCTGATTAGTAGCCAATACCAATCTTTTGCTGGGCCTGTTACCAATAGATGAAAATCTCTCAAAATTTCTTCCCAACTTATGCTGTAGTGTGCCTGCAAATGCTCGATTCTAAATATAAAATCTTCGATACTTAGGTGTGAATTATTGCCGTTGTACACTATCCCCCACTTATCTACACGTATATTTATTTTCTCAGAATTTACATTATTATTTTCTGATGTTATACGACTGCCAGGTGTAGCCCTGCTATCTATAATTGGATCAACGTTTATGGCTTGGTTTCCATTAGGCATATTTCCCATGGTTGCCAAATGTCCATTGTTTGCCATTGTTCGGTAATTTACGTTGCCCAAAAAACCTATTGGAGCTGTCCGAAAATTGTCCCTGGGCTCTATTGGAAAAATTGTATTTCCTATGGGATTCCCTTGACCATTCACCCGTTGACCTGTAGATGGTTGTGAATCTACCGAACCCTGAGATCTCACAGACATTTCCCTAACGACCTTAGTGAGCTCTCCCATCGATTTCCTAATTTCGCTCACTTCATCCTGGACCAATTTCTTAACTCTTTCTTCTAATGCTCTTTGGACCATTAGAGTCTCATCAACCACTAATTCCCTAACCTGAGGATCAATGGCCACATTCGGGACATTCAAAGATGGACCATGTGTACCTGATGCGCCGGAAGTGTTTGCCATTTGTGTTGGTCTAGTATTAATACTCCCCGATAGATCCCTAAAACTGTCGTTTTCGGAAGCCATTTGTGTCCTTCTATAAATCCTCCTCTGTTTAGGTTGTTTCACCGTTGAATTATTAAAGCTACTACGATTTAAAGATCTCTTCCTGTTTCGCGATTGAGCCCTATCTTCTCTATTCATATCACAAAAAAAAAATTTTGAAAGCTTGGAACTTTATTAGATCACTTTAAAGTATTGAAAGTAATATTTTTACCCACGCAAAATATGTATAAATATTGTTCAAAAAAAAACTTATAAGATTGATACCAAAACAACAAGTATAATAAATAAAAAAAACAATACGCAAAATGCAAATAATAAAATAAAAATAATCAAAATGCTATATAAATAATAAAATAAATACCGCAAAAATAATAAAAAAATAAAATACTAATGAAAATAATAAAAATATAAAATAATTAATACGAATAATAAAATAGCAAAATAACTAAAACAGAAATAAAATACTAATAAAATATAAAATAATTAATATGAATAATAAAATAGCAAAATAACTAAAACAGAAATAAAATACTAATAAAATATAAAATAATTAATATGAATAATAAAATAGCAAGATAACTAAAAAAAAGGACAAATAAACAAAAAAAAAAAAACACTTAAAAAAAACTAAAAAGAATTTCGTATATATACTTAATCAAAAAAAAACTAGATCAATTCCAAGGACGTATATAAATATATAATAAAATTGACATATTATGGGATTGTTGAGTGGCGACGGTTTGACGGTTAATAACTATTGATTCTCTAACTAGAGCTATGGTAATATTCCGTTCAATCAACAACTACAACAAAAAAAAACTGAATCTATAAACAGTTTCACCTGTGCTCTAATGTCACTACACTTCCCAACAAAGAGGCCAGTACACAATCTCCATCCACACAACAGACCACTGATTTATATCCAGTGCGGCTGCCGATGATATCATTGTAACTGCTCCACAGGCGTAACTTCCAACAAACAAACTAAATATATAACAAAAGTCGAAATAGTGTAAACATTTAGAATGAATTGCCTTCCATTAACTAAGATTACACCTTCTTTTTCGTCTGAACTATCAGCAAAATTTTACCTGGTATATCAATAGTATTAAGCCTCATTGCACAACTGACTTTTTGATTCCCTATACAAAAACGGCTGCAATTCTATCTTAATATACTAACCTACCAGTAAAATGTTCACTTAGGGCTATTTTAACATATTTAGAAGTCTATTACCTAGTGTTTTGATAACATACACTAACAATTTCATTTAATTTCAGATTGGGCGCCATATTCTGTTATGAACCTTGTGTCGGCCTCTAGACTCCATCATTCCAACTAACTCAAGCGGCATCATCTCTGGGAGTAGTTCTCAACCCTTGCGATGGCCAAGATTCGCCACAAAATAAAAATGAACAAAAAAAAAACAAAGAACAACTACTCTACAATGAACGAAACAATTACCCACAGGAAGACAGCTGTACATCTTCAATCGCCCATACCCAACCATGGCCGCATATCATCCATCCTAAGTTTAACGCGGGCCCCACTACCCGTCCATCACATCCTATCCATCAACAATCCCAAATAATATATTTACTCACTCATCATTTTTTCCATTTTTTTAAAACAAAATCAAATTTATTATAATATAACCAATACTAGACATAATTAAACTTTAATAAAAAAAACCACAAAACATTAACTTAACTTAACTAACTTTAAACCAATAAAACCTTAAATACGAAAAACTAATTGCTACTTCCTTTCATTTCCGGAATAAGAAAAATTTATATCCGTTTTACTTTTATCCGTAATTTAAAATTTTTAATAACACCAAAAACATAGTCCAATATTTGTTTAAATAATAATTCTTCACAAATTAAAATTAATTATTATTTACTTTTAATTATTGAAAATTTTCCTTTTTACTTTCTTTCCTCAAATCTTGACTTAATTTTTTTTTCCTCTCCTCAGATCATAATACTTAAAATCCAAAAATTCATAAAATTAGGTATTTAAAACTTACACCTAAAACGTTTACCAAATACTTCACACTACAATAATATACATACAATACACAAACACCTAACAAAGGACCGAACAGAGCGTTATTTAACAGGATCTACTAAAAATTCCTGCCTGACCAATATTTTCGCTCGATAATTTACCTACCCTAAAAGAGCTCTCTGAGGGTCGTATTTTACCAAATATTATATATATTATATCTTATTTTTCGCGATCTTATTTTAAAACCTAGTCACTATGCGATCCCTTTTACACAATACTGAACAATACACTTTTTAAAACCTTACTCTAATTTATACTAAATATTAAAGATAAATACATATACAACTTAAAATAAAACTTATTTTCCCTATCACTGAGAACACGTTATAAAATTTCTCGCTGGGTATGTTTATGTTATGTTTTCTAGTGCCAGGTTTAAAGATTTGACTTTTATACTGGAACTTTTGAATAAAGCTTCTGTTCCACGGAAAAAGCTGTTGGAAAAATTAATAAGCTTTCCTGCACACTAACCTATATTGCCAACCCAAAAATACTTTCCACTTCACCGGATGCCACGAATTTTGGTCACTAAACTGTTCAAATAAAAACAAATATTCATTCTTTACCTTTTTTTTTCTTAATTTTACGTTGTTCCAGCAGAAATAGCTTACAAATACTTGTGACGTGGTTCTGTTTACTGAATCCACTCTCCAGGAAAATATCCCTGGTATATTAGCTTCCTTCTCTATTCGCTTTACACTTCTTCTGTTGGCAATATTTTATCCTGCAGGAACTCCTAGGTAATAATAATTCTCACTTAATAACCTTCTCGTTTTTGTATACGCACTTTCTATAATTAGTGTACTACTTACTTTTATTTATGTACATATATATTTTTTCCCAATAAAATTATTAAATACTTTGTATTTATTTAAACTTTTACTAAAATACACTAATTTTAACACCTTTTTCCACTTTTAAATGCTGGGCACTTTTAACTTTCTTGTTCACTTGTCAATCTATAAGTGATCTAAAGAAATCCTCACAGCTTTCTCTCAGTCTTCAGCTACCATTATTTTTATCATACAGCAACAAAACAAAAACATAAAAAACAAGTACCGAAACGTAACATTAAAGATTAAACAGTTCTGACAAAAACAATTTGGGGTCAATAACCGTTTCCCTTTGGCCTTGAAAACTCATTATTGTTTCACAGAGAAAGTCTATCCTATTTTTCTCTTCCTTTGCACACCAACAAAAATTCTATTCCATTTCAATTGCAACTCTATGCCTACCATCCTAATGCAACTCTTAATTGAAAGCTCAACTTTCCAGAAAGGACTTCCAGTCTGCACATCATTCTAACAGCTGACATTTATAAAACACATTTTACTAACCAGTCCATAAAAAAAATAATTTTGCAACAAACGCCTTAAACAAACAAAAAAAAAAAAACAAACCAAAATCACAACGAAACAACTTCAAAAACCACAATCCTCCTGGAATACCAAAAAAAAACAAAACCTCCACACATTCAGGCAAAACAAACACCACCAAGAAACCAAAGTCAATTTCACCCCAAAAAAAACAAACTAATCAAAACAACACGCACAAGCAACCAAAAAGAACCTAAACATCTAATAACAATAAAAAAAAACCTAACTTATTAAACACAAGCAAACCACACTAAAAAAAAAAACACAACCATCAATCCCAGTACAGCAAGGCATAAACAAACCATTCAAGACAAAGCACCAGGAAACCATACACAACAAAACCAACAAAATTTACAGGTAAGAAACGGCAGAAAATAAAAACAAGTTCATCCAGTTTCTCCCTCGTAGGAACTAGCCAGCCACGCACAACCAACGCTCATCTGGACCCAACAACACTGTATCGCATTCAACAACATTGTATGTAAAAAAAAAACAACACATATATCTTGTGCTGCCTAAACCCACCCGCAACAAAGGGACCAGGACTAGTCCAAAACTAGCCCAAACGTATGGAAAAAACCTGGTATATTTAACATTACGATGTCCTAGGAGAGGACCATATAACCCACCTTCGGACCACTATGGGGTAGTTTTAAAACTACTCCATGGTGTACACAAGAGGATTAGTTTTGAAGTCGTTTAAAAACGAAAGCATGTCGTTAAAAAACGAAGACATGTCGTCTCACTACAAACACTTTTTAAAAATTAAATGGTCTATGCTTGCATTACATCGGACCAGTCCATGGAGTAGTCCATTTTATCAAAATGGATCTGGTGGTCCAATTTTATTTGCAGGGATTTTCTATGTACAAATACATGCATACACATATACGTGTGTATTATCTCTCTCGCGACAACAATAACAAGGGGTGAACGATGGAATGGCAAATGAGAAAAAGAGAAATGAACGGATTCTTTTATTTGAATGAATACTTAAATAAGAAGTATGATGCAATTTTGAGTTAGTTGATTTTTAGCAGTTGAAGGGGGCAGTCGTGAATCATTGGTCGAAGAGGGCGTTCGTAAACAAATTTGCATTAAATATTCAATCAAATAACTATAAATTTTAAATTAAAGAATGTGTTTTGTGCATTTCCCGCTAGACGTGTTTTATAAATGGTCTATTGATTATAAAAACACATTAGAAAAAGAGCAAAAAGGGAACAAACGTTCTATATAGTTACCACAAAATAAGAAAAAAAGAAATTAAAAATAAACAAAATATGTATGCAAAAAAAAGTTAGACAAATGTTTTATATAATTGTTCTAAAACAAACCAAAAAACATAAGTTAGACAAATGTTTTATGTATATAATTGTTCTAAAACAAACAAAAAAAGCATAAGTTAGACAAATGTTTTATGTATATAATTGTTCTAAAGCAAACCAAAAAACCATAAGTAGACAAATGTTTTATGTAATTGTTCTAAAATAACAAAAAAAATTTAAAAAGGAAAATATACGTTTATGTAATTTTCCTAAATAAACTAAAAATACTGGAAGATTGAATGTTTTAAGTAAGCACCCCAAAATAAACTACAGGTTAAAAGAAAACATGTTAAAATTTTAAAAGCAGGGCAAATAAGACTCCCGAAAACAAAATTCAAGTTAAGAAGAAAATACCAAATTCGTAATTTTTGTATAAGCTGCTTAATTTCAAAACACTCTCAAAGCCTAAACTACAGTAGAAAACTGCAAATATGGTTAAAAACCGAAACAACTTATAAATAGCTCCAAAAAAGAGGTGATTTCCACAACATCCGTTGCAACAACAAATCAAGCCTACAAGGCCGCTGCAACAACCACACACATCTATATGAAGTAAGAACTATACTAAAACCAGAACAATCCTGGAAAACCAGGACGTATGGCAGGCCTAATCTAATGTCATTTTAAATACTCTATAACCGCTACTTATAACCCTTCACAGAAAAAAAATTGAAGATTGTGAATATAGTTTGTGTCTTAAAATAAAATGGAAATGAATACAAGAAAATGTACTTGATCGGAAACTTTGCGTTCCAAACCATGTGTTAATTGGATAAACTAAATATAGCTCAGAGTTTCACGATTCCAAATTCGTTATTTTGGCGAAGAAAACGTCAATTAAGATTTTTTTTCTCCTTTGTTATTTAACTTCACATTTTTATGAATTAATTATTTCAAGTTGCTAAATGTAAATTAAAATAAATTTATTCAATTAACACATTTATGAAAATTAAATACTTTCAAGCAATTATTTTTTTTAAATACTGATAATTTTTTTTTGTCTCTAGTCCTAAGGATGTCAATATAAATGAACCTCATCCTCTGCTTCGTTATTAATGAATTAAAGGTTCCCTGCTTGAGGTAAAATACTAAGTTAAGAGCAAGGTAGAGTTCATTTATATTTGAAAAATAGTAAAAACTTAAAATTATATGTCACTGCTATTAAATTATAAGATGCAAATAAATGACTATTTTAATTAAAATTGAAATTATAATGTCCATGTAATTTTTTGTTTATATAAATGGATGCTAGGAGGAATCTGGCCGTGGTAAGTACCCCATAATGTAGCGATTGTTTTTGTAAACGGGACAGGTAGAATAAAGTGTAGGGTACCAGCCTGTCATAGGGTGGTGTAGGGAATAGTGTACCCCTATATGGCGAAACACCTAAGCCATATCATCACTCAGTGGGATGTCTAATATGGTCATTTTCTCTTTCTTTCCTTAGCGGTGTAAAATTTTGAATTTTTTTTACATATACTTTAAATTTCGTGATATTTTAAAACATACTTCCCGGGGTGTGAAGTATGTTATATGCTTACGTGCCAAAACCCTGGTTAAGATAAATTTTGCTACTGAGCTAGCGGGCCAGCTTTTATACCCCCTTGACCGGTCTTTTGGATCGTTATTTGATTTTTTTTTTTGAAAAGTTTTGTAACGGCGCTTAACATATATGGCGCCCAACGTAAAGCCACCTGCATGGTGGATTTAGAATTTTTGCAACCTAATGAACAGGTTGGCGTCGTAACATATATGGCGCCCAACATAAAGCCACCTGCATGGTGGATTTAAAATTTTTGCAACCTAATGAATAGGTTTGCGCGTAACATATATGGCGCCCAACGTTAAAGCCACGCTTAGGGTGACAATGTTTAAAAAAAAAAAAAATAACTCAAAGTGGGAAAGACACTTTAAGGAAGGAAAGGAAAAATGATCACATTTACAATTCGTATTTTTTTTTTTTAACATTTGACTTAGTGTATCGGTAGTAAGAGTCGTGAATTCTGGGATACGTAACCTGGTTTCAACTGCAATGCAAACCAGCGCTGCCAGAAGTAAGATTTTACCTTATTTTTAAAGATTTTTTAACCGAAAAAAGATTTAAGATTTTTCCCCCAAAAACAAGACTTTTTGTTTGTCAAGACGAAGGTTAGGTTTAATTAAAAAAAAACTTCTTTGTTCCCATTTGAAAATTTTTAAACTTAATAATGCATCATTGCGGTTTACTGGAAAAAAATACTTAAAAGGCAACCTCTGTTCAAGAGTGATTAATCAGGGGCCTGATTCTGGCAGTCGTGATCGAGTACTTTCTCGATTCGAAAGCAATTTAACATCTAATTATTTCAGTCAATACTGAACAAATCTGGATTATTTTAACGGTGTTGTAAAGCATTAATTTGAGTTTTAAAATACTGAAAAAATTATTTCGATTCGTTCAGGATCGACTGAAATAAAATTGCTTTCGAATCGAGAAAGTACTCGATCACGACTGCCAGAATTAGGCCCCCAGGTGTAAGCTTTGCGCGCTTTTTCTTTTGCAAAACAGAAAATATTGCAAGTTAGACTAAGGTTCGCAAAAATTAAATAATAGCAATGACATTGAATGTTGAAGATATTGTGGTAAGATACTAATTTTTGGCGACTCCATATATAAAAAGTGTACAGGATTATAGAACATGGGAAAAAAAGCCAAAAAAATCCTTCAATTATTTTTTCGTCTTATTTTTCGATTTTCTGTCAACCTATATATGTATTTTGTTTCATATTTCGAACTCCTAGATTTATTTTTCTTTATTTTTCAAATATCCTTTGTTCTTGGTTAAAAAGGCAACAAAAATAAATTCATGGTTTTTACAACAATTTAGCAGTTGGTTGACAAGAATTAAAAGCTCGTCTGGTGAGGATGAACTATTTTGTAAAATATGCAACGTTAGCTTTAAAGGAAGTGGTGGTAAGTCTGACCTTATAAAACAATAAAATACAAAAAGGCATAAGGAAAAGGCCAGTTGTATTAGTGGCAACTAAACAACAATAGACGAGGAATTTCGAAAAAATACCGGTGAATTAAGGTGCGTGCAAAATTTGGAAATTAAATTATACTGTGTTCACACTTGAGTTCTTAAACGCGTTTAAGCAGCTCGAACGTGATTAAGCTCTAATCACTTCAAAATCGAGATGATTACCCATACATTGAAGTGATTTTTTAATCACTTCAAATCGACATGATAACAACTAAATCACTTCATAAACCACATAGAATCCACTGAACATACCTAATAATGTAGAATCGCCAACATGTCGTGTACAACCGGCCAAGATTTCTGCTTAATGTTTTTATTTTTTTCCTTAAATAATTCATAAATTTTCACAATTTCATCATTAAAATGATTAAAATAATCTTCTGATAACTTTATAAAAGTGTTTTGATCCATTTTTAATACTTTAAAGAAATATAAATTTATTTTTTTTGTGTGTTTTTTTCTTAATCATCTCTCATCTTAATCATCTCAAATGTAATGTGAACGGCTTTGATTAGCTAAATCAACATTTTGCTTAAACGCGTTTAAAAACCCAAGTGTGAACTTAGCATTAAGTGCTTTTTTAGCTGAACATAATTTACCGTTTGCCTGTATGGACCACTTGACTTGTCTTTAAAACAATCGATACCAGATTAAAAAATAACCCCGAAAATTTCTTTTGACAGTAAAAAACGACTTGTCTCGTTAAAAACGTTTTAGAACGTTCTCAGTTTGATTTTGCTTGCAACATTATACGGCAGAAACAAATGTACAATTTAGTATAAGAAATTGAATTTTTTTTGTTTTTATTATGTATTAAATAAAATATTGCAAAAATAAGATTTTATCTTCAAAAATAAGATTTTTTTTTGGTGAAATTAAGATTTTTTGCTGAAAATTTCTGGCAGCCCTGATGCAAACCATGAAACGCTCTCTCGTTTAAAAACGGTAGGCACGATGTTAGATAATCCAGGTTTGAAATCATATGTTTGACACGACACAGTTTTTGGAAATGTTTACAGGAAAAGGTAATTTTGGGAAATATTGTAGAGACATCATATTCTGTCATAGAAACAGATTTGCTGGTCGACGGAGTAGGGAGAGACAGGATACATGATATCATAGCCGTTTTACGCGTATTTCTTTTTTTTACGATTACGAATTTTTTTTTATTTTACAAACAATCGTTATACGTACCAATGCCAGTTCTTCTTAGCATCCAAATTTTTATGAGATTTTAAAAACCTTAAAAAACTACGAATATATAATATGTTTCTTTATAAATAAAAAAATTTTATAAAGAAACTTAAAAAGAAAAAAAAAATTTTTCTTTTTTTTTGAAACATTTATAGTATAATTAATAAAATTTTTTTTTTCAATAAAATTTGAATGATAGGAAATATTTTTACTTAAGAAAAAAGAAAAAATTTGGAAAAAAAATAGAACTTTTTAATACACATTTTATGAATTAGTGCATTTTAAAATTTTTCCTATTTGCTTTTGCTCACTTTTGAACACTTTTTGCACATTTTTTCCATTTGAACATTTGCTTGCCCAAAGAAATTTTTCCTGGAATTTGTCAGGAAGAAATATCGTAAATATTTTCTTATAAATTATTGAATTCGTTAACCTTTGGTTACGAAAAATTGTCCGATTATACCTTTTGTTTTAAATTTTAACCACTTTACGCACTTTCAGCATTTTACGTTCCTTCTGAACAGTTTTTTCTCATTCCAATCGCGTCCTCGAATACGGTGAATATTTGCCTAATTGAATTTTTTTTCTAGATTATAGGAATCAACCCTATTAAACTTGAAAGTAGCCGCGTTTTTTCTATCCCCTGGTTGATTGGTGCACTAGGCACAAATATAGCACGCGATCCGGTACAGATAAAAATAAAACGGTAACGCGTAATACCACCCCCAATCAGGCATCATCTAGTGTGAGAGGTAGGTCTTCTGTAGGAGCGCGGAATATTAAACCCGATACAGTAGTTGGAGGTCGCGGTCGAACGTCGATAGGTCAGAAGTCGAGTAGTATAGTCAGTTTAGGGACTTCGCGGTCGGACACGAGTATAATAGCGGTAAGGACATCTTCGGTCTGTCTTAACGACAGGGAAGTTTCGAATTGCGAGATACTCGAGAGATCTCTCTCGGATTTGACTGCGGAAAACTTGCGAAATTTGGTACAGCCAATCGGGTTTATTGATAACCAGCCCATTCTGAACGAAAATTTGATTATGGTCACAAGGGATAGTAAGGTTCTTCCACCCTCGCAAGAGGAATGTTACCCGTGTCCGACGACTGACCGCCATCCTCTTGCGAGGGTGGAAGAACCTTACTATCCCTTGTCGGACACGGGTAACATGGACGCTCTGATTAACTATGTAAGGGACGCCATGAGAAGCACTCAAGAGGACTTCAGGCGAGAATTAAACGATATTAGAAGGGATTTGGGACAAACCAGAGGTGCAAGGGCTACAAACGAGTCTCCGGGATTAAATTCCCAAAGTTCCAATATGAACTCAAATGCTTCTTCAGCATCTATGTTCATAAAATTGAAAGATTGGAACGTCTCGCTTAGCGGTGAGGAAGACGTATCTGATTTTTTATTCAAAATAGATACCCTCACTGAGCGTAGTCAATGTCCAGTGGACTATTTAATGGCAAACTTCCATATCTTTTTAAAGGGCAAGGCGGAAACTTGGTTTTGGATGTACATCAAACAAAACCCTAGGGCAACATATCCATCATTGAAAAGGGCTATAACTAGAAAATTCGGTGCGTTGGAAAGTGACTTGGACATTCTGATGAAAATTTCATCTCGAAAACAGCTTCCGAAGAAAAGCTACGACGACTTCCATTCCACCATAGTTAATCTAAATTTAAAACTGGGAACCCCTATGGGCGATGATGCCCTTATGAAGATAATTAGGATAAATATCAGGCCCTAGAGTTGGGTAGTTCATGAACGAACTAGTTCAATTGAACTAGTCAGACAGATGAACGTTGAACGGTCTTTCAGTCTGACAGTTCCTTTTAGTTCAACAGTTCACTTTACGTCACTTAGTCTTTTGCGTCAGTATTCTTTTGAGTGGGTTCATTTAGTTCAGTTCATTTAGTTCACAGGTTCATTTACTTCAGTTGCTTGTCCACTTTATTTCTTATGCTTGGTACACACAATGCAACCTACATGCAATCTGTTTCAATGCAACCTCAAAATATCAAAGCGTTTTGATGTTGATGCAATCTAGAATGAATGAAAATGAATTTAATTCACTAGATTGCGTAAACGCTTTGCATAGTGTGTACCCAGCTTTATTCTTTACCGGACTGATTGAAAAGAAACAACAATATTATTAGTGTCTATATGTAATAACAAAATATACTTGTTTCTTTTACTCATTGCCAGATTACTTTAATCACTTTCATAATATAATCAAGGCTGCCATACTAAGAGATGTCTCGCTGCGATGTTTTTCGGCGATTTATAAAATATATGGCGATTTTGTATTATTAATAAAGGGTCCCATATACACATACTGCTCATGATCAGCATGTGTTTGTAATTTTGAAATTTTTATTATTACAGTATTTATCGGATATAAGAAACTTAAAAAATCCATGAAAAAAGTTTCTTATAAGCGTTTCTTTCTTATATACAACTATTTTATATAAGAAACTTATTTCTTATATAAGTAGCTATGGTCATAAGACTTTCATATTTTGGTTTTCTGTCTATTTTTTTTTGTTACATAGGTTCTTCATCTGAAAATTTTTTGTTATAATAAACGTCAAACTTCATATAAAAAAAAAAACGTTTGGTATGACAAAAAATTGTCAGGTGAAGACCCCATGTTAGTCTGAGTTCATACGGCTCAAGTCTTATTGACAAGATTCTTCTTTTTTTCTTCTTTGAACATGAATTGGCGTTCAAATGATTCATTTCATGTTGACGACATGTGGTTTTTTGATATTGAAAACAATAACAAAATTAAACAACGAATGAAAAAGCAAAACGTAAAGACAGTACATGCATCTGTGTACTCGCTTCTTTTCCCCTCGTCCCTCTCGCCTATAAAGTAGCAATCTTGTCAATTAGACAACAGCCGTATGAACACAGACTTAACGTTTCTAACTTTTAAATAATTATTGTCTATGTCTTTTGAGTTTTTTACTATTTTAGATAACGTTGAAAGTCCAATATTATATTTTTTTGCAATTTCGCTTCTTTTTATCCCGTTTTGTATTTCTTTTAAAATTGTAACTTTTGTTTTTATTGACAAACAAGGCGAATAAACTACAGGTGGTGTCGAAACGGCATCTGATTTTGACAGTTCGGGCTTATTTGTTTTGATTTGTTAGTGTTTTGCTAATAATGGTTGACATTTCGAGCAAATGGCACTAACAATGCAATGCAAAAAACCGTATGTTGTTTCTGTTGTTTTTGGATTGTTGTAGTTCCGACACCACCTGTAGTAGAATTCGCCTTGATTGGCAATAAACACAAAGCTTCTCATGAGTATTAGCTCGCTCCTCTAAAACTAAAAGTAAAAAAAAAAAACTTTGTTCTTGTTGTACAACTGTCAGAAAACAGAGAGAAACTACATAAATTCTGTGTTGCCGTTGGAAGTTTCTTATATAAATTCTTTTTCTATACATTTTGTGATTTTGGTGTTTAAGAAAAATGTTCTTTTATCAGTTTTTTTCTTATAAGCGTTTTTCTTATATGAAACCTTTTTTGTTTGAAAAATCACAAAAAAGACATGGTGTTTTTGAAAATGTTTCTTATAAGCGTTTTGTTCTTATATGAGATGTTCTTATATCCGATAAATACGTATTTATTAATTTTTATTTATTTATTTATTTAATTTTAAGTTTATATGCGTCACACAGACAATGCAGTATGAAAAATCAAAATAGGTTTGATTTTTTAATGAACTCATGCT
Source organism: Pollenia angustigena (assembly GCA_930367215.1). Taxonomy (NCBI): domain Eukaryota; kingdom Metazoa; phylum Arthropoda; class Insecta; order Diptera; family Polleniidae; genus Pollenia; species Pollenia angustigena. The sequence continues at coordinate 52,794,087 of OV884059.1, read as the reverse complement.
GCTGACAGTTGTTCAAATGAAAAATAAAATAAATTATTTATTTTATGATATATTTTTCTTTTCAATTTAAATTAAAACAAATTTAAAATAGTTTCTGAGATTAAAACGTGTGAAGAAAATAGGAGTTTTCTTGAATTTCACGAAATGAAATTTATTTTAAAATGATGATTGATAGGTGTAGAGTAAAATGTCAATCACACACGTGTACGAAGGTTTCATCGGCAGTAGGTGTCAGCAGTATGTGTCTATGGGCCTCTTAAGATTTCCGTAGGATGTGCTAAAATTTATTGTTAAGGTGACTTTGTTGACAATAAGATAAGTCATAAGCAATATTTTGGGAGTAAAAATTTCTATTTTCCATTATTTTTCAGTGCTTTATAAAAAAAGCCTCTATTGTGAATAAATTGTCAGTTCTTGTATTCTGAAAGAAAAATATACAAAATAAGACACTAATTATAATATAATAAAATAAATAATGAATAGTGTTTTTCTTAACTTTTCTTATTAATACTCCTTCAATAAAAGGAAAAAGTAATTTAATTGAGCCCTACCCTAAAATACAAATTTAAACTTACATGTTCCCTTCTCGTTCACATTAACACTTTTTGGAAATTTATTTAGTAAAAAAATTGGAGGGAGTAAGCTCTGGCAATGCCAAATTTTTAAAGTTCGGGAATTCATTCCCATAAAATTTGTTATAGGAATCAAAGTATATTTATACCAAGTACATGCAAGTCTACAACAAATCAACAATAAAAAAAACAACATTCATTTTGTCATCATCATCATGGCGCACTAAAATGTAAGCAAATTTTTACAATATCGAAAATAAAACAACTGAACAGATGATCACTTGCATGTACTTGTAATAAATATACTTTGATAGGAATCATTCACAATACGAAATAAAAAATATGGGATTATTTTCATGGGAGTAGTTGTTTAAGATAGGGGTGCTTATTTAGAGCAAAACGTGCCCATCATGTAATAGTATTCTACTTACATGTTCTGGGCCACAAGACTAGATTTGCAGTAAAACAAGTGTTCTGCTACTTGTTTTCCCAAACATTTTTAATTTTCGAAAAACTCCAAAAAAATGTCGAAAATCATGAAACAACTCGTCGGCTTATAGACCTGCTAACTCCCTTTTAACAAATTTTACAGGAGAGACAAAAAACTTTTTATTTTCCTATTTGCTGCTTGAGAGGAAAACCAAAACTATTGTTGATTTGACACACTTCAGGACTCAAATTAAAGAAAAACTAGATGCTGGTCGACGAGGCATATCTTTCTCTACCATATATTTTTTATTCAACACATATATTTTTTGCTTTCATGTTTGTTAACAACATAAATGCCAAATTGATTTCGAAAACCAAAACCAGTTTTACATAATGGAAACATTCTGACACGTTTTGCTCAAAACAAGTTGTTTATTAGGGGAAACATAGTATTAGAGTCTCAAAATAAATAAAAAGCTTATCTAATTTCAGTGTATTTATCAAAACTATAAATTGGTTATTTAGCACGTCATATGAAAATACTATTAATAATAAAAAATCGCCATATATTTTATAAATCGCCGAAAAAAATCGCAGTGTAGTCAAAATGTTTGAAAATCGGCACGTGTGGCGAAACATCTCTTAATATGGCAGCACTGATTATATTACGAACATGTTTTAGTAATCTGGCAATGAGTAAAAGAAACAAGTATATTATAACATATATAAACTAAATAATATTGTTGTTTCTTTTCAATCAGTTGTTTTTGTAAAAACATTGAATATAAAATTTATTTTTTGAAAATATAACAAAAGGAAATTATTTTGTTTATAAAATATACACAATTGCTTTAGAAATTAAATATTTGTCCTCTATTGCAAATTAATTGTGGCTCCACTTATTCCTTACGCATATTTAATTTATTGTGTTTATACCTATTCACTTTTATTTGTGTTTTTTAATGTCTTGGTTAAATGCTTTTTGTTTAGTGTTTTTTATTAAAGATTTTTTTATATATTGTTTTAAAGAAGAGAATAAATTTCTGTTAAATAAGTTTTTGTTTCATGTGGTTGTTTTTATTAAATTTGTATTAATTTTTTCAAAGCTTGACACACACAAAAATAAACAACAAACAAAAAGTGAACAAGCAACTGAAGTAAATGAACCCTTGAACTACATGGACTGACTTAAATGAACTGACTCAAAAGTACGAAATAAACAGCTGACTCAAAAGACTGACGGACGCAAAAGACTGACTAAAAGTGAACTACTGAACTAGAAGAACGAACTAGTTCACTTTTTTTAAATGAACTCTAATGACAAGTCACCTAAGTGAACGATTAAGCCCAAGACTATCAGGCCCGAATTACTAAATATGACTTTTGTTTCGAGACCCGATGATTTGGATTCGTATCGTGATTTGCTCAGGGAGGCTGAGAAATCTTTAAGGGCAAATAGCATTTCAAAATACCCGATTAATCGACCCCGTCAAGTGGATGAAGTGTCCATTGATTCATCTGATCCCATATGCGATGACTATTCTGAGGACGAATTTGACCCTCAAGTTGAGGCTTTAAATATAGGTAGGCCTTATGTCAGGGGAGATTATTGTTTGAATTCAGGGCAAAGCTATATTTACTGTCAGGAAAAGACTCGATCCCTTTTCTGTTTCAAATGTGGACAAAGAGGCGTTACTACACCAGAGTGTCAAAATCCACACCAGGGAAACAGGCGTCGGAGCGAGTGGGCGGCCGGGGATGCTCGTTCCTCGAAAGAAAACCCGTGTTTAATTTGGATAATGAGAGTAAACCTTCACAGAGGGCTTTACTTTCCGATCCACCGGAACCACCAGACGTACAAACATTTTTTAAACCTGCCATTTCATAACAAATTCTAAAATGTCGTAAACGGTATGCCATTAGAAAAACGTATAGAACAATTTTAGAAACCACTTGCTTGACTACTTCTGATGATGAAAGACCATATGCTAGGATTAAAATTTTTGATACTGAACTATCATGTCTTTTGGACTCAGGGGCAAATGTGACAGTCTTGGGAAAGGGGAGTTTGGAATTACTTGGCAATAATAATATTCAATTTGATAAATTTCGTTCATGCATATCCACAGCAAATGGATCAAAAAACCCAGTTTTAGGTCACTGCACCCTTCCGGTAACTTTTAAAGGAGTCACTTAACCAATCATTTTTTATATAGTGCCAACTTTGTCCCAGGTAGCTTACCTAGGTGTAGACTTTTGGAAGGCGTATGCAATAGCGCCCCACATATTTCCATCTATTGACTGTTTAGAGGTAAATAAAAAACCTGATTTAATCTTTCATGATCTTTCTTCAGAGCAAAAACTGCAACTTGAAAACGTTATTTTGAATTTTCCTTCATACGAAAAACTCGGGAGACGCTACGCCGGTTAAGTCGAAACATTACCCCCTATCCCCTCCTAAGCAGGCCGAAATATATGGGGAACTTGATAAATTATTGTCTTTAGGCGTTATAGAGGAGTCAAATTCTCCATGGTGTAGTACCATTGTTGCTGTTCGTAAGCCGGGTAAAATAAGACTGTGTTTAGACTGCCGAAAATTAAATGAACTAACCAAGAGAGATTCGTATCCGCTACCTCATATCAATGGACTGTTAAGTCGTTTAAAAGATACCTACTACATCAGTGGTATAGATTTGAAAGATGCGTTTCACCATATCAAATTGTCTGAGAGTTCTAAAGAAAAGACAGCTTTTGCCGTGCCAGGTAGGGCCTTATATCAATATAGAGTCATGCCTTTTGGCGTTTGTAACGGGCCTCAGACGATGAGCCGCCTGATGGACAAACTCATTCCGTCCAGATTACGTGATAATGTTTTTATATACTTAGACGACCTTCTTGTTTGTAGTTCGGATTTTGACAGTCATATGCGTTTGTTGGGGGAAGTTGCACAGTGCCTAAGATTAGCCGGTCTTACGATAAACGTGGGTAAAAGTAAATTTTGCCAACGCGAAATAAAATACCTTGGGTATCGTACTGGAGGCGAATTATCGGAGTTACGGCGAATTAATTTTTTTGCTTTTGTAAATATTTATTTTAATATCAAAAAAGTAATTTCAATTTTTGGGAATACAAAATTTTAATTTCAAAAGATTTTGTTATTCGTGCTTAATTCCCAGTTTTTATTCTTGATAAAACACTTGAAATTTATTGTTGATGGGATAAGCTATTCCTATGCATTTCACTGGTTGCTTAGGCCAGATCATCAGGAAACTTCATCCATAAAGATTTTGGAAAAACTAAAGATATTAAATCACATAAAACTGTTAAACGTATAAGACTTATAGCAACAGTTTTACGTGTAACAATATCAAACGTTTAACAAAACACATCAACAATAAAAAAGTGGGTTTATCTCATCTTACATTCCCCACTACAATTAGTTGAAATTCTCTCAACATTAATTGTAGTTGTAAGTATGTTAAGAAAAACAAAATAAAAAACAAACAACAACTTACAAAAGATGTTGTCAATTAAGTGTTTTTTTTAGGCCGTGCACTTGCCTGTTTATTATCAAAAAAGTAATTTCAATTTTTGGGAATACAAAATTTTAATTTCAAAAGATTTTGTTATTCGTGCTTAATTCCCAGTTTTTATTCTTGATAAAACACTTGAAATTTATTGTTGATGGGATAAGCTATTCCTATGCATTTCACTGGTTGCTTAGGCCAGATCATCAGGAAACTTCATCCATAAAGATTTTGGAAAAACTAAAGATATTAAACCATATAAAACTGTTAAACGTATAAGACTTATAGCAACAGTTTTACTTGTAACAATATCAAACCTTTAACAAAACACATCAACAATAAAAAAGTGGGTTTATCTCATCTTACATTCCCCACTACAATTAGTTGAAATTCTCTCAACATTAATTGTAGTTGTAAGTAGGTTAAGAAAAAGTGAAATGCATAGGAATAGCTTATCCCATCAACAATAAATTTCAAGTGTTTTATCAAGAATAAAAACTGGGAATTAAGCACGAATAACAAAATCTTTTGAAATTAAAATTTTGTATTCCCAAAAATTGAAATTACTTTTTTGATAATAAACAGGCAAGTGCACGGCCTAAAAAAAAACACTTAATTGACAACATCTTTTGTAAGTTGTTGTTTGTTTTTTTTTTTTTTATTTTGTTTTTCTTAACCTACTTACAACTACAATTAATGTTGAGAGAATATACTCATAAAAATATCTTTTTTCAATTGGATTAATTTATTATCATTGTTGAGAGTCACCCTCGTATATAATAAGTATGACATTATTTAGTATTAAGTAATAAAAAAAAATAGGCTGACTCAATTATACGAGTCAGCACTTTAGACACTTGCTGACTTTAGTACAGTCAGCATTTTAATTATAAGAACTAGGTATAAATAGCGGGTAAGAATAATTTTAAGTTGAGCTGTAATTAGCAAGCAAATAAAAATCTACCTGCGATCTCCACGGAGCACTCCAGGTTAGGAAAAATACAAAAAGATCTTCTAATTTCTCAACTACAACAATTGGCGCAGCCGGTAATTAAATAAAGATCCTGCGATTCCCAAGGGACCCTCGAGGAATAAAATTTATTTATTACACGACATTTTTGCCGAATTTAGATCCCTTCCTGGTATGGCGACTGGTTTCGGGAACAACGAAAGTAATAGAAATCAATAAACATGGAAGCAAAGTGCTGAAAGGTCTTAAGCAGCCACATTCTGGTACGCCTTTAGTGTCTTCGAAAAAGTGCGAATTGGTGGAGTTACAAGTAACTTGCCACGGACTTTTCACCACATTAGAAGGCTATTTATTTAGGTTTGTTTTTTCCTCAACATAACAAAATGATTGAAGGCGGTGGCGAGGAAAACGTAAAGGAAGCCACAGAGTATAGAAGCAAAGTGCTGAAGGTCTCAAGCAGCCACATTCTGGTACGCCTTTAGCATTTTTGTGAAAATATAAAACGGTGGAGGTACAAGTAATTGCCACTGCCACCAGCCGCATTGAAGAAGTTTTGAGGGAGGATCAGTACAACGCAACATTGTTGGTAACGCGTAAAAAGTTTTTTTTTTCTTTCTTTCAAAAAGCTTAAAGATGGCACAGGTCGTTTTAATGCTGGTAAGTATTATTTTGCAATTTGCGTGATTATAAATGGACAACCCGCGGTCAAGGATGGGCGAACTACTCGCCAAACTTAGCAAGTATAACTATTCGGTGGACAGTCTACAGGTGCTAGCGTGGACAGAATTGAACCAATTAAGACTAGGCAAGGAATGTACAGAACAACATAAGGAGATTATAAGGCACCAGAGATTGACCAAGTTAGAAGAGGTTGGTTATGTTATACAATTGCTAGGCGACCTACACAAGGACCAATCCGCGGACGTAATTTACAGGTTAGAAGACTTAGTGCGAACAAAGAAAACTGTTGGAAAAGCAAAGTCGAAAGCTAAGGGGACAAATTAAATATACGGACAGTTTGTTGGAACAAGTAATGCAAGAAAGCGTGGCTTGGGCGAATAAGTGTTGACAGAAGTGGTAGAGTGCAAGGGGATAGATTTTTATATTTTCAAGTAAAAAGGGTAGTTTTCGTTTTTTTTCTGGGTGGTATATTTTGTTTAAAGAGTATGAGTAACTCCATTTTCGTTTCAAGTTACTTTGGCTCGAAACCAAAGGTACGGGATAAAGATGGAATACAAGTAGGATACTCAGCAAACACGGATTAGGTTCCTATGCTGCACCACCATGGGTAGTTTGCCTACAACAGGGGAAATTAGTGCGAAAATTCGATACGATTTCAGCTGACGGCAAACGCTATGGGGGGTGTAAAGGAAAAGTTTGGGGTGAACATAAAAAGGATCAAAAAAGTATCAAGAAGATAACAAAGGAAGGTGGTAGCACCAATAATAGTAAACCGAATAGCCAAGAGGCCATATAATATAAGGGAAGTGCATCCGTCAACCCATTCTCTAATCCTAGTTACTTTGGCTCGAAACCAAAGCTACGGGATGAGGAGAGAATGTAAGGGGGGAATATGACCAAACGGGTCACTAAGAAATAAAGAAATTAACCAGAAAGAATGTTAGAAATAAAAACAGGACCAGGACGGTCACAAAATGAAAAAAAAGAAAGTTTAAGCAAGATACTCGGGAGTAAAACTAAAATACATAAACAGCGGGAAATGACCAGAAGGGTCATATAACGAAGATGAAACGCAAGGTATAAATCTAAATAAACTCTCCATTTTAAACGCACTCTGCACTAAAGCATTTGACAGGAGCTGTTACGGATTTTTTTTAATGTTTTTTTTCCTATCTTTTTGAATCGTGAATCTTACCCTCACCCAATATGTTAGGTCATGCAACCATACCTTTTAATTGCGTCATTATACATATTTCTCCTGTAGTTCTTTTCTAACCACGAATTTTTGCCCTTACCTAATTAATTAAAACACGCAACTGTACCATTAAACTGCGCATCATTATGCGCCTAATATGCATTTTTTTTATTTTCGTACATATTTGCATTCTTTTACTTATTCGCATATCTGCGCTTACGGTACCTTGCAAATGTCTTTCAGTTGGTAACAACTCTCATCTTGATGTAAAACCAAATCATTTTACATTATAACATACAACCGGTGGTCTGATACCACCGTTAACAGAAACCTGTTTTGAGTAATGTAACCTTGGTTGTCATTGCGCATGATTTAATTTTTCGTGTTACTTCTTTCTCTGAAAAATACATACAGACGTTCCCGCAACCTGCGCTGCGTATGAGACTTATACGAAAAAGAAAATGACCAACACTAATGTGGAGTTTTTTTCCATCACATCCCTGCAAATAATAGGACCAGTCCAAACACGCGTGTAAAGAGTAGTCCACAAGGGACCAGGACTAGTCCAAAACTAACCCAAACGTATGGAAAAAACCTGGTCTATTTAACATTACGATGTCCTAGGAGAGGACCATATAACCCACCTTCGGACCACTAAGGAGTAGTTTTAAAACTACTCCATGGTGTACACAAGAGGATTAGTTTTGAAGTCGTTTAAAAACGAAAGCATGTCGTTAAAAAACGAAGACATGTCGTCTCACTACAAACACTTTTTAAAAAATACATGGTCTATGCTTGCATTACATCGGACCAGTCCATGGAGTAGTCCATTTTATCAAAATGGATCAGGTCCCTGCAAATAAAATTGGACCACCTGGTCCATTTTGATAAAATGGACTACTCCATGGACTAGTCCGATGTAATGCAAGCATGGACCATGTCATTGTTAAAAAGTGTTTGTAGTGAGACAACATGTCTTCGTTTTTTAACGACATGCTTTCGTTCTTAAACGACTTCAAAACTAATCCTTTTGAGTATACCATGGAGTAGTTTTAAAACTACTCCATAGTGGTCCAAAGGTGGGTTATATGGTCCTCTCCTACGACATCGTAATGTTAATTAGACCAGGTTTTTTCCATACGTTTGGGTTAGTTTTGGACTAGTCCTGGTCCCTTGTGGACTACTTTTTACACGCGTGTTTGGACTGGTCCTATTATTTGCAGGGGTGGTCCAATTTTGTTTGCAGGGATTTTCTATGTACAAATACATGCATACACATATACGTGTGTATTATCTCTCTCGCGACAACAATAACAAGGGGTGAACGATGGAATGGCAAATGAGAAAAAGAGAAATGAACGGATTATTTTATTTGAATGAATACTTAAATAAGAAGTATGATGCAATTTTGAGTTAGTTGATGTTTAGCAGTTGAAGGGGGCAGTCGTGAATCATTGGTCGAAGAGGGCGCTCGTAAACAAATTTGCATTAAATATTCAATCAAATAACTATAAATTTTAAATTAAAGAATGTGTTTTGTGCATTTCCCGCTAGACGTGTTTTATAAATGGTCTATTGATTACAAAAACACATTAGAAAAAGAGCAAAAAGGGAACAAACGTTCTATATAGTTACCACAAAATAAGAAAAAAAAAAAAGAAATTAAAAATAAACAAAATATGTATGCAAAAAAAAGTTAGACAAATGTTTTATATAATTGTTCTAAAACAAACCAAAAAACATAAGTTAGACAAATGTTTTATGTATATAATTGTTCTAAAACAAACAAAAAAAGCATAAGTTAGACAAATGTTTTATGTATATAATTGTTCTAAAGCAAACCAAAAAACCATAAGTAGACAAATGTTTTATGTAATTGTTCTAAAATAACAAAAAAATTTAAAAAGGAAAATATACGTTTATGTAATTTTCCTAAATAAACTAAAAATACTGGAAGATTGAATGTTTTAAGTAAGCACCAAACTACAGGTTAAAAGAAAACATGTTAAAATTTTAAAAGCAGGGCAAATAAGACTCCCGAAAACAAAATTCAAGTTACAGTGCAGCCACACGATCAAGATTTTCTTGATAGTCTTTTACATATACTGATTGTCAAAATATGTAAAAGTTGGCAGCTGTGACGTAGGCTGCACGCAAGTTGAAAGCAATTTACTTTTTCAAGATGTCGTCGCCGAGAAAACAACTCAAAATGTTTTACTATTTTCCACTTTTGATTTTTCTGCACTGTAGGCTGTTCGAAGGGACTTTATAATTTTGCTTATTAATTTTATTAATAAACATATTTCACTATTTTTTAGGTTTTTAGTTAAAATTTTAAAATTCCCGCAACAATTTGTAAAAAAAAAGAACTTCAGCTTTTGCCGGCAAAATATTTGTGAAAAAAAAACAAAAACAACTTCAAATGATTTGTAATAAGCTGTTTTCTTGAACGAAAATTGATACACTCACTGGCAAGAGAATTTTAGAGGCAAGTTCGTATCAATTTTTAAAAGTATGAGTGTATTGGTAAAAAAGTGTGAGTGTATTAAAACTTGATAGCCAAAACTTGATCGTGTAACCCTCAAGTTAAGAAGAAAATACCAAATTCGTAATTTTTGTATAAGCTGCTAAATTTCAAAACACTCTCAAAGCCTAAACTACAGTAGAAAACTGCAAATATGGTTAAAAACCGAAACAACTTATAAATAGCTCCAAAAAAGAGGTTATTTCCACAACATCCGTTGCAACAACAAATCAAGCGTACAAGGAGTTACACCAGCCGCTGCAACAACCACATACATCTATTTTTAGTAAGAACTATACTTTTATCTAATGTAGGGCTGCCAGATGTTTGAACCTATCTACCAGGACACATGGAAAAAATGGATAAAAAATTATACCAACGGAAAAGTTTTTTCTTTAATACATATGTATGTAGTATATCGCACCCTAAATACTAAAGGGTCACAATTCAAAATTTTTCAAAAATGACTTTTTTCATAAATTTATTCTCATTTCACATCTCTAGCTACTTACAAAAATTGAAAAAGGCATAGCAAAACGTTCTTCAAATTTGACTTTTTTAATAAGGGAACTAATTTTTTTTTTTTTTTTTTTAATATTATCACCATTTTTACATAAACAGTTTTTTGGCTCTCCTGAAAATTTAAGAATTTTGAGTTGTTACCCTTTAATATTTAGGGTGCGATATGTAAAAACCATCCAGTTTTTTTTTTAAATCCAACAATATATAGAAAAATAATTAACGTTTACTTGATATACATAAAAACGATAAAAAATAATAAAAAGTTGAGCTAAAAATGTTCTAAACTAAAATAATTTTCAGAATATTGCGCTTTTTCTAGAACTTCATTTCGGTGTTTGATATATGTAGTTATAAAACAAGTAGCATGTCATATTAAAATCAAACTTACATTGAATAATACTCTCCAGTGTTTCAGTCTTTAACGAGTTTCTTTCTTTTGTCCATTGAGCAGACTAAGAACTCAACTTGAAAAAAATCAAACTCTTTTGATTTTTTTTCAACCAACTGTACAACTGTCAAACTAATCAATTGAAAGGCCATACACGCTTTGATTTCGACAACGACCTACTCAGTTGACAATTGAATTGAAACGTGTAGAGAAAGCAATTTGTTATCGGTTTTCGATTACTTATAAAAGTTGTTTACACGGTATAACTTTTTACAGCCACTAGTTAAAACAAAATTTGAAAGAGGTTTGACTATCATCTAATATTATTGAAAGCTTTTACCAGCTTTCCACCAGATAACAGTTGAATTTAATTAAAGTTCTTATTACAGTTACCTTATGTTAGCAGTGTTATTACAGAAATCTTAACCTTTGTTAACAACTAAAGCAAAAAACAAATTTGTTTGTCTTGATCTGTACAAAAACCAGTGCCCATTAGACTGGCCGCAATTTTTTTTTTTTTAAATTTACATGTTTGCGCTGCTTAAAATATGAGGTTTGGTGTAAGAAATCATGGCCTAATTTTTCAGGTCAATCCGACGGTGCCTAGCCGTGCCAAGTGGGGCCCAAAGTTTCCCATTTTATAAAAAAAAACATCTTTTCTATCAGATCTTTATAGTTATACTAGTTGAAAAGCCGAATATCAAAAATATGACTACGCTACGATCTTCCGCAGAGAAAGTTCTTCAAGTGTGCCAAATTTCAGCTTCCTATGTCATCAGATGGCTTCAGAAAGTTGCGGAAAGAATAGGACATACATGCAAACATCCTTACATACTAAGAAATTATATATTGTATAGATAGATTAAAGTATTTGCAGTTTAATATTTTAGTATGATACGAACGAAAGATTTTTAACTAATTTTAACTAATTCGGGGTCGCTGAATCCAGTGGTGCTAGCCGTTTTTTTAGGTTAGCTTTAGTTTTCGAGATATACCGTTATTTCGAAAATTAAGGATGTTGCACAACATATGTTCGCGCAACTCAAAAACGCTTTAGTTTATTGAAAAACTAAAAAAAACCGAAATTCGGCAATAAAATTTACTTTAAGAAAGTTAAAACTTTTTTCTTCATATTGGCTTTGGTTTTCGAGATATACCGTTATTTCGAAAATTAGGGAGGTTGCACAACATATGTTCGCGTAACTCAAAAACGCTTTAGTTTATTGAAAAACAAAAAAAAACCGAAATTCCGCAATAAAATTTACTTTAAGAAAGTTAAAACTTTTTTCTTCATATTGGCTTTGGTTTTCGAGATATACCGTTATTTCGAAATTAAGGAGGTTGCACAACATATGTTCGCGTAACTCAAAAACGCTTTAGCTTATTGAAAAACTAAAAAAAACCGAAATTCCGCAATAAAATTTACTTTAAGAAAGGTAAAACGTTTTTCTTATATGCGCAGTCGTTTTAGAAACATAATTTTTTTTTCTGAAAAAAAAAAAAATTTTTTTATTAAAATTTCGGAATTTTTGTTTTTAAAAATTCATAAAAAATTGAAAAATGGAGCTATGCTTCTAATTTTATAGAGTCATATAAAAAACAATATTGCAAACAAAAACAAGCTATAAATGATTAAAATCTGTTCACAACTTTTGATTTTATGTATTCACAAAAGACGAAAAATTTTAATTAATTTAAGAATTTTATTAAACCGCCATATGTGTATAATTGAAATTCTTATATTTGGCCCGTGTAGTGCCTAGGATGCCCCAAGAAGGGTCAAATGAATGACTGGTCAAATGTATGAAAAAATTATGTTTCTAAAACGACTGCGCATATAAGAAAAACGTTTTACCTTTCTTAAAGTAAATTTTATTGCGGAATTTCGGTTTTTTTTAGTTTTTCAATAAGCTAAAGCGTTTTTGAGTTACGCGAACATATGTTGTGCAACCTCCTTAATTTTCGAAATAACGGTATATCTCGAAAACCAAAGCCAATATGAAGAAAAAAGTTTTAACTTTCTTAAAGTAAATTTTATTGCGGAATTTCGGTTTTTTTTTGTTTTTCAATAAACTAAAGCGTTTTTGAGTTACGCGAACATATGTTGTGCAACCTCCCTAATTTTCGAAATAACGCTATATCTCGAAAACCAAAGCCAATATGAAGAAAAAAGTTTTAACTTTCTTAAAGTAAATTTTATTGCCGAATTTCGGTTTTTTTTAGTTTTTCAATAAACTAAAGCGTTTTTGAGTTGCGCGAACATATGTTGTGCAACATCCTTAATTTTCGAAATAACGGTATATCTCGAAAACTAAAGCTAACCTAAAAAAACGGCTAGCACCACTGGATTCAGCGACCCCGAATTAGTTAAAATTAGTTAAAAATCTTTCGTTCGTATCATACTAAAATATTAAACTGCAAATACATTAATCTATCTATACAATATATAATTTCTTAGTATGTAAGGATGTTTGCATGTATGTCCTATACTTTCCGCAACTTTCTGAAGCCATCTGATGACATAGGAAGCTGAAATTTGGCACACTTGAAGAACTTTCTCTGCGGAAGATCGTAGCGTAGTCATATTTTTGATATTCGGCTTTTCAACTAGTATAACTATAAAGATCTGATAGAAAAGATGTTTTTTTTTATAAAATGGGAAACTTTGGGCCCCACTTGGCACGGCTAGGCACCGTCGGATTGACCTGAAAAATTAGGCCATGATTTCTTACACCAAACCTCATATTTTAAGCAGCGCAAACAATTAATTTAAAAAAAAAAAAAAATCCCATACAAGAAAAGACCAGTCTAGTGCCCATGTTCTGTAACTCTCGCATCCAGAAAGTTTTTGTTTGAAATGTGTGAAATGAAACAAAAATGCCATAAATTGAAACAAACAGCTGTTTTTCTCACTTAACTGTGTCTGTAACTTTTTTTTGGCGAGTACTAGCTGTCACGTAAGGAAATTACTCGCCAATTTACAGAAAAAGTGTGTCTGTAACATTTTGGTGAGAAAAGTTCCCGCTTTGAACTGTCAAATAAACTCACGAATAAAAATGGGGCGAGAAAAAATTTTAACACTAAAAAACAATTAAAAACGCAAAATGCAAAGAATAATAATAATAATATTTTATTCTTGGCACATTTTTCATTGTTTTATTATTTTGCTTTTAAAATATTTATAAAATATACGAATGTCCTCAAAGCTCGTTTGCAAACAACAAATATTAAAGTCGCTCTTTACACGATTTGGCATAGCCGACGGTTGTGTTTTCGCCGCCGTCGTTGAAAAATTTTCATTTTAAGTAAATTTTGGTCGCCGTCAACGATATGTGTTACTGGCGATCTGAACGTCTGCAATGTCACATCAGCTTCGAGTACAATATTATGACATTTATAACGTAACGACGTAATCTCTTTTGATAGTTTTCGACAAGAGTTACAGACACACATTTTTCTCACTTTTCGAGAAACGATGGAATATTTTGTTTCACATTTTTTCGATGCAAGAAGTTCTCACTAAAGTTACAGAACATGGGAACTGGACAATTTAATAGTGGACCAGGACACCAGGACAAGTAGTCTAAAACCAGGACAATCCTGGAAAACCAGGACGTATGGCAGGCCTAATCTAATGTCATTTTGAATACTCTATAACCACTACTTATAACCCTTCACAGAAAAAAAATTGAAGATTGTGAATATAGTTTGTGTCTTAAAATAAAATGGAAATGAATACAAGAAAATGTACTTGATCGGAAACTTTGCGTTCCAAACCATGTGTTAATTGGATAAACTAAATATAGCTCAGAGTTTCACGATTCCAAATTCGTTATTTTGGCGAAGAAAACGTCAATTAAGATTTTTTTTCTCCTTTGTTATTTAACTTCACATTTTTATGAATTAATTATTTCAAGTTGCTAAATGTTAATTAAAATAAATTTATTCAATTAACACATTTATGAAAATTAAATACTTTCAAGCAATTATTTTTTTTAAATACTGATAATTTTTTTTTGTCTCTAGTCCTAAGGATGTCAATATAAATGAACCGCATCCTCTGCTTCGTTATTAATGAATTAAAGGTGCCCTGCTTGAGGTAATACTAAGTTAAGAGCAAGGTAGAGTTCATTTATATTTGAAAAATAGTAAAAACTTAAAATTATATGTCACTGCTATTAAATTATAAGATGCAAATAAATGACTATTTTAATTAAAATTGAAATTATAATGTCCATGTAATTTTTTGTTTATATAAATGGATGCTAGGAGGAATCTGGCCGTGGTAAGTACCCCATAATGTAGCGATTGTTTTTGTAAACGGGACAGGTAGAATAAAGTGTAGGGTACCAGCCTGTCATAGGGTGGTGTAGGGAATAGTGTACCCCTATATGGCGAAACACCTAAGCCATATCATCACTCAGTGTGATGTCTAATATGGTCATATACATATACATATACTTTAAATTTCGTGATATTTTAAAACATACATGTTATATCCTTACGTGCCAAAACCCTGGTTAAGATAAATTTTGCTACTGAGCTAGCGGGCCAGCTTTTATACCCCCTTGACCGGTCTTTTGGATCGTTATTTGATTTTTGTAACGGCGCTTAACATATATGGCGCCCAACGTAAAGCAACCTGCATGGTGGATTTAGAATTTTTACAACCTAATGAACAGGTTGGCGTCGTAACATATATGGCGCCCAACATAAAGCCACCTGCATGGTGGATTTAAAATTTTCGCAACCTAATGAATAGGTTTGCGCGTAACATATATGGCGCCCAACGTTAAAGCCACGCTTAGGGTGACAATGTTTAAAAAAAAAAAAAATAACTCAAAGTGGGAAAGACACTTTAAGGAAGGAAAGGAAAAATGATCACATTTACAATTCGTATTTTTTTTTTAACATTTGACTTAGTGTATCGGTAGTAAGAGTCGTGAATTCTGGGATACGTAACCTGGTTTCAACTGCAATGCAAACCAGCGCTGCCAGAAGTAAGATTTTACCTTATTTTTAAAGATTTTTTAACCGAAAAAAGATTTAAGATTTTTCCCCCAAAAACAAGACTTTTTGTTTGTCAAGACGAAGGTTAGGTTTAATTAAAAAAAAACTTCTTTGTTCCCATTTGAAAATTTTTAAACTTAATAATGCATCATTGCGGTTTACTGGAAAAAAATACTTAAAAAGCAACCTCTGTTCAAGAGTGATTAATCAGGTGCCTGATTCTGGCAGTCGTGATCGAGTACTTTCTCGATTCGAAAGCAATTTAACATCTAATTATTTCAGTCAATACTGAACAAATCTGGATTATTTTAACGGTGTTGTAAAGCATTAATTTGAGTTTTAAAATACTGAAAAAATTATTTCGATTCGTTCAGGATCGACTGAAATAAAATTGCTTTCGAATCGAGAAAGTACTCGATCACGACTGCCAGAATTAGGCCCCCCAGTGTAAGCTTTGCGCGCTTTTTCTTTTGCAAAACAGAAAATATTGCAAGTTAGACTAAGGTTCGCAAAAATTAAATAATAGCAATGACATTGAATGTTGAAGATATTGTGGTAAGATACTAATTTTTGGCGACTCCATATATAAAAAGTGTACAGGATTATAGAACATGGGAAAAAAAGCCAAAAAAATCCTTCAATTATTTTTTCGTCTTATTTTTCGATTTTCTGTCAACCTATATATCGAGCCCTAACAGCGAAAATAGTGTAAGCGACATGATTTTCAATTTTCGTTTTTTTTGATAAATTACTTTATTGGCAACACTTGCATCATCTCCTAAAATATCAAGGTCATATAATGTACCGTTACGATTTTATAGCCAAAACAATTTTAGTGTAAGCGACAAATTTCATACAAAATTTAATATGTAATAAAACAAAAAAGCTCTCTCCTGTAAAATTTGATTTTTGGCGCTTACATTATTTTCGCTGTTAGGGCTCGATATGTATTTTGTTTCATATTTCGAACTCCTAGATTTATTTTTCTTTATTTTTCAAATATCCTTTGTTCTTGGTTAAAAAGGCAACAAAAATAAATTCATGGTTTTTACAACAATTTAGCAGTTGGTTGACAAGAATTAAAAGCTCGTCTGGTGAGGATGAACTATTTTGTAAAATATGCAACGTTAGCTTTAAAGGAAGTGGTGGTAAGTCTGACCTTATAAAACAATAAAATACAAAAAGGCATAAGGAAAAGGCCAGTTGTATTAGTGGCAACTAAACAACAATAGACGAGGAATTTCGAAAAAATACCGGTGAATTAAGGTGCGTGCAAAATTTGGAAATTAAATTATACTGTGTTCACACTTGAGTTCTTAAACGCGTTTAAGCAGCTCGAACGTGATTAAGCTCTAATCACTTCAAAATCGAGATGATTACCCATACATTGAAGTGATTTGTTAATCACTTCAAATCGACATGATTACAACTAAATCACTTCATAAACCACATAGAATCCACTTAATAATGTAGAATCGCCAACATGTCGTGTACAACCGGCCAAGATTTCTGCTTAGTGTTTTTATTTTTTTCCTTAAATAATTCATAAATTTTCACAATTTCATCATTAAAATGATTAAAATAATCTTCTGATAACTTTATAAAAGTGTTTTGGTCCATTTTTAATACTTTAAAGAAATATAAATTTATTTTTTTTTGTGTGTTTTTTTCTTAATCATCTCTCATCTTAATCATCTCAAATGTAATGTGAACGGCTTTGATTAGCTAAATCAACATTTTGCTTAAACGCGTTTAAAAACCCAAGTGTGAACTTAGCATTAAGTGCTTTTTTAGCTGAACATAATTTACCGTTTGCCTGTATGGACCACTTGACTTGTCTTTAAAACAATCGATACCAGATTCAAAAATAACCCCGAAAATTTCTTTTGACAGTAAAAAACGACTTGTCTCGTTAAAAACGTTTTAGGACGTTCTCAGTTTGATTTTGTTTGCAACATTCTACGGCAGAAACAAATGTACAATTTAGTATAAGAAATTGAATTTTTTTTGTTTTTATTATGTATTAAATGAAATATTGCAAAAATAAGATTTTATCTTCAAAAATAAGATTTTTTTTTTGGTGAAATTAAGATTTTTTGCTGAAAATTTCTGGCAGCCCTGATGCAAACCATGAAACGCTCTCTCGTTTAAAAACGGTAGGCACGATGTTAGATAATCCAGGTTTGAAATCATATGTTTGACACGACACAGTTTTTGGAAATGTTTACAGGAAAAGGTAATTTTGGGAAATATTGTAGAGACATCATATTCTGTCATAGAAACAGATTTGATGGTCGACGGAGTAGGGAGAGACAGGATACATGATATCATAGCCGTTTTACGCGTATTTCTTTTTTATTACGATTACGAATTTTTTTTTATTTTACAAACAATCGTTATACGTACCAATGCCAGTTCTTCTTAGCATCCAATTTTTATGAGATTTTAAAAACCTTAAAAAACTACGAATATATAAAATGCTTCTTTATAAATAAAAAATTTTTATAAAGAAACTTAGAAAGAAAAAAAAAATTTTTTCTTTTTTTTTGAAACATTTATAGTATAATTAATAAAATTTTTTTTTCAATAAAATTTGAATGATAGGAAATATTTTTACTTAAGAAAAAAGAAAAAATTTGGAAAAAAATAGAACTTTTATGAATTAGTGCATTTTCAAATTTTTCACTTTTGAACACTTTTTGCACATTTTTTCCATTTGAACATTTGCTTGCCCAAAGAAATTTTTCCTGGAATTTGTCAGGAAGAAATATCGTAAATATTTTCTTTCTAATTATTGAATTCGTTAACCTTTGGTTACGAAAAATTGTCCGATTATACCTTTTGTTTTAAATTTTAACCACTTTACGCACTTTCAGCATTTTACGTTCCTTCTGAACAGTTTTTTCTTATTCCAATCGCGTCCTCGAATACGGTGAATATTTGCCTAATTGAATTTTTTTTCTAGATTATAGGAATCAACCCTATTAAACTTGAAAGTAGCCGCGTTTTTTCTATCCCCTGGTTGATTGGTGCACTAGGCACAAATATAGCACGCGATCCGGTACAGATAAAAATAAAACGGTAACGCGTAATACCACCCCCAATCAAGCATCATCTAGTGTGAGAGGTAGGTCTTCTGTAGGAGCGCGGAATATTAAACCCGATACAGTAGTTAGAGGTCGCGGTCGAACGTCGATAGGTCAGAAGTCGAATAGTATAGTCAGTTTAGGGACTTCGCGGTCGGACACGAGTATAAGAGCGGTAAGGACATCTTCGGTTTCGAGATCACTTAATTCTAGTGCTCAATCGGACAGAGGTCTTAACGACAGGGAAGTTTCGAATTGCGAGATACTCGAGAGATCTCTCTCGGATTTGACTGCGGAAAACTTGCGAAATTTGGTACAGCCAATCGGGTTTATTGATAACCAGCCCATTCTGAACGAAAATTTAATTATGGCCACAAGGGATAGTAAGGTTCTTCCACCCTCGCAAGAGGATGGCGCTCAGTCGTCGGACACGGGTAACATGGATGCTCTGATTAACTATGTAAGGGACGCCATGAGAAGCACTCAAGAGGACTTCAGGCGAGAATTAAACGATATTAGAAGGGATCTGGGACAAACCAGAGGTGCAAGGGCTACAAACGAGTCTCCGGGATTAAATTCCCAAAGTTCCAATATGAACTCAAATGCTTCTTCAGCATCTATGTTCATAAAATTGAAAGATTGGAACGTCTCGTTTAGCGGTGAGGAAGACGTATCTGATTTTTTATTCAAAATAGATACCCTCACTGAGCGTAGTCAATGTCCATTGGACTATTTAATGGCAAACTTCCATATCTTTTTAAAGGGCAAGGCGGAAACTTGGTTTTGGATGTACATCAAACAAAACCCTAGGGCAACATATCCATCATTGAAAAGGGCAATAACTAGACAATTCGGTGCGTTGGAAAGTGACTTGGACATTCTGATGAAAATTTCATCTCGAAAACAGCTTCCGAAGAAAAGCTACGACGACTTCCATTCCACCATAGTTAAACTAAATTTAAAACTGGGAACCCCTATGGGCGATGATGCCCTTATGAAGATAATTAGGACAAATATCAGGCCCTAGAGTTGGGTAGTTCATGAACGAACTAGTTCAATTGAACTAGTCAGACAGATGAACGTTGAACGGTCTTTCAGTCTGACAGTTCCTTTTAGTTCAACAGTTCACTTTACGTCACTTAGTCTTTTGCGTCAGTATTCTTTTGAGTGGGTTCATTTAGTTCAGTTCATTTAGTTCACAGGTTCATTTACTTCAGTTGCTTGTCCACTTTATTTCTTATTCTTTACCGGACTGATTGAAAAGAAACAACAATATTATTAGTGTCTATATGTAATAACAAAATATACTTGTTTCTTTTACTCATTGCCAGATTACTTTAATCACTTTCATAATATAATCAAGGCTGCCATACTAAGAGATGTCTCGCTGCGATGTTTTTCGGCGATTTATAAAATATATGGCGATTTTGTATTATTAATAAAGGGTCCCATAGACACATACTGCTCATGATCAGCATGTGTTTGTAATTTTGAAATTTTTATTATTATTTATTTATTTTTTATTTATTTATTTATTTAATTTTAAGTTTATATGCGTCACACAGACAATGCAGTATGAAAAATCAAAATAGGTTTGATTTTTTAATGAACTCATGCTGCTGACAGTTGTTCAAATGAAAAATAAAATAAATTATTAATTTTATGATATATTTTTCTTTTCAATTTAAATTAAAACAA
Organism: Pollenia angustigena; assembly: GCA_930367215.1. NCBI lineage: Eukaryota > Metazoa > Arthropoda > Insecta > Diptera > Polleniidae > Pollenia > Pollenia angustigena. The sequence continues at coordinate 52,773,485 of OV884059.1, read as the reverse complement.
ATTTAAAATAGTTTCTGAGATTAAAACGTGTAAAGAAAATTGGAGTTTTCTTGAATTTCACGAAATTAAATTTATTTTAAAATGATGATTGATAGGTGTGTAGTAAAATGTCAATCACACACGTGTACGAAGGTTTCATCGGCAGTAGGTGTCAGCAGTATGTGTCTATGGGCCTCTTAAGATTTCCGTAGGATGTGCTAAAATTTATTGTTAAGGTGACTTTGTTGACAATAAGATAAGTCATAAGCAATATTTTGGGAGTAAAAATTTCTATTTTCCATTATTTTTCAGTGCTTTATAAAAAAGCCTCTATTGTGAATAAATTGTCAGTTCTTGTATTCTGAAAGAAAAATATGCAAAATAAGACACTAATTATAATATAATAAAATAAATAATGAATAGTGTTTTTCTTAACTTTTCTTATTAATACTCCTTCAATAAAAGGAAAAAGTAATTTAATTGAGCCCTACCCTAAAATACAAATTTAAACTTACATGTTCCCTTACATGTTCACATTAACACTTTTTGGAAATTTATTTAGTAAAAAAATTGGAGGGAGTAAGCTCTGGCGATGCCAAATTTTTAAAGTTCGGGAATTCATTCCCATAAAATTTGTTATAGGAATCAAAGTATATTTATACCAAGTACACGCAAGTCTACAACAAATCAACAATAAAAAAAAAACAACATTCATTTTGTTTGTGTAAAAACATTTGATACTGTCAAACAGCCAAGCATAAAGAAAACAAAAAAAAAAAAAAAAATCATGGCGCACTAAAATGTAAGCAAATTTTTACAATATCGAAAATAAAACAACTGAACAGCTGATCACTTGCATGTACTTGTAATAAATATACTTTGATAGGAATCATTCACAATACGAAATAAAAAATATGGGATTATTTTCATGGGAGTAGTTGTTTAAGATAGGGGTGCTTGTTTTGAGCAAAACGTGTCCATCATGTAATAGTATTCCACTTACATGTTCTGGGCCACAAGACTAGATTTGCAGTAAAACAAGTGTTCTGCTACTTGTTTTCCCATACATTTTTAATTTTCGAAAAACTCCAAAAAAATGTCGAAAATCATGAAACATCTCGTCGGCTTATAGACCTGCTAACTCCCTTTTAACAAATTTTACAGGAGAGACAAAAAACTTTTTATTTTCCTATTTGCTGCTTGAGAGGAAAACCAAAACTATTGTTGATTTGACACACTTCAGGACTCAAATTGAAGAAAAACTAGATGCTGGTCGACGAGGCATATCTTTCTCTACCATATATTTTTTATTCAACACATATATTTTTTGCTTTCATGTTTGTTAACAACATAAATGCCAAATTGATTTCGAAAACCAAAACCAGTTTTACATAATGGAAACACTCTGACACGTTTTGCTCAAAACAAGTTGTTTATTAGGGGAAACATAGTATTAGAGTCTCAAAATAAATAAAAAGCTTATCTAATTTCAGTGTATTTATCAAAACTATAAATTGGTTATTTAGCACGTCATATGAAAATACTATTAATAAAAAAAAATGCCATATATTTTATAAATCGCCGAAAAAAATCGCAGTGTAGTCAAAATGTTTGAAAATCGGCACGTGTGGCGAGACATCTCTTAATATGGCAGCACTGATTATATTACGAACATGTTTTAGTAATCTGGCAATGAGTAAAAGAAACAAGTATATTATAACATATATAAACTAAATAATATTGTTGTTTCTTTTCAATCAGTTGTTTTTGTAAAAACATTGAATATAAAATTTATTTTTTGAAAATATAACAAAAGGAAATTATTTTGTTTATAAAATATACACAATTGCTTTAGAAATTAAATATTTGTCCTCTATTGCAAATTAATTGTGGCTCCACTTATTCCTTACGCATATTTAATTTATTGTGTTTATACCTATTCACTTTTATTTGTGTTTTTTAATGTCTTGGTTAAATGCTTTTTGTTTAGTGTTTTTTATTAAAGATTTTTTTATATATTGTTTTAAAGAAGAGAATAAATTTCTGTTAAATAAGTTTTTGTTTCATGTGGTTGTTTTTATTAAATTTGTATTAATTTTTTCAAAGCTTGACACACACAAAAATAAACAACAAACAAAAAGTGAACAAGCAACTGAAGTAAATGAACCCTTGAACTACATGGACTGACTTAAATGAACTGACTCAAAAGTACGAAATAAACAGCTGACTCAAAAGACTGACGGACGCAAAAGACTGACTAAAAGTGAACTACTGAACTAGAAGAACGAACTAGTTCACTTTTTTTAAATGAACTCTAATGACAAGTCACCTAAGTGAACGATTAAGCCCAAGACTATCAGGCCCGAATTACTAAATATGACTTTTGTTTCGAGGCCCGATGATTTGGATTCGTATCGTGATTTGCTCAGGGAGGCTGAGAAATCTTACAGGGCAAATAGCATTTCAAAATACCCGATTAATCGACCCCGTCAAGTGGATGAAGTGTCCATTGATTCATCTGATCCCATATGCGATGACTATTCTGAGGACGAATTTGACCCTCAAGTTGAGGCTTTAAATATAGGTAGGCCTTATGTCAGGGGACATTATTCCCGTATTATATTCTGGAATTGTTTGAATTCAGGGCAAAGCTATATTTACTGTCAGGAAAAGACTCGATCCCTTTTCTGTTTCAAATGTGGACAAAGAGGCGTTACTACACTAGAGTGTCAAAATCCACACCAAAACAGGCGTCGGAGCGAGTGGGCGACCGGGGATGCTCGTTCCTCGAAAGAAAACCCGTGTTTAATTTGGATAATGAGAGTAAACCTTCACAGAGGGCTTTACTTTCCGATCCACCGGAACCACCAGACGTACAAACATTTTTTAAACCTGCCATTTCAAAACAAATTCTAAAATGTCGTAAGCGGTATGCCATTAGAAAAACGTATAGTAAAATTTTAGAAACCACTTGCTTGACTACTTCTGATGATGAAAGACCATATGCTAGGATTAAAATTTTTGATACTGAACTATCATGTCTTTTGGACTCAGGGGCAAATGTGACAGTCTTGGGAAAGGGAAGTTTGGACTTTCTTGGCAATAATAATATTCAATTTGATAAATTTCGTTCATGCATATCCACAGCAAATGGATCAAAAAACCCAGTTTTAGGTCACTGCACCCTTCCGGTAACTTTTAAAGGAGTCACTAAACCAATAATTTTTTATATAGTGCCAACTTTGTCCCAGGTAGCTTACCTAGGTGTAGACTTTTGGAAGGCGTATGCAATAGCGCCCCACATATTTCCATCTATTGACTGTTTAGAGGTAAATAAAAAACCTGATTTAATCTTTCATGATCTTTCTTCAGAGCAAAAACTGCAACTTGAAAACGTTATTTTGAATTTTCCTTCATACGAAAAACTCGGGAGACGCTACGCCGGTTAAGTCGAAACATTACCCCCTATCCCCTCCTAAGCAGGCCGAAATATATGGGGAACTTGATAAATTATTGTCTTTAGGCGTAATAGAGGAGTCAAATTCTCCATGGTGTAGTACCATTTTTGCTGTTCGTAAGCCGGGTAAAATAAGACTGTGTTTAGACTGCCGAAAATTAAATGAACTAACCAAGAAAGATTCGTATCCGCTACCTCATATCAATGGACTGTTAAGTCGTTTAAAAGATACCTACTACATCAGTGGTATAGATTTGAAAGATGCGTTTCACCAGATCAAATTGTCTGAGAGTTCTAAAGAAAAGACAGCTTTTGCCGTGCCAGGTAGGGCCTTATATCAATATAGAGTCATGCCTTTTGGCGTTTGTAACGGGCCTCAGACGATGAGCCGCCTGATGGACAAACTCATTCCGTCCAGATTACGTGATAATGTTTTTATATACTTAGACGACCTTCTTGTTTGTAGTTCGGATTTCGACAGTCATATGCGTTTGTTAGGGGAAGTTGCACAGTGCCTAAGATTAGCCAGTCTTACGATAAACGTGGGTAAAAGTAAATTTTGCCAACGCGAAATAAAATACCTTGGGTATCGTATTGGAGGTGGCGAACTGAAGGTTGACCCTGGAAAGATAGATGCCATGGTCAATGTTCCTTTACCGAAAACACCGCGGCAAGTTAGGCGTTTCGTAGGTATGGCAAACTGGTACCGTTCGTTTATTAAAAATTTTTCCGATTTTGCGGGACCTCTTACCGATTGCTGACGCAAGTCAAATAAACCTTTTCGTCTCAGCTCTGAAGCTGTTGAGTCTTTTGAAAAACTGAAACACGCCCTTTCAAGCGCCCCTATATTGGCTCAGCCAGATTTCAACTGGGAATTCGTTATTCAGTGTAACGCCTCACAAATAGGTGTAGGTGGAGTTTTGTGCCAGCTATATGACGAGGGTAAGGAACACCCGATCGCATTCGTGTCCCAAAAGCTGAATAAGACTCAGCGGAATTACACGGTGACGGAGCTGGAATGCTTGGCGGCCATAATTTGCGTAAAAAGATTTAGGCAGTATGTTGAGGGTCTTCCGTTTAGGATTATAACGGAACACTCGAGTCTACGGTGGCTCATGAGTCAGAAAGATCTACATGATAGACTAGCTCGGTGGAGCCTGAAGCTTCAAAATTTTGTATTAACCATTGAACACCGTAAGGGTTCACTAAACGTGGTGCCGGATACCTTATCCCGATTTGACGTTGACGAAATTCAAATGTGTCCTTCTTCACCCGAAATAGACCTTAAATCGCCTGCATTCAGTGCCTCAGAGGATAACAAAATTAGGGAAGAGATAGTTAAAAATATAAACCTTTTGCCAGACCTGCACATCTCGGGAAACCATGTGTATAAGCGAGTTAAATTTCGAAACGGAAATGATACAGAGGAAAACCTCTGGAGATTGTGGCTACCTAGAACCTTGGCAGATGAGGTAATAAAATCAGCTCATGGTGAAGGTTGTCATGGAGGGTTCTTTAAGACCTTATGTCGAATCAGGCAAATGTATTTTTGGACGAAAATGGCACGTGACGCAAGGTTATTCGTTAGCAACTGCGATGACTGTAAAATGATAAAACCACCTAATCATGTGTTACGCCCACCTATGGGAAATCAAACCCTAACAAATCGACCTTTCCAAAGATTATACTGCGATTTCTTAGGCCCTTATCAATGCACAAAGTCGAAAAATTGCCAGTTATTTATACTTATTGGCCATTTGACGAAATTTTTGTTTTTCAACGTCAAGTAATGTAATAGAATTTTTCCAGAATGAGATTTTTTGCACTTACGGTGTGCCGCAGTACGTCCATAGTGACAACGCGAAACAATTTATGTCAAAAGAAATGAAAGAATTCTTTCATGCATATGGCATGGAAAATACATTATTTTCTTAAAGATGACCCTGATCACACAACTTGGGATAGAAATATTCATAAAATTCTCACAGTATTACGTAGTGATTTTCATGCGGCAATTCAATTCACACCTTATTTTGCCACGTTTGGGCAAAACATGATCCTACACGGATCCTCATACCACCTTCTGGAAAAACTGAACATGATATACGTGAAAAGGTTAGTCGTAACCTAAATATTGCCCATGAAAAGGCTTGTAGAACCTATAATACCAGATCCAGACCTGTAAATTTTGTGATAGGCCAGGAGGTTTTCCGCAAAAATCATTCCCAAAGCGATTTTAAGAAGGGAATTGACGTTAAGTTTTACCCCAAATTTTTGAAGTGTAGAATAAGGATCTGAGGATCTGAGAGGTAACTATATCGGAAAATATCATGCCTCCGATATTCGCGCATAAATCAGTTAGGTAATGCCCGGCTTCGTGGGTCGTGCCACACGTATACTTACATTTTCTTTTTTATTTTATTTAATGCCCGGCTTCGTTGGTCGAGCCACACGTTGGTCATCACATGTTTTTTTTACGCGCCGAAATCCTGCCTGTTCAAACCACTTATCACAGATACTGATTTGAAGCAGGTTTGTTACGGATTTTTTTTAATGTTTTTTTCCTATCTTTTTGAATCATGAATTTTACCCTCACCCAATATGTTAGGTCATGCAACCATACCTTTTAATTGCGTCATTATACATATTTCTCCTGTAGTTCTTTTCTAACCACGAATTTTTGCCCTTACCTAATACATTAAAACACGCAACTGTACCATTAAATTGCGCATCATTATGCGCCTAATATGCATTTTTTTATTTTCGTACATATTTGCATTCTTTTACTTATTCGCATATCTGCGCGTACGGTACCTTGCAAATGTCTTTCAGTTGGTAACAACTCTCATCTTGATGTAAAACCAAATCATTTTACATCATAACATACAACCGGTGGTCTGATACCACCGTTGACAGAAACCTGTTTTGAGTAATGTAACCTTGGTTGTCATTGCGCATGATTTAATTTTTCGTGTTACTTCTTTCTCTGAAAAATACATACAGACGTTCCCACAACCTGCGCTGCGTATGATACTTATACGAAAAAGAAAATGACCAACACTAATGTGGAGTTTTTTTCCATCACATTTGCTATGTACAAATACATGCATACAAATATACGTGTGTATTATCTCTCTCGCGACAACAATAACAAGGAGTGAACGATGGAATGGCCAATGAGAAAAAGAGAAATGAACGGATTTTTTTATTTGAATGAATCAAGGTATATTTACACAAGGTAAACTCGTTGCTACAACAAGTACAACAAGACAAAAACAACACGCCAAATTGTTTTTGTATTTGGAACCATGGTGTCAAAAAAAACGCAACAATGTGCCTTTACACAAATTGAAAAAAAAAACAGCACGTGCAGTTCAGAATAATAAGCTGAAACAATTTTTAAAATATTGTGCATTCTCAAGCATAAAAATAAAGTATTATTGCAAAAAATAATGCATTTCAATCACAAGAATTAAAATTTCACAAAAATAAAATGTTTTTCACAATTTTACACTTTTTTAATTCAAAATGGCGCGCACTAACCATTAGTATGTAAACAAACACAAGGAACCAACAGAACCAACAGAACCAACATAAATAACTTTTGACACTAGGGTTCCAAATGGGGTAAACAGCTGACAAACATATGGGCCAACGAGTTTACCTTGTGTAAATATACCTTGGAATGAATACTTAAATAAGAAGTATGATGCAATTTTGAGTTAGTTGATTTTTAGCAGTTGAAGGGGGCAGTCGTCAATCATTGGTCGAAGAGGGCGTTCGTAAACAAATTTGCATTAAATATTCAATAACTATAAATTTTAAATTAAAGAATGTGTTTTGTGCATTTCCCGCTAGACTTTATAAGTGGTCTATTGATTATAAAAACACATTAGAAAAAGTGCAAAAAAGGAACAAACGAATTTTAAATAAACAAAATATGTATGCAAAAGTTAGACAAATGTTTTATATAATTGTTCTAAAACAAACCAAAAAATCATAAGTTAGATAAATGTTTTATGTATATAATTGTTCTAAAACAAACAAAAAAAGCATAAGTTAGACAAATGTTTTATGTATGTATATAATGGTTCTAAAGCAAACCAAAAAAGCATAAGTTAGACAAATGTTTTATGTAATTGTTCTAAAATAACAAAAAAAAATTAAAAAGGAAAATATACGTTTATGTAATTTTCCTAAATAAACTAAAAATACTGGAAGATTGAATGTTTTAAGTAAGCACCCCAAAATAAACTACAGGTTAAAAGAAAACATGTTAAAATTTTAAAAGCAGGGCAAAATTAGACTCCCGAAAACAAAATTCAAGTTAAGAAGAAAATACTAAATTCATAATTTATGTATAAGCTGCTTAATATCAAAACACTCTCAAAGCCTAAACTACAATAGAAAACTGCAAATATGGTTAAATACCGAAACAACTAATAAATAGCTCCAAAAAGAGGTTATTTCCACAACATCCGTTGCAACAACAAATCAATCCTACAAGGAGTTACACCAGCCGCTGCAACAACCACATACATCTATTTGTAGTAAGAACTATACTTTTATCTAATGTCATTTTGAATACTCTATAACCACACCTTAAACCCTTCACAAAAAAAAATTGAAGATTGTGAATATAGTTTGTGTCTTAAAATAAAATGGAAATGAATACAAGAAAATGTACTTGATCGGAAACTTTGCGTTGCAAACCATGTGTTAATTGGATAAACTAAATATAGCTCAGAGTTTCACGATTCCAAATTCGTTATTTTGTCTCTAGTCCTAAGGATGTCAATATAAATGAACCTCATCCTCTGCTACGTTATTAATGAATTTAAGGTTCCCTGCTTGAGGAAAAATACTAAGTTAAGAGCAAGGTAGAGTTCATTTACATATATTTGAAAAATAGTAAAAACTTAAAATTATATGTCACTGCTATTAAATTATAAGATGCAAATAAATGACTATTTTAATTAAAATTTAAATTATAATGTCTATGTAATTTTTTGTTTATATAAATGGATGCTAGGAGGAATCTGGCCGTGGTTAGTACCCCATAATGTAGCGATTGTTTTTGTTAACGGGACAGGTAGAATAAAGTGTAGGTACCAGCCTGTCATAGGGTGGTGTAGGGAATAGTGTACCCCTATATGGTGAAATACCTAAGCCTTATCATCACTCAGTGTGATGTCTAATATGGTCATTTTCTCTTTCTTTCCTTAGCGGTGTAAAATTTTGAATTTTTTTACATATACTTTAAATTTCGTGATATTTTAAAACATACTTCCTGGGGTGTGAAACATACTTCATATGCTTACGTGCCAAAACCCTGGTTAAGATAAATTTTGCTACTGAGCTAGCGGGCCAGCTTTTATACCCCCTTGACCGGTCTTTTGGATTGTTATTTGATTTTTTTTTTACAGTTTTGTAACGGCGCGTAACAGAGCTTCTTTGCTCATATGTAGTAAAATTACAGATGTACATATATTTTTATTTTCGAATTTGTGGACTTAACCACAAATTTCTCGTCAACCAATCCAACATTGGAATTGACAGAAACTCCCTTCCGCAAACGGCGTGTCCACCTGAAATAAAAACCGGACTTTAGTATATATATATAATTCAAAATAAATTAAAATATAACTCGCAGTTCACACGAGGATGGTCGTGCAGTGAAAAGGGCAACAGTCCCAGATGGCTGAAAGAAGAAAAGGAATTAGTATAAATTCAATAGGAAAATTCAATTGAAACAAAACGTACCGGCTAGGATCCATTCGGTCTGGTGTGGGCCGAAGGGACTATCCTTTAGTCCTAACGGGGCACCATGCGGGCTCACGATCATCTTTGGAGCATTCTGGTCGAGTAAGAATCTCCTGTTGAAAGTAACATAAATAAATATCAGAATAACAAGGGGAACTACATAGTTATATGGCACCCAGAGGACGCCCGATTTACCCAGACATACCGACAGATTGTGGTTTGGTAGCCTTTCTAACTAATATCCCTGCTTCAGTCTCTATTCGTAGGACTAATGGTACTGATCGGTAGCCCCGGAATTCGCGCGGAACTGTTCATTGAGAAGCTGGAGTCACACAGTGGGTTTACGGAAATTTATATGGGCACCACCAAACTTGTGAAAAAGTACGATTACATCATCCCCGTGATAAATTTAGAAAACATAGGTGCTGTGATAAAACAATCCCATCATAACTTGGAAATCATTGGGGAACTACCACACTGCGATATGGCCAGATCCCAGTTGCATGAAATGGAGGACTCCCTCCACACACTGTTGCCGCGACGGAAAACCAGAGGGCTGGTTAACGCAGGAGGATCCCTCTTGAAGTTTGTTTTCGGAACAATGGACGAAGAGGATAGACAGAATATCGAAGAACAGCAAAGAGTGATGACAGAAAACAACCACCAGCTGATCGAAGGTTTTAATCAACAGATAGTTATTAACGACAATTTCAACAAGTCTATGCAAACACTGAAGGACGTCATATTGACGGACAGGCAGGAAATTAAAAGAAAAATTAACCAAGTTGAGGACATAAGCCAAAACCTCATCAGAGAAAATCTCGCAGTCCTACAATTTTTCAAGATCAACATACTTAAGAGGAAAATCGAAAATCTACAACAAACAGTGGCATCCGCGAGATTGGGAGTTTTTTCACCTACTCTCTTAACCTAGGAGGAAATAGAAACGTTTAACATAGATGTCGAAAAATTAAAGGACATCAAAATCGGCATAGTGACAAGCCAAAGCAGAACTATAAATTTAATCATCAAGGTACCGCTTGAAAAGATTTCACTTAAAAAAACCGTCATCATTGCTGTACCTAATGAGGAAAAGCTACATATAGACGAAGGAATGGGATGCGTAATAAAAATAGGAGAACGAACACTCGCCTAAGAGGAGCGCAGTGCGGTTTTTGAGTTGAAAAAGTCGCGAAGCTGCGTGATTAGGCAACCTTACAGGATGGTGAAAAAGATAAAACCTGACATCATCCGGATAGACGACAGCAAGGTAATAGTCATCAACGCCAACCTGACTAACCTTAAAAGCACATGCGACAGCCGTGGGCTCAGGTTGCAGGGCCATTACTACATTCACTTCAACAATTGTACGATCAAACTAGGTGACCTAACGTTTACCAACAGGTGGACAAAGTTCGAGCAAAGTTTCGCATTTCTACCTAGGGAAACTAGTTTCAATACAGAAAGACCGCTGTTATTTGAGGACATAGTCCTAGCACAGGAAAAGAATATTAGGGAGATAAACGAACTACACGCCCACAAGGTAGTGACACTAACAATAGGTATTAATGTGTGCTTCCTTACAATAGTACGTTTCTCACGAATTTCTTAAACATCCCTCTTGTATGTTCTATTCAAAACCAACTAAAGGGTGTTTTTTTTTTTAAATGAATACGCATATAATCAATTTTTTGCTAATCGCCGATATTGCATCTTTGTAATTTGAGTTATTCATGGTGTCATTGTCTTTTTTGTCTTTTTTTTTTTATATATACATACATATATATATAGTGAGGTCAAGTCAAATCACAATTAAATCGAAAGTAGGCGGTGCACAACAAAGTCTCTAAAGATGGACAACACTTTTTGCAAATACAAACATAAAAACAGGGCCCTAGAGCTGAAACATGTGGATTGCAATACTATAAAAAACAACGGCTGGCTTAGCGACCAACACATCGACATCTTTTTAAAATGGGTGCTCGACACAACCCTCACACCCCTGCAGGCAGAACAGGTACACGTTTTTAATGCACAATTTTCAATGGCACTAAAACTGTGGAGTCTTGACCCCTCCAACGAGAGGAATATCGGCAGGATTCAAAGAGCAACACACAAAGCCAATTAAGCGAAAAAGACTCTCGTGTTTTTTTCCCGGTAATTAAGCAAAACCACTGGACCTTGGGCCTAGTGTCCGACAAAAGGGATATATTTTTCGACTCCCTCAGACCCCACAATCTAGAGACACCGGCGCGTTATATCTCCAATTTGTACCACTCCATAGGGCACCCTCTTAAGGAAGTTCCGTTAGTCTATGCGAAATGCCCTCAACAGAACAATACAGTAGATTGCGGTATTCACACCATACGGCACGCAGACTACTGTATGAAAAGGTTTAGCAGGGGCTTGGGTATACAGTTTCCACCAAACGAGGTAGACATGTCCCAATGCGGCATCACACGGAACCTCTTGACTAAGGTTTTAGAACGTTGGTCAAAACGAACAAATAACCAGAGTCCCACAGAAAAAGAGGTGGACACAGCCAAGGAAATTTTGAGCGACATGAGGGCAAATTGGAAGAGGGGACGAGGAATGAAAAAATACCTAGAAATAGGTCAAAAAACCTATAGGGTAACGGTAGGCCGCTCGGGAAAATCCTGTATAAAACTGTTGTAAAAATCGTACCTACTACTTTGTTTTGCATGGTTACCTAATTCTTGTGAGTTATAAACAGAAAAGAAAAACACTACACTTTATTTTATTTTCGATATTTTTTTTTTTTTTTTGCTTAACCGTGACATTTAACTTTCGGTACTCCTCAGTAACTCACTCGCTCACTCACCTACACACAATACAATTAACAATTTCAGTTTAATTTGAATTCAAATTGTTTATAAAATTTATAAGCAGGTAAATCGCAATAGGTACCTTTACGTTTCCTAAGTGAGTAGATACATAGATTTTCATTCAACTTTAAAACAATTTTTCTTTCTTTTTTTACTTTAACGTGGACATCTTTTAATACATAAAAAACAACGGAAGTTCTTATAAAATATTCTTTTTATTGTAAAAACAAAATATTGGCATCGTTCATAAAACCTTTTCTTCATCTCTCCATTAACCAACACCTGATAACGGGAACAGGGGGCTAAAACAGTTCGTTATCTTTTCCACTTATGTTTTTTTTTCTTCATGTTTGTTTTCTAATTGTATTTCAATAAGCAAAATAATAAATAGATAACTTTACTTCGTTAATTATTCAAAGAATATTTGTTTCGCATTTAGGCCACATTTGATATAAATAAATTTAACCGTAAAATTTATGTTTTTTATATTCATTCGTTCCGTTTTTTTATATTTATTTAAACTTTTTGTACTCCACGTGCGCGCCTCAAAGTTAATCGTTTAAATGCTGAAGTAATACATATTTACAACGCCCAGTGCAGTTCACAAGTGCAATACCTAAGCACTATAGCACAGACGTTGAATGTTTTATATTTCTTTTATTTCATTTTCTTTGTAGATCCCAGTAAGCATTCTATTTAGAACTATTATAAGAACTAAAAAAAAAGAACAACTTTTGGCTGGCCGAAAGAAATATAAACATAAACATAAATAAAGGGTGGTTAAATTGTAAGGGCCGATGTTGAATGTGAACCACACCTAAACGCCAAGTTTTTTTCCGAATTTTATTTGACATTTCTCTATTTCAGACTTACTCAATTTGAACAATGGAGAGATACACAATCCAACAACGTGTTAAAGTTATCCAGACTTATTATGAAAATGGGCGTTCAAATCAAAATGCATATCGTGCACTTCGTGATTTTTTTGGTCAATTTGATCGTCCAAATGTGCGTACAATCGCAAAAATCTTGGGAAAATTCGAGCAAACCGGGTCTGTAGAAGATGTGAGAACACCAGTGCATGCTCGTACAGCTAGTACTGCAGAAAATATTGCTGCTGTTCGCGATAGTGTGGCTGAAGAGCCGTCCACCTCAACTCGTCGTCGTGCCCAACAATTGCACCTCTCACGCTCGTCGTTGATGAACATTATGCATAAAGACTTGCATTTACACGCTTACAAGGTGCAATTGGCTCAAGAACTAAAGCCTCTTGACCATTCCAAACGTCGTGAATGGGCAGAATGGTGGCAAGAAATGGCAACAGTGGATGATCAATTTTCGAAGAAAATCATCTTCAGTGATGAGGCACATTTTCACCTCAGTGGATTCGTCAATAAACAGAATTGCCGCATTTGGGCGAATGAGAATCCAAGAGTGATTGTCGAAAAACCAATGCACCCACAAAGAGTGACTGTTTGGTGCGGTTTATGGGCTGGCGGCATCATCGGGCCGTATTTTTTCCAAAATGAGGCCGGTCAGGCAGTTACTGTGAATGGTGTTCGCTATCGTGAGATGATAACGAACTTTTTATGGCACGAATTGGAAGATATGGATGTGGACGATATGTGGTTTCAGCAGGACGGTGCCACTTGCCACACAGCTAACGAAAAAATGGCTCTTTTGCGCAACAAATTCAATGGCCGTGTTATCTCACGTAATGGCGATGTCAATTGGCCGCCAAGATCATGTGATTTGACACCGTTGGACTTTTTTCTTTGGGGTTATTTGAAAGAAAAGGTGTACGTCGATAAGCCAGCAACAATTCAAGAGCTAAAGGAGGAGATAATTCGGCACATTAACGGCATAGAACCTCCATTATGCCTCAGGGTCATCGAAAATTTGGACCATCGGATGGAGGTGTGCCGCTGTGGTCGCGGCGCCCATTTGGCCGATATTTTGTTCCATACATAATTGAGTAATACCAATATATCATAATAAAATAAAATTACAATAATTTCCTAAATAGTTTGTGTTTTATTCAAAATCAACATCGGCCCTTGAAATTTAACCAACTTAACTTTACTTGTTGCAACTCAGTGATAAAATTCTTCACTAGGAGGAACAAATGTATCAATGACAAGAATTATTGTCACTCTGAGCATAAAATATTTGCAGAGTCAAAACTCTTTATACATATTTACAACGCCCAGTACAATTCATTAGTGCAATGTGCATACCTAAGCATTATAGCACAGACGTTGAATGTTTTATATTTCTTTTATTTCTTTTTTGTGTAGATCCCAGCCAGCATTTTGTTTACAACTGCGATCATTTTCCTTTTGTTTAATTAATTAATATTTGAGTAAAAAAATATAAATATAAAAAAAAAGTAATTGATTTATTATATTTTTTTAATATTTTTACTTTAAAGCCAGACCAACAAAAAATCATAATAACTTTTTTGGCCTCTAATTAAAAAGAAAAAACAAAAGAGGAACATAAAAAATATTTTAATAGCTATTTATTTAATAAATTAATCATTGAATGATTTCATTGAAATGTGTTAATTAAATATCATAATATTAACGATTTAATTTTGAAAATATGGATTTTATTATTGTATCTATTGTAATTCTTTTATTTGATAATTTTTACCATAGCTATTAAGACATATACATCTTATTATTATTTTTTTATTATTATTAATTAATAGATACATTTAATTGTATTTACGTTTACATATTCATTTGTTTTTTTTTTTTTTTTTTTTTTTATTATTACAATGTTTAATATCTATATTTGCCATAACATATTTGTTGTGAGCCAGATTGGCAAATTGCTAGTATTTACAATACAATTCATTTTGTTAATTTTAAGTGTTATAAAAAAATTTATGAGATTGCAATTAAAAGAGATTTGACAAAAAGTGTTGAAAAAAGATTACAGTTTAAATTCGTTGATAATTAGTTTTCTATATTTTAAACAGATTTCCAAATATTTATACAAGTTGCAAAAGTTGTGACCATTTAATATATTTATTACTTCGATTAGCTCAAGTTGGGATTTTCCAAAAAATTTAAATCTAAATCCGTTATATATTGAACAGACACCTATGAAATGGTAATTATTTTCTTCTAACCCATTGTTGCACATTGTACATACGGATGCAGTGTTGTTACTGAAGGGCTTGGCATTTAAGTTAAGCAAACCGCCTCTCGCTCTAACTATTAAGCTAGTGCTACGAGATGAGTAGTTTTTAGCAAGAAGAGGTGTTACAGTATGATTTAGTCGACAGTAGAGGTCGTGGTGCTGTGAGTTTGTTGCCCGAAGTATACTATCTTCACGCTCTTTTGCAGTGAGTAGATTTATTATTGCTTCCAGTTTGTGCAAAGTGGAAGGTTTGAATTCGAAGGTATAAATTGAAGAACTTGTTGAAGATTAGACCACTCCTTTGCCCAGAATTCGTTCTTGGCTATTATTGTTTCCGCTAAAATACGTGGTAATCGGTTTTGACCCATGTTCAGAACTTTGTTTATATATGAAAAGTGTAGTCTTAGAGTGGATATGTATAAGGGGTCAAGGCCTGTTTCAAGGTAAAGCATGTAGTTGGGTGTAGCTGCTGGTAAATATAACATCTTTTTAATAAAAAATCTGTATAGCTTCTCGACTACGTCATATCTTTGATAACCCCATACTTGGGCAGCGTATAACATTATCGATCTAGAAGCAGAATGAAATATTTTTAGTTTATTATCTTTAGACATTTTTGGATGATTTATATATTTACACCAGGTGGAGTTTATAGCAAGTTTTGAGGCAGACAATTTACTGTTCAGATGTTTGCTAAATGACAAGTTATACGTTATTTCAACGCCCAGATATTTGTAGCTGTTTACGATCTCGATGTTGTTATCTCCAAACTTCCAGTTAAGATTTGATGATATTCTAGTTCCAGAACGAAATATAACAATTTTTGATTTATTCATATTAGCTTTTAAGTACCACGTCGCACAGTGGTATTTTTTTTGGCAAAAAGTCTATTTTTTTACAGTTATTTTTTAGAAATCTTATGATGCAATTCTGTAGAGAAATGTTTCATTAGTAGAAAATCATGATTTGTTTTCGAAAAAAATAAAATTTTGTATAAAAAAGAGTGTAATAAAGTTATCTAAATATTATACAACGAAAACTGATGAAAATTTTTCTACATTTCAGTTGTTTATACAACAAATATGGTTTAACTACGAATAGTTTTAGAGCATTCTTATTAAAATATAGTATTTTAAATTTAATAGGAAAGAAAAATTATTTAAATTACATATATAGTTTAAGACATCTGAGCAAATCAAAATGACTCCAAAAAATTTAGCATTTGCAGTTTTCATTAGAAAAAAAAATAAGTTAGCTCGGTCTACCTCCGTGTTAGTACTACTACTAAATTAAAGTTTGGAATGTTTTCTTTCATTTTATGTAAAAAAATTCTGCGACTTTTTGCGATCGCTGAACAAACTTATAAATTTTGTGATAAAACTCACGTATTTTTTGTGAATATTTACAATAAATTGCAATGCATATTTACATTAAAAGGTTTTGTATACTTTTAGGCTTTTACTTTTTAATAACTGATTGACAGCAATATTGAAAAAGTGCATAACAAAAAAAGAAAAACAAAACCATATGATTATTTGAAATAATAATATTTGCCAAAAAAAGTTTAAGAAAACTATTAAACCTAACTAATTTTCAAAATGGGTTCCTTTTGTGTTTCATATAGTGAATTGTGCAAGGAACTTATAAATTGCAATAATAATGTGGATTTATTAACTGATTTCATTTTGGGTTCTTTGGGCGGTGGGTGGAGGGCGTGGCCAATTTTGATTAAACTTTATATTTTTCTTAATTGAGCTAAATAAATGCTCAGAGCAAAATTTCAAAAACTTTGGGCCAAAAAAAAAATTTTGGGTTCTATAGGTGGTGGGTGGAGGGCGTGGCCAATTTTGATGAAACTTTATTTTTTATTTAATTGAGCTAAATAAAGGCTCAGAGCAAAATTTCAAAAACTTTGGGCCAAAAAAAAATTTTGGGTTCTATGGGCGGTGGGTGGAGGGCGTGGCGAATTTTGATGATACTTTATATTTTTCTTAATTGAGCTAACCAAAGGCTCAGAGCAAAATTTCAACATTCTACGAGCACTCCTTATATTTTTTGCAAAACATTGTATGGACAAATCCCTCTGTGCGTCGTACAGTATTTAAACAGAGCATCAATCATTTGTTGTAGTTTAGTTTGAGAATCAGAAAGAATGACAATATCATCAGCATAAAGAAGTATTTTAACATTTGTGTCTGCAACATTTACACCATGTGGTAATTCATCTGCTAGGTCTTTGACGTACAGCGAAAATAATAAGGGGCTTAAAATACAACCTTGTTTTACTCCAAGCTCGACAGAAAAAGGTTCAGAAAATGTACTTCCGTCCCAAATACGACTTTTGTTGTTTTCATATGCGCACTGTATAATTCTTATCATTTTCGATGACAGCCCTAAACAGGAAAGTTTGTAAAACAAGGAGTTTCTAGGTATCATGTCAAAGGCACATGAAAAATCTACGAAAAAAGCAAATGTGTTATTGCCATTCAGCTTGTTTAAATTTACGATGTTCACAAGATTGAAAATATTGTCTACAGTTGAGTAGTTTTTTCTAAAACCAGCTTGACATTCATTAAGTATATTGTAGTTTTCAGTCCATTCAGTTATCCTATTCAGCAAGACAGTGTTAAAGACTTTGCATAAAGTGTCGATCAATGAAAGTCCACGGTAATTTGATGGCTGGTTTGCATCCCCCTTCTTAAAGAGCGGTATTAGAATGGATTGACGAAAACTTGAAGGTATTTTTTCTTGCAAAAATATTTTGTTGAAAACAGATAATATTTCTTAAACAAAACAATTATGTGCATATTTGTAAAATACATAGCTAATGCCATCTTGGCCAGGGGCTTTATTAAGTTTTAAAGTTTTGACTACTGACAATATTTCACAAAGTTCAAAATTTGAATCTAGATAAGCATCTGTTAAATACGGCATTGACCAGCTCATTGTTGGTATATCTCCGCAGTTACTCAACAAAGTGGAAAAATGCGACATAAAATCATCTGCTGTCAAATTACATTTTATCGTATACGTACGTGACTTCATAGAGTTAGTCAACTTCCACCATTCACTACTGTTTTTTATTTTGTTTAAGTTCTTATTATAGAATTCTAGTTTTTTATTCATACATAGTTCACGGTATTTGGTTCTAGCTGTAAAATAGCGTAATTTGTTGATATACGTATGTTTAATTCTGTAAGCTCTTAGGTTTCGTAACATGGTCTTACGGAATCTCACACGCTTCCAATCATACCATTTATGCATAGGCTCAAAGTGTTTTATATTGGATTTCTTCTCGTTTGCAGTTTTTACTTTTTTTGTAATTGTATAAATCAATTCATCAACCGTCTCATCTGTATGAAGATCAATATTTCTCGATATGGAACTAAGTTTTTCTACATACTTATCAACAAATTTGTTGTTCCAGTGCAATCTAGGAAGAGGAAGATTATCGTTACGATTGACATCAGAACACAAACTCTTTATCTTTAGGCACAGTGACATATGGTCGGAGTATGGTTTGGAGGCTATAGCGAAATCAACAACATATTGTAGTAAACTATGCGAACATATACAATAATCAATAACAGAATTACCCATAACACCACAAAAGCTGTATTCCCCCTGAACATCCCTTCCGGTCCTTCCATTTAGTATAATACCACCATAATTATCTATTAACTCCATAAGTTTCCTTCCTTGACTATTAAGAACTTTGTCGTTAGAGCATCTTACTTCACGCATAATAGGCAAATCTTTTAAAAAGTTACTATCAAGAACTTGTAAATCTGATATTCTGGCATTTAGGTCTCCAACTATGCAAAAATTTATAGGGTTAAGTTCTTGCAAAAGATCATCAAACATTGCTAATTCTGAGTTCCAATTAGTACAGTTCAGATATCTTGGAATTAAATAAAACAACATTCCTTCAAGTTTTAATGTTAGTAATATATTGTTCTGAATATTTATAAATTTGAAACCATACTTTCTTTGTAGCGCTTTTCTAAAACCATACAAGCAGCCATTGTTTTCTTTGCAGCAATCCATTGTAGTGAATAATTTTGTAAAAGAGATGAAAATTTATATTGCTTATCAGCTACTACATGTGTTTCGAATAGAAAAAATACTTCAAATTTGTTTATAGAAGATATAAAATCGCTAAAATTTATTGAGCTTGCTAAATTTGCTACATTATACGATAATATATTTAAAAAATTAAATTGCTATTGGGAGGGATTATATTCCGTATTTGCGATATTGTTATTATTTTTACCTTCATTAGCACAGACCTCAGCCGCATAGTTATATTCTGCTAACAAGTTTCTTAAATAATCAGCTTCGTTGCCAGAATTCGCAATGATTTTACCCCTTGACCATGTATATCTATTATTGTTTATGAAAATACAGAATTCTCCAAGCCTTACTTTAATGTTTCGGTGTTTTGCTGAGATACCTTTGCTTATTTGACGCAGATTGAATCTAACATTTTGTTCATCTTCGGTATAATCTTTTTGTGTGTATATTGTTTTACCTTTTAATTTATTTTTGGCAGCAGTTACATTGTTTGCCTGCATACTTGTTTCTAGAGAGAAACAATAAGCTTTACCAGATGATAACATGCGAGCTGACACAATATTAATGTTCACATTTAGTATCTCCAAGCATAATTTCAAAAATTCAGCCTTAGCAGCAATCACTTTATCGCTTTCTAAGCCCGTGACAACAACGTTTGACGATCTTGACCTACGATCTATGAATTCAAGTCGTGAAGTTAGCTTTTTTACATCCTTTTTTAATTGTAAGTTTTCTTTTTTTTAAATCTTCAATATCAGATTTAACATCAACTAAATCAGACTTTCTGGTAACATCTTTTAATTTATCATCTAAAAGATTGCTGAACTTATCCCATGAAAAAACATCCTGAGCTTTATTTTGATCCGCCATATTTTGATTTGAAAGATATTTTTTACAATTGTTTTTGTCAGTGTACTCTGAAGATGTTAAATTTATTTGTCGCTTATTATTCATCAGTTTTTACATCATAACTTTAGGCATATAGATAAATATGGTAAGAACTTGGCAGCACTTTTTGCTTTATTTATACAATGGGCAGATACAAATACAACAGGGCCAGATGACTATACAACAAGCACAACCACCAGACAAGAGGCAGTATTAAATTTTTTAGTTTCCACCCTTTTACCGCAAAACACCGGCTTGTAACTACGATCCGCACCAGAATATATGCCTATCAACACTTCAGTCCACCCTTGGGGTCGTCCGTCACTAGATTTACGTTGATTTCACCGTGAGACACCAATCAGCAGAAACGAGCGCCAAAAAAAGAAACACAAGTGTAAAGAGTGATAAGATTTCAATTTGACCGAATTTTAGGAAAATTCCAATGTATTTCACTTCCAGGTATCAACGTTGACGATAATAGGAAGCAAATTTGTTATTTGCAATGTAAATTATTATATATAAATTATTTTTCAAGTTTTAATACAGAAAAATTTTTTTTTTATACTTTTTGACAGTTTGAGCACAGGGTTGCCAATCTATATACATCTTTTCCCTAACTGATTTGTTGATATTTAAAAATTGTAGCTTAAACTTTTTAGTTTTTTAAATTTATTATTATTATAACTATTATATTATGACATGAAGAAGTTATTAAGATAACTGAGAAATGAATGAAATCGTTAAAAATTAAAAATAATTAAAAAAAAAAAAAAAATAAATTGTACTACAATTAAAACTAAGAATGCATAGTTAAAAAAAAAAAAAAAAAAGTTTACATTCTAAAGTGCGTCTTCGTTTGGTGTTCGTCTACACAGAAAAAATTATTGCCGAATTATTTTCAAACAAACGCTTGTTTGAAAATTTTTTAAATTTCTACAACTTTTTTTACTGATTCAATTAAAATTTTTGTTTGGTTTTTATTAAACCAACAAAAATGTTGACAACCATTCAAAAATATAATACACGCGTTATTGCTTTCAAGTTTTCATAATTTTGTATGAAATATTTAATGGTTTTTAATGTTGTCGTCTTTTTGCATTTTTTTTATTTGATCGTAAAGGCCAGTTTACACGGTAATACAATGTATTACGACTTTGTAGAATCAAAATATTATGAAATTCTCTCCGTGTTTAAAAGAAAAAAATAAAAATCTTTTGTAAGTATAATTCATGTTTACACGGATGGTATAAGTAAAATCAAAAATAATAACAAAAAAGCAGATGGTTGCAGTTTTAAATATTTACAAAAACAATATGAAAATTTCCTGAGTTGAATTTAGTTGTTTTTGTAATTGTATAAAAATGCTATCACCTTTAATGTACTCCGTTAAAATACACCTCTGGTGTGATGAGAATACATAAGTTTCTAAAATGGTTTAGAAAAAAACCATTTACCGACCGCTTGTCAGATTTTGTATCCGTATTCTCTCTTACTCAATACATTTTGCTTTTACATGATAAGATTTTTCTCATTCTACATAATCTTTCGACATGTCGTAATACATTATATTACCGTGTAAACTGGCCTTAAGCAACACTTCCTAATGTGAAATATAAGAACTACAACAAAAAACACATATAGTCTATTTTTGGACACTTTAAAAAAGTACAACAATAAGAAAGATGAAGAGGTTTGAAGTAAAAAAAAAAAACAAAAAATAGCAGGTAAAAAAACGTTTTACTCTTTTTAAACAACACAAACAACAACAACATTATAAGAAACAAAATAAATTTTTTGTTGGTTTCAAAGTTGGTTAAAACAAAACAAAATCCCGTATTCAATTTTTTCAAACTGTTTAGTTAAATACATCAAATACAAAAATATAATGATGACGAAAAACATATCAAGTCGGTCTGTCGCCGTTTTTGGGTTACATTTCTTCTTCATTAGCAAAGGAAAGGATACAGCAACAGTGAGTGATGACGAAAAACATTGTGTGTACAAAAATAGACCGTTCAAAAATTATTTCAACAAAAAAATGTGTCTCAAATCCAGCCGGCCGCTCTGCTCTCTCTCTGCCATCATCTTCTAATACAGTGCCTGCTTGTGTGCGCATCATTGCTTGTGCAAAAACTTTTTTTTTTTGATTTTGAAATTTAGTATATGAATTTCAGTAAATTTTTTGTTTGATTCAGTTAAATTATTTGTTTGAAAAAATCAGTGTTTTTTTCAATAAACGAAATGCAAATAAATTGTTTGAATATGCGAATTTGTTTATAGGACCAATTTCAGACAAAAAATTGTTTGATTCTACAAATTTTTTGTTTGAATTGGAAAAATAATTTTTTCTGTGTACATAAAGGCGTGTTTAATCCACTAACAGCGTCAATTCCTATGAGTATCAATAAGTACCCTGCCTTCATTCGCTCAACAACCGATGGGATAACCGCGAATGAAATCTCCACACATGCCAAATGAAAATGTTGATTCTCGTTCGGATGTCTAGGATTATGTTAATTCTGATGTATATGATATGAAGGATAGTTTAGCTTTGCAAAACGATAACTCTGACTGAATACATGTCCAAAGAACTTCAAGATCATAAGACGGAAAAATGTGATGATAGAAAAGGTAAAAAGTCTGAATTATATAAATGTGTTTGTTTCAGTTCGATAGCCAGCAACAAGATGGTCAAGCTTAGAGCAGCTCTTGTAATATTTATATTGGGGTGGCAAAGAATGCAAATAATAATTTAGCCATTATTCTTTAATTATACTTTAATGGAAGTCCTGCCAAACAAAAATTCGTATAAAACAAGAAGGAAAAGAAATCCCAGTCTAGCTGCTCGAAAAAATCTAGATGACAAACTAACATCATACACAAACAGGATCTTACAACGAAAATGAAGAAATTTAATGTGCACGACATGAACCAGTTACTGGATGGCAGTGGCAAAATGACCTTGGCTCCTTTAAATAATATTTTACTACACCACTGTTCGCCAAATATTGACCAGAAGGTTCTGGTCTTATCTAAATACACCGGAACACAAATCCACAGAATCCGATACGCGAAAACATACACATTTCTCAGAATCACCACTACTTGAAAATAGCTTAGATGGATCGCAGCAACAACAAGATATTGAGAAATTTGTTCACAACGTCAATAAACATCAAAGTGCATCAACACCAGACGAAGGACCGCACTTTTCCATAAAAGGGGGAGGGATGTTGAGAGTCACCCTCGTATATAATAAGTATGACATTATTTAGTATTAAGTAATCAAAAAAAAAATAGGCTGACTCAATTATACGAGTCAGCACTTTAGACACTTGCTGACTTTAGTACAGTCAGCATTTTAATTATAAGAACTAGGTATAAATAGCGGGTAAGAATAATTTAAAGTTTAGTTGTAATTAGCAAGCAAATTAAAATCTACCTGCGATCTCCACGGAGCACTCCAGGTTAGGAAAAATACAAAAAGATCTTCTAATTTCTCAACTACAACATCATTTACATTTTTTCTTTTGACACTTCTTTTAGATTATTTTCTTAATATTTCAGGTTTTATTTTTTTTTTGTGATTTGTGCTTTTACAAAATATACGTGCTTATATAGTTCTGACTACCGCAATTTAGATTTGTTTAATAAGTAATAAAAAAGTTTTTAAAAATATCATATTAAAGAAAGTTTGAAAAAAATTTTTTTTAAGCAAGGCAAAACAAATTATATTTCGCATACATTTAAGGATTAAGTTTGAGATAAAAAATTGGATTCAAGCTAAGTTTAATGTTTATTTTCTTTGTTCAAAATAATAAATACATGCTAAATTTTCAGATTTGCACGAGATTTACTTATTTTTCTGACACTTGTGCATTATTTCACTGTGATATTAGGATTAATGTTATATTTCATTAAATGTTTTAATGATTTTAATTCGTAAGTAGACAAATTTTTAATTTTTTAGTGTTCCCTTATATTCTTTTTTTGCATGGCAGAATTTTTTTATTTTTGTGTATTTGTATGTATATTCTTTTAAGTGATTTTAATTTAAAGGCTTAAGTTTTAAAATAAATTCACACTTATTAAGTTAAAATATCCTTCCACTTTTAATTTTACCGCACTTGTTGCCATATTCCTTTTATATTGGCTCATTCAGGACCATCCAAAGAAAATCTATTTAACTAGGTTTAACCCCAAAGGCTCTTCCCAAAAACTCTGTATCCTTCGCCAAAATCCTGTCTCCAAGCAACAAGTCGCAACTATAGCAAATTAAAAATTTATTAAACTTTTTCTTTGCCAATATCTAACAAACAAATATATTTTATGAAGTAAATGAAAATGAGATTCTTACCAATTAAAAGTATGCTCCTTAGCCTTGTACGCAACAGAAATAGCTCCCAGTATTAAAATTGTCCAAGAAAAAATGGACAGGTTTTGCTACAGTTAGCCCTTTTATACCCCGACGAAATGCTATCAGGTTGGAAAAGTGGTGTTAGAGTACATACATACATATATTCCGCATAAAACATAAACCACTAACTTCGTACCAAATACCCAGCACTGCATTACCATTGACAAGAATGCATGAACAAAACGCAGAGTGGTATTAATGTACGTAAATGTTACTTCACATAACAAAAAACCCTTTTGTGATTCAACTGTTATAAATTCAAACCAAAATTTGAAAATACGAAAATATGTATTAAGAAATATCTCTTTTGCTACAAGCGCCACTACATTACCCCCTGGCAAGATCAGATTTTTAGCTGAAAACCAGCAACAAAGATGATATCGCTTGTAGCATAAATAAGTAGTGCTTAGAAATGGAAAAAAAATTTTAGGTGGTATATAAAACTGTCTATTACCGAAGGTCCTCAGCATGATACTCCAAGTAAACGACCACTCAGATCCTCCAATTTATAATAGCACGTTCCCGTTTTCTTCCGTATTCTAGCCTTAAGAAATGGTGGAGCCAATTTAGCGTTATATCCCTTTTCGAAATTGCTTTGACCGAAATTTCTTCTGAAGACTTCTTGTCCAACAGCAAAATTAACTTCCCTTGAACGAAGATTATAAGTTTTCTCATTTCGTTCTTGTTGTTTAGCTACACTTTTTGCAGCTCGAGTTCTGATAATATCAAATGAATCTTTTCTATCAAGTTGAATTGATCTTTCATCTAGCATCTCCAATTTTCGCAGCAGGGCATAAGATATGCCATTCGTGATCATATGTTGTCCAAATGCCATGTAATAAGGTGAAGTACCTATTGAAGCATGTACCGCTGACCTAAGGGCGCAACTGATACTGCTGAGATATTGATCCCAATTACTCTGGCCATGTATTATATATGCCCGTACAGCAGCTTATACTGAACGATTCACACGCTCAGAAGTATTTGATTGGGGCGAATGCACTGCTGTGTAAACGTGATTAACTCCATAATTTTGTAATAATTTATTAAATTGGTTAGATATAAATTGCGATCCATTATCTGATATTATCATTTCCGGAGTGCCAAAGGTATTACAAGTTCCTGTTCAAGGTATTTTATTATTGCATCCGCCGTAAATTTTTTTATGGGTTTTAAGAAACAAAACTTTAAAAAATGATCAACTACAATTAATATACCAACATTTCCACTTCTAAAGCGAGGATAAGGGCCTAAAAAGTCTACATAGAGTTTTTGGAAAATCTATGGGTCTCAGAAGTTTTACCCATTGGAGGTCGCATGACAAAATTCGGGTGTTTGGTCCCCTTACACGTCTCGCAAGAGATTACGTGATCCCTTACATCATTTACTAAATTTGGCCAAAAATAAAATCGCCGAATACGCTCAAGCGTTTTATTTATTCCTCCATGTGCTGAAAGATGATTATCGTGAGCCTTGTGAAGAATGTCTTTTATTAGTCCTTTGGGAATCCAAAGTTTCCATGCGAGATCATCCTGTACCTTTTTCTCTAAACAGTGCTCCGTTCTTCTGTATAAGTACCCGTCAATAATTTTCAAGTCTGGAGTTTTATGAATATTTTTCCTAACCCTGTCCAAAAGTTCTGTATAGTCTGTCCCTTGAAAGTGTGTAGAATTTAAATCTACGAAGACCCCAGTCTCTTCTAAAGCAGACAATTCACAGCCCAAAATTTCAGATAAATCTTCAGTGTAGGCTCTAGAAAGCGTATCAGGAACTATGTTACGACTGCATTTGCGGTGTTCAATTTTAAAGTTAAAGCCTTGTTATTTTAATGCCCATCTTGCCAACCGAGAACTTAAATCCGTTTGGGACATGAGCCACTTCAGCGAGGCATGATCGGTGATAACAGTAAACTCATGTCCTTCTACGTAAGTTCTGAACTTTTTGATACTTAGCATAGTTGCTAAGCATTCTTGTTCGGTTACTGAGTAACTACGTTGGGCTTGGTTGAGTTTCTTCGACATAAAGGCGATAGGAACTTCTTCACCCTCTGCAGTTTTTTGAACCAATACACTTCCTATTCCAGTAATACTTGCATCACAGTGTATGTAGATGGGCTATACTGGTGTGGTGGTCAAGATGTTCTTTAACTCATTAAAAGCTTTTTGAGCCATTCGCTCCATACAAATTTATGATGTACTTTTAACAAATCTGTTAAAGGTGCAGTTACACTGGCGTAGTTTCTGATAAACTTCCGATACCAACCGGACATACCCAAAAATCTGCGAAGCAGTTTAAAAGATCTTGGTTCTGGAAATTCTAAAATAGCCGAAACTTTATCGGGATCTGTACGAATTACCCCGTCCCCCACTATATGGCCAAGATACCGGAAATTCCTGACCCACTTCCCGCAATACCTGCAAATGTCTTTCAAATGTGCCTGTCACCACCAACAAATCATCCAGATAAAAAAACACATCCTTCTCAATTCCACTGGCACCAGATTGTCCATTTATCTAGACATGGTCTGGGGAGCATTACAAAGGCCAAATGGCATGACCTTGTAATGATACAAGGGGCGACCAGGAACGGTAAATGCTGTCTTATCTTTCGATGATTTATCGAGTGGAATTTGCCAAAAGGCATCCTTCAAATCAAGGCTAGAAATGTATTCAGCTTTTGGTAACCTAGATAAGATACCGTCAATCATAGGAAGAGGATACGCGTCCTTAACGTTACAGAATTGACCTTATCTAAGCAAAGCCTAACCTTCCCAGGTTTGCGGACCAATACAATAGGTGAAGACCACGCACTATCAGACTCCTCGATCACATCCATCTCTAGCATTCGATATATTTCCGCTTAAATTAGTTTTTCAATGGCTGGGGAAACAAGGAAATGACGTTGTTTTATTGGGGCTGCAGCACCTACATCAATAATATGTGAAATAACACTAGTTCTCTTTTGCAAATGACGGAAATAAATTAATAACATTTTGTAATTTTTGCTGTTGAGAGATTGAAAGATTTCTTTGTTCAGAAATTTCCCCTAAAGCATTAAGGTATAGGTCGGAATTATATTTCGAGTCTAGGCCTGTTAGAGGTTTTGCGATAAATTTGGAATTAAATATAATTTTATTTCTTTCGTTTCACCACGAAATGAACTGTTAGTTTTAATAACACCAACAACTTTTTGTCCCTTGCCATCTGCAGTCCGAACAACTGAGTTGATTTTCTTAAAATTTCTCTCTTTTTCCAAGAAATCTATTGCCGCCTGTGCACCCAAACAACTAACCGAGGCTCCTGTATCCAGTAAACCAGCCATTGTTTTGCCAAAGAGCTGAACGTCAGCATATTGTCGAATATCATTGGGTTTGTCGTAAATTGTACTTAAAAGACTACGTCGCGTGTGCTTTATTTGCTTCCAATAGTTGCGCATTCGTTCAGAAGAACGTTGTTGTTTACATTAGGGACTGGTTCATTAAAAATTTCATTTCGTCTCGCATTATACTCAGCCAGTCTAATGTGAAATGGTTTAAGGTAAGTGGGTGGGGTAGAAGATACAATTTTACTGTTATTTGACGAGTAATCAGTTTCACGGTCCGGTAACACTCTTTCAAATTTCAAAAATTTGCTGCCAAGAGCAGAATTACAGCTTTGAACTTCTTCAAGGAAATTATCAGGGCTTTGAACATCTTTGTATAAATTTTTTAAATTGTTCTGAGAGGAATACAGATGTTGCGATTCTAATCCGTATTGGTTGACTGATTCTGTCTGTGTGCACTTTTCAGTGCGTTCGACATGAAGTTTTTTGAATTTGTATTGCATTGGGGACACTTAGGTTTATAGACGTTAGCCAAACCACATCCGTAGCGAAACACTTGTCTGTCATCTAAACCTATGACCAGATTTACGAAAACTCCAACACATAAGTGTCACTGCAGAAATAGTTTCTTCTTCTACAGAAGAAGGGCTATTTTCATCAAGCTCGTTGATCTGCCTTTTTACAAAGGGCAACGATTTAGAACCGATTTGCTTTTTCTATTAAGGTCTTGTAAAAAAATTCCCTACGGCGACAAATATCTCGAAGCTCCGAAACAGTGTTAATTTTTAAATTCAAAATTTCGTGCTGAATCTCTGGTAATAAATTTCTTCTCAATATCTCAACAAAAATCCTTTCACTTAAAGGTTCTGCTAATCTATCAGAAATGTCAATTATGGCGTCATAGAAAGTATCAAATTTTTGCGTTCGATCTCGTATCATTTCGCGCAAATCAATATCTGTTCTCGAGTCTGTATATTGCTTACGTAAAGCTAAACTCAGTTGTTGCCATTTAATTGAATGTACTGATTGATGGTATCTCCAAAACCAGTAGTTTGCCTTGGCCCCAAATAAGGTGGATATATGATCACATAGTAAATAAAAATTACCGTTAAGTGTTTGGTTTGTTAAAGCCTCAACACGGTATAAGAAATTGTATACCGACATACCACGAGAATCTTCAGAAAATCGTATCTTCCAATTATGTATAATATGACCTATTTTGTCTGGTCTTATTGAAGATAAATTTGTAATACAAACATTATGATCGGTAGGTTCTCTATTGTTGTGAGAGGATGGCAAGCCAAGTAAGCCATTGAGACTTTGTTGGCCCATTGACAAAGACGCGTTAGCATTAACAGAAGGCTGTCCATTTTCTTTTTGAGGAGAACTGCTAGTATTAAAATTCGACCGGTTACTGAGATATATTCAATATTTGTCTCAATCAATCTAATCAACGTTACACTTAAACTTGAAAGTATCTCAGCCTGTTGTGCACCAACCGCAGCTGTAACCAAGTTCCGAATATAATCACGTTGTTCTTGTGGAGAACTTCCCGACATTGACATTCGTTGTGGAGGATTAGACTCATTATTAATTTCAGAAACGGGAGAAGATATACTAGGTCAGCTAGTTTCAAAATTAATATATCTTTGAGCTTGAGATCTAGTTATCATTGGTGGTGGTAAACTAATTTTTGCATTTGGGGTTGCTATTGAAAGTCTATTTGCACAAATTGGACAATTAGGTCTTGTTTTGGCATTTTTCTGATAACATGATTTATGAAGGGGGTGGCCATAGGGTGGTATATACTGGTATATATTTTCACTTATTGAATGGTGAAATATAGCACAATTCGGTAGAACCGTAGCTGGTTCAATACTTAACCAATCCTTAAATTCTCCAGTAGCCATTGTAAAATGTCTAAAGTTTTACCTATAGTCCCAGTAAATCGTTCCAAAATTTAGACAAAATCAGAGAAGAAGATTTAAAATCGATGCAAAAAAAATAAAAGGTGCTTTTTAATTTTAAATTGGAAACTAAAAAAAAATTATTGCGAAGTCTGTCAAAATTTTGAATAACAACAAATATAAAAAAACTAACCAGAATATCAAAATTGATTAGAATTATTCGCCACATATACATATATTTAAAAAAATTATTTTTATTCTATTCAACTAAAAAAAATTAAAACTGCCTAACACGACATACAATCAGTAAATTCCGATTGAATAAAAAAAATTAAATTAAAGTTTACTTTTCCTAACTTCACAAAATGATATATAAATAATGAATTATATAGTATAAAACTTCGATTTAAAATGCCGAAAAATAAAATAATAGGTTATTTCTATTGTAACGTAAGTAGAAAGAACATGAAGATTATATCAAGGGGGGTACTAATGTGATTAGTAAACAAATAGTCATTCCCGAACCATAAAAAGTAGGTGTTGAATCATTCAAAAAAATTTCCCTAGCGGTCTGAGTCTAGTCTTAAGCCAAACTGCATCTTTTCCTGAAAGGTCAATAATATTAATGATTTAACAAGGTTATATACTTATCGTTGTATATAGAGCTATGTAGGGTAACAGCTATATGTGAGAAGTCTGTTACATTCCAAACTAACTTATACAAAAATAATACACAAACATGATTTGGAAAATTAAAGTAAAAAAAGAAAATAAATCAGTTTAAAAACAAATAGCAAAGAGCCACACACAAAAACTTGAATAAAATTCAAAAGATGTTTCCTTTTAATATAATAATTTAATGTCTGGGCCCAACGTTGGGCGCCAAAAATTCTTCTCTATCTATCTGTAGCATATAAGGTCTAAAATTTTCTTAGTTTTTACGAGCAATAAGTACACTCAAAATATTATTACAGTAACGTACTGTAGTTTATTTAAGAAATATTCCGTTCAGTCATTTTTAAATAAATAAACATTTAAAATTCCAATTTTCAACTGATTCTAACAGTTATTCAAAAAACTAAGTGCATATTAATACGGATTTTTAGTTGCAGTTAATATTGTCCGTTGATTGAGTTAAATTCTTCTTAATGTTAAATTAAATAAAAATGTTATTTAAAGCAACGAAAAGTTTATTTAATTTTTACTGTCAAAAATTCAACGGCGAATTCCGTAAAAACAAATAAATATGCAGTTATTTTATAAAATTTTACTGTCAAAAATTCAACACCATATTCAGTAAAAACAATTAAATATTCAGTTATTTTATATAATTTAACTACCAAAAATTAATTTTTACTTATCTATAAAAAATGAATTGCTTGTTTTGTGTAAGCAATTCCCATTTCCTATTTGATAATATATACATATATATATCCGCTAATCTCCAGCTTGGGAGCAAACGGCCTCAGTTAATAGTCTCCAACTCGTTCTGTTTGGTGCTGTTCGTATCGCATCTGCCCATGAATAGCCAATCGGTTGTAACTCTCTTTCAACGGTTTTGCGCCATGTATTTTTAGGTCTGCCGACCCTCCTTTGACCTTGGGGGTTGTACTGTAGAGCTATTTTGGCAATGGTGTTGTTTGACCTTAGTATATGACCGATCCATATTTCCGCTTTTTTATTTCATAGGTGATCGATTTTTGGTTGGTTTGGCTTAATAATTCGGCATTACTAATAGTATTCGGCCAAAAACATCGTATTATTCTGCGAAGACATCGATTTTCAAATGTTTGCAGTTTTCTTATCAGGGATTTTGTAAGGCCCCACGTTTCGCAACCATACAAAAGAACCGATTTGACACACGCATTATATATCTTAATCTTTGTGCGTTGAGATAGTTCGTTTGACTGCCATATACTTTGCAATTTCGACATAGCATTTCGGGATTTATTAATTCTATTGTCAACATCATCGCTAGCACCGTTATCTTTCGAAACAATGCATCCGAGATAACAGAAGAAAACTACGTTTTCGATAGCTGTTCCATTTATGTATAGGTTGTTTGTGTTTGTAGTAGCTATACGCATAAGCTTGGTCTTTTTTATATTGATTTTTAAACCAACTTTTAGGGCATTTGATCTTAGTGCAGTTAGTTTACTTTCTATGCTTTCGAAATTGTGGGCCAATAGACAGAGATCATCTGCATATGCCAAGTCATTTAATTTTGAAAATGGTGTCCATTGGATCCCATGGGGTGCCTGATTATTGGTTGCTTTCATAACTTCATCAAGAACAAGTAAAAATAATAGTGGTGAATATAATTTAGTTAAATACATCAAATTTTAAAAGTAAAATAATTGCGAAGCCATATTGGTCATGCTGCTGGTGTCTTACATAGCGTCTTCACCTGACAATTTTTTGTCATACCAAACGTCAAACTTCATATTAAAAAAACGCTGACAAAAATTTTCGAGTTTTTTTATATAGACTTTGACGTTTGGTTTGACAAAAAATTGTCAGGTGAAGACGCTATGTTATAATTGAGAGTTCTTCTCTAAACAACGTGGTCAGTACACAGGGTTGTTAGGCTTTTTTCTTCAAAAATCGTCAAAAGTTTGAACAAAATTCGTCAAAATCGTCATGAACAGTTAACAAAATCGTCAAATATTTAAATTTTACAAATTGGAGACAATTTATTGCATTGAGTGGTTCAAAAATCTAAATTTTTAGCAAGAAGTTATATTGATGATAAAGAAAGTGATATTGTTAAGTTTTATTCTATTTATTTCAGCAAGTGGGCTGAAATATATTTATAATTTGAAAAGAAATGCATAAGAAAAAATATATTTTCATAAAAACATAAACATTCATTTATTTCATTTATCCATATTCACAAAAACATTAAATAAAAAATAAAATCTCATTGGCTATTAACTCGCTATCACTAATGCAAATTGTTTTTACTGTTGAAGGTGATAAACCAAGGGTTCTGTCAAAATCAACAGTCTTTTTACCCGACTTGAAACGATTTATTTCGTCCAATTTTAGTTCCAAACGAGTGCATTTTCTTCACTTTGCACTCATTTTTCTACACAACTTCTTATTAAGAACTAACTTCTTACTTCCTAACACTCAACTATACTAAAGGTACGGGCACATATGTCAAACAATTTTAAAATTTTGTTTGCCGGCATTTTTAAAAAATTTGTTGAAAAAAATAAAAATTTTATTTGCTGGTCACACTACCCACATTTATTTGCTCATTTTTGTTTGTTCAAGCAGATATAAAATAGCTCCAAATAAAATATGGGAAAACATGTTTTCCCTGTGTTCACATATAAAAATATTTGCCTAAAAAAAATATTTAAACCAATTGTCAAAAATAAAAATTAAATAAATAAAATTCCTTTTTATTAAATCCGAAAATTAAAATTTTAATGCAAAATATTGAAACTTTTATGGTTTTATGGTACAGAAGAGCGAGAACAGCAGTTTTAAAAGTAAAAGAGGATTAAGATAACAAATAAAGGGATGAAGGCGATTTGGCAAAGTAATTTCCAGTCTTATACAACTAACGGCCATTTTCACCAAGTTCGGTTATAATTAACCATCGGTTATAGCTGTCAAAACGTACTGGTAACCAGAACTTTAATTGAAAGTAAGTTTTAACCGAACTTGGTGAAAATGACCATAAATTAAACTAAACTATGAAGCTTAAGCATTATTCGTAACGGTTTTAGACTCAAGCAATAAAGTGTTTTTAAACAGTGGATCTATTGTAAATTGTTGACAGATCTTTACGAAATTTAGTTATATGATTTCTAGGCATATAAATTGAGTTTGTGCAAAATTTAACGATAAAAGGTGCATTCCGCCATCAATTTAGTTTTTGTTACAGAAATATCGATTTTTTCGGGAGGTTGTTTCACATTTTATTCCATAACGCTTTTCCTACTAAACCAAAAGTCAGCAACCTTATCTTTATCGATATAACAATGTTCATCCGTCCGGTAAGCTGGCCATGTTAACCTTATTCGCAAAGTACATGTCGCATTTTTTGAGATAATCGGGTGTGTTCTAGAATCCGAATTCACTCGAAAGTGGATTAATTTGTGTTCTGCAATTCACCACCACATGTTTTTATTCGTTTTCAATTTGAGTAGTAAGGGGTTAGTGAAAGTAAAACAAATCCACTTTATTATTATTTGTAAGAACATTTTAAGCAAAAACACAATTTTGCGAATATCGAGAATTTTTGCAAATTTCCACTGATTAAGCAAATTTTTCCAGAATTTTTGCCATTCCTTATAGTTTTAGGGACTTTTAATCAATTTTATGGTATGTTCGAAATATTAAATATTTTCGCTATTTTTATACTTTTTTTTCGTTTTTTCCGACATTTTGTTTTTTAACCGATACATTTTTGGGTTTGTTTCCTAGTTTGCAATTTTTCGTGATTTTCCGCTAATTTAGCAATTTTTATCGAATTTTTGCCATTCCTTATAATTTTAGGGACTTTTAATTATTTTTATGGCTTGTTTGAAATATTAAAATTGATCGCTATTTTTGCAAATTTTTTTGCAATTGTTGCGCTTTTCGGTAATCGTCGCCATTATTAAGATAGCCCCATATATAAACCGTAGTCACCTATTTTACTATCAAAGAAAACATCATAAATTTTTTTTCCTGCACAAGAATTTCGAATACACAAAAACATGCGGATTTCAGAACACCAATTTTTGTATTATGCGGATTTTAAAAACACACCTGATAGTAATGAAATGTTTTTTACGTTTTTATTATCATAAGAGGTGGAAGGAATCGGTCAATAATTTCACATAGCACACATAATAACTTATTTCTGGAGAAGAGTCCTTATGCCCATAGACAATCTATTATCACCTTACCAAATGTTATTGTAATCGATCCATATTTTACCATAGCTCTTTACCATAGCTCTTATGCTGGGTACACACTATGCAACACGTTTACGCAATCCAGTGAATTAAATTCATTTTCATTCATTTCAGATTGCATACACATCAAAACGCTTTGATATTTTGAGGTTGCATTGAAACAGTTTCCATGTAGGTTGCACTGTGTGTACCCAGCATTATGCTGTAAATAGCTTTTAATGTCATAATAATCTTATAAATGTTGATTTTGGCAATGTCTATAATACCTTGTATGTCGTGTCAAAATTTTGTCTTGGTAGGCCGAGAATTGGTTCTAATGCACTTGCTATAATCACTTCAAGACGAAAAAATCTCATAAAGATGTCTATGTCGGTAAATTATTCGGCACTAAAATGTTTTATATAAATCTTTAATTCATTATATAATTTTATTTTGGCGGGTCTATGATTGTCCACTAACCCCAAACTGGTACACTCTCAAAAATTTATCTATTTATATATACTAGTGTTCGCCTAATGGTCAAAATTCGACCATAATTTTTTTTAAATATGAAGAAAACGTAATTCATGTAAGTATATGGACATTTCCGTCAAAAGGTCCACCAGGACCAAAAATTTAAAAGTTATTAAAAGCTGATTATTTTACCATGTGGTTATAGAGGAATATTTAGATATTACTTATTTTATAAATTTACTCATACATTTGTTCACTTAGATAAACAATCAGACTGCAAAGTTGCGCAAACGTAATTTCTTATATGTGATAATGTTTTATTGTATGTTTTCTTTAATATTATCTTTCTTTAAAGAGGTGATATTTGATAAAAATAAATCCAAAAAAAATTTCTTACATGGTCTGTAATCTAAGGAAGAGTTCAAATAGAAATATGTTATTCGGATTAACGGTAAATTTTTATTTTATTTTGATCATGTCACGTATCGACCCAGATTTAGGCTTAAAAGAAGAAAATACAGAAGATTTTGGAATCAAACCAAGACATTTTAATGTAACATGTTACATTGCTACGTTAAATTCTGAAAATAGTTTGACTAAAAAATGGTGCCAGGTTTCGCTGAATTACGCCTTTTTATACATAGCCAAAAAAACTACTTCTGTTTTTTCACGTTCGAACAGCTACTTCTTTTGCCATTATCTTTGACCTAGAACCGCGCCCTCCATAAACTTTAGCATAGATAACAGTGCTTTCTAAGTGCTTTAATTTAAGGGTTAAGAAAACTTAAAAATATTTTTTGCTTAAAATGGTTTTGCATTTTTGATGCGTAGGACTGTCACGTTCAACACTTTGGAATTACCCATATATGAATTTATTTGTTTCGAGCATTTATTTCTTCCTTCAAAGTGGATCGATTTGGCGAGGGACCAACCTCCGGTTCATATTTTATCTTCTACGTGAGTTAATTTACTTTTGTAAGTTCAGTATAAACAGTACCCATTGAAAAGCAAAAAAGTATCAAAAATTCTCCTTTATATATTGTCATCCAATCAGGACGTTGCACGTTTAATTTTATGTTTTTATGTCTAATATTAACGAAAATTAATCAAAGTACCAGCTTTTGAACGAAAAAGTACCAAAAAGCTCCCCTTATATGTTCTTATTCACGCAGTTTAATGTATAATTTTATCTTTATAGGTCGAATATTAACGAAAATTCAAAAAGTTCCAGATGAAGAACAAAAAATACCATCATTTTTTATCTTATGGGTTATCACTCACTCAGGACCCTACCCTATAATAGTATGTTTCTAAGTTCAATATTATAGACAATTTTAAAATTATCACATGAAGCACAGAAAAGTAAAATAAAAGAAATTTTGTTTCCCTTATTTCCCCTTTTTTTCTTCCCAAACGAAGAAAGAGTTCTTAACTGTTTTGCCTGGTCTGATTTATACATAAGATTTATATATTCGAAAACCGGTTTCTGAAAAATTTCGAATAATCGATCACCCTAATTTTTTATTATTTGATAATTGAAAATAAATTTTTATTTATTTTGCATCTGTGTTAGTAGCAAGTTTGAAAGCTTATAACTCTGAAGTTATTGAACAGATTATAATAAAATATACATTGTGCGCTTCTTTGAGTAAATACCTCTCAAATGGTGTATATTTTGTTCAAATCGGTTGACATACAGAGGAGGAAAGTGTTCTTAACTGTTTTGCCTTAGCCGATTTATATATAGATGCGCCATGCTTGCAATTCATAATTCGTAACACAGGCTGATATAAATTACCTATTTACTTAAGAAAAATGTATTTTGTAACATCTTGAATCCTTTTTACCGCGCAACAAATTTTTACATAAAAAAGTTTTTTCGTCATTGAAAACTTATTTCATTTTGTTAATTTTTTCAATTTTATTCATTAATTTTTATTTTAAAGCTTTTTATTTGCCGCCTAAAAACGAGGAAAATATTTGACGTTAATTGGTCACATTAGGAGCATTTTTGTTTGCTAGCAAATAATTTTGTTTGTCCAAAATCAGCTGTTTTTCTGTTTGACCATCAAAAATATTTTGTGGTCAGATTAGGGCAAACAAATATTTGATATTTTTTGACAAATGTTTGCCAATCATAGTTGGGGGCAGTGCACTAAATATTGATTTAAATCAGCAGTGCACTATCCCTAAATAAAACTTCAACAAAATTAGTTTGCAATCTTTTTTACCAGCTTTAGTGATGATTGCTATTTTATTAACTACCACTAAAAAAATAAGCTCTGTTTCTTTACTTTTTGGGTAAGGTTAGGTTAGGTTAGGTTCCATGGGCAGCTATTAACAGACAGCTCACTTGGGTCCCCTATTGGTCCCTTTGTGATACCCAGCGCCAATGCCCATCCTATAGAGCAGTTACTCAGATGGCGTCACTGCAGAATCCAGCCACTTCGTCCTCCTAATGAAGAGAATCAGCGATCTCAGTTCTATCTTGGATAGATCCTCTAGGCAGGCAAATGCCGGTTTCCTCAGGCATTCCTCCCTAATACCCCTCAACCCAGGGCATTGACAGATAAAGTGAAGCACAGTCTCCTCCTCCTCCTCATCCTGACAACTTCTACAGTAGTCATTGAATTCCAGACCCATTCTTTCAGCATGAGTCCCCACCGGCCAGTGCCCAGTAATAACCGATACAACTGTCCTAATCTGGTCCCTTCTGAACCTAAGTAGAGAGCTTGTCCTCCGTTCATCATGACCAGGCCATAATAGCCTGGATATCAAGCAGGT
The DNA here is from genome assembly GCA_930367215.1 of Pollenia angustigena. Taxonomy (NCBI): domain Eukaryota; kingdom Metazoa; phylum Arthropoda; class Insecta; order Diptera; family Polleniidae; genus Pollenia; species Pollenia angustigena. The sequence goes on along the minus strand of OV884059.1, from coordinate 52,735,530 downwards.
GGACTCACTAGTCCAACGCATCTGCGCGACTCTATAAGACTCGCGCCTGATAAGTAATTTACAGTGAGCCATTGGAAGACCAACAAACTGATCGATGAATATATCATCCATGCGACCACCTTGTTTGGCCAGCCCATCTGCCACTAGATTACCCGGGCACTCTGAGTGACCCGGAATCCATATTAGCGTTACCCTTGAATGTTTCGCAATCTCATTCAAAGACATCCGACATTCTACAGTTAACCTAGATGTCGTATAGACACCCGCTAGGGAAGCAAGGGCAGGCTTACTGTCAGTAAATATACGTATATCTCCCGATATGCGATGATACCTCAGCCAATTTACCGCCCGCCTTATAGCCGAGATCTCCGCCTGCAGGACACTACATCCATCCGGCAGACGAAAGGAAACTCTCACATCCAGTTCCTCTATGTAGAAACCTCCGCCAGCTCTTACACCCTTCCTCGAACCATCAGTATAAACCCCTAGGCTCAGTTCGTGGTGAGTACTTGACAGCGCATTGCCATGCGCTATCATTGTCACAAACCCCGCTCCAGTGAAAGGCACCGGAGTGCAATAGTCCACACTATCAGGGACGGTAGAACCTCTGGTTATCCCGGCATGCCCATAGTCACGGGCCGACCAACAAAGCGCCGCGTTTAGCCGTGTCGCCGAGCAAAGAGCCATCTGTCTGGCCATGATGTCCACCGGGAGCCAGTTCAGTATCGTGAACAGCGCCCTCGTGGGAGTAGATCGCATTGATCCCGTTATCATCAACGCGACAAGTCTATATACCTTCTCAAGCATTGCCCTATACCTGCTCTTATCCAACGCAGGCCACCATACCACGACCCCGTAATACAGAGTCGGCTTTACTACAGCCTCAAAGATCCAATTGACACACCACGGGCTCATGCCCCAGTTTCTGCCGATTGCACCCCTACACGCATACATGGCAACTATTGCCTTTTCCACTCTCATCTGGACATTTTGTCCCCATGACAGCCTACTATCCAGAACCACGCCCAGATACTTGGCACTGCGTGAGATCTGAAGCTCGGTTCCATTTAACCTCGGAAGCCTAAAGTCCCCAGTCCTGTACTTCCTCGTAAAGAGTACCAGTTCCGTCTTGGACGGATTAACACCCAGCCCGCATGATGCGCTCCAGGTGCTAAGTACCTTCAGAGCAGCCTCCATACACTGAGACATTATGTTCAGATGTCTACCCGTGATAGCTACCGCAACATCATCAGCATACGCCACTGTTTTGATCCTCATGTTGTCCATCTTCGTCAACATGCTATTCATAGTCAGGTTCCACAATAGTGGGGATAGAACCCCCCCTTGGGGAGTACCCCTGTTCACCAGTCTTTGAACACTGGTCTCACCTATCGTAGAGCAAATTACCCTATTCCTGAGTAGATTGTCCACAAATCTACATATGCCAGCGTCGATCCCCAGGCTCCTCATGGACGACACAATAGAGTCCGGGTTGACATTGTTGAAAGCCCCCTCAATATCGAGAAAGGCCACTAGTGTGTACTCCTTAAATTCGAGCGATCTCTCAATAGTTCCCACTAGAGAGTGAAGAGCCGTCTCAACAGATCTGCCCTTTGTGTAGGCATGTTGGGAGGCAGAGAGTAAACTTCTTGGGATGGTCATCCTAAGATGTATATCAATAACTCTTTCAAGAGTCTTAAGAAGAAAGGATGCAAGACTAATCGGTCTGTAGTCCTTCGGTTCAGTGTGAGAAGCCTTACCCCCTTTGGGTATAAAGACCACTCTGCACAAGGTCCAACTTACCGGGAGATACGAAAATCTAGCGCACCCCCTGTATATGGCCATCAGCCAAGGTATGATCAGGGTCGAATTCCTCTGCAGGTCCGCTGGAATTATACCATCCATACCCGGAGATTTATATGGGCTGAAGCTATCGACAGCCCACTTGATCATATCATAGTCCAAAGAAATGGACATAGGAATGGGTGTCGACTCCCACACCCGATCCCGCAAGCTCCCTTGGGAGTTTCCAGGAAAGTGAGTGTCAATCAACACCTCAAGTGTTTCCATCCGATTTTCGGACATAGGTTGGGACAACCGGGCTCGAAGCCATAATTTTACGTAAACGGTTCGTCTCGGAGGATCCCTCCACGCCGCTACAGAAGTTCCTCCAAGCGTTTCTTTTCGCCGATCTAACCAAATTTCTGAACCTATTCAATGATGACTTGTAGTCCACCCAGTTACCAAGGCGCTTAGCCTCATTGAACAACCTACGACAGGTACTTCTTGCCTGCGCAATTTCAGGATCCCACCACGGTGGCCGATCCCTACCCCTGCGAATCATTGGCTTACACGCCAAGAAATTCGCTAACTGCAGTGAGTTCGAAAGCATATCCACTGCCGCGTCGATCCCACTGATATCATTTACATCAGGAGGATCAGATAGAGTCCGAACTAGAGAGGAATGTTGAATCCCCCAGTTCGTACGTCTCCTGTTTACCACAGCCATCGGTCCTGGGGACCTAAGCCCTAAATCAAATTCCACATACCTATGATCAGAGAGCGAACAGTCATTAGACACCATTCAATTCTCAATCATATGAACGTGGTTTATACTAACCAGCATGACATCAAGAACCTCACACCTATTCGCAACAACAAACGTAGGCTCACAGCCCCTATTAACTACTCCTAGATTATAATTAATAATAAAGGAGAATAGTGACTCACCTCTTACATTTGTATCAGTACTACCATAGATAGTGTGGTGCGCATTAGCATCGGCACAGATTACAATTGGCGTTCCAGTGCCCGCAGCCTTTGTTACAGCATCACGGATGAGCCTATTGGGTGGGTCATGTCCATGATCGTGCGCCCGAGACCATCCAGACTATTCCGTCTAGTGTCTCCAGAGCGACCGTTGTTGTGTCTTCATCACTGTAATCAGAAAGAATGAAGATATTCAACGAGTTTTTAGCTAAGACACAAGATCTTATGTTACCTGTACCTTTCGCATAATAGCTTGTAGCCTTTTAGTTTCAGTCCGCAAACCCGATTCTTGTGAATCCATGGTTCTTGGACCATTACGAGCTCCTCCCCTCTTTCCGCCAGTCGGAGGAGCAGTGCAGCGGATGCTGCTTTAGAGTGGTATAGGTTGATTTGTGTCACCCTCACCATGATCCATGTTGGCGATTACTGTGACGTTGACGTCCTCATGGTCGGATTCCAGGAGTACGTCCTCATCAACCATTTCGCCCAAGTGGTCAAAGAAGTCACCCACCAGTTCGGAGACCGACTGAGTGTCATCTTTGTCGCTCGAGCTAACGGCATCACCACAAGCCATACTGTCATCAGTATGTGCAGCCTCATTTACCGAAGGAGCTGGATTGCCCTTGTTATCACTTCGGTAGACACGGAGCAAGATCGTACTAAAACCATAGTAGATCGTACCCTGTTTCTCCCTCAGTGATTCCAAGGATTGCTGGTTTATTACCACAATCGCCGTCCTTGATGACCCTTCAATAGCTGAAACCTTCACTACCTTCCAATCATGTGTGGGTAGTTGGGGATTGCAGCACTGAATGATCTTCAAGATCTCCTCAGGTTTCGATGGTTCGGCAGGAATGGTTGCAATCGACCTAGGCCTACGCGGTATCTCGCTCACCAACACCACATCGAGCCTTGCACCTTCCCAAACCTCTCCTATTGATTGGATGGCAAGCTTAAGTAACGACGCTGAGCGCTCATCCACACAAGCCATCAACTTCACATGGCCTTGATACCAGCCAGCATCATCACATTGAGGGGGAGGACCTGGATTCTCCTTGAGGATCGTCCAGAACACGCCCATCAATTTCTGTTTAACCAGATCCCACTTGGTATGGGAAATGGCACCGTTTTCAGCACCTCTGTCAATGACAGCCCTCACTAGGTGACCTTTGGCCACCTCACTGAAGGACATGTTCTCGGCTTCGGTGCTAATTTAGGACGCTTAGTCCCTGGTTGCTGATTTACGGCTGATGCTTCTTCCTCAGAACGTTGCCGTTTAGGCATTGTCACCTTTCCAGTGATAGGAGGTGAAACACTTTGCAGCCCAGCTATGTGGGCCTTAGCCCATTCCAATTTAGCTTTCTGCTCATTGGAAAGCTCTTCAGCTTTTTTGGAGCCAAGTAGCTCAATGAAGCGCAAGGCGGCGCGCCTTGTATTTGATGCCCTCTTGGTAGGGTTTTTATGCCTTGGGGACTTTTTACGGTCGCCGTTTTTGGCGGGGGGAGGTGCAGATTTGGGATATGATGTTCTCATCACCATCCCTCCTTGCACAATGGGCACATGGGAAGCTGCATTGTTGGACGACTTTGTCATTCCCAACTTGGCAGCACCGGAAGCAGGGGTTTTATCCGTCCCACCGACGGAAAGGGCTTTTGCGGCTTTGGAGGTACTTGGAGAGAAGTTCAGGGGTACCTCGCCGCCGTTTTTTGGAATAGCTGCCTTCCGGTCAAGCTGCCTTACCACTTCCGATCAGCCTAGGCTGATCTTCCATGGTAGCCTGGACTGTTACAGTCCCTGGCTTTGTCGTCTTACTGTCAATCGTTGTCCTTATTCTCGCCTGTTCGTCATCAGTTTCAGTTAATTGTTTTTGTTGTTGTTGTTTTTGTTTGTTTTCTGGAGTGTTCATTTTGCTTGTTGATCCCACGAGTGTAGGGGAATTGAAAAGGTCTGCCACGTCATAGCCCCCATTAACGTGGTAAGGGCGTGGTCTATTTGCTGAGGTGCCCAGGTATCAGCAAAGCTCCGTGATAATACAGTCGGACACCCCTGACTGCAAACCAACCGATAGGCACGGGTCGCATGACACCCCGGTTTAGGGGATGGATAACCTTTAGTTGCCAAGGCCTTTAAGTTCACTGTCTTCACCTCGGGAATCACCAATTGCTGGCAAAATACCCGGGCCAAGACACGAACCACAGCCAGGGCTTAAGCCACCACATCGCTTCAAGATTGTTATCCATAAATTTTGGGTAAAGTTCGTGAAAATGAGAGCAAGCATAAATTTCTCTCATAAAGAGACAAAATTACACAAAAGTACGGGAACAGAAAAAACCAAATTTTAAGCACAAAATAAAAAGTCATTATTTTGATAGTTTTTACAAAACAATAAAAGTTTATGCCACTTTTGAAAAATTGTATATTGTCTGCAGAAATAAACTAATTTTACCAAAAATTAAACCAAACAAACACTTTTACAATTACTAACATTATGTTTTCCTAAAATTTCAACATAAAACTTTATATTTTAGTACATTATTTTACTCCACAACACTTTTTCCAAAATTTGTTTCATGATTTTTTTCCTTTGCATTTTATTGTTTTGTTTATGTTTTACAGCTGTTTGACAATTTACACAATTTGCACGAAGAAAAAGTCTGGGCTGTTTCGTGCAAGAAGAAGAAGAATTTTATTCTCTCGAATCCGCTCTCATTTACACAAATTAAAAGAAAGGGAACGCTTTTCGTGCAAATTGGGATCCCGAAGGATCCCAAAGTAGAGTAAAGAAACAGAGCTATTGTGTCACTAAAATTTAAAAAATATAACTTTGTATGTGCATGGTTTTTGATTTCGTTTGAAAATATGCATAAGTAAAGAACATTAAACAAAATAAAATTTTGTCAAAAACGGTATAATTATTGGCTTTAATCATGAAAAAACAAGTTTTTAATCTTAAAATTAGTGCAAAAATTTAAGTTGCACTCAAATGAGTGTAGAAAAAAAGTTGCAATAAGCTGATGATTGCTTTTTTTAAATCAAACTATTTTTTTTTTTTTGAGTGCAAAATTTTTTAACATCACTATCAGTCATGTTCAGAGAGGCTGCAAATTTTCAATTCATCACTCAACATCAACAAAATGATTTCAATATTTTTGCACTATCACTAACTGTGAGTTGAAACTGCAAAATGAGTGCACTACCCCCATCTATGCTAAGAATAACCTACGTAACAGAATTAAATGGGAATTCAGCTTTTTACACGCAAATAGACAAATTCTTCAAATATGATTATGACTTCAGCGAAAAAATGAAATCGTATGTAGCGACGCAAATCAAAATCATTAAAACGCAAATTGGATTAAACCAATTTTTAAAAAGCGGACCAAATAGGACCGACGCAAATCGGGGCTCTAGTATATATTGTTTTGCCGTGTCGGTGACATAAATTTAATTGTAGAATTCGAATTACTAGTGCTTTTAATGAAAACCACCTGGTTTGTGATTTGGGAAAAACTTTTTTTGTTTAATTTCTAATAATTTTTTTTATATCGAAACATGATTTTTACGTTTTGAACTGTTGCCAATAAATAAAATAAAACACTGTTACTTTTAGTTTAAAAATCGTCAATCGTAATTTTACAGTATTTTCACAAAAAAATCGTCAAAATGACGAAAAATCGTCACATCTAGCAACCCTGACAGTACAACAAAAGTAAAACAAACGTGTGTTACCTCCCTACAAGAATAGTGACGGTCAATTTAGCTCATAGAATAAATTCGAAAAATGAAAAATGTTGAATATAATATAAATAGGAAGGAAATAATTCCCAGTTTCTATAAATAAATAATTATTTTTTGTCCTATGAGGTAATTTAAATTTTATAAAGCTTTTTTGCAATAGTCCCAACTTCAATATTTCACTTGGTTTTTGCTTAAGTCAACCTTTGGTTAACATTGATGCTATAGATAAGTACATATACTAAGGAATGATCCTATACACTACCAGAATATCTTGCAGTTTCATTAGAATCATTCCTAAGTATATGTTTACATCTATAGCATCAATGTTACCCAAAGGTTGGCTTAAGCAAAAACCGAGTGAAATATTTAAAGAATGGGAATATTGCAAAAAGGCTTAATAAAACAGGGACCGTAACAGTTATTCCTCCTTTCATAAACGTCGGATGATAACAGTTTTTTTATTAAATATTAGACGTTGCTCGTAACCAATAGTTTTATTAAAAAGTTATTGGTTTTTGCAAAACGTTTGGCTAGATCAAACACCATTTAACTGTTTTTAAATATCATTGTACAATTCTGCTATATATTGTATCCATTCGAAACGTTTGCCGTGTTTAGTTTTTACTAAAAACTTTTTAGACAATTTGTTAAACCATAAAGAGTGTCTGATTCCCCACAATTCTAAAGAGCACATACTTAAGAAGTCACTGTGCGATCAAGAAGTGCTAGATTTGTGTTTTTCGCTAAAATTTGCAAAATACTGTAAAATACAAAAAAAAAAGACGACTTAATTTTATTTAAAAACAAATTTTCATGATAACATACCTCTGAATATCGTATAACCAACTCTGGCTCCTTACAATGCAACCAAATCAAGTTGACTGCTGTACGTATGCGTTTACACCATTCACTGCAGGTGGAAGAATTAACACGGAAAAATGTTTTCGCCTCTAATCATAATATGACGATTATCCAACTGAACATCGGGATGAGCCTCTTCATTGAGAATACTTTCAGCACCGCCAGCAGGAGCCAAACATTGTAAAAATCCGTAATGTAAATAAAAAATTAAGCCTTTGCCTTGACGTCTTAAACGATGTGCCCATCCATAGATTTTAACGTTTCTGTTAATTTTCGACACATTCAAATATTCAGCTGGCCAACTGGGATCTTCGCTTTTCCGCATCTTCAGCTTCGCGTTTTTCTTTTTCGCATTTTTATAACTAACTTACCCAAATCCTTTGGATTTTCTTTATTTATTTTAATAATTTTTAAACCAAATTTTTTAATATTTTTAAATAGGCTTAAGTTCATGAAATTTAATTTTTCATTAAATTATTTTTATGAAGAAATGAATTTTACAACATGAAAATTAATTAAAATTGTTATTGATAATCTTTCATTCTTGACGTGGCTGGGGCTCGAACCCCGGCCAGAAGGTTACCATGACATGTTTCGATTGCAACCACTCAATCTCCTCAGATGGATTTGCCGTCTTACACTCGCATCCATCGACGACTGCTGACGTCAATAGTCAAACATCAATCCTTAAACCAAATTGTATTCTAACATTTGGTAGATCGAAATTTGCTTTCCTGAATGATTATCTATTTTTAATTGATTTTACATGTTTTTTCCTTACTTCTGTTTTTTCGTACGTCAAGCCACGTCAAGAATGAAAGATTATCAATAACAATTTTAATTAATTTTCATGTTGTAAAATTCCTTTCTTCATAAAAATAATTTAATGAAAAATTAAATTTCATGAACTTAAGCCTAATTAAAAATATTAAAAAATTTGGATTAAAAACCATAAATAGTTCAACAAAATAACCACAATAGTAATTATTGTTAAAGCTAAGGCACGAGCTCTATGTGTACATTTGTCCTTCAAGTTGTATGAAAAAGGTCAACAGAAAGGAAAAAAAAAATTAAAAAACAAAAAATGTACTTGGACTTCAAGAAAAATTCTTGACAATAAGTACGAAAAAACAGAAGTAAGGAAAAAACATGTAAAATCAATTAAAAATAGATAATCATTCAGGAAAGCAAATTTCGATCTACCAAATGTTAGAATACAATTTGGTTTAATGATTGATGTTTGACTATTGACGTCAGCAGTCGTCGATGGCTGCGAGTGTTAGGCCGAGGCGACGCAATGAGCGGCTAAGCGTCAAGCGGCTGAGCGATGAGCGTTAAAAAATTAAAACATATGAAATACTACTGAAGTGGCCACGAATTGAGCGGCATGTGAGCGAAATTTTTGAGCGGCTAAGCGGCGTCGCTCAGGAATAAAACTTGTTCTAATTTTTAGTTGTTTTCTAAGCGTCAAAAAATAAACATGCCAAAAGTGAATATGGAGCTTATAATTTCATCCGCACAAAGCCGACCGAATTATGGCAAGACAGATTACCAAATTTTAAAAATAAATAATTTGGTGTTAGCTTTTTGCAACACCAAATCAAAGGATTTCACAGACATACGGCAGTATTGTATTGGGTAGATTTGTATATAAATGGTTTAATTCCCCTTGCTTGATTTATAGGATTGACACCAAGGCCTGTTCGTCGATTTCGATATACCCACACCACAATACTGGAGAGGGTATTATGCATTTGTGCTGATGCTTGTAACGCCTTAAAATATTGGTCATAGACCCACCTTAAAGTATACCGATCGACTTAGAATCACTTTCTGAATCGAACTGACGAGTCCGGCTGGCTGGCTGTCCATGTAACCTTGTGCGCAAAGTACAGATCGCAATTTTAAAGATAGTTTGAAAATGGGCCGAATCGTATGGACACATAAGCTATGTAGGTTTTCAAAAATAGGACCACAAGAGAAGACAGGTGGAAATTTCTGCCTCTCAGAAACTATCAATCCGATTTTAATGAAATTTATTTTTTTTGATTTTAAAAACATTAAACAAGCCTCTCTTAACAATGACATTTTAACAACTAACCGCTCAGAAGTGACGCTCAGTAATAAGCCACTTCCCACTCAATCCTGATGCTTTGACGCTCATCGCTCAGCCACTTGACGCTTAGCCGCTCATTGCGTGGCCTCGGCCTAAGACGGCAAATCCATCTGAGGAGATTGAGTGGTTGCAATCGAAACATGTCATGGTAACCTGCCGGCCGGGGTTCGAGCCCCAGCCACGTCAAGAATGAAAAATTATCAATAACAATTTTAATTTATTTTCATGTTGTAAAATTCCTTTCTTCATAAAAATAATTTAATGAAAATTAAATTTCATGAACTTAAGCCTAATTAAAAATATTAAAAAAATTTGGATTAAAAACCATAAATAGTTCAACAATATAACCACAATACTAATTATTTTAATAATTATTAAAATATTTTGCAGTATTTAATTTAAACAATTCACAAATTTTCACAAATATTAGCCAGTAAAGCGTATGTATAACAAAAATTAAAAAAAAATTGGCATTTTTGTGGTGTTTTCTGTTGTTCTACTCTAACATATATGTTAGACTGATACAACTAATGTAAAATTGTTGCAAGTGTGTTAGTAAAAATTTTTTTTTTTTTTAGTTTTGGTCATCCATTTCTTGTAGGGATGGTAAGTAAATAATAATATTCTCCCTCTCTCGCTTATAAGAAAAACAAGCGGACAGGTGTCTGTCTGGCATTTTTTAGAAATTCGGCTCTTTTGTGGAGTAAACGAAAATTAATGAATTTAATAAAATAACTGAATATTTAATTGTTTTTACTGAAAATAGGGTCAATTTTTTGACAGTAAAATTTTATAAAATAACTGAATATTTAATTGTTTTTACTGAATATGGTGTTGAATTATTGACAGTAAAATTTTACAAAAGAACTGAATATTTATTTGATTGTACGGAACATGGTGTTGAATTTTTGACAGTAAAAATTAAATGAACTTTTTGTTGAAAATAAATGAACTTTTTGTTAAAAATAAATGAAAAATAAGTAGACCGGTTTTTAATTGAATTTTCATTTATTTTATGTTACAATTTCAGTTAATTTAACGTACATAATATTGTGAGTGTAGCAGTAGCATGCCTCAAACATCCGGCTCCTATCTTGTCGGCTAATGGGTGGATTCGTGGCTACTATGTCCCGATAATAAATTAAATCGAAAAGACCACAGAGCGAAAAATAAACAAATTTTAATTTGCATGCTAAAATTACTGACATGAAAAGAAAAGATGGAAAACCTAAACCGAAATTAAAATATCCTATAACTTTCATTATTTTATTTGTTGTGATTGCTGTTGGCATAACTTTAATAACCCTCCCAACCATTATCATTTAAATCTCGTAAAAATTATCTTTCATGATCCCAAACAAATCAAATTACCTCTACCAGTAGCTTTGTGGAAATCAAAAACAGTTTAATTTGAAAATTCATGTTTATAATTATTTATTAAGAGGAAAAAAGACATTACCACTAACTTAAGTTAGTTATTAATACTGGTTTTAAAATCTAAATTAAAGTCAATGATATATTTAGCTTTTATTTGACCTTTTTTAATTTAATAACTGTTTTATTTTTAAATCAAGCTCTAGGTCTTTTTAATATTAAAATAAATAATAAATAATTTAATATTAAAAAGACCTAGAGCTTGATTTAAAAATAAAACAGTTATTAAATTAAAAAAGGTCAAATAAAAGCTAAATATACATAAGTTTAAAAGAAGAGCACGAAAAAATTTGGATTCAGAATGGCGTACAATAGATTTAAGAAGAACAAACAAACAAGATATTTAGTTAACAAATATAAATCAATAAGACAAAGGATTATCAAAACCAAATCATCTATAACATTATTAATTAGATGCAGAATATTACAAATCTTTTTTAGATGGAGAGGAGACTTCCGGCTATTAAAAAAACTATTTATAAGTTGTAACGCAGTTTATTTTTCCAGCTGAGGTATGACTCAGCCTGTCCAGGGTCAATTCGAAGGTCTGCTTCCTTTGAAATGAAAATACGGTATACGTTTGTAGGTGGTAATAATAAATGAACAAAGCTTTTATTTATGAAATCTTAGTCTACGCTAAATACTTAGAGCTATGACAGCTTTCTGGTGAGTTGGCGCAGCTGCAGGCGGGAACGGAAATGGCAGGTGGTTGCTGGTTAGAACGTTACTCTGCGGAGGCGAAGGAGCCGGCACGGTGACGGGGGGGAATTCAGGAAAGGCAGTCTACGTTTAACTACGGTTTATCAATAAGGCTGACACCAGAGCAATTCGGGAGGCGAAGGCAGTCGGCAAGCTACGATTAACTACGGTTGATAATAATGCTGACACCAGCGCAATTCGGAAGGCGAAGGCAGTCGGCAAGCTACGATTAACTACGGATAACAATGCTGACACCAGCGCAATTCGGGAGGCGAAGGCAGTCGGCAATCTACGAATAACTACGGTTGGTAATAATGCTGACACCAGCGCAATTCGGGAGGCAGAGGCAGTCGGCAAGCTACGATTAACTACGGTTGATAATAATGCTGACACCAGCGCAATTCGGAAGGCGAAGGCAGTCGGCAAGCTACGATTAACTACGGATAATACTGCTGACACCAGCGCAATTCGGGAGGCGAAGGCAGTCGGCAAGCTACGATTAACTACGGTTGATAATAATGCTGACACCAGCGCAATTCGGGAGGCGAAGGCAGTCGGCAAGCTACGATTAACTACGGTTGATAATAATGCTGACACCAGCGCAATTCGGAAGGCGAAGGCAGTCGGCAAGCTACGATTAACTACGGATAATACTGCTGACACCAGCGCAATTCGGGAGGCGAAGGCAGTCGGCAAGCTACGATTAACTACGGTTGATAATAATGCTGACACCAGCGCAATTCGGAAGGCGAAGGCAATCTACGAATAACTACGGTTGGTAATAATGCTGACACCAGCGCAATTCGGGAGGCGAAGGCAGTCGGCAAGCTACGATTAACTACGGATAATAATAATGCTGACACCAGCGCAATTCGGGAGGCGAAGGCAGTCGGCAATCTACGAATAACTACGGTTGGTAATAATGCTGACACCAGCGCAATTCGGGAGGCGAAGGCAGTCGGCAATCTACGATTAATAACTAGCTACTAAGAGTAAAATACTGTGGTTAGTACCAGTTTCTACTCTGTTTGTTCTGTACCAACTTACTCTATTTATACAAAAATAAAATAAACTAAATGAGAATTATGAGTGGTAAACGGTTATTTTAGTAAACAGTAAGGGTATTCACAGTGGTAAGAAAAATAGTAAGGGTATTCACGGTGTTGGTTAATTATACTTTATGGTGTTAGGAAAGAAAAGGGTATATTGTAACGTCACGTTACAAAGTATACACAGGACTTACAAAATAAAAAATTAAAATTAGCTCTAAAACAAAAACACGAAATACTGCAGCATTTTCAAAGAGAGGTAATAATAGTGATGGATAATTTAAGAGAATATTTAACAGATGAGGAAATAAAACAATTTCTCCATTATGAAGAACGGGTTGAATCTACATTTAATAATAAGGTGAGAAGAATACATAAGAAAAAATTTCAAAATCTTAAGAATTTAAAAGATGAAGAATTAGGAATTAGATTAAATAAAAATTTTTTTATAAATAAAACTCGGGAAGATATTCCAACAGACGTTAAGTGGGTCCTTTCATTAGGGCCAAAATACGTTTTACCGGTTAAAAGGGAAAATTTTCCTACACTAAGAATGATAACGGAAGGAGAAGATTTAGTCCAGACAATAGAAGAAAAAGAAGAACAGGAGATAGCTAGGAATAAATTATCAATAATTATAGATAACCATTTGAATAAAATGAGATTAAATAACACAGATAGGTTTATATTAGGTAAGGTTAGTGAAACTAAAGGGTTTTTAAAGAAGAATAGGAATATATTAGTATTGAAAGCGGATAAGGGTAACACAACCGTAGCTATGTATAAGAATGACTATGATGTACGAATTAATGATATAATAGGAGATATTACAAAATATAAATTGACAAATAGAGATCCTACAAATAAATTAGAAAAAACTAACAATGAAATAATATAAGAATTATTTAGACAAAAAATTATATCAGTATCTGATAAAAATAGGCTAAAAACTAATATAGCAACTGCACCTAAACTTTATGGGTTACCAAAAATCCACAAGAATGATTTTCCTTTAAGACCAATATGTTCTTTTATAAACTCGCCTTCTTATGAGTTATGCAAATATTTAACAAATATTTTGAAAAAGGATACGGAACATTCTATTTATAATGTAAAGGATTCGTTGCAGTTAAGAGAAAAATTAAGGAATCATTATATACAAATGAATGAGAAATTAATTTCATTGGATGTGGTATCGCTATTTCCTAGCGTACCAGTTGATTTGGCTCTGAAAATAATAGAAGAAAAGTGGGATATAATAAGGCAACATACGGAGATTGAAAAGGGACTATTTTTAGAATTTTAAAATTTTGTGTAGAGGATAATAAAAACAAAAAGGACTTCCAATGGGATCTCCTGCATCTCCAATTATAGCTGATATAGTTATGGAGAAATTACTTGATGTATCTATTGAAAAATTAAATATTAAACCGAAAATAATGATTAAATATGTAGATGATATATATTAAATTCACTTTAGAGACGGAGTCAAATTCGGAATTACCTTTTTTTGGATACTTTAATAATAAGAAGAGGAAACAGGTTAGTACTAGATTGGTATCAGAAGCCAACGGCATCGGGAAGAATTATAAATTTTTATTCTAAGCATAGTAAACAGGTGATTATAAATACTGCTAGAAATTTAATTAATAGAGTGCTGACGATTAGTGACAGAACTTTTCACAGGAGAAACATAATTCAAATTAGGAATATAATTAGGGACAACAATTTTCCAAGGAAACCGATTTATAGATTAATTGATCAATATAAGGAGGGAAGTAACAATAATCCAGGAGTAACAATAGAACCTCGAATATACAAATCGTTAACGTATATACCTAACATATCAGAAAGGATTAAAGGATCGAAGATCTTTGACACAGACAAATATAGAGTGGCATATAGGGCTTACAACACATTAAATAGTTTATATAGCAGGACTAAGGATAGAATTAATAAATGGGATATGTCGAATATTATCTACAAGATTCCTTGTAATGGAAATAATAATGAGAATTGCGACAAGGTTTATATAGGTACAACGAAAAATAAATTAAAGACTAGAGTTGCAGGACATAGATCAGATCAGAAATATAGAAACATTAACTCTAAAAAAAACAGCATTATCTCATCATTGTTATGAACTTAATTACTATCCAGATTTTGAAAATGCATCAGTGTTAAACAATGAAACAAACTACAAACGCAGATTCATATTAGAAATGTTACACATAATTAATACACCAACAACACAAAGAATGAATTTCAAAGCAGACACAGAAAATATAGCTAGTAATTATAGAAATTTAGTTATTAAGAGATGAAGTATTAGATATGATAACATTTTTTTATTATATGTCTATTTGTATGTATATGTTTATATGTGTATATATATATGCGTATGTATGTGTATATATATATGTATGGTTTTGTGTATATATGTGTACATGTTAATGTATGTTGTCCTTAGGTCGCGATATGTATGTTGTAATAAATATGTAAGATAAAAATAAGTTTAGTAAAAAATGTTATATGTTATAGGATATTTTTCTTTTAGTCAAAATTTTTTGTTATTGCATATATGGTTTTTGAATTAGGTTTATATATAGGAAATTTTTTCAATTTAAATGAATTGTTATACTTTAGTTATATTTTATTTTTGTGTTTTTGGTTTTTGAAATTGTTTTATGACAATTAGGTTTTTGAATTTAATTTATGGCAAAAAATTTTTGCATAATTTTGTTATTGTTTTTTATATTAAAAATTTAATTTCCTGAAGATGCTAACCAAAGGTTAGCGAAATATTGAAAATAAATAATTTAATATTAAAAAGACCTAGAGCTTGATTTAAAAATAAAACAGTTATAAAGTCAATGATTTTATCCAAAAATTTTATGTGTGTTGAAAATAATTTTTCATATTCAAAAACTACAAAAAAAAATGTATCAGAAACCGAAAAAAATAATTTTAAGCAAAAATCAAAAAAAAAAAAGCTGAAACAAAAATTTTATTTAGGTATCCAACTCGGCTACCAACAAATAACGAAATAAATATAAAATAATAAAAAGAAATGAAAAAAATAATTTATTAAAACTAGGTCATCTGCAGGATTCGATACCGGATCCCCAAAATTTTTAGACTTTTTTTTATTTAAAAAAACATTTTATAACACAAAATCAGTCGGGGAAAAATTTACTTAAAAACCATTTAGAAACCCGATTTTTATTTTTAAGCTTAATTAGAATTAGTAAGGTAATTACTTTACCAAAATAAAATAAATTTCTTTTGTTTCATTTAAAACGTATTATGAAGGCAATTGGTTTTTATGTAAAGTTTTAATAAAACAATTGCTTAACAGCACTAGCTCAATTGAGGAAAAAATGATTTATTGTGGTGGATAAATTTCCCTGCAAGTTACGGCGAATTAATTTTTTTGCCTTTGTAAATATTTATTAAAAAGTAATTTCAATTTTTGGGAATACAAAATTTTAATTTCAAAAGATTTTGTTATTCGTGCTTAATTCCCAGTTTTTATTCTTGACAAAAACACTTGAAATTTATTGTTGATGGGATAAGCTATTCCTAAGCGCATGTCACTGGTTGCTTAGGCCAGATCATCAGGAAACTTTATCCATAAAGATTTTAGAAAAACTAAAGATATTAAACCAAATAAAACTGTTAAACGTATAAGAATTATAGCAACAGTTCTACTTGTAATAATATCAAAGTTTAAACAAAACACATCAACAATAAACAACAGTGGGTTTATCTCATCTTACATTCCCCACTACAATTAGTTGAAATTCTCTCAACATTAATTGTAGTTGTAAGCAGGTTAAGAAAAGCAAAATAAGAACAACAACAACAACTTACAAAAGATGTTGTAATTTTTAACGATAGATACCAAGGCGAATTCATACAAGGTGACCTTGGCTTGCTACGTAATCAACAGCGGATAACTAACTATATGTCAAAATGATATGCCTTTACTTTTTTTTGACATTCTATTTAAATATTTTTTTAAATTCAAATTAAGTTTTAAGATTCTTTTTTATAAATTGTAAATTAAAAATACAGCACACACACGCACGCAAAAAAAAAATTAATCCAATATTTGGAGGTGTTACAAATATCAGCACAAACGCATCCCAGCTAGCAGAGGCTGTTTGGTAAACGATTGTATTTAATATACATTTTATAACAAAAACATGAAATATTTTTTTTATTTATTACTTTTTTATATGTAAATTTTCGGACACACTCGTCCTTTAATCTTGGAATATCCTAAAACAATCATTTAATGATTATTCAAGAGTAAAAAAACAACAATGTTGCACCTTGTTTATCTTTCTGCAAACCATCATCGAATGAATCTTTTGCGACTTTCTGTATGAGTCATATAAAAATTGCAAACCGACTTTAGGATCTTTCAAATAAGATTTTCTAACCGGGTGGTGTTGAATTAGCGATCTAAAGGTTTGCTTCTTATTTATTGTACGAACATAGTTTTGCCATGAAAAAGACGCTTGATGCTCTTATTTAGATAGCATTTCATAAGTTGTAAAATAATCACTGTATAGGATACGATTCTTGACATGCTTTCTGCATAGCTAGTGGGATAATCTTTACAAACACCTTAAACGACTAATATATGCGTCTATCGCTGTGTTGTAGAAGTAGGAATCAGCATGTTTAACAGTTTCTCCCGTGCAAGGAATATTTTACGAATAGGATTGCGCTTTTTCCATTGACTTCTTTAAAGAAATTTTACATACATATGTAATGGTTAAAAATTTTCGCTCGTGAATGCAATGAAACCTTATCAAAAAAGATTCCGTGAATCTGTGAATCGGTCTGCTTAAAACAGCAAAAATTGTTTTGTTAGCACACATTTTCAAATTATTGCATTATACAACACACGATTTAAAATTAAAATCAAAATGAAAAATTACTGCATATATTTTTGGCACACATCTATTTTGATTACTACAGTGTTGTATTATTTTGACACATCGTTAAAATATTTTACAGTGTTGTATCCATTTTTAAAAAAAGACCACCTTGTATGAATTCGCCTTGATAGATACATACTAGACGCCTGCACAAATGAATTTGTACTTAAAAAGTACTATGATCTAGCAAAGCATGAACACTTACTCGAACTATAATAATAAACATGGTACATGTTTTTGAGAACAACAAAATTAGCGAGTAACTATTGGTTGTTACTCGACTTTGTTTGTGCTTGCTAACCACTTGTTCGCTTTTCTCTCTCACTTGACCATTCATAACACGAACGGTCGAGTATCATGCGACAGCCAAACTTCACTAGGTACCATCAGTACCACGTGAAGTTTTGCAAACATTAAAAACAAAAAATATTAAGGGTCTTCATGATATTGCTTAAAATTACCATTTGTGCAAATGGGTAAACTTGCGAGACTCGTTTCATGAAGATCCTTTTTAATTTTTGTGTATTTTTAAACAATTAATGTCATTTGAATCAGAAACGTCAATAAAAAATATATTAAACAAAAATAATTAAAAATATAATAAAAAACTTGAAATTTGTAAATTATAAATGAAATTTGTTTTTAAACATGCATAAAGAAAGCCAAAAGACTAATATGCTTATATTATTACAAGAATTTATTGTTTGTGATTTATTTACACTTGAAGTTTTCATTGAAAACGGCGGTAAGCATTAAAACAATTTGTCTGTATAAATGCACAATTGAACAGCGCAAGTTTACGAGTCAAAATTGTTGGGCAAATTTAAGCAGTTTGTGTAAATGAATTCTCATACAATTTTTGACAGTTCATTTACGAGGGTGTAAGAATGCACAGTTTGCACAGTTTACGAGACTTATAAACGATATCATGAGGACCCTTATTGTCTTTTTTTACTGTTAAGTTAAATAAAAACAAAATGGAAATAAATGAGGCATGTTAATACCTACATAACTTTATTCATTTATATCATTTAGATCTTTATTTATTTATAAATATTTAAAAGTGAAATTTATTTGCAATAATATTTTACTTGTATATGAAAAAATATTAAGGCTAAATTACACAAAAAAATTTCTAATTATCTAGTCTTAAGAAATAAATTTTTGTCTAATTTTTTGGTAATTACAAAAATTTCAGCTTTACTACAAGTACCACATGAAGTGACCATAATTTTATAGGTGCTTCTTTTTCGTTGTACCCATTTTAATATTTTCCTTTTTTTCGGAACATATTTCATCTTCGGCTGCTGTATGTTAGTATTTATAAAAACAACAATCACTTCTCTTCACTTTTTGCGCGTTAAGCAAGAGAACAAATAAACACCCAGCGGGAAAATAAGGAATTGATTACATAAATAACTAAAAAAATAATTTTTTTTTTCGAAAGAATAATAATGCATTCATGGGAATTGAGAAGGTAATTTTATTGACACAATAATTATGATTTGATTACCACGTATGTTCTCACATTTGCAGAACAAGGAATGTATTGTTTCTGTTCGTAAAAATGTTTCGTGCTCTTTCTTCTCTTCGTGACAATTATCATTTTTTTTTAGAATTATTTAAGTCATTCCCAGTATACGTTAAAATAATTTATTACAATCCTAGGACATGGTCTGTGTTAAGAATAATTAATTCTGGAATCAAATATTATACAAGATATGTATTACTTTCTCGAATCCTATTAATTCCATTTTCCCGCTGGGCACTATATTCGACAGCGAGTTTCACATGTGAAGAAAAAAGTTACTCGTTGCAGACCTCTAATACATACATACAAATTTGGATTAGGAAATAGAAAAAAAAAACAAAATGACTTACATACATGATAGTGTTCCATCGTTGAAAGATCTTTCAGCCGGAAATTTGCTTGTTGTTGTGAGTATTTTGTGGGGATATGTTCCATTTAAAGTTAAATTTAATTTTTTCCTATTTTAAAATTTATACTCAAATGAAATTAAATTAAGCAACAAAAAAAAAACTTTATTCATTTTGATAATAAAAAAAAAATTACTTTTGTTTGTAATATTTTTTTGTACATCACTGTAATGTTAACAGATGAACACCGTATAGGCGTAAATCTCACTTAATTGTTATTAACAAATTATATACTCATACAAATTTCTTTTTTCAATTGGATTAATTTATTATCATTTACATTTTTTCTTTTGACACTTCTTTTAGATTATTTTCTTAATATTTCAGGTTTTATTTTTTTTTTTTGTGATTTTTGCTTTTACAAAATATACGTGCTTATATAGTTCTGACTACCGCAATTTAGATTTGTTTAATAAGTAATAAAAAAGTTTTTAAAGATATCAAATTAAAGAAAGATATTAAAAAAAAATTTTTTTTAAGCAATGCAAAAGAAATTATATTTCGCATACATTTGAGATAAAAAATTGGATTCGAACACTATGCCACGCGAAGTTCAAGCTAAGTTTTATGTTTATTTTCTTTGTTCAAAATAATAAATACATGCTAAATTAAGGTTATATTTCATTAAATATTTTAATGATGTTTATTTGTAAGTAGACAAATTTTTAATTTTTAAGTGTTCCCTTATATTCTTTTTTTGCATGGCAGAATATTTTTATTTTTGTGTATTTGTATGTATGTATATTCTTTTATGTGATTTTAATTTTAAGGCTTAAGTTTTAAAATAAATTCACAGTTATTAAGTTGAAAAAATCCTTTCACTTTTTATTTTACCGCACTTGTTGTCATATTCCTTTTATATTGGCTCATTCAGGACCATTTAAAGAAAATCTATTTAGCTAGGCTTAACCCCAAAGGTTCTTCCCAAAAACTCTGTATCCTCAGCCAAAATCCTGTCTCCAAGCAACAAGTCGCAACTATAGCAAATTAAAAATTTATTAAACTTTTTCTTTGCCAATATCTAACAAACAAATATATTTTATGAAGTAAATGAAAATGAGATTCTTACCAATTAAAAGTATGCTCCTTTGCCTTGTACGCAACAGAAATAGCTCCCAGTATTAAAATTGTCCAAGAAAAAATGGAAAGGTTTTGCTACAGTTAGCCCTTTTATACCCCCACGAAATGCTAACAGGTTGGAAAAGTGGTGTTAGAATACATACATACATGTATTCAGCATAAAACATAAATTACTAACTTCGTACCAAATACCCAACACTGCATTACCATTGACAAGAATGCATGAACAAAACGCAGAGTGGTATTAATGTACGTAAATGTTACTTCACATAACAAAAACCCTTTTTGTGATTCAACTGTTATAAATTCAAACCAAAATTTGAAAATGCGAAAATATGTATTAAGAAATATCTCTTTTGCTACAAGCGCCACTACAAATATTACCTTTTTAAAGATAGCAAGACTACCAACCTAGCAAAAAAGCTAGCAGGTCATTATCGCAGATAGTTTTTGTGCAAAGATAATTTCTTACGGATTAAATATTTAAAAAAAAAACACTTTTTTCTGAATTAAAAACAAAGTTGTGTTTAACAACATGACACAACCACAATTACCAATATTTTGACCTATTTTTTGGCTACCTTTTAATATGTTTACTATTAATTAAAATTTAAATTTTTGAAATCGGTGACACACAAAAATTGGACTTTTGGCCAATGAAATAAAATTTTCAGCCACTGTGCGTCGTACAGAAATCTTATTATTAATAATTTTTGTATTCCTGAAAATAACTTTGATAATATACTTGCATGTGCCCGTGCAGAAAACTGAATTGGCAAATAGTTTTTTTTTGTTGTTTTCTTACGAGGACAATCTAATGAAGCAATTTGTTTTATTCATTTTACCCACTTACAACTGCAATTCGAGTCGGAAAGAACCCAACCAATTGTAGGGGAATGTAAGAAAAGATAAACTCACAGTTTATTTTTGGTGTTTTGTTTAAGCTTTGATATTGTTACAAGTAAGACTTTGAGGGTTTAAAATTCTTATTCGCTTTAGGGGTTTACTTGTATCAAATATTTTTAGCTCTTCTAAAATCGTTGGAAAATGTTTCCTGATGATCTGGCCTAAGCAACCAGTGATATGCGCATATAAGCCAGCTTTCCCTCAACAATAAATTTCAGTGTATATATCATACAGAAATCTTATTAATAACAAATTTTTGTAGTCACGAAAATAACTTTGATAGAAATTAATTTTATTTAAAGTATTTTTACTAAAAAAGTATAAAGAGTTTTTTAAATATGCTTACTTTATCCAAAAAAAGTTGTAAATTTATTATTAATAGCGGCATGGTAGCAAAGCTTAATAGTTATTAAAAATCGTTTAATCTGCAAAGAATCACAGAAAGAAATCGCTCCTATCACGAACATGGCTAAAATTCGCGAAAAATTGCAAACTTGGAAACAAACCCTAAAATTTATTTGAAATCGCTTTATCGGTTAAAAAATACAAAATGTCGGGGAAAACCAAAAATAGCTAAAATTTGCGAACAATTTTAACATATCAAACAAAACCATAAAATTTATTAAAAGTGCCTATAACTTAAGGAATGGCAAAAATTCTATAAAAATTGCTAAATTAGCGGAAATTAGCAAAGTCTAATAATTATAAAAAATCTTTAAAACTGTAAAGAATCCGAAAACTTACAAGAAAAATTGCTTCTATAGGTAAAATGGCTAAAATTATTTGGCGTTGTTTGCTCTTACAATTTTTTTGTAATATCAAATAAATGTTTGCTCAAAAACTACTAAAATATTTGATTTTTTGTGTTCACATTGGACAAATATTTGTTTGCCGGCAAATACTTTTATTTGCTCAAAATCTGCTGTTATTTTATTTGACACTCGAAAATATTTTGTGTTCAGACCAGAGAATAGCTTTTTACATTTGAAAAAAAATCGCATTTAATACATGACAATAAATACACTCGTTTACGGGTCATACAGTCAAACTAGCGCAACCGCAAATATTCGCTGCTGATTTGCAGTCATTCAAATATTGCACATTGTGCTTTGTTATTAATACGATCGTTTAGCTTCGTTTTTTTTTTTAAGATGTTGTGTGTTCGATTGGACAATGATTCTTTTGGTAAAGAAAAAATACGAACAAAAATGCCAGAAAGCACGAAGTCATTACTCATCTAGTAGTTGCTATGTACCTAGTACGTATTAAAGTTTTTTCATATGCTGCATTCGAAAGAATAAAAATTGAAATGAAACACAAACACATATACATATTTAGGTACAAACAATTTCCATAGAAATTGAGACTGTTTTTATTTTTTAACACTTCTTAAAAAGTACAGTATTTCTGTTTGTACATGCGTTTAATTTTAAATAAACTTAAAATAGTATTTTACAAAAACGAAAAAAAATTCATAATTTTAATTACAACATATTATTTTTATACACAGGTATTCATAAAATTGTTTAATTAGGAATATAAAAAAGAATAAGGTAGATAAAAAAGAGCCGGCCTCAAGCTTAAATAATTATTTAATTTTACATAAATTTGTATACATTATTAGATTTAATTTTTTAACTTTTTGAAATATGAATGAAGGAATAGTAAACTGTCTACAGATTTTGGGCCAAGCCGGTTTCTCTTTTCTGTTATAACGTTACCTGCTAACGAAAAAGCTCGTTCAGCAGCCGCACTACTGGCAGGAATTGAATGAACTTGCATTGCAAATTTAGAAAAGTAAGGATATACGTTTTCGTTTTTTTTCCACCAATGGAGTACATCAAAATCATCTGTATATTTAACATTTTCTGCGCAATATCTTTCTATCTCTTCTGCGGGTGTTTTTGTGGTATTCAGTGTTGTTGTTTTTAATATGGGTTCAAAAAAGAACTGGTACTGAGATTCATTTGAAGATTCTTTATTCGGGTCTATTGTTAAACGTTTCAGCAGGTGATAGCAGCGAATCGGAATCAGAATATGTTGTGGATGGACTGTTTGGCATGCAATCATGTGATGTGGAAGAATTGTTTTTGTTAATTTGTGAAATACAAAAGTTTTTAATGTCAGTTATATCGGTTTGCGATACACTTGAAGCTGGTGGATACAAAAAGAAAGCTGTTTTTTGCCATAAGCTCAGATTTGTAGCCCAAATTTTATCAAGGTTTTTTTTAATATTTTCTTTCAAGGAGAGGATTGCAACTTCATCCGTTTCTTTAGGTAAACACAGTCTTTTAACTTTTTGAATTGATGGTATAACGAAATATAAGGAGGAAGAGCTACATAATTGTAGTTTCTTAAATATAATTTCGAATCCACTGGATAAGTCAACTAAATCTTTGAGCGTTGATATACTGATTAGTAATAGTCTTTGGTTTTCTTTCTTTTCTATGAGTATCTGGTTAATTTGGAACCAATTGTCTACTATTGACGTGAACATTGTAAAGTTAGAATTCCAACGAGTGGGGCAATCGCTTTTTAAGGAAGTCGGTAACTGGTGCTGCAAGTTAGCCTTTTTAAAATATTTAACAATTTTTTTGCACGTTTGTACAAGTTCCTTAAGTTCTAAGGTATCATTAAAGGAATGTTCCAAGACATTTGCAAATAAATGGCTGCTACAGTTTAATCGAATGTTATTTTCTAACGCTTTCACAACGTTTGATCCTCTGTCTGTAACGAACTTAATTTCCTTCGTATCTTTAATTCCAAATTCCCCAAAGAACGCGTTTAATTTACATAAAATGTTAGCACCAGTTGAACGTTCGAAATCCATGGATTTCATTCCCAAAACGATGTCATATAATTTCATATTTTTTTGGTAGTGCAATGTAACTCCCAAAAAATTTCTACGCACATAATTGTCAGTCCACAAATCAATAGTAGCAGACGCACCTCCGCTTTGCGCAATTTCAGCTATTTCGTCTTTGATTTCGTTTTTTTTGTCAGTTGCTATCTTCTGCGTGGCACGTGAAAGTGTTGTAGCGTCAGGAAGAAGCCCTAAAATGTCAATATTTTCCCCATATTTTGCTCCAATTTTTACAAAAAACTTAACAACCTTGGCAAAACCAGAACCTTTAATGGCTGAATATGGTTGGCAATCCTCAGTTATCCATGCTACACTAAAATCTGTGGCCGTTTTTTTGTCTTCTGCTGTTACAATTTTGAGAAAATTAGACTCCTTGAGTTTTTGACAGCACTTATGTCGACTTAAATTGGATGTTTGTGAAGGAGTATATTTAAGAAGCTTGAAACATGTGCGGCAATATACATATCCTTCTAAAATATTTCCATCCTCCTTAATTATTTCCGACAATATGCCCCAAATGACACTTCTTCCCTTGCGTTTTGGAAATAAGGTGTAAACACTTTTACGAATTTGTTCTAAAACAAAATTTCTTCACCTGCCATTTTGCCGACAAAAAACTCTACCTGTTGCTTGTTACGCTTTAAGAAAAACTAAACAAAAAACAAATTGGACACAAAAACTAGTTTATTTGAACTTATGCCTACAACATGTTCGTACATCTAACAATCATACCAACAAAGCGACTCATACTCATACCAATTTACATTCGTCTTGTGTCATCGAGTGGACAATAACTACTTAAATACAGAAGCAAAAGCATAAATTTCGTTTGTGGTATTCTGTGCGTAATAATAAATTCAAAAGAAGCACTTTCAATAAAAAACTCACACTTGCACAAAATAAAATGTGTACAAAACGATCTTAAGCTTAGTCTAGACGATATGTTGAATCAGCAAATGTATGCTTATACTCATATGCTTAAAAATAATAACAAATGTCTCTATCAGCATATGCAATATGCTAGGTGTCTAGACGATATGCTGAAAATACTTAATTTTTCAAATTCATCATATGCTAGCAAATGATATTTCAACAAATAAGTTAGCATACAATTTTTGTGTCTACACGATATGTTGAATTTCGTATGTTGTTATGTATGTTGAGTAAAGAGAACATTTGTTTAAAAATGCATTTGACAATTCTATTTTTTTATTATTTTATTTAAAATTTGTTATCAATTATCGCCTTTATTGCAAAAATGAATAGTTTTAGTGTAATTAACACTTAAAAAGTAAGAGTGCTTTATTGGGCTTGGTTAAATCCGCAAAAAATTAAAATATTTAAGGACTGTATTGATC
Organism: Pollenia angustigena; assembly: GCA_930367215.1. Lineage (NCBI taxonomy): Eukaryota > Metazoa > Arthropoda > Insecta > Diptera > Polleniidae > Pollenia > Pollenia angustigena. The sequence goes on along the minus strand of OV884059.1, from coordinate 52,709,767 downwards.
TTAAAATTATTAGTAAAGTCTCACAGTTTATTAATTTATTTCAGTTCTACCCCTATGGTAAATTATGTGCAGACCAGAATGTTTTATGGATTTATTTGATACCCACACCACTATAGTGTCTGTAACACCTAAAAATATTGGTCCTATAACCATCGTTAAGTATACCGATCGACTCAGTCGATATAAGGATGTCCGTCCGGCCGGCTGGCGGACTGTCCACTTTGTAGTGCGCAAAGTACTTGTCGCAATAATTTGATGAAATTTGGTACATTGGTTCTATTATTTTTTGTAATTAAACGATAAGGAACGGTCCATAATTTCTCAAAGATCCCATAAAAACTTCTTTCCGAATAAGAGTCTTTGCGCTCATAAACCATTAACACTAAATCTGGGTCAAAAAGTTTTATTGTAAATCTATTGTTCCCATACAAATACCACTCCCAAAAATATTACCAATACCATAACGTCCTTAAAAATCTTGATCGGTTGAGTAATTTTTAGTATTAAAAACATAAATAAGACCAAATTTCAATACAAAACACTTGTATGTTTCAACCGTTTTAAAGTCCCGCTTTCTACGGGAGCTATAGTGAGTTTTTTTTTGCCGATTATCACAAAATTGCATCGTGTTATTTCTAGCCACTTAAAGCTAAATTGGACTATATTTTTCCACAATATCAATATTTTTTACGGTTTTGGCGTATTTAAATGATCTCCCAGAGTGGGCTTTATACGGAGCCTATAGTAAATTGTGGGCCGATCTTCTCCAAATTTAGTTGTGTGATTTCTAATTTTATGAAAATATGATAGACCAAATTTTACTATAAAAGCGTTATTAGGTACGTCTTAGGCATATTTAAGTATTTCCGAGAATGGGTTTAACATGGGGCCTATGGTAAATTATGGAACGATCATCTTAGTGTGATATCTAGTCATATAAAGTTCTTGCAAAATTAAATAGCAATCGGTTCATTCTGTCGCGAATTTTTGTTAGTTTCTTTAACAGAAACATAAATTTTTAAGGGTGTTGGGGTTCTGGTTAAAAAGAAGAAAATTTACTCAGCTGAGCGAAGTCGTTGCTTGATATACCATTAAATTAAGAACCCGGCAATAAGGAAAAAATTTATTTAGCGAAGCTGATGTTTGTCATACCATATAGTTAATACCTATATTGAAGCAATTACATAAAGTAAATTAAATATTACCACATGTTTACTCAAACCTAATATATTAAACAAAAAGATTTATTAGAATATAAATGGTTAACTTTAATAGCTTCAGAATTTTATACGCTACTGTACCATGCATTATATTATATGAAAGCTTGAAGATTTCTCTAGAAAATATTATATGTAAATAAAAATACCTTAATTTTGAGATAAGAGCCATTTTGACAAATTACATTAGTAACTAAAAATATTTTTTGAAATTGGTTCTTAATGGGTTAATAATTCAGCATGTTTTATATACCACGTAAAAGGTATTTGGAAACACGCTTCAGCGCTACCCATATTGCTGAGATCAAATTTATACTTCAAGGGATATTGGTAAAGAATTTTTCAACTTTTATGATCTATATCTCTAAAACAAAGTTCGTTGACCAACATTTTTATTTTCAAAGCACTTCTAAATGCAATTTTTTGTTTGCCGATGAGCTAGAAATCTTGATAAGTTCCGGGGTTAAATACAAAATAAACAAGTAATTGAAAGAATACCAATTTTTATCTATTTTATATGCTACCAAATTTGCCGTATGCTGAAAAGCTTGCATACGACTTTCAACAAATAACATATTTGTCAACATACGTAGAAAGTTTGTTGAAAAGTAAAATTATTGTGTCTAGACGATATGCTATAATTGTGAACAAACGTTTGCTGACTTCGTTAACAAATGCCTGTCATATGTTAGTAAGCATACGTTTGTTGAAAAAATTTGGTGTCTACACGATATGTTGGCGCTGAAAGCAAATTTTTCAACATAAATTTGCTGATTCAACATATCGTGTAGACTAAGCTTTAGAATTACCAACGTTGAACTTTGTTTTGCATGTATAGAGTTATTGTAAATTTTACCGGATGAATAAATCAAGAAAAATTGGGTATTTGAGCTTCTCTGGTTCAGACTACGTTAGTGAAATATTTGATGTTTGCTATCAAATATTTCATCAGTCTGAACGTAGCTTTAGTTAATAGTTTTAGTTAATAGTTATATTACCTTATAGTGCATTTACACTTGTAATTTTCAAACTAGTTTACGATCGTAAACAACTTTCATAAACTATACCGTTTACATCAGCATTTTTGACAGTTAAGTTGTTTATCTTTGACAAGTATAGCTTCAATAATAAAAAAAAACGTTGATGCACATATGTACATACGAACATATAAACAAACCTTTTATTTCCGTTGTCCATCTAAAAGAAAATATGTAAAAAAACTAACATTTCTTATAAATTTGGAATTTTTTTAAACATTTTCTTTGTTTATTTTATTTTTCTTACTATTGTTGTGGCTTTTTTTACAGATAAAAGTAAATTCGTTTTACTTGATTCTTTTTATTTTTGAGGGAATGTCAAATATCACTAGCATTGCCAGAACAAAATTTAAAAAAAAAGAGTTGCATTAACAAAAACTGGTTGTTTGTAACTAGTTAATCTCAAAAGCTAGTTACAAACGTGTTTATAATTTGTATGGATAAACAAGTTTCTCAAACTTATAACCTGTTTATGGCGTAGGTGTAAATGCACTATTAAGGTGCATGTAGACGACATGTTTTTTACATCTGACTTGTCAACTTTTCAAGTCACATGTAATTGTGCATGTCTGTCAAAATGGCTGTTTTACAGAAGTTTTATAATATTCGGTCGCAAACGTACATGTAATTTGCTTCTGACATTGTCTCTGTTTTTTCCCCATAGTTGTTACAAAAACCAAAATAAAAATGCCGCCACGAAAGTTTGTATTTACGCCGTTAAATAATTTAGCCATCTTAACATATTTTTCTTTTAATTCAAAGATACCAATTTAGGATATTATAATGAAACGGTTTTTATATATATAATTACATAAATTCTATTCATGATTATATATATTTCAGTGTTGTAAAATATTAACTTCAGCCGGCTAATGATTCCGTCAATAGTGGACGCCGCTGCCGGTTTCTTCGCGGCATAGATTTCTGATGTCAGATGGTTTGTCAGAAGAAAATAGATCGCGCTCTAATTGAAATTTTGTCAGATGACTTTGCATCTGACTTCTACAGAAGCAAAAGTTTAAAAGGTAACACACGACATGTATGTATTTTGCAGTGGGAAATTTGACATGTCAGATGACAAAAACATGTCGTGTACGGTCGCCTTTAGAAACTATTATCCAATTTTTACGATAATTTAAAAGGCATGTCTTTTTTGTGTTACTTCTTTAAAGCAACTTCCGAAAACTTGTTAAATTTACACCATTTTTTTTTGTAGTCCGAGTTTATTTTTTCTGATTTTCTTAGTTTGTTATTCGTATTTAAACGGTTAAAATTCGTTATTCCACATAATTTGATACATACGTATTTAATTTATTTTTTAATTATGATATTTAAATATATTTATGTCATTTTACCTTTGCATTTCTTGTGTTTACAAAAACGCATAGCTATTTAAATTAATAAAAATTGAATTCTGTAGAAATTTAGTAACAAATTTTAAATAAAACGCGTGTTCTAGCCTGAATTGGTTTAAGAAAATAATAAATTATCATGCGCCTACTTAACACAAATTTGCTTAACAAAATCTCTACATCTCTTGTCATTTACAATGCAATCCATCCATAAATTGACGTACATATCGACGGCTTAATAAAAAAGCGTAACTCGTTACTTTTAATTAGGTTTTTCATTTATTCTGGTAGTCAAATGAAACATGCATATTGCTTTAAAACTTAAGGGGGTCTTTACATATCGCACCTGTTCATCAAAAGTAACACAACTCAAAATTTACAAGTTTTCAGTAGAGGCAAAAAACTAATTCCGCCAATATGATGGAATTATTGTTATAAACAAATATAATGTTATAAAGGAAACTCACTAATATTTCAATAAAATCACAAAATTTATTTCTCTTCTTCCTTTTTCCGAAATTATTACGGATTTTTGATTTAATACAGTTTTCATGAAATTTTTTGATCTACATGTCAATATTATTTCAAGTTATGCTTATCACAACCAAAAATCAACAGCTATTGATAAACAGATTTTTAACATGAAAACAATCACAACTCGAATTAATACAGTTTCGCTGATTCATTTGAGCACCATAACCCTTGAGCACTTCAACGCAACTAAAATTACAACTCTTTAATTGAATCAAAACAAACAATATGAGTACGCAAAGAAAGACATAAAGGCATTTCTCTCATGAAATATTACAAATAGAATACCAAAAATTTTACAGTCGTTAGATATAGTAATCATACACTGTTTCTTTCAAAAAAGTGGAAAATAGAATTTTTTGAGTTGTGTTACTTTTGATGAACAGGTGCGATATCTTAAAAAAAAGAAAAAACTTAATAAAATCCGAATGAAGTTTTTTTTCTCCTTTCTTATATTAAGCCATCGATATGTACTTGTATTTGACTGAACGAGTGTATGTACATACGTATAACAAGTACTTGTTAATTGATTATTATATGGTGTTTTCTTTTTTTAAATCAAAGTACATATTTATACAAATACTTTGATCTACGTTATTCTTCATATTTTACCTCTGTTTTGTTGTTGTTTTTTCACAAACAAAAATCCAAATAAATCGACTGAATGAAAAAATTGGTAACGACTTCTTGAGTATAAAATATCGTTTTTCTTTTTTTTGTTTAATACAGACCTAGAAAATTATTAATGCGTTAGTTTGTTACGGGTTCTCACCAGAATCACATCATCAATTATAATTGAAAACAAAACTACGTTGATAAAATACATTTCAAAATCAACACTTTATAGAAAAATTTATAACGAAAATATGAAATTTAAAAGTTGTTTATTAAAATTAATTGTTTTGTTTATTATTGTTACCTCACTTGAATGTCGAAGAACAATAACGGGCACAACACGGCTATTAAATGTAAGAAATACACAAAAGTTGCAGTCCAGATCCCTTATATTTCCTCCAACCGCCCCAACACGAGTGCAAGTAAGAATTTAACTTAAACAAGAAGAAAATTGATTTTGTATATTAGTGACTCATTTCAAACACAGCATTAAGACCATAAATAAAATTTATAATTTTTTTTTGTACACAGAAAATCATAACAACAGTTTTAAAAAAATATTTTTAAAACCAAGGCGAATTCATGTAAACGGTAGTGTCGATACTACAACAATTAACAACACCAAAAACACAACAATGTATTTTGTTGCTGCTTTCGTTGGCCGATAAATCAAAAAAAAAAAAAAAAACACAAGTAACTTTTGGCATTCCTCTCTCTAATTAAAAAAAAAAGTAGCCCAGCTTTGCTTTCAACGCCACCTGAAAAATGAATTCGCCTTGTTTAAAACTTTTCTACTATTTTTATCAATTTATAAATTGTAATATTAACAATTGGTTTTAGTTAGTAGAAGAATATTATTATGAACATACAAACATGTGTATCACAGTAGCATTTTGTGTCAAAAAAAAAAAAATTTTAAATAAAATATCAAAAAACTTAAAAATGTTTGTATTACATCACTAGAAGTACAAATAATTGGATGATTATTAAAAACTAAATTCAACTTGGGGTAAGCAATATTATATTATGTACATTTTAAGATTCGTAAAGAAATTTCAATGGGTTTTTGTTCATTCTAGTTATACACTTCACCGAAGGTAAAAGTGAATATACATATAAGTTTGTCATTTCAATTGTAATTTCCACAACATTGATCTTAGACCCTATAATATACAAATCGTCACCTTAAATGCAAACGGACGTAAGTACACAATTATTCGAAAATAAGTTTTGGATTGATTTTTGTTCGTTTTATCAAACTTAATGTTTACGCAAATTTTTAGATCGCTGTGAACAAATATGACGACTTTATTAAAGAAATTCAAACGCCAATAATACCTTATACCCTTCAGGAAGGTAAGAGCGTATACATATCGTCGTGCCGAAGTTATCTTGCCGTATATCACAAAATTTTCTTTTGGGAAATCGAATCTTATACTATGTTTTCGCTATGAGAAAAACAACATTATATAAAACTGGTTTTTGTTTTCGAATTTTCGAAATAAATTTGACATTTATGTTGTAAACAAACATGAAAGCCAAAAAAATATGTGTGGAATAAAAAATTTTTTCTTTAATATGAAATTTTCTTGTTTGTTTTTTAATACACAGATAAACATATATGTATGTACGTATATAACATAATTTTCTACCTTTTTATGATATTATTATACCCTTCACCTCAGGTGGAAATTTCTACAATATTGATCTAAGACCCTATAAAGTATATATATTCTGGATCCTTATGAGGAGAGAACTTGATTTAACCATGTCCGTCTGCCCTCTGTACGTTGAAATGGATTTTCTGAAGATTCCATATATAACGGGGGCCAGGTTTTTATACATTTATGTCACTAATGGTCCGGAATTGTTTGCTATTGAAATTAAGAATGATCGGTCCACAAATGGCTGAGATATGAGCAAAAAACCACGACTACCTCTAATTTTTCCCAAAAATCCCTTGTTGTTGTGGTATTTTTATTACTTTTTTCTGTATATCTTGAGAACGGCAAGAGCCAAAGTTTTCAAATTAACTCCCCACAAAATGTGGGCAGGATCGGAGAAGTGGGCGTGATTTTTTGGACTGTTATATGACCTATGGATATCCCTGGCATATCAAAAGATCGGAAATCTTTAGTAAAAAATATTTTCTGAAAAACTAGGAAAAATCGGTTCACATACGAAAAAGTTATGGCCAAAATAATAATTTTTTTTTTAAATACCCACTTCCGGGAACCATAGATCTTCCCGAGTCTAAGATTTATAACCCAACTAACTGGCAAATTTCTTCTTAAACACGTCGGTATATAAATCTGTCAAATCGGTTAAAAATGGCTGAGTTATAATCAAAATACTGAAATCCCAAAAATTACTCTTTTTATACCCTTCACCTCAGGTGGAAAAGGGTATATATAAGTTTGTCATTCCGTTTGTAATTTCTACAATATTGATCTAAGACCCTATAAAGTATATATATTCTGGGTCCTTATGAGGAGAGAACTTGATTTAACCATGTGATGTCCATCTGCCCCCCCCCCTTTCAATTGTTTACATATACCAGCATAATGCCCAAGATGATTTTCGTTATCACCCTTCTTTTTTATTTTATCTATTTAACGAAATAATTTTAACAAATAGAAACTAGGAATTTTTGTGTTTTTTTGCTACTTAAAAACTCGCCATAAAAGATAAAAGAAAACAAACCAACACACATCAAAAGTAATTACAACTCAACTGTGTTGAATTTTGTGAACGTTCCTTCATGGTTCAGTTGTCTAGGGGGTGCGTCAAGTTAGAAATTTAGAGCTCCCTGGTTCGAAACTTGGGTTTTTTAAAAAGAAAATTTTTTTTAATAATTTTATTTTTTTTATGTTATAAAAACGACTTACCAAAAAAAATATTTACCAGTTTTCGCTTTTTAAATTTTATTTATAATGAAGTTTTAAGTATTGTAAATATGTATGTATAGGTATATAAAAATTTTTTAGTTTTTGTCTAGTTGCTCTGTATTCTGCTCGCACAATGGTGAAGGGTATATAAGATTCGGCACAGCCGAATATAGCACTCTTACTTGTTTTTTTATATTTACGCTGCAAACAAATAAATCAGCTGGAGAGTTGCATAAACCTATTTAATAAGTCTTGATATTTTGGTAAATATGTCACTTTTTTGAAATTGTCAATCACTAATAATGGATAACCCAGAGTTGTATTCATGATTTTCGGAATGTTTTGGAGCAAAACTAGTTTTTGTTTGAGTTTTCGAACATGAAAAATGTATGGGAAAACAAGTAGCAAAACATTTGTTTTGCTGCAAAACTAGTTTTGTGGCCCATCATGCATAATAGATTAGCAATAAAATGAATTTAAGCAATATAGCAATAATTCCATCAATATATGTATGTAAATAACCGTTGTGTACTGCATCCGAGAAAATCTTTACATATAAAACAAAATATGTTAAAATAACAACTATGTATATTAATAAGATAGTCTATTTCTTGTAACAAGCCTGATATACTTCTTCACATACAACAAAATAACGCAAGATTTTTTTAATTAAAAGCTTTCATACGCTTTTTGTCGTATATCCACAATTATGCTACATACGATATTATAACGCATTACATTTTTCGCAAAAGTGAATATACAACAAAATAGGACCGATAGACCTGTTAAATTTACCACACGAAACGGTCTTATCTCATTTCTTTTTAATTTTGTGACGGCAAGATAACTCCGGCACTACGATATATAACTTTTTTTCTCATTTTTTATTTTTTATTGAATCTTCATATATTAAATATGAACTAACAATAATTAATCAAATCTTATCCTAATACTTTATTTATGTCGTACCAGTGCCATAAGTATAGGTGTCTATCGCTCATCTAATTGGGTAAGTGCTGCAGTGTCTCTTTTTCTTAAGCGAGTGTGGCCGCCATGATTAACAATATTTCGAGCTAGTGGATTTGGGTGTTGTTCAAGTCTTTTTAAATATTTGACTGCATATTTCATAATCATAGTTTTTACTAATGGCACATTAAAATTCTTATGAATGCTTGAGTTTTTAACATACCAGGGAGCGGCTGTGATTATTCGAAAAAGCGCCTTTGAATTTTTTCGATATTAGAGGCCGAGGCAGTGCCTTATAGTTGAATACTGTAGCACCAGATAGGCTTTAAGATAGAGTTGTAAAGTAGAAGCTTGCAATCGAGACTAAGGACAGACTTTTTTCCAATAAGCCAACGAATTTGAATGGCTTTTAGTTTCATTTGAGTTAATTTTGCCTCTGTATGGCATTTCTACGTTAATCGCCGATCCATATGTATACCGAGATATTTTACATGCGAATGTTGAGGAATAATTTGATTATTGATTGTAATAGGGAGGCAAGATTCCCAGCGCAAGGTGAATGTTATATGTACGCATTTTTGCACATTTACCATTATCCTCCATTGTCTTAGCCATATTTCAAGTTGAAATATATGATGCTGTAAGTAACGAGACGCTTCATAACGGTTTGCGTGGACGCTTAGAAAAGCTGTATCGTCTGCAAATGTTAAAGTTTGGGTTTAGTTGCTTGTTGGCATGTCCGAAGAATCTATTAAGTATAAAAGAGGGCCCAGTGCCCATGTTCTGTAACTCTCGCGCCGAGAATGTTTTCGATTGAAATGTGTGAAATGAAACAAAAATGCCATAAATTGAAACAAACAGCTGTTTTTCTCACTTAACTGTGTCTGTAACTTTTTTTTGACGAGTACAAGCTGTCACGTAAGGAAATTACTAGCTAATTTACAGAAAAAGTGTGTCTGTAACATTTTGGTGAGAAAAGTTCCCGCTTTGAACTGTCAAATAAACTCACGAATAAAAATGGGGCGAGAAAAAATGTTAACACTAAAAAACAATTAAAAATGCAAAATGCAAAGAATAATAACAATAATACTTTATTCTTGGCACATTTTTCATTGTTTTATTATTTTGATTTTAAAATTTTTATAAAATATACGAATGTCTTTAAAGTTCGTTTGCAAACAATTTTGTGTATCCGACGATTGTGTTTTTGCCGCCGTCGTTGAAAAATGTTCAATTTTAGTAAATTTTGGTCGCCGTCAACGATATGTGTTACTGGCGTTCTGAACGTCATTTCAGACACATCGGCTTCGAGTGCAATATTATGACATTTATAACACAACGACGTAATCTCTTTTGATAGTTTTCGACATGAGTTACAGACACACATTTTTCTCACTTTTCGAGAAACGATGGAATATTTCGTTTCACATCTTTTCGATGCAAGAAGTTCTCACTAAAGTTACAGAACATGGGTACAGGATGCTGCCTTGTGGGACTCCAGCGCTAATGGGCTGAGGAGAACTTAAGAAATTTCCTTCTTTAATAATAAATTGATCACCGATTAAGTAGCTTTCTAGCAGCTTGAGTGTGTTTGCTGGTAAATTTTGCTTCAAGTTATGTAATAAGCTTTCATGCCAGACTTTATCAAAACCTTGCGAAAAATCGATGAAGAGTGCTGAGCACAGCACGATTGTGCTGTGTTTTCTTCTGAATCTGAACTGATGGTTTGGAATACATCTTTTTTCCCTTAAAATCGGTGTTAATTTTGAAACTAATAATTTCTTAAACAGCTTTGACATATTTGATAAAAAGCTAATAGGCCTATATGACTCAACTTTTGTATGATCTTTACCAGGCTTTGGTATCATGGTAACTTTGGGGATAGTATTCAAGGCGTAAATAGCGTTAAAAATATAAAGAATAATTTTCTTTGCTATGCGAGGTAGTTCTAAAAGCATTTTATTACTGATCTTATCAATACCAGGGCCCTATTCCACAAACCAACTTATCAACTTTTCTCTTTGCACTTTTCAAATTTTTCGTCAAATTGCAAATCTTTATGTTCCACAGAACTATTTAATTTGATAAGTGATAAGTTGAAATTGATAAGTGAAATTTGCAAAATCTTTGCAATTTTTATATTCTCTTTTCAATTTCTGTTCCACGTACGTTCTCTTGTGCAAAGTGCTAAGTTATTATTGCAAAGTGTAATTTGCAAAGACTTTGCAAAAATTATGTTGTTTCGTTCCACAAAAACTGTAAATAATATTTTTGCAAAGCAAATTTTGATAAGTTTGTCAAAAATTTGCAAGGTAAACGATCTCTTTGCAAATTCATATTGTTATAGCTAGTGAAGCTTTTAAAATGTTAAGATGCGAGTTTTTGTTCTACAATAGTGAAGACGTGGGCACAATAAGAAATTATAGCCAGAATTAATTTTTCGGGACTACAAAATTTTAAATGATTTTATGTTGATTCCTTTTTAATTAAAAGTAAAGAAGAATTTCAGCACAATTTAAAGCGCAGTTTGTACCTAAGCTGAAAATCACGTATACCTTCGCGTTACATATTTCTTTAAGCTACCCTTTATTTAGCAATGAAGTTAACTTTGTGTAAAAATTTTTACAATTATAAGGCACCAGCAGAATGTAATGTATGTATATACTTTTTACATTTTATGTGTTATTTCTTTCTATAAGTTATTTCTATTATATAAACCATTTTTATATTTCGAATGTGTTCAATGATTGCAATTTATAATTTATATATATATATATATATATATATATATATATATATATATATATATATATATCTATAGCTTCAATGTTAAGCAAAGGTTTGCATAAGCAAAAAGTATGTGAACAAATTAAGTAATAATACTATTACAAGGAAATTTGATTCATTGAACACATTTGAAAATAAAAATGGTTTATATAATAAAAATAAGTTGTAAAAAGAAATTCTCATATGCTATTTACAATAATTTTATAAAAAAAAAACTTACTAGAAAATAAAATATCTTTTTTTTTCTTAAATAACATGTAACACTGCAAGTATTTCTTCCATTTTTAATTTTTAGCTCATTTTATTAATTTATATTAAGCAATGCAAAGTGATAAGACAGAAATGCAAAGATGATTAAATCCCTTGTGGAAAACTTTGCACATTCACTTTGCAAATGAGCGCAAAGACTTTGCAAAGAGAAACTAGCTTAGTGCAAAGTGGATTTGCAAAGAATATTGTGGGACAGAATCACTTATCACTTTGCCAAAAAATGCAATTTGATAAGTGCAAAGTGAAAAGTTGATAAGTTGTTTTGTGGAATAGGGCCCAGGTGCCTTCTTAGTGTTTAGGTCACAAATAGCCTTTTCGATTTCTCTTATCTCAAATCTGAGGGAGTAGCTGCACTAGCAGCAACAGGTGGTAACTCGACCGCAATATTGTGAGATATATTTGGTGTAAATACGTTTTTCAATTGACTAATAAACAGATTTCCTTTTTCAATATCGTTTCTTGCCCGACTACCATTACAGTTTCTTAATAGTGGCTTAGATATACATAACTGTCCTTTTTAGATTTCAAGCTGCACGCCATAATGAGTAGTCAGATTGTGGAGTTGCATCAAGTTCCTTAAGATATTTTTCCAGAGAAGCCGTTTTCTGCGTCTGCAGTAACTTTCTTAGCCTTTTTGTGCACTCTTTTAATAAACTCTTGAGTTGCGAGGATCTGTACAGTTGCCACTCTCTTCGCACTCTCCTTTTATCAGTCAAGAGTCACTCGACATCTAAAGAATATATTTTATTATTTTGAATTTTTTGGGGGTAACGCTGGAATGTTGAACAGCAAGTTTAAGATAACTGTCAAAGTTAACAATAGAGAGATCCACATTCTCCGGTGTTCTAAGCGGAATATTTTCTGTGCAATGGGCACTGAGAAATTTTTTATATTTTTACCAATTTATTTGTGTGGCTGACGTCGCTAAGTAACCTAACGAGATACAATTCTATTTGGGTTCGATATAGTAACAATTGCAGGTGTGTGGTCGGATGATAATTCTAAGGAAGCTTCAACATGAATCGTTTCTGTAGGGATGATTTTAACCACGCCAAAGTCGATAACATCTGGAATTTTTTGCTGATCAGTAGGCCAATATGTTGGTTGTCCGCTCGCGACCACCTTTAAACCCATTTCAGAGATTGTGTTATACAAAACACTACCTTTTGGTGTTATAAGTCGTGACCCCCAGAACGTGTGTTAAGCGTTATAATCGCCAGCGGCAGGAAACAAGGTCCTAATGATTTATAATATAGGCTTTCTGATATGGAAAATCTAGGTGGACAGTATAAAGAAGAAATTACTATGTTTCGATTTAGCTCTTCAACACAAATATTCGTTGCTTGCAGATAATCTTCACAATGATCAAACGTTAAGAAGTGTTTGATTCGGAATTTTATCAAAATGGCAGAGCCTCCACAAGCTCTATTTCGAGAGTCCTTAGTATCATATACTATATAACCATTGATTTTAAACGTATTTCGTGAGGTCAAGTGAATTTCAGAAACCAACATGACATCAATTTGTTTATTTTTTAAAAAGTATTCTAATTTGTTTTTATGTTTGCGGATGCCGGTTGCGTTCCAAAAACAGATTTTTAAACAGTTCATGGCTTGTTAAGTACAGCTTGCAATAACATCGATTGTAATCTGAAAATTTCCTGCATCATATTACTTATTGTGTTCGTAAAATGATTAACTGTTTGCACTAATGTTTCCATGGTTTTTTGAAGACGACTTAAATTAGAAACTGGAGCTTCTTCATTAATTGGGCGAAGCACCTTGCATTGGCACATAGTTTGATTTTAGGATATTAGCGTAGAAGGTTCTGTTATTACTAGCCTGTCGAGCCTGAATGTCATTAGTGTTTAGTTGATTTGTTACCTGCATTTGAGGGGGATTAGTTTTCGGTCCAACCGACTGCTTTACGATAGTGTATACAGGACATCCTCTATAATTGGCAGTGTGATTACCGCCACAATTGCTACATTTTTTATCGTTGGGGTCATTATTAGATTTATCGCCAAGAACTGTACCATGTAGTTCACCACATACTACGCAAACAGGTTTTAAGTGGCAGTATGACTTAGTATGGCCATATTCTTGGCAGTTTAGACATTGAACTGGGCAGTTTCTTTTGTGCGGCTCCTCCATAGTTCTTTTTCTATACAGGATATATTTCAAATTGTAAATAGGGTGCGTTTCGTTTTTTTAAGCCTTACGTCGCCGGGTTCTAACTCCACTCGAAATAGTGGTCGGGGATTTTTTTCCCTATTTTTAATTTCTTCAGGGTTCACGCATGAGTCAATGCCCTTTATTACTACCTGAAGGCCTTTACTGCTCTTCAGTTGGTATGTATAGAAGTTTTTATTAAGTGCTTCAAATCTTGTTATTACTTTGCAAAAATCATTCTCGTGGTTGACCTGTATTTTTGTCTCGTAAATGAGGTAGTATTTACGAGACAAAAATACAGCTACATAAAATGAGCCTATCAACAAAATCAAACTCTTTATTAACTCATTTGAGTTTTGCTCTCTAAGATATATCGGGGGTGGCTTAAACGATTTCATGACGTTTGGTGCTTCCGAGGATTCCTCATCCAGAATTGAGAAAGGATTTTGGGAATATGTTCTGTCAGTTTAAGCACTGTTATATATCTGTCAATGCCAACTTGTACTGGAGGCTTTTGAGAAATTTTAACTTGAGTTAATGAGTTTTCCATAGCGGCTGTTTTGGGGTTAATTGTATCGTCACTTATTAACGTTGTTTTTGGCACTGCGGCAACACTTGCAGTTAACAAATTTGTTATTATATTACGATCGACCGTATTTGTAAACCAGCGGTGGGCGCTGGTTTGCCTGGATTACGAAGTTTTTCGGGTTTTTACATTTACTCAGCGTGTTTTTTTTACCACAGCTGCTAAAAGTACAAAAATTGCCCTACTTAGGTATTCCATAAAATCCCCAAAACATACCATAGACTTGTTTTATTATACTACTTTTTAACTTATAAAAAGTAGGTTTAATATAGAGAAATTAATAAAAAGCTATTTTTTAGCAGTCAAAACAAGAAGAAACCACAATATTTACATTGATATCAGACTGTGAAAAAATTTACCGTGTGTGTTACATACACGTGTTTGTGTGATATTGTTTATAAGCCCCAGTTTTACTTGTAACAATATCAAAGCATAAACAAAAACATCAACAATAAAAAGTGAGTTTGTCTTTTCTTTCAATCCTGACCACAATTGGTTGATTTTTTGCCAACTCTAAATGTAGTTGTAAGTGGGTAAAGAAAAAACAAAAGTAAAACAAATTTCTTTATTTTATTTTGCCGGTTCATTTTTATTAACACTGCCACACGCATATTAGTTCAAAGTTTTTCTTGGGATTAAAAAATTAATTATCAAGGTTTCGTTATAATGTGCTTAATTCTCATTTCATACATACAAGTTCGGTTTGTGCTTTGTTGTGATACAGACGTGTATTTTAGCCCCGCATACAATTTGAACTATTAATTAATCACATTTGATTTTGTAATCTAAGCAGCGAATGGACGCTTAAAAAAAAAACAAAATAATATATTTTGTTAATTAAATTATTTAACATAATAGTGAACAATTTAAAACGATCAAATTAAATAAAATAAATCAGTAAAAATATATATGTACGTATGAATGTTCATACATGTGTATACATATTCTGAAAAAAACATTTAAATTCTGGTTTTTCTTTTGTTGTTGTAAAATACAATAAATAATAAAAATATTAAAGCAAAGCAAAACGGTGAAAAACAAAAACAACTCTTTGCATGAGTACAAACAGTGAAACAACACTAAGACAAAATGAAAGAAACGTTTACGTTTTAGTTAATGCAAATGAAAATAATGCAGAAATAAATAAAACCAAACAAAACAATATTAACTACCTAACGGCTAAGCCAATTACTCGAACACGTTCCCTCTCACCCTCGGTATTTACACAAACGGTGGATAGTGACTCATTAAAAAAACTACAACAAGATTTGGTGACAAGTGTTGCCAGGCCAGAAAGTATTGCCGTGACGTCAAAAACAAATTTAGTGGGCAATGAAACCATGAACTTAAACACAAATGCAATGGAAAACCCCCCTGTAAAAAGTTGTCAAAAGCCTACAGTACAAGTTGGTATGGACAGGTACATAACAGTGCTTAAACGGGGACGCAGCCCTACCTCTGCAGCAGTTGCTTCGGCCTCAAAAGTACCATCTTTTGATAAAATAAATACACAAAATCGTTTCGCGATTCTGGAGGATGAATCCTCTGAAGCACCAAACGTCATTAAATCGTCTAAGCCACCCCCGATATACCTTAGAGAGCAAAACTCTAATGAGTTAATAAAAAGTTTAATTTCGGAGATAGGTGAAAATTCCTTTTATGTAGCTGCAATAAAGCGCGGTATCATTAACGAGACTAAAATACAGGTGAATCACGAGGATGATTTTCGAAAGGTAATTACAAGATTTGAGACTCTGAATAAAAACTTTTATACGTATCAACTGAAGAGCAGTAAAGGTCTTCAGGTAGTAATCAAGGGCATAGACTCATGCGTAGACCCAGGGGAAATTAAAGCTTTTTTGGAAGAGAAGGGCTTTAAAATCAAAAACGTAACAAATATCAAAAATAGGGAAAAAAATCCCCAACCACTATTTCGAGTGGAGCTTGAACCCGGCGACGTTAAGCTCAAAAAAAATGAAACGCATCCAATTTATAATTTGAAATATATTCTGTACAGAAGGGTAACTATTGAGGAGCCGCACAAAAGAAATGGTCCTGTTCAATGTCTAAACTGCCAGGAATTTGGCCATACTAAGGCATACTGCTACTTACCCCCTGTTTGCGTAGTATGTGGTGAATTACATGGAACAGTTCTTTGCGACAAGTCTAAAACCGACCCCAACGTAAAAAAATGTAGCAACTGTGGCGGTAATCACACTGCCAATTATAGAGGATGCCCTGTATATACTATCGTCAAGCAGTCGGTCGGACCGAAAACTAATCCCCCTCAAATGCAGGTAACAAATCAGGTTAACACAAATGCAATTCAAGCCCCCCAGCCTAGTAATAACAGAACCTCTTACGCTAACGTCCTAAAATCAAACCATGAGCCAATGCAAGGTGCCTCGCCAAGTAATGATGAAACTCAATTTTCTAATTTAAGTCGTTTAGAAAAAACCATGGAAACATTAGTGCAAACAGTAAATAATTTTACGAACACAATGGGTAATATGATGCAGGAAATGCTTAGAATGCAATCGATGTTATTGCAAGCTGTACTTAACAAACCATGAACTGTTTAAAAATTTGTTTTTGGAACGCAAACGGCATCCGCCAACATAAAAATGAATTAGAATACTTTCTTAAAAATAAACAAATTGATGTCATGATGATTTCTGAAACTCATTTGACCTCAAGAAGTACGTTTAAAATAAATGGTTATATACTATATGATACCAAGGACCCTCGAGATAGAGCTTGTGGAGGTTCTGCCATTTTAATAAAGGCCCGAGTCAAACACTACCTAATGTGTGATCATCGTGAAGATTATCTCCAGGCAACGAACATTTGCGTTGAGGAATTAAATAGAAACCTAATAATTTCATCGTTATACTCCCCGCCTAGATTTTCAATATCGGAGGACCAATATTGTAAATATTTTAAATCATTAGGACCGTGTTTCCTAGCCGCTGGCGATTATAACGCTAAACATACCCTCTGGGGGTCGCAACTTATAACACCAAAGGGTCGTGTTTTATTTAACATAATTTCTAAAATGGATTTAAATGTAGTAGCGAGCGGACAACCAACATATTGGCCCACTGATCTTCAAAAAATTCCAGATGTCATAGATTTCGGCGTGGTTAAAAACATTCCCATAGAAACGATTCAAGTTGAAGCCTCCCTAGATTTATCTTCCGACCACACACCTACAATTGTTACTATAATGAACCCCAATAGAATTGTACCTCCGACGACAGCTACGCAAATTAATTGGTTGAAATATAAAAAATATCTCAGTACCCATTGCACAGAAAATATTCCGCTCAGTACACCGGATTATGTAGATCGCTCTATTGACAATTTTGACAGTTTTCTGAAACTAGCTGTTCAACATTCCAATATTGCCCCCAAAAAAACAAAAACTATTAAAATATATTCCACAGATGTCGAGCATCTTTTGTCTGAAAAAAGGAGGGCTCGAAGAGAGTGGCAATTGCACAGATCCCCTCAACTTAAGAACTTGCTTAAAGAGTGTACAAAAAGACTAAGAAAGTTACTGCAGACTAAGAAAACGGCTTCTCTGGAAAAATATCTTAAAGAACTTGATGCAACCCCACAATCAGACTACTCATTATGGCGTGCAGCTAGAAATCTCAAAAGGCCAGTTGTCTCTAAACCACCATTAAGAAACTTGAATGGAAGTTGGGCAAGAAATGTTGTTGAAAAAGGAAATCTGTTTGTCAATCATTTAAAAAACGTATTTACCCCAAATATATCTCACGATATTGCGGTCGAGTTACCACCTGTTGCTGCTAGAGCAGCTGTTCCGCTAAGATTTGAGATAAGAGAAATCGAAAAGGTTATTTGTGATTTAAACCCCAAAAAGGCTCCTGGTTTTGACAAGATCAGCAACAAAATGCTTTTGGAGCTACCCAGCATAGCAAAGAAAATTATTCTTTTAATTTTTAATGCTATTTTACGCCTTGAATACTATCCTCAAAAGTGGAAGGTCTCCTTAGTCACCATGATACCTAAACCTGGAAAGGATCACACAAAAGTTGAGTCATATAGGCCTATAAGCTTACTTTCTAATATATCAAAGCTGTTTGAGAAGCTGTTAGCGTCAAAATTAACCCCAATTTTAAATGATAATAGATGTATTCCTAACCACCAATTCGGCTTTAGAAGAGAACACAGCACAATTGAGCAAACCCATCGTATAGTAAACGCAATAAGAAAAGCCTTTGAAGAAAAAAAATATTGTTCCGCTCTCTTCATCGATGTTTCTCAAGCTTTCGATAAAGTCTGGCATGAAGGCTTATTACATAAATTGAAGCTAAACTTACCAGTAAACACACACAAGCTGTTAGAAAGCTACTTAGTCGGTCGAAAGTTTATTATTAAAGAAGGTGATTATTTAAGCTCTCCTCAGCAAATTGACGCTGGAGTCCCTCAGGGAAGCATCCTGGGCCCACTTTTATACTTAATATATACCTCGGATATGCCAACAAACAACTACACACAAACTTCAACATTTGCTGATGATACAGCTTTTTTGAGCGTGCACGAAAACCGTCAAGAAGCATCTCGATACCTACAGGATCATATATTTCAACTCGAACTATGGTTAAAGCAATGGAGGATAGAGGTCAATGAGCAAAAATGCGTACATATAACATTCACCTTGCGTCGGGAATCATGCCCCCCTATTAAAATCAATAATCAAATAATACCTCAAAATTCGCATGTAAAATACCTCGGTATTCATCTAGATCGCCGTTTAACGTGGAAAAGCCATATAGAGGCAAAATTAACTCAAATGAAACTAAAAGCCATCCAAATTCATTGGCTTATTGGAAGAAACTCTGTCCTTAGTCTCGACTGCAAACTTCTTCTTTACAACTCCATCTTAAAGCCAATCTGGTGCTATGGTATTCAGTTATGGGGCACTGCCTCGGCCTCTAATATCGAAAAAATTCAAAGGCGCCAAAATAAACTACTTCGAATAATCACAGCTGCCCCTTGGTATGTTAAAAACTCAAATATTCACAAGGATCTCAATGTTCCATTAGTTAAAACTATGATTACGAAATATGCAGTAAAATACTTAAAAAGGCTCGAATTGCACCCGAACCCACTAGCACGAAATATTTTAAATGATAGCGGCCACACTCGCTTAAGAAGAAGAGACACTGCGGCACTTGTCCAATTAGATGAGCGATAAACACCTATAAAAGTGAACAGAACCCGCGATGAACAAAATTTTTGTCTGGCACTGGCAGGACAAAAAATAATATTAGGTTAAGATTTGATTAATTATTGTTAGTTCATATTTAATATATGAAGATTCAATAAATAAATAATGAAAAAAAAGAAAAAAAAATTTCATACTATTGACAATTGTTTTATTGTTGATGGGATAAGCTATTCCTATGCGCATTTCAGTGGTTGCTGAATAAATTTCAACAAAGCAGGACTGCTGCGCATGTTGTAATTTTGGCAAATTTTGCAATTTCGTAGTGCTTATGTATGTTTTTTTCAGCAATCATGTGGGATGATGAATTATATAATAATCAATTTTTTTTTATTGAATTCCTTTTTTTTTTGTTGGATATTTACATATAAATAGTACATATTTTGAAGTTTTTGGTCACGGTCTTTTCGATTTCAGGTGACAATATGCATGTACATATGTATATATTTTACCGTTAAAGAAAACTTGATGAATTATATAATAATAATATTTAACTGAACTTTTTTTTTTGTTTTGCAAATTTACATACAGTTTAAAAAACTTTTCACAAATGTCTCTAAGTGTAAATCAACCAATTTACTCTCTTTTATTCAATGTTCTCTATCTGCCCTTCGCTGTTGTCAACAAAGAGGGTGATTCGATTCTTGTTTCGTCAACACTCACAGTAACATAAGCATTTCTTTCATTGTTTTATTGTTTTTGCATTATATGCATTCATAAGTGTTTTTTTTTTATATATTACTTTTTGTTTAATTGTGCTCTTCTTTTTATTTGTTGTTTAAAAACCCCAAGAATAAAAAAAAATAAAGAAAAAGAAGAAATGTTTTTGCTTAAAATGTATGTATGTATGTGTGAGCATACATATATTTTTGTTAATTGTAATTTTTAATATTTGTATTATAAATTTTATGTTCACTAATTAAAAATTATTTTAAAGCGTCCATTCGCTGATCTTATATTATTATACCCTTCACCACAGGTGGAAAAGGGTACACATAAGTTTGTCATTCCGTTTGTAATTTCTACAATAGTGATCTTAGGCCGTATAAAGTATATATATTCTGTACCTCGTTTCTGTATTTCTCGCTTCGTAAAATTTTCCGCATGAAACGTGTGAATTGCAACAAAAATAGTGTGAGATGAAACAAAAAATGGTTTTTCTCACGCAAGTGTTTCTGTATCTTTTCTTGGCGAGAATTATCTGTCATTTTAATAATTTTCCAGCAATTATTGGAAGGATGCGAGAAAAAGTGTTTCTATAACAATGTTTTGCGAAACGTTTCTTTCAAAAACTGTCAAAATAAGTCGCATTTGAAATTGGTGGCGAGAAAAAAAAATTTAGATATTTTGAATTTAAAATATGTTTATATACTATTTTTTTTAAATAAATAAAAAAATAGAAGGAATATAAATGATGAATGCATAATTTATATGATGAAAATAAACAAAAAACCATTGTTATATTTTGTTATTTTAAATTTTTTTTAGCCTTTTCTTGTTTTGGTTTTAATCAGCGCTGCCAGATAAATTTGTGTCAAAATCGTCAATTTTCTGAGAAAAAAATATAAAAGATCCTCCTTTTTTGTTTTAAAAATCGTGTAATTTAAAATAAATTTTAAACAAATTTGTTTCGACTTTTATTAAAACATAATCAAACACAAACAAAGTTAAAGTTCATGGGTATTTAATAATTGCTTTTAATTTATATTTCTTTTGTTAAGCTTAAGGATAATTTTTTATAAAACTATTTATTTTCTTTAATCCGATAACAATTAAAAATTGTTTTTCCCTGAAGAAGTCACACAAAGCCATGAGAAAATATCATATTAAACAAAAAATAAAATAAATGGCCCATAACTATAGTCATAAACAAAGCATACTTTAAGCGTTCTTAAGTAAACTTTTATTAAAAATATGCTTTTGATCTACTATAGACAAGCAAAAGCATACTTTACACGTTAAACCCGATGTTAATTTTAAAACCAGCTGAAGTTATGTTTAACTCATTTAACAACAGCATCAGTTGTTTTTCGCCAAATAAAAAAGTACTTGCAAAAAGTTAAAAATGTTTATGTTATAATATGTTGGCTGATATTTTGCAATTATTACTGATTTGCAGGAAAACTATTATGGAAAGAAACACAAAATATATATGTATAGGCCCTAATTGTGTAAAACGCTAGGCCAAAATTGCCTAGCGTTTTACACAAAGTTTTGTAATTTTGTTGTTGCTTTCTACATAAAATCATATTGCGTGTTACAACCGTACAAGATATGCAGTGTTTTATTTATATTTTAATTTTCAATGTCGGCTGCTTAAAGTTGCCACTTGCTTATATTTTGTTGTATGTTGTATGAAAAATTTGCTTCATTTGAGGTGGCACCCAGTTAAAGTCGGTTCAATTTAAAACATACTTTAGTTTCGACTATAGTAGCAAAATATTTAAAATAATGTTTTTATTTTAAAGTTGTTTTTAAATAGAACCGACTCTAGCGTTTGACTATGATTATGGGCCAATATTTTTACAAAAGCAAAAAGAAGCCAAGCTTAATAAAATAAACATACATCCTTATTTAAAATAGATAAATAGATAAATATATATAAAAAATAAATTTTTTAATTAAATCAGCTTTGTGAAAAACCTAGAATTCATAGTGACAACGTTGTTTTATATTTATATCGTATGTAGTCCGAAATAGTATATTATTGAAATTTAACTATATCGGTTTACAAATGGCAGAGATATAAATCTGTAATTTACCTATTCCAATAAATTTTTTTTCTTTTTTTTTACCTGAAATAGACTTAGTAGAACAGCTGGTAGTTTTAGTTAAAAAAAATCGGTTCATAAATGAACGGGTTACAGACAAACAACTTTTTTTCTTGAAGAAATAATGGTTTTGGCCCAAAAATGTCCATATAAGATAAGAATATCAAAAGGGTGTTTCCACAGAAATTGACCCCTTATAGCTCAAAAATTAAATTTTTATTTTGAATTAATTTTTCCGCTATTATGCAAAATAAATGTATCGTGTCATATTCCTAAAGATTAACTTTAATTTTATTTATACTAACAAAAATATATTTTTTTTGTCACCGATAATAAATGAATTCACACGCAAAAAACTTGTAATTTTTATAATGTATTATTTAAACAAAACATTTCAAAGAATTAAATCAGATATTTAACTTGACATATCCTGTGCAAAATTTTACAAAACATGAGTTTTGTTTCAGACATTTAAAAACAGCACATTTATAAAGTAACGGCCGTTACTTTGGATACACCCAAATATCAATTATATTTTGTTAATGTATATAAGAAGTATTAAATGTTCAAAATAAGCCAAATCGGTCCATTTCTTTCCCTCGAAATTTTGCTTTTGCCGATACATTTTTCAGGGAAGAGGCAAACAACTTCGAGGACAATTTTCATAAATGGGATAAATAAAAAAATTAAAGTTGTCTTGTTTTTAAAGATATTTTTTTTACTAATAAACAAACATATTAAAATATTTAAAACTATCTTATTTCGAAGACTAAGGGGCAACGCCAACAATTTCATTGAAAGCAAAAAAAAAAAAATCAAAAGTATTTTATAAATTTGTTGTTACTCTCTACAGAAATTCATTTTGTTTTTTCAATTTTCAACGCCACAATATATGAAGTGTTTGAAATTTAAAAATTCAATATGAATTTCTATAGAAAGTAACAACAAAATTATAAAATATTTTTGATTTTGTTTTGGCTTTCGTCACTTTTTTAGAAAAATCATTAAATCGTCACTTTGCTAATTTCGGAACAAAAAGTTGTCAAAATGACAATAACTCGTCAAATCTGGCAGCCCCGTTTTTATTATATTTATTTCTTTTGTTGACGTTTCGCTTTTATTTGACACTTAATTACTGGAAATATTCCAGTATAAACAGAATTTGTTGTGTCTGTTTTCGCATTCAAATACAGAAACACTTTTATCTCATAAATCGAGAAACGATGGAATTTTTTGTTTCACACTTCATGTAAGAAATTTTACGATGCGAGAAATACAGAAACGAGGTACTGGGTTCTTATGAGGAGAGAACTTGATTTAACGATGTCCGTCCGTCTGACCGTCTGTCCGTCGTTTGATATGTGTTTTCCGGAGACTCCAGACATGATACAGCTAGGTTGTTTTACATTTATGTCACATATAGTCCACCATTTCTTGCTATTAAAATTCAGCCATATCGGTCTAACAATGGCTGAGATATGACCAAAAAACTACGACTACCTCTAATTTTTCCAAAAATCCCTTGTGGTTGTTGTATTTTTATTACTTTTTTCTGTGTATCTGGAGAACGGCAAGAGCCAAAGTTTTCAAATTAGGTACAAACATTTAAATTATAAAAATACACCATTCCAAACATCCTGGCGGGATTGGAGAAGTGGGCGTGGTACCTCCCATACAAAAAGTATTAAAAATTGTATAAAAACCTAATTTTTTTTACTGTAATATGACCTATGGTTACGCCTTATATATCAAAAGATCGGAAATTTTTAATAGAAAATATTTTCTGAAAAACTCAGGAAAATCGGTTTAGATACGAAAAAGTTATGACCAAAACATAATTTTTTTTTTAAAAATACCCATTTTCGGGAACCATAGATCATCCCCAGTCCAAGTCTTATAACCAAAATAACTGCCAAATTTCTTCTTTAACACGTCGGTATATAAATCTGTCAAATCGGCTAAGAAATAGCAGAGTTATGACCAAAATACTGAAATCCCAAAAATTACTCTTTTTTTATACCCTTCACCTCAGGTGGAAAAGGGTATATATAAGTTTGTCATTCGGTTTGTAATTTCTAGAAAATTGATCTAAGACCATATAAAGTATATATATTCTGGCTCCTTATGAGGAGAGAACTTGATTTAACCATGTCCGTCTGACCGTCTGTCCGTTGAAATGGATTTTCCGAACACCCCATATATGATGGGGGCCAGGTTATTGTACATTTATGTCATATATGGTCCGGAATTGTTTGCTATTGAAATTCAGAAAATCGGTCCACAAATGGCTGAGATATGAGCAAAAAACCACGACTACCTCTAATATTTTCCAAAAATCCTTTGTTGTTGTGGTATTTTTATTACTCTTTTCTGTATATCTTGAGAACGACAAGAGCTAAAGTTTTCAAATTAGGTACACACATTTAGGTTATCAATACACAGCATTCCACAAAATGTGGGCAGGATCGGAGCAGTGGGCGTGGTATCTCCCGTACAAAAAATATCAAAAATTGTATAAAACCCTGATTTTTTGGACTGTTATATGACCTATGGATATCCCTTGCATATCAAAAGATCGGAAATCTTTAGTGAAAAATATTTTCCGAAAAATTATAATAATCCCGAGTCCAAGTCTTATAACCAAAATAACTGGCAAATTTCTTCTTAAACACGTCGGTATATAAATCTGTCAAATCGGTTAAAAAATGGCTGAGTTATAATCAAAATACTGAAATCCCAATAATTACTCTTTACCCTTCACCTCAGGTAGAAAAGGGTATGTATAAGTTTGTCATTCCGTTTCTAATTTCTACAATATTGATCTAAGACCCTATAAAGTATATATATTCTGGGTCCTTATGAGGAGAGAACTTGATTTAACAATGTGATGTCCCTCTGCCCCCCCCCCCCTCCCCCCCCTTTAAATTGTTTACATATACTAGCATAATGCCCAATATGACTTTCGTTATCACCCTTCTTTATTATTTCATCTATTTAACGAAATAATTTTAACAAATAGAAACTAGGAATTTTTGTGTGTTTTGCTACTTAAAAACTCGCCAAAAAAGATAAAAGAAAACAAACAAACACACATACATGACACAAACTATTTCGGTTCACAACTCAAATAAGTTGATTTGTAACTTTTTTATTATGGTTTGCAACTTTGCTATTGCGGTGAACGAAAATATCAGAAGTAATTACAACCAGAGCTGCCGTTTTTGGTTATTTCTAACTAAAATTCAGGAACGCGAGGGGGACGAAATGGGACTCCTTCAAGGAGGGGTCCGAGCTGGGTTGGCGCAACAGGCCTTGGGCGACGCGCTGCCGACGGATCTGAAGGGGGTGGTGAACAGATTCACTCATCTTATAAGGGAAAGCTATGAGCAGTCCTGCCCGGTTACGTTTCCGGGTAGGCGAAAACAGCGTAAATGGTGGACCAGGGAACTTCATGTTCAAAGGTCTACGGTGAGGAGACGAACTAGTTCACTTTTTTTAAATGAACTCTAATGACAAGTCACCTAAGTGAACGATAAAGCCCAAGACTATCAGGCCCGAATTAGTAATATGACTTTTGTTTCGAGGCCCGATGATTTGGATTCGTATCGTGATTTGCTCAGGGAGGCTGAGAAATCTTTAAGGGCAAATAGCATTTCAAAATACCCGATTAATCGACCCCGTCAAGTGGATGAAGTGTCCATTGATTCATCTGATCCCATATGCGATGACTATTCTGAGGACAAATTTGACCCTCAAGTTGAGGCTTTAAATATAGGTAGGCCTTATGTCGGGGGAGATTATTCCCGTATTATATGCTGGAATTGTTTGAATTCAGGGCATAGCTATATTTACTGTCAGGAAAAGACTCGATCCCTTTTCTGTTTCAAATGTGGACAAAGAGGCGTTACTACACCAGAGTGTCAAAATCCACACCAGGGAAACAGGCGTCGGAGCGAGTGGGCGACCGGGGATGCTCGTTCCTCGAAAGAAAACCCGTGTTTAATTTGGATAATGAGAGTAAACCTTCACAGAGGGCTTTACTTTCCGATCCACCGGAACCACCAGACGTACAAAAATTTTTTAAACCTGGCATTTCAAAACAAATTCTAAAATGTCGTAAACGGTATGCCATTAGAAAATGTATAGCAAAGTTTTAGAAACCACTTGCTTGACTACTTCTGATGATGAAAGACCATATGCTAGGATTAAAATTTTTGATACTGAACTATCATGTCTTTTGGACTCAGGGGCAAATGTGACAGTCTTGGGAAAGGGAAGTTTGGAATTTCTGGCCAATAATAATATTCAATGGATCAAAAAACCCAGTTTTAGGTCACTGCACCCTTCCGGTAACTTTTAAAGGAGTCACTAAACCAATCATTTTTTATATAGTGCCAACTTTGTCCCAGGTAGCTTACCTAGGTGTAGACTTTTGGAAGGCGTATGCAATAGCGCCCCAAATATTTCCATCTATTGACTGTTTAGAGGTAAATAAAAAACCTGATTTAATCTTTCATGATCTTTCTTCAGAGCAAAAACTGCAACTTGAAAACGTTATTTTGAATTTTCCTTCATACGAAAAACTAGGGCTTGGCAGCACTAATCTTTTAGAGCACCATATTGACACGGGAGACGCTACGCCGGTTAAGGCGAAACATTACCCCCTATCCCCTCCTAAGCAGGCCGAAATATATGGGGAACTTGATAAATTATTGTCTTTAGGCGTAATAGAGGAGTCAAATTCTCCATGGTGTAGTACCATTGTTACTGTTCGTAAGCCGGGTTAAATAAGACTGTGTTTAGACTGCCGAAAATTAAATGAACTAACCAAGAAAGATTCGTATCCGCTACCTCATATCAATGGACTGTTATGTCGTTTAAAAGATACCTACTACATCAGTGGTATAGATTTGAAAGATGCGTTTCACTAGATCAAATTGTCTGAGAGTTCTTAAGAAAAGACAGCTTTTGCCGTGCCAGGTAGGGCCTTATATTAATATAGAGTCATGCCTTTTGGCGTTTGTAACGGGCCTCATACGATGAGCCGCCTGATGGACAAAGTCATTCCGTCCAGATTACGTGATAATGTTTTTATATACTTAGACGACCTTCTTGTTTGTAGTTCGGATTTCGACAGTCATATTAGGGGAAGTTGCACAGTGCCTAAGATAAGCCGGTCTTACGATAAACGTGGGTAAAAGTAAATTTTGCCAACGCGAAATAAAATACCTTGGGTATCGTATTGGAGGTGGCGAACTGAAGGTTGACCCTGAAAAGATAGATGCCATGGTCAATGTTCCTTTACCGAAAACACCGCGGCAAGTTAGGCGTTTCATAGGTATGGCAAACTGGTACCGTTCGTTTATTAAAAATTTTTCCGATCTTGCGGGACCTCTTACCGATTGCTTACGCAAGTCAAATAAACCTTTTCGTCTCAGCCCTGAAGCTGTTGAGTCTTTTAAAAACTGAAACACGCCCTTTCAAGTGCCCCTATATTGGCTCACCCAGATTTCAACCGGGAATTCGTTATTCAGTGTAACGCCTCACAAATAGGTGTAGGTGGAGTTTTGTACCAGCTAGATGACGAGGGTAAGGAACACCCGATCGCATTCGTGTCCCAAAAGCTGAATAAGGCTCAGCGGAATTACACGGTGACGGAGCTCGAATGCTTGGCGGCCGTGATAAAAAGATTTAGGCAGTATGTTGAGGGACTTCCGTTTAGGATTATAACGAACCACTTGAGTCTACACTGACTCATGAGTCAGAAAGATCTACATGGTAGACTAGCTCGGTGGAGCCTGAAGCTTCAACATTTTGTATTAACCATTGAACACCGTAAGGGTTCACTAAACGTGGTGCCGGATACCTTATCCCGATTTGACGTTGACGAAATTCAAATGTGTCCTTCTTCACCCGAAATAGACCTTAAATCGCCTGAATTCAGTGCCTCAGAGGATAACAAAATTAGGGAAGAGATAGTTAAAAATATAAACCTTTTGCCAGACCTGCACATCTCGGGAAACCATGTGTATAAGCGAGCTTAATTTCGAAACGGAAATGATACAGAGGAAAACCTCTGGAGATTGTGGTTACCTAGAACCTTGGCAGATGAGGTAATAAAATCAGCTCATGGTGAAGGTTGTCATGGAGGGTTCTTTTAGACAATTTGTCGAATCAGGCAAAAGTATTTTTGGCCGAAAATGGCACGTGACGTAAGATTATTCGTTAGCAACTGCGATGACTGTAAAAGGATAAAACCACCTAATCATGTGTTACGCCCACCTATGGGAAATCAAACCCTAACAAATCGACCTTTCCAAAGATTATACTGCGATTTCTTAGGCCCTTATCAATGCACAAAGTCGAAAAATTGCCAGTTATTTATACTTATTGACCATTTGACGAAATTTTTGTTTTTGAAGCCTTTGCGATCCGCAACGTCAAGTAATGTAATATAATTTTTCCAGAATGAGATTTTTTGCACTTATGGTGTGCCGCAGTACGTCCATAGTAACAACGCGAAACAATTTATGTCAATTTATGTGCTTTGTTGTGATACAGACGTGTATTTTAGCCCCGCATACGATTTGAACTATTAATTAATCACATTTGATTTTGTAATATAAGCAGCGAATGGTCGCTTAAAAAAAATAATATACATATTTTGTTATTTAAATTATTTAACATAATAGTTAAGTAATTTAAAACGATAAAATTAAATAAAATAAAACAGTAGAAATATATACGTATGTATGAATGTTCATACATGTGTATACATATTCTGAACAAAAACATTTAAATTTCTTGTTTTTTTTGTTGTTGTAAAATACAATAAATAATAAAAATATTAAAGCAAAGCAAAACGGTGAAAAACAAAAACAACTCTTTGCATGAGTACGAACAGTGAAACAACACTAAGACAAAATGAAAGAAACGTTTACGTTTTGGTTCAAGCAAACGAAAATAATGCAGAAATAAATAAAACTAAACAAAATAATATAAACTATTTAACGGCTAAGCCAATTACTCGAACACGTTCCCTATCACCCTCGGTGTTTACAAAAACAGTGGATAGTGACTCATTAAAAAAACTACAACTAGATTTGGTGACAAGTGTTGCCAGGCCAGCAAGTATTGCCGTGACGTCAAAAACAAATTTAGTGGGAAATGATACCATGAACTTAAACACAAATGCAATGGAAAACCCCCCTGTAAAAAGCTGTCAAAAGCCTACAGTACAAGTTGGTATGGACAGGTACATAACAGTGCTTAAACGGGGACGCAGCCCTACCTCTGCAGCAGTTGCTTCGGCCTCAAAAGTACCATCTTTTGATAAAATAAATACACAAAATCGTTTTGCGATTCTGGAGGATGAATCCTCTGAAGCACCAAACGCCATTAAATCGTCTAAGCCACCCCCGATATACCTTAGAGAGCAAAACTCTAATGAGTTAATAAAAAGTTAAATTTCGGTGATAGGTGAAAATTCCTTTTATGTAGCTGCAATAAAGCGCGGTATCATTAACGAGACTAAAATACAGGTGAATCACGAGGATGATTTTCGAAAAATAATTACAAGATTTGAGACTCTGAATAAAAACTTTTATACTTATCAACTGAAGAGCAGTAAAGGTCTTCAGGCAGTAATCAAGGGTATAGACTCATGCGTAGACCTAGGGGAAATTAAAGCTTTTTTAGAAGAGAAGGGCTTTAAAATCAAAAACGTAACAAATATCAAAAATAGGGAAAAAAAATCCCCAACCACTATTTCGAGTGGAGCTAGAACCCGGCGACGTTAAGCTCAAAAAAAATGAAACGCATCCAATTTATAATTTAAAATATATTCTGTACAGAAGGGTAACTGTTGAGGAGCCGCACAAAAGAAATGGTCCTGTTCAATATCTAAACTGCCAGGAATTTGGCCATACTAAGGCATACTGCTACTTAACCCCTGTTTGCGTAGTATGTGGTGAATTACATGGAACAGTTCTTTGCCACAAGTCTAAAACCGACCCCAACGTAAAAAAATTTAGCAACTGTGGCGGTAATCACACTGCCAATTATAGAGGATGCCCTGTATATACTATCGTCAAGCAGTCGGTCGGACCGAAAACTAATCCCCCTCAAATGCAGGTAACAAATCAGGTAAACACAAATGCAATTCAAGCCCCTCAGCCTAGTAATAACAGAACCTCTTACGCTAACGTCCTAAAATCAAACCATGAGCCAATGCAAGGTGCCTCGCCAAGTAATGATGAAACTCCAGTTTCTAATTTAAGACGTTTAGAAAAAACCATGGAAACATTAGTGCAAACGGTAAATAATTTTACTAACACAATGGGTAATATGATGCAGGAAATGCTTAGAATGCAATCGATGTTATTGCAAGCTGTACTTAACAAACCATGAACTGTTTAAAAATTTGTTTTTGGAACGCAAACGGCATCCGCCAACATAAAAATGAATTAGAATACTTTCTTAAAAATAAACAAATTGATGTCATGATGATTTCTGAAACTCATTTGACCTCAAGAAATACGTTTAATATAAATGGTTATATACTATATGATACCAAGGACCCTCGAGATAGAGCTTGTGGAGGTTCTGCCATTTTAATAAAAACCCGAGTCAAACACTACCTAATGTGTGATCATCGTGAAGATTATCTCCAAGCAACGAACATTTGCGTTGAGGAATTAAAAAGAAACCTAGTAATTTCATCGTTATACTCCCCGTCTAGATTTTCAATATCGCAGGACCAATATTATAAATATATTAAATTATTAGGACCGTGTTTCCTAGCCGCTGGCGATTATAACGCTAAACATACCTTCTGGGGGTCGCGACTTATAACACCAAAGGGTCGTGTTTTATTTAACACAATTTCTAAAATGGATTTTAATGTGGTAGCGAGCGGACAACCAACATATTGGCCAACTGATCATCAAAAAATTCCAGATGTCATCGATTTCGGCGTGGTTAAAAAGATTCCCATAGAAACGATTCATGTTGAAGCCTCCCTAGATTTATCTTCCGACCACACACCTACAATTGTTACTATAATGAACCCTAATAGAATTGTACCTCCGACGACAGCTACGCAAATTAATTGGTTAAAATATAAAAAATATCTCAGTACCCATTGCACAGAAAATATTGCGCTCAGTATACCGGATTATGTAGATCGCTCTATTGACAATTTTGACAGTTTTCTGAAACTAGCTGTTCAACATTCCAATATTGCCACAAAAAAAAAAACAAAAACTATTAAAACATATTCCACAGATGTCGAGCATCTTTTGTCTGAAAAAAGGAGGGCTCGAAGAGAGTGGCAATTGCACAGATCCCCTCAACTTAAGAACTTACTTAAAGAGTGTACAAAACGACTAAGAATGTTACTGCAGACTAAGAAAACGGCTTCTCTGGAAAAATATCTTGAGGAACTTGATGCAACCCCACAATGAAACTACTCATTATGGCGTGCAGCTAGAAATCTCAAAAGGCCAGTTGTCTCTAAACCATCATTAAGAAACTTGAATGGAAGTTGGGCAAGAAATGATGTTGAAAAAGGAAATCTGTTTGTCAATCATTTAAAAAACGTATTTACCCCAAATATATCTCACGATATTGCGGTCGAGTTACCACCTGTTGCTGCTAGAGCAGCTGTTCCGCTAAGATTTGAGATAAGAGAAATCGAAAAGGCTATTTGTGATTTAAGCCCCAAGAAGGCTCCTGGTTTTGATAAGATCAGCAACAAAATGCTTATGGAGCTACCCAGCATAGCAAAGAAAATTATTCTTTTAATTTTTAATGCTATTTTACGCCTTGAATACTATCCTCAAAAGTGGAAGGTCTCCTTAGTCACCATGATACCTAAACCTGGAAAGGATCACACAAAAGTTGTGTCATATAGGCCTATAAGCTTACTTTCTAATATATCAAAGCTGTTTGAGAAGCTGTTAGCGTCAAAATTAACCCCAATTTTAAATGAAAATAGATGTATTCCTAACCACCAATTCGGCTTTAGAAGAGAACGCAGCACAATTGAGCAAACTCATCGTATAGTAAACGCAATAAGAAAAGCCTTTGAAGAAAAAAAATATAGTTCCGCTCTCTTCATCGATGTTCCTCAAGCTTTTGATAAAGTCAGGCATGAAGGCTTATTAAATAAATTGAAGCTTAACTTACCAGTAAACACACACAAGCTGTTAGAAAGCTACTTAGTCGGTCGAAAATTTATTATTAAAGAAGGTGATTATTTAAGCCCTCCTCAGCAAATTGACGCTAGAGTCCCTCAGGGAAGCATCCTGGGCCCACTTTTATACTTAATATATACCTCGGATATGCCAACAAAGAACTACACACAAACTTCAACATTTGCTGATGATACAGCTTTTTTGAGCGTGCACGAAAACCGTCAAGAAGCATCTCGATACCTACAGGATCATATATTTCAACTAGAACTATGGTTAAAGCAATGGAGGATGGAGGTCAATGAGCCAAAATGCGTACATATAACATTCACTTGCGTCGGGAATCATGCCCCCTATTAAAATCAATAATCAAATAATACCTCAAAATTCGCATGTAAAATACCTCGGTATTCATCTAGATTGCCGTTTAACGTGGAAAAGCCATATAGAGGCAAAATTAACTCAAATGAAACTAAAAGCCATCCAAATTCATTGGCTTATTGGAAAAAACTCTGTCCTTAGTCTCGACTGCAAACTTCTTCTTTACAAATCCATCTTAAAGCCAATCTGGTGCTATGGTATTCAGTTATGGGGCACTGCCTCGGCCTCTAATATCGAAAAAATTCAAAGGCGCCAAAATAAACTACTTCGAATAATCACAGCTGCCCCTTGGTATGTTAAAAACTCAAATATTCACAAGGATCTTAATGTTCCATTATTCATCTAGATTGCCGTTTAACGTGGAAAAGCCATATAGAGGCAAAATTAACTCAAATGAAACTGAAAGCCATCCAAATTCATTGGCTTATTGGAAAAAACTCTGTCCTTAGTCTCGACTGCAAACTTCTTCTTTACAAATCCATCTTAAAGCCAATCTGGTGCTATGGTATTCAGTTATGGGGCACTGCCTCGGCCTCTAATATCGAAAAAATTCAAAGGCGCCAAAATAAACTACTTCGAATAATCACAGCTGCCCCTTGGTATGTTAAAAACTCAAATATTCACAAGGATCTTAATGTTCCATTAGTTAAAACTATGATTACGAAATATGCAGTTAAATACTTAAAAAGGCTCGAATTGCACCCGAACCCACTAGCACGAAATATTTTAAATGATAGCGGCCACACTCGCTTAAGAAGAAGAGGCACTGCAGCACTTATCCAATTAGATGAGCGATAAACACCTATAAAAGTGAACAGAACCCGCGATGAAAAAAATGTTTGTCTGGCACTGGCAGGACAAAAAACAACGTATTAGGTTAAGATTTGATTAATTATTGTTAGTTCATATTTAATATATGAAGATTCAATAAATAAATAATGAAGAAAAAAAAAAAAAAAAAAAAAATTCTTTCATGCATATGGCATTACGCATATTACCACCGGTTTCTATTCTCCACAGGCGAATGCTTCCGAGCGCGCGAATAGTGAAATTATCTCGAAAATACACTATTTTCTTAAAGATGACCCTGATCACACAACTTGGGATAGAAATATTCATAAAATTCTCACAGTATTACGTAGTGATTTTCATGTGGCAATTCAATGCACACCTTATTTTGCCACGTTTGGGCAAAACATGATCCTACACGGATCCTCATACCACCTTCTGGAAAAACTGAACATGGTCATCGATGACACGATTGTACACCGTTCTGATAAGCTTCATGATATACTTGAAAAGGTTAGTCGTAACCTAAATATTGCCCATGAAAAGGCTTGTAGAACCTATAATACCAGATCCAGACCTGTAAATTTTGTGAAAGGCCAGGAGGTTTTCCGCAAAAATCATTCCCAAAGCGATTTTAAGAAGGGAATTAACGCTAAGTTTATCCGCAAATTTTTGAAGTGTAGAATAAGGGGAAAAATAGGCAATGCGCTATATGATCTTGAGGATCTGAGAGGTAATTATATCGGAAAATATCATGCCTCCGATATTCGCGCATAAATCAGCTAGGTAATGCCCGCCTTCGTGGGTCGTGCCACACGTATACTTAAATTTTCTTTTTTATTTTATTTAATGCCCGGCTTCGTTGGTCGAGCCACACGTTGGTCATCACATGTTTTTTTTGCGCGCCGAAATCCTGCCTGTTCAAACCACTTATCACAGATACTGATTTAAAGCAGGTTTGTTACGGATTTTTTTAATGTTTTTTTCCTATCTTTTTGAATCATGAATTTTACCCTCACCCAATATGTTAGGTCATGCAACCATACCTTTTAATTGCGTCATTATACATATTTCTCCTGTAGTTCTTTTCTAACCACGAATTTTTGCCCTTACCTAATATA
This sequence comes from Pollenia angustigena, assembly GCA_930367215.1. Taxonomy (NCBI): domain Eukaryota; kingdom Metazoa; phylum Arthropoda; class Insecta; order Diptera; family Polleniidae; genus Pollenia; species Pollenia angustigena. The sequence goes on along the minus strand of OV884059.1, from coordinate 52,674,835 downwards.
TTAAAACACGCAACTGTACCATTAAATTGCGCATCATTATGCGCCTAATATGCATTTTTTTATTTTCGTACATATTTGCATTCTTTTACTTATTCGCATATCTGCGCTTACGGTACCTTGCAAATGTCTTTCAGTTGGTAACAACTCTCATCTTGATGTAAAACCAAATCATTTTACATCATAACATACAACCGGTGGTCTGATACCACCGTTGACAGAAACCTGTTTGGAGTAGTGTAACCTTGGTTGTCATTGCGCATGATTTAATTTTTCGTGTTTCTTCTTTCTCTGAAAAATACATACAGACGTTCCCACAACCTGCGCTGCGTATGAGACTTATACGAAAAAGAAAATGACCAACACTAATGTGGAATTGTTTTTCCATCATATTTGCTATGTACAAATACATGCATACACATATACGTGCGTATTATCTCTCTCGCGACAACAATAACAAGGAGTGAACGATGGAATGGCAAATGAGAAAAAGAGAAATGAACGGATTCTTTTATTTGAATGAATACTTAAATAAGAAGTATGATGCAATTTTGAGTTAGTTGATTTTTAGCAGTTGAAGGGGGCAGTCGTGAATCATTATCGAAGAGGGCGTTCGTAAACAAATTTGCATTAAATATTCAATAAAATAACTATAAATTTTAAATTAAAGAATGTGTTTTGTGCATTTCCCGCTAGACGTGTTTTATAAGTGCTCTATTGATTATAAAAACACATTAGAAAAAGTGCAAAAAGGGAACAAACGGGGTATATAGTTACCACAAAATAAGAAAAGAAATTAAAAATAAAAAAAATATGTATGCAAAAGTTAGACAAATGTTTTATATAATTGTTCTAAAACAAACCAAAAAAGCATAAGTTAGACAAATGTTTTATGTATATAATTGTTCTAAAACAAACAAAAAAAGCATAAGTTAGACAAATGTTTTATGTATGTATATAATTGTTCTAAAGCAAACCAAAAAAGCATAAGTTAGACAAATGTTTTATGTAATTGTTCTAAAATAACAAAAAAAATTGAAAAAGGAAAATATACGTTTATGTAATTTTCGTAAATAAACTAAAAATACTGGAAGATTGAATGTTTTAAGTAAGCACCCCAAAATAAACTACAGGTTAAAAGAAAACATGTTAAAATTTTAAAAGCAGGGCAAAATAAGACTCCCGAAAACAAAATTCAAGTTAAGAAGAAAATACCAAATTCATAATTTTTGTATAAGCTGCTTAATTTCAAAACACTCTCAAAGCCTAAACTACAATAGAAAACTGCAAATATGGTTTAATACCGAAACAACTAATAAATAGCACCAAAAAGATATAAATGAACCTCATCCTCTGCTTCGTTATTAATGAATTAAAGGTTCCCTGCTTGAGGTAAAATACTAAGTTAAGAGCAAGGTAGAGTTCATTTATATTTGAAAAATAGTAAAAACTTAAAATTATATGTCACTGCTATTAAATTATAAGATGCAAATAAATGACTATTTTAATTAAAATTGAAATTATAATGTCCATGTAATTTTTTGTTTATATAAATGGATGCTAGGAGGAATCTGGCCGTGGTAAGTACCCCATAATGTAGCGATTGTTTTTGTAAACGGGACAGGTAGAATAAAGTGTAGGGTACCAGCCTGTCATAGGGTGGTGTAGGGAATAGTGTACCCCTATATGGCGAAACACCTAAGCCATATCATCACTCAGTGTGATGTCTAATATGGTCATTTTCTCTTTCTTTCCTTAGCGGTGTAAAATTTTGAATTTTTTTACATATACTTTAAATTTCGTGATATTTTAAAACATACTTCCCGGGGTGTGAAGTATGTTATATGCTTACGTGCCAAAACCCTGGTTAAGATAAATTTTGCTACTGAGCTAGCGGGCCAGCTTTTATACCCCCTTGACCGGTCTTTTGGATCGTTATTTGATTTTTTTTTTTTAAAGTTTTGTAACGGCGCTTAACATATATGGCGCCCAACGTAAAGCCACCTGCATGGTGGATTTAGAATTTTTGCAACCTAATGAACAGGTTGGCGTCGTATCATATATGGCGCCCAACATAAAGCCACCTGCATGGTGGATTTAAAATTTTCGCAACCTAATGAATAGGTTTGCGCGTAACATATATGGCGCCCAACGTTAAAGCCACGCTTAGGGTGACAATGTTTAAAAAAAAAAAAATAACTCAAAGTGGGAAAGACACATTAAGGAAGGAAGGGAGAAATGATCCCATTTACAATTCGTAATTTTTTTTTTTAAACATTTGACTTAGTGTATCGGTAGTAAGAGTCGTGAATTCTGGGATACGTAACCTGGTTTCAACTGCAATGCAAACCAGCGCTGCCAGAAGTAAGATTTTACCTTATTTTTAAAGATTTTTTAACCGAAAAAAGATTTTAAGATTTTTCCCCCAAAAACAAGACTTTTTGTTTGTCAAGACGAAGGTTAGGTTTAATTAAAAAAAAACTTCTTTGTTCCCATTTGAAAATTTTTAAACTTAATAATGCATCATTGCGGTTTACTGGAAAAAAAAATTAAAAAGCAACCTCTGTTGGGCGTTCAAGAGTGATTAATCAGGGGCCTGATTCTGGCAGTCGTGATCGAGTACTTTCTCGATTCGAAAGCAATTTAACATCTAATTATTTCAGTCAATACTGAACAAATCTGGATTATTTTAACGGTGTTGTAAAGCATTAATTTGAGTTTTAAAATACTGAAAAAATTATTTCGATTCGTTCAGGATCGACTGAAATAAAATTGCTTTCGAATCGAGAAAGTACTCGATCACGACTGCCAGAATTAGGCCCCCCAGTGTAAGCTTTGCGCGCTTTTTCTTTTGCAAAACAGAAAATATTGCAAGTTAGACTAAGGTTCGCAAAAATTAAATAATAGCAATGACATTGAATGTTGAAGATATTGTGGTAAGATACTAATTTTTGGCGACTCCATATATAAAAAGTGTACAGGATTATAGAACATGGGAAAAAAAGCCAAAAAAATCCTTCAATTATTTTTTCGTCCTATTTTTCGATTTTCTGTCAACCTATATATTTTGTTTCATATTTCGAACTCCTAGATTTATTTTTCTTTATTTTTCAAATATCCTTTGTTCTTGGTTAAAAAGGCAACAAAAATAAATTCATTGTTTTTACAACAATTTAGCAGTTGGTTGACAAGAATTAAAAGCTCGTCTGGTGAGGATGAACTATTTTGTAAATTATGCAACGTTAGCTTTAAAGGAAGTGGTGGTAAGTCTGACCTTATAAAACAATAAAATACAAAAAGGCATAAGGAAAAGGCCAGTTGTATTAGTGGCAACTAAACAACAATAGACGAGGAATTTCGAAAAAATACCGGTGAATTAAGGTGCGTGCAAAATTTGGAAATTAAATTATACTATGTTCACACTTGAGTTCTTAAACGCGTTTAAGCAGCTCGAACGTGATTAAGCTCTAATCACTTCAAAATCGAGATGATTACCCATACATTGAAGTGATTTGTTAATCACTTCAAATCGACATGATTACAACTAAATCACTTCATAAACCACATAGAATCCACTGAACATACCTAATAATTATGGATTAATATCATCACCAGTTAATTTTGCATCAATGACTTATGTTCCGGTTTTAACTGAACAATTAACTAGAGCATGTAAATATTTCACACCTAATGTAAAACTTGCAATGAAACCACCAATAAAGGATAATACAAAAAAAATTTTCAAGAACCTTAAATATATATTAAAGCCTGGCCAAAAATCTGATGTTGTATATAAAATTAATTGTAAAAATTGTAACATAGTTTATATTGGAGAAACAACTCAAAAATTAATGAAAAGATTGAAACAACATGAATATGACTGCAAATGTTTAACTAAAAAAGTTAATTTATCAGCATTAGCCAAACATGCTAGATCAAACAAGCATGAGTTTGATTTTGACAACGTTAAAGTTTTAAAACAAGAACAAAATAAATTGAAGTTGCAAGTTCATGAAGTGAATCAAATTGTGAAGTACGAGCAAGTTGCTTGTAATTTCAAAAGTGATAAAAAGGATTACATTAACACATATTGTAATTTAATTACTCCTTTAAGAAAGTAAATATTGTAAACGTATTTATCTATGTAGTTTTAATTTGATTTAAATGTTATTTGAAAAAATTTTTCATTTGTATTATATTTTCCAATCAATTCAGGTATTTTTTTATTTTTTAATTTTTGTTCAATTTTATAAAATTATATGTATTATAAATAAAAACTTTTATTGTATTTAAAATTGTATAGATCCTGAAGATGAACAGAAGATGTTCGAAATATATTGGTCCAATTTCGTGTACAACCGGCCAAGATTTCTGCTTAATGTTTTTATTTTTTTCCTTAAATAATTCATAAATTTTCACAATTTCATCATTAAAATGATTAAAATAATCTTCTGATAACTTTATAAAAGTGTTTTGATCCATTTTTAATACTTTAAAGAAATATAAATTTATTTTTTTTTGTGTGTTTTTTTCTTAATCATCTCTCATCTTAATCATCTCAAATGTAATGTGAACGGCTTTGATTAGCTAAATCAACATTTTGCTTAAACGCGTTTAAAAACCCAAGTGTGAACTTAGCATTAAGTGCTTTTTTAGCTGAACATAATTTACCGTTTGCCTGTATGGACCACTTGACTTGTCTTTTAAACAATCGATACCAGATTCAAAAATAACCCCGAAAATTTCTTTTGACAGTAAAAAACGACTTGTCTCGTTAAAAACGTTTTAGGACGTTCTCAGTTTGATTTTGTTTGCAACATTCTACGGCAGAAACAAATGTACAATTTAGTATAAGAAATTGAATTTTTTTTGTTTTTATTATGTATTAAATAAAATATTGCAAAAATAAGATTTTATCTTCAAAAATAAGATTTTTTTTTGGTGAAATTAAGATTTTTTGCTGAAAATTTCTGGCAGCCCTGATGCAAACCATGAAACGCTCTCTCGTTTAAAAACGGTAGGCACGATGTTAGATAATCCAGGTTTGAAATCATATGTTTGACACGACACAGTTTTTGGAAATGTTTACAGGAAAAGGTAATTTTGGGAAATATTGTAGAGACATCATATGCTGTCATAGAAACAGATTTGATGGTCGACGGAGTAGGGAGAGACAGGATACATGATATCATAGCCTTTTTAAGCGTATTTCTTTTTTATTACGATTACGAATTTTTTTTTTATTTTACAAACAATCGTTATACGTACCAATGCCAGTTCTTCTTACCATCCAAATTTTTATGATATTTTAAAAACCTTAAAGAACTACGAATATATAAAATGCTTCTTTATAAATAAAAAAATTTTATAAAGAAACTTAAAAAGAAAAAAAAAATTTTTTTCTTTGTTTTTGAAACATTTATAGTAAAATTTTTTTTTTTTTTTTTTTGTCATTATTTGTTTATTGAATCTTCATATATTAAATATGAACTAACAATAATTAATCAAATCTTAACCTAATACGTTATTTTATCTCCTGCCAGTGCCAGACAAAATTTTCTTCATCACGGGTTATGTTCACTTTTATAGGTGTTTATCGCTCATCTAATTGGGTAAGTGCTGCAGTGTCTCTTCTTCTTAAGCGAGTGTGGCCGCCATGATTTAAAATATTTCGAGCTAGTGGATTTGGGTGTTGTTCAAGCCTTTTTAAATATTTTATTGCATATTTTGTAATCATAGATTTCACTAATGGCACATTGAGATCCTTATGAATGTTTGAGTTTTTAACATACCAGGGAGCGGCTGTGATTATTCGAAGAAGTTTATTTTGGCGCCTTTGAATTTTGTCGATATTAGAGGCCGAGGCAGTGCCCCATGGTTGAATACCGTAGCACCAGATAGGCTTTAAGATAGAGTTGTAAAGTAGAAGCTTGCAATCGAGACTAAGGACAGAATTTCTTCCAATAAGCCAATGAATTTGAATGGCTTTTAGTTTCATTTGAGTTAATTTTGCCTCTATATGGCATTTCCACGTTAATCGCCGATCCAGATGTATACCGAGATATTTAACATACGAATGTTGAGGAATTATTTGATTATTGATTGTAATAGGGGGGCAAGATTCCCGGCGCAAAGTGAATGTTATATGTACACATTTTTGCTCATTGACCATTATCCTCCATTGTCTTAACCATATTTCTAGTTGAAATATATGATGCTGTAAGTAACGCGATGCTTCATAACGATTTTCGTGGACGCTTAGAAAAGCTGTATCGTCTGCAAATGTTGAAGTTTGTGTGTAGTTGCTTGTTGGCATGTCCGAAGTATAAATTAAGTATAATAGGGGGCCCAGGATGCTGCCTTGTGGGACTCCAGCGGCAATGGGCTGAGGTGAACTTAAGAAATTTCCTTCTTTAATAATAAATTGACGACCGACTAAGTAGCTTTCTAGCAGCTTGTGTGTGTTTGCTGGTAAATTTTGCTTCAATTTGTGTAATAAGCCTTCATGCCAGACTTTGTCAAAAGCTTGCGAAACATCGATGAAGAGTGCTGAGCAATATTTCTTTTCTTCAAATGCTTTTCTTATGACATTTACTATTCGATGAGTCTGCTCGATTGTGCTGTGTTTTCTTCTAAATCCGAACTGATGGTTTGGAATACATCTATTTTCACTTAAAATTGGTGTTAATTTTGAAACTAATAATTTCTCAAACAGCTTTGACATATTTGATAATAAGCTAATAGGTCTATAAGACTCAACTTTTGTATGATCTTTACCTGGCTTTGGTATCATGGTAACTAAGGAAACCTTCCATTTTTCAGGATAGTATTCAAGGCGTAAAATAGCATTAAAAATAAAAAGAATAATTTTCTTTGCTATGCGAGGTAGCTCCAAAAGCATTTTATTACTGATTTTATCAATACCAGGTGCCTTCTTAGTGTTTAAGTCACAAATAGCCTTTTCGATTTCTCTTATCTCGAATCTGAGGGGAATAGCTGCTCTAGCATCAACAGGTGGTAACTCGACCGCAATATTGTGAGATATATTTGGTGTAAATACGTTTTTCAAATGATTTACAAACAGGTTTCCTTTTTCATTATCATTTCTTGCCCAGCTACCATTCAAGTTTCTTAATGGTGGCTTATATATAACTGGCCTTTTTAGATTTCTAGCTGCACGCCATAATGAGTAGTCAGATTGTGGAGTTGCATCAAGTTCCTTAAGATATTTTTCTAGAGAAGCCGTTTTCTGATTCTGTAGCAACTTTCTTAGCTTTTTTGTGCATTCTTTTAATAAAATCTTAAGTTGCGGGGATCTGTAAAGTTGCCACTCTCTTCGAACTCTCCTTTTTTCAGTCAAGAGCCGCTCGACATCTGAAGAACATATTTTATTATTTTTAATTTTTTTGGGGGTAACGCTGGAGTGTTGAACAGCTAGTTTAAGATAACTGTCAAAGTTAACAAGAGAGAGATCCACATTCTCCGGTGTACTAAGCGGAATATTTTCTGTGCAATGGGCACTGAGAAATTTTTTATATTTTAACCAATTTATTTGTGTGGCTGGCGTCGCTAAGTAACCTGACGGAAATACAATTCTATTTGGGTTCGATATAGTAACAATTGTAGGTGTGTGGTCGGATGATAATTCTAAGGAAGCTTCAACATGAATCGTTTCTGTGTGGATGTTTTTAACCACGCCAAAGTCGATAACATCTGGAATTTTTTGCTGATCAGTAGGCCAATATGTTGGTTGCCCGCTCGCGACCACATTTAAACCCATTTTAGAGATTGTGTTAAACAAAACACGACCTTTTGGTGTTATAAGTCGTGACCCCCAGAAGGTATGTTTAGCGTTATAATCGCCAGCGGCCAGAAAACAGGGTCCTAATGATTTATAATATTGGCCTTCTGATATGGAAAATCTAGGTGGAGAGTATAAAGAAGAAATTACTATGTTTCGATTTAGCTCCTCAACACAAATAGTCGTTGCTTGCAGATAATCTTCACGGTGATCACACATAATGTAGTGTTTGACTCGAGTTTTTATTAAGATGGCAGAACCTCCACAAGCTCTATCTCGAGGGTCCTTGGTATCATATAGTATATAACCATTGATTTTAAACGTATTTCTTGAGGTCAAATGAGTTTCAGAAATCATCATGACATCAATTTGTTTATTTTTAAGAAAGTATTCTAATTCATTTTTATGTTGGCGGATGCCGTTTGCGTTCTAAAAACAAATTTTTAAACAGTTCATGGTTTGTTAAGTACAGCTTGCAATAACATCGATTGCATTCTAAGCATTTCCTGCATCATATTACCCATTGTGTTCGTAAAATTATTTACTGTTTGCACTAATGTTTCCATGGTTTTTTCTAAACGACTTAAATTAGAAACCGGAGTTTCATCATTACTTGGCGACGCACCTTGCATTGGCTGATGGTTTGATTTTAGGACGTTAGCGTAAGAGGTTCTGTTATTACTAGGCTGGGGGGCTTGAATTGCATTTGTGTTTACCTGATTTGCAACCTGCATTTGAGGGGTATTTGTTTTCGGTCCAACCGTCTGCTTGACAATATTATATACTGGGCATCCTCTATAATTGGCAGTGTGATTACCGCCACAGTTGCTACATTTTTTTACGTTGGGGTCGGTTTTAGATTTATCGCAAGAAACTTTACCGTGTAGTTCACCACATACTACGCAGACATGGGGTAAGTAGCAGTATGCCTTGGTATGGCCAAATTCTTGGCAGTTTAAGCACTGAACAGGTCCATTTTTTTTGTGCGGCTCTTCTATTGTTGTTCTTCTGTAGAGAATATATTTTTAATTGTAAATAGGATGTGTTTCGTTTTTTTTAAGTTTTACGTCACCGGGTTCAAACTCCACTCGAAAAAGTGGTTGGGGAATTTTTCTCTATTTTTAATATTTACTACATGTTTTACCTTGAAGCCTTTTTCTTCTAGGAATGTTTTAACCTCTTCTGGGTCCACACATGAGTCAATACCCTTAATCACTACCTGTAGACCTTTACTGCTTTTCAGTTGGTAGGTATAAAAGTTTTTTTTAAGCGTTTCAAAGTTGTTTACTATTTTGCGAAAATCATTCTCATTATTGACTTGTATTTTTGTCTCGTTTATACTTCCACGCTTTATAGCCGCTACGTAAAACGAATTTTCACCTATCACCGATATCAAACTCTTTATGAGCTCATTTGAATTTTGCTCCCTTAGATATATCGGGGGAGGCTTGGATGGTTTAATGACGTTTGGTGCTTCAGAGGATTCATCCTCCAGAATTGTAAAACGATTTTGAGTATTTATTTTATCAAAAGATGGTACTTTTGAGGCCGAAGCAACTGCTGCAGGGGTAGGGCTGCGTCCCCGTTTAAGCACTGTTATGTACCTGTCCATACCAACTTGTACTGTAGGCTTTTGACAACTTTTTACAGGGGGGTTTTCCATTGCATTTGTGTTTGAGTTCATGGTATCATTTCCCACTAAATTTGTTTTTGACGTCACGGCAATACTTGCTGGGCTGGCAACACTTGTCACCAAATCTAGTTGTAGTTTTTTTAATGAGTCACTATCCACTGTTTTCGTAAACACCGAGGGTGATAGGGAACGTGTTCGAATAATTGGCTTAGCCGTTAAATAGTTTATATTGTTTTGTTTTGTTTTATTTATTTCTACATTATTTTCGTTTGCCTGAACTAAAACGTAAACGTTTCTTTCATTTTGTCTTAGTGTTGTTTCACTGTTCGTACTCATGCAAAGAGTTGTTTTTGTTTTTCACCGTTTTGCTTTGCTTTAATATTTTTATTATTTATTGTATTTTACAACAACAAAAAAAACAAGAAATTTAAATTTAAATGTTTTTGTTCAGAATATGTATACACATGTATGAACATTCATACGTACATACATATATATTTTTACTGTTTTATTTTATTTAATTTTATCGTTTTAAATTGTTCACTATTATGTTAAGTAATTTAAATAACAAAATATATTATTTTTTTTAAGCGTCCATTCGCTGCTTATATTTATGTATTACAAAATCAAATGTGATTAATTAATAGTTCAAATCGTATGCGGGGCTAAAAATACACGTCTGTATCACAACAAAGCACGAATTATAGTATAATTAATAAAATTTTTTTTTCAATAAAATTTGAATGATAGGAAATATTTTTACTTAAGAAAAAAGAAAAAATTTGGAAAAAATAGAACTTTTTAATACACATTTTATGAATTAGTGCATTTTCAAATTTTTCCTATTTGCTTTTGCTCACTTTTGAACACTTTTTGCACATTTTTTCCATTTGAACATTTGCTTGCCCAAAGAAATTTTTCCTGGAATTTGGCAGGAAGAAATATCGTAAATATTTTCTTTCTAATTATTGAATTCGTTAACTTTTGGTTACGAAAAATTGTCCGATTATACCTTTTGTTTTAAAGTTTAACCACTTTACGCACTTTCAGCATTTTACGTTCCTTCTGAACAGTTTTTTCTCATTCCAATCGCGTCCTCGAATACGGTGAATATTTGCCTAATTGAATTTTTTTCTAGATTATAGGAATCAACCCTATTAAACTTGAAAGTAGCCGCGTTTTTTCTATCCCCTGGTTGATTGGTGCACTAGGCACAAATATAGCACGCGATCCGGTACAGATAAAAATAAAACGGTAACGCGTAATACCACCCCCAATCAGGCATCATCTAGTGTGAGAGGCAGGTCTTCTGTAGGAGCGCGGAATATTAAACCCGATACAGTAGTTAGAGGTCGCGGTCAAAAGTCGAGTAGTATAGTCAGTTTAGGGACTTCGCGGTCGGACACGAGTATAAGAGCGGTAAGGACATCTTCGGTTTCGAGATCACTTAATTCTAGTGCTCAATCGGACAGAGGTCTTAACGACAGGGAAGTTTCGAATTGCGAGATACTCGAGAGATCTCTCTCGGATTTGACTGCGGAAAACTTGCGAAATTTGGTACAGCCAATCGGGTTTATTGATAACCAGCCCATTCTGAACGAAAATTTGATTATGGCCACAAGGGATAGTAAGGTTCTTCCACCCTCGCAAGAGGATGGCGCTCAGTCGTCGGACACGGGTAACATGGACGCTCTGATTAACTATGTAAGGGACGCCATGAGAAGCACTCAAGAGGACTTCAGGCGAGAGTTAAACGATATTAGAAGGGATCTGGGACAAACCAGAGGTGCAAGGGCTACAAACGAGTCTCCGGGAGTAAATTCCCAAAGTTCCAATATGAACTCAAATGCTTCTTCAGCATCTATTTTCATAAAATTGAAAGATTGGAACGTCTCGTTTAGCGGTGAGGAAGACGTATCTAATTTTTTATTCAAAATAGATACGCTCACTGAGCGTAGTCAATGTCCATTGGACTATTTAATGGCAAACTTCCATATCTTTTTAAAGGGCAAGGCGGAAACTTGGTTTTGGATGTACATCAAACAAAACCCTAGGGCAACATATCCATCATTGAAAAGGGCAATAACTAGACAATTCGGTGCGTTGGAAAGTGACTTGGACATTCTGATGAAAATTTCATCTCGAAAACAGCTTCCGAAGAAAAGCTACGACGACTTCCATTCCACCATAATTAAACTAAATTTAAAACTGGGAACTCCTATGGGCGATGATGCCCTTATGAAGATAATTAGGAAAAATATCAGGCCCTAGAGTTGGGTAGTTCATGAACGAACTAGTTCAATTGAACTAGTCAGACAGATGAACATTGAACGGTCTTTCAGTATGACAGTTCCTTTTAGTTCAACAGTTCACTTTACGTCACTTAGTCTTTTGCGTCAGTATTCTTTTGAGTGGGTTCATTTAGTTCAGTTCATTTAGTTCACAGGTTCATTTACTTCAGTTGCTTGTCCACTTTATTTCTTATTCTTTACCGGACTGATTGAAAAGAAACAACAATATTATTAGTGTCTATATGTAATAACAAAATATACTTGTTTCTTTTACTCATTGCCAGATTACTTTAATCACTTTCATAATATAACCAAGGCTGCCATACTAAGAGATGTCTCGCTGCGATGTTTTTCGGCGATTTATAAAATATATGGCGATTTTGTATTATTAATAAAGGGTCCCATAGACACATACTGCTCATGATCAGCATGTGTTTGTAATTTTGAAATTTTTATTATTATTTATTTATTTTTTATTTATTTATTTATTTAATTTTAAGTTTACATGCGTCACACAGACAATGCAGTATGAAAAATCAAAATAGGTTTGATTTTTTAATGAACTCATGCTGCTGACAGTTGTTCAAATGAAAAATAAAATAAATTATTAATTTTATGATATATTTTTCTTTTCAATTTAAATTAAAACAAATTTAAAATAGTTTCTGAGATTAAAACGTGTGAAGAAAATAGGAGTTTTCTTGAATTTCACGAAATTAAATTTATTTTAAAATGATGATTGATAGGTGTGTAGTAAAATGTCAATCACACACGTGTACGAAGGTTTCATCGGCAGTAGGTGTCAGCAGTATGTGTCTATGGGCCTCTTAAGATTTCCGTAGGATGTGCTAAAATTTATTGTTAAGGTGATTTTGTTGACAATAAGATAAGTCATAAGCAATATTTTGGGAGTAAAAATTTCTATTTTCCATTATTTTTCAGTGCTTTATAAAAAAGCCTCTATTGTGAATAAATTGTCAGTTCTTGTATTCTGAAAGAAAAATATACAAAATAAGACACTAATTATAATATAATAAAATAAATAATGAATAGTGTTTTTCTTAACTTTTCTTATTAATACTCCTTCAATAAAAGGAAAAAGTAATTTAATTGAGCCCTACCCTAAAATACAAATTTAAACTTACATGTTCCCTTACATGTTCACATTAACACTTTTTGGAAATTTATTTAGTAAAAAAATTGGAGGGAGTAAGCTCTGGCGATGCCAAATTTTTAAAGTTCGGGAATTCATTCCCATAAAATTTGTTATAGGAATCAAAGTATATTTATACCAAGTACATGCAAGTCTACAACAAATCAACAATAAAAAAAACAACATTCATTTTGTTTGTGTAAAAACATTTGATACTGTCAAACAGCCAAGCATAAACAAAATTCAAGTTAAGAAGAAAATACCAAATTCGTAATTTTTGTATAAGCTGCTAAATTTCAAAACACTCTCAAAGCCTAAACTACAGTAGAAAACTGCAAATATGGTTAAAAACCGAAACAACTTATAAATAGCTCCAAAAAAGAGGTTATTTCCACAACATCCGTTGCAACAACAAATCAAGCCTACAAGGAGTTACACCAGTCGCTGCAACAACCACATACATCTATTTGTAGTAAGAACTATACTTTTATCTAATGTAGGGCTGCCAGATGTTTGAACCTATCTACCAGGACACATGGAAAAAATGGATAAAAAATTATACCAACGGAAAAGTTTTTTCTTTAATACATATGTATGTAGTATATCGCACCCTAAATACTAAAGGGTCACAACTCAAAATTTTTCAAAAATGACTTTTTTCATAAATTTATTCTCATTTCACATCTCTAGCTACTTACAAAAATTGAAAAAGGCATAGCAAAACGTTCTTCAAATTTGACTTTTTTAATAAGGGAACAAATTTTTTTTTTTTTTTTTTTTTTTAATATTATCACCATTTTTACATAAACAGTTTTTTGGCTCTCCTGAAAATTTAAGAATTTTGAGTTGTTACCCTTTAATATTTAGGGTGCGATATGTAAAAACCATCCAGTTTTTTTTTTAAATCCTACAATATATAGACAAAAAATTAACGTTTACTTGATATACATAAAAACGATAAAAAAATAATAAAATGTTCTAAACTAAAATAATTTTCAGAATATTGCGCTTTTTCTAGAACTTCATTTAGGTGTTTGATATATGTAGTTATAAAACAAGTAGCATGTCATATTAAAATCAAACTTACATTGAATAATACTCTCCAGTGTTTCAGTCTTTAACGAGTTTCTTTCTTTTGTCCATTGAGCAGACTAAGAACTCAACTTGAAAAAAATCAAACTCTTTTGATTTTTTTTCAACCAACTGTACAACTGTCAAACTAATCAATTGAAAGGCCATACACGCTTTGATTTCGACAACGACCTACTCAGTTGACAATTGAATTGAAACGTGTATGGGCTGCCTTAGAGAAAGCAATTTGTTATCGGTTTTCGATTACTTATAAAAGTTGTTTACACGGTATAACTTTTTACAGCCACTAGTTAAAACAAAATTTGAAAGAGGTTTGACTATCATCTAATATTATTGAAAGCTTTTACCAGCTTTCCACCAGATAACAGTTGAATTTAATTAAAGTTCTTATTACAGTTACCTTATGTTAGCAGTGTTATTACAGAAATCTTAACCTTTGTTAACAACTAAAGCAAAAAACAAATTTGTTTGTCTTGATCTGTACAAAAAACCAGGACAATTTAATAGTGGACCAGGACACCAGGACAAGTAGTTTAAAACCAGAACAATCCTGGAAAACCAGGACGTATGGCAGGCCTAATCTAATGTCATTTTGAATACTCTATAACCACTACTTATAACCCTTCACAGAAAAAAAATTTAAGATTGTGAATATAGTTTGTGTCTTAAAATAAAATGGAAATGAATACAAGAAAATGTACTTGATCGGAAACTTTGCGTTCCAAACCATGTGTTAATTGGATAAACTAAATATAGCTCAGAGTTTTACGATTCCAAATTCGTTATTTTGGCGAAGAAAACGTCAATTAAGATTTTTTTTCTCCTTTGTTATTTAACTTCACATTTTTATGAATTAATTATTTCAAGTTGCTAAATGTTAATTAAAATAAATTTATTCAATTAACACATTTATGAAAATTAAATACTTTCAAGCAATTATTTTTTTTAAATACTGATAATTTTTTTTGTCTCTAGTCCTAAGGATGTCAATATAAATGAACCTCATCCTCTGCTTCGTTATTAATGAATTAAAGGTTCCCTGCTTGAGGTAAAATACTAAGTTAAGAGCAAGGTAGAGTTCATTTATATCTGAAAAATAGTAAAAACTTAAAAGTATATGTCACTGCTATTAAATTATAAGATGCAAATAAATGACTATTTTAATTAAAATTGAAATTATAATGTCCATGTAATTTTTTGTTTATATAAATGGATGCTAGGAGGAATCTGGCCGTGGTAAGTACCCCATAATGTAGCGATTGTTTTTGTTAACCGGACAGGTAGAATAAAGCGTAGGGTACGAGCCTGTCATAGGGTGGTGTAGGGAATAGTGTACCCCTATATGGTGAAATACCTAAGCCTTATCATCACTCAGTGTGATGTCTAATATGGTCATTTTCTCTTTCTTTCCTTAGCGGTGTAAAATTTTGAATTTTTTTACATATACTTTAAATTTCGTGATATTTTAAAACATACTTCCTGGGGTGTGAAACATACTTCATATGCTTACGTGCCAAAACCCTGGTTAAGATAAATTTTGCTACTGAGCTAGCGGGCCAGCTTTTATACCCCCTTGACCGGTCTTTTGGATTGTTATTTGATTTTTTTTTTACAGTTTTGTAACGGCGCGTAACAGAGCTTCTTTGCTCATATGTAGTAAAATTACAGATGTACATATATTTTTATTTTCGAATTTGTGGACTTAACCACAAATTTCTCGTCAACCAATCCAACATTGGCATTGACAGAAACTCCCTTCCGCAAACGGCGTGTCCACCTGAATTAAAAACCGGACTTTAGTATATATATATAATTCAAAATAAATTAAAATATAGCTCGTAGTTCACACGAGGATGGTCCTGCAGTGAAAAGGGCAACAGTCCCAGATGGCTGAAAGAAGAAAAGGAATTAGTATAAATTCAATAGGAAAATTCAATTGAAACAAAACGTACCGGCTAGGATCCATTCGGTCTGGTGTGGGCCGAAGGGACCATCCTTTAGTCCTAACGGGGCACCATGCGGGCTCACGATCATCTTTGGAGCATTCTGGCCGAGTTAGAATCTCCTGTTGAAAGTAACATAAATAAATATCAGAATAACAAGGGGAACTACATAGTTATTCGGCACCCAGAGGACGCCCGATTTACCCAGACATACCGACAGATTGTGGTTTGGTAGCCTTTCTAACTAAAATCCCTGCTTCAGTCTCTATTCGTAGGACTAATGGCACTGCTCGGTAGCCCCGGAATTCGCGTGGAACTGTTCATTGAGAAGCTGGAGTCACACAGTGGGTTTACGGAAATTTATATGGGCACCACCCAACTTGTGAAAAAGTATGATTACATCATCCACGTGATTAATTTAGAAACTATAGGTGCTGTGATAAAACAATCCCATCATAACTTGGAAATCATTGGGGAACTACCACACTGCGATATGGCCAGATCCCAGTTGCATGAAATGGAGGACTCCCTCCACACACTGTTGCCGCGACGGAAAACCAGAGGGCTGGTTAACGCAGGAGGATCCCTCTTGAAGTTTGTTTTCGGAACAATGGACGAAGAGGATAGACAGAATATCGAAGAACAGCAAAGAGTGATGACAGAAAACAACCACCAGCTGATCGAAGGTTTTAATCAACAGATAGTTATTAACGACAATTTCAACAAGTCTATGCAAACACTGAAGGACGTCATATTGACGGACAGGCAGGAAATTAAAAGAAAAATTAACCAAGTTGAGGACATAAACCAAAACCTCATCAGAGAAAATCTCGCAGTCCTACAACTTTTCAAGATCAACATACTTAAGAGGAAAATCGAAAATCTACAACAAACAGTGTCATCCGCGAGATTGGGAGTTTTTTCACCTACTCTCTTAACCTAGGAGGAAATAGAAACGTTTAACATAGATGTCGAAAAATTAAAGGACATCAAAATCGGCATAGTGACAAGCCAAAGCAGAACTATAAATTTAATCATCAAGGTACCGCTTGAAAAGATTTCACTTAAAAAAACTGTCATCATTGCTGTACCTAATGAGGAAAAGCTACATATAGACGAAGGAATGGGATGCATAATAAAAATAGGAGAACGAACACTCGCCTACGAGGAGCGCAGCGCGGTCTTGAGTTGAAAGAGTCGCGAAGCTGCGTGATTAGGCAACCGTGCAGGATGGTGAAAAAGATAAAACCTGACATCATCCGGATAGACGACAGCAAGGTAATAGTCATCAACGCCAACCTGACTAACCTTAAAAGCACATGTGACAGCCGTGGGCTCAGGTTGCAGGGCCATTACTACATTCACTTCAACAATTGTACGATCAAACTAGGTGACCTAACGTTTACCAACAGGTGGACAAAGTTCGAGCAAAGTTTCGCATTTCCACCTAGGGAAACTAGTTTCAGAAAGACCGCTGTTATTTGAGGACATAGTCCTAGCATAGGAGAAGAATATTAGGGAGATAAACGAACTACACGCCCACAAGGTAGTGACACTAACAATTGGTATTAATGTGTGCTTCCTTACAATTGTACGTTTCTCAAGAATTTCTTAAACAACCCTCCTGTATGTTCTATTCAAAACCAACTAAAGGGTGTTTTTTTTTAAATGAATACGCATATAATCAATCTTTTGCAAATCGCTGATATTGCATCTTTGTAATTTGAGTTATTCATGGTGTCATTGTCTTTTTTGTCTTTTTTTTATATATACATACATATATATAGTGAGATCAAGTCAAATCACAATTGAAATCGAAAGTAGGCGGTGCACAACAAGGTCTCTAAAGATGGACAACACTTTTTGCAAATACAAACATAAAAACAGGGCCCTAGAGCTGAAACATGTGGATTGCAATACTATAAAAAACAACGGCTGGCTTAGCGACCAACAAATCGACATCTTTTTAAAATGGGTGCTCGACACAACCCTCACACCCCTGCAGGCAGAACAGGTACACATTTTTAATGCACAATTTTACATGGCACTAAAACTGTGGAGTCTTGACACCTCCAACGAGAGGAATATCGGCAGGATTCAAAGAGCAACACACAAAGCCAATTAAGCGAAAAAGACTCTCGTGTTTTTCCCGGTAATTGAGCAAAACCACTGGACCTATGGCCTAGTGTCCGACAAAAAGGTTATATTTTTCGACTCCCTCAGACCCCACAATCTAGAGACACCGGCGCGTTATATCTCCAATTTGTACCACTCCATAGGGCACCCTCTTAAGGAAGTTCCGTTAGTCTATGCGAAATGCCCTCAACAGAACAATACAGTAGATTGCGGTATTCACACCATACGGCACGCAGACTACTGTATGAAAAGGTTTAGCAGGGGCTTGGGTATACAGTTTCCACCAAACGAGGTAGACATGTCCCAATGCGGCATCACACGGAACCTCTTGACTAAGGTTTTAGAACGTTGGTCAAAACTAATAAATAACCAGAGTCCAACAGAAAAAGAGGTGGACACAGCCAAGGAAATTTTGAGCGACATGAGGGCAAATTGGAAGAGGGGACGAGGAATGAAAAAAGACCTAGAAATAGGTCAAAAAACCTATAGGGTAACGGTAGGCCGCTCGGGAAAATGCTGTATAAAACTGTTGTAAAAATCGTACCTACTACTTTGTTTTGCATGGTTACCTAATTCTTGTGAGTTATGAGAAAAGAAAAACACTACACTTTATTTTATTTTCGATATTTTTTTTTTTTTTTGCTTAACCGTGGCTAACATTTAACTTTCGGTACTCGTCAGTAACTCACTCGCTCACTCACCTACACGCAATACAATTAACAATTTCAGTTTAATTTGAATTCAAATTGTTTATAAAGTTTATAAACAGGTAAATCGCAATAGGTACCTTTACGTTTCCTAAGTGAGTAGATACATAGATTTTTATTCAACTTTAAAACAATTTTTCTTTCTTTTTTTACTTTCACGTGGACATCTTTTAACACATAAAAAACAACGGAAGTTCTTATAAAATATCCTTTTTATTGTAAAAACAAAATATTGGCATCGTTCATAAAACCTTTTCTTCATCTCTCCATTAACCAACACCAGATAACAGGAACAGGGGGCTAAAACAGTTCGTTATCTTTTCCACTTATGGTTTTTTTCTTCATGTTTTTTTTTAATTGTATTTCAATAAGCAAAATAATAAATAGATAACTTTACTTCGTTAATTATTCAAAGAATATTTGTTTCGCATTTAGGCCACATTTGATATAAATAAATTTTACCGTAAAATTTATGTTTTTTATATTCATTCGCTTCCGTTTTTTTTTTTATTTATTTAAACTTTTTGTACTCCACGTGCGCGCTTAAACGTTAATCGTTTAAATGCTGCAATAATACATATTTACAACGCCCAGTGCAGTTCAATAGTGCAATATACATTTAAGAATGTGCATACCTAAGCACTATAGCACAGACGTTGAATGTTTTATATTTCTTTTATTTCATTTTCTTTGTAGATCCCAGTAAGCATTCTATTTAGAACTATTATAAGAACTAAAAAAAAAAAACAACTTTTGGCTGGCCGAAAGAAATATAAACATATACATAAATACTTGTTGCAACTCAGTGATACAATTATTCACTGGGAGGAACAGATGTATCAATGACAATAATTATTGTCACCCTGGGCATAAAATATTTGCAAAGAGTCAAAACTCTTTATACATATTTACAACGCCAAGCGCAATTCAACAGTGCAATATAAATTTTAGAATGTGCATACCTAAGAACTATAACACACACGTTAGTGTTTAAAATATTTTTTGATATTCCATTTTTGTGTAGATCCCAGCAAGCATTCCATTTAAAATCATGATCATATGCATTTCTCTTTGGTTAAGCAAACATAAGAATGGCTGGACAAAAGAAACATAAAACATAAATACTTGTTGCGACTCAGTGGTAAAATTCTTCACTAGGAGGAACAAATGTATCAATGACAAGAATTATTGTCACTCTGAGCATAAAATATTTGCAGAGTCAAAACTCTTTATACATATTTACAACGCCCAGTACAATTCATTAGTGCAATAAACACTTTAGAATGTGCATACCTAAGCATTATAGCACAGACGTTGAATGTTTTATATTTCTTTTATTTCTTTTTTGTGTAGATCCCAGCCAGCATTTTGTTTACAACTGCGATCATTTTCCTTTTGTTTAATTAATTAATATTTGAGTCAAAAATTATATATATAAAAGAAATGTAATTGATTTTTTATATTTTTTTAATATTTTTACTTTAAAGCCAGACCACCAAAAAATCATAATAACTTTTTTGGCCTCTAATTAAAAAGAAAAAACAAAAGAGGAACATAAAAAATATTTTTATAGTTATTTATTGAATAAATTAATCATTGAATGATTTTATTGAAATGTGTTAATTAAAGATCATAATATTAACGATTTAATTTTGAAAATATGGATTTCATTATTATTTCTATTGTAATTATTTTATTTGATAATTTTTACCATAGCTATTAAGAAATATACATCTTTTCCCTAACTGATTTGTTGATATTTAAAAATTGTAGCTTAAACTTTTTAGTTTTTTAATTTTATTATTATTATAACTATTATATTATGACATGAAGAAGTTATTAAGATAACTGAGAAATGAATGAAATCCTTAAAAATTAAAAATAATTAAAAAAAAAAAAAATTAAATTGTACCACAATTAGAATTAAGAATGCACAACATAATAGTTAAAAAAAAAAAAAAAAAAAAAGTTTACAGTCTAAAGTGCGTCTTCCAGGGTTGATAAAGTTGGTACAATTGTACTTTTTTTGGTACAATTCAAATCTAAAAAGTACGCTGGTACCCCCGTGACTGATTAGATACTACTTTAAAATTTTTCAAACCTACATATTTATAATTGATATAAAATGGCAACTTGTATTTACTGTCCAATGAATATAAGCGGAGTTTAGTGTTTGGTGCAAATAGTCTTGCAAAATGTCGTAGCTTTTTTATGAAATCTAAGGGAAATTCAATTTTTTGTTGTTTAATTTAACAAATTAGCTATGATATTTTGCATTTTCTCTTTTGAAAGACCATTTGCACCAAACACTGAACTCCGCTATTGCGAATAGATTTTTGCACTTGTTCATTGAACGATTCCTTATGCCACATTCTAAATTTAGTATCAGCGGCAGCATAAAAGCGTGCATTTTCTGATGATATTGACAAGTTTTTAAAATATATAGGAAACCTCTTCTGCAAACGTTCTACATAGTAGAAAAGACGACTTCCCCTCAATTCCAGATTATTTAGGAACGAATTCATAATATTTTCAAATATTCGTCAACATGATGGTTGTCACGTCAAAAAGTAATCAACAGAATTTTGGAACAGTGAAAACCCACTCCATTATTATTTTACTCCGAATTAGTTTGAAGGAGATTTTACAAGTGTTAAATAAAAATTTTTATTATATTCGGATTTTCTATTCCTTTCCTTTTTCTACAGTACATATAGAAAATTGTATACACAATAAATTTGGAAATTCTAAAAAGTGTATGAAAATGGATTTCTCAACACTAAAAGCCGCATGATACAGGCCTCGCTAGACCAAATTCAATTTGTATTCTTGAATATTTTGGAAAACCAACTATTTTGAACAATCTGGGGCCCGAAATTAATTTTTGACCTATGGTTTCTTTGGAAAAGTTTGGAATGACTTATAGAACAAGAATCGCGATGTGCTTTAGACGCAAACAATTTTAACAACCCTATTATTATGTATAGTTAATGATCATGTAGTTTTTGCTATCTATACTTTACATGAACAAATGAATTTTAAGTACCTTTTGTTTTGTTGGTTTAAATTTTTGTTTTTCAAAATAAAAAAAATTATTTAGTACTATTGGGGCCGAAAAAGTACGATTTTGGAAGTTCGTTGGTACGATATTGGTTTTCTCATTTATCATCCCTGGCGTCTTCGTTTGGTGTTCGTCTACATAAAGGCGCGTTTAATCCACTAACAGCGTCAATTCCTATGAGTATCAATAAGTACCCTGCCTTCATTCGCTCAACAACCGATGGGATAACCGCGAATGAAATCTCCACACATGCCAAATGAAAATGTTGATTCTCGTTCGGATGTCTAGGATTATGTTAATTCTGATGTATATGATATGAAGGATAGTTTAGCTTTGCAAAACGATAACTCTGACTGAATACATGTCCAAAGGACTTCAAAATCATAAGACGGAAAAATGTGATGATAAAAAAGGTAAAAAGTCTGAATTATATAAATGTTCTTGTTTCAGTTCGATAGCCAGCAACAAGATGGTCAAGCTTAGAGCAGCTCTTGTAATATATTGGGGTGGCAAAGAATGCAAATAATAATTTAGCCATTATTCTAAGCCGCATATATACTTTAATGGAAGTCCTGCCAAACAAAAATTCGTATAAAATAAGGAAAAGAAATCCCAGTCTAGCTGCTCGAAAAAAATCTAGATGACAAACTAACATCATACACAAACAGGATCTTACAACGAAAATGAAGAAAATTAATGTGCACGACATGAACCAGTTACTGGATGGCAGTGGCAAAATGACCTTGGCTCCTTTAAATAATATTTTACTACACCACTGCTCGCCAAATATTGACCAGAAGGTTCTGAATGCGTGGCTTATCTAAATACACCGGAACACAAATCCACAGAATCCGATACGCGAAAACATACACATTTCTCAGAATCACCACTACTTGAAAATAGCTTAGATGGATCGCAGCAACATCAAGATATTGAGAAATTTGTTCACAACGTCAATAAACATCAAAGTGCATCAACAACAGACGAAGGACCGCACTTTTCCATAAAGGGGGGAGGGATGTTGAGAGTCACCCTCGTATATAATATGTATGACATTATTTAGTATTAAGTAATCAAAAAAAAATAGGCTGACTAAATTATACGAGTCAGCACTTTAGACACTTGCTGACTTCAGTACAGTCAGCATTTTAATTATAAGAACTAGGTATAAATAGCGGGTAAGAATAATTTAAAGTTTAGTTGTAATTAGCAAGCAAATTAAAATCTACCTGCGATCTCCACGGAGCACTCCAGGTTAGGAAAAATACAAAAAGATCTTCTTATTTCTCAACTACAACATCATTTACATTTTTTCTTTTGACACTTCTTTTAGATTATTTTCTTAATATTTCAGGTTTTATTTTTTTTTGTGATTTGTGCTTTTACAAAATATACGTGCTTATATAGTTCTGACTACCGCAATTTAGATTTGTTTAATAAGTAATAAAAAAGTTTTTAAAAATATCAAATTAAAGAAAGATTTAAAAATTTTTTTTTTTAAGCAAGGCAAAACAAATTATATTTCGCATACATTTAAGGATTAAGTTTGAGATAAAAAATTGGATTCGAACACTATGCCACACGAAGTTCAAGCTAAGTTTTATGTTTATTTTCTTTGTTCAAAATAATAAATACATGCTAAATTTTCAGATTTGCACGAGATTTACTTATTTTTCTGACACTTGTGCAATATTTCACTGTGATATTAGGATTAAGGTTATATTTCATTAAATATTTTAATGATTTTAATTCGTAAGTAGACAAATTTTTAATTTTTTAGTGTTCCCTTATATTTTTTTTTGCATGGCAGAATTTTTTTATTTTTGTGTATTTGTATGTATATTCTTTTAAGTGATTTTAATTTAAAGGCATACGTTTTAAAATAAATTCAGACTTATTAAGTTAAAAAATCCTTCCACTTTTTATTTTACCGCACTTGTTGTCATATTCCTTTTATATTGGCTCATTCAGGACCATCCAAAGAAAATCTATTTAACTAGGTTTAACCCCAAAGGCTCTTCCCAAAAACTCTGTATCCTTAGCCAAAATCCTGTCTCCAAGCAACAAGTCGCAACTATAGCAAATTAAAAATTTATTAAACTTGTTCTTTGCCAATATCTAACAAACAAATATATTTTATGAAGTAAATGAAAATGAGATTCTTACCAATTAAAAGTATGCTCCTTAGCCTTGTACGCAACAGAAATAGCTCCCAGTATTAAAATTGTCCAAGAAAAAATGGACAGGTTTTGCTACAGTTAGCCCTTTTATACCCCCACGAAATGCTTTCAGGTTGGAAAAGTGGTGTTAGAATACATACATACATATATTCAGCATAAAACATAAACAACTAACTTCGTACCAAATACCCAGCACTGCATTACCATTCACAAGAATGCATGAACAAAACGCAGAGTGGTATTAATGTAAGTAAATGTTACTTCACATAACAAAAAACCCTTTTGTGATTCAACTGTTATAAATTCAAACCAAAATTTGAAAATACGAAAATATGTATTAAGAAATATCTCTCTACAAGCGCCACTACATTACCCCCCTGGCAAGATCAGATTTTTAGCTGAAAACCAGCAACAAAGATGATATCGCTTGTAGCATAAATAAGTAGTGCTTAGAAGTGGAAAAATTTTTTTAGGTGGTATATAAAACTGTCTATTGCCGAAGGTCCTCTGAATGATACTCCCAATAAACGACCACTCAGATCCTCCAATTTATAATAGCACGTTCCCGTTTTCTTCCGTATTCTAACCTTAAGAAATGGTGGAGCCAATTTAGCGTTATATCCCTTTTCGAAATTGCTTTGACCGAAATTTCTCCTAAAGACTTCTTGTCCAACAGTAAAATTAACTTCCCTTGAACGAAGATTATAAGTTTTCTCATTTCGTTCTTGTTGTTTAGCTACACTTTTTGCAGCTCGAGTTCTGATAATATCAAATGAATCTTTTCTATCAAATTGAATTGATCTTTAATCTAGCATCTCCAATTTTCGTAGCAGGGCATAAGATATGCCATTCGTGATCATATATTGTCCAAATGCCATGTAATAAGGTGAAGTACCTATTGAAGCATGCACCGCTGACCTAAGGCCGCAACTAATACTACTGAGATATTGATCCCAATTACTCTGGTCATGTTTTATATATGCCCGTACAGCAGTTAATACTGAACGATTCACACGCTCAGAAGTATTTGATTGGGGCGAATGCACTGCTGTGTAAACGTGATTAACTCCATAATTTTGTAATAATTTATTAAATTGGTTAGATATAAATTGCGATCCATTATCTGGTATTATCATTTCCGGAGTGCCAAAGGTATTACAAGTTCCTCTTCAAGGTATTTTATTATTGCATATTATTGCATTTTAAAAAATTATCAACTACAATTAATATACCAACATTTCCACTTCTAGAGCGAGGATAAGGGCCTAAAAAGTCTACATGGAGTTTTTGGAAAAATCTATGGGTCTCAGAAGTTTTACCCATTGGAGGTCTCATGACAAAATTCGGGTGTTTGGTCCCCTTACACGTCTCGCAAGAGTTTACGTGATCCCTTACATCATTTACTAAATTTGGCCAAAAATAAAAGCGTTTTATTTATTCCTCCATGTGCTGAAAGATGATTATCGTGAGCCTTGTGAAGAATGTCTTTTATTAGTCCTTTGGGAATCCAAAGTTTCCATGCGAGATCATACTGTACCTTTTTCTCTGAACAGTGCTCCGTTCTTCTGTATAAGTACCCGTCAATAATTTTCAAGTCTGGAGTTTTATGAATATTTTTCCTAACCCTGTCCAAATGTTCTGTATAGTCTGTCCCTTAAAAGTGTGTAGAATTTAAATCTACGAAGACCCCAGTCTCTTCTAAAGCAGACAATTCACAGCCCAAAATTTCAGATAAATCTTCAGTGTAGGCTCTAGAAAGCGTATCAGGAACTACGTTACGACTGCCTTTGCGGTGTTCAATTTTAAAGTTAAAGCCTTGTTATTTTAATGCCCATCTTGCCAACCGAGAACTTAAAGCCGTTTGGGACATGAGCCACTTCAGCGAGGCATGATCGGTGATAACAGTAAACTCATGTCCTTCTACGTAAGTTCAAAACTTTATGATGCTTAGCATAGTTGCTAAGCATTCTTGTTCGGTTACTGAATAATTACGTTGGGCTTGGTTGAGTTTCTTCGACATAAAGGCGTGAGAAACTTCTTCACCCTCTGCAGTTTTTTGAACCAATACACTTCCTATTCCAGTATTACTTGCATCACAGTGTATGTAGATGGGCTGCGAAAAATTAGGACTTTGTAATACTGGTGTGCTGGTCAAGATGTTCTTTAACTCATTAAAAGTTTTTTGAGCCATTCGCTCCATACAAATTAACGATGTACTTTTAACAAATCTGTTAAAGGTGCAGTTACACTGGCGTAGTTTCTGATAAACTTCCGATACCAACCGGACATACCCAAAAATCTGCGAAGCTGTTTAACAGATCTTGGTTCTGGAAATTCTAAAATAGCCGAAACTTTATCGGGATCTGTACGAATTACCCCGTCCCCCACTATATGGCCAAGATACCGGACCTCCTTCACACAAAACTTTGATTTTTCGACATTTAATGTCAGTCCTGAAGCTCGAAATTCCTGACCCACCTCCCGCAATACCTGCAAATGTCTTTCAAATGTGCCTGTCACCACCAACAAATCATCCAGATAAATAAACACATCCTTCTCAATTCTACTGGCACCACATTGTCCATTTATCTAGACATGGTCTGGGGAGCATTACAAAGGCCAAATGGCATGACCTTGTAATGATACAAGGGGCGACCAGGAACGGTAAATGCTGTCTTATCTTTCGATGATTTATCAAGTGGAATTTGCCAAAAGGCATCCTTCAAATCAAGGCTAGAAATGTATTCAGCTTTTGGTAACCTAGACAAGATACCGTCAATCATAGGAAGAGGATACGCGTCCTTAACAGTTACAGAATTGACCTTATCTAAGCAAAGCCTAACCTTCCCAGGTTTGCGGACCAATACAATAGGTGAAGACCACGCACTATCAGACTTCTCGATCACATCCATCTCTAGCATTCGATCTATTTCCGCTTAAATTAGTTTTTCGATGGCTGGGGAAACAAGGAAATGACGTTGTTTTATTGGGGCTGCAGCACCTACATCAATAATATGTGAAATAACACTAGTTCTGTCCAAGCCCTCTTTTGCAAATGACGGAAATATATTAATAACATTTTGTAATTTTTGCTGTTGAGAGATTGAAAGATTTCTTTGTTCAGAAATTTCCCCTAAAGCATTAAGGTATAGGTCGGAATTATATTTCGAGTCTAGGCCTTTTAGAGGTTTTGCGATAAATTTGGAATTAAATATAATTTTATTTCTTTCGTTTCACCACGAAATGAACTGTTAGTTTTAATAACACCAACAACTTTTTGTCCCTTGCCATCTGCAGTCCGAACAACTGAGTTGATTTTCTTAAAATTTCTCTCTTTTTCCAAGAAATCTATTGCCGCCTGTGCACCCAAACAACTAACCGAGGCTCCTGTATCCAGTAAACCAGCCATTGTTTTGCCAAAGAGCTGAACGTCAGCATATTGTCGAATATCATTGGGGTTGTCGTAAGTTGTGCTTAAAAGACTACGTCGCGTATTCGTCGCATTCGCTCAAAAGAACGTTGTTGTTTTACATAAGGGACTGGTTCCTTAAAAATTTCATTTCGTCTCGCATTATACTCAGCCAGTCTAACGTGAAATGGTTTAAGGTAAGTGGGTGGGGTAGAAGATACAATTTTACTGTTATTTGACGGGTAATCAGTTTCACGGTCCGGTAACACTCTTTCAAATTTCAAAAATTTGCTGCCAAGAGCAGAATTACAGCTTTGAACTTCTTCAAGGAAATTATCAGGGCTTTGAACATCTTTGTATAAATTTTTTAAATTGTTCTGAGAGGAATACAGATGTTGCGATTCTAATCCGTATTGGTTGACTGATTCTGTCTGTGTGCACTTTTCAGTGCGTTCGACATGAAGTTTTTTGAATTTGTATTGCATTGGGGACACTTAGGTTTATAGACGTTAGCCAAACCACATCCGTAGCGAAACACTTGTCTGTCATCTAAACCTATGACCAGATTTACGAAAACTCCAACACATAAGTGTCACTGCAGAAATATTTTCTTCTTCTACAGAAGAAGGGCTATTTTCATCAAGCTCGTTGATCCGCCTTTTTACAAAGGGCAACGATTTAGAACCGATTTGCTTTCTGTTAAGGTCTTGTAAAAAAATTCCCTACGGCGACAAATATCTCGAAGCTCCGAAACAGTGTTAATTTTCAAATTCAAAATTTCGTGCTGAATCTCTGGTAATAAATTTCTTCTCAATATCTCAACTAAAATCCTTTCACTTAAAGGTTCTGCTAATCTATCAGAAATGTCAATTATGGCGTCATAGAAAGTATCAAATCCTTCATTATATTTTTGCGTTCGATCTCGTATCATTTCCCGCAAATCCATATCTGTTCTCGTGTCTGTATATTGCTTACGTAATACTAAACTCAGTTGTGGCCATTTAATTGAATGTACTGATTGATGGTATCTCCAAAACCAGTCGTTTGCCTTGGCCTCAAATAAGGTGGATATATGATCACATAGTAAATAAAAATTACCGTTAAGTGTTTGGTTTGTTAAAGCCTCAACACGGTATAAGAAATTGTCTACCGACATACTACGAGAATCTCCAGAAAATCGTATCTTCCAATTATGTATAACCTATTTTGTCTGGTCTTATTGAAGATAAATTTGTAATACTAACATTATGATCGGTAGGTTCTCTATTGTTGTGAGAGGATGGCAAGCCAAGTAAGCCATTGAGACTTTGTTGGCCCATTGACAAAGACGCGTTAAGGAGTTATGATACTTGCTATTTTTTGTATTGGATTTTTTTAGGATTGACTGAATGAAACAACAAATGCGAGAAAGAACATGAAATACAATTTGATAAAATGTAAACAAAACAAACAATACTGCCCACGTTTTTTTCCCACAAAAAACCGTCATAAAAGCTAAAAATCGCAAAAAAAAAGTTAAAACCAGTCAAACCGATCAAAAATTAAAAAAATTGGCAACAGTGCTAACAATTAATCTGGAAATGTCAATTTTAAGTTAAAAAATTTTATATTTTTTTTGACAGTCTTAGATTATTTATCGATAACACATGTATATTTGTTTGACATTTCAAGATGTTTTATTATATAATCATACTCTTTACACTTAGTCAGTTTTCCTATGCAAATATATTTGCACTGTTCTCCAATATAGAAAAAATACAAAAATAGCAAGTATCATAACAGCTTTAGCATTCGCAGAAGGCTGTCTATTTTCTTGTTGAGGAGAACTGCTAGTATTAAAATTCGACCGGTTACTGAGATGTAGTTTACGGAACCCTCTTCAATATTTGTCTCAATCAATCTAATCAACGTTACACTTAAACTTGAAAGTATCTCAGCCTGTTGTGCACCAACCGCAGCTGTAACCAAGTTCCGAATATAAATTGCGATCCATTATCTGATATTTTCATTTCCAAAGGCATGACAGGTTCCTCTTCAAGGTATTTTATTATTGCATCCGCCGTAAATTTTTTTATGGGTTTTAAGAAACAAAACTTTAAAAAATGATCACCTACAATTAATATACAAACATTTCCACTTCTAGATCGAGGATAATACTATGTTCACACTTTGTGTTTTAAACGCGTTTAGGCAAAATGTTGACAAAACATGTTTAATTAACATGTTTTCCCATATATTTTATTGTCATGAAAACACATAGATATTATGTGTTTTATTTATTTATTTATTTAATTTAAGTCTATGGACAAATTCCTTACAGACTAACTTAATGTATTAATGTATTAACATAATAATTTATTTAAGCAAAGAAAGAAAGTTTAGAATAAACATTATTGATTTAAATATAATATGATATTGCTTTTTATGATATTAATGTTCAGAGAATAGTCGATAAAGTTATACATTTCATTGAAACAGTTGCATAATTTTCTTATTGGATCTGACATCGCAAAGTTTGTTCGGCATGTTCTGACATATAGAGGGTTGAAAAAACGAAGTGAACGTTGAGGAATATTAAAAGATACGTTACTCAATAAAAATTCGGAATGTGTACTACCATTTATAAGATTGACCATAAATGATATATTTAGCATCATTCGCTTTTTAACGTTGGTAAATTTATTTCAGCTAGTCTAGTTGAATATGAAGGTAATACCAGGCATCCTCTATATTTACTTCTTAAGCAGAAAATAAGAAATTGTTTTTGCACTGACTCAATACGATCACTATGAATATTATAGATCGGGTCCCAAATAATGCTGCCGTATTCCAAAATTGGTCTGACGAGCGAAGTATAAAGACTTTTTGTGGTTAAAGGATCATTGAATTCCTTTGCCCATCTTTTAATAAAAGCCAGAACGCTACGGGATTTATTAACAGTCATCGTTATATGTTGGATAAAGTTAAGTTTTTTGTCTAATAATATTCCCAAATCCATTATTTCACTAACATGTTGTAAAGTACAGCCACCAAGAACGTAGGAGTAAGCACACTTTTTTACTCTGGAGAATTGCATATGTTTACATTTATTTAAATTAAGTTCCATCAAGTTAGGTTTACACCAATTGTCAAAACTATCCAGGTCATTTTGTAGATGCTGTTGATCACAAGGATGTTTTACAGTCGAAAATAATTTTACGTCGTCTGCATACATCAATACATTACAATGTTGAACTGCTTCAGGCAAATCATTAATGAAAAGAAGGAACAAAATTGGACCAATATGGCTTCCCTGAGGTACTCCAGACTTAACATTGATTTTTTCCGAAATTGCCGTATTAAATTTGATTATTACATTTGATTATGATTTGATCCAGCTCAGGAAGTTATTATTGAAACCCATTACATCCAGTTTTTTCAACAATAGCGGATGATTAACTTTGTCGAAAGCCTTACTGAAATCAGTGTAAATAACGTCAGTGTGGTGTCCATTGCCAAAATCTCTATTAACTAACGTTGTTAAATGGATAATGTTAGTCATAGTAGAGAATCCTTTTCGAAAGCCATGTTGACGTGGTGACAATAAGTCAGAAACTTGATGAGTGAGGCAATCCATTAAACATTTTTCAAAAAGTTTTGGAATATCACTCAGTTTGGCTATACCTCTGTAATTGCATATATCCGATTTTTTTCCTGATTTAAACAATGGAATAATATATGAATCTTTCCAAACTTTCGGAAAGTAACCACAATTTTAAGAAGCGTTAAAGATGATAAAGCAGTTGCTCAATTTTTTGAAACACAACTAGGTATGCCATCTGGACCACTAAAAGATGATGACTTAGCGTTTTTTAAACAGTTTAGAATGTGAGAGGTAGTGATAGTAAACGAAGATATATTTTGGTTAAAAATTATCTTGTAAGGGTAGACATTACTAGCATCAAAATTAAACTCTTTCCAAAACCAGTAAAAGTCAGGGATCGGAGTGTGTTTTGAGGTATGTTCAGTAGCTTTTTTGATTTTTGTTGTTTACTGAACATATTTTTAAGGGCAATACGTCAAAAATTAAATAATTTTAAAAAATAAATAATTTGAAAAATAAAGTGGTGTTGGCAAAAATTTCAAATTTAAAGTGTAGAAATAATGAACGAAGTAACGGAAAAAAAGAAAAGAAAGAAATCGTGGACAGTTGAAGAGGAGGAACTATTAATAGAAATCTGGTCGGAATACATTAGTGAACTAAGGGGTGCGCGAAGAAATATCCATGTTTTTGAAGACATGAAACGGCAGCTTCAAAAGTACGGATGCGAAGTTGCGGTATTGGAAATCAAAGCTAAAATACATAATCTGACCACAAAATATAGGTGAGTATTTTTATACAGCATTGCAAGGTTTAGTGAAAGTTTGTGTAGCTTCGTGGAGCTGAATAAACACAAATTATATTATTTTATTATACCCACACCACAGTTGTGGAGATAGATGGTATTATGTGTGCTGATATTTGTAACACCTTAAAAAATTGGACCTGGACCCACCTTTAAGTATATTGTTTGTCTCAGAATCACTTACTGAGTCGATAAACCGTTGTCTGGGAAACTGGCTCGATGGCTGGCTGGCTGTCCACCTTGTGCGCAAAGTACCAAGCCTATTGAAAATGGGGCGAATTGGTCAATTATTTTAGATAGCCCCCATACAAGCTTCTCTCCAGAAAAGGGTCTTTGTGCCAAGAAATCAACATTATTTTGGTATTAAGATTTAATTTGGGATAAACTCATTTTATTTCAATCAAAATCATCCTAAAATTTTTTATTACATTTGGTCTAAATTTGACCCTAGCTCCCATACAAATACTACTCCTGAAAATAGCTTTTAATGCCATAAGTTCCTTATAAAGTTTGGTATTAACAAAAAAGTGACGATAAAACCTTTAACGATAACTACCTTGTCATGACAAAATGTCCTGGTAGGTCCAAAATTGACCCTAGGTCAATGAATTTATCTAAATAACATTCGGCACAAAGAACTTTAATATGAATCTTAAACTCATTTATACTTTAAAAATCTTATGTACATATTTAACTAAAAACATAAACTAAATGAGACGCAAATTTCAAATTTACTTTTTAACCCTTCGTGGTACACATGAGTCTGGCCGGACCTTTGTTAAATGTGTAAAGATAATCAAAACATGCGTAAGCCGGAGTGTTAAACATTAAAATAATACATACATATGTATGTTTGTGTTTTTCTTCTTGTTCTGTTGTTTTTGTTGCTACTACAAACAAAAAGCAAATCGTTTTATTCGAACTTGTGTTATGTTGTTGTAATTGTACATACAATTTTGACAAACACACACGTACGCACGTATAAAAGAATGCAATGCTGAGAGATGAGACTTATAAGTTTTATGAAATGAAACACTCATTTTGTAATTTTACTCTCAGAGTGGCACTATCAACGAAAAGTTTAATCTTTTTTTGTACTTGATTTAAGCATTTTATACTTATTTCAAGAAATATCGGGATTGATTTTTTAAAGTCATCCCATTTAGGATGGATTTAAGTACGTTTAGTGTTTTTCGTACTTGAATTTTTAAACACGATTCGTGATTGAAGTAATACCATGTTCACACGGACAGCAATATTCGTGTTTCGCTCTCTTATTCCTGTTTCGCGCCCCAAACATGACTGAAACGACTTGTTTCCCCATACAAAATTTTGTGAGCGAAACAGGTCGTTTCATTTTGAAACAGGCTGCGAAACAGGAAAAATGTACTATCATCTCTAATTTTGATAACAATTATCGTTAGTTTATCTGAACTAGCTCTCAAAAAAATCAAAACAAAATAAAATACAAAATAAAAATTGATGTTTAATAAAATAAAGTGATAATTATCAAATAATAATTTTAATAAAAGTATTAAATTTTTAATATTTTTAATTAGGCTTAAGTTCATGAAATTTAATTTTTATTAAATTATTTTTATGAAGAAAGGAATTTTACAACATGAAAATCAATTAAAATTGTTATTGATAATCTTTCATTCTTGACGTGGCTCGGGCTCAAACCGTGGCCGGCAGGTTACCATGACATGTTTCGATCGCAACCACTCGATCTCCTCAGATGGATTTGCCGTCTTACACTCGCAGCCATCGACGACTGCTGACGTCACTAGTCAAACATCAATCCTTAAACCAAATTGTATTTTTAACATTTGGTAGATCGAAATTTGCTTTACTGAATGATTATCCATTTTAATCGACTTTACATGTTTTTTCCTTTACTTCTGTTTTTTCATGAACTTAAGCCTAATTAAAAATATTAAAAATTTGGATTAAAAACCATAAATAGTTCAACAAAATAACCACAATACTAATTAAAGTATTAAATAATATATTTTTAACATTTAATTACTTTTTTATCTGTTTTAAATAAAATCACACTAACAACACAAAAAAAAATGTCAAAATGAAACCAGAATGAATCGTATGAACAGCATGTTTGACAATCTAGTTTCAGAGAGCGAAACGAGTGGTTTTTGTCGTCGTATGAACATAGCATAAGTATAAAAAGATTAATTTATCCCGAGTGTTTTTCTTTCTGTGTATATACATTTGCGGCTGACGCAAAAAAATGCTCGGCGGCGGCTCGCTCCGGCTGTTAGCCGATGTGGCTGTCAGCCGATGGGATATGTATATTAAAATGATATGTATGTACATTTGTGTAAACATATTTGTATGTGTTTATATTATAACAAACAATTTAAACCATTTTTCATACTATAATTCACTACTCATGACATAAAAATAGGTTTTTGTTTAAACAAGAACCACATGTTTTCAATGACACAGGAAATCAAACATTAATTGAATAATCAGCTATTCCCGAGGTACAAAATTTAACGTTTTTACATATAAAACAATTATAATAAAACACACCTTATTTTTTTAAGAACTTCTATTTATCTTTGTTCGGCTTTAAAACGGTCTCTTAAAAAAGGAAAAAATGTGGTACAGTGACACACCAAAATTTCGATCACGTTGAAGGGTAGTCTTGGTGTGTTGACCGCGTACACGAATACCTCAGTAGTGTCGCAAACAAACATATTTTCGTTTTACTCTTAAATTCACTTTTCTTGTTAAGCATATTTTCGTAATGTACGAAATCTGAATTGAACTCGGCAACCGTATCGCTGGAATCAGTTTCATCCTCCATTACTTTTCATGTTTTAAAAAATAATTAGTATTGTGGTTGTTATGTTGAACTATTTATGGTTTTTAATCCAAATTTTAATATTTCAATTATGCTAAAGTTCATCAAATTTAATTTTCATTAAATTAGTTTTATGAAGAAAGGAATTTTACAAACGAAATTAATTAAATTTTATTAGTAATTTTTCATTCTTGACTGAATCTGGGGTCGAACCCAGGCGTTATTACGGGCAGGTTACCCTTACATGTTTCGATTGATACCACTTAATTCTCACACATATTTATTTAATTTTGAATTGCAGCCAAATATATAGTTTTAAAAACAATCAACACTTAATGATGAAACAGAACTGGGGCTAAACGATGTTTTTCATACAGTTTGACATCTGCGTTCACAATCAAAAAAACATGTTCACTTGGTGTTCATAATAGAGCAACAATTTCTTTTGTAACTAAACACTATTTGCATCAAGAAACCGTTTGCAAATTTTAGCCACAACAATATTATGCATTTATTTTTATTTTTGTAAACATTTTGTTAAAATTTTCATTCAAAACTAAATAAAATTATTTTAAACGTCAGCAACAATTTGTATGAAATTGTTTCTGACGTTTAAAATAATTTTATTTAGTTTTGAATGAAAATTTTAACAAAATACAAACGGTTTCTTGATGCAAAATGTGTGTAGTTACAAAAGAAATTGTTGCTCTATTATGAACACCAAGTGAAAATGTTTTTTTGATTGTGAACGCAGCTTAATAGTATGTTCACATTTGGCTTCTTAAACGCGTTTAAGCAGTTCGAACGTGATTAAGCTCTAATCACTTCAAAATCGAGATGATTACCCATACATTGAAGTGATTTGTTAATCACTTCAAATCGACATGATTACAACTAAATCACTTCATAAACCACATAGAATCCACTGAACATACCCTAATAATGTAGAATCGCTCGATTGTGTACAACCGGCCAAGATGTCTGCTTAATGTTTTTATTTTTTTTTTTCCTTAAATAATTCATAAATTTTCACAATTTCATCATTAAATTGATTAAAATAATCTTCTGATAACTTAATAAAAGTGTTTTTATCCATTTTTAATACTTTAAAGAAATTTAAATTTGTTTGTTGTTTTTTTGTGTGCTTGTGTGTGTGTTTTTTCTTAATCATCTGTCATCTTAATCATCTCAAATGTAATGTGAACGGCTTTGATTAGCTAAATCAACATTTTGCTTAAACGCGTTTAAAAACCCAAATGTGAACATACTATAAGGCTGTTTAATAAAAGTGATTTGGTCAAATTTTTTCAGAGTTAAAACTTTTCGGCGGGAAAATAAAGAGAATGGTTATCACAAAAAATAATCAACGATTGCACCAGTGTTCACTCGCTTTCCTATAGGTATGTCGTTATTTTAAAAATGTTGATGAAATTTTGGTGCTTTATAAACAAGAAACTAAGAGTTGCACTTTTTAAGGATAGACACACAAAAAAGAATGTAGCAAGGTGTTAAAAAAAGAGAATACAAATTATTTATAAAGTAATAGGTGGCTTAGCTGCAGCCGATTTTTAGCCGAAGAATTTTCCGCGGCGGTGGCTACAAATATTTTCATCGGCGGCTGGCTAACAGCCGGCTAAGCCGCTTCGGCGCATTTCTCTGACTGTAGCCTTATAAAAAAATAATTAAAGTTTTCCTGCAGAAGTACAAACATTCAGTCGATAGTAATATCGATATAGTGATAGTGAAATCTGAACTATCGATAAATATCGATAGTAGAAAATATCGATAGTATCCCAGCACTACTCTTACATGTTTGTGCATTAGTCTGTGTTCATACGGCTCATGTCTTACGGACAAGATTGCTACTTTATAGGTCTGAGTTCATACGGCTCATGTCTTATTGACAAGATTGTTACTTTATAGGCGAGAGGGCCGAGGGGAAAAGAAATGAGTACACAGATGCATGTACAGTCTTTACGTTTTGCTTTTTCATTCGTTGTTTAATTTTGTTATTGTTTTCAATATTAAAAAAGCACATGTCGTCAACATGACATGAATCATTTGAACGCCAATTCATGTTCAAAGAAGAAATAGGAAGAATCTTGTCAATAAGACATGAGCCGTATGAACTCAGACTAGGCGAGAGGGACGAGGGGAAAAGAAACGAGTTCACAGATGCATATACTGTCTTTACGTTTTGCTTTCTTATTCGTTGTTTAATTTTGTTTTCAATATCAAATAAAACAAAATAAAAAACATGTCGTCAACATGACATGAATCATTTGAACGCCAATTCATGTTCGAAGAAGAAAAAGGAAGAATCTTGTCAATAAGACATGAGCCATATGAACTCAGACTTACTTTGAATAGGATAAGCCGATCAATGTCAAAATTTTACAAAATTTAGGTTGAAAAACGTAAAAAATTAAAAACATGTTTGGAAATTGAGCTGTCGGTTTATAATATTGGCTTTCACCCTAAGCCCGACCTTGTGGGTCCTTGGTATCATAGTGTACATAACCCTTGATTTAAAACGTGTTCATTTAGCCGTAAACATACATATTAGTGTCTGTATTCATACAAATATTTTAAATTTAATAGAGGTTTACAATACAAATTTTCTATGAAAATTTTTCTTAATAAACGTTTGTTAAATTTAATAATCGCTTATGAATACAGGGGTAGATATTTAAATTTACATTTTACTTTTTATTGCGTCCTTTTTTTATTTTCTGTAATAATTTTTTTTTATACAATAAAATTTTGCTGTTTATTATTATCTTTACAGTTTATTGGTGGTATCGGTATACCGGTTGAGGATTTAAATTTTGAATCAGTTACATCGGGCTATGTTTTAAAAGTGGAATATTTCTTACCTGAGGCCGCTGAAAATCTTCGACAAAAGTTAACACCTCAAACGATCCATCGCCGGCGAAAAAGTGTAAATGAAACAAACATGTATGATGAGGGCTTTCAAAATGTTTTGTTTTTGAATGAATTGAAAACTTATAACTATAGTAACGATAATTTCAATTTATCGCAAATTACTAAAACAGAGATTCTCAAAAATCATAAACATAAACTTGCGGATACTAATTATAAAAATCAACAAAAACATGGAGATTTATACCGTTGGATTGCCTATAAGGCCATGGAAACGATGATGGAAAAGTAAGTAAAAAAATGTACACTTAGATATGAAAAATACCGCCAAACACATAGCTATAAATCCTTCCTTTAAAATAGTGATATACATACATATTGTTGTAATTCATGGTGCCCCGGTTGCCTATATGGTAGTGAGCTAGTCTATATAAATTATGGTAATTTAACTGTTAATAAGAAAGTATTTACATACTTTTTAAAATTCAGTTATTTAATTTTATTAAATAACCTTTTTCGATCAGCACCGCAAACCAAACTTAACATTAATTTACAGAAGGTATTTCTTATATCTTACTAGCTTATACTTCTTTGTAGCAAAAAGTATAATTTTAGTTTTATATTAATTATATTTGCTTGTTTGGCGAATATTTGCAAATGCTGGAAGCATTCATTCAGCAGGTAGAAACCCTATACCGTTTATATTTAGCAGACATATCTTCAGATTAAATTATGAAAAATAATTTATATGTATTCTTAAAATAATCATAAAATCATATCTTAATTCCTCACCCAGTAAAGTCAATCGACCCGATTGCAAATAAACTGGAAGGTCATTGACGCTTTGAAATTCTCGTCCTGGGCTATCAGCAAGGGGTTCTTCAAGGTCTGAAGCCTTTGGACTAGGTTTTTCATCCATTATTGACTCATTAAAACAAGTGTTGGATTTTTTGCTTTTAAAATTGCGGACAAGACTAAAAGTAATGAAAACAGTATGATTCCTTTTGTTGATATTAAGTCAACCTCGTCAATATTGTTGGTCAGGAGTTCCTTTATAAATTCTAGCGAAAGGAACTCTTGGGTTGTGTAATAAGGTTTAGGAAGTGCGTTTAATGTTATCAATTCCTTCGAAATATGTTATGGGATTTTAGTAGATAAGTCACTGATAATTGATATTATTTATTTGCTGATATTACCAATAATCCCTCGAACTGACTATTAATTACTGGTTATTTATTAATACGCAATCATGCTTTCTGCTGTTTAAGGCTAGATTACATTATTATACTTTGTATTAATACATGTCAAAAACCCAAGTAATATGACAAAGTGTAATAGTGTGAATGCAATGTGTCAGGAAAATGACAAGTAGGGGAGACCGGGGCACCTTCGGCACTGGGGTACATTCGTCAATGACGTTTTCGATATGACGCACTTATTTTTCATCACTAACTATTTATTTAAATTTATCGAAAATCAAAATAAATAACTCCCGCAAAGTTTGCCATCTCTAGCTTACCAACTGAAAAAGCTACCGTGTTTAAGTTTTTTTCCAAGTGTTTTTGTAATATTTTGATTCTATTTAGTAAGTATTTTGTATTTGAAAATTATCGATATTTAAAATAAAAATTACAAACCAACTTAATTGTGCTAGTTTCCTAAAAAATAAGTTGAATCTAAATCTTTGTTGAAGAATAATAGAAAAAAAAATAAAATAGTGTAAATAGTGCTTTCGGGGTAGAATCGGCATTTTCAATTGGGGCACATTCGTCCAAGTAAAACTTGGTCGATATAGTAATAAGCCAATTTATCAAGTTACTGAGATTACTAAAACTCTTGACGACTTCATTTCAATAACAAACTTCCTTCGCATGCTTGATATCTTTTTGATCTCTATTTGTTAAGCCTGAAAATGAAAATATTTCGCTAGTTCTATGAGCCGAAATAAAACTTAAGTTTAACTGCATCCATCTTATAAAAAATGCTTAATCCGTTTATAGCTGGCATCTAATTTTATTTTTTATAGAGTTTTTAATGAACAACTGCCTTTAAGAATATAGTCGACGAATGTGCCCCG
The DNA here is from genome assembly GCA_930367215.1 of Pollenia angustigena. Classification (NCBI taxonomy): domain Eukaryota; kingdom Metazoa; phylum Arthropoda; class Insecta; order Diptera; family Polleniidae; genus Pollenia; species Pollenia angustigena. The sequence continues at coordinate 52,635,260 of OV884059.1, read as the reverse complement.
TCAAATGCCGAAGCTACCTCGGCGTGGGGCACATTCAGCGAAAATGACTTTTTTTACTTATTCTTAAAAAAAAATAACAAATACTCAGTATTCATAAAATTTTGTACCAATATATTATTATTCAATATCCAAGGACAACAGATTTTTAAATCTGTTGAATACATTCTTAGATTCAGGGCTTCAAAAAAAAAAGTGCCGAAGCTGCCCCGGTCTCCCCTACAGTAGACGCTCGCTTATATGAACTAATTTAGACAGGGCCTGTTCACTCAATGGAAAAGTTCACATAATCGAGACAATATAAAATAAGTATTTCAAATCAATGTTAATACGTGTACATACATAACCTATATTCAGTTTTTATTTTATATTAGTTTGGAAATAATTAATGTACATGAAAGTAGTCGGTTATATTTTTTGCTTTAAAAGATTTCTGTAATGCCTTATCTCTGCATTTTCACAACGCCAAATATCATTATCAAATATATTATTTTCACTTAAAGCAATAACTTTACAAACACCAACCATCTTATAAATTTTCCTTTGCATTCGTATATACACATTTACTAGTTTATTTCGGGGAAGAACAGATTTATAATAAAGAGTGTTTTTTATAGAGTGACACAAGTTTAAATCATTATAAAACAAGGAAATATATTTTTAATATCAATGAAACGGGCTTTATTGGAAAGAAAATTGTATGAAATTAAAATATGATTTCTCTCATATGGATGCCGTGTAGAAGGCGCCAATTTTCAACAACTTTTCGCATTTTGATCACATGTGGGCCAATGACTCCGCCAGCTAGGGTTGCCAGACGGCCTGGAATGGCCTGGATTGTCCAGTTTTTTTGGGTGTTGTCCAGGTTCCAGCTAAAATTCAATTTGTCCAGTTAAAAAGCTTTATTAAATTTCAAAAGATTTTGTTATTCGTGCTTAACTCCCAGTTTTTATTCTTGATAAAAACAATTGAAATTTATTGTTGATGGGATAAGCTATTCCTATGCGCATTTCACTGGTTACTTAGGCCAGATCATCAGGAAACTTCATCCATAAAGATTTTAGAAAAACTAAAGATATTAAACCAAATAAAACTGTTAAACGTATAAGACTTATAAGCAACAGTTCTACTTGTAACAATATCAAAGTTTAAACAAAAAAGATCAACAATAAACAGTGAGTTTATCTCATCTTACATTCCCTACTACAATTAGTTGAAATTCTCCCAACATTAATTGTAGTTGTAAGTAGGTTATGAAAAACAAAATGAAAACAACAACAACTTACAAAAGCATGTTGTCAATTAAGTGTTTTTTAGGCCGTGCATAACAAAATCTTTTGAAATTTAAATTTTGTATTCCCAAAGTAATGACTTTTTGATAAACTTTATTAAATTTTGAAAAATTACTTTTTTTTAAATTAAGAGTTCAACAAAAAAATCACAATTGTTATTACTTATATTTATTATCGTTTAGAACAAAATCATATATTTAGAACAAATTGTAAGAAAAAATTTCTTGTTTGCCGACAGACATTCCAATTAATGAGATAGAGAGGGAGAGGTCCAGTTTTTCAAAAATGCGATAAAATTAACGTACAGGAGCCGTATTCCGTAATTCGCTAAAGCTAAATCTCTATCGCTAAAAATCTATAAAGTTGATTTAGCAATTTTTGGCTACAAATGTAATTCAGTAACGTGCATTGCTAAATTTGGCAATGCAATAAAAATTTAATTTGCCACAATTTTAGCTTTTAGTGTCATCGGTAAAAATTTTAAATTTTGTTTTCTCTAAGGAATTTTAGCGATCGAGATTTAGCTTTAGCTAAGCGAATTACAGAATACGGCAGCATAACTTATATAGATTGATCTCGTTTGTAAGTCATGCCAGCAAGCAATACTCTTTGTGTAAGGACTTAAGATATTTCTGATAATCTATACTCACAAGAATCCATTCATATGACGGAATAAAGGGTACAATTTTAATAAGAATAAATTTTGATGAAAGTTGCAAATTGTTTCAAACATTTTTGCTAACAACTAAAGTAATAGAGTTATAAAATTCTTTAAATAACAATACAATAAAATATATGTATATATATATGGGGCTAAACAAAAAGTTATCAGCCATGTTCGGGAAATCGAATTCGAGTAAAATCAAAATCGAACAAACTTTAAAAACGATCCAGTGTTTAATGTTCATTAAATAATTTTGTTAAACTTATCTTAAAAAAAACGGTAATTTAAACAAAAATTTAACATTGATTTCAATTTTACTCGATCCATAACATGGCTGTTTATGTACTTTTTTATTTGATTTAATTTAATATATACCAAGTTGAATTTATATAATATACGGTGGCAGCAATACCACAACAAAAAAAAACCACAGAAACAGCAGATGTTTGTGGCTCGAAATGTCAGCTATTTATAAATAAAATAAGTTAAAACCAGAAGGCTTTTCGCTGCCACTTGTAGTAAAATCGCCCTGATTATAATTTTGTAATATGATATAAGACTGAATTTTAAGTGTTACGTTTCCTTGCTTTTTAACATTTTTTTTATTACAAAATAAAATCTAAAGTAAAATTATATTTTGTCTTATATTTAAGTGCTTTTTCAAATTGTCCAGTTATTTTTTCAAAATCCAGCTGAATTTTTTCTATTGTCCAGTTATTTGACTTAAGGTATCTGGCAACCCTACCGCCAGCCCATAAAGCGCACCAAACAGTTATATTTGTGGATGTAATGGTGTTTCGACAAAAGCTTGTGGATTCTACTCACTCCAAATGCGCCAATTCTGCTCATTTATGTACCCATTCTACCATAAATTGGCTTAATCGGAAAATACAATTTTAGGTGGAGATTCAAAATCAATATCAAATTTCAAAGCAACTATCAGCTGTTAAATGGGTGCTCAAATATAGCAGTGATGCCAACTCAAAGTTGTGATACTCTAAAAAACACCCTTTACAACAAATAGTTCCAAAAAAATCAACGGTTGCAAGTTGTTCATATAGTAGAGATAGGTCGTGTTCACTCTTTAGAACCTCATGTGTAAAAATTTTGTTGTTCACTATTCTGGATGTTCATATAACGGGGTATTCATATAACCGAGCGTCTACTGTATTATGAAAAAAGTTTGACATCCCATACGACTTCATCGTTTTTTGAAAAATTTCTAAACAATAATATTGTTACGTTTTTCCTTTAATAAACGCGATCGGTTTACTCCCTTTATAATAAACCGTTGAGTTCTTTTAATTGCAAATCCGAATAAAAACACACGCTTATTCAACTTTACAAACTTTATTGAAATTAATTATTTTGTTCACAATTGTTAGTTACGAACAGAACCGTTTTCCAAAACAGACTAACTAATTTTACATGAGTCACCCCTTTTTATATTTCATAATTATTTCTAGATTTTTCCTGAACCTTCCCGTAAAAACTATTTATTATGCTCTATAACCATTTCTAGAAATTACTGGGAAATTTATATAGGAATTATTTTTAAAATAACAGTTGTGTTGAAAATTATACATGACAATTTTAAGTAACATAAAACTATAACTTACAAGATAACTTATAACTATAAATAATTCTTAGATAATTTAACTTTCGTAACACTGCCCTCCACTTAAGCCTGTTCGTCCCGAATAGGCTCAGATTCTCCTTTTCCATAATGGGCTAGTCGTTCTAGATGTACCACTTTCATTTTTGATCTTGGGCTCTTATATTTCTGGATCCGATACACCACGTCATTCAATTTCTTTATTACTTTATATGGGCCATCCCAATGAGTCTGCAGCTTTGGAGATAGTCCTTTCTTTCGTTGCGGATTAAAAAGTAAAACCAACTGGCCTTCTTTGAAGCCTTCCGAATTTACCGCGCGATCATATCTGGCTTTCATCTGGTCATTTGATGAATTAACACGCCTTCGTCTTAACTCGTTTTTCTGCTCTTGGGTAGAGTCATTATTATTCGCTGTTACGGATAGTTCACCAAAGTTGTACTGCTGGGCCGGATTTCTACTTTCTCCAATCAGACCATTGTCTGCAACGCACTGTGGGCATTTAATTGCGCAATCAATCACGGCTTGCTTGCAACCGACCCAATAGTAGCTTGCTTTTAACTTCTTTATGGTTCTCGTAACGCTAAGATGCCCACCACCAGTACCTTCGTGGAATTTATTCACAACTTCACATACTTTAGAAGTCGGTACTACAATAAGGTTTTTAACAGTTTTGCCATCAGTACTTTCCCATGTACGGTATAGGCAACCATTTATCATCCACAGACTACTCCACTGCGCCCAATACGCTTTCATTAGTGGACCGTTCAATTTAATTTCTTCACGAGTCGGCCTTTCACCTTCTTTCTTAGCCATCATAATTTGCGCTAATAAGGGGTCACTTTTCTGCGCCGTTGACCAGTCTTCGCTGTGTTCCACATCTAATAAGCGAATCTCATTTATGCGTTTCTTGTTTTTAGACTCTATACCGTGCTTGCTTTTATGTTCACTATGCCGTCTTGAATATGTGGTCGCTTTCCCACGTTTTTCATCGTTTCTTTGGGAGGACAATTTCTTATGATCACTAGTGACTAGTTGTCTTACAAGGGCTTCACTTCCATTCCCAACGTTAAGGGGTACTTCTAGACCATGCCAATTCATAATTTGTCGTCCCATGTCTAGACTAATGCCTTGACGAATCATAAAATCTGCTCCAATTATGACCTCGTCCATAATTTCAGCCACAATAAACTCATCAAAAACGATCATATCAGCCATTCTTATTTCTACTCTTGCTTTACCATAGACAATAACAGGCTCTCCCGTAGCTGTTCGCAAGTTTACACCACTTAGCGGCTCGACAGCTCCCTTTATCAAATCAGCTCTTATAATGGAATGTCCTGCACCAGTGTCGATAGTCAAAATGCGGATTTCACCATTTATGTAACCACAGGTCGTAATATTTATGTTACTCGTTTTCACTACTAAATTTATCGTGGGACCTTCAGTTTCCTCTGCACTGCCAGCTCTTCTCAACTTTAGCGGTGGCTCCCGTGATGATTGTTGACTCGCTCTTCGTTTGTCCCTTTGCGGCGAAGCAGATCTTGATCGTTGTTTGGGTGCTTTGCAGTTTCGCTGAATATGGCCAATCTTACCGCAATTATAACATTTTACTTTGTTTTTACCTTGCTTCTCGCTTAAAGCTTGCATAACTGCCTCCTTCATGCTTCTCATTTCCTTTAAAATATCTCTTCCTTCTTCAGCAGCAAAATCAAGTTTTCGCACTATATACGTTTGTGGCCTTGAAATTATCCTTGCGGTTTCTTGTGCTAGGGCAAATGATACCGTTTCTGCAAATGATGGCTTCTGTAATGCACATACCGCTAGTTTTACATCAGCATCCCGTATACCGTTTACAAATGAATCGATCTTAAAATGATCCAGCAATGGATGACTTTCACCTGGATAAGTAAGCTGCACCAAGCGCTCAATCTCTAATGCAAACTCCTGTAGTGCTTCGTTTGCCTTTTGTACTCTTCCCCGTAATTGCATTCTGAATATTTCCTTTCTGTGTTCACTACCATACTTGCGCTGCAATGTTACCATAATGTCATCATAATTGTTTCTGCAACTTACTGGTACACTTTCTAGAATTTCAGCCGCAGTTCCTTTTAAAGCCAGAATCAGCTCTATGGCTTTTTCTTCATTGTTCCAAGCATTTTTATTGGCAACTGTGTCAAACTGGAACTTAAACACATTCAATGGTGAGCTGCCGTCAAAACTTGGAGCTCTTATTCTATTCGAGACTTCTGGAAAAACTCGCACCACTCCCTCTTGGCACTGAAGACTATTTACTCTTTCTTCCAGATGAAGAAGTTTTCCATCAAAATCCGTGACTTGTGTTTTTACATCAGTGACTTGTGTTTTTACATCAGACAATTCTATATCCATATCGTCTACTCTTTCGTTTATAATAGTAGAAATCTCTTGAAGCTTCTCAAGTTTGTCATTAGTAGCCTGAAGTTTCTCGTTTGTCACTTTAGAATTTTCTTGAATTTCGGCTAAGATGGTGCTTGAATTTTCTTTTACCATCCTCTCAATGTTTTTAGAATTTTCTGCTAGGATAGCGTTTGAATTTTCTTTTACCAACTTCTCCATGTTTTTAGAATTTTCTTCCATTTTTCTAGAATTTTCTTCCATTTTTCTAGAGGTTACAGCCGAATTTTCTTTTACCATTTCCTCCATTTTTCTAGAATTTTCTTCCATTTTTCTAGAAGTTACAGCCGAATTTTCTTTTACCATTTCCTCTATTTTTCTAGAATTTTCTTCCATTTTTCTAGAAGTTACAGCCGAATTTTCTTTTACCATTTCCTCCATTTTTCTAGAATTTTCTTCCATTTTTTTAGAAGTTTCTGCCGACATTTTTTCCATTTTCTCCATCATAGCAGCAAACATTGTACCAAGATCCATGTTGCTTGTTACTGCACGGGTAGCAACTTCTATTTCTTTTTTTTCTTCAAATTCATAAGTTGCGATGTCAATATTGCGTCGCTTAAATTCATCGATTAATCTTTTCTGCAACTCAGCTTTATTTCCTGCAGTAAGCAGATCCAACTTGCCCAACTCTTTCTTGAGCTGTTCAACTTTTAGCTCCTCGAATTTCATTGTTGTTTGTATAGTTTTTTTTTTTATCCTTTTTTTTATTTGTTTATTTATTTTATTTATATTTTTTTTTTTTTTTTAATTGCAATCCCACTTCTGACACCAATTGTTACGTTTTTCCTTTAATAAACGCGTTCGGTTTACTCCCTTTATAATAAACCGTTGAGTTCTTTTAATTGCAAATCCGAATAAAAACACACGCTTACTCAACTTTACAAACTTTATTGAAATTAATTATTTTGTTCACAATTGTTAGTTACGAACAGAACCGTTTTCCAAAACAGACTAACTAAAGCTAAAAATATTATACAAATAAAACCCTAAAGCGAATAAGAATTTTAAACACTCCAAATCTTACTTGTAACAATATCAAAGCTTAAACAAAACACCAACTATAAACAGTGAGTTTATCTTTTCTTACATCCCCCTACAATTGGTTGGGTTCTTTCCGACTCGAATTGTAGTTGTAAGTGGGTAAAAGAAAAAACAAATTGTTTCATTCTATTGTCTTCGCTAGAAAACAAAAAAAAAAAAACCAATTTGGCAATTCAGTTTTCTGCACGGGCACATGCAAGTATATTATCAAAGTTATCTACGGGAATACAAAATTAATTATCAAGATTTTTATATGACGTGCTTAATTCCCAATTTTTCATATTTGATAAATACACTGAAATTTATTGTTGAGGGAAAGCTAGCTTCTATGCGCATTTCATTGTTGGTGTTTTGTTTAAGCTTTGATATTGTTACAAGTAAGATTTTGAGTGTTTAAAATTCTTATTCGCTTTAGGGTTTTATTTGTATAATATTTTTCGCTTTTCTAAAATCTTTGGAAAAGGTTTCCTGATGATCTGGCCTAAGCAACCGGTGAAATGCGCATAGAAGCTAGCTTTCCCTCAACAATAAATTTCAGTGTATTTATCAAATATGAAAAATTGGGAATTTAGCACGTCATACAAAAATCTTGATAATAAATTTTGTATTCCCGTAGATAACTTTGATAATGTACTTGCATGTGCCCGTGCAGAAAACTGAATTGCCAAATTGGTTTTTTTTTTGTTGTTTTCTTGCGAAGACAATAGAATGAAACAATTTGTCTTTTAATTTTGTTTTTTCTTTTTACCCACTTACAACTACAATTCGAGTCGGAAAGAACCCAACCAATTGTAGGGGGATGTAAGAAAAGATAAACTCACTGTTTATTGTTGGTGTTTTGTTTAAGTTTTGATATTGTTATAAGTAAGATTTTGAGTGTTTAAAATTCTTATTCGCTTTAGGGTTTTATTTGTATAATATTTTTAGCTTTTCTAAAATCTTTGGAAAAGGTTTCCTGATGATCTGGACTAAGCAACCGGTGAAATGCGCATGGATGCTAGCTTTCCCTCAACAATAAATTTCAGTGTATTTATCAAATATGAAAAATTGGGAATTTAGCACGTCATACAAAAATCTTGATAATAAATTTTGTATTCCCGTAGATAACTTTGATAATATTCTTGCATGTGCCCGTGCAGAAAACTGAATTGCCAAATTGGTTTTTTTTTTTTGTTGTTTTCTTGCGAAGACAATAGAATGAAACAATTTGTTTTTTAATTTTACAAACTTACAACTACAATTCGAGTCGGAAAGAACCCAACCAATTGTAGGGGGATGTAAGAAAAGATAAACTCACTGTTTAATGTTGGTGTTTTGTTTAAGCTTTGATATTGTTACAAGTAAGATTTTGAGTGTTAAAAATTCTTATTCGCTTAGGGTTTTATTTGTATAATATTTTTAGCTTTTCTAAAATCTTTGGAAAAGGTTTCCTGATGATCTGGCCTAGCTAGCTTCTATGCGCATTTAATTGTTGGTGTTTTGTTTAAGCTTTGATATTGTTACAAGTAAGATTTTGAGTGTTTAAAATTCTTATTCGCTTTAGGGTTTTATTTGTATAATATTTTTCGCTTTTCTAAAATCTTTGGAAAAGGTTTCCTGATGATCTGGCCAAAGCAACCGGTGAAATGCGCATAGAAGCTAGCTTTCCCTCAACAATTAATTTCAGTGTATTTATCAAATATGAAAAATTGGGAATTTAGCACGTCATACAAAAATCTTGATAATAAATTTTGTATTCCCGTAGATAACTTTGATAATATACCTGCATGTGCCCGTGCAGAAAACTGAATTGCCAAATTGGTTTTTTTTTTTGTTGTTTTCTTGCGAAGACAATAGAATGAAACAATTTGTCTTTTAATTTTGTTTTTTCTTTTTACCCACTTACAACTACAATTCGAGTCGGAAGGAACCCAACCAATTGTAGGGGGATGTAAGAAAAGATAAACTCACTGTTTATTGTTGGTGTTTTGTTTAATATTTGATATTGTTACAAGTAAGATTTTGAGTGTTTAAAATTCTTATTCGCTTAGGGTTTTATTTGTATAATACTTTTAGTCTTTGGAAAAGGTTTCCTGATGATCTGGCCTTATGCAATGTTTCCACGACGATTTGAATCACATGCTTCGCTCTCTGAATCATGTTAATGAATCATGGTGTTTACACGACGGATCTACTTGCTTCGATTTGACAGCTGTCTTTAATAAACAAATCAGTGTTGTCAACTTTGCATTTTCGAAACCCCACCAAAATGAAGAAAAAACGCAGCAAGTTTAGAATTTCTTTTTTATTTAAAATATTGACTTAATTTTGCATAACATTTTAATATTAAAAATACAGTAGCATCGTTAATTGTAGTTAAAGAGGAGTTGTGCACTTTAAACCAGCCGGTGCAAATAAAATCTAAGTTAATTTATTAAAAATAAGTAATTTAAATAAATTTAGTGTGTTATTTTCGAAAAATTTGCTTTATTGCATTTTTTACAATTCAGAGTCCGAACACAATGTAACGATAATTTATTGCGGTGCGTTTTTTCATACGATTTTGAAGTAAACAACCGCAGTGCGGAACGGCATAAAATAAAAATCTATTTTATTTTCATTGCGGACTTTCTTTCTCTCTCAACAAAGAGAATTTAAATCGCCTTGTCTCTCAATTTTGGATACTCCTTCTCTTTCTGATGTTGCCATAGTTTTTGAATAATTGGCGATGTTCACAACCAAGGCGAATTCAACAAGGTAAACTTAACTCGTCAGCCGTTCATCAGCTGTCTCCACGGCGAATTGAAAAAAAATAGGGAAACGTCAAAATATAATTTTGTTTACGTTTTGCGCCAAAATAACCAAAAAATTTCTTAGAAAAACTGCGAATAATTAAAGTCAATTTAATAATTTATTTTATAACCCAAACAAAATTTTTATTTTGTTTTTCAATCAATTTTAGCCTTATCAGCATTTTTGACAGCCGCCTATTAAATTGCAAAAAAAAACATGGGGCTTTTTGTAGTTGTAGAGTTGCACTTACCTTGTTAAATTCGCCTTGTTCACAAGATTATTGAAAAAAAAACAACATGAAAAAAATGTGTGCACAAATCAATTAATAAAAATTTAAACAAAAAATGGCAACTATTTCCGTCGCCGTCTTCCGTTGTATTATGTTTATTTTTCTAAATACCGCTTAGAATATTTACTATTTCGAAAAAGTAAACAACCCTTGGAATATTTCGGTTTACTTTTTTGCGATTCTACTGTATAACAAAAAAAAAGTCTTTACAGTTCAGAGTTTTTATAAAAAAAAAAATAAAACTTATCAAAGATAAAAAAACTACACAAATTTGTTTGCATTCATTTAAGGCAAATTCAACAAGGTAAACTCTTTAGAGCCACTGCTCGTCAGCTGTTAAGTCCAATTTGTCAAAAAATGTTCTTCTTTAATTTTTTTGTTTTAATTACATTTAATTGTCGAAGATAAAATTTTTTGAGAAAAAACTCATTTTGTGTGAAACTTTTTTTAAAATTGATTACAAAAGAAGTATGTATACTTATGTTGTTTTTATTAGAGTTGTAATTGTTGTAGTGACGAGTTTACTCTGTTGAATTCGACTCGGTATTTATATATACTAGGTAAATTTTATTTAATTGCATAAAATATATCTAATTTTTTTTATAAAGAATTCAACACTAAATATATAGGTAGGATTCTAAATTAGCAACAGTTCAGTATATATCGTAAATATATATATTTTTTAAGAAGTTTAATATTTTCATATAAAAAATATAACAATAAAACAGCCTTTTACATAGTTAAAAAAGAAAAACCAAAAACTTTATAAAAAAAATTAAATAAATTTCTACATAAATACATACCTCCATATAAATAAAAAATAGTTTGGGTTTATGACAGGTTTATTAAACAGATTTTCATAAAAAATTCGTTTTTTAATGAATATAAGGGATAGTTTTTATGTTTGCATTCATTTGTACAAGATGATATATTTTCGTAAATTGATTTAATAAATTCTGCTTAAAACTTTTGAAAAGGTGATCAAAAATTTATTTTAATTATTTCAAGTTAATAAAGTTAATATTTTCATCATTATTGTTATAGCAGAACAAAATTTAAAAAGCACCAAAATGGTGCGAAACGCACCGAGTTGACAACTCTGAAACAATCGATTTTTACAGCTAGTTCAGATAACCTTGCGATAAAAATTAGAGAAGAGAGTAATTTTTCGTGCTTGCAAGTAGATTCATATTGAATCTACTTGCTTCGCTCTCAAAATTTTGTATGGCGAAGCAGTTGCTTCGTTCATGATTGGGATGAGAAGCATGAATAGAGAGCGAAGCACGTACCGTGGAAACATGGTACAGTATTTATCGGATATAAGAAACGTAAAAAATCCAGGAAAAAAGTTTCTTATAAGCGTTTCTTTCTTATATACAACTATTTTATATAAGAAACCTATTTCTTATAGGTATAAGTAGCTATGGCCATAAGACTTTCATATTTTGGTTATCTGTCTCTTTTTTTGTTACTTAGGGTCTTCACCTGACAATTTTTGGTATTAATAAACGTCAAACTTCATATAAAAAAAAAACGCTGACAAAAATTTTAAAGTTTTTTTTATATAAACTTTGACGTTTGGTATGACAAAAAATTGTCAGGTGACGACCCCATGTTAACGTTTCTTATATAAATTCTTTTTCTATACATTTTGTGATTTTGGTGTTTAAGAAAAATGTTCTTTTATCAGTTTTTTTCTTATAAGCGTTTTTCTTATATGAAACCTTTTTTGTTAGAAACATCACAAAAAAGACATGGTGTTTTTGAAAATGTTTCTTATAAGCGTTTTGTTCTTATATGAGATGTTCTTATATCCGATAAATACTGTATTAGCAACCGGTTTAATGCGCATAGAAGCTAGCTTTCCCTCAACAATAAATTTCAGTGTATTTATCAAATATGAAAAATTGGGAATTTAGCACGTCATACAAAAATCTTGATAATAAATTTTGTATTCCCGTAGATAACTTTGATAATATTCTTGCATGTGCCCGTGCAGAAAACTGTATTGCCAAATTGGTTTTTTTTTTGTTGTTTTCTTGCGAAGACAATAGAATGAAACAATTGGTTTTTTAATTTTGTTTTTTCGTTTTACAAACTTTCAACTACAATTTGAGTCGGAAAGAACCCAACCAATTCCAGGGGGATGTAAGAAAAGATAAACTCACTGTTTATTGTTGGTGTTTTGTTTAAGCTTTGATATTGTAACAAGTAAGGTTTTGAGTGTTAAAAATTCTTATTCGCTTTAGGGTTTTATTTGTATAATATTTTTAGCTTTTCTAAAATCTTTGGAAAAGGTTTCCTGATGATCTGGCCTAAGCAACCGGTGAAATGCGCATAGAAGCTAGCTTTCCCCTTAAAAATAAATTTCAGTGTATTTATCAAATATGAAAAATTGGGAATTTTGCACGTCATACAAAAATCTTGATAATAGTTTTCATTGGATCAGGGTTGCATTTTATTTCATGTGTGAGTGTTTATACTTTGTGTGATGGTGTGAACACAAACTGTCATTTTACATTAGATTTGTTGACTGTCGCATCAAAACTCATTAGATTTCTATCTCACAAAGTATTATGGAATACGTAAGACTTGCACTCAAAAAAAAAAAAAGTCAATCCAAACGTACTCAAATCAATCCGAAGCGGTATTGATAGTACGGTGAGTACGGATTTTCTTGAATCAAGTACAGAAAGATTGATTCAAGTACGGATTTTCAATCCCAAAATTTTAAATTATCCATATTCAATCCCGATTTCGTACTTAAAGTAATCCGAAAATGAGATTGATTTAAGTTAAACTAAGATTGAATCAATCTCAAAATGCGCTTGATTCAAGAATTATAAAATTGTTTTAATCCGAACTTGTACTTAATATAATCCGAAAATGAGATAGATTTAAGTAAAAGTAAGATTGAACTAATCTCAAAATACGCTTGATTCAAGTATTATGAAGACAGGGCTGTCAGATATGGCGATTTCTCGCCAAACGTGGCGTTTTTGAAACGTGTTTGGCGATGGGATTTTCCATTTGGCGACTGGCGATTTCTGATATAGCTATTTTTGGCTATTTTTACCATTTATATTATTTCGGAGATTTTGTTTAACAGCTTGTCATTTTTTGTTATCATTACTAACCCTGCGGCCACACGTTCAAGTTGTTCTTGATAGTCTTTTACATATACTGCTTGTCAAAATTTACATAAATTGAAGGCTGTGACGTAGGCTGCACTCAATTTGTAAGCAATTTACTTCCAAGATGTCAACAACAACAGAGACAAACTTGTACTCAGCTGTTAAATTGAAAGTAAATTGCCAAACAAATGGAAAGGTGAAATTGTCAATTCACAATTCAATTTAAAAAGTGTGAGTGTGTTAGTAAAAAATTGAGAGTGTATTGCAAATTGAAAGGAATTGAAAGGCAAAACTTGATCGTGTGACCACCAAGTAACACAAAAGAACTTGTAACTTTTTTTCACATGAGTTTTGTTTTGTTATCATATTAAGTGAATTTTATAATTCAGTCACTATTTAATTCAAATATGTAGTATGTATGCAGGTCAAAACTCCAGTAGTGAAATCGATGAGGCTGAAGTGTACGATCTTATAGACTTGTGTACTTAATTAAAGTTTTGCAACTGAATACATATATATGATCTCCATTTTATGTTATTTAGAAAAAAATTATAGAAACAACACAAAATTTACTTTCGGCGACTTTTTTGTATTTTTCTCAGTTTGGGCAGCTGTAATTATTCGAAGAAGTTTATTTTGGCGCCTTTGAATTTTTTCGATATTTGAGGCCGAGGCAGTGCCCCATAGTTGAATACCGTAGCACCATATTGGCTTTAAAATAGCGTTGTAAAGTAGTAGTTTGCAGTCGAGACTAAGAACAGAATTTCTTCCAATAAGCCAGTTAATTTGAATTGCTTTTAGTTTCATTTGGGTTAATTTTGCTTCTATATGGCATTTCCATGTTAAACGCCGATCTAGATGAATACCGAGATATTTGACATGGGATTGTTGAGGCACTAGTTGATTATTGATTTTAATAGGGGGACATGTTTCCCGACGCAAGGTAAATGTTATATGTACGCATTTTTGCTCATTGAACTTTATTCTCCATTGTTTAAACCACAGTTCTAGTTGAAATATATGATTCTGCAGGTATCGAGAAGCTTCACGACTGTTCTCGTGTACGCTTAGAAAAGCTGTATCATCAGCAAAAGTTGAGGTTAGGGTGTGATTGTTTGTTGGCATGTCCGAGGTATATATAAGGTAAAAAAGTGGGCCCAGGATGCTTCCCTGAGGGACTCCAGCTTCAATTGGCTGAGGAGAACTTAAAAAATCGCCTTCTTTAATAATAAATTTTCGACCGACCAGGTAGCTTTCTAACAGCTTGTGTGTATTAACCGGTAGGTTTAGCTTCAATTTATGTAACAAGCCTACATGCCAGACTTTGTCAAAAGCTTGAGAAACATCTATGAAAAGAGCGGAGCAATATTTTCTTTCTTCAAAGGCTTTTCTTATGGCGTTTACTATCCGATGGGTTTGTTCAATTGTGCTATGCTCTCTTCTGAAGCCGAATTGATGATTGGGTATACACCCATTGTCGTTTAAAATTGGGGTTAATTTTGACGCTAAGAGCTTCTAAAACAGCTTTGATATATTAGATAATAAGCTAATAGGCCTATATGACTCAACTTTTGTGTGATCTTTTCCTGGCTTTGGTATCATCGTTATTAAGGAGACCTTCCATTCTTGAGGGTAGTATTCAAGTCGTAAAATAGCATTAAAAATATAAAGAATAATTTTCTTTGCTATGCGAGGTAGCTCCAAAAGCATTTTGTTACTGATTTTATCAATACCAGGTGCCTTCTTGGTGTTTAATTCACAAATAGCCCTTTCTATTTCCCTTATCTCAAATCTTAGGGGGATAGCTGCTCTAACATTAACAGGCGGCAACTCGTGCGCTGTATCGTCAGGTATATTTTGGGTAAATAAGTTTTTCAAATGATTTACAAACAGGTTTCCTTTTTCATTATCATTTCTTGCCCAACTTCCATTCAAGTTTCTTAATGGTGGTTTCGAGATAACTGGTCTTTTGAGGTTTCTAGCTGCCCGCCATAATGAGTAGCCTGATTGTGGAGTTGCATCCAAGTCCTTAAGATATTTTTCTACGGAAGCCGTTTTCTGAGTCTGCAGTAATTTTCTTAGCCTGTTTGTACACTCTTTTAATTCATTTTTAAGCTGAGGGGATCTGTGCAATAGCCATTCTCTTCGCACTCTCCTTTTTTCATTCAAGAGGCGCTCGATATCTGCAAAATATATTTTGTTATAATTGGTTTTTTTGAGGGTTTTGCTGGAATGTTGAACAGCTAGTTTAAGATAACTGTCAAAATTGACAATAGAGAGATCCACATTTTCCGGTGTGCTAAGCGGAATATTTTCTGTGCAATGGGTACTGAGATATTTTTTATATTTTAACCAGTTTATTTGTGTAGCTGTTGTCGCTATGTAACCAGAGGGAGATACGATTCTATTGGTGTTTGTTATAGTAACTATTGTAGGTGTGTGATCAGAGGATAATTCTAACGAAGGTTCAACTTGAATCGTTTCTGTGGGGATGTTTTTAACCACTCCGAAATCGATGACATCTGGAATTTTTTGCGGATCAGCAGGCCAATATGTTGGTTGTCCGCTCGCGACGACATTTAAATTAATTTTAGAGATTGTATTATACAAAACACGACCCTTTGGTGTTATTAGTCGTGAACCCCAGAAGGTATGTTTAGCGTTATAATCTCCAGCAGCCAGGAAACAGGGCCCCAATGACTTATAATATTTATAATATTGGCTTTCTGATATTGCAAATCTAGGTGGTGAGTATAAGGATGAGATTACTATGTTTCGATTCAGCTCTTTAATACAAATGTTCGTTGCTTGGAGATAATCTTCACGATGATCACACATCAGGTAGTGTTTGATTCGTGTTTTTATCAAAATGGCAGAACCTCCACAAGCTCTATCTCGAGGGTCCTTGGTATCATATAGTGTATAACCATTGATTTTAAACGTATTTCTTGAGGTCAAATGAGTTTCAGAAACCATCATGACATCAATTTGTTTATTTTTAAGAAAGTATTCTAATTCATTTTTATGTTTTTACCATTTATATTATTTCGGAGATTTTGTTTAACAGCTTGTCATTTTTTGTTATCATTACTAACCCTGCGGCCACACGTTCAAGTTGTTCTTGATAGTCTTTTACATATACTGCTTGTCAAAATTTACATAAATTGAAGGCTGTGACGTAGGCTGCACTCAATTTGTAAGCAATTTACTTCCAAGATGTCAACAACAACAGAGACAAACTTGTACTCAGCTGTTAAATTGAAAGTAAATTGCCAAACAAATGGAAAGGTGAAATTGTCAATTCACAATTCAATTTAAAAAGTGTGAGTGTGTTAGTAAAAAATTGAGAGTGTATTGCAAATTGAAAGGAATTGAAAGGCAAAACTTGATCGTGTGACCACCAAGTAACACAAAAGAACTTGTAACTTTTTTTCACATGAGTTTTGTTTTGTTATCATATTAAGTGAATTTTATAATTCAGTCACTATTTAATTCAAATATGTAGTATGTATGCAGGTCAAAACTCCAGTAGTGAAATCGATGAGGCTGAAGTGTACGATCTTATAGACTTGTGTACTTAATTAAAGTTTTGCAACTGAATACATATATATGATCTCCATTTTATGTTATTTAGAAAAAAATTATAGAAACAACACAAAATTTACTTTCGGCGACTTTTTTGTATTTTTCTCAGTTTTTGGCGATTTTTGACTGAAATATTATACTAGCGTTTTTTGTGTGCAAAATTTAATTTAAAAAAAAAAAAAAATTTATAAAAACTGAACAAAATTGACGTTTGGCGATTTTTGGCGATTTCTGACATCCGGTTTGGCGATGGAGCTAAAAAAAATCTGACAACCCTGTATAAAGATGATTTTATCTCCAATTTGTTCTTGAAAAAAACCAAAAAAGAGATTAGACAGAAAAAATTATTATGATTGATTTACTTACCCGTTTTACACATTAAAGAATGATAAAACACCAACATCATGTCCGATATGGTTTTTACTTTAAAAATCTTATGTACATATTTAACTAAAAATATAAACTAAATGAGACGCAAATTTCAAATTTACTTTTTAACTGTTCGTGGTACACATGAGTCTGGCCGGACCTTTGTTTAATGTGTATAGATAATCAAAGCATGCGTAAGCCGGAGGGTTAAACATAAAAATAATACATACATATGTATATATGTTTGTGGTTTTCTTCTTGTTCTGTTGTTTTTGTTGTTACTACAAACAAAATAATTGTACAACAAATTTTGAAAAACACACACGTAAGCACGCATAAAAAATGCAATGCTGAGAGATGAGACTAATAAGTTTTATGAGATAAAGCCCTCATTTTGTAATTTTACTCTCAGAGTGGCACTTTCAACAAAAAGTTTAATCATTTTGTACTTGATTTAAGCATTTTATACTTATTTCAATAAATATCGGGATTGATTTTTTAAAGTAATCCCATTTAGGATTGATTTAAGTACGTTTTAGTGTTAATCGTACTTGAATTTTTAAGTACGATTCGTGATTGAAATAAGTATCAAAATATTAATTTATCCGAAGTGTTTTTCTTTCTGCTTTAGAAGTACTGATACACAATTTGTTTGGCTTATATGTATATATGTACACACCAGAGAATGACAACAAGTACCCATAAGAATAATATACACAGGTATTTACCCACGCTTTTCGTTATTGTGTATACACATATTTATAACGCAAAAAGTATGGTTATTACTTATACTTATGCACGGCAATATCTTCACGCAACCACCCTGCAAATAAAATTGGACCAACTAATCCATTCTGATAAAATGGACTACTCCATGGACTAGTCCGATGTAATGCAAGCATGGACCATGTCATTGTTAAAAAGTGTTTGTAGTGAGACGACATGTCTTCGTTTTTTTTAGTATACCATGGAGTAGTTTTAAAACTACTCCTTTGTGGTCCAAAGGTGGGTTATATGGTCCTCGCCTAGGACATCGTAATGTTAAATAGACCAGGTTTTTTCCATACGTTTGGGTTAGTTTTGGACTAGTCCTGGTCCCTTTCGGACTACTCTTTACACGCGTGTTTGGACTGGTCCTATTATTTGCAGGGCACATTCAGTAAACAAAAATACATGAATATTATGCAGATGTTATTCAATTCCCATGAATGTGTTTTGGTTATCTGCCATACAAATAAAATATCCATGTTTAAAAAAATACCTTCAGTATTTTTGGCACTTCTGTGTAAAAATGAAAAAAAAAAAATTTACCAATAATGTGCTTTGTCACTACCCAGGTATGGGACTATGTACATATTATTTATGATATTTAAAATAAATTTGTCCGTAACATCAGCAGTACCTATGTAAAACTACACATAAGCCATACACCACGAGGGGTGGGAAGGAGCAATTTCTGCTCTCCGAAGCTATCTGACAGATTTTAATGAAATTTAAAACATAGATAGATTCATATTTCTATATACACTTGAGCTATGTATTTATTTAAAAAATAGGATAACAAGGGGAGATAGGGAGCAATTTATTCCTCTCCAAAACTATCCAACAGATCTTAATGAAATTTAAAACATAGATAGATCCATATTTACATAGACACATAAGCTATGTTTTTTTTATAAAATATGACTAAAAGGGTTATAGGGGGCAATTTCTGCCTCTCCGAAACTATTTAATAGATTTCAATAAAATTTAAAAAATATAAAGGTTTTTATTTATTTGGACACATTAGCTATGTATTTTTTTCAAACTATGACCACGAGGGGCAAATTACATGTACGTTTTTGATCGAATATTCACCCTTATTGTGTTTGGCGTATTTAAAATACGCCTACGACTGTTTGGTAATAGATTAAAGAAAACAAATTCACGTTCTCTTTAATCTATTACCAAACAGTCGTAGGCGTATTTTAAATACGCCAAACACAATAACAATAATTAAAAAAAACTTTGTTAAACAGCAATTGTAACACACATGCACAGCAACATGTGACATGAAAAGTTGACAAGTCAGATGTAAAAAACATGTCGTGTACATGTATCTTAAGCAAACGCTATAAATAAATATGTAGTGAGTGGTTGTTTCACTCTTTCTTATTAGCACAACATACAAATCAATACTTACATGCATACACGCAGAGAAAAAATATGGTTGAGGTATGGTTAAAAAAATTAAATTATGTTCTCCGCAAAAGCCACAAACAAACTATTTTTGTTTTTAACATAACTTTTGTCACGATTAATAAATTTTTTTTAAATTTAAGAATAAAATGTTAACCTCATTTGAAACTTTAAATATGGTTGGATTTAACAATAGAATGTTTAAATAAACTTAAGCTACAACTATAGGTATAATAATATATAACAATAAAATTTTTGTTTTAACAATAATATAATGAAAATAAACATTTACCCTATTTATAAACGATTATTAATTTTTTTTTTTTTTTCATTATTTATTTATTGAATCTTCATATATTAAATATGAACTAACAATAATTAATCAAATCTTAATCAAATCTTAACCTAATGCTTTATTTTATGTCCTGCCAGTGCCAGACAAAAATTTTCTTCATCACGGGTTCTGTTCACATATGTAGGTGTTTATCGCTCATCTTAATGGGTAAGTGCTGCAGTGTCTCTTCTTCTTAGGCGAGAGTGGCCGCTATCATTTAACATATTTCGTGCTAGTGGATTTGGGTGCAACTCTAGCCTTTTCAAATATTTTACCGCATACTTCGTAATAATAGTCCTTACCAGTGGCACATTGAGATCTTTGTGGATATTTGAGTTTTTAACATACCAAGGGGCAGCTGTAATTATTCGAAGAAGTTTATTTTGGCGCCTTTGAATTTTTTCGATATTTGAGGCCGAGGCAGTGCCCCATAGTTGAATACCGTAGCACCATATTGGCTTTAAAATAGCGTTGTAAAGTAGTAGTTTGCAGTCGAGACTAAGAACAGAATTTCTTCCAATAAGCCAGTTAATTTGAATTGCTTTTAGTTTCATTTGGGTTAATTTTGCTTCTATATGGCATTTCCATGTTAAACGCCGATCTAGATGAATACCGAGATATTTGACATGGGATTGTTGAGGCACTAGTTGATTATTGATTTTAATAGGGGGACATGTTTCCCGACGCAAGGTAAATGTTATATGTACGCATTTTTGCTCATTGAACTTTATTCTCCATTGTTTAAACCACAGTTCTAGTTGAAATATATGATTCTGCAGGTATCGAGAAGCTTCACGACTGTTCTCGTGTACGCTTAGAAAAGCTGTATCATCAGCAAAAGTTGAGGTTAGGGTGTGATTGTTTGTTGGCATGTCCGAGGTATATATAAGGTAAAAAAGTGGGCCCAGGATGCTTCCCTGAGGGACTCCAGCTTCAATTGGCTGAGGAGAACTTAAAAAATCGCCTTCTTTAATAATAAATTTTCGACCGACCAGGTAGCTTTCTAACAGCTTGTGTGTATTAACCGGTAGGTTTAGCTTCAATTTATGTAACAAGCCTACATGCCAGACTTTGTCAAAAGCTTGAGAAACATCTATGAAAAGAGCGGAGCAATATTTTCTTTCTTCAAAGGCTTTTCTTATGGCGTTTACTATCCGATGGGTTTGTTCAATTGTGCTATGCTCTCTTCTGAAGCCGAATTGATGATTGGGTATACACCCATTGTCGTTTAAAATTGGGGTTAATTTTGACGCTAAGAGCTTCTAAAACAGCTTTGATATATTAGATAATAAGCTAATAGGCCTATATGACTCAACTTTTGTGTGATCTTTTCCTGGCTTTGGTATCATCGTTATTAAGGAGACCTTCCATTCTTGAGGGTAGTATTCAAGTCGTAAAATAGCATTAAAAATATAAAGAATAATTTTCTTTGCTATGCGAGGTAGCTCCAAAAGCATTTTGTTACTGATTTTATCAATACCAGGTGCCTTCTTGGTGTTTAATTCACAAATAGCCCTTTCTATTTCCCTTATCTCAAATCTTAGGGGGATAGCTGCTCTAACATTAACAGGCGGCAACTCGTGCGCTGTATCGTCAGGTATATTTTGGGTAAATAAGTTTTTCAAATGATTTACAAACAGGTTTCCTTTTTCATTATCATTTCTTGCCCAA
Source organism: Pollenia angustigena (assembly GCA_930367215.1). Classification (NCBI taxonomy): domain Eukaryota; kingdom Metazoa; phylum Arthropoda; class Insecta; order Diptera; family Polleniidae; genus Pollenia; species Pollenia angustigena. Next base: position 52,613,883 of record OV884059.1, on the reverse strand, counting down.
CTTCCATTCAAGTTTCTTAATGGTGGTTTCGAGATAACTGGTCTTTTGAGGTTTCTAGCTGCCCGCCATAATGAGTAGCCTGATTGTGGAGTTGCATCCAAGTCCTTAAGATATTTTTCTACGGAAGCCGTTTTCTGAGTCTGCAGTAATTTTCTTAGCCTGTTTGTACACTCTTTTAATTCATTTTTAAGCTGAGGGGATCTGTGCAATAGCCATTCTCTTCGCACTCTCCTTTTTTCATTCAAGAGGCGCTCGATATCTGCAAAATATATTTTGTTATAATTGGTTTTTTTGAGGGTTTTGCTGGAATGTTGAACAGCTAGTTTAAGATAACTGTCAAAATTGACAATAGAGAGATCCACATTTTCCGGTGTGCTAAGCGGAATATTTTCTGTGCAATGGGTACTGAGATATTTTTTATATTTTAACCAGTTTATTTGTGTAGCTGTTGTCGCTATGTAACCAGAGGGAGATACGATTCTATTGGTGTTTGTTATAGTAACTATTGTAGGTGTGTGATCAGAGGATAATTCTAACGAAGGTTCAACTTGAATCGTTTCTGTGGGGATGTTTTTAACCACTCCGAAATCGATGACATCTGGAATTTTTTGCGGATCAGCAGGCCAATATGTTGGTTGTCCGCTCGCGACGACATTTAAATTAATTTTAGAGATTGTATTATACAAAACACGACCCTTTGGTGTTATTAGTCGTGAACCCCAGAAGGTATGTTTAGCGTTATAATCTCCAGCAGCCAGGAAACAGGGCCCCAATGACTTATAATATTTATAATATTGGCTTTCTGATATTGCAAATCTAGGTGGTGAGTATAAGGATGAGATTACTATGTTTCGATTCAGCTCTTTAATACAAATGTTCGTTGCTTGGAGATAATCTTCACGATGATCACACATCAGGTAGTGTTTGATTCGTGTTTTTATCAAAATGGCAGAACCTCCACAAGCTCTATCTCGAGGGTCCTTGGTATCATATAGTGTATAACCATTGATTTTAAACGTATTTCTTGAGGTCAAATGAGTTTCAGAAACCATCATGACATCAATTTGTTTATTTTTAAGAAAGTATTCTAATTCATTTTTATGTTGGCGGATGCCGTTTGCGTTCCAAAAACAAATTTTTAAACAGTTCATGGTTTGTTAAGTACAGCTTGCAATAACATCGATTGCATTATAAGGATCTCCTGCATCATATTACCCATTGTGTTTGTAAAATTATTTACTGTTTGCACTAAAGTTTCCATGGTTTTTTCTAGACGACTTAAATTAGAAACTGGAGTTTCATCATTACTTGGCGAAGCACCTTGCATTGGCACATGGTTTGATTTTAGGACGTTAGCATAAGAGGTTCTGTTATTACTAGGCTGCGGAGCCTGAGTGTCATTAGTGTTTACTTGATTTGGTACCTGCATTTGAGGGGGATTAGTTTTCGGTCCAGCCGACTGCTTGACGATAGTATATAAAGGACATCCTTTATAATTGGCAGTGTGATTGCCGCCACAGTTGCTACATTTTTTTACATTGGGGTAATTTTTAGACTTATCGCACTGGACTGTACCATGTAATTCACCACATACTACGCAAACAGGGGGTAAATAGAAGTAGGTCATAGTATGGCCAAATTCTTGGCAGTTGAGACATTGAACGGGACCATTTCTTTTGTGCGGCTCCTCTATAGTTATTCTTCTGTAGAGAATATATTTTAAATTGTAAATAGGATGCGTTTCATTTTTTTTAAGCTTAACGTCGCCAGGTTCTAGCTCCACTCGAAATAGTGGCTGGGGATTTTTTTCCCTATTTTTGATATATGTAACGTTTTTTATTTTAAAGCCTTTCTCTTCCAAAAAGGTTTTAATTTCTTCAGGGTCCACGCCTCGAGTCTATGCCCTTGATCACTACCTGAAGGCCTTTGCTGCTCTTCAGCTGATATGTATAAAAGCTTTTTTTAAGGGATTCAAATTGGTTTGTTAGTTTGCGAAAATCATTCTCATGATTAACCTGTATTTTTGTCTCGTTTATATTACCACGCTTGATTGCCGGTACGTAAAAAGAATTTTCACCTATTAACGAGATCACGCTCTTTATTAACTCACTTGAGTTTTGCTCCCTAAGATATATTGGGGGTGGCTTAGAAGATTTTATGACGTTTGGTGCCTCTGCGGATTCGTCCTCAAGAATTGCAAAACGGTTTTGTGAATTTATTCTATCAAAAGATGTTACTTTTGAGGCCGAAGCAACTGCTGAAGAGGTAGGGCTGCGACCCCGTTTAAGCACTGCTATATACCTGTCCATACCAACTTGTATTTGAGGCTTTTGACAATTTTTCACTAAAGGGTTCTCCATTGCGTCTGTATTTGAGTTTATGGTATCATTTCTTACTAAGATTGTTTTTTCCGCCGCGGAAATACTTGCGGACGCTACAACACTTGTCCCCAAAGACAGATTAATATTTTTTAATGTATCACTATCCACCGTTTTTGTGAACACCGAGGGTGAAAGAGAACGTGTTCGATTAATAGGCTTAGCCGTTAGATAGTTAATATTGTTTTGTTTTGTTTTATTTATTTCAGCATTATTTTCGTTTGCCTGAACGGTCACATAAACATTTCTTTCATTTTGCCTTAGCGTTGTTTCACTGTTCTTACTCATGCAAAGAGTTGTTTTTGTTTTTCACCGTTTGCTGTGCTTTAAATATTTGTATTATTTATTGTTTTTACAACAACACCAAAAAAAAAATGTTTTTGTTGAGAGTATGTATGCATACACATGTATGAACATTCATACGTATGTATATATTTTTACTATTTTTCTTTATTTAGTTTTATCGTTTGAATTGTTCACTATTATGTTAAATAATTTAAATAACAAAATATATAATTTATTTTTAAGCGTCCATTCGCTGCGTATATTACAAAATCAAATATGATTAATTAATAGTTCAAAACGTATGCGGTGTTAAAAATACACGTCTGTATCACAACAAAGCACAAACCGAACTTTAACAAACGTTTATTTAGGCAAATTTTCATACGAAATTTGTTTTGTAAACCTTTATTAACTGTTAAAATTTTTTATAAATACGGGCGTAAGCGTTGAAATCGTCTTCTTAAAAAATGTTATGATTAAAAGCAACAAAAAATTTGAATTTTTTCATTCAGCAGGCATAGTAGTATATCAAAATATAAAAAAAATAGATCAGATTTATGACATTTTTTCATTTCTGTTACAAGTTTTTCAATTTTTCAATATACAAATTTAAATCGTTTGAAAATAAAAGGCGAGTTATTGGTGTCAATTTCAATGGTGGAGACGATTATTATATATTTTTAAAGTAGGTAAAAAACAATTTTATACATAAATGCATTAATTCTAAATATAATTTGCGAAATTCAAGAAGAGGTGGATATAAATGTGTAAGCGATTTTGAAGTAAATTCGGACCTATAACCATTTTGAGTACTGAACTTTTTGCAAGCTTTCGTCATTTAGTTTAGGAACCAGCTTTCAGTAAAACGATCGACTTATGTAAATGTGTAAATTTTATATGTAAAAATGTATGAAAATGTAAATATGTATGTTTGTTATGTTATGTAAATACGTATGTTAATACCTCAAACTTTTAATTAAATAGTATATAATTCAAATTAAATACATACATACTTATTAATGTACATATTTTATTATAAACAACTGTTAAAAAATAAATAGTATACAACAAAGAATAACTTTCTAATAGTGATTTAAATTACATACATATATAATACCATAATTAATTTAGACCAAATTATGCGTAATTTGAGTTAATTTCTACAAAATTATTTTTATATATAACAATAATATGATAATTTTAGACCAAACTATGGTTAGTTTTGACAAAATTATGTTCAAATTTAACCTTAATATGGTTGATATAGACCAAATCACGACTAATTTTAACCATATTATGATCACATTTAACTATAAAATGGTTACCTACAAACTTAAGTATTGTTAAAAATCCAACCATAGTATGTTGCTCTTAGAATATGGCTGCCTCCAACCAGGGTTGTCAGATTTTTTTTTGGCTCCATCGCCAAACCGGATGTCAGAAATCGCCAAAAATCGCCAAACGTCAATTTTGTTCAGTTTTTATAAATTTTTTTTTTTTTTTTAATTAAATTTTGCACACAAAAAACGCTAGTATAATATTTCAGTCAAAAATCGCCAAAAACTGAGAAAAATACAAAAAAGTCGCCGAAAGTAAATTTTGTGTTGTTTCTGTAATTTTTTTCTAAATAACATAAAATGGAGATCATATATATGTATTCAGTTGCAATACTTTAATTAAGTACACAAGTCTATAAGATCGTACACTTCAGCCTCATCGATTTCACTACTGGAGTTTTGACCTGCATACATACTACATATTTGAATTAAATAGTGACTGAATTATAAAATTCACTTAATATGATAACAAAACAAAACTTATGTGAAAAAAAGTTACAAGTTCTTTTGTGTTACTTGGTGGTCACACGATCAAGTTTTGCCTTTCAATTCCTTTCAATTTGCAATACACTCTCAGTTTTTTCACTCACACTTTTTAAATTGAATTGTGAATTGACAATTTCACCTTTCCATTTGTTTGGCAATTTACTTTCAATTTAACAGCTGAGTACAAGTTTGTCTCTGTTGTTGTTGACATCTTGGAAGTAAATTGCTTACAAATTGAGTGCAGCCTACGTCACAGCCTTCAATTTATGTAAATTTTGACAAGCAGTATATGTAAAAGACTATCAAGAACAACTTGAACGTGTGGCCGCAGGGTTAGTAATGATAACAAAAAATGACAAGCTGTTAAACAAAATCTCCGAAATAATATAAATGGTAAAAATAGCCAAGTTAATGGAAAATCCCATCGCCAAACACGTTTCAAAAACGCCACTTTTGGCGAGAAATCGCCATATCTGACAGCCCTGCCTCCAACCATATTTTTTTTCTACGTGAGTAGTGTGTTTAGAGGGATCCTAGCGCGCATTTTTCATACAAACGTTGGGTGCATGGTGTAAGTGTTGCCAAGTTTTTATTATATTGGCCATTTTAGTGCTTTTTTTTTTAATAAAAAACGCTTAAAATATTTATAATAGGAATAGGAATTAAAAAACCGGGAAAGCAAAATACCAACAAAATGGGTATTTTGACGGGATTTTAGCGTCGACTTGAATATTAATTTAGGATTTTTAGTTGTTATATATATATATATATATATATATATATATATATATATATATATATATATATATATATATACATATTAATTTGTTAGAATTAATCCATCAATTACCATCATAATCTTATTAATGTCATATATTTTTTTTTTTTTTTCATTATTTTTATTATTTGTTAAAAACTTTATATTCTTATATGTAGGAGATACATATGATTTTGGATTTCTAATTCATTTTAAAATTGTTTGATTATAAAATTTTCATATTAGTTATTTCAACCTTTTCATTATCATTATGCTCATTATCATAATCATTGTAATTAAGATTAGTTATGTTCTTTACTCATTAAAAACAACAATTATATTATCTAATGTTTTTTTCTAGTTTGCTACTCTATAATATATGTTTAATGAAGAGCTTTTCTATACCACGAAATGACTAGTTTAATAACCATATTATATGGTTTATTTAATGTTTTTGCATACCGTTTTATAATTCCTATAATTTGTTTTCCTTTTATTTCCCTTCTTTACTTAATATTTATATACCTCCATACATCCTTTAATATACATTCTGTTTTAGGCATTTCTATACTATACATATATATAAATTTTTTTCTTTACTAACATTCCTATATTTAATCTTAATCTTATGATTTTAGTCTTGATTTTAATCTTAATCTTAGTGTTAATCTTGATAGTAGCCTTTTGGTCTTGGTTTTATAGTTTCGGATCTCGATCTTAGTTTTTGCATAGACATCTCATTTATAAACCAATAACTTCAATCTCATCAAAACTATCACACAAGACGATTGTCTTCTGTTTTTCAAGAAAATCCATACTAATCCTTTCCATTTTATCAGCTCTATCCATTATATTATTATTTTAATTTTAAAAAATCTTATAAATTCTATTCAATTCTCACATAATTTTATTCATTCTATATACAACCTTAACCATTATCTCTTATTTATATAAACAGTTTTTCAAACCACTTTTAAAACATAGTTTGATTTTTACTTGTCTACTATATTAAAAAATAATCCATAAACTTAAATGAAAATTTAGGTTTATATTAAGTAATTTGATTATACGCTGAGATACGTTGATAGTTTTTCTATCTTAAATTTTATATATTGGATAGAAAGTTACAACTGAATGAAGTGTTTTGGTAAGAATGTCTTTATATTACTTTAAATCAGGTTTCTTATAATACCGTGTTTTTGAATGAAATATTAACAATCCTAATGTTAATTTCAATCTAATTTCATTTAAATCATATATATATATATATATATATATATATATATATATATATATATATAGGTATATGATTTAAATGAAATTAGATTGAAATTAACATTAGGATTGTTAATATTTCATTTAAAAACTTTGTATTATAAGAAACCTGATTAAAAGTAATATAAAGACATTCTTACCGAAACACTACATTCAGATGTAACCTTCTATCCAATATATAAATTTAAGGTAGAAAAGACATCAGCGTATAATCAAATTACTTAATATAAACCTAAATTTTCATTTAAGTTTATAGATTATTTTTTAATATAGTACACAAGTAAATATGTTTTTAAAAGTGGTTTGAAAAAACCGTATATATAAATATGAGTTACTGGTTAAGGTTGTATATAGAATGAATAAAATTATGTGAGAATTGAAAAGAATTTATAAGAATTGTTAAAATTAAAATGGAAAAGGATTAGTATGGATTTTCTTAAAATCGTCTTGTGTGATTAGTTTGATGAGAATAAAGTATAGTAGAAACTCGATTCTTGCACGTAATGAAAACTGGGGTCGGTGCAAGTTTCGAGGTTGTCACATGTATCGAGTATTAATTTTCTATATAAAATAAAAGATATATATCTCTAATTAAAATCTAAGCTTAATATTTCAATTGAAAACACTAATTTCAACGCATTCGTATAACAAAAGATAAATATTTTATGTGTAATTAAAGAAATTTTAAATTTCCAGATATGTATTCAGTCTAAGAAAACGTAAACAAAGCAGCACTCAAGAGTAATATAAGAGTAATTTTGCAATTTTATACAAAAAAAAAACAAGATCGAAATCCGAAACTATAAAACCAAGACCAAAAGACTACTACTAAGATTAACATTAAGACTAAGATTAATATCAAGAGGAAGATCAAAATACTAAGATTAAATATAGGAATGTTAGTATAAGAAAAATTTTTTATATACATATGTATAGTATAGAAATGCTAAAAACAGAATGTATATTTAAGGATGTATGGAAGTGTATAAATATTAAGTATAGAAGGGAAATAATAGGAAAACAAATTATAGGAATTATAAAACGGTATACAAAAACATTAAATAAACCATATAATATGGTTATTGAACTATTCATTTCATGGTATTAGTATATATATAGTATAAATAAATGATTAATGGAGTAAGGTTTTACATAAATAAATAAAGTTTGTGATTTTCTTTTGCGGAGTTAACTAAATTATATTATATTCTATGGATTATAATGGTATGGTATGATAATGTATGGTTAATAAACTAGAAAAAAAAACATATAAAGCTGTAATAGTTATAAAAAAAGTTGTTATCTTTAAATTCCTATCTGATAATTATAAGCAGATATAATAGATATTTCCTTATTAAATATTCAAAACTCCTATGTAATATTTTTTTTTAGATCATCTTAATTGATTTTTTAATATGATTTCCTTTTTTCAGTAACATTTAATATTCTATTGGTATAGTCGACTTCAAGTTTATACTATATATAAACTTTTACTAAATGTTATCAAAACAATTAATAAACCATGTACTATGGTTAATAAAATGGTCATTTTATTGTATTTTGCAGGTATAATTTATAAATATATACTGCATGAAGTGTATCCTAAGCATGGATTGAACTAAATTCTTAACTATATTATCATTGTAGAGTATCAAACCATAGAAAAATTCTTCATTAAACTTATATTATAGAGTATCAAACTAGAAAAAAAATAAAAGGTTATAATAATCAAAAATCTGTTATCTTTAAATTCTTACTAATATCTATAAACAAATAGAATTGCTATTTCATCATGAAATATTCAAAACCTGTATTTTAAAAATTTTACTACCTAGGAAGATTCATTTCATTGTGGATATTCATGACTTGAATTTTTATATAAAATAACTGAAAAAGAAATAAATAAATAAAACAAATGAAATTATTTTTAAAAAGAAAGAGAATATTTTTTTTATTTAAATATTGTGAGTTTTAACTTAATAATTATTATATTGATAGGATTATATTCGTTTACATTGATTTCCAGAAATTTAATTTTTATTAAAGTCCATCCACTATCACGTTCCTGAAACTCGCTCATTTTCCTTATAAGGATCTCACATTGATCTTTATAACGTTTTTCAATTTCCTCAATTGTGAGGGTTGAACTCAAAATAATCATTTTTGTTTGATGAAACTTTAGGTTTATAGTATATGAATCATCTTCCTCTTTGACAAGCATGTACTCACAAAATAATTCAAAATTTAATTTTATATTTAGATGTTTTTCTGTTGAATCTTTAATTAATGTTATTATCTGTGCTTTGTTTTCATTTAAAAATTTTTCAGGAATCAGATTTTTCTCTTCTGTATTTTGCAAAACATAAGTCATCATACGATTGTTAAATACTGATTTTATACAAAATAAGTTAGAATTAATTTGAGTAGCACTCTTCCTTTTATGGTTAATAGTTCTTAAATGATAATGCCATTTTTGTTTTAAAATATGCTCCTTACATGTATTGCAGTAATTATAAGATTCCCCCGCATTCTGTATATGCACTCTTGAGTTTGTATGTGTAAGAAGTTCTTTACGAGAAGCAAATTGTAAATTACAAGTTGTACACTTCCATGCTGAGGACGGACTATCATGTAATAGTCTGATATGCCTCGCTAAACTTCTGTTTTGTGTAAACACTTTTTTACAATAATTGCACACAAAGGAAGACATTTTTATTTTAGGATTGAATTTTTTTTTTTTTTTATTTAATTAAAAATTAAATGTTCACGGTTTGATTTTCAAACAAGATTGATTTCGATTAAGAAATATCAGCGGTATTTATACAAAAAATTTTTCACAATTAATCATATTTTTGGTACAGTCCCGTCATATTTCATTAGTTAAAAAATTTATAAATAAAGGACGGGGCTTATTTTAGTAGAATTAAAGAATTTCAGAAAACCAAACGTTCTTAGTTTTTGTTTTCAGTTTGACTTGTCACAGCTGCGTCAGCTCTATTCATGTATATTCTAAGTTGCTAATGTTTTTGTTGTTGTTATATATAAGGAGGAGTAGAGTACGATAACGAAAATTATTAAGGATCTATAAGTAAAACCAAGAAGTTACTTTCTACTTTTTGTAATATAATTCTGATTATTTATGTAAACATAGCTAATGTGCAGCTGGTTGCTGTTGATACAAAAAAAAGTGGATGGAATCCTACTTTTCACATGAATAATCGTTATTAATCATACACACATACACACACACACACACACACACACAACCGATCAATAGTGGCTTAGATCCTTAGTCTGCTATATTAAAACAGACCAGAGTCTCTGGTGATAATCAAATATGCAACCCTTATACTGAGATTAGCTCACTATCCCACAAGCCTACCGAGGTATGTATATAAAAAGTCACTAGAACACCTATGCAACAAAGTCATTAACTATTCTAAACACACACACAATAACTGAAAAACTAAAAATAATTATTCCACGATCAGTTTTATCGTTAATACGAAAACGCACAAGTAAAATTATCATCCCTCACAAAATTTTAAAATCTTCAAGACACGTACACGAAGAAATTTAACACCTGCTACTAAATAAATAAAAAAAAAATTTTCCCACAAAATCTTATGCACAAGTAAAATTATCATCCCTCACAAAATTTTTAAAATCTTCAAGACACGTACACGAAGAAATTATACAATTTACAAAAATATCACACCTCCTAAATAAACAACTTTCTTTACACGTCATTTCCCTTTTACACTCATATTCGTATTTGCATCTAAACAGTATTTTTAAAAATTTGTAGCGTTTTTTTATTTTTCCATAATAATAGTACTGAAAAAAAGCGCTAAAATGCAATAATAAAAACTTGGCAATTCTGCCAGTATTCTTCGCACTTTTGTATGGAAAAAGTAGCTAGAAAGCCGATGCAGCGTAATCAAAATAGATAACCTTCAAACCATTTATATATATATATATATATATATATAACAACTAAAAATCCTAAATTAATATTCAAGTCGACGCTAAAATCCCGTCAAAATACCCATTTTGTTGGTATTTTGCTTTCCCGGTTTTTTAATTCCTATTCCTATTATAGATATTTTAAGCGTTTTTTTATTTAAAAAAAGCACTAAAATGGCCAATATAATAAAAACTTGGCAACACTTACACCATGCACCCAACACTTGTATGAAAAATGTGCGCTAGGATCCCTCTAAACACACTACTTACGTGTACATAGAAAACAATATCTTCCATCTCGTGTCGTCTACCTATGCTATGTGCGTGTGACAGCAACAAGTGGCTCTACAATATTTTTATTTTTGCATGTAAAAACCCTTTACGCATCCGCACTATTTTTTTACACTTATCGCTGTCACACACACAAAGCATAGGACACGAGATGGAAGATATTGTTTTTTATGTATGCACGAAAGTATTGATTTGTATGTTGTGTTAAGAAGAAAGAGTTTAACCGCCACTTAATACATTTAGCGCTTGCTTAGACGCCTTTCTGTAACGTTTTAAAATTCAAACATTTCTTTTTAATAAGTTGTAAAGAAGAGTTTTTCTTTAAAAATTTCATCCAGTGTGTGATGTATGTAGCATATGAAAAATTATAAATTTAAAGTATGGAAAATAATCAAGAAATTTTAGAGAAAATAAATGATTTTGGATAGGCATAAGTCGCCCCCTATCTCCCCTCGTTATCCTAATTTTTTTAAAAATACATAGCTTATGTGTCTACACAAATATGTATCTACCTATGTTTTAAATATCATTAAAATCTGTAAGATAGTTTTGGAGAGGCAGAAAATACCCTCGAGCTTCCCTCGGGGTCCTATTTTTAAAAAAATATATAAAGCTTGTGTGTTCATATTAATATGGATATATCTATGTTTGAAATTTTTTTAAGATCTGTAAGATAGTTTCGGAGAAGCAGAAATTGCCGCCAACCGCACCTCGTTGTTCTAATAAAATAAGCTTACCGCCTTAGTCAAATGTTAAAAAGCTTTAAAATTATCTTGATATTTTTCTGAACAACACAAAAATTTTTTGCCTAGTTTCAACATTTTTAAAACTGCATTTGCCATCTCTGCTCTCTCTCGCGCTCTGTATATTTACGTTATACTTACGGTAATACACATACCTATTTGGGTATTGCAGATAGCTAACAGAAATTTTATTTATATCTGCATGTACATTCAAAAAGAAGAATGAATATGCAAATACACATTGGCAGCGTATACCTATACATATTCAACTTTAGCTTGTAATGGCCCTGCAAATAAAATTGGACCACCTGATCCATTTTGATTAAATGGACTACTCCATGGACTGGTCCGATGTAATGCAAGCATGGACCATGTCATTGTTAAAAAGTGTTTGTAGTGAGACAACATGTCTTCGTTTTTTTACGACATGCTTTCGTTTTTAAACGACTTCAAAACTATTCCTTTTGAGTATACCATGGAGTAGTTTTAAAACTACTCCTTGATGGTCCAAAGGTGGGTTATATGGTCCTCTCCTAGGCCATCGTAATGTTAAATAGACCAGGTTTTTTCCATACGTTTGGGTTAGTTTTGGACTAGTCCTGGTCTCTTGTGGACTACTCTTTACACGCGTGTTTGGACTGGTCCTATTATTTGCAGGGTTGTAATGGGTATTGGTACGTATGTGTATGGTTTTGATCTTTACCCATACATGTCCGTACATGTTTTCTCACTAATATTGAAAGAGTACTTAAAATTATACTTTTGTCATTCTCTGGTACATACATAGTAAATTATTTTTATTACAAATAGATAATTCATTAACTTGGTTACAATGCTATTTATTTTCATAAAATCTATTCCTACATTTTACAATTTCGTCTGAATTTATTTTTATTATATACATATATCGTTTTTTTTTAACTGTTACAACTTTGAGTTGGTATCACTTCTTTATTTGAGCACCAATTTAACAGCTGATAGTTGCGTTTTGCTTAGTTTGCTTTAAAATTTCACAATGAATCGACTTAAATCAGAGAAATGCGTGCAAATTGCCGAAATTTTTAATCATAATGATTGTTCTATTCGTCAAACTCATCGTACACTTCTTCCATTTTATGGCGTACATAAACAATTTTTATGGGCTGGCGGAGTCATGTATGCAGTTTGATATTATTTTACGGGTTTAATAAGTATTTTTTCACAAGTATCTTTATCTTTTGCCGATAAATTTATAATATTAATTATTGATGAATTATCTGTTTCTATTCGAATGGTAGCAAACCCTAAAGCCTGTTCCAAAATGAGAAAACTGTTAAAGCGACGGGCGTGTTTTATTTCTGATAATTTAATTTATTTTCTTTAAAAATCGTTTGGTTCTCAATATTTAAACCAAATAATAATAATATTCAACAACTTGTAATCGTAGTTTGAATAAAAATAAAATAAGTAAGAAAGTATAGCCGGTCAAGCCCGACCATATAAAACCCTACACCACAGTATTTAAAAACACATCATGCTTATGTGTCCATATAAATACAGATTTATCTTTGTTTTTTAACTTCATTAAAATCGGTTTGAAAGTTTGTGAGGGGCAGAAATTGTCCCCTACCTCCCCTTGTGGTCCTATTTTTGAAAAGCTGTATAGCTTATTATTCCATATAGATATGGATCTATCTATGTTATAAATATCATTAAAATCGGTTTGAGAGGCAGAAATTGCCCCTAAATACCCTCGTGGTCCTACGATTCGGCCCATTTTCAATAGGCTTGATCCTTGTGCCAATAAGAACCTTTGTCCCAAATTTTATTAGCTCCAAAATTGTGACCCTTTGCGCACAAGGTTACATGGACAGCCAGTCAGCCTGCCAGCCGGACGGACATCAGAAAGTGATTCTGAGTCGATCGGTATACTTAAAGGTAGGGTTAGAACCGTTATTTTAAGGTGTTGCACACATCAGCACAAATGCATAATACCTTATCCACTATTGTGGTGTGGGTACAAACATTAAGCAATAAACTATATAAATTATTCCTCAACATGATGAATACGCTCCTATCATCTTAGATAACTGCAGTTGATGCCGATTTAATTAAGAACTCCCTGCTGTACTTGCTGATAAGGGGGTTTCACGGTTATGGCAATGGTCAGATACAAAAATGAAAGTCTCGACTTGCAGAAGATATAAAACCAACGGTTAAGGAAGCAGAGGATCGTCTATTAAATGAGACTAATAAGAGATTTCATGAAATAATAATGGAGTGAAGCCATGTTACTGAAAGAGTTGCAAAACTTGAAACAGTGGCGGGTTAATTTATAATTTTTCTTAAAATTCCTATTGCCGCGAATGTGTGTTTGATGGATTATAAGTTCTTGGTAATCGCGACCAGTTACGTCAATAGGAAACATTTTCGTGAAAATAAACTTATTTTCAAAAGTCATAGTCATAGGTTTGTTCTTTTTTTGTGATACAGACGTGTATTTTTAACTCCGCAAACGATTCGAATTATTAACCCCTATCGTGAAAAACAAGTGGAATTTTTGTTCCCATGAAATTTTCATTCCCCTCGAAGAGAAAAAAGCAATCGTGAATCTCATGTGACAAATATTTCACGCTATCAGTTCCAGTGAATGTAAAAAAAGAAGAAAAATTAGAAAACAATTAAAAATCAATGATGTTTTTGTTAAAAAAAAAAATACACGTATATATTTTAAAGAAAAGTTAAAATAATAAAGCAAAATATTTAGTATTGGCGAGATAGTTTGATTACAACGTTAGTTTTTCGCACTTTTTACATTTTATGAATGTAAAAAAAAGAAGAAAGATTAGAAAACAATTAAAAATCAATGATGTTTTTGTTCAAAAAAAAAAATTCACGTATATATTTTAAAGAAAAGTTAAAATAATAAAGCAAAATATTTAGTATTGGCAGGATAGTTTGATTACAACGTTAGTTTTTCGCACTTTTTACATTTTATGTAGTAAAATATTTTCTAAAAATGTGCCCCACGTCTTTCGAAAGCTTCACAAACCCGCAGGCAATCGACCTACTGTTCTGCATTTTGTTGACCAATACGTCAGTTTGTGCCGGATTGACGGATCTACCCCTTAATATTTGATTTATAGGAGGAACTACTTACATACATGTTCTGTTCCCTGGCAAAAATAAAGTTAGAAAATCTAAGGGAAACGTAAACAAATTACGAGGAAAAAACTTTTCACGATAAGGGGAATTTTTCCCGTGACCATTTTTTCAAGTTATTATTCACCTTTGAATTACGTTTTTTTCATGGGAGTTATTCATGATCGCAAATATGTGAAAAGGGGAAAAATTACGAGGGAAAAATTATTCACGATAGTGGTGATTAATTAAATACATTTGATTAAGCGAATGGACGCAATAAACAAATAATTTTTATTTTTTAACATAAAAGTGAACTATTAATATAAACGAAAAAATTAAATAAAAGAAAACGAAAAAAAATATATATATCGCACTGGGTTTATTTTTATATGTACTTTTATACTACAAAGGGGATACAATTTTATTTTTTTTTTGGCAAAATACAAGAGAAATTAATCTTAGATTTTTGCAGTGCGTAGATATGACCACTGTACATTGATTTCTTGCAAAAAGTTAAAATTGAAAAATTTTGAGTTGACTCTTGGAGCTCAAGCAGAATTTAAAAACTTATAGGGTAAAGTATTTTTGAGATTTTTGTTTAGATTTTGCGGAAGAGGTTTACAGGTCGAATTTTTATTAAAAAATTCGGATTTCCCGGTCTTGTTTTGAGTTTTCTTCATAACTTGTCAAAAACCACGATTTTCTTCATTTTTTATTTTTGTGTGCAATCATTATAAGTTTTTGCAATAAATTTGCTCATTTAGGTACCCTACATTAAAATTCTTCGTAATGTTTACATTAATTTTGTAAATAACGATTAATAACTTTTAAAATTTTTAGGAAGATGAAAAAACTAACAAAACAGTTTGAAGGATCAATTCTTTTTAAATAATTTAGAAAAAAACATTTTTGATTTTCCTCTTACCGTTCCTGAGTTATACTGGTTTTCAGATTTATACCCAGTTTATGATATTATTATTCATACCCAACAAGCAAATAAAAATCAAACGTTTTATTTTCCTTTGTTTAAAAATCATTTATTGGGGTTCTGAAAATCAGTTTCAGAAGTTGTGATATTGAAGTAAGTGTTAGCCAAAGCCACACATCGTTCTGCCACATCATTTACCACTTGTAAATGTTGAATGCTTCCCAATTTTCTGGATATGTTTTTAAAAAAATCAACTGAAAAATTGTAAGCTTAAAAAAACCAAGTAAGAGTGCTATATTCGGCTGTGCCAAATCTTATATACCCTTCACCATTGTGCGAGCAGAATACAGAGCAACTAGACAAAAACTAAATAATTTTTATATACCTATACATACATATTTACAATACTAAAAACGTCGTTATAAATAAAATTTAAAAAGCGAAAACTGGTAAATATTTTTTTTAAATCGTTTTTAGAACATAAAAAAAATAAAAACATTAAAAAAAATTTTTCTTTTTAAAAAACCAAGATTCGAACCAGGGAACTCTCAGTTTCTAACACAACCCCTAGACAACTGAACCATGAAGGAACGTTAACTGTTCACAAAATTCAACAAAGTTGAGTTGTAATTACTTCTGATGTTTTTGTTCACCACAATAGCAAAGTTGGGAAATATATTCACCAAAATAGTTTATGCCATGTATGTGTGTTTGTTTGTTTTCTTTTATCTTTTTTTTGGCGAGTTTTTAAGTAGCAAAAAAACACAAAACTTCCTAGTTTCTATTTGTAAAAATTATTTCGTTAAATAGATGAAATAATAAAGAAGGGTGATAACGAAAATCATATTGGGCATTATGCTAGTATATGTAAACAATTGAAGGGGGGGGGGGGGGGGGGAGGGGTAGAGGTACATCACATGGTTAAATCAAGTTCTCTCCTCATAAGGACCCAGAATATATATACTTTATAGGGTCTTAGATCAATATTGCAGAAAATACAAACGGAATGACAAACTTATATATACCCTCTTCTACCTGAGGTGAAGGGTTTAAAAGAGTAATTTAAAAATTATTTTTGGTCATAATTTTTTTATATCTGAACCGATTTTCCCGAGTTTTTTATAAAATATGTTCTACTAAAAATTTCGATATTTTGGTATATAAGTGATATCCATAGGACATATGGCAGCCCTAAAATTTAGGTTTTTATTTAATTTTTTTTTTTGTACGGGAGGTACCACGCCCACTTCTCCAATCCCGCCCACATTTTGTAGGGTGGTGTGTATTGACAACCTAAATGTGTGTACCTAATTTGGAAACTTTGGCTCTTGCCGTTCTTCAGATATACAGAAAAAAACAATAAAAATATAACAACAACAAAAACAAGGGATTTTTGGAAAAAATTAGAGGCAGTCGTGATTTTTTGATCATATCTCAACCATTTGTGGACCGATCTTGCTGAATTTCAATAGCACGAAATGGTGGAGTATATGTGACATAAATGTAAAACAACCTAGCAACTATCATGTCTGGAGTCTCCTGAAAACACATATCAAACGTAAGACGGACGGACGGACAGACGGACGGACAGACGGACGGATATGCTTAAATCAAGTTCTCTCCTCATAAGGACCCAGAATATATATACTTTATAGGGTCTTAGATCAATATTGCAGAAATTACAAACTGAATGACAAACTTATATATACCCTTTTCCACCTGCGGTGAAGGGTATAAAAATAGGTTTGAAAATAACTCCTTAAATTTCTTTATTTTTAAAGTTGTCTCCTGTTAAAATAACTACATAGTTTCCGCTACTTGGCACATATGGATTTTTTGTATTCATCCCATCAAATTCTCATCAAAAAACGCTAAGGCAGTCAATTTTTGGGTAAAGTACCACTGATGACCTAGAAATACTTTCAACTTTGCGAGTGCAACTGCTACAGTATATGGGAAATGAGAATTTTAGTTAACTTTGGTAAAAAAACCATCAAAATGGAATAAAAGCCATTAAAATGAGAGCAAAAGCCACTAAAATTTATTGCTGGGAAAAAACCCATTAAAAGTGGACCAGAAGCCATTCAAATGGGATCAAAAGTCATTAAAATTTAAAAAATGGGATCCAAAAGCCATTAAAATTGAATAACAAATGTTTGTTGGGAGAAAAACACATTGCTGATAAGCCCTTTTTTATTTTTGTGTGGTTTGAGCCTTACGGGGGGGGGGGGGGGGGGGGTAAATTTTGTGTGATACAAAAAAGTAAAATATTTGTTTTTAAAAGTTTATTAAAAACAATGGCCCATACTCATAGTCAAAAATATAGTCGACTTCAATGTTATTGAAATCCATTTAAAGCCGGTTTTAACTTAAAGTCGATTTTATTTTTGATATGAATATGGGCCAATATGTGTGTATATTATATTAAAAAAAACTCAACAAAAAGGTTAAATAAAATATAAGATCAGTTCAATATACATTAATCTTTTTTAATAAGCAATTTATGATTTCCTTATGAGGAAAATTTAGACAGTACAGTAAATCTTCTGTCATTGTTGATCTGAGCCATGTTTTTATTCGACGAAGGAAATGACCTCCGGCTTGTAACGAGCTTTGAAACGAAAATTTGAAATATTTTTCTTAGATTTGGGTAGATATCTTCATCACAGTTTATTAAAGCATCTACAACGTTATCTGATAGATCAGGCTCAAGTTTAGATGTCAGTAGGTGTTATCTCTTTTTTCAAATATAATCAGCTCATCAGGTAGTTGTGGTCTTAAAAGTTTTGTATCTGTATATGACTTGATTACACTTTGAGGTAGAAGTTTAAGTATGTTCAAAACATTTAGGATATCTATTGGAAAAGGCGTTTTAAGAGGAATGTGACCTACAACTCGGTAGTAATCTTCAACATTTTGGAAGTGATTATTTCGTTCAAATCTTGTCTTTTCGATTGGAACCTCGATTTGAACGCAAATAACATTATTAGGGGTGTGGTGGAAATCGAAAACGTAAAACGCAAGAATTTGGAAGTTGTTATACCCTCCACCACAATTTGTTGTGAAGAGGGTATATTCAGTTTGTCATTCCGTGTGAAACTTTTTTACTATTCATCTCAGACCCTATAAAGTATATATATTCTGGGTCCTTGAGTAATTTAAAGTCGATTTAGCCATGTCCGTCTGTCTGTCCGTCTGTTGAAAACACGCTCACTTTCGAAAAACTCAAAAGAAATCAACAAACTTGGTGTCAAATTGCTTGTAGTTATCCTAAGCAGTTTGGGATTGAAAGTCAGCAAAATCGGTTCAATAGGATCTGAGCTATGAATCAAAATGTGGAACCACCACCTAAAAAAAATTGATAATTTTGTTACAAAAACTAACATAAATGGTGGAAAAGTGCACGGCATGATATAAGATTTCACAACAATTCGTTTTATTCAACTGGAAATCACGCTGTGAAATTTCGTGAAGATCGGTCAATAATTTACCCTAGGCCCCATATAAGCCCTACTCCCGGAAAACAGTATATTAAGCCTAAAACCCTAACTTGCAATGCCATCATTACAAATTTTGGCAAGTCACAGTTACATAGAACTAGAAATTAAACTGTTAAGTTTCGTGAAGATCGGTCCATAATTTACCATAGGCCCCATATAAAACCTACTTCCGGAAAAAAACTTAGTACGCCTAAAAACGTAAAAAATAATGCTATCATAACAAAATTTGGTACATCAAAGTTTTATAGAACTAAAAATAAATCTTTGAAATTTCGTGAAGATCGGTTCATGATTTACCATAGGCCCCATATAAACTTTACTCCCGGAAAACAACTTAGTACGCCTAAAAACGTAAAAAGTAACGCTAGCGTAACAAAATTTGGTACGTCACATTTTTTTAGGACTAGAAATAACACTGTGAAATTTCGTGACGATCGGTCCATAATTTACCTTAGGGCCCATATAAACTTTTCTACCGGAAAAGAGTTTAGTACGCCTAAAACCGTAAAAAATAATGCAATTATAACAAATTTTGGCTCGTCACAGTTTAAAAAGACTATAAATGATACTGTGAAATTTCGTGAAGATCGGTACATAATTTACCCTAGGCCCCATAGAAACCCTACTCCCGGAAAACAGTTTAGTACACCTAAAACCATATTTAATAATGCTATCATAACAGAAATTGGTACGTCACAGTTTTAAAGGACTAGAAATAACACTGTGAAATTTCGTGATGATCGGTTCATAATTTACCTTAGGCCCCATATAAACCCTATTACAGGAAAACAGTTTAGTACGCCTAAAACCATAATTAATAATGCTATCATAACAGAAATTGGTACGTCACAGTTTTAAAGAACTAGAAATAACACTGTGAAATTTCGTGATGATCGGTTCATAATTTACCTTAGGCCCCATATAAACCCTATTACAGGAAAACAGTTTAGTACGCCTAAAACCATAATTAATAAAGCTATCATAACAGAAATTGGTACGTCACAGTTTTAAAGGACTAGAAATAACACTGTGAAATTTCGTGAAGATCGGTACATAATTTACACTAGGCCCCATAGAAACCCAACTATCGGAAAACAGTTTAGTACACCTAAAACCATAATTAATAACAACTCGTCACAGTATAAGATAATAATAACAAATAGACATCATACAGATATTACTCCTTAAACATTCGAACTGTCGGTGGAGGGTATCAAAGATTCGGCACAGCCAAATATAGCACTCTAACTTGTTTTTAATACACTTTTAATCTATTTTTAATTATTTTAGTTATTAAATTCTATAAAATAGAGAAATATTTGTATAATATTTGCATTAAATTATTTTATTACAGAAATTTTGTCAAAAAACGACTTGTAAAATTCTTGCGTTTTCGATTTCCAGCACACCCCTGTAACTTTTTCAAAAATCGTTTTGAATTGTTTTGATAAGGCTTGATCCTTTTTGCAGATCTATATCTTTCTTTTAAAAAATTATACTAAGTGGCTCTGTTACAATAAGTATCAAAATGTATATTCCGCAAATAAATTCAAAAGTACCAAGTGAGTTACTTAATATAAAGGTAGAGATACTACCTTTCCACTCAGATATTATTTCTAAAGCTTCTACTATATGATTGTTGCAAAGTGTAAAATTGTGTCGTGAAGGTCCACCCATCTTCTCTCGCATAATGTAGAGAGTTTGGCTCCCAAATACTTTGCTAAAACTGTGTTTCGCTTGGGATGATAATATTTAAAAAATTCTGTCATTTCTTTCACAAATGATACAACTTTTTGTTTTAAAAGCACTTTATTGCTTTTAGAAAATTAGTTGTTTGATTTATTTCCAGAGTTTTTTAAAAGCTCCATTTTCTGCTGGCATCAGAGGACACCCATCTGTTCCATCTCCTACATAATTTTTTAGCTGACGTCCAAAATTTGTCAAAGCTTTAAGAACTATTGATGATAGTGCCTTCGCATCAATTGACACATCAACGTCATCAATATCCTTTGAAGCCTCTTCAAATGCGTTTACAATAAAGCCAATAAATTCTTCATTAAAAAACATTTTTTGCATGTTGAAATATCTTAAAGATAAGGAAATCTGTCTTTTCCCCGACAAATCAGTGCTTTTGTCAAAAATTATCGAACAGAATTTTGATTCATATAACACATACATACATAAATATTGCATTTACTAAGGCTTATTAATAACTCAACCGCACGCATTATCAAGTCAAACGTTTAGTCTTTGGATATAGATGGCACCTGCTGGGATTGAATGTAGAATAATAAGTATTTGAATACGGTAAACTAGATGTTTCATTGGAAATATCTAATAAATAACTATTAGGATTAAGATTTGGATACTTATTTTAAATTTCGTTACCCCGGGTCTCCACGTTTGATTGCTCCATAAAATTTGCGACGTATAGACCGAATATTGCCATGAGTGGCAATCCATTGCGCAATGATTGCTCTTCTTATTGCTTGAGCAATTATTGCTTAGCAATCTGCTGTCAAATCAGTTGTAATTTATCTGACGGTTGGTTATTTATTAGTGTGTTTATTTATTAAAAAAGCAAGTGAAAAAATACTTCAACAAAATGCAGAAAAATATTTTATATATTATATTTTTAAATAAACGTCAATATCAACAAAAGCTAACGACGAATTTTTTTTTTGTATATTTTTATTTGCTCAATGAACAATACAAGTTTTATGTTTTTTTTTCATACGCAAATAAACAAAAAAGCAATACAAAACACAGCTACGACAATTACAATTAATTATTTTATTAATTTAATTAATTAATTTAAAAAAGAAAATTTAACAATCACTTCAACATAAAACATTTGTTATCAATACAGCCACAAAACTTTATACAACTACTCGAGGTGAAAATTGCAAATTTATGGCAAAGCAATAACAAGTGTTCTCCAGCAATATAATCAGCAATCATTGCTCCATTGTTCTGTCGACGTTATTGTTTGTACTTAAGGAGCGTATAGACGACATGTTTTTGTCATCTGACATGTCAAATTTCCCACTGCAAAACACATACATGTCGTGTGTTACCTTTTTAACTTTGCTTCTGTAAAAGTCAGACGCAAAGTCATCTGACAAAATTTCAATTAGAGCGTGCTCTATTTTCTTTTGACAAACCATCTGACATCAGAAATCTATGCCGGGAAGAAACTGGCAGCGGCGTCAACTATTGACGGAATCATAAGCCGGTTGAAGTTAATATTTTACAATACCAAGATATGTATGCTCATCTTACCATTGAATAGAATTTATGTAAATATATACATAAAAACCGTTTCATTATAAAATTCTAAATTGGTATCTTTAAAATAAAAGAAAAAAATGTTAAGATGGCTAAATTATTTTACGGCGCAAATAAATATTTTCGTGGCGGCAGCAAGCTATTTTGAAACCGAGAACTACTTTGGTTTCTGCAATAACAATGCGAAAAAAAACAGAGACAATGTCAGAAGCAAATTACATGTACGTTTGTGACCGAATATTATAAACCTTATGTTAAACAGCAATTTTGACAGACATGAACAATTACATGTGACTTGAAAATTTGACATGTCAGATGACAAATACATGTCATGTACGGGCGCCTTTAGCAAATTGCTACGTGGAGACCCAGCGTTAGAGATTCAATAAAAAACAAAAAGTACTTATTGAAAATTTCGTTAGAGATTCAATAAAAAACAAAAAGTACTTATTGAAAATTTCGTTAGAGATTCAATAAAAAAAAAAAACAAAAAAAAACCTTGCTGGGGTTTCCAAAAATTTTGTACATTTAAAAAATATATTATTGTTGGGAATTCTTGTATTATCGAAATAAAGCATATTTTTATAATTTAAGGGGGGGTTTAATTTTCTTATTCCCCCCCACACCCTGAATCCGCGCCTGACAGACAGACAAACAGACCTTGTAGAAGAAATTGGAAAATGATAATATTGCAGATAAGCCCTTTATTTTTGTTTGTGTTTTTATGGGGTGCCAGATGGAGGGATGTTGTTGTTGTTTTGCTTGTTTGAGTGATCGACTGTATGGTATGCCATTCTTTTTGTTCTGAATTAGGTGTTGAAAAAAATTCATTGAGCGATTGACATGTGTTAAAAACGCTAGTAAATGTAGGTCATCATTTTTTCTATCTATAAATTATGAATTTATTGAGTTATTAAAAATTTTATTGAAGCAATTGGTGTTTAAATTTTTTTGGAGAGGATAGGGAAATCATTAAAAAAAATTAGTTGTGGGTAGATAGTAGGGTTTTTGTTTGATTAATCGAACAATATAAGACGATTAATTGTTCGACTAATTCAAAACTGCTAATTTCGAACAAAGGATTAATCGAAGAATTTATAACAATTAATCGAATGATAATAATATCTACTATTTCTGTTAAATGTATAAATTTTTTTTTAAGTTTTAAGTCGAATAAACAAACCAAATGTATGTGTCCGTTGAAATAAAACAAAAACGGTCATGTTTTGTGAGTAATTTAGCTTATATTTTTGTGAAATTTTTTCAACAGCATTCACAAAAGAAAAAACGTCAAAGGTGTGTTAACGCAAAGATCAGGTATGTTCTAAAATCGAAATTAAGTGAAATTGAAATCGAACAATAATTTAAATTCAATTATTTACAAAATGCAAAAATATAGATACTTAAAGAATAAAGTAGATAAAATGGAATATTCTTATAAACTTTCATCACGGGGTCGTTTTTAAAATTTGCTCGACTTTAAATCTACTTCATTTTGATTTCTAGAACTCGCCTGTATTTTTTAACCAAAAAAATTATGCCTTTCTCTCTTTACAATGAGTTTGGCTTAAAAATATTGTACAAAAGATAAATCTAGTAATCTAACACTAAATGTTACTGGTGTCCAAAACGGTATTAACGTAAATGTTCTTCAACAACATCACTTATTTACCAGTTACACAGTGAATATTACATAGTTTTTGAAGAAGATGCTCCACCAACAAAATCAAAGAGGCTACAAGTGGTCCAATGAATAAATATTTGAAAGAAAATATTTCGATCGATTCTCTAGAATAAATTATTTTCAGAAGCATAGCAGAGGATGGAATGTCCGTGAAAAGTTTCGAAAAATCCAAAGTTATATTGACTTTTAAAATCTAAGTGCCTGAAAGTGAAGCAGCAATTTGGAGCTACATTGAGAATTTGCATTTAAAAAAGAATCTTAATTTTTTCATGTACTAATTTTTTCTCAAAGTATCGAAAAAAAATCTCGAATTTATATAATTTATCGATTCAGAATTATTTGATTAATCGATTAATTTTAAAATTTTATTCGTTTAATCGAAAAAGTTACAAATGTTGTATATCGGTTTATGGTTTAATCGAACAAAAATAAAACCCGATTAATTGAACCCCCTAGTAGATAGATAGACATATAGACCTTGTAAAAGAAATTGGAAAATATTTTTTTGACAACATCAATATGTTAAATCTAATACACTTATGTTTCTATAACTTGTGAATTTATTTAGTTATTTATTACATTTCATTATAAATAATCAAACGATATATATTAACGCGGAATTTATTGCTTAATTCAATAAATTAAATATGACACATATTTTAAATGTTAAAAATGTGGTAGGTGGAAAGGACTATCCTATTACAGAAGCTGAACGGGTAACTACAAAATATGGAGATTAGGGATACAGCTTTTTTACAATTTTTGAAAATATCAAAATGGCCCTATCCATACCATGTAGTGCATTAATCTTTAGATTTTCGATATCGTTAAAAAAGTTTCCGCGTCAAATGCAATTAAGTTTGGGATCAGTAATAATGCATTTACACCTACACCATAAACAGTTTATAAGTTGTTTATGGTAATAAACTAGTTTGTGAAACTTATTTATCCATACAAACCATAAACAGGTTTGTAACTAGCTTTTGAGATAAACTAGTTACAAACAATCGATTTTTGCTAATGCAACTCTGTTTTTTCAAAATTTAACATGTGGCCATTGGTACAACATTTGGTTTTCAGATCATTGTTACAATAAAAATGACTTCGAAGCCTGAAACAAATCATTATCGGGCTTTACTAATGCTAAGATATGCTTTCTTAGACATTGGGTGAAAGATGAATGAAGAGTTCCAAAAACACAACGCAGCAACATTTGTGCGGAACGCGCCGTCAAAGTCGTACAAGATCCCCCAATGCAAATCAATACGAACTCTTAATCTAAACTTTAGATTCTAAAGTTTATTTCACTTAACAAAGATGGTTTTTAGATTGTAATTTTGATTATAATCATATAATGACATTAAGAAATGTAAATAGTTAAATAATTACAAAATAAAAAATTTTGAAAAAATAAAAAAAATAAAAATATTAAGGGCTTTCAGAAATCGGCTTCGACGCTGAACGTTTTTGTTCCGAAATGACATGAGGGAACATTTTACGATTTCAGCACAACATCAGCTACAGCGTGGTGATAGGGCCTTATTTTGGTTGTACCCTAATGGAGATGTTATATTCTTGGAATTGAATGGAGCTATGCTTTATCTTCCTAAAAGGTTTAATGCCTTGACTGAAAACGATGTTGTAAGCCTATCAACTGGCGCATACATCATTTCAAAGATTCCTTTAGATGACGAAAAGGATATTAATAATTATTAGCTAGAAATTAAAACGGCTGCTCCTATGTAAGGATATTTCCCTTATACTCAATTTAATACTTTTAAATAAAATAATTTTTCAATAAAAATGTTTGATTATTTTAAATAAATTATTATAAATTTGACTGTTTTTCTTTTATTAGTATATGCGCAGCAGTCTGTTTTTGTTGAAAAATCTTGAGTTGTTTAGACATAAATTTGTAAATTACCAGATTACAAGCATAAATGTACAGAAATTTTATTACATATAAATCGGTATGATTGCACCATTATACTTACCTAGCATTTACACATGCCACTGTTAAGCGGCTCATACACTTGCAATAAAATTAATCAATTTTACGTATTGAATAATTATATCGCCAATGTGTATGTGATATTCGTAGGTGGCACAATATATTGGCAACAATCAAAAGACTTGATTTTTATTGCACAACGAAAAGAAAGTGAAATGTGTTGGTAGCATAGTACAATGCTGCTTATGTTATTCCTATAGGTTATGTTTACCTTTTTATTAATGAATGAAACCATTATGCGACTTATTGCATAATATAGGGCAAAATGGAAATAATATGGCGAATATCATATATAATAATATTGCAAGTGTATGGGCCGCTTTAGTTCGAAAAACTCAATACACTCACGTTTTTTTTTGCTAATACACTCACATTTTTCGCAATGACAGCTCCAGTGGCAGCAAAAATTGCATTAAATGACAAAACGATGAACAATGTTACCCTGTTAAAAATTTAATGCAAATTTATTGGATTATTGTCATATTGCAATTAAAGTTTTAACTTGATAAATGTTTTATATGATAATTTTTTAAACGCGCAATATTAGAAGCAAGTTTGTTAAATATACAGCATTAATTTCAAAAGATTTTGTTATTCGTGCTTAATTCCCAGTTTTTATTCTTGATAAAAACACTTGGAATTTATTGTTGATGGGATAAGCTATTCCTATGCGCATTTCACTGGTTGCTTAGGACAGATCATCAGGAAACTTCATCCATAAAGATTTTAGAAAAACTAAAGATATTAAACCAAATAAAACTGTAAAACGTATAAAACTTATAGCAACAGTTCTACTTGTAATAATATCAAAGTGGGGAATGTAAGATGAGATAATCCCACTTTTTTTATTGTTGATGTGTTTTGTTTAAACTTTGATATTATTACAAGTAGAACTGTTGCTATAAGTCTTATACGTTTTACAGTTTTATGTGGTTTAATATCTTTAGTTTTTCTAAAATCTTTATGGATGAAGTTTCCTGATGATCTGGCCTAAGCAACCAGTGAAATGCGCATAGGAATAGCTTATCCCATCAACAATAAATTTCAAGTGTTTTTATCAAGAATAAAAACTGGGAATTAAGCACGAATAACAAAATCTTTTGAAATTAAAATTTTGTATTCCCAAAAATTGAAATTACTTTTTGATTATACAGCATTAATATTGTTTAAATAATGCTTATGTGTATAAATAAATGTAAACCATTTCCCCAAAAAAGTGCCTATAAGATTAACTCGTTAAATTTTTTTTAATTCGAGAAGTAAACAACCCGACAAGAAATTAATGAGCGAGTAGTCACATTTTTCATTTTGGTGTTAAGAAAATGATAAAAAGAAATTACCGAAATAAAATTTTCGATCACATTCGGTCATTTCTTTCTATCATTTCCCTAACACCAAAATAAAAAATGTGACTTCTCGCTCATTCACTTCTTGTAGGGAAATTATCTCAAGTTGACGCTTCAACGACATTTTGAAAATTATCTCACAGTGGCATGAGTAAACACAAAAACCAATGGCATGAGATTCGACTATTTCGAACAAATTTTCTTTGATAATGGTAGCTATTCCAAAATACGCGTCGAAGATGTGAACATTTACATGAAAACAAAACCAAATTGACGAAAATTGTTTTTGTTATCTATACACTTCTAAACTAAAATTAACGCGAGAATTATAACGCCTTTCTTTCTCTTTTAAAAACTGTAAATTTTGTATGATAAACAAAAACAATTTTTGTCAATTTGGTTTTGTTTTTGTTTTCATGTAAATTTTCATTTATTCGTCGAGTATTATGGAATAGCCACCAATATTTATAAAGTAGTGGCATGTCACTACTTGCATGTGTAAAAGCAGCGTTAGTGACAGCGTTGCCAGAAGATTTGGAAGAAAAAAATCTAGTTGTAAAGAGAAAAATCTTAAATTTTTTTATAAAAACAGCAAAATAGTAAAAAAGGGCGCCCAGGCCCTTTGTTTCCAATTGTAAATTATAAACGAAAAGCACAAGAGCTTTTTTAAGCACAAACAATATTTATTTCTTATACTTTTACGTTAAAATTCCTGAAATTTACACTAACAAATATGTTTAAAATTAAATGACAAATAAAACAGTACACTCAAAATATTATGTAGTTAAAGTCAAACGAAAATTCATTTTAAACAAATTAAAATTCATTTAGAAAACGGATCATTGACAATTCATTTAAAACAAATGATTTTTACATTCATTTTTAAATTTTTTATTTATTGAACAGCATATTCGTTAAAATTGAATAGTTTTAACTTTTAAAAAATATATGCCAACCGAAAAAAATCAAACAAATTAACAAAAAAAAATACGGAAAAACATTATTTTTTGGTAGTTTGTTTTTTTAATAACAAACATAAATGTTGAAAAATAAAATTATTCTTAAAATAACTATATTTTTATTAAATTTTAACAGTACCAAAAACGAAGTTAATAATCTACAATCAGTTACTGTAAAAATTTTATGAGTGTATTAAAAGGTGTTACTAACTTTTCGTATGGAAACCGAGAGCTAAACTTCGTTTTCTCACAATTATAATGTTTTTGCAATTTCCTTACTTAAATATGGCTTTTATATTGCTTAAAATGAACATTTTATTATACCGCGTGGAAATATCATCACAACTGACAAGAACACGATAGCTAAATAAAATACAATTTCGATACTCGATTAAAAAATCTCTAATTGTGACGAGACAGTGACGGTAACAAGTTATATTTTACAATAAAATATATTTAAATTCATTAAATTTCTAATAAATAAAAACGTAAAAAAGTCCATCTAAATAAAGAAGTTTCATCGAAAGTAACTTAATTCTAATATTAGAGATGCATAAATTTTGGGCAAAAAATTTTTAGTTTGGGAGCTATAAGCTCATACATCATATGAAATCTTAAGGATTCTCAAATTAATATTTTATTTTTGATACCATTGTAATATCGAAGGCATTTTGCATTGCATTTAAAAAAGCTCATTGAAAAAATATGAATTTTCCTAAAGATATGCCTAATGGAATTTTTATTAAAATAATGTTGGTACACTTTTTAAAAGATATTTTTAATTACTTATGTATATATTACATTGTTTAAAAATTATCATAAACATGGAATGGAGAATTTTATAAACAAAAGCTTCTTAAACCTAGGATTCTCTGTAACCTTTTACCACTAAGCTCTCCTTTTAGTATATGCAAGCCACAATTAGAACCTATTAAATAAAAAGAAAATAAATATATTTTTTATTGAACGTATGCTTATTATTCTAGATTATACGAATTTATTATATAATTTAATTATTTTATTGTACATGCAAGTCATCGAAAATGTAGTCCTAAATGTTGCACATTTCACTTTTGCATCTACCACACATTTGATTCAAACTAGATTCATTTAATTCAGAAGATATCATTTATAGAATTCACGTTTCTGTTTTTTTGATATTTTGTCCTATTCGAAAAATATTGAAAGAAAACAAGAATTTGGTCTGGCAAGACGGTAATTTCATACACTTTACATAAAATTAGAATTTCACCCCACTAGTTGGCTCAAATCGAATCCAAATAAGTTTCACTCGATTCATTTATAGAACTTACGCCCTTGTTATTTTGTTATATTCGAAAATATTGCAAGGAAAACACATATTTGGTCTGGCCAGACCAAAACGGTAATCCTAGGGCTAAGTTTCATTAGTTTTACCTTTTGATACTAAATGAACCTTTAGTTCTTTAATAAATTAATCTTTATAAAAATACATTTTTTCTTTTCAAAAATAATATTTTGCATCAATATTCCCAAAATTAACAACCGTAATGTTTTGTATGCCCAGAAATAATGATGCATTTTTGTAAAAGTGTGCAAAAACCATAGACAACAAGCTGATATAAATCCTCAATGTCTTAAAAATTAACTGTTTAAAAAAATTTAAGAAAAAATTATGTATGTTGTACAAACTTATGTTAAAAATCTCTATTTTTAAAAATAAAAATCTTAATTTAAGAATAAAAATCTTCAAATCTTATTTTGTTTTAAAAATCTTCGAAAATAAGATAAAATCTTAATTCTGGCAACGCTGGTTAGTGACCTTTTTGGATGCCTGCATTCAAGGCGAACATATGGTGTTTTTTTCGGTGGTAGACTTGTCAAAGTTTGTTTACAAACTTGTTTTTTTATGTAAGTCCGAGTTCATACGGCTCATGTCTTATTGACAAGATTGCTACTTTATAGGCGAGAGGGACGAGGGGAAAAGAAATGAGTACACAGATGCATGTACTGTCTTTACGTTTTGCTTTTTCATTCGTTGCTTAATTTTGTTATTGTTTTCAATATCAAAAAAGCACATATCGTCAACATGACATGAATCATTTGAACGCCAATTCATGTTCAAAGAAGAAAAAGGAAGAATCTTGCCAATAAGACATGAGCCGTATGAACTCAGACTAAAGCTGGGATCACACGATTGCCGCAAATGCACCAATATGGCACAATTTTGATTGTGCTTTATTGACGCACAATAAAGAAATTGCACCAATCAAATATTCTGAAATCACACGATTGCCCTGTTTTATAAAAATTTAATTGCCGCTAGTTGGTACAAAGTGAAATGTGTACAATAATTGCCGCAGCAGAGTCACACGATTGTTCTTACTTGATAACTGCGAAAACAGCTGTTGTGGTAGCTTTTTCATTTGTTTGAAACTTCTAGTTGGTATGTTCATTAAAAACGAAAAATTTGTTCATATAGATACCTACTATACAATTTTTTGTTGAACAGTTTTATTTGAAATATTTTAAGAAAAATTTATGAAAATCCAAAAATTAACATATTAAATAATACTAAGTTTTATTAAACATCTTTAATAAAATATTCGCACTTAACAGCTACATACATAGTATAGCAAAAATTAAAAAAAAAAACTAAAATGCATAATAAATAAATATGAACATATTTATCTTCATTACTTACTAAAGGAAACACAAAAATGTAAAATTTATTAAAAAAAAGGCAAATATTGGCGCATATTGTGTTGTTTGATTGCCGCACGAGAAGACAATAAATATTGGTGCATTTTTGTTATTTTTATTGACGCGAGTTACATCCTTCTCACAAAAACTATCATTACCGTCCATAAAATGTAGGGTGACAACAAAATATTAAATTACATTTCCATTCCCACATTTTATGGAGTGCAACTTAAGCAGTTTTGCGAACGTTGCATAGCTTAAAAATATTTTAAAATAAAGTTTTAGTTAGTCTTAAGATTGTTTTAAATAAATAAAGTTATCCCTCCGAAGAGCGGACAAACTAGAAAAACCAAATTGTTTTAATACATTTCTGGCGCCCAACGAAAGGAACCTTTTCTGAAGAAAAGATAATATTGGAACAGAAGTTTCATAAAAACCAAATATTTGAGTTGTACTTATATAAAAGCAAATATTTCCTTTATACAAGTTAAGCATTCTTAAAAATAAATAAATAAACAAATAATTAAATATCAAGTGAAACTCATGAACCGAAAAGACACTTTTGACAACAACCGAAAAATCAACATGGAGGAGGAACTACAACAAAGAGTCGTAGAATTGGAAACTATTCTTAAGCAACAAGAATTAAAAATTAATTTACAACAGCAGCAGCTCGAACAACAATTACTGCAAATTAATACTCAACGGCAGCATGTACACCAAAGTCAATTGCAACAAGTTAATGTACATCAACAGGAAGAACCAGTTCAAGTGCAGCAGGGAATTGTTTTTCAACCTGACCAAATCGTAAGGGAATTTAGAAGCATCAAACCTTTAAATGGAAATCATAATATTAGACAATTTATACAATCAGTGGAATCAACAATGGCTTTAGCTGTTAATAATCAGGCTTTGCTGGCATATGGGGTGAGAATAATTATAAATGAGAAGCTTGAAGGCAATGCAGGAAGGATAGTTAGAGAATTAGACAATAATGCCACTTGGGAACAAGTGAAGTAAAAATTATTGAGCAGCCTACAATCAAGAAAGACGTATGCGGAGATATTCAACTTCTGTAGAAGTGTTAAAGTGAGTAACTTAAATGAACTTTTTGATATATTTATTAAGGCTAAATATGAAATTAATGAACTATATGAAGTAGATGTAAGAAAACCAATAGTCTATAGCCCAGCTTATGTGGACAGAGATTTAGTAGACCTATTAATGGAGAAAATTGATGGACCGATAAGAGCCCATTTAGATGAACATGAAACATTGAATAATATAATCACAAAATATACAAAATTGAAACTTTTATATGATACTAGAGCTATAGCTTTTGCTCACAGAATTGATCTTAGAAATAGACGAAAATCAAGTTACAATAAACCCTTTGCTGATGTTAAGACAAACAATGGTTATCATACACCTAAGGAAAATTGGCAAAATTTGAGGTCAAATAATTTCCAAAGCCAAAATGGCAGAATTCAAAACACAAACAATAATTTTAGGACCGATAATATTCAACAATTAGATAGAAATTTTAGAAGTTCAGGTCAGGGCTTAAATTATAATATACATCTAGGGCATCAGAATATGGGTAATCGTCAGACAAGATCTAACCAAACCAGAAATTATAACCAAAGTAGACAACAACGTCAATCAAACTTCTCAGGTCAGGAAACAGAACCGATGGAAATAGGCACAATTCATGAGGAACGGGACATACATTTTCACATACCGCCTCAAGGACCACCTTGCCCATAATAGTAATCTCAATAGGGAAGCAAAAAATTAGGTGCCTAATAGATACAGGCTCAACGACAAGTATCATTAAACAAAACAAATTAATTGATAACTATCCGGAACAGAGACTCGAAAGACCAATCAAATATCGAACTTTAAATGGACTTAATGAAATATATTCTTACTTGATTACACCTTTTCCCAAAGAATTCTGTTGTTTGGGAACACTTAGTTGGAAGGTTGTTAATTTTAAGAATGATAATTATGATGCCATAATGGGACAAAACTTCTTGAAACCACTCGGGGCAATAATAAATAGTAATCATGGTTCTGTTGAAATTTTAAACAAAAATATATTTTTTGAGGAAATGAGTTATCCTTTTTATATCGACAATATATGTTCCCTAGAACCAATTTCTATAGAATCAGTTTTCGATAAGATTAATTTTGGGCATCTAAATAATGAGGAAACAAAGAAAATTACAGATCTTTTGAACGATTTCAAGGACTTATTTTATATTGAAGGTGATGAACTTTCGGCAACAACTGAAATAGAACATAAAATTATTACTGACACAGAAAAGCCTCTTTATTCGAAGATTTATCGTTATCCTCAAATTCATGAGGATGAAATCAGGAAACAAATAGATAACATGCTTAAACATAATATTATTCGGGAGAGCAACTCGGCCTATAATAGTCCCCTATGGATTGTCCCAAAGAAGGCCGATAACTCAGGTACCAAAAACTGGCGTATAGTCATAGATTATAGAAAGTTGAATGAACATACAGTTGAAGACAAATTCCCAATACCAAACCTAAACAGCTTATTAGACAGATTAGGTAGAGCCCAATATTTCTCCACTATAGACCTGGCGAAAGGGTTTCACCAAATACTTCTCGCAGAGGAGGATAGAAAGAAAACTGCGTTTTCTACTCCATTTGGGCACTTTGAATTCATCCGAATGCCTTTTGGACTACGAAACGCACCTTCGACCTTTCAAAGGTTGATGAACTCGGTGCTGAGGAATCATATAAACAAAACCTGTGTCGTCTATATGGACGATATTTTAATATTTAGCACTTCGCTAACAGAACATATTAATAATATCAGGGAAATATTCAAGACTTTAAGAAAGGCCAAACTAAAAATACAGATAAACAAATGTGATTTCCTACAAAAGGAAACCCAGTTTTTAGGCCATATGTTAACAACTAATGGCATCAAACCAGACCCAAATAAAATTTCAGTAATACAGAAGCTTAAACTTCCAACTACTGAGAAACAAATTAAATCGTTTCTAGGTATGACTGGATTTTACCGAAAATTCATTCACAATTATGCTAAGATAGCGTATCCAATGACGAAGTTTTTAAGGAAAGACGAAAAAATAAACACAAATGATCCTAGCTATATTACATCTTTTGAGAAACTCAAAGAGCTCATAACAAATTCGCCCATATTAAGATACCCAAATTTTAACAAACGTTTTAAAATTGAAACAGACGCAAGCAACAATGCAATTGGCGCTGTCTTAACACAAGACGGTCACCCAATAGCATATGCTTCGCGAACCCTAAATAAACACGAAACCAACTATGCAACAATTGAAAAAGAATTGTTAGCAATAGTTTGGGGTGTAAAATATTTTAGGCCTTATATATATGGGAAGGAATTTGATTTGGAAAGCGACCACCAACCCTTAAAATGGCTTATGAGCAAATATTCAGGCAGAGATATAAGTCCTAGACTACAAAGATATCTCATTGATTTGGGCGAATACCAATTTAAAATAGAACACATAAAAGGAAAGTGTAACTACATTGCCGATTTTCTTAGCAGAATTAACGTTGAGACAAATGAAATAAATACAACAGAACCAATTAAAGAGGATTTTGTATATAATGGAGAAACAAATAGCGAGGCAGATTCTTTGGAGGTACAAACAATACACTCACAGGAGGAGGACCACGGCGATGGTGTTGGAATATTGGAAACAATCGTAAATCGCTTCAAAATTCAGATCATCGTTGTGGAAGAAAAAGAAAGTAATGTCAAAACAATTTTCGGCAATAAAAGAATTTTTATAGATAGAAATGACATTGAGCAGGGAAATGTTTCTAATATCTTAAGAAGAGAAGTTACAAAAAGAAAAATTGGGGTATATTCGGAGTTAAATGATCATGATTATTACAAAGTGCAACAACAGTTGACTAAAGAGTTTTCTGATAGGGATAAATACAAAATAGTTAAATGTTCCTACTTCGCTAAGGACATGGAAAATGAGAATGAACTAAATAAACATATAGCTCTCTTTCATAAATATGAAAGCGGTCATTCCGGAATATTAGCTACTTATGAGAATATCAAACATAAAATATATAACCCAAATTTAAAAATGGCCATACATAAGATAATAAATAACTGTCATATTTGCTCATCGGCAAAGTATGACAGAAACCCTGTAAAGAAAAAGTTCCAAAGAACTGAAACACCAACAACCGTAAACGAAATAGTACATGTGGACACATATGTAAATAGTAAGCAGTCTTTTATGGTTTTCATAGACAAATTTTCAAAACACGAAGTCTGTTTCCACATGCCTGACAGAAATAGTACAACTATAGTACAAAAACTCAGGGAATTCTTAGCAATAAAAGGTAAAACAAAAAAATTTGTGTTTGACAATGAATTCAATTCGAACAATGTCAGAAATTTCTTAAATGAAGAAGGAATTGACTTCCATATAACAAAACCAAATAGTCATACCGGGAATGCTGATGCAGAACGGTTAAACAATACCATAACAGAGAAAATAAGAGCACTTAACCTAGAAGAACAGTTACCAATAGAAACACAAATAATAAAAGCTATTAATTTCTATAATAATAGTTATCACAGTACAATAAAATGTACCCCTTTCGATGTAGTTAATAATAAAATAAACTATGAAATAATTAAGAAAAGAATGGAGAAGTATAAGGATAAATTGGATGAGAAACGAAACCCAAATAGGGAAAAGTATGTAGAGAATAGGGAAGAAGGTTATATAAAAAACTACAAGGCTTTACGTCATAAAGAACAGCCCAAATACCGAAAGCATTCCTTGAGAAACATTCATGAATCTAACATTAAAAGACCGTTCAAATTTGCAGAAAATGGGGATTTCTCTGACAACGACGATATTGACTTTGAGTATTTGTCTGAGCGTTTAAAAAATCTTAAGGGCCGCTTTTTGAAAAATACAAATGATAATGATTAGAGAATTTTGTTGTTTCTTTTGTCTTTTGTAGATCATCTTGCTCTCGATGTTACTAATGTTTACAAGAAGTTCTGCATTCCTGCATTATATCGACATAAAAGTTGATGATGTAGAGATAGTAAACACCACGAATACAATTGTCCATATTATAAATGTTGGCAAAATACTTGAGACTCTGAACCTTATAGAAACGAATATCAAAGCACTAGATGTAAGTAATAAGCAAGTACTCTTGAGTGAGATAGAAAGCATATACGAAAAAGTTCAGACTATAATTCCTAGGGTAAAGAGAAATAGAAGAGGCTTATTAAACGTTGTCGGCAAGGCACAGAAATGGTTGTTCGGGACTATGGACGACGAAGATAGAACCGACATTTTGGAGCATCTGTCAGCTACGGACGAAAATAACAGAAATTTAATAAAAACAGTAAATAGGCAAATAATTGTAAATGATTAATTTAATAAATCGATAAACAGTTTAAGGGATTCGATAGAAAAAGATAGAATAAACATTAAATCTGCATTTCAAGAGATTCGGAAAAGTAATAATGAAATTGTAAAAAGATTGTTATATTTAGACCAATTGTCAAAGTTGAAGGTTATTGAAGACAAAATAGAAAAAATACAAGACAACATCGCATCGGCAAAAAACCATTTTGTACATCCTAGCATTTTTACGAGACAAGAAATTGAACTATTTAAAATCGATTTTTATAAGTTAAAATTGTTAAGGATCGGTGTGATGAGTTTTAGTGAAGATTCAATAATTGTGGCTGTTCAAATCCCTGATGAAATTATAGTTACACAATTGAGATCGTTAGTTCCGATGCCAAATAAAAATCACCTAGAAATTGATGAATATAACGTAAACATAGTTGAAATAAATAATATTGTGTTAGAATACAAGGAAAATACAATTCTAAGGCATTTAAAACCATCAAAACATTGTTCTCTGACAGGTAGCTGCAAATACAGATTTAATAATAAAACAAATATAGTATGTTTAGATGACGAAACTATTTTGTTGAAAAATGTAAGAAACGAAAAACTTGGGCAGACTTGTGACAATAGGAACTTAAGCTTATCGGGAAACTATCTAATAAATTTTAACAATTGTAATCTCACAATTTTTAATCAGACCTT
This sequence comes from Pollenia angustigena, assembly GCA_930367215.1. Taxonomy (NCBI): domain Eukaryota; kingdom Metazoa; phylum Arthropoda; class Insecta; order Diptera; family Polleniidae; genus Pollenia; species Pollenia angustigena. Next base: position 52,576,692 of record OV884059.1, on the reverse strand, counting down.
TAAAAATAATAAAAATGTAATTTATGAAAAGTTTTTTTATCCACCGGACAAAATCGCTAACTTGACTCATAATGAAATAAAGTTTGAAAAAATTATGTTAGAACATACAAAAAATATTGACGAAATAAAAGAATTAAGATTTCATAACAAAATAGTATATGGACTTAACTCTACTGTAATAATATTAGTTATAATTATATCAATAATAATGTATACATTAAAAAGAAGAGAAAAAACAAATTTAAAATTAAAATTAAATGAAACTAAAAATATTACGGTTCTAAATACCGAAGATATTATAAAGAAATATCGTGGATAATGCATCAAAATCAGGAGTTAAGGAGCATGCTGAGTTATAAATTAATTATATCTTAAGTTGTGGTATATTATGCAATTCAATATATTAACGTTAATACTTATTTTATTTTGAATATTGTCACTCATTGTAAGTAATGTTTTATAGTTGTGATACACTTGTATTTTCTGTATGCAGTATGAAATGTATGTATGCAAAACGAAAGTGTTTAATTTGATTTATGTTTTAATTTCACTCATAATTGTGGAATGTTCCTAAAGCACTTAAGCTTGAAGAATATTATTTGGATAAAATTACTAATTACCTTTTATAAGATCAAAATATGAATTTACAACAAACATATTAAGCAACAAATTACATACATTTTAATGATAGGAATTAAGAGATTTTTGTTCGTATATATATTAAGTAAAGGCAAAATTCGGGAGAATTTTAGCTTAAGGGTGGAGGAGTTACATCCTTCTCACAAAAACTATCATTACCGTCCATAAAATGTAGGGTGACAACAAAATATTAAATTACATTTCCATTCCCACATTTTATGGAGTGCAACGTAAGCAGTTTTGCGAACGTTGCATAGCTTAAAAATATTTTAAAATAAAGTTTTAGTTAGTCTTAAGATTGTTTTAAATAAATAAAGTTATCCCTCCGAAGAGCGGACAAACTAGAAAAACCAAATTGTTTTAATACATTACTCGCGCGGTGATCCCAGCTTAAGCAAACCTGTTTTTTTTACTACCAATATTTTTGACAACCCGACCATAGAAGCATTGTAGTTGTAGAGTTGACCTCACCTTCTAGTCAATTCGCCTTGACGGCATTCAACCAGGCCACTACGCAAATGAAAATTTTTGTTGCCAGATATGTGATTTATTTTGCGATTTTCAGCAAATGGTCGTCCACACAAGAGACTAATTATAAAAAAGGGTGTGTGCCGGCAAGCAATGGCAATTTTTTAGGCGAAAAATTGTATTTTACAGAAAATAATACTTCTTATTGAAATAAAAATTATATATTCGGATGATTTATAGTGATTTTGCTGTTGTGGGTCTACGAGTATGGCATACTTTGTATTGTTTTTCTGTTGTTTGTTTGTTTAAAATTTTAAGAACAACTTAACATTTTTGTCTAAAAATACATAAGTACGACTGTGCGGTAGTGAATCGTGGCCTTTAACTAGGGTAGCCAGATTTTGAATTCGGAAAAACAGTACATTGGTTATGAAAAAACAGTACATTCAAGAAAAAAACAGTACATTTTTTTACGAAACCATATCAAAATATTTACAACTCTTGAACAAAAATAATATAAAGAAATAGACTTCAAACATCAACATCAAAGGAAAGATTTACATTTAATGGTATTTCATATACAAAATCACACCATTTGCGTTTATAAAGCAAATACCACAAACGAAGCATTTGGCCATTGTATCATTTTCCAATGTATAATGTTTAAATATCTTAGTTTATATTTAACTTAAAAAACTTATTCATTGATTGGGTTAGTAGAATTTTCTTAAAACATATTGGTATTTGAAGCAATTTTCACCACACACATATTGTGGAACTATCGCATAAATTTCAGAAAATATTTGTTTCTTTCTTTAATTTAAACAGTAGTCATATGTCTTAAAATAATAACACGAAAATATATGAAGGATGTGAGCAGCTCCTTATTTAATATGTATATTTTTGACAAAACAATAGACGCAGTACAAAAATTCTAATTATTTTACAACTTTTTTGTTTGCAAAACAACAATTTCTTTAAACTAAATATTGTAAAATAGAGTGTGCAACCAAATTAGGGTCATCGGCACCAGCCTCAACACTTGCACCGCGAAATGAAAGTAGACTACTAGTAGAGCAAATCTGCCAAAAGGTTTTGCAAAATTAGCTCGGGCTCCCGAAATATGGGCCCCTAAAGTTTTTTAATTTTTTGAAAAGGCGTTTGGTATAAGTCAAAATAAATTTACTAAATGTACTTCTGAGCTAAAAAATAATTTTAGATGTCTTCAGTAGAATCGTATTGCGATTCTTTTCTTAGAATTTATTAACCCTCTAACTCTCATGTTAAGGGGTAATTTTTGCCCTTTTTCCCAACTCTTAAAAAAAAGGATACTAAAACGGCACTTATAAGAGTTAAAATGCTCTACCAATATTTTCTGCATCAAATTTCACTAGGGGCCTTCTAAGACGAAAAATTATCCAATGCAAGTAAAACGGGTTTTCGACATTCCGGGCCTTGATTTTTGTTAATTTTTCGAAACCCCGTTTTACATACATTGCACGCTTTTTTGGTCTTGGAAGACCGCTAGTAAAATTTGATGCAGAAAATATTCACAGAATATTTTAACCCTCTAACGTACCGTTTTAGTGTAGAAGTTAAAAAAATTACAAAAATTACCCCTTAAAATGAGTGTTAGAGGGTTAATATATTCTATGAAAAGAACTGCCATACAATTCTACTGAAGACATCTGAAATAGTCTTTTAGGTCAGAAGTACATTTAGAATATTTTTTGAATTGTACCAAACGTCCTTTCCAGAAATTCAAAAATTTCAATGCCCGAAATTCCGAGAATTCTTTTAACCCTAATAAGTGCCGTATTGTATACTTTTGTTTAAGAGTTGGGAAAAAGGGCAAAATTTACCTCTCAAAATGAGAGTAAGAGAGTAAATAAATTCTAAGATAAGGATATTATGACAATATGGCTTGATAGCATACCGGTAAAAGTTCCCAAATGTGTTTTATTTAAAAACGATTTTTCTTAATATCTTTGTTTTTTGGACACTAAACTTAAAAATCAGTACAGAAAACAGTACAAAGTGTAAAAAACAGTACATTTTCGTACTGTTTTAGGTGTTGTGCATAAAACAGTACAATTGACAAAAATCAGTAAATGTACTGCTAAAAACAGTACGTCTGGCAATCCTACCTTTAACACAAGTATAAAAACTCGCTCACTACATAATATGTTCCAATATTTATCTTTGGTAAAGACGGAGAGTCACTTACATTTTCTCTATATTGCTTACATAGGGTCTACAACTGCGATGATATCTAATATAATTTCTGAGAAAATGTCGACAGAAAAACAGGTGCAAAGATAATGTGCAAAAGTCTGTGAAATGCCTAAGCAAATTAAAAAAAGACTGAGTGGGAAGAAATTGTCCACCCCAATGGTTACAATGTGATTTGAGTTATTTATATGTAACGGTATTGGGACAATTTAAATTCATATAAAAGTACCATATGGCTCCATTTAATGCAGTGAAATACTTCAAATGAGTGTGCCAGCATTCCAGGACGATGGTTTAATAGTTCTATGGGAATGGACGTGCCATGCAATTGGGTAAAATTTTTAAAGCTTGAGGGCTAGAGTTCCTGTACTATTTTTATTGAACTTTTATTAACACTAGGATACTCATTTCGCTCGATTAATTAATCGAGGTTGTGGTTTAATCGGTTAATAATCTTTTAATTTTGTTATTGATCGGTTAACCGATTAATAAAGTTTTGTTATAAATTAAGTAATTTAAATTAATAAAAATGCAAAAATTTGTTATTATGGAGTCTATTAGTAAAAAAAAAACAATAACATAACGAAGAAATCATTTCTTTACCTAAAATTAGCAAACAAAAAATTTATTAAAAAATAAACTGTGAGATTTTTTTATTAATTATTTCAATAGTTTAAGACCTTATAAAAAAATCTTTTGGAAAAACAATTTGGTTTATATGTTTAGGATTTACGCGATTGTTTTCTTCAGTTTTGATAAAACTTTTTTTTTTTTTTTTTTTTTTTAATTTATTTTTTCTTATTGAATCTTTCTTATCGAAATTTACAATATGTATTCAAATCTTAATTCTACTTGTTGCTTATTAGTTGTTACCAGTGTAACCACTAACTGCTGTATTCAAATTTTAAGACTGTCTTCTAGTTAAGTTCAAAGTATCGGTTCTTTTTAGCCTCTGGTGACCTTCGAACTGAAGCAAACCCCGAGCGAGGTAGTTAGGGTGGGCCATTAGTTTATCGATGTAGCTTATTGAATATTTTTTAATCTCCTCCTGGATAGTGGGGACGTTGAGATCTCTGTGGATAATATCATTACGTATATACCATGGGGCGCAGACAATTTGTCGTAATATTCTAGACTGTCTTCTTTGAAGCTTTTGGATGTTAGATGCGCATGCAGTACCCCATAATTGGATGCCATATGTCCATATTGGTTTTATGATGGACTTGTATAAAAGAATTTTGTTGTCTAAAGACAAGTTTGAGTTTCCACCGAGAAGCCAATGTAGTTGAGCTGCTTTAAGTTTCATAGCCGTTATTTTCGCTTCGATATGACGAGACCAGGTCAAGCGTCTATCTATATGAATTCCCAAGTACTTTACATGGTTTTCTACCGGAACAGTGATGTTATTTATTTTTACTGCTGGGCACGTTTGTCTTCTGAGCGTGAAAGTTTGGTTTGTTGGCATATCCGCTCTGTATATTATATATAGAAGCGGTCCTAATATGCTGCCTTGGGGAACACCAGCAGTAATTTTCTTGAGGGGGGAGTATTTATCTTGCGACCTTACTATGAATGTTCTGCCTGTTAGATAGCTCTCCAGAAGCTTGTGAGTGTTTTGAGGAAGCATTCGTGTTATTTTGATGAGTAGCCCATCATGCCAAACTTTGTCAAATGCTTGGGAAATGTCTATAAACAGGGCTGAGCAGTATTGCTTTTTCTCAAACGCCGATCTAATAAGTGTGACAATTCTTTGCACTTGTTCTATTGTACCATGTTTCGCTCTGAATCCGAACTGGTGATCCGGGATAATGTCGTGTTCATTTAGATGAGGAGTTATACTTAAAATGAATATTTTTTCGAAAAGCTTCGATAGGATTGATAATAAGCTTATCGGTCTGTACGACGCAACCTGGCTAGCATATTTTCCTGGCTTGGGAATCATAACAATTATAGACCTCTTCCATGAGGATGGGAAGTATCCGACTCTTAATATAGCGTTAAAAATGAGTAGCAAGATTCTGGAAGCAGACGATGGTAAGTTTCTTATCATTGACCCTGTGATTCGGTCAAGTCCGGGAGATTTTCTAATATTCGCTTTTTCTATTGCAGATTTTACTTGAGTAATGTTAAATTTTAATGGATGGTTTACCTTATCAGGAATGATTGGACGACAGGAACAAGTATGTGTATCATGTGGCGTGAAAACTTTCTCAAGGTGGCCCGCTAAAGCGTTTAATTTTTCATCTGTGTTTTTGGCCCAAGTGCGGTTTTCCAGTCTTAATGGAGACTCTTGGGTTAAAGGGCATTTCATATGCCGTACAGCCTTCCATACGCTATAATTGGAGTTTTTTGTGGCATCTAGGCTGTTTAGATAGAATTCTATTGCAGAATCGTGGTTCTGTCTTAATTTGTTGCGAAGAGTTGTAAGGCATAATTGTAGTTGGGCCTTAGTGGTTGGGGAACGACTGTTTTGCCATTGTCTTCTTAACTTCCTTTTTTCTCTGATAAGGGTCTCTTTATCCGTCGATATATTGTAAGGAGCACGTTTAATTGTCCGCTTGATTGGGGTTGCATTTCTTGCTGCAGCATCCAAGACTTCTGTAAATCGGTCGACAGCTATTTGGATGTCAGATGAATTTTTTAGGGGAATGCACTGTGATAGGTGAGAGCTCACATACATTTTATACTTTAACCAATTTGTGTTTCTGTTTGGATAGGAAATACAGTTTGCAGCTGCGGCGTCAGAGTTACCTTTTAAAATGAGGATTGAAGGTGAATGATCAGACGAAAGATCATAGGAGGAACTAACTAGTACCTGATCGCGCTCGGTGTTTTTGATTACAGCAAAGTCAATAAGGTCTGGTAGCTTGTTGAAGTCGGTTGGCCAATAGGTAGGCTCACCACTCGATGCCACATCAAAGTTATTTGCAGTTACGGTATTATATAGCTGATTACCTCTAGGACTAATAGGTCTGGAGCCCCAATATGTATGTTTAGCGTTGTAGTCGCCAGCAGCAATGAATTTCTGGCCCAATGTGGAGAAGAAGTTGAGAAATTTATCGTGTAGAATTTTGTGTCTCGGGGGACAATAAACGGATGTTAAGGTTAGTTTGAAATCAGTAAGATTTATAGATGTGGCCTGGATACAATCTTCTTCGAACTCTGGCAGTGGTAAGTGTCTGATGTGTTTGTGCACAATTATAGCTGTGCCACCACAAGCTCGTCCGCTGGGATGTTTTGTATCATACGTAAGGTAACCATTTACCCTAAAGCAGTTTTTATGAGTAAAGTGTGTTTCAGAGACAAGAAGTACGTCGATTTCATGCCTATGAAGAAAGTTTGCAACTTCGTGTTTATGTTGGGATAACCCGTTTGCATTCCAGAAACATATTTTTAACAGGTTCATTTTTTGTTGAGTAGAACTTGCAGGAGCATGTTCGCATCATTTCCTGAATCTTGTTCTGCATAGTGGCCATGAAGTTATTCATAGTTTGAATTAAATTTTCAATTGAGGTAGGCATTTGTAGACCTTCCCTAGGAACATTAGCGTACGGAGGTTGCTTTGCGTTGGAAGTACTCGGTGGATTTTTCGCATTAGGGTTTCCTTTTAGGACTTGGGCATATGATTGGTTTTGTTTGTGTAGTACTAGCAATTGAGCCAGCGGCTTGGCTGGGCGCATGTGACGGACCATATTGGAAGTGAGTATATTTTTGAACTAAAGCAGGTTTTAATAAATGCAAGAAGACTTTACAACCCCTATAGTTTGCCGTGTGATTTTCGCCACAGTTGCTGCATTTCTTAACATTCGGGTCAGCTTTAGAACGATTACACTCGGCGGTTTTATGAGCGTCGCCACAAACCACACATACGTGAGGCAATTTACAATATGATTTTGTATGCCCATATTCCTGACAGTTTGTGCATTGGGAGGGACCTTTTCGTTTCATTGGCTCCTCAACAGTTATTCTTCTGTTGAGTAGGTAGCGCAAGTTGTATATGGGATGAACTGAATTTTTGGTTTTGAGAACCGATGAATCAAACGATATCTCAATGCGGTGCAGTGGTTGAGGAACTTTATTCCTGTTCAAAATATTATGCACAGATTTTACCTCATACCCCTCTTGCTCTACAGCAGATTTTATATCCTCTGTAGGAACAGAACTATCTATGCGTTTTATGACAATAATCAATCCCTTAGCACTTTTTAATTGGTATGTATAGTAACTTTTATTTTCTGCGTCCAGGTGTCTTGATATAATACGAAAGTTCGTTTCTGTACTGGCTTGAATTTTGGTCTCTTGAATTTGCCCTCCTTCCTGTTGGTTGGACCTAGGGCTAGCCTTTCTCTTAGTTATTGTTATATATCTGTCCATCCCCGTTTGCACTTTAGTAGTTTTTGGCACAGCTCCTGTATTTATTAATGCAAATCGTGATGTTCCAGGTTTTTCTTTATTATTCCTCTGGCCAGACGACTTCACACTTTGAACCACATTTAAGGTCGGATCAACACACTTGCTCAGGTTGGGCACACTTGAACTCAAATTGCTGTATGGAAAACCAGTTGCGCTGGCAATTTTTGCACTTAAATAATTTTTCTTTAATTCTGGGTATCGAATGTTTTCATTGCTCACGCTCGGGGAGCTTACCACAATATAAGCATTTCTGCTATTTGTGCTGGGCCTACTCTCCTTATTGGGAGTATTTGTGAGGCTCATTCACAAATCTCTTCGGGCACACTAATTTTTGTTCTTTTTTTCACCAATTACAAATATTTTTTTTTTTCTCCCACGGCAAATATTTTTTTTTTCACTTCCAATTTTTTTATTATTTTTTTTTTTTTGTTACTCACTGATACATGTCCGTACTCGTCAAGAGCTGGTTCGCTTATGTGATAAAACTTGACTTGGAAGAAATTCTTTCAATTATCGAAGATGTTGGAGAAATCGGAAGCAACCCATAATACAGCTAGATGAGCAGAAATATTTAATTTTTAAAAGCTAAATGCGTTATCTTGGTTTCTTTGTATCGTGATTAGGGTATTATTCATTTAATCAACCTTTTGCTTTAATCGGTTAATCGCTGGATTAATTAACTGAGGTTTTGGTTTAATCGGTTAATAATCGGTTAATTTTGTTTTTGATATCATATCGTCATAATATCCTTAATAATATTTTACAATTGTTTAAAATAAATAGTGCTGTGTTTCGAACAAAATAAAAATGTTTAATGCTGTTATCATTGATTCGTAATAAGTGTACAGTAGAAGACCGTCATATCGTCGGCTTAATATGCAAACCTGCTAACTCACTTTCAGCACATTTTACAGGAGAGACAAAAAACTTTTTATTTTTCCTATTTGCAGCTTGATAGAAAATTAAAAATACAGTAAGTTTTACACACTTCAAGACTTATATATAAGAAAAACTACATGCTGGTCGACGAGGCGTATCTTTCTCTACCACACGGCATCAAAATCTAAATTTACATAAAAATTGGATTTAGCCGGTTTGTATATTAAGCCGACGATATATTTCTTGTAATTATTTTAAGACATAAGGCCAAAAAATAAACTAAAAATATTTTTTTAGTTATTTCAATAGTTAAAGGAGATCTTATAAAAAATTTTTTTGGGATAAGTAATTTGGTTTAAATGTTAAGGAAAAAAGCGATTCTTTTCTTTAGTTTTGACAAAACTTGACTTGGAAAAAATTCTTTACTTATCGTAGATAAATATCTTATTTCTTAGTCCTTTTTCAGGATTTCTCTAAACATATAAAATACTCCATTATGCCATTAGAGATTTTTAAAATTGTTAACACTTCTAATTAATTCGGTTAATTAATGATATGAGAAGAAACAAATAACTAAACACGTATGTACATACTACTATATGTATGTATAAAAATTACGTGAAACAAAAAAAGGCGTTGGCAATCACACAATTAACCCATTTTTCGCCACATTCTTGTTGATCGATGTTGAAGATAAAAAAATATTGAAAAACATTGTAATTTTAGTCCCCGTTCGGCGGAATATGGGTTAAAATCAAGATCACTTTTTTTCTTTCTAAACATAAACATTTTGTGTATGAGACGAAACAAATAATTAAAAACACAAAAAAAATATGTTATAATACTACAAAATATTGAAAATTTTGTTACATCGGTTAATCGACTGAAATTAACCGGTTTAATCGTTAATCGAAAAAAGCTAATTTGAAATTAACCGATTAACCGGGTAGTAATAATTCGGTTAACCGATTGATGGTTAACCGAAAGAATACCCTAATCATGATACAGATTATCTAATTTCTTTGTCCTCTTCTAGTACCGAAAACGAATTTAATAACCTAAAATCAGTTACTGTAAAAATTTTATGAGTGTATAAAAGGTGTTACTTACTTTTCGTATGGAAACCGAGAGCTAAACTTCGTTTTCCCACAATTAGAATCTTTTGGAATTTCCTTACTTAAATATGGCTTTTATATTGCTTAAAATGAACATTTTATTATACCGCGTGGTAATATCATCACAACTGACAAAAACACGATAACTAAATAAAATACGATTTCGATACTCGATTAAGTAATCTCTAATTGTGACGAGACAGTGACTGTAACAAGTTATATTTTACAATAAAATACATTTAAATTCATTAAATTTCTAATAAATAAGAACGTAAAAAAGTCTATCTAAATAAAGAAGTTTAATCGAAAGTAACTTAATTCTAATATTTGAGATGTATAAATTTTGGGCAAAAAATTTTTAGTTTGGGAGCTATTAAGCTGATTCATCATATGAAATCTTAAGGATTCTCAACTTAATATTATATTTTTTGATACCATTGCAATATCGAAGGTATTTTGAGAAAACTGCATTTTAAAAAAAGCTCATTGAAAAAATATGAATTTTCCTAAAGATATGCCTAATGGAATTTTTATTAAAATAATGTTGGTACACTTTTTAAAAGATATTTTTAATTACTTATGTATATATTACATTGTTTAAAAATTATCATAAACATGGAATGGGGAATTTTCAAAACAAAAGCTTCTTAAACCTAGGATTCTTTGTAACCTTTTACCACTAAGCTCTCCTTTTAGTCTATGCAAGCCACAATTAGAACAGTTAAAAGACCCAATTAAACAAAAAGAAAATAAATATATTTTTTATTGAACGTATGCTTATTATTCTAGATTATACGAATTTATTATGTATATAAATTAATTATTTAATTTTACATGCAAGTCATCAAATTAATGTTGCACATTTCTCTTTTGCATCTACCACACATTTGATTCAAACTAGATTCATTTAATTCAGAAGATATCATTTATAGAATTCACGTTTCTGTTTTTTTGATATTTTGTCCTATTCGAAAAATATTGAAAGAAAACAAGAATTTGGTCTGGCTAAGACGGTAATTTCATACACTTAACATAAAATTAGAATTTCACCCCACTAGTTTGCTCCAATCGAATCCAAATAAGTTTTACTCGATTCAATTATAGAACTTACGCCCTTGTTATTTTGTTATATTCGAAAATATTGCAAGGAAAACACAAATTTGGTCTAGCCAGACCAAAACGGTAATCCTAGGGCTAAGTTTCATTAGTTTTACCTTTTGATACTAAATACATGAACTTTTTTGTTCTTTAATAAATTAATCTTTATAAAAATACATTTTTTCTTTTCAAAAATAATATTTTTTCATCAATATTCCCAATATGAACAACCGCGAATCTATTATGCTTTTTTAATGTTTTGTATGCCCAGAAATAATGACGCATTTTTGTACAAAAGTGTGCAAAAACCATAGACAAAAAGCTGATATAAATCCTCAATGTCTTAAAAATTAACTGTTTAAAAAAATTTAAGAAAAAATTATGTATGTTGTACAAACTTATGTTAAAAATCTCTATTTTTAAAAATAAAAATCTTAATTTAAGAATAAAAATCTTCAAATCTTATTTTGTTTTAAAAATCTTCGAAAATAAGATAAAATCTTAATTCTGGCAACGCTGGTTAGTGACCTTTTTGGATTCCTGCATTCAAGAAGAACATATGGTCAAGTCAACATATGGCGTTTTTTTCGGTGGTAGACTTGTCAAAGTTTGTTTACAAACTTGTTTTTTTATGTAAGTCCGAGTTCATACGGCTCATGTCTTATTGACAAGATTGCTACTTTATAGGCGAGAGGGACGAGGGGAAAAGAAATGAGTACACAGATGCATGTACTGTCTTTACGTTTTGCTTTTTCATTCGTTGCTTAATTTTGTTATTGTTTTCAATATCAAAAAAGCACATATCGTCAACATGACATGAATCATTTGAACGCCAATTCATGTTCAAAGAAGAAAAAAAAAGGAAGAATCTTGTCAATAAGACATGAGCCGTATGAACTCAGACTAAAGCTGGGATCACACGATTGCCGCAAATGCACCAATATGGCACAATTTTGATTGTGCTTTATTGACGCACAATAAAGATATTGCACCAATCAAATATTCTGAAATCACACGATTGCCCTGTTTTATACAAATTTAATTGCCGCTAGTTGGTACAAAGTGAAATGTGTATAATAATTGCCGCAGCAGAGTCACACGATTGTTCTTACTTGATAACTGTGAAAACAGCTGTTGTGGTAGTTTTTTCATTTGTTTGAAACTTCTAGTTGGTATGTTCATTAAAAACGAAAAATTTGTTCATATAGATACCTACTATACAATTTTTTGTTGAACAGTTTTATTTGAAATATTTTAAGAAAAATTTATGAAAATCCAAAAATTAACATATTAAATAATACTAAGTTTTATTAAATATCTTTAATAAAATATTCGCACTTAACAGCTACATACATAGTATAGCAAAAATTAAAAAACAACTAAAATGCATAATAAATAAATATGAACATATTTATCTTCATTACTTACTAAAGGAAACACAAAAATGTAAAATTTATTTAAAAAAAAGGCAAATATTGGCGCATATTGTGTTGTTTGATTGCCGCACGAGAAGACAATAAATATTGGTGCATTTTTGTTATTTTTATTGACGCGCGGTGATCCCAGCTTAAGCAAACCGGTTTTTTTTACTACCAATATTTTTGACAACCCGACCATAGAAGCATTGTAGTTGTAGAGTTGACCACACCTTCTAGTCAATTCGCCTTGACGGCATTCAACCAGGCCACTACGCAAATGAAAATACAAGTGCCATGTTATAGTCTGTCCAAATATTTGGGAACAATTCTCAACAACATTACTTATAGGGAGTACAATATTAAAAATTCGATTGAATTAAAGAATCAATTGGTTAATATAAAACTTGAGACACAGGACATATTAGTTTCTTTTGATGTTATCTCACTATTTACAAATTTACCTGTACACACAGCTATCAAGAACATTATGGAGAAATGGCCGACAATCAAACAGTTCACTAATATCCCAAGACCAAAGTTTTTAGAAATTTCGAAATTCTGTTTGACAGACAAAAATTACTTTGTTTATGGTAGAAAGGTAATAAATCAAATATTTGGAATGCCAATGGGCAACCCGCTCTCGCCAACAATAGCTGATATTGTTCTTGACAATTTGTTGGACGATGCAATATTAGAATTACAAAACAAAAATATTAATATTAAATACATAGCAAAATATGTAGACGACATTTTTGCTATAATTAATAAAGACGATAAAGATGAAATTCTTAAAACTTTTAATTCACATCATGAAAAAATCAAATTCACCATTGAAATTGAAGAAAACAATGAAATAGCATATCTTGACGCAAAACTACGCAGAATTAAGGACAAAATTGTTTTCAATTGGTACTCAAAGGAAACAGCTTCAGGTAGACTCATGAATTTCAACGCTACACAACCCAGGAGTCAAATCATAAATACAGCAAAAAACTTTATAGAGAGGGTATTGAAAATCAGCGACGAACTATTTCATCATAAAAACATAAACAAAATTTATGAAATATTAACACAAAACAGTTTCCCAAAAAGATTAATTAAATCTTTAATTGACGACGTAAATAGGCGGTTAATAAATAATAAAAAAAATATTAATATAACTGACAACACTGATGAAAAAGAAAACAGGAAATTTTACAGTGTACAATACATCCCTGGCCTTACTGACAACAGAAACATGAGAGAAACACTAAAACAAAATAACATATGTTTTGCGTACAAACCAAACAAAACAACAAGTGCAATATTTACGAAAATAAAAGCGCCAGTGGAAAAACAACAACAAAGTAATGTTGTTTATGAAATTAGGTGTAAGGGAAATGACAAAGAACAATGTAATCAAATATACATTGGAACAACAAAGACGGCGTTATCTACAAGGATCGGAGAATATAAAATGGACATTACAAAACAGAAGGAGACCACAGCATTAGCTATGCATATGATTGAATCACAACATGTACCAGATTTCGAACAAATAAGGATATTAGACAAAGAAGTCTCTATAAGAAAACGATTTACTAAAGAAAGCTTAAGGATCCAACAAAACATAAAAAATACAATGAATCTAAAAGAAGATACGAACAACATTTGTGCAAGTTATCGAGTCGCTATAAAATAAGTTGTGTTGTGGAAATATGTTGTTTAAAAATAACTTAATATTTTATGTTGTTACGTTATATACATATGTTAAATGTAAATTTTGTCATTTTGATGTAAAAATATAAAAAATGTAAGTTTTCAATGTTTTTTGTTTAAAATTTTGTTAATAAATGTTAAGTTTTTATTAAATAGACGTATCCCCAGAAGAAGTCGACAAAAAATCGACGAAACGTCGGGGAAAAATGTATTAAAAATTGTGTTTTAATTACATTAAAGATTTTAGGCCGTATTAGCTTGATAATGAAATACAAAAGAAAATTTTTGTTGCCAGATATGTGATTTATTTTTGCGATTTTCAGCAAATGGTCGTCCACACGAGAGACTAATTATAAAAAAGGGTGTGTGCCGGCAAGCAATGGCAATTTTTTAGGCGAAAAATTGTATTTTACAGAAAATAATACTTCTTATTGAAATAAAAATTATATATTCGGATGATTTATAGTGATTTTGCTGTTGTGGGTCTAGGAGTATGGCATACTTTGTATTGTTTTTCTGTTGTTTGTTTGTTTAAAATTTTAAGAACAACTTAACATTTTTGTCTAAAAATACATAAGTACGACTGTGCGGTAGTGAATCGTGGCCTTTAACACAAGTATAAAAACTCGCTCACTACATAATATGTTCCAATATTTATCTTTGGTAAAGACGGAGAGTCACTTACATTTTCTCTATATTGCTTACATAGGGTCTACAACTGCGATGATATCTAATATAATTTCTGAGAAAATGTCGACAGAAAAACAGGTGCAAAGATAATGTGCAAAAGTCTGTGAAATGCCTAAGCAAATTAAAACAAGTAAGAGTGCTATATTCGGCTATGCCGAATCTTATATACCCTTCACCATGGTTTGGAAAGAACAGAAGTTTATATATATATTTAAATATATGTATATATATATGTACATATATTTATAAAATATATATAGTTTAGTTTTATTTAATTATTTGCACATGATTGCGTGCTATTAAATATATTAAAAGTTTAATTAATATATAGCACGTTAAGTTTTGATCGAATTTCAGTATTTGGTCATACCGACATCTTAAAGTATAAAATTACCATTTACTTTGGTGATAAAACTTGTAGTCGGGAAGTTCTATGGTTCACGAAAATAGGTATTAAAAAAAAACTATATTTTTGACATTACTTTTTTTTACCGATATTCCGAGTTTTTCTAAAGATTTCCGATATTTTGATATCTAAAACGTATGAATAGGTCATAATACAGCTCTAAAATTTTAGCTTTTATAAAAATTTTAATGTTTTTAGTCCTTTTTTGGAGTATTTTGCACATAACTTAACCATTTTTAACCGATTTGGCAGATTTATATACCAACGTGCTTAAAAATAATATTTCCATTAAATTAGCTTTTAGGCATATATATATATACCTACATATGTGTACATATATTTAAGCAAACTTAATTATAAAAAAAAAACAAACTTAATTATAAAAAGAGTAACTTTTGGGATTTCAGTATTTTGATTATAACTCAGCCATTTTTTAACCGATTTGACAGATTTATATACCGACGTGTTTAGCAAGAAATTTACCATTTATTTGTGTTATAAAACTTGGACTCGGGAAGATCCATGGTTACCGAAAATGGGTATTTAAAAAAAAAAAATTAATTTTGGTCATAACTTTTTTGTATCTGAACCGATTTTCCCGAGTTCTTTATAAAATATGTTCTACTAAAAATTGGTATATATGTAAGTCATATCCATAGGACATATGACAGCCCTTAAATTTAGGTTTTTATACAATTTTTAATTTTTTTTGTACGGGAGGTACCACGCCCACTTCTCCAATCCCGCCCACATTTTGTAGGGTGGTGTGTATTGACAACCTAAATGTGTGTACCTAATTTGGAAACTTTGGCTCTTACCATTCTCTAGATATACAGAAAAAAGCAATAAAAATACAACAACAAGGGATTTTTGGAAAAAATTAGAGGCAGTCGTGGTTTTTTGATCATATCTCAGGCATTTGTGGACCGATCTTGCTGAATTTCAATAGCACGAAATGGTGGACTATATGTGACATAAATGTAAAACAACCTAGCCGCTATCATGTCTGGTTTTCCCGGAAAACACATATCAAGCGTAAGACGGACAGACGGACGGACGGACAGACGGACGGATATCGTTAAATCAACTTCTCTCCTCATAAGGACCCAGAATATATATACTTTATAGGGTCTAAGATCAATATTGTAGAAATTACAAACGGAATGACAAACTTATATATACCCTTTTCCACCTGTGGTGAAGGGTATAAAAATGAAATCAATAAAAAAAATAAGGGTATAAAAAGGGTAAATTAAAAGGCGTAAATATGTATAAAATATACGTATATGAAGTTCATAAATATATTTAAAAAATTTTAAAAAGTGAAAAACTGACCAATTTCTTTTTAGATAAAAAGATTTATAAAATAAAAAAACAAAAAATAAAAAACAAAAAAAAGAATGGAATGAATGGGATTCGAACCAGTAAACCAATAAGACATTGTTAAGAGGCAGACCGTTTAGACCGTTCGACCATCGAACCGCATGAGAAGTCGTTGTTGATTTGAGTATTTGATATCCATAATTATTTATATTAAATTAAAGTATGTATGTGTTTGTTGTTTGTGTGTAATACAGAAGGTAATATTAAATAAAAAAAAAGAAGTTTACCGCAAGTATTTTAAATGAAAAAAACCACAAAAAAAACAACTATTTTACAGGGTTACCATTAACCGTTTTGAAACGTAAACTTTCGTTTTGGTTAATAAAAGTCGCAAACCAATTTAAATGTTTTTTATTTATCAATAATACAACATAAACATACCAAGAAATTGCTTAAATTGTGTATGCTTTTAAATCGCTTTTGTGCAGAAGATATTATCAGGCCTGTTCTGAAAATCACTTTAACTCAAATCACGTGATTTGAAATCACATGTGCCTACGAAATCACACGTGTGATATTTTAGCGTCCCGTTTTTGTGTGATCTTCAATTGCAGAAAGCACACCAAGAAACACAACAACGGTATGACTTTCAAAACACCACAAAGTCGCAGGTGTGATTTCAGAACAGGCCCGTATATAGGTATATATGAATATATTTTTGTATAAATTGTCTAAAAAAGTGACTAATATGTTATCAATGTCAGCAATAAAAAGGCAAAGATTGCTTTTAATATTTTGACGACACTAGATGACTGTTCGTTATGTTAGCGGTTTTTTGTAGTCGTAAAATTATATGATGAGGGCATTTCTAATATTCCCTAAATACAATTTTTTTTAGAGTGGATAACCCTGCTTGTTTGTATGGTTTTTAAGCAGTGTGACCATTTTGGCAATTTTGCAGCTTTACTTAGATTAAAAATTTTAATTTAGCTAAAATACTTTCATTAAGCGCTTCGCATTTTTTTAAGCATTTTAATTGAATGTTTCTAGCTTTTTTAGAATTATTTTAAAAATTGAAGAATAGGTATTGATATAACTTAAGTTTTTTATGTATTATAATAAATTATAATAAATTTTGACTAAAAAAAATAGTTGTAGTCAAAATGAAATTTCGTATGGAAATGGATAATTCTTATTTTATTGTAAACAAATTTTCATTTTATTTTTTTACAAGACGATAAGCCTGCATGTTTGGGCGATTTTTAATGAAGACTTTTAAGTAGTGTGGGAATTTTTTATTTTTGAAAGTAAATTCAGCACAAAAAACTTAGATTTAGCTGTAAAATTTCCATTTGGCATTTTATTAGCTTTTTAGAAAAATGTTTTAAGCTTCTTTTGATTAATTTTTAAAGTTGGATGAAATAGTCTTAAGCGGCCCATACACTTGCAATATTACTGTATATGATATTCGCCATATTATTTAAATTTTGTCCTATATTATGCAATAAGTCGCACAATGGTTTCATTCATTCAATAAAAAGGTGAACATAAACTATAGGAATAGCATAAACAGCATTATACAATGTTGCCAACACATTTCACTTTCTTTTCGTTGTGCAATAAAAATCAAAAGTCTTTTGATTGTTGCCAATATATTGTGCTACCATCGAATATCGCATACACATTGGCTATATAATTGTACAATACGTAAAATTGAACAATTTTATTGCAAGTGTATGATCCGCTTTAGCGATTAAAACTAAAATAAATTGTTATAAACTAACTTTTACGCAATTAATGATGACTGTTTTTTTAAAATATAAAAAAAATATTCTGGTCTAAATATGTCTGTAAATTCTTTTAAATCAAAATAGCTATAAAACCGTTTGTATTTTGTTTTTATTAGAGGGCCTTCCAATTTCAAGGTTAACCAATTGTGGTATTTATATCTGATGCTTTATCAAATCTACCTAAATACTTGTTTAAATATTACCATTTATTTTAATTTTGTTTAAAATGAGTCACTTAAATAAATGTATAAGGATTTAAAACAATATAATGAACAACTTTAAGAATTATTTGTAGCGTTTTCAAAATAATTTTTAGCATTTCTTTGCCTTGCCTAATGTCAGAGTAAGCTGTGAACAAATTTTAAGATCTGTTTCTATGTCATTGGGTTCGTCAATAAAATTATCCTAACTTAAATGTTTCTAGCTTTTTGATTAAATTAAACATTTACGTACGCAAATACTTATTGTTGAATGTTTTGTTTTCAAATAACAAATGGGATTTTTTTTAGAAATAATAATATTTTTTAAAAATAATATGGCAACACGTGTAAGATTTTTGAATTGAAATGTAAGAAGAGACAATCCGTCTCTATAACTGAAAAAAAAGCAACAATCATGAAAACAATGCCTACCAATACACATAAATAACTTTTGCATATTCGAACATACTTAGGTATTTAAATTTAAGCCAAAAACAAATTGTAAAATATGTTTTTTGTTTCACATGTAAGGCGAACGATGCATATTTATATTGTCAATAAAATGAAAAAATCAAAAATCGCTGAATAATTTTAAAATCGTTTATAGAAATATTTATGGAAAAAGTTAAAAAATTTTTGTTTGGTAAAGGTGGAGATGCCGAGATTTGAACCCCGGCAATATAACAAACAAACCTTCTTGGGCAACCGCCCAGACCATTGAGCTATTAACCTTGTTAATAATAAAGCATTATAATAGAATATACTTCGTCATATTATTAGTTTAATTTGTAGGTATGTATTTTTCAATTAAAGCGAACAATCATGTACAAGCATGTGTACATGTTTCAAATAAAAAAACAAAAAAACAACAACCACAAGGGTTTTTTTTGGAAAAATTAGAGGCAGTCGTGGTTTTTTGATCATATCTCAGCCATTTGAGGACCGATCTTGCTGAAATTCAATAGCAAGAAATGGTGGACCATATGAGTTATTTTGGCTATAAAACTTGGACTCGGGAAGATCTATGGTTCCTGAGAATGGGTATTTTTCAAAAAAAAATTAATATTTTGGTCATAAATTTTTCGTATCTGAACCGATTTTCCCGAGTTTTTTATAAAATATGTTCTACTAAAAATTTCCGATATTTTGGTATATAAGTCATATCCATAGGACATATGACAGCCCTAAAATTTAGGTTTTTATACAATTTTTAATTTTTTTTGTACGGGAGGTACCACGCCCACTTCTCCAATCCCGCCCACATTTTGTAGGGTGGTGTGTATTGACAACCTTAATGTTTGTACCTAATTTGGAAACTTTGGCTCTTGCCGTTCTCCAGATATACAGAAAAAAGCAATAAAAATACAACAACAAGGGATTTTTGGAAAAAATTAGAGGCAGTCGTGGTTTTTTGATCATATCTCAGCCATTTGTGGACCGATCTTGCTGAATTTCAATAGCAAGAAATGGTGGACTATATGTGACATAAATGTAAAACAACCTAGCCGCTATCATGTCTGGATTATCCGGAAAACACATATCAAACGTAAGACGGACAGACGGACAGACGGACATCGTTAAATCAACTTCTCTTCTCATATGGACCCAGAATATATATACTTTATGGGGTCTAAAATCAATGTTATGGAAATTACAAACGTTATGACAAACTTATATATACCCTTTTACACCTGTGGTGAAGGGTATAAAAAGACTGAGTGGGAAGAAATTGTCCACCCCAATGGTTACAATGTGATTTGAGTTATTTATATGTAACGGTATTGGGACAATTTAAATTCATATAAAAGTACCATATGGCTCCATTTAATGCAGTGAAATACTTCAAATGAGTGTGCCAGCATTCCAGGACGATGGTTTAATAGTTCTATGGGAATGGACGTGCCATGCAATTGCATAAAATTTTTAAAGCTTGAGGGCTAGAGTTCCTGTACTATTTTTATTGAACTTTTATTAACACTAGGGTACTCATTTCGCTCGATTAATTAATCGAGGTTGTGGTTTAATCGGTTAATAATCTTTTAATTTTGTTATTGATCGGTTAACCGATTAATAAAGTTTTGTTATAAATTAAGTAATTTAAATTAATAAAAATGCAAAAATTTGTTATTATGGAGTCTATTAGTAAAAAAACAACAATAACATAACGAAGAAAACATTTCTTTACCTAAAATTAGCAAACAAAAAATTAATTATAAAATAAACTGTGAGATTTTTTTATTAATTATTTCAATAGTTTAACCCTTATAAAAAAATCTTTTGGAAAAACAATTTGGTTTATATGTTTAGGATTTACGCGATTGTTTTCTTCAGTTTTGATAAAACTTGACTTGGAAGAAATTCTTTCAATTATCGAAGATGTTGGAGAAATCGGAAGCAACCCATTATACAGCTAGAAGAGCAGAAATATTTAATTTTAAAAGCTAAATGCGTTATCTTGGTTTCTTTGTACCGTGATTAGGGTATTCATTTAATCAACCTTTTGCTTTAATCGGTTAATCGCTGGATTAATTAACTGAGGTTTTGGTTTAATCGGTTAATAATCGGTTAATTTTGTTTTTGATCGGTTCACCGATTAATAATGTTTTTTTTTTCATAAATTAAGTAATTTCAATATAAAAAAATGCATTAATTGTTTATTATTTGGAGTTTATTAGTAAAAAACAATAATATACCAAACATAACAATTTTTAAACTAAAACGAGCAACAAAAAAAAAAAAAAACAATTCATGAATATGTATTATGCATTTTTCAATTAACACACAAGGTGTGCTATCAAGTCATATCGTCATAATATCCTAAATAATATATTACAATTGTTTAAAATAAATAGTGCTGTGTTTCGAACAAAATAAAAATGTTTAATGCTGTTATCATTGATTCGTAATAATTGTACAGTAGAAGACCGTCATATCGTCGGCTTAATATGCAAACCTGCTAACTCACTTTCAGCACATTTTACAGGAAGGGGCAAAAAACTTTTTATTTTTCCTATTTGCAGCTTGATAGAAAATTAAAAATACAGTAAGTTTTACACACTTCAAGACTTATATATAAGAAAAACTACATGCTGGTCGACGAGGCGTATCTTTCTCTACCACACGGCATCAAAATCTAAATTTACATAAAAATTGGATTTAGCCGGTTTGTATATTAAGCCGACGATATATTTCTTGTAATTATTTTAAGACATAAGGCTAAAAAATAAACTAAAAATATTTTATTAGTTATTTCAATAGTTAAAGGAGATCTTATAAAAAATTGTTTTGGATAAGTAATTTGGTTTAAATGTTAAGGAAAAAAGCGATTCTTTTCTTTAGTTTTGACAAAACTTGACTTGGAAAAAATTCTTTACTTATCGTAGATGAATATCTTATTTCTAAGTCCTTTTTCAGGATTTCTCTAAACATATAAAATACTCCATTATGCCATTAGAGATTTTTAAAATTGTTAACACTTCTAATTAATTCGGTTAATTAATGATATGAGAAGAAACAAATAACTAAACACGTATGTACATACTACTATATGTATGTATAAAAATTACGTGAAACAAAAAAAGGTGTTGGCAATCACACAATTAACCCATTTTTCGCCACATTCTTGTTGATCGATGTTGAAGATAAAAAAATATTGAAAAACATTGTAATTTTAGTCCCCGTTCGGCGGAATATGGGTTAAAATCAAGATCACTTTTTTTCTTTCTAAACATATACATTTTGTGTATGAGACGAAACAAATAATTAAAAACACAAAAAAAATATGTTATAATACTACAAAATATTGAAAATTTTGTTACATCGGTTAATCGACTGAAATTAACCGGTTTAATCGTTAATCGAAAAAAGCCAATTTGAAATTAACCGATTAACCGGGTAGTAATTAATCGGTTAACCGATTAATGGTTAACCGAAAGAATACCCTAATCATGATACAGATTATCTAATTTCTTGGTCCTCTTCCAGGATTTCTCTCAACATATAATATCTTACATTATGATATTTCAGCTAATTTTGTTAAAAAATGTTTTTGCTACAATCGAGAGTTTCTTCTATTGTCAGGACATCATCTGACTCGGCCTGGAAAAGCTTAGCACCGATCATTCAGCAAAAAATGTTTTTCCGAACCCCTTGTTTATGTTTTGTACTGTATTTTAAGAATGTATTGCTCGAAGGAAATATATTGTAGGCAGCGTTGCTAGAAGCTTTGGAAGGAAAATTTTCTTTTGGCGAAAAAAATCCAGGCCCTTTGTTTCCAATTGTAAATTATAAACGAAAAGCACAAGAACTTTTTTAAGCACAAATAATATTTATTTCTTGTACTTTTACGTTAAAATTCGTGAAATTCACATTAACAAATATGTTTAAAATTAAATGACAAATAAAACAGTATTAAAAGGTGTTACTAATTTTTCGTATGGAAACCGAGAGCTAAACTTCGTTTTCTCACAATTAGAATCTTTTGGAATTTCCTTACTTAAATATGGCTTTTATATTGCTTAAAATGAACATTTTATTATACCGCGTGGTAATATCATCACAACTGACAAAAACACGATAACTAAATAAAATACGATTTCGATACTCGATTAAGTAATCTCTAATTGTGACGAGACAGTGACGGTAACAAGTTATATTTTACAATAAAATACATTTAAATTCATTAAATTTCTAATAAATAAGAACGTAAAAAAGTCTATCTAAATAAAGAAGTTTAATCGAAAGTAACTTAATTCTAATATTTGAGATGTATAAATTTTGGGCAAAAAATTTTTAGTTTGGGAGCTATTAAGCTGATTCATCATATGAAATCTTAAGGATTCTCAACTTAATATTATATTTTTTGATACCATTGCAATATCGAAGGTATTTTGAGAAAACTGCATTTAAAAAAAGCTCATTGAAAAAATATGAATTTTCCTAAAGATATGCCTAATGGAATTTTTATTAAAATAATGTTGGTACACTTTTTAAAAGATATTTTTAATTACTTATGTATATATTACATTGTTTAAAAATTATCATAAACATGGAATGGGGAATTTTCAAAAC
Organism: Pollenia angustigena; assembly: GCA_930367215.1. Classification (NCBI taxonomy): domain Eukaryota; kingdom Metazoa; phylum Arthropoda; class Insecta; order Diptera; family Polleniidae; genus Pollenia; species Pollenia angustigena. Next base: position 52,553,253 of record OV884059.1, on the reverse strand, counting down.
AAAAGCTTCTTAAACCTAGGATTCTTTGTAACCTTTTACCACTAAGCTCTCCTTTTAGTCTATGCAAGCCACAATTAGAACAGTTAAAAGACCCAATTAAACAAAAAGAAAATAAATATATTTTTTATTGAACGTATGCTTATTATTCTAGATTATACGAATTTATTATGTATATAAATTAATTATTTAATTTTACATGCAAGTCATCAAATTAATGTTGCACATTTCTCTTTTGCATCTACCACACATTTGATTCAAACTAGATTCATTTAATTCAGAAGATATCATTTATAGAATTCACGTTTCTGTTTTTTTGATATTTTGTCCTATTCGAAAAATATTGAAAGAAAACAAGAATTTGGTCTGGCTAAGACGGTAATTTCATACACTTAACATAAAATTAGAATTTCACCCCACTAGTTTGCTCCAATCGAATCCAAATAAGTTTTACTCGATTCAATTATAGAACTTACGCCCTTGTTATTTTGTTATATTCGAAAATATTGCAAGGAAAACACAAATTTGGTCTAGCCAGACCAAAACGGTAATCCTAGGGCTTAGTTTCATTAGTTTTACCTTTTGATACTAAATACATGAACTTTTTTGTTCTTTAATAAATTAATCTTTATAAAAATACATTTTTTCTTTTCAAAAATAATATTTTTTCATCAATATTCCCAATATGAACAACCGCGAATCTATTATGCTTTTTTAATGTTTTGTATGCCCAGAAATAATGACGCATTTTTGTACAAAAGTGTGCAAAAACCATAGACAAAAAGCTGATATAAATCCTCAATGTCTTAAAAATTAACTGTTTAAAAAAATTTAAGAAAAAATTATGTATGTTGTACAAACTTATGTTAAAAATCTCTATTTTTAAAAATAAAAATCTTAATTTAAGAATAAAAATCTTCAAATCTTATTTTGTTTTAAAAATCTTCGAAAATAAGATAAAATCTTAATTCTGGCAACGCTGGTTAGTGACCTTTTTGGATTCCTGCATTCAAGAAGAACATATGGTCAAGTCAACATATGGTGTTTTTTTCGGTGGTAGACTTGTCAAAGTTTGTTTACAAACTTGTTTTTTTATGTAAGTCCGAGTTCATACGGCTCATGTCTTATTGACAAGATTGCTACTTTATAGGCGAGAGGGACGAGGGGAAAAGAAATGAGTACACAGATGCATGTACTGTCTTTACGTTTTGCTTTTTCATTCGTTGCTTAATTTTGTTATTGTTTTCAATATCAAAAAAGCACATATCGTCAACATGACATGAATCATTTGAACGCCAATTCATGTTCAAAGAAGAAAAAAAAAGGAAGAATCTTGTCAATAAGACATGAGCCGTATGAACTCAGACTAAAGCTGGGATCACACGATTGCCGCAAATGCACCAATATGGCACAATTTTGATTGTGCTTTATTGACGCACAATAAAGATATTGCACCAATCAAATATTCTGAAATCACACGATTGCCCTGTTTTATACAAATTTAATTGCCGCTAGTTGGTACAAAGTGAAATGTGTATAATAATTGCCGCAGCAGAGTCACACGATTGTTCTTACTTGATAACTGTGAAAACAGCTGTTGTGGTAGTTTTTTCATTTGTTTGAAACTTCTAGTTGGTATGTTCATTAAAAACGAAAAATTTGTTCATATAGATACCTACTATACAATTTTTTGTTGAACAGTTTTATTTGAAATATTTTAAGAAAAATTTATGAAAATCCAAAAATTAACATATTAAATAATACTAAGTTTTATTAAATATCTTTAATAAAATATTCGCACTTAACAGCTACATACATAGTATAGCAAAAATTAAAAAACAACTAAAATGCATAATAAATAAATATGAACATATTTATCTTCATTACTTACTAAAGGAAACACAAAAATGTAAAATTTATTTAAAAAAAAGGCAAATATTGGCGCATATTGTGTTGTTTGATTGCCGCACGAGAAGACAATAAATATTGGTGCATTTTTGTTATTTTTATTGACGCGCGGTGATCCCAGCTTAAGCAAACCTGTTTTTTTTACTACCAATATTTTTGACAACCCGACCATAGAAGCATTGTAGTTGTAGAGTTGACCACACCTTCTAGTCAATTCGCCTTGACGGCATTCAACCAGGCCACTACGCAAATGAAAATACAAGTGCCATGTTATAGTCTGTCCAAATATTTGGGAACAATTCTCAACAACATTACTTATAGGGAGTACAATATTAAAAATTCGATTGAATTAAAGAATCAATTGGTTAATATAAAACTTGAGACACAGGACATATTAGTTTCTTTTGATGTTATCTCACTATTTACAAATTTACCTGTACACACAGCTATCAAGAACATTATGGAGAAATGGCCGACAATCAAACAGTTCACTAATATCCCAAGACCAAAGTTTTTAGAAATTTCGAAATTCTGTTTGACAGACAATAATTACTTTGTTTATGGTAGAAAGGTAATAAATCAAATATTTGGAATGCCAATGGGCAACCCGCTCTCGCCAACAATAGCTGATATTGTTCTTGACAATTTGTTGGACGATGCAATATTAGAATTAAAAAACAAAAATATTAATATTAAATACATAGCAAAATATGTAGACGACATTTTTGCTATAATTAATAAAGACGATAAAGATGAAATTCTTAAAACTTTTAATTCACATCATGAAAAAATCAAATTCACCATTGAAATTGAAGAAAACAATGAAATAGCATATCTTGACGCAAAACTACGCAGAATTAAGGACAAAATTGTTTTCAATTGGTACTCAAAGGAAACAGCTTCAGGTAGACTCATGAATTTCAACGCTACACAACCCAGGAGTCAAATCATAAATACAGCAAAAAACTTTATAGAGAGGGTATTGAAAATCAGCGACGAACTATTTCATCATAAAAACATAAACAAAATTTATGAAATATTAACACAAAACAGTTTCCCAAAAAGATTAATTAAATCTTTAATTGACGACGTAAATAGGCGGTTAATAAATAATAAAAAAAATATTAATATAACTGACAACACTGATGAAAAAGAAAACAGGAAATTTTACAGTGTACAATACATCCCTGGCCTTACTGACAACAGAAACATGAGAGAAACACTAAAACAAAATAACATATGTTTTGCGTACAAACCAAACAAAACAACAAGTGCAATATTTACGAAAATAAAAGCGCCAGTGGAAAAACAACAACAAAGTAATGTTGTTTATGAAATTAGGTGTAAGGGAAATGACAAAGAACAATGTAATCAAATATACATTGGAACAACAAAGACGGCGTTATCTACAAGGATCGGAGAATATAAAATGGACATTACAAAACAGAAGGAGACCACAGCATTAGCTATGCATATGATTGAATCACAACATGTACCAGATTTCGAACAAATAAGGATATTAGACAAAGAAGTCTCTATAAGAAAACGATTTACTAAAGAAAGCTTAAGGATCCAACAAAACATAAAAAATACAATGAATCTAAAAGAAGATACGAACAACATTTGTGCAAGTTATCGAGTCGCTATAAAATAAGTTGTGTTGTGGAAATATGTTGTTTAAAAATAACTTAATATTTTATGTTGTTACGTTATATACATATGTTAAATGTAAATTTTGTCATTTTGATGTAAAAATATAAAAAATGTAAGTTTTCAATGTTTTTTGTTTAAAATTTTGTTAATAAATGTTAAGTTTTTATTAAATAGACGTATCCCCAGAAGAAGTCGACAAAAAATCGACGAAACGTCGGGGAAAGATGTATTAAAAATTGTGTTTTAATTACATTAAAGATTTAAGGCCGTATTAGCTTGATAATGAAATACAAAAGAAAATTTTTGTTGCCAGATATGTGATTTATTTTTGCGATTTTCAGCAAATGGTCGTCCACACGAGAGACTAATTATAAAAAAGGGTGTGTGCCGGCAAGCAATGGCAATTTTTTAGGCGAAAAATTGTATTTTACAGAAAATAATACTTCTTATTGAAATAAAAATTATATATTCGGATGATTTATAGTGATTTTGCTGTTGTGGGTCTAGGAGTATGGCATACTTAGTATTGTTTTTCTGTTGTTTGTTTGTTTAAAATTTTAAGAACAACTTAACATTTTTGTCTAAAAATACATAAGTACGACTGTGCGGTAGTGAATCGTGGCCTTTAACACAAGTATAAAAACTCGCTCACTACATAATATGTTCCAATATTTATCTTTGGTAAAGACGGAGAGTCAATTACATTTTCTCTATATTGCTTACATAGGGTCTACAACTGCGATGATATCTAATATAATTTCTGAGAAAATGTCGACAGAAAAACAGGTGCAAAGATAATGTGCAAAAGTCTGTGAAATGCCTAAGCAAATTAAAAAAAGACTGAGTGGGAAGAAATTGTCCACCCCAATGGTTACAATGTGATTTGAGTTATTTATATGTAACGGTATTGGGACAATTTAAATTCATATAAAAGTACCATATGGCTCCATTTAATGCAGTGAAATACTTCAAATGAGTGTGCCAGCATTCCAGGACGATGGTTTAATAGTTCTATGGGAATGGACGTGCCATGCAATGGCATAAAATTTTTAAAGCTTGAGGGCTAGAGTTCCTGTACTATTTTTATTGAACTTTTATTAACACTAGGGTACTCATTTCGCTCGATTAATTAATCGAGGTTGTGGTTTAATCGGTTAATAATCTTTTAATTTTGTTATTGATCGGTTAACCGATTAATAAAGTTTTGTTATAAATTAAGTAATTTAAATTAATAAAAATGCAAAAATTTGTTATTATGGAGTCTATTAGTAAAAAAACAACAATAACATAACGAAGAAAACATTTCTTTACCTAAAATTAGCAAACAAAAAATTAATTATAAAATAAACTGTGAGATTTTTTTATTAATTATTTTAAAAGTTTAACCCTTATAAAAAAATCTTTTGGAAAAACAATTTGGTTTATATGTTTAGGATTTACGCGATTGTTTTCTTCAGTTTTGATAAAACTTGACTTGGAAGAAATTCTTTCAATTATCGAAGATGTTGGAGAAATCGGAAGCAACCCATAATACAGCTAGATGAGCAGAAATATTTAATTTTTAAAAGCTAAATGCGTTATCTTGGTTTCTTTGTACCGTGATTAGGGTATTCATTTAATCAACCTTTTGCTTTAATCGGTTAATCGCTGGATTAATTAACTGAGGTTTTGGTTTAATCGGTTAATAATCGGTTAATTTTGTTTTTGATCGGTTCACCGATTAATAATGTTTTTTTTTCATAAATTAAGTAATTTCAATATAAAAAAATGCATTAATTGTTTATTATTTGGAGTTTATTAGTAAAAAACAATAATATACCAAACATAACAATTTTTAAACTAAAACGAGCAACAAAAAAAAAAAAAACAATTCATGAATATGTATTATGCATTTTTTAATTAACACACAAGGTGTGCTATCAAGTCATATCGTCATAATATCCTAAATAATATATTACAATTGTTTAAAATAAATAGTGCTGTGTTTCGAACAAAATAAAAATGTTTAATGCTGTTATCATTGATTCGTAATAATTGTACAGTAGAAGACCGTCATATCGTCGGCTTAATATGCAAACCTGCTAACTCACTTTCAGCACATTTTACAGGAAGGGGCAAAAAACTTTTTATTTTTCCTATTTGCAGCTTGATAGAAAATTAAAAATACAGTAAGTTTTACACACTTCAAGACTTATATAAAAGAAAAACTACATGCTGGTCGACGAGGCGTATCTTTCTCTACCACACGGCATCAAAATCTAAATTTACATAAAAATTGGATTTAGCCGGTTTGTATATTAAGCCGACGATATATTTCTTGTAATTATTTTAAGACATAAGGCTAAAAAATAAACTAAAAATATTTTATTAGTTATTTCAATAGTTAAAGGAGATCTTATAAAAATTGTTTTGGATAAGTAATTTGGTTTAAATGTTAAGGAAAAAAGCGATTCTTTTCTTTAGTTTTGACAAAACTTGACTTGGAAAAAATTCTTTACTTATCGTAGATGAATATCTTATTTCTAAGTCCTTTTTCAGGATTTCTCTAAACATATAAAATACTCCATTATGCCATTAGAGATTTTTAAAATTGTTAACACTTCTAATTAATTCGGTTAATTAATGATATGAGAAGAAACAAATAACTAAACACGTATGTACATACTACTATATGTATGTATAAAAATTACGTGAAACAAAAAAAGGTGTTGGCAATCACACAATTAACCCATTTTTCGCCACATTCTTGTTGATCGATGTTGAAGATAAAAAAATATTGAAAAACATTGTAATTTTAGTCCCCGTTCGGCGAAATATGGGTTAAAATCAAGATCACTTTTTTTCTTTCTAAACATATACATTTTGTGTATGAGACGAAACAAATAATTAAAAACACAAAAAAAATATGTTATAATACTACAAAATATTGAAAATTTTGTTACATCGGTTAATCGACTGAAATTAACCGGTTTAATCGTTAATCGAAAAAAGCCAATTTGAAATTAACCGATTAACCGGGTAGTAATTAATCGGTTAACCGATTAATGGTTAACCGAAAGAATACCCTAATCATGATACAGATTATCTAATTTCTTGGTCCTCTTCCAGGATTTCTCTCAACATATAATATCTTACATTATGATATTTCAGCTAATTTTGTTAAAAAATGTTTTTGCTACAATCGAGAGTTTCTTCTATTGTCAGGACATCATCTGACTCGGCCTGGAAAAGCTTAGCACCGATCATTCAGCAAAAAATGTTTTTCCGAACCCCTTGTTTATGTTTTGTACTGTATTTTAAGAATGTATTGCTCGAAGGAAATATATTGTAGGCAGCGTTGCTAGAAGCTTTGGAAGGAAAATTTTCTCTTGGCGAAAAAAATCCAGGCCCTTTGTTTCCAATTGTAAATTATAAACGAAAAGCACAAGAACTTTTTTAAGCACAAATAATATTTATTTCTTGTACTTTTACGTTAAAATTCGTGAAATTCACATTAACAAATATGTTTAAAATTAAATGACAAATAAAACAGTATTAAAAGGTGTTACTAATTTTTCGTATGGAAACCGAGAGCTAAACTTCGTTTTCCCACAATTAGAATCTTTTGGAATTTCCTTACTTAAATATGGCTTTTATATTGCTTAAAATTAACATTTTATTATACCGCGTGGTAATATCATCACAACTGACAAAAACACGATAACTAAATAAAATACGATTTCGATACTCGATTAAGTAATCTCTAATTGTGACGAGACAGTGACGGTAACAAGTTATATTTTACAATAAAATACATTTAAATTCATTAAATTTCTAATAAATGAGAACGTAAAAATGTCTATCTAAATAAAGAAGTTTAATCGAAAGTAACTTAATTCTAATATTTGAGATGTATAAATTTTGGGCAACTTAATATTATATTTTTTGATACCATTGCAATATCGAAGGTATTTTGAGAAAACTGCATTTAAAAAAAGCTCATTGAAAAAATATGAATTTTCCTAAAGATATGCCTAATGGAATTTTTATTAAAATAATGTTGGTACACTTTTTAAAAGATATTTTTAATTACTTATGTATATATTACATTGTTTAAAAATTATCATAAACATGGAATGGGGAATTTTCAAAACAAAAGCTTCTTAAACCTAGGATTCTTTGTAACCTTTTACCACTAAGCTCTCCTTTTAGTCTATGCAAGCCACAATTAGAACAGTTAAAAGACCCAATTAAACAAAAAGAAAATAAATATATTTTTTATTGAACGTATGCTTATTATTCTAGATTATACGAATTTATTATGTATATAAATTAATTATTTAATTTTACATGCAAGTCATCAAATTAATGTTGCACATTTCTCTTTTGCATCTACCACACATTTGATTCAAACTAGATTCATTTAATTCAGAAGATATCATTTATAGAATTCACGTTTCTGTTTTTTTGATATTTTGTCCTATTCGAAAAATATTGAAAGAAAACAAGAATTTGGTCTGGCTAAGACGGTAATTTCATACACTTAACATAAAATTAGAATTTCACCCCACTAGTTTGCTCCAATCGAATCCAAATAAGTTTTACTCGATTCAATTATAGAACTTACGCCCTTGTTATTTTGTTATATTCGAAAATATTGCAAGGAAAACACAAATTTGGTCTAGCCAGACCAAAACGGTAATCCTAGGGCTAAGTTTCATTAGTTTTACCTTTTGATACTAAATACATGAACTTTTTTGTTCTTTAATAAATTAATCTTTATAAAAATACATTTTTTCTTTTCAAAAATAATATTTTTTCATCAATATTCCCAATATGAACAACCGCGAATCTATTATGCTTTTTTAATGTTTTGTATGCCCAGAAATAATGACGCATTTTTGTACAAAAGTGTGCAAAAACCATAGACACAAAGCTGATATAAATCCTCAATGTCTTAAAAATTAACTGTTTAAAAAAATTTAAGAAAAAATTATGTATGTTGTACAAACTTATGATAAAAATCTCTATTTTTAAAATAAAAATCTTAATTTAAGAATAAAAATCTTCAAATCTTATTTTGTTTAAAAAATCTTCGAAAATAAGATAAAATCTTAATTCTGGCAACGCTGATTGTAGGAAAAAATATTTTCGAAACATATACCTTTTTTATATGAGACAAAACAAATTATTAAAAAAACAAAAAAATATGTTATAATACTACAAAAAACTAAAAAAATTGGTTACATCGGTTAATCGACTGAAAACTGCCAATTTTAAATTAACCGATCAGTTAATCGGGTAGTAATTAATCCGTTAACCGAATGAATACCTTAATTAATACATATGTTAAAACCAGTTAACTGCAACGTATTATACTCTCTGGGCGTACCCGTCAGTGGCTCAGTCATGGAAAAATACATTGATTGGTGGCTGCGATGCCATTTTAGATCTCTAAATGCTAGATTTAGTATTTTGCTTGGCCAGGATTCATTTTTATTTGTATAAAGTAAATTTTTTTTTTTTTGAAGGAACATTTTATTCATCATATATATAATATATAATTTAATATTGGCAAGATTATTGGCTTGCTAAAGTAAAAAAAAAATAATTTATAAACATATTCTGCTTTGATTTTTTATGTTTTAGTTAAGTGTTAGTTAGCTTTGTTCACACAAAAAAGTTGTTTAACCAATTTGGATATAAAAAATATATGATGTGTAAAATGCTCGACAAAAATCAACTGCGTATCAATTTTGTCGAAAAATTTTTTTAAAGTCATTTAGAAAATAGTGGTTGTATCTTAGAAGATACACTGCGCACTCCCCCGTAAGTATTTTTCATACGAATGTACTAATACAAAGCATAGAAAGCTAGCATTTTTGAAATTATGTCATTTTAATTAAAAAACAAGTAAGAAAGTATAGTTGGTCAAGCCGGACCATATGATACCCTAATCACAGTATTAAAATACACCTTTTTGAGACTGCACCCTATTCGGGACCCATGGAGAATCATGCTTTTATGTCCATAATTTATGTTTTAAGTTTCATTAATAACGGGTTGAAACTTTGTGAGAGGCAGAATTTGCCCCTTCCTCCCCTCAAGGTCCTATTTTTAAAAAACAGCATAGCTTATGTGTCCACATAAATATGTTTCTATTTATGATTTCATATCATTAAAATCTGTTTGATAGTTTCTGGGAGGCAGAAACTACCCCCTATCTTGTTTCGTGGTCCTACTATTTTGCCCATTCAATAAGCTTAGGGTTTGTGCCAATAAGAGCCTATGCGCCAAATTTTATTTATAGAACCCATATTTTAAGGTGTTACACACACAATTTTTTACGTGGTAGAACCCTTACATTCTGTGAACAGAACATTATTGTTTGTTCAGAGCAATTTGGTAGCTTTCAACTTCCCTTTTTATCAATTACAGTGCAATGATTCATCATATCTAATCTAGTATTCTTCGGCGGCGCTGGTTTATTTTTGGCGGACCCAGTGTCGCGAATGTACTAACAACAGTAATGTTTTATAAAAATTGACGAAGCATTCGATATTGTTTTTAATTCTGGGCACTTTGTGAACAATAAAACAACTATTTTTGCAGTAGACTGACACAATACACAAGTGTCAACTGAGCCACTATATACATACTTAAAATTTGTTACCATATCCCATTGTACCGCTAAGTACAAAAAGTGTAAAGCCCCATTTTGTTGGCTTATTCGGCAAGTACTGCTTCATATAGCTTCCAACTTTAGAAGAAGTGTTAATTTTTTCATAATCTGGCCGTAACCTCTGTCAGGAGGAAGTTCTTGATCTGCATTTATCATGTTGATAAAAAAGTTATCAAGGCCAATTTCATCGTCGAAGCAAGCATCCAAAACATCATTAACAATTAGATGCTTCCTGACTCCCAGTTTTTACTGTAACTGCATCTCGTAACGAATTCTTCATCTGCAAGCTTCAACATAAAACTAAACAAACAGCGGTATAAAAGTAAACAAAAACGAATTTTTAATTTGCTGGTGAGTGCCTTTTGTATCTTTAAAAATAGTCCCAATTTCCACAATACAAGTCTTATTGATAAACTTATCACATTTTCTTCTTTGAATCAGCTTCGGCGTTTTCACGAGTCAAGTCTTATTATTTATCTGTTATTCCATTTGTATGAATGTATATATGCGTTTAGACATTTACACAGAAAAAATCACACACGCTACGAAATTAACTTTGTACAACGCAAGGCGAATTAAATACAGGTGGTGTCGAAACGGCATCTGATTTTGATAGTTCGAGCTTATTTGTTTTGATTAATTATTGTTTTGCTAATAATGGTTGACATTTCGAGCTAATGGCACTAGCAATGCAATGCAAAAAACCCTTTGTTGTTTCTGTTGTTTTTGGGTTGTTGTAGTTCCGACACCACCTGTAGTTGAATTCGCCTTGGTACAACGAAATTAAATGGAGGGCTCAGAGCTGAAGCGAACCAAGTCAAAAAAGAAAATTCGAAAATATATTGAGTTTGAGTAAGTAAATTGCCATTTATTGCTGGAGGCATTGACTTGGGTTTATTACCGTTACCTTATACCGTGTTCAGATATGCACCTTAATTGAGTTTTACGCAATAAATGCCATTATTGAGCTCAATTATCCATACAAAATTGCAATTTAGTTATTGCTCAATTAATACGAAATTGTTATAAATATTGAGTAAAATTAAAATGCGACGCTGTAACAAGTGTGTTTATTACGCAAAACACAACTAACTAAACAGTGTTTTGACATTTGGCAATTGAAATTACAACAAAAAAAAGGCCCATCCATTTGGTCAGCGTTTACATTTTCTTATACATGTACATTTTTGTTTACGTTGAATGTTGTATGTAGTAGTAATATAAATTGAGTTAGTTAAATTGTGTATATGTGAACAGAAAGATAATTATGTCAATTAACCGAATATTGACTCAATAAAAAAGGTATATCTGAACACGGTATTAGGAACGAAACTCTTTTTGATTTACCCCATTACAGAACTGGATTGAGTTAAATTTTGCGGAGATTTTCGCACCAGTTTTGAAAAACATATAAGTGATATATTTTATGACTTGGTTCGGTTCAGCTCTGAGCCCTCCAAATATGAAAGGAAATTGTCAAAATAGACCTGCTGAAAATTACGAATGAGAAAACAAATCGCATATGACGTGTACAGCAAGCTGAGCACTCGTTTCTTTTCCCCTCGCCTACAAAGTAGCAAGCTGATCAATAAGACTTACATTGTGGAAATAGGGACAAACAACCATTGGATAAAGCTTGACGACGTTTCCCCGGAACCCATTTTTATACCCTTCAGCAAATGTAAAAGGGCATACAGATATTTTCGAATTGAGTTTCTAAAAACGGGAACTCAATTAAGCAGTACTCGGTTAACTGAATCGCCGACGCAACTAAAATCGCTTAATTGAGAAAGATGTGCAATAAAGCGAAACACCCTTGTTTAGATAGAAAATAAAACTCATTTCTTTATTTATTAAGTTAAAAAAATAGTTTAGGTTTTTGAAGTGATTTGATTGCAGATTAATCAATCACTTATAAATCTCTTTATAATTTGGCTAAGGGGCAAGGGTTGAGTTTAATTATTGAGCCAATCTACAAAGAAGATATTGATTATAATTACTCACAACAAGTAATTATAATCATGTGTAAAGCAAAGAGATTGAGAAAGAAAAATAGGGTTAGACTTTCTTTCACTAGGGACTTGTCACGAATTTCTTACCTTTTGTAGGGTGCACTATAAATGAGAAAACCGGTAAGTAGCTATTCACATTTAATTTGGTTTTATTTGTTTCCACAGGTAGGTTCTTAACGTAGGTAGGTATAAACGAGGTTAGTATGTATGTTGATGTTTTGTACAATTTAAATTCAAAATAATTTAAAGTTTGATTTAGTTTTGGAAGTATGAATAGCAAGTGTCCATTTTATTATAATTCAAGTTAGATGTAACTTCGGTTAGCAATTTAAACGAAGTACGGATAAATTTGACACTTGCTATTTATAGCGAGTACTAAATTGTCAGAGATGTAAAAGTAAGCATATTAGGTATCTAATATAAACGATGATAAAAAAATTCAATTCTTTTAAGAATCATTTAAGTGTTCAATATAGATTGAACACGGCGCCGGCCTTGCGGTTTACGCAACAGTTGACCTCTCATCATGTAAAGTAGCGCATAGCACTTGAGCCAACGACTTAATTACCTCAACAATGACCTTAGTATCTGGTGAGGTTTGCAAGGTCGGCTTTGGGTTGGTTGCTTCCGGTTTTGGAGTTGGCGTACGTTGCTGGTTGGTTGTGCCACCGTGCTGTCTTGTAGCGCGTCTGGGTGTAAAAGGGTATGGTGGAACCCATCGCACTTTTTGCAAGTGTCCACAGAATAGCACGCACGTAAATCATGGCTTTTTGCCAGACAATTGTCGCAATAATGGTATCTGTTAAATATCTCTTGAATTTTCATGACGGTCATCTTCAAAAACTTATAACAATACCGCAGTACATGAAATCTTTTGCATACCCTGCACTGATAGATGTCAGGATCACGAAGTGAGGTGGAGTTGTGCCGAAATTGGTTACGGTTTGGCCGATTGTGGTTACGGTTTTGCTGACTTTGGCTACGGTGTTGGCTGTGGCGTCTTGTGCTGGTTTCACCGATATTACGTATTGTGCTGGATTCTCGGCTTTGACGAGTGGCTATTAATCTCCTGTTCGGCCTAGGAGATAATGAAATATATTATGAGCGGATGTAAATTATTATTTAAGATAGGGAAATGGAAATGAGAATGTAGATATTAGTATATTATATGAGGCTAGAAAATGGATGAATATGTGTAGCAATGAAGGTAAAATCCTAGGGATCTGAGAAAAAATATGATTTTATAATAGATAGAAGCATTACAATTTGACTTTAGCTTTCCCCGGCCAATGGAAGAAGGCACAATTTTACAATGGGACGAGTAATGATCCCGATTGCTACCCGTACGTTAGCGGTACGTATATTGTTATCAGCACCAGGGAAGGTTTCTTCGATCCTTCCCAGCCGCCATTCATGGGGTGGTAGTAAATCGTCTATTACTACCACGAGATCACCAACCTGAATATTTGGAGCAGAGTTTCTCCATTTATAGCGCTTGTGCAAAGACTTGAGGTAATCTTGCTTCCATCGTATTGAAAACTGATGGTGAATTGCTTTTAGCTTTTCCCATCGATTAATAAGAGACACATGCTCAAAGTCTTGTTCTGGGAACGCCATTAAGGGAGCGCCGCTTAAAAAATGACCTGGAGTCAATGCCGTCAGATGTGTAGGGTCTTCGGATAACGCTATATTGAGCGAGAGTTAAGTACGCCCTCAATTCTAGCTAACAGTGTGGCCAATTCCCCGAACGTAAATTTATGTGCACCTGCAACTCGCTTAAAGTGATATTTAAAACTCTTAACGGCGGCTTCCCATAAGCCGCCCATATGAGGAGCGTGTGGTGGGATGAACTTCCACTCAAACCCATGAGTAATATATTTTTGAGCTATGTCCTGGGCTACATTTTCGATAAAAGCGGCAAATTCGAGTTCAAGTGCTCTACTACAACCGAGAAAATTTCTGCCATTATCAGTTACTACCCCTTTGGGGTAGTCCTCGCCTCCCAACGAAACGACAAAATGCGGCTTGAAATGCCGCAGAGGAGAGATCTGAGCAGGGTTCTAAGTGTATAGCTCTCGTGATAAAACAAACGAAAACACTGACGTAACCTTTAATATATGGAGCTTTTCTTAGGGACGATGTCTTTAATTCAATCGGGCCAGCAAAATCAATACCCGTTATTTGAAAGGGAAGAGACAGGTTACATCTCTCAGGAGGTAAGGGAGCCATTATTTGTGAACATGGCTTCTGCTTGTACACTATACAAATTTTGCAGTGACGTATTATCTTTTTAATACGCGGTTTGAGTCTGAATATGAAAAATTCAGTTTGTACTACTCTGTACATTTGACTGCATTCAGCGTGTAAAAGAACTTGGTGCAGATGCGTTAAATATAAGTGGCAAAATCTTGAGTTACCTGGTAAAATTATGGGGTAACGTTCTGAATAAGAAAGAGACGATTGAGACAATCTCCCATTTACTCTCAGACTGAATTTGGATCGAGAAATGGGTTTAGGCTTTTGAGAGAAGTTTTGTTTGATATAGTTTTTGAGTTTTCAAGATCGCTGTATTCCTCTTGATAAAAACTTTTTTGGGCTAAACCAATTAGTCTAGATTTTACGAAATTCATTTCGCGTTGAGTCAAATGATGATAAGCATTGCTATCAGCATTCGGTCTTAGCCTTTTTATAGATTTATTAAAGAATCTAAATATGTAACAAATAACACGTAAAGCCCTAGAGTACGAAGAGTATTTATTTAAAATATCTTCGCTTTCAATTTCAATTTGAAGGCATTGAGTTTCTGCAACTTTTGGCATAGAGTGTAGGGGATTTCGTTTAGGCCATGAAGACGATGGATTAGTAAGCCAAGAAGGTCCATGCCACCAAAGTTCATTGTGGACTAGGTCTTGAGGTCGGCATCCCCGTGTTCCCAAACCAGCTGGGTTGTCGTGGGTTGGAACGTACCGCCATGATGCATCTGGAGCAAGGAGATTAATCTGAGCAACTCTGTTGGCCACATATGTCTCCCATGTCGAAGGTGGCTTGGAAAGCCATCCGAGAACTATGGATGAATCAGTCCATAAATATATTTTTCCAGAATTTAAATTTAACGTAGAGTTAACGTATTTTAGGAGTTTTACTAATAGAAGGGCTCCGTTGAGTTCAAGCCTTGGAAGACAAACTGTCTGAATGGGAGAAACTTTACATTTGGCCACTAATAAATTCGAAAAGGTTGTATATGTATGAGTCTGACACCTTACATATAGCGTTGCACAATATGCTGATTTTGATGCATCTGAAAATCCGTGAATTTCAACACTGTCAGTAGGGATATATTGTATCCACCGGGGTATAAACACAGTTTCTACTTTTTTTAGATCTTGGACTAGATTGTTCCAACTTTGAAGGCAATCATGAGACACCTCTTCGTCCCACTGTAGTTTATTTAACCATAATTGTTGCATCAAAATTTTTGCTCTGATGACTACTGGAGCCAGCCATCCTGCTGGGTCAGACAATTTCGCAATTGCCGAAAGAATTTGGCGTTTTGTAATCCTAGTTGCCTGAGAGATTTCTGCAAAAGTATAAGTAAAAGTGTCGTTAAGCGCATTCCATTTAATCCCCAGAGTTTTGGTAGCACTCGTCTCATGAAATCGAAGAAAGTCTAGATCATAAAGATCCTCTTTTGGGATATTTTCGAGAAGTTTGGGGTCGTTTGCGGTTATCTTTTTTAATGGGAAACCGGCTGAATTTAACGCATCTATTAGTTGAGTTTGGGCAGCTAGAGTTTCTTGTATAGTATAGCCACCAGCTAGAATATCATCTACGTAGGTTTCCCTGCGCAGAATATCAGACGCCTTAGGGTATTGAGATTCTACATCTGAAGCTAGCTGTAACAGGGTGCGGATTGCAAGAAAGGGCGCACAGTTTACTCCAAAAGTAACTGTTTTTAACTCATAATCTTTAATAGGGCTGTTTGGCTGACTTTGAAACTAAATTTTCTGATAAGGTCTATCATCTGGGTGTATGAGAATTTGGCGATACATTTTTTCCATGTCTCCACTAAATACAAAACGATATTTCCTCCAGTTGAGTATTATTGAGATTAAATCACTCTGAAGGATAGGCCCTGTGTATAAAACGTCGTTAAGTGAATGTTGGGACTTAGTTTTCCTCGACGTGTTAAATACCACCCTAACTTTGGTGGTTTTGTGCTCTGGTCTCACAACTGCATGATGGGGTAAATAATATGAGTAGTATTTACCTTCAGATAAAATTTCTTGCGAATGAGATTCTTCCATGTGATTTAGAGCTAAATACTCTTCTAAAACCTCATTATATTGGGTGTGTAATGCAGGATCTTTTGACAAGGTTTTTTCCATTCTGGAATATTGCGCAAGGGCTACAAATCGAGAAGATCCAAGGGAGATTTCTTTGGGAAAGTCTGTCCGAAATGGCAATCTAACGATGAATCTACCATCTGTTTGCCGAGTAGTTGTCTGGACATAGAAATTTTCACAAAATTCATCATCAGCTGAGGTTGTGTGAACTGATGGAATCTCTTCATCTTTCCAAAACTTTTTTTAATAGTGTATTGAGTTCGTTTTCTGCCGAGCTTACTTCGGTTGTAAAAGCTTGAATGGGTTCAGTTTTCATGGGACCACTTAGTACCCATCCGAAAATAGTATTATACGCAGAGGTTTTTCCACAAATGTACTTTCTGATGCCACTAAGATTTAAAAAATGCTCAAAATCATTGCCAAGAATTAAATCTATTTGAGATGACTTATTGAAAGTGGGGTCGGCTAGATCTAATTCTTTGAGCTCTTTTGTGTGCGGAATTTCAAAAGAGTACGCTGGGAGTTGCTTCGTTAATTTAGGCAAGACTATGGCTTTTATAGGGCTTTTTTTATTTGATCTTCTAGCGTATAGTGTGAGTTCACATTCTTTATTCGCCATTTGCTTTTGACCACCAATACTCACGATTTCAGCTAGGAAAGTTCGTTGAGAACCAGGGTCAATTAACGCTCTAATTGTGAAAAGCTCGCCTGCATTCTATTTGCATTATTGCAGTTCGTAGTAGAATGTTCTCATTTCCCGTAGAGCAATTGGCCTGAATATGCTTTGAAGTGCCAGGTTTCTCATCTTGTGTGCCAATTATATTACTATTAGCAAAAGAGCTTTGGGAGTTAGCGATTTTATTCGCAACATTCTGAGAACTTTCTTTATTTTTCGTTATATGTTGTGGTGCTTTGGACATATGCAAAAGAGTGTGGTGAGTTTTCTTGCAATAGAGACATGTGCGTTTACTTTTACAATTTGGCTTGTTATGGCCGTGTCCTAGACAATTATTACAATATCTATTTTTAAATACAAAATCCACTCTCTCTTGCACCGTGAAAAAGCAAAATTTTTGACAAGCTCTGAGTGTATGCTCCTCATTACACAACTTGCAAGACGCGTTTAAGTCTTCTTGGGATACAAATGTGTGTATATTTGGTGATTTAGAAAGTGATAGGCTGTCTTTAGAGTTCTTGATGCTTGTAAGACGCTCTACCGCTTCGTATCTATCTACGAGAAACTGTGACATTTGGGACCATTTTGGAAGTTCACGGGGGGAAGTGAGCGATTGTTCCCATAGAGATATGGTTAAATATGCTAGTTTTGTGGATATTAGACGAATGAGAATTGGATCCCAACTATCCACCGCAACTCCAAGTGTACTAAGGGTTGCCAAGGAGTCATTAACAGAAGATTGAATTCTTCTAATGGACTCGCTGTCTTCATTAGTGGCGGGAGGAATGTCAAAGAGTATTTTTATTTGATTATCTACGAGAACTCGCTTATTCTCGTAGCTGGATTTCAATGCATTCCATGCCAGTTCAAAATTGTTATGAGATAAGGGATATCTTTTCACTACTGTGACAGCTTTGTGATGGGTGTGAGCTTCGAGTGATTGATGTACACCGCTGTGAACATATCACGAAACGAGGGCCACTGTTCGTAACTTCCTTTGAACACTTCCGTATCACAGGGAGAAGTTTAATGCAATCGCTTGAGTTATCTGACACTATGTTTTGCACTAGGCCTTGTGGTGGGATAGAATATCTGTAAGTTGACTGAAATCCTGGCATATTTGATGTTTCTAATCGAGAGACTTTTATTAAGTCCATAATTTGGGAAGAACAGTGATAATATGCGTTTGTGCAAGCTTCATATTCGTTCTTTGCCTTGGTTTTGATTTCAGCGTCAACCGAGTAGTTTGGGACAACATTACATTTTGATACGAAATATCCAATTTTGCCCATCTTGTTTCTAAGTCTTTGAGCTTGACTTCAAGAACAGATTCATTCTGATCTTCAACTTCCGTTTTATTAAGCATGTCGCAAAATTGGAGTAGGTGTTCGCAATCGAATAAAAATCGATCATTAGGAGTAGGCCCATTTGAATTGTTGGAGAGAGACGATGCGTTGGGTGTAGAAGGCATTTTGCAGAATGAAATTAGATTAGGTTTGAATGAGTTTTAGAGTGAGTAAGGTAATACAGTTAATAATATTAAATGCAAATTTTAGCTTAGAGTGGCAATTTTTTAGGTAAGGGGTTAAATAGCAGCGCTATCGCGTGAGATGTGCAATACAAAACTCAGTTTGTTATAAAAGAGATTAAAATTCTGACGGTTTTAGATTCTGATAATCTAGTTCCCCACGTTGGGTGCCACAAACTATTTTAAATTGCCGCATTGGGAACTACACTCTCCGTACTAATTTAGCGGGTTAAGATGACTAGATATCAATATTCTAGTATAAAGGGAAAAATAATTATACAGAAAGTAAACAAGGGTTTAAATTTGCATTTATTTACCAATTTCTCATTTCATGTATCGTTAAGAATGGATAAAATTTATCTGCAGTAACCGATTCATTTCACAATGGGTTAACTATCACTCCTTAAATATAGGGTTCGCGGTATCGATTTACTTTGAAATAAAATTTTCTGAACAATTCAGATTTAAAAGTTTAAACTGATTGATTGCGTTAAATCAAATTGGGATGTTGTCTACGTAAATTGTTATAAATAAAATACGATAATATTTTCAGAGATCACTTTTTTAAATTTAGTGAAAATTTTTCTTTTAATTAAATTAAATTAAACTTTACTTCAATGGTTTCTCTCGTTTTGACAGAAATATATGAGCGAGATTAAATTTACAATATAAGTTCCAATATATAAAAATTTGGTTGAAATTCTAATTTAGTAACCTTTCCGGAAAATTTTCCCTTTGAATTCTAAAAATTACTGATTTTTAAATATATTGAGGTTTTTTTTATATATATAGTTGAATCGCTGAAACTCTAAGTTGTTGCCAAATTTAGAAAATTATGTTGAAATGTTTAAATATTCTATTTATTTTCGAAACGTTTGTTATCATTTAAGATTCGCTTAAATTTTAAATAGGTTGCTAAATTTATTATAAATTTGTAAATGTGTTGTTGAAAATTTGTTACTTGTAATTCGTTGAAATTTTAAATATATTTTATTAATTTTTTTCTATTGAAAATTTGTTGAATTTTAGAATTTGAAAATTTTAAACATTTTGTGTGGTAACCTTAGGAACTCTTCCCTTTTTTTGAAATTGAAAATTTATTAAAATTTTATAGCCTGAACTTAGAAAAATTTTTAAATTTAACCAAGGGTCAAAACCCAAATTTTGTTTGAAAATTCTCCTTAATAAACGTTTGTTAAATTTAACAGTAAATACGGGGCTTAACTTTAAAGTTTAAGAATATTGTAATTTGTAAAAATTTATGCTGAAAAAAAAAATTTATTTTAATTAATTAATTAATTCTGTAAACTTTAATGTTAATATACTATGCACATATTAATAGTGTGTCAGAGGTGGACAATTTTTAAATTAAATTTAAAATTTAAATTTTATTTTATAATATTAATTATTTTTACCACATTTAATTATTTGCAAATTGTTACAAAGATTTATTAAAGATTATTTAACGAACAATTGAATTCATAAACCAAGTGCAATGTGTAAACTTTTGTTCCCTTGTATTCTTCCATTACTTGTATTCTGTTATGTTTCAACTTATATTCTTTAACATCCTCCTTTTTATTCTCTTTTCATGTTATTTTTTCTTCAAAATATGTATAGCACAATTAAATTCGTTGTGGTTTGTATGTTTATTTTTTAAGAGTAAATTGAGATATTTTCTGTTCCTTTTCTCTACTCCTTATTTATTTTGTGAAATTTCAACAAATTTGTATGGGTGAGTTCCAAAACATCAGTTGCAAAGCAACTCGCTTTTTTAAGTGCTTTCTACCAAGCAACCGTGAAAAATTTTACAATGTTATTTCACTAAAAACAATATCGATGCGTACACAATAATCAAACTAGATATAGTTAAACTCTATGATACTTTTTTGACTTTGACTGCAAAGTATTATGATGTTTAGGAACTCAGCCTATTAAACAAACACAATTATTTAATTAAAATTTCTTTAAATGAGAATATGAAATGAATTAAAAGCACTGGATGGGAGTATGAACTTTAATATGAACGAATGATTTAATTTTGTAAAACCACTGTAAGGATTGTATGTATGTATTTATATAATTCAAATAAATAAGAGACTTACTTATTGACAAAGAGAATTTGCGTAAATTTGGGGGTTGAAATTAAATCCAGACGGTATGATTAGATGACGTTGCTAGCTTATTCCTCTTGTTCTGTTTCTCTTCTGCACTCTGCTTGATTTTTTCTCTTTTTGCTATCACTAATTCACTTCCACTATGTGTTACATTTCCAAGCACAGTATATGCTTCGTGTACGTATGTATATAAATATATTCCTGCACGTTCTCACTAAACAAATCTCTATGTTTTCTTTGACTCTATTCTTCATACATGTATGTATGTACATATAAACTAATATAGGTATTTGTACTTTATAGAACTCTTTATTGTTGATAAGCAAAAAACTTAACGAATTTATGTAATGTAAGGTATACCAACTAGGTATTACTAAAGGGAAATTTTACGATTTATCTACCACTATATATAAGTGCACTAAACGAGACCAAATTTGCGGTTTTTTTTCTTTATGCTTTGCAATTTTCGAGACAAATTGTAACTGTTTTAATGTAACTTTTTATAAAGAACCGTAAACGGTTTTTTATGTACATATTTGAATACATAAAATCTCGATACCGCTTCTGCTTGTTCTTAACTATATGAACAACAATTTGTGATGTTTTTTCTTGTAACTGTATTTTTTTTTTTTTTTTTTTTTGTGACAAATTTTTTATACTTTTTCCAAAATTGTCAATCTAAATTTCAAACTTTTTCTTTCTTTTACTTTTCTCCCCAAATAAACTTTTAATTTTAACCTCTTTTTTTTCGTTTTATATTTTTGCTTATTAACTGCCTATCAACTTGTTTTTACACTTTTTAATATTTCATACATACATATGTAGGTACCACGGTTGTTTTTGCGTTTTGTACTCACTGTTTTATTGTCATTGTCCTACTGATGATTTGAATTTAATGTGTTTTACCATTTACCTCATTTTCCTTTCGTTTTGAGCTGTTGAGTGTTTTTACTTGTTGTTTCTAGTTGTTCTCACTCTATTTAATTTGTTGTTGGCGAAGGACCATGAAGTGATTTGATTGCAGATTAATCAATCACTTATAAATCTCTTTATAATTTGGCTGAGGGGCAAGGGTTGAGTTTAAATATTGAGCCAATCTACAAAGAAGATATTGATTATAATTACTCACAACAAGTAATTATAATCATGTGTAAAGCAAAGAGATTGAGAAAGAAAAATAGGGTTAGACTTTCTTTCACTAGGGACTTGTCACGAATTTCTTACCTTTTGTAGGGTGCACTATAAATGAGAAAACCGGTAAGTAGCTCTTCACATTTAATGTGGTTTTCTTTGTTTCCACAGGTAGGTTCTTAACGTAGGTAGGTATAAACGAGGTAAGTATGTATGTAGATATTTTGTACAATTTAAATTCAAAATAGGGACAATTTAAAGTTTGATTTAGTTTTGGAAAATATCTAACTGGCAAGTGTGTACTCGGAGGTATCAATAGCAAGTGTCCATTTTATTATAATTCAAGTTAGATGTAACTTCGGTTAGCAATTTAAACGAAGTACGGATAAATTTGACACTTGCTATTTATAGCGAGTACTAAATTGTCAGAGATGTAAAAGTAAGCATATTAGGTATCTAATATAAATGATGATAAAAAAATTAAATTCTTTTAAGAATCATTTAAGTGTTCAATATAGATTGAACAGTTTTTTTAAACAAAATAAAAATCAGGTACGTTCATCGTACAATCTTTCTTGCCGCAAAATAATTTGTTTACGTTTGTAGAGCAAAAACACATAAAGTAGCCGGAAACAATTAACCGAAACATTAAGCGGGTGCTGCAATTAAACGGAACTCAACTTAACTGGTATTTTTATACCCTCCACCACAATTGGTTGTGAAGAGGGTATATTAAGTTTGTCATTCCGTGTGAAACTTTTTTATTATTCATCTCAGACCCCATAAAGTATATATATTCTAGGTCCTTGAGTAATTCTAAGTCGATTTAGCCATGTCTGTCCGGCTGTCCGTCTGTTGAAAACACGCTCACTTTCGAACAACTCAAAAGAAATAAACAAACTTGGCGCCAAATTGCTTGAATTTATCCTAAGCAGTTTGGGATTGAAATCCAGCAAAATCGGTTCAGTAGAACCAGAGCTATGAATCAAAATGTGGAACCACCACCTAAAAAAATTGATAATTTTGTTACAAAAAATAACATAAATGCTGGAACAAGGCACGGAATGAGATAAGATTTTTAAAACATTTGTTTTATTTGACTGGAAATCACGCTGATAAATTTCGTGAAGATCCGTCCATAATTTACCCTAAGCCCCATATAAACACTACTCCCGGAAAACAGTTTAGTACGCCTAAAACCGTAAAAAATAACGCTAGCGTAACAAAATTTGGTACGTCACAGTTTTTTAGGACTAGAAATAACACTGTGAAATTTTGTGACTATCGGTTCATAATTTACCTTAGGCCTCATATAAACCCTACTAGCGGAAAACAGTTTAGTACGCCTAAAACCGTAAAAAATAATGCAATCATAACAGACATTGGTACGTCACAGTTTTAAGGAACCATAAATGACGCTGTGAAATTTCGTGATGATCGGTCCATAATTTACTCTAGACCCCATATAAACTCTACTACCGGAAAACAGTTTAGTCGCCTAAAACCATAATTAAAAACAAATCGTCACAGTTTAAGATAATAATAACATCATACAGATATTACTACTTAATCATTCGAACTGTCGGTGGAGGGTATCAAAGATTCGGCACAGCCGAATATTGCACTCTAACTTGTTACATAGACAGTTATACTGAATGATTTCGTTCCATGATTTTTAGTGCAATTAAACGGGAAACTCAATAAAGCGGGGCTCAATTAACCGAAAACAACTGTATAGAACTTTGTCATTCCGTTTGTAATTTCTACAATATTTATCCTACACCCTATAGAGTATATAAGTATATTCTGGGTCCTAATGAAAAGCAAAGTTAGAATCCGGTTGTCCATCCGTCCATCTGTCTGTTGAAATGGGTTTTCCGAAGCCCCTAAAAAAGATGGGGGCTTGGTTGGTGTAAATTGCTGTCAGGTATTCATATTATAATTGCTATTGAAATTCAGCCAGATCGGTCCAAAAACGGCTGAGATATGAGCAAAAAACCACAACTACCTCTAATTTTTTACAAAAATCCCTTGTTGTTGTTATTTTATTACTTTTTTCTGTTAAATGTCTGAGCAAATGCCGACAGAAAGAAAAGTCCAACCATAATGTGCAAAAGTCTGTGAAATGCCTAAGCAAATTATAAAAAGACTGCGTGGGAAGAAATTGTCCACCCCAATGGTTACAATGTGATTTGAGTTACTTATATGTAACGGTATTGGGACAATTTAAATTCTTATTAAAGTACCTTGTGTTACGTATAGAATCAACAACTTCGTTGACCTTGGACAAAGCTCTCACATGAGTGTCGAAAGTTTTATAAAATCTTTCCTTTTGAGTTTGCACATCAATACCTTTATCAAGAGTGTCAAATTCTAGCATAATCTTATCATAAAGTGCTCTAAATTGGTTCCAATGATGAAGAATTTCATCTTTATGAATCTCTAATGTGTGCACCGTATGGTTAGCAGAGGGTATATTTGCAAAAAAAGCCTCGAGTTCGACGACATTATCAGACGCCTTGATAAATGTATTTAAAAGGGACATGGTGTGGGTTTATTGTTAGGTGTCACTCACTATATTTATGGATTAAACTTTATTATTATTGGGGTCCGAAAAGTTTTCAATTTAATTGGTTTTTAAGAAAATGTATAAAAAGTTTTTTAAACATTTTCCCAAACAAAAAATTGTTTCCCAAAAAATTCAATAAACGAATAAAAGTTCAGCTCAAGTTATTTAATTTTTGTATAATTTAAATTTTTATTTTTAATTTAAATTTATTAAATTGAACGGGTTAAAATTATAAAACTCAAAAATAATGGGGTTAATACAAAATGTTAGTTTAAATTCGACTTACAATTATTTTCCGGGTGCAATTCTCTTAATGGGTCGTACTTTAATTCTCTTTAATTAATAGCAGCAATTATCTTTATTTAAAGATTTAATGTGTGTTTCATTGAATTCTCTTTCTCTTTTTTTATAACAGTTACTAGAGTTAAAATATTAAAGTGCAATGCGTAAAGCTTATGAGTGGTTGTGTTTTGCGATTCCAACTTGACCTTGTGTTCTTGTACTCGTTAAACAAACACTTTTGTATAACAGCTACCACTAAAAAATTATTATACACACAAAAAATTATTGTGGATTTCTATGCGTTTAACAAGTGGATCTTAATTTTTTGCACTACTTGTAACGGTTTGTGTTTTTTTGTTGTTGTTTGTTTTTTCAATGCGACAGCAAAAAAACAACAAATTATTATAGGTACACACAAAGTATATTGTTTTCACGCCGCTTATTACTGTTGGTTTTGTTGTTGTTGTTGTGAAACACACTGAGGGCATGTACAATTGTATAAACGTACATCCACCAAAAAAATTTTTCAACACACAAAATAGTATGATTTTTTACGAAGATTTTTTACAAGAGTAGGGGGGTTTTGTAACACAATGTTAATAAACGCATTTGTACTTATGTTTTTTCAGGGGTATGCTTAAAAAATTCAATTGGGGGGATGTTGAATATCACTAACTTCCTTGGCTTCCTCAGGGTAACAATCAGGTTCGAAGGACCAAAAAATGTAAGGGTGGGGTTTGAATGAGCCGCAGAATGGCTAGTCGGAGTCAACAAATCGAGGTCAGTTAAGTGAGCAAACGTTTCCAAAAGAAAAACACTTGTTTTTTGGTGGATATAATTAAACAAAAACCCTTTGGGTCTATTTATTAATATTTTATATGTTAAGTTCTTTGGTGGTTGCTCTTTATTGTTCTGTGGTTTCTTTGAGAATGATAATTGTATAACTTAAAGTTAATATAAGAACGGCGGTTCATACATTAAAGGCTCAGTTAGGCGAACGGTGCTGTACCGTATCTGTACTGTATCCATCAGCTGTTCGCTTTTTGTTATATGAAAACCAATACAAAAGCTTACCGAAATGCAATGTACCGTAGTTGCAACGTACCAATCTGTATAAAATAGGAAATCATGCCGTTGTTACGTGACATTTGTAAGACAGTGATGGGCGGCTTGTATGTCTCATTGAATGCGGGTAATTTTGCTCTTTTTTTTGGTGCTTTTTTCAGTATATCTATGGAATTGCGACAAAACAACATACATATTTCCAAATATACACATATACATATGTTTAGATGTTTAAAATAAACAAATGCATACACACATACAATGAAAAAGGGAAACATATAAAAGACTTTAAATGGTATCAAAACCTTGTTTGGCGTATGCACATTTATGTATGCTAAAAATTTATATATGCTAAAATACAAATTTATTTATTGTAAATCTATTATATAAATATTAAACTATGTACATATTAATATTTTTTACATACACAAAATAATGTTTTAATACCATTTAAAGCACGTGGTACCTTTTCTGCACAACGGTCACCATTCGCACATTTTTGATTCCCATCACTGTGTGTTTTGTTTTATGTATACTATTGCTTTTTGTTTATGTATGGGAAAACATATGGCACGTTTTTAAACGTTCTATAAGTGTACCAACGTGCTTACAGTACGGTGCGGTACATTACGGGTACAGCAACGTTCGCCTAACTGAGCCTTAAGTAGTGGCAGCGAAAAAGATGAGCAAATGAAAAGAGAGAGCGGAGAGTATAAAAAACAACCTCCAAAAACACTACAGCCCGGGTGATTAGAACACGGGCGATAAATAATTATGGTGTTCACCTGAACAATATGAATACTAGGTGTCAATATTTTTCGAAAACAGAAAAAATAAAAATTTCAACGGTTCATCAAGTGCGAATTCATTTTAAAAAATGCTAGTTAGCAAAAAAAGATTTTTAGTAACAAGTACTTGTTGCTTGTTTATAAATAAAGTTTTTCTTTTTTCTTTTTTTGAAAAAATCAACACGTAATATTGATATCCATCCGGTGTCTACTTTTTGGTAATGAAACGGTTGGCTTAAAAATAATTTTACACACGCAAAGAAAAAACATGATTGTGGTAAACATATTCTAAGGGCAACATATTAGGATAAGATTAATGATTGTAGTCACCATATTACGATTATTTTTGAATCATATGATGCCCAAATATATAACATCATAATATTTTTCCCTTAATCATTTCTTATCATGTTAAGCATAAAAATTTAGAAGGTGTCACATTATTATCATATTAATCGTAATAAGTTAAGAAGTAATCATATTATTATCATGTTAATCATAATAAGCTAAGAAGTTATCATGTTATGATACAGCACCTTTCATAACAATAAAAAATAAATTAAGTTTTTTTTGCATCGATTTTTTATTTTGCGGAGCTCAATATTAGGCTTGCAAATGAGCAAATGCAAAATATCGTAACACTTTTATGAAACCTAACGAAATCTCTGGGTGTTTTGTTGTTGAATTTTATAAAAGAGCTATGATATTTTACATTTGCACAATTGCAAGACTAATACTGAACTCCGCTAATATCCTTATTTTTTATTTTCTTTCAACTTATTTTTTATGGGAATTTTTCTTTAAATTATTTAACCGCTCAATAACAAATAATATTATTACAGTAAATATATTTTGTTTGCTTCTTAAGCAGACTATCATTACACGTATAGAATCTTATCATGTTATGGCTGTAAGAATTTTAATATATTTTTAAAGTTATCATTATTTTGTTGTTAAAAAAATAATTTTTTCAGTCAACAATACTCAAATTTGTAATTGCGATAAACATGGATATGTTTACAGTAACTAAATATTGCTTATATATAATAAAAATTTTTGTGTAAGACAACAATATATTGTTACAATAAACAAAGTTTAGTTGCCGTAACCATCCCCAACTATATTTTTTTTCTCTGCGTGCAATGAAATTAGACCCAACAATTTTTCATACAAATGTGGGAGTAATTTCATTATGAAATAGCTCCCAGCCCTCTCGGTTTTATTTCATTTTTTTCGAAGTTATTTCATTTTTTGCCTGGGAGTTATTTCATAATGAAATAATTTCCAAATGAAATAAGTCCCCGAAAAAATTAAAGTGGAAGTTATTTCATTTTATTTTGGTTTTCGGTATTATTTCATTTGCTGTAGGAGTTATTTCATTTTTTGTGGGAGTTTTTTCATTTTCAATTATTTGCAATTTCTTAAAATTGTTTAAAATTTTAAAAGGTATTTATAACGGGATATTTCAAACTATTTGAATACAATGACTTAAGTTTATCAAAGAAGCAAATTTTGCTAATTGCAATTGCAGTGTCTTATGGTTACCGGCTATGCAGTGAAGCTTTAGTTAGCGAAGCCGGTGTTTGTTATACCATAGAGGAGAAAATTCTTGCACCCGGCCGAAGGCCGGCTATGCAGAGAAGCTTTAGTTAGCGAAGCGGGTGTTTGTTAAACCATAGAGTATAAAATCCTTGCGCCTGGCCAAAGGCCGTCTATGCAGAGAAGCTTTAGTTAGCGAAGCCGGTGTTTGCTTTAGTTAGCAAAGCCGGTGTTTGTTATACCATAGAGGAGGTAATCCTTGTACCCGGCGTGCTTAAACTGTAGGAAGTTGCCATTGCAGGAGGTCAGGATATAATAAAATGCCCCATTTGTTGTCAAAATGTCGAGGACTCAATGTTAGTTTTTTGGTAACCTAATATGTAAATATTCAAGTAAAACGAATACATATATAATAAATTTCTTTGGAAGTTGTTTCATTTTTTTTGGGTCTTATTTCATTTCTTTTCGATGGACTGTTTTTGGAAGTTATTTCATTAATGTCTTTAGGAGTTATTTCATTATGAAATAATTCCCAAAAGTTGGGGCTTGTTTCATTTAAGACTTGGAAATTATTTCATTTTTTTTTTTTGGGATTTATTTCATTTTTCCAGTTTGGGACTTATTTCATTTATTTTGGGATTTAATTCATTGGGAGGTATTGCACTGGGACTTATTGCACCTGGGAGTTATTGCACGGAGCCAGTCATCTTGGCCCACTTTTATTTTCGCTGTTTATTAATGATCTGCCCAACGTTATCAAGTTCGCCAATATATTGATGTATGCTGACGATGTAAAAATTTTCCATTCTTTTAATTGCTTCGCTGATCATTTTTATCTTCAATCGAATCTTAATAACTTCTTTTTATGGTGTAATCATAATATGATGGAGCTGAATCTTGTGAAATGCAAATGTATGCGTTTTTATAGAAATAACTGTATTGCCGTTAATTATGCTTTGGGTGGCCATCAACTGGAGTTGGTTGATTCGTTTCTTGATCTTGGAGTCTTACTGGATCCTAAATTAAACTTTGTTTCTCATATAACATTAACTGTGAATAAAGCTCGAGGTGTTCTTGGCTTTATTAAGCGCTGGGCTAAAGAATTCACCGATCCATACATAACGAAGCAACTTTACGTATCACTCGTTAGACCAATCTTAGAATATGCGTCAATCATTTGGGACCCATTTTACAACATTCACAATTCTCGTATTGAATCGGTCCAAAAACAATTTTTATTATTCTGTTTACGTGATATACATTGGAGTTACTCGACAAACTTTCCTTCATATGCTAGTAGACTGGCATTAATAAAATTACCATCGCTCAAAAGTCGTCGTACAATGTTAAATGTTTCTTTTATGGTTAATCTTATTAATGGTTATGTTTGTTATGATTTTTTGTTAGAGTCTGTTAAATTTAATATACCTAGTCGCAATACGCGTCATTATAATCTGCTCTTTGTAACATTTTATAGAGAAAATTACGCTTTTGCTGATCCTTTTTCAAGGTTATGTAGACAATTTAATTCTCTGTCACAATTTGTTGATTTTTCTTTATGTTTAAATTCCATAAAGCATAAAATTATTGTTTTTCTTAATTCGTAAATTTGTATGTAAATATATTCTGTAAAGTGTAGTATATTTTAAAATGCTTATTGTTATTCATTAATTGTAAGTCAATATTGTTATTAGTCAGTAAGGATAATATCCATTGATTAAATAAATAAATAAATAAAAACAATAACGATGTCAAATTTCATTGAAAATATTGTAGCAACAAGTGACAGTTTTCTTATAAATGACAAGAAGAAGCATTAAAAAAAAAAAAAATAAATAAAACGATTTCTTTTATGTCAAAAGCTATTGCTTTAGAAAATTAACTGCAGCAATAATTGCCAAAATTTGCTGCATAAAAAACTTTTGACACACTAAAGTCATGCCAAGTTTCTTAAAAGTGATGTTTTTCGAACGTTAAACTTTACTTCTGCGCAAGTGATACCCAACAACTGCATTTTAGGTAAAAACTGGATCAAATAAGTACTGGTATTATTATAAACTAATTCGAAATATCTTTTTTTTTTTTTTTATTTTTTTTATTTTATTTTAATACCTATCACAACAAGATATAAATCTTATAATTTACAGTGATAGTAAGTTACATGGCAATTTAACATATAAGAATTGAATTAAAAAATTAAGTTATACAATAAAAACAATTAATAATTAAATGGATATAGATATATTTAAGCTATATTAAAGATTTTTAGAATACTTTAATAATTCCTTCTTAAAGGCCAAAGTGTTGCTTTGTGTTTGAAAACGTGATGGTAATTTGTTCCAGAGACTAATTGTGTAGTTAAAAAATTGTCTCGAAGAGATAAGATATCTATATTTTTGAGAAATCAAATTTTTACCGCGTGGAGATTTGGCAAAAATTATTCTCTTAAATAAATATTCGGGCTCCTGTATATATATTATTTTATGCATCATGAGGAGGCTTTTAAATTTTAGTAGATTTTTAAAGCTCATGTCATAAAGCTGAAAGGAGTACGACGAAATACTATCAGTTCTCCTACGGTTAAATACATATCTAGCTATATTATTATAGGTTACCTAAAGTCTATGAAAATCGGAGGTGTCGCAATTGGCAAATATTTCACATCCATATAGTAAAACCGGTATTAGATAAGTTTTAGCTAGTAACAATCTTATATTAAATGGAGTGAAAGATTGAATAGCCCATAAGTTCCTAAGCATTCCGTGCACTTTTCCTGCAATAATACAGATATGGTTTGACCAAGAAAGTTCAGAATTAAACGTAATTCCTAAATTTGGTGACGATGGCACAAAGTCGATTTTATCATTGTTGATAAATAATGAAGCATTGTTATTAAGTGCTTTCTTATTATTTTTGGATATGAAAATGCATTTAGATTTCGATGGATTTATGCACAAACCATTCATGCACGCCCAGTGATGAACTCTATTAAGATCATGGTTTATGAGATTAATACAAGAACTTACACTGTCTATTTTGGTACTTAAGTACAATTGTACATCGTCAGCATACATTTGTATTCCACAATGGGTTAATACATCTGGCAGATCATTTATATACAACGAAAACAGAAGGGGACCCAAAACAGAACCCTGCGGAACCCCTCTGTTAACTTCAAGGCAATTAGACATTAAGCCATTCAAGAAAACGGTTTGCTTCCGATTAAGGAGATACGAAAAAATCAGTTTACTGGCTGTAGGGGAAAAATTGAAGAACTTTTGGAGCTTAGATAACAAAATCTCATGTTCAACTGTGTCAAAAGCTTTACTATGATCTAGGAGTACAAGAAAAGAGACCATGTCATTGTCCAGTTTAGACCTAAGTTCTTCCACCACGTCAATGAGAACAGTAATACAGCTCATTATCTGTCTAAAACCAGATTGATAATCAGTTAATAGCTTTTGTTTACTCAGATATTCACAAATTTGACTTTTCATAATATTTTCCAAAGCTTTTGACAGGAACGGAAGTATTGCAATGGGTCTGAAATCATTGTTATTCTTGGAAATTGGAATAATTTTGGCTTTTTTCCACGCATCAGGAAAAACTGACTTGTTTAATATTGAATTAAACAAATATGTCAAGAACGGCAGGAGTTTATGAACGACAAGCTTAAAAAATCTAGGATTTATGCCATCTAGACCCTCAGCATTTGATTTAATGCCAAATACACTTTTCTGAACTTCCGCTTGATCAACACATCTGAAGCAAAAACTGTGTTCAAAAGGCACGATGTTTAATTGGGCATACTTGTTTACTGTTTGTCATTTAACTGGGACATTGACAAATTTGTTGTTTAATTCGTTAACGTCCACATTTGAGACAGAAGTAGTGTTTCTACTCTTTCCAATACCTATTTCACGAATATTTTTCCACTTTTCTTTGCTTCCTAAGGCCGATGAAAATTTCAATTCATAATACGTAGACTTCGCAGTAGTTATGCATTTTACGACATCTTTTCTTGCGGATTTAAAGATCTCATATAATTCTGGAGTTTTAAATTTTTTCCAACGAATGTAAGCTAAGTCCCGAGCATTTATTAAGCGTTTTATGGTTGAACTAAACCACAGGGGCTGTTTAGATTTTACAGTTTTTGTTTTTACCGGCACAAATTCATTATATAAGTCAATAAGATTATTTTGAAAGAAATCGGTTTGATCATTTACGTCTTCGATGTTATAGATGAGATGCCATCCGATACAGTCAATACGCTGGTTTAAAATATTATAATTAATGTTCTTAAAATCCCGGTAACTATAACAAAAACTATAAGGGCATCATATATAATGAAAATAAGGTCGTGCCTTGAAAAGACTGCAGCAGATACTTGATCATACAACAATATTTTCCTTCTGTTGTTAACGAAAAAAACGTCAAGCAAGCTATTTGCACCATTTGGATAATGTGTGGGAACAACACTGTTCACTGGCAGAAGCCCAAGTGCTTGCATATCAACAGATAACGAATTGTCATTAAGAAAATTGCTGTTTAGATCGCCAGCAATAATAACATCATTGTAAAATAATGATAACGATTCAATTTCAGCCATTAGGTTTGTAATATCTATGCTAACATGAGGTCGATAAATACAGGCCAGAAGAATTTTTTTCCCGTCCCCCATTATTAATTCCAGAAAAATATATTCAATTTGACTAGAGTAATTGGATTTAAGTTTTACACTAGCGTTTATATCATACCTGACATATATTGCCACACCTCCAGCATGAGTCAATCTATCAGCTCGAAATAATTTAAAGCCTGGCAAGTTGAAAATGGAGTCAATTATTTCAGAGTCAAATCAAGTTTCAGACACACAGATAACATCCACAGCAGATGCCATGAAAATGTAGCGAAATTCTTCAATCTTTTTTTTTAAACTTTGTGCGTTAATATGAGCTATTTTAAGTCCGGTTTTCTGTTTGGAAAGAATTCTAACCATGGCAAAAGTATTGTCTCTGGAACCGCATCTTGTATCAGTAATCATTTATTATAATTTTTAAAGCAACAACCTTTAGAAAGGAATTAAAAGCATTCCAAATGTATATACGTATATAATGATTAACAAAATAGTAATAAAAAAGTATTGAAGAAAACCAGGGACCGCAAATAACAGTTATATTGGAATTTTAAAACAAAAAAAGCACATAGAAGTAAATGTCGAAAAGCTTATTCAAGTATACCATATTGTTCCTTATGCACTTGTCAATGATAAAATATATTGATTTTTATATAAAAATCAAAAAATAACAGTTATTTTTTGATTTTTATTTTTTTGAACAAAAATAACTGTTATTTTTTGATTTTTATTTTTTCGATCAAAAATATCAGTTATTTTTTGATTTTTATTTTTTTGAGCAAAAATAACATTTATTTTTTGATTTTTATTTTTTCGAGAAAAAATAAAAGTTATTCTCTAAATAAATGTACGTGATTTAATAATTTAGTTGACTTGAAAATTTTATTATAGTGTTTAATTATCATTGGAATTCCTTATGCACATTAAAATAATTATTAAAGTCATCTAAATTATTAAAACACGTAAGTTTATTAAGAGAATAACTTTTATTTTTGCTCGAAAAAATAAAAATCTAAAAATAACTGTAAAATTTGTTCAAAAAAATAAAAATCAAAAAATAACTGTTAGTTTTGATCGAAAAAATAAAAATCAAAAAATAACTGTTATTTTTGTTCAAAAAAATAAAAATCAAAAAATAACTGTTATTTTTGCTCAAAAAAATAAAAATCAAAAAATAACTGTTTTCATCTGACTTTTATGAAAAAAGGCATAACTGTTACGGTCCCTGAAGAAAACATAAAAACACGGTTTATCAAAGTGTAATAATAAGTTATGTAAAGATTAAATATATTAAAAATTATAAAAAACAGTAGTATTTTAAGGGCAATCAACGCTGTTGGAAAAACTGGTTAAGCTGATCTGGCATCTCTATGGGAAGTGGATTTTCCCCATCATGTTTTTTAACATGCACTATACCACGTACAGTATAAGCAGCTATCAGTGCATTATCTTTTTTCAATTTAAGGGCTGTTTTTAAAATGTCATAATTATGCGGAGTAAGGTTTTCATTTATATAAAAAGGTTGATCGCTTTGAAACCCAGCGTGATTTAGACGAAGAGGTGTTTTATATTTACGGCGAAAAGCCGATACCGTCTTAATCAGGTAGTTTTTCTCATATGGCTAATTTAATTTCACTACAATTGGGGGATCAGCTACGTTTCGAATGTTTTTAAAATGTTTTACTCGGAAAATTGATTTGATTACAGGAGTATTAATGCATAAGGATTCGCAGACAGTTACAAAAATTCGTTCAAGATCTTCACTATCATTGTATGGAATACCAGTTCTACGCAGGTCAGATGCAACCACAGAGTTTTCTTGTTTTAAAATTATTTTATTCAAATGTTTAACGTCTGCTTTCAGCTGTGCAATTTCTGTATTTGCAATGTTTATCTGTTTTATTTCTTTTTTTATATCTATAATTCACATGATGTATTAAAAATTTCGTTAAGAGCAAATTTCAAAAATAAGTATTGCTTGAAAGATTTTCTACAAAACTTAAGATTTTGTAAATATATTTATTAAAACATAATCTGCCGCATTCATAAAAAATAAAATAAGTTTGAAATGTGTTTTGATGCAAAATTTTCATACAACTTTTTCTTAAAATACAATTCAAAAGACTATGTATAGGAAAGAAAACTTCAAGCTTTTATAAACCATATTTTTAGTAACTCCATCATATAGAATTTTATATTTTAAAGATTTAAAAAATTTTATTTTGGAAAATTTCTCAATTTATTTATAAGTTTGAGTAAAAATATGTATGTTTGTAGTAATAATTTATGTACTAGTTACATATTTAATTATTGTAATATGTACACTTAACTTACTTAAGTGTTCCGCAAGGCCAAAAACCCGCAATAAAGAAAGTTTATTAAGCAAATATCTAGGGTTAAATAAATAAATATCGACATAATTTAAAGATAAAGCTACTGAATTATGTTGAAGACGTCAGCTACAATTGAAACAAGTAAGAGTGCTATATTCGGCTGTGCCGAATCTTATATACCCTTCACCAATGTGCGAGCAGAATACAGAGCAACTAGACAAAAACTAAATAAATAGGAGACAACCGGTTTTGAACTTCGCTTTTCATAAGGGCCCAGAATATATTTACTTTATAGGGTGTAGGATCAATATTGTATATACCTTTTTACCTTCGGTGAAGGTTATAAAAAGAGTAATTTTCGGGAATTCAGGGGTATAATCACTGCATTCGATACTATCGTATCGAATAAACTATTAATTTTTTTGCATACGATAGACACTGGCGTATCGAATGAAAACTCGATAAATGTAATGTTGAGTTACTCGATGTCGAATGCTATTATTTCAAATTCAATACATTTCATTCGATATCGAGTTTCAAGATACCAAAATAAATAATTTCGATGAATTTTGCTCGATATCGTATGCGGTGATTAGACCCCAGTATTTCGCTTATAACTCATACAAATTTCCGATATTTTGGTATATAAGTCATATCCATAGGACGTATAGCAGCCCTAAAATTTAGGTTTTTATAAAAATTTTGATGTTTTTTTAGCCCATTTTTGGAGTATTTTGCTCATAAATTACCCATTGTCTAACCGATTTGATAGTTTTATATACCGACGTGTTAAGGAAGAATTTTACCATTTACTTAAGTTATATTTATATAAACTTGTAAATATATATTTTAACAAAGTTAATTATAAAAAAGAGTAATTTTTGGGGATTCAGTATTTTGGTTATAACTCCGCCATTTTTTAACCGATTTGGCAGATTTATATACCGACGTGTTGAAGAAGAAATTTACCATTTACTTTAGTTATAAAGCTTGGACTCGGGGAGATCTATGGTTCCCGAAAGTGGGTATTTAAAAAAAAAATAATTTAATTTTGATCATAACTTTTTTGTATCTGAACCGATTTTCCCGAGTTTTTGATAAAATATGTTCTACTAAAAATTTCTGATATTTTGATATATAAGTCATATCCATAGGCAGCCCTAAAATTTAGTTTTTATAAAATTTTTAATTTTTTTTGGACGGGAGGTACCACGCCCACTCCTCCAATCCCCGCCCACATTTTGTGTATTGGCAACCTAAATGTGTGTACCTAATTTGGAAACTTTGGCTCTTGCCGTTCTCAAGATATACAGAAGTAAAAAAAATACAACAACAACAAGAGATTTTTGGAAAAATTTAGAGGTAGTCGTGGCTCTTTGCTCATATCTCCGTCATTTTTGGACCGATCTGGCTGAATTTCAATAGCAAACTTAAACGGAGTGTATTTGACATAAATATACATCAACCTAGTCCACATCATTTCGTGGTTTTTCGGAAAACCCATTTCAACATACACACGGACAACCGGATTTGAGCTTCGCTTTTCATAAGGACCCAGAATATATATACTTTATAGGGTGTAGGATCAATATTGTGGAACATACAAACGGAATGACAAAGTTATATATACCCTCTTACCTTCGGTGAAGGGTATAAAAATATAAACAGCTGTTTTTTTTACTGTGTGTTTATATTTCAGTGGTGCCACTATCACTTTTTTATTTTATAAAATGAAAAACATGCATAATCGCAGACTTTTATACAAACTTAATTTAAGATAATAAATATATACATAAATACTTCTTTATAATACATTTTATAACATAAAAACAATTGAATTTATTATAAAACTTATTAAATATTATAATTTTGTGTTTTTTGGAAGCAATAAACAATATAGTTTTAACGGCAGATTAAATAAATAAATACATATAAACTGCATTAAAAATAAAAAATAAAATTCCGTCAACGAGCGTGGTATAGGTCGTAAAAGTTTCAGAACACTTTGGGTACGTACGTTAATGCATGAAAACTATTTATCAATGCTGCAGTGATGCAAAATGAATTTTCTGATTCGTAATTACCAGTTGCAGTTGTGATGCTGATACTTTTTTAATGCACAACAGCTGTGCAAAGTTTGAATTTCAAAAGTTTTATAAGCAAACATAAAATAATAATAAAAATGTTATCAACAATAACGATGTCAAATTTCATTGAAAATATTGTACCAACAAGTGACAGTTTTCTTATAAATGACAAGAAGAAGCATTACAAAAAAAAAATAAAACGATTTCTTTTATGTCAAAAGCTATTGCTTCAGAAAATTAACTGCATCAATAATTGCCAAAATTTGCTGCATAAAAAACTTTTGACACACTAAAGTCATGCCAAGTTTCTTAAAAGTGATGTTTTTCGAACGTTAAACTTTACTTCTGCGCAAGTGATACCCAACAACTGCATTTTAGGTAAAAACTGGATCAAATAAGTACTTGTATTATTATAAGCTAATTCGAAATATCTTTCACATGATGTATTAAAAATTTCGTTAAGAGCAAATATCAAAAATAAGTATTGCTTGAAAGATTTTCTACAAAACTTAAGATTTTGTAAATTTATTTATTAAAACATAATCTGCCGCATTCATAAAAAATTAAATAAGTTTGAAATGTGTTTTGATGCAAAATTTTCATACAACTTTTTCTTAAAATACAATTCAAAAGACTATGTATAGGAAAGAAAACTTCAAGCTTTTACAAACCATATTTTTAGTAACTCCATCATATAGAATTTTATATTTTAAAGATTTAAAAAATTTTATTTTGGAAAATTTCTCAATTTATTTATAAGTTTGAGTAAAAATATGTATGTATGTAGTAATAATTTATGTACTAGTTACATATTTAATTATTGTAATATGTACATAATTACTTAAGTGTTCCGCAAGGCCAAAAACCCGCAATAAAGAAAGTTTATTAAGCAAATATCTAGGGTTAAATAAATAAATATCGACATAATTTAAAGATAAAGCCAATTTTGTAAAAAAAATTCAGCCATGGATTATGAATATATAATATTACCTCCTAATTGGTAAATCTGTATGCTTTAAACTTCATGTAAAACACATTTTGAAGCATTTTCCGATGATTCCCATATTTTATAGATTCATTTTTTTACCTAAATAGATATGGATAAAGTATTTTGCAATTTTTACGACCTATAACTCCTTAACTAGGAGCGTTGGCGCGAGCAACATGTTCCTATAGAACTTCTTTCAAGAATACTAAAAAATTATATAAATATCAATTTGGTGCTGAGTCGAGTTAATATTCTTGTTTTTTTTTTTTTTTTTTTTAATTTATTTTTATTATTGAATCTTTCTTTTCGAAATTTACAATATTTATTCAAATCTTAATTCTACTTGTTGTTTATTTGTTGTTACCAGTGTAACCACTAACTGCTGTATTAAAATTTTAAAAATGTCTTCTAGTTAGGCTCAAAGTATCGGTTCTTTTTAGCCTCTGGTGACCTTCAAACTGAAGCAAACCCCGAGCGAGGTAGTTAGGGTGGACCATTAGTTTATCGATGTAGCTTATTGAATATTTTTTAATTTCCTCCTGGAAAGTGGGGACGTTGAGATCTCTGTGGGTAATTTCATTACGTATATACCATGGGGCGCAGACAATTTGTCGTAATATTCTAGACTGTCTTCTTTGAAGCTTTTGGATGTTAGATGCGCATGCAGTACCCCATAATTGGATGCCATATGTCCATATTGGTTTTATGATGGACTTGTATAAGAGAATTTTGTTGTCTAAGGACAAGTTTGAGTTTCGACCGAGAAGCCAATGTAGTTGAGCTGCTTTAAGTTTCATAGCCGTTATTTTCGCTTCAATATGACGCGACCAGGTCAAGCGTCTATCTATATGAATTCCCAAGTACTTAACATGGTTTTCTACCGGAACAGTGATGTTATTTATTTTTACAGCTGGGCACGTTTGTCTTCTGAGCGTGAAAGTTAAGTGAGCACATTTAGCCGGGTTAACCTTTATTCTCCATTTTTCTAGCCAGGCCTCTAGTTCATTGATGTGGGACTGCAGATTTTGCGATGCGACTTTTGGGTCATGGTTAACGCTAATAAATGCTGTGTCGTCTGCAAATGTAGAGGTATGCGTGCTCAGGTTTGTTGGCATATCCGCTGTGTATCAGAGAATAGCTTTTTGCAATTGAAAAAAAATCGCATTTAATTAACGACAACAAATACACACGCTTACGGTCATACAGTCAAACTCGCGCAACCGCAAATATTCGCTGCTGGTTTGCAGTCATTCAAATAACGCACATCGTGCTTTGTTATCTATACAATCGTTGCCTTCGTTTTTTTTTATAAAGATTCTAAGTGTTCTGAGCGCAAATGATTGTTTGGTAAAGAAACAAAAAATACAAACGAAAGAACCAGAAATCAAACAATCATTACTCATGTATTTATGCAGCATTAACTATGTAGTACAAGAAAAAAAAAATTTAAATGAAACTAAACACACATACTTATGTAGGTACACACAATTTCCATAGAAACAAAAAGTACAGTAGTAGTAGTAGTAGGTACAATGTATTTTTGTTATTGTTGTTTTTATTGTTGTTAATTTTGAAAAAGCGTCTCATCGTTGTTTATTGTTGTTGTTGTTAATGTAAACAAAAGAATAGAGAATGTGCTCTTTTGAATTTA
Source organism: Pollenia angustigena (assembly GCA_930367215.1). Classification (NCBI taxonomy): domain Eukaryota; kingdom Metazoa; phylum Arthropoda; class Insecta; order Diptera; family Polleniidae; genus Pollenia; species Pollenia angustigena. The sequence continues at coordinate 52,513,289 of OV884059.1, read as the reverse complement.
CTCAGTTGTGTTATATTGCGTGAGCAACAAAAATGCAAATAAAGCACTTTCAATAAAAAACGAATAAATGAAAATATCAAATGTGTACGAAAGGAAAAAAAAATTACCAACGTTGAACTTTGTTTTGCATGTATAGAGTTATTGTAAATTTTAGCGTATGAATAAATGCACAAAAATAGTGAGATTTGAGGTTCTCTGCTGTGTATATTATATATAGAAGCGGTCCTAATATGCTGCCTTGGGGAACACCAGCAGAAATTTTCTTGAGGGAGGAGTATTTATCTTGCGACCTTACTATGAATGTTCTGCCTGTTAGATAGCTCTCCAGAAGCTTGTGAGTGTTTTGAGGAAGCATTCGTTTTATTTTGATGAGTAGCCCATCATGCCAAACTTTGTCAAAAGCTTGGGAAATGTCTATAAACAGTGCTGAGCAGTATTGCTTTTTCTCAAACGCCGATCTAATAAGGGTGACAATTCTATGCACTTGTTCTATTGTACCATGTTTCGCTCTGAATCCGAACTGGTGGTCCGGGATGATGTCGTGTTCATTTAGATGAGGAGTTATACTTAAAACGAATATTTGTTCCAAAAGCTTCGATAGGATTGACAATAAGCTTATCGGTCTGTACGACGCAACCTGGCTAGCATCTTTTCCTGGCTTAGGAATCATAACAATTATAGACCTCTTCCATGAGGATGGGAAGTATCCGACTCTTAATATAGCGTTAAAAATGAGCAGCAAGATTCTGGAAGCAGACGATGGTAGGTTTCTTATCATTGACCCTGTGATGCGGTCAGGTCCGGAAGATTTTCTAATATTCACTTTTTCTATTGCAGATTTTACTTGAGTTATGTTAAATTTTAATGGATGGTTTAACTTATCAGGAATGATTGGACGACAGCAACAAGTATGTGCATCATGTGGCGTGAAAACTTTCTCAAGGTGGCCCGCGAAAGCGTTTAATTTTTCATATGTGTTTTTGGCCCAAGTGCGGTTTTCCAGTCTTAATGGAGATTCTTGGGTTATAGGGCATTTCATATGCCGTACAGCCTTCCATAAGCTATAATTGGTGTTTTTTGTGGCGTCTAGGCTGTTAAGATAGCCTTCTATTGCGGACTCGTGGTTCTGTCTCAATTTGTTGCGAAGTGTGGTCAGGCATAATTGTAGTTGGGCCTTAGTGGTTGGGGAACGACTGTTTTGCCATTGTCTTCTTAACTTCCTTTTTTCTCTGATAAGGGCCTCTATATCCGTCGATGTATTGTAAGGAGCACGTTTAATTGTCCGCTTGATAGGGGTTGCATTTCTTGCTGCAGTATCCAAGACTTCTGTAAATCGGTCGACAGCTATTTGGATGTCAGATGAATTTTTTAGGGGAATGCACTGTGATAGGTGAGAGCTCATATACATTTTATACTTTAACCAATTTGTGTTTCTGTTTGGATAGAAAATAAAGTTTGCAGCTGCAGTGTCAGAGTTACCTTTTAAAATGAGGATTGAAGGTGAATGATCAGACGAAAGATCATAGGAGGAACTAACTAGTACCTGATCGCGCTTGATTGTTTTTAATTACAGCAAAGTCAATAAGGTCTGGTAGCTTATTGAAGTCGGTTGGCCAATAGGTAGGCTTACCACTCGATACCACATCAAAATTATTTGCAGTTACGGTATTATATAGCTGATTACCTCTAGGACTAATAAGTCTAGAGCCCCAATATGTATGTTTAGCGTTGTAGTCGCCAGCAGCAATGAATTTCTGGCCCAATGTGGAGAAGAAGTTGAGAAATTTATCGTTTACAATTTTGTGCCTCGGGGGACAATAAACGGATGTTAACGTTAGATTGAACTCAGTAAGATTTATAAATCTTCTTCGTACTCTGGCAATGGCAAGTGTCTGATGTGTTTGTGCACAATTATGGCTGTGCCACCACAGGCTCGTCCGCTGGGATGTTTTGTGTCATACGTAAGGTATCCATTTACCCTAAAGCAGTTTTTATGAGTAAAGTGTGTTTCAGAGACAAGAAGTACGTCGATTTTATGCCTATGAAGAAAGTTTGCAACTTCGTGTTTATGTTGGGATAACCCGTTTGCATTCCAGAAACATATTTTTAACTGGTTCATTTTTTGTTGAGTAGAACTTGCAGGAGCATGTTCTGGTTTCGCATCATTTCCTGAAACATGTTCTGCATAGTGACCATGAAGTTATTCATAGTTTGAATTAGGCAATTGAGGTAGGCATATTTCCAGAAGGCATTTGTAGACCTTCCCTAGGAACATTAGCGTTTGGAGGTTGCTTTGCGTTAGAAGTACTCGGGGGATTTTTCGCATTAGGGTTTCCTTTCAAGACTTGGGCATATGATTGGTTTTGATTGTTTGTTTGTGAAGTACTAGCAATAGAGCCAGCGGCTTGGCTGGGCGCATGTGACGGACCATATTGGGAGTGAGTATATTTTTGAACTAAAGCAGGTTTTTTTTAAATGCAAGAAGACTCTACAACCCCTATAGTTTGCCGTGTGATTTTCGCCACAGTTGCTGCATTTCTTAACATTCGGGTCAGCTTTAGAACGATTACATTCGGCGGTTTTATGAGCGTCGCCACAAACCACACATACGTGAGGCAATTTACAATATGATTTTGTATGCCCATATTCCTGACAGCTTGTGCATTGGGAGGGACCCTTTCGTTTTAATGGCTCCTCAACAGTTATTCTTCTGTTGAGTAGGTAGCGCAAGTTGTATATGGGATGAACTGAATTTTTGGTTTTGAGAACCGATGAATCAAACGATATTTCAACGCGGTGCATTGGTTGAGGAACTTTATTCCTGTTCAAAATGTTATGAACAGATTTTACCTCATACCCCTCTAGCTCTATGGCAGATTTTATTTCCTCTGTAGGAACAGAACTATCTATGCCTTTTATGACAATAATCAATCCCTTAGCACTTTTTAATTGACATGTATAGTAACTTTTATTTTCTGCGTCCAGGTGTCTTGATATAAAACGAAAGTTCGTTTCTGTACTGGCTTGAATTTTGGTTTCTTGAATTTGCCCGCGTCGTATAGAAACGACGTAGAAATTATTCTTACCTACCAGTTGAATCAACATGTTGACTATGCTATTTGATGTTTGCTCCCGCAGATAGATAGGGGGCGGTTTAACTTCTTTAGTGGCTGTTCCATGTGCTGATTCTGCTTCTTCATCGTCAGGTATGGATAGTACAGAGAATCTGTTACCATTTGTTGGCAAAGAGACTACGTTAGAGCCTTTGTATTGTTTGGCCATGCGTTCCTGTTGGGTGGACCTAGGGCTAGCCTTTCTCTTAGTTATTTTAATATATCTGTCCATGCCTGTTTGCACTTTAGTACTTTTTGGCACAGCTCCTGTATTTATTAATGCTAATCGTGATGTTCCAGGTTTTTCGTTATTATTCCCCTGGTCAGACGACTTCACACTTTGAACCACATTTACTGTCGGATCAACACACTTGCTCAGGTTGGGCACACTTGCACTTAAATTGCTGTATGGAAAACCAGTTGCGCTGGCAATTTTTGCACTTAAATAATTTTTATTTAATTCTGGGTATCGAATGTTTTCATTGCTCACGCTCGGGGAGCTTACCACAATATACGCATTTCTGCTATTTGTGCTGGGCCTACTCTCCTTATTGGGAGTATTTGTGAGGCTCATTCACAAATCTCTTCGGGCACCTTAGTTACTGTTCTTTTTTTTAGCTATTACAAATATTTTTTTTTTCAGCTATTACAAATATTTTTTTCACTTCGAATTTTTTTATTTTTTTTTATTTTTCTTACTCACTGATACACGTCCGTACTCGTCAAGAGCTGGCTCGAAACTATTCTTGTTTCAAGCCGATTCTTTTCTGTTAAACAAAAAAAAAAAAAAATAAAAAATTTAAGCACTCATCTTTAAATATTTTTTTTTTTATTAGCAGCACTTTTTCTGTTTTGTAGTGGACAAAAATAGAAATAAGTTTAATTTGGCTACAACGACAAAATAAGCACAGACAACAACCTGCAGCCATGTAGCCGTGCCGTCGTGAAAATAATCATTGCTATATACACACATGTATTCTATTTTTGACATATTGAAGTCGGTAGCTTGATGTCTCGAATGTGTTTAATGCATTATGCATTAAACACATTCACCATAGTAGGATACACGAACACACGACTATAAATGCTGCTGGGTGCAATTATAGTCGTGTTGTGAGCTACTGAATTATGTTGAAGACGTCAGCTACAATTGAAACAAGTAAGAGTGCTATATTCGGCTGTGCCGAATCTTATATACCCTTCACAAATGTGCGAGCAGAATACAGAGCAACTAGACAAAAACTAAATAAAAAAATATTTTTTTTTTTTTAATAGGAGACAACCGGTTTTGAACTTCGCTTTTCATAAGGGCCCAGAATATATATACTTTATAGGGTGTAGGATCAATATTGTATATACCTTTTTACCTTCGGTGAAGGTTATAAAAAGAGTAATTTTCGGGAATTCAGGGGTATAATCACTGCATTCGATACTATCGTATCGAATAAACTATTAATTTTTTTGCTTACGATAGACACTGGCGTATCGAATGAAAACTCGATAAATGTAATGTTGAGTTACTTGATGTCGAATGCTATTATTTCAAATTCAATACATTTCATTCGATATCGAGTTTCAAGATACCAAAATAAATAATTTCGATGAATTTTGCTCGATATCGTATGCGGTGATTAGACTCCAGTATTTCGCTTATAACTCATACAAATTTCCGATATTTTGGTATACAAGTCATATCCATAGGACGTATAGCAGCCCTAAAATTTAGGATTTTATAAAAATTTTGATGTTTTTTTAGCCCATTTTTTCTCATAAATTACCCATTGTCTAACCGATTTGATAGTTTTATATACCGACGTGTTAAGGAAGAATTTTACCATTTACTTAAGTTATATTTATATAAACTTGTAAATATATATTTTAACAAAGTTAATTATAAAAAAGAGTAATTTTTGGGGATTCAGTATTTTGGTTATAACTCAGCCATTTTTTAACCGATTTGGCAGATTTATATACCGACGTGTTGAAGAAGAAATTTACCATTTACTTTAGTTATAAAGCTTGGACTCGGGGAGATCTATGGTTCCCGAAAGTGGGTATTTAAAAAAAAAGTGGGTATTTAAAAAAAATATGCCCTATTAGCTTGACAAAAATAATATTCATAAATTCATCACTCTGGCCAAAGAAACAACTACAAAAATAGTTTAATTTTGATCATAACTTTTTTGTATCTGAACCGATTTTCCCGAGTTTTTGATAAAATATGTTCTACTAAAAATTTCCGATATTTTGATATATAAGTCATATCCATAGGCAGCCCTAAAATTTAGTTTTTATAAAATTTTTAATTTTTTTTGGACGGGAGGTACCACGCCCACTCCTTCAATCCCGCCCACATTTTGTAGGATGATGTGTATTGGCAACCTAAATGTGTGTACCTAATTTGGAAACTTTGGCTCTTGCCGTTCTCAAGATATACAGAAGTAAAAAAAAAACAACAACAACAAGGGATTTTTGGAAAAATTTGGAGGTAGTCGTCGTTTTTTGCTCATATCTCCGTCATTTTTGGACCGATCTGGCTGAATTTCAATAGCAAACTTAAACGGAGTATATTTGACATAAATATACATCAACCTAGTCCACATCATTTCGGGGGTTTTCGGAAAACCCATTTCAACATACACACGGACAGACGGACAACCGGATTTGAGCTTCGCTTTTCATAAGGACCCAGAATATATATACTTTATAGGGTGTAGGATCAATATTGTGGAACATACAAACGGAATGACAAAGTTATATATACCCTATTACCTTCGGTGAAGGGTATAAAAATATAAACAGCTGTTTTTTTACTGTGTGTTTATATTTCAGTGGTGCCACTATCACTTTTTTATTTTATAAAATGAAAAACATGCATAATCGCAGACTTTTATACAAACTTAATTTAAGATAATAAATATATACATACATACTTCTTTATAATACATTTTATAACATAAAAACAATTGAATTTATTATAAAACTTATTAAATATTATAATTTTGTGTTTTTTGGAAGCAATAAACAATATAGTTTTAACGGCAGATTAAATAAATAAATACATATAAACTGCATTAAAAATAAAAAATAAAATTCCGTCAACGAGCGTGGTATAGGTCGTAAAAGTTTCAGAACACTTTGGGTACGTACGTTAATGCATGAAAACTATTTATCAATGCTGCAGTGATGCAAAATGAATTTTCTGATTCGTAATTACCAGTTGCAGTTGTGATGCTGATACTTTTTTAATGCACAACAGCTGTGCAAAGTTTGAATTTCAAAAGTTTTATAAGCAAACATAAAATAATAATAAAAATGTTATCAACAATAACGATGTCAAATTTCATTGAAAATATTGTACCAACAAGTGACAGTTTTCTTATAAATGACAAGAAGAAGCATTACAAAAAATAAAAATAAAACGATTTCTTTTATGTCAAAAGCTATTGCTTCAGAAAATTAACTGCATCAATAATTGCCAAAATTTGCTGCATAAAAAACTTTTGACACACTAAAGTCATGCCAAGTTTCTTAAAAGTGATGTTTTTCGAACGTTAAACATTACTTCTGAGCAAGTGATACCCAACAACTGCATTTTAGGTTAAAACTGGATCAAATAAGTACTGGTATTATTATAAACTAATTCGAAATATCTTTCACATGATGTATTAAAAATTTCGTTAAGAGCAAATATCAAAAATAAGTATTGCTTGAAAGATTTTCTACAAAACTTAAGATTTTGTAAATTTATTTATTAAAACATAATCTGCCGCATTCATAAAAAATTAAATAAGTTTGAAATGTGTTTTGATGCAAAATTTTCATACAACTTTTTCTTAAAATACAATTCAAAAGACTATGTATAGGAAAGAAAACTTCAAGCTTTTACAAACCATATTTTTAGTAACTCCATCATATCGTGGGTATTCTGACGTAACCTCTTATCTTAAAAAACACTACTTTACAAGAGAGACAAAAAACATTTTATTAGAAAATCTAAAAAAAAATCTTTTGAACATTTTTTGTTAATTTGAAAGTTTTATTAACTTCTTATAGATATATATGTTAATTATGCTTAAGAAATTATTTTAAGTGTAATTTTTTGATTCAATTTTGAGATACGAGTTTACGATCCGCTAAGTTTATCATGAAATGTCAGTTACGAGGTTTTATATGTATAAATAAATGCAGAGTGTTATTTAAAGTGTTTTCTAAGATCAAATTTTAATAACTTAAAACGTGGAATTTATTTTAAACTAATTTTTTATTCATATTTAACATACATATAATATATAATGAAATTTTTTTAAAATACTTTTAAACATTAATAGCTATATAAGGCCGTGATTATTCATTAGTATAAAGTAAATTGTCATAAAAAGAATGATAATCCTTATGGATTAATGATTTCAACGATTGAAGATCTTTTGAGCTGTAATAGGTATAACTCCTTGGTACAAAGGATTTGCCTGAACTTCATTGTACTTCTTAGTTAATCGTTGAGGTAGATCCTTCCACTTATCATTAAATGATAATTTATTCATAATACTATCTTTACTGTACTTCAAGCCACGTAACTGTAAAACAGTCGGAGATCCAGACTTGTTACCTGGTTTAATAGATTTAAAAGTTTTTAATTCTGAAGAATTACAAAAAAACGTATGATCAACATACTTCACTTTATAAGGATTTTTTAATCTTGCTTGTTGAATTATCTCCACAAAATTAGCGGGCACATACAATTCACGATTTTTTTTTTACGTTTTTCGATTGTTGAATGTTCGGAGTCACACTCCATTTGCGTGTGTCCTTTGACTATATACTTTTGATATTTAGTTATATTTTTTTGATTCGCAAATTGATATAAGGCGTTTGCTAGAGTTACATTACGATTTAGCGCGCTGCAACCATCGCTATAAAAAACAATATGTGTACTTAGATTGACTTCATTTTTAAAAAAATCAATTAAACATAATGCAAAAACATTGCCATCCATACCACCCTCGCCTTCATGCCATACGTAGCAAACGGTATCGCCATTGGCAATATTATATACCGTGAACTGATGACATTTTAACTTCTGCTTAATGTATAATGAACCAGCTGGCAAATATGGAATCATTTGAACCGCTTGCACATCTACTGTAAAAGCTTTTATTTTTCCAGAAATAGCACTTAATTTATCACTTTGTTTCTCTTCTCGGGCTCTATTTTTTTCTGCCAAATGGCGAGAATACACATCTTCAGGAATGTTTTTATTTTTAAAAGAAAAACATGTGTCCCAAAAATCTTTCCGGGGTAAATAAATACTAATATTCATTGCTTCCATTTCCTTGCGTAAAAACCATAGCTTGCTCATTTTTTGAAACTTTTAGATCATTCATGTTCTTCACGAAATCTCGATAAACATCTTGAACTGACTGATAGATATTTTCCAAATACAATTTTGCACTATCCTTTCTGCAATAATGAGATTCAAGTTTTGGCAAATCCGTCAAGAAATTTTTTACTTGTTCTTTTTTAAATTTATCTTTTTTACAGCTTTTTCGTGTATTTTTCAGTTCTGAATTTTTTAAAATCCCACTATCGTTACTTTTCTTGACCCAATTCAATACTTGCCACTCACCAATGCCAAGTGTGTTTAAAAACATTTTTTTACATAATTGTAACCTTTGATTATTTATAAGTAAATGATATTTTAGACTACAGCTTCGCCGAGATTCAGAATTATTCACCATTATTGTGTTTGTCGTATTTAAAAAAAGCCTACGACTGTTTGGTAAGAGATTAAAGAGAACGTGAACTTGTTACCTTTAATCTATTACCAAACGGTCGTAGGCGTATTTTAAATACGCCAAACACAATAAGGGTGATTATCAGACCGAGATATTATTTCCTTGTTTACTAATGCAACAACGTATTGTCGTCTTTGATGCCAGGTCAGATCATTCCACACAGAATTGAAACATTTTTTTCTCATGCCTTCTGTAATTTCATTACATTTTTATTTACGCTCTTTTCACTTTTTTTGGAATAACAACCAGGTTTCATTTTTCTAGCGTTTCTTAGTAATAATTGTTGATCATTGTTTTTTTTTTGCTCACACTATAATATGACTGACCTGTTTCTCGTGCCTTTTTGACTTTACTTCTTTTCCAATCTTGAACGGTTGCTTGATTTTTTCGAGCTCGTTGTCTTGATGATAATCCTGAACATTCATCTAAAACTGTTTTTTTTTAGGGTGATGTGAAACATCCTTTCCATTTGATTCTATACTCGTATTTAAACTTTCAAAAGAATTACCAGAACTTTGCAACTCTAGCGAAGAAGTTGATTTGTCTTAATCCTCAACAAATAAACCTGTCGTTTCATCCAAACGTATAACATTATTAATAAATTCAGTGTCGTAATTATTATCATCATTTGTGTTTTCAATTGATCCAGATCAAGAATAGGTATATATGATTGATGATTTATATTATCTGATGTACAAATTATTGGAACTTTAGATGCATCATTAATTTTTGCAGTGGGCACATTTGTTGGTAAGCCCAGCTCATTAGATGTATTATCTCCTGTCTGAGTGACATTCCATTTATTTTGTTTAGATTGCGTCTCACCTACAAGCACATATGGCGACGTTTGAGGTGATGCAAGTACTTTTACTTTTGGTAATTTTTCAATCATTCGTTTTTTTGGTGGCATTTTCTGAAAAAAGTTAGTATTATAAATCAATAATAAAGACATCAATTAAATAATTTAAATTACCAGAACTTTGCAACTCTAGCGAAGAAGTTGATTTGTCTTAATCCTCAACAAATAAACCTGTCGTTTCATCCAAACGTATAACATTATTAATAAATTCAGTGTCGTAATTATTATCATCATTTGTGTTTTCAATTGATCCAGATCAAGAATAGGTATATATGATTGATGATTTATATTATCTGATGTACAAATTATTGGAACTTTAGATGCATCATTAATTTTTGCAGTGGGCACATTTTTCTAAAATTTAAAGAATATTTAGAAAAATTATACAAGGCACTTTATTTATGAATACTTTTATAGAACACAAAACAAGGTTATGCCTTTCTCCACAGAAATAAATAATAGAAAAGAAAGTCAGTGTTCATACGGCTCAAGTCTTATTGACATGATTGCTACTTTATGGGCGAGAGGGACGAGGGGAAAAGAAACGAGTACACAGATGCATGTACTGTCCTTACGTTTAGCTTTTTCATTCGTTGTTTAACTTTGTTATTGTTTTCAATATAAAAAAAAGCACACATGCATACGCACGACTATACAAAATAAAAACCATGTCGTCGACATGACATGAATCATTTGAACGCCAATTCATGTTCAAAGAAGAAAAAGGAAGAATCTTGTCAATAAGACTTGAGCCGTATGAACACAGACAAAAGAGTACACAGATTCATGTACTGTCAGTACGCTTTGCTTTTTCATTCGTTGTTCCATTTTGTTTTCAATAGCAAAAAAGCAAACATGCATACGTACGACTATACAAAATAAAAAACTTGTCGTCAACATGACATGAATCATTTGAACACCAATTCATATTCAAAGAAGAAAAAGGTTTTAGCGTTTTCTAACTTGTGCACTGTAAAAATTTTACATGAGATGAGTTACGTGTTTTTAAAATTAGATGCCTGAGATACGAGGTTCTGTTTTTTTATATTAATAATTAACGGGTGGAGATTTTAATTTAAAATTTTACACAGTTGTGTAGAAACATATTCTTAATATGAATCAGGGTTAAACTCAAAACCTTCAAAAATTGAGTTACGAGGTTACGTCAGAGTACCCTCGATATAGAATTTTATATTTTGAATATTTAAAAAACTTTATTTTGGAAAATTTCTCAATTTATTTATAAGTTTGAGTAAAAATATGTATGTATGTAGTAATAATTTATGTACTAGTTACATATTTATTTATTGTAATATGTACATAATTACTTAAGTGTTCCGCAAGGCCAAAAACCCGCAATAAAGAAAGTTTATTAAGCAAATATCTAGGGTTAAATAAATAAATATCGACATAATTTAAAGATAAAGCCAATTTTGTAAAAAAAATTCAGCCATGGAGTATGAATATATAATATTTCCTCCTAATTGGTAAATCTGTATGCTTTAAACTTCATGTAAAACACATTTTGAAGCATTTTCCAATGATTCCCATATTTTATATGTATTTTGCAATTTTTACGACCTATAACTCCTTAACTAGGAGCGTTGGCGCGAGCAACATGTTCCTATAGAACTTCTTTCAAGAATACTAAAAAATTATATAAATATCAATGTGGTGCTGAGTCGAGTTAATATTCTTGTTTCAAGCCGATTCTGTTCTGTTAAACAAAAAAAAAAAAAAAAAAAAAAAATAAGCACTCATCTTTAAATATTTTTTTTTTTATTAGCAGCACTTTTTCTGTTTTGTAGTGGACAAAAATAGAAATTAGTTTAATTTGGCTACAACGACAAAATAAGCACAGACAACAACCTGCAGCCATGTAGGCGTGTCGTCGTGAAAATAATCATTGCTATATACACACATGTATTCTATTTTTGACATATTGAAGTCGGTAGCTTGGTGTCTCGAATGTGTTTAATGCATTACCATTTATCTTAACACAGCTCAACCCTTCGCACTTTGTACATTTTTTCTATTACTTTATATTTGCACTGTTCACCAAAACTTGAACAATGCATTAAAAATGTAGTGTCATAAGGGCCTTAGACCAAGTTTTTTTTATAAGAAACAAAAAAATAATATTTCAGGTAGGAAGAACTCAAAAAACTTAATTTTTTCATGGAATGCTCTGTCCTGTTTTAAACACCTGACAAAAAGTTTATTCTTTATCATTATATTTTTCATACTATTTCATACTTTTTATGTAATTTTTCGATTTAGCGATGTCAAATAAATTTTAGTGTTTGTTTTAAATTTTGGTATCGTTCGCGAATTGTTACCATTTTCTCGATTAAAGCGATTTTTTCCTGTAAGTGTCAGATTTTTTTTAAAGCTTTTACGATTTTTAATAAATATAAGACTTTGCTATCATACCGCTTTTACCAAATATTTGGGAATTTCCGCTAATTGAGCAATTTTTTACCTCTGGTTTTCATTCCTGTTAGAGCACTCTCAACACTGTTGATTTAAAAGGGGCCGAAAAGTTCAATACCTTTTACCATTATTAAGGGCGAATTTTTTTGAATTAAACATGCTACTGTTTAAGAGAGCAAAACACCAAATTGCATTTTTTTTAATAAAATGTCAAATTTTTGTTTTAAAAAGAAACCACCGTAAAAAATAACAAATATTTATATGAGTTATGTTTGCTTTTAGGGAAATTGTACTTTACTATCAAAAATCAAGGAGAAGAAAGCATGGAATTGTAAGTTTATACTTTGAGTCTGTTCCATATCAAGCAATGCTTATTTCGAAAACATTTGTTTAGCATTTCTGTTCCGCAGTGTTGACAAAAAACAAAATGTGAGAGCTATTTCCAAAAAAGGGTCACAAAATAGGTGATAATGATACAAAAGTATAATTTAAAAAAGGGTCATAAAAGGTATCAACACCGTCGAAAAAGGGTCAAATTGATACTTTAGTATCACAACGGTAATGCTGATGATAACGAGTAATGGTATGCAATGTTTAATCCAGGGATTTCCATTTCTTTGCAAAATTATGTACACCACTACTAACACATATTTTTGTGCTCTTCAATTCAGTCGTCGATGTGACTTCGACAATTGTACATGTCTAGCGGATGCTACATTATTTTGTTTCAGCTTACACTCAAAAAATATTGTGCGGTCAAAAATGCTTTTGGTAACATCCAATGCCTTGCATGCAATTTTTATTTAGAGTTTAAATTTTAAGACTTAAATGTAGAATAATGTAACATTTCATAAGTTTACATGCAAAGCAAAGAACTTTGTAAAATGGTAATTATTTGAGATTTAAAAGCAATTTTTAATATTTCAGATAAAAATGCGTTAACCGATATATTATTAAGGAAAAAATATTGCATTCTAAGTTGTGTGTGTTACGTTATATTAATTTGTAATTTTCAGAAACAAAAAGACGTATCATCAACGAAAGTATATTAGAATTAAGTGAAACAAACATTTAAAATATTAAATAATTAAATATTTGTGTTAAATTACCGGAAAAATAGAATATGTATATGTAATATATGATAATCACACGACTAATATGTAACATCATTAGGTTTGCCAAATTAAAACTGGTGATTTTTCCAATTTTCCAAATACTTCACTTGTTTATAGAAATCTCGAAATCGACAAAAGATATGAATATGCCGAAATATTTGAAACACTTTTCAATAATTTTCAAGACAGGTTTCAAGATTTTGCAATTTTATAACCGCTATAAGATCTTTTCGAAAACCCTTTTCGTTGCGATGTTAGCAACTACGAATTTGATATTCAATCAGAACTAATAATACTACGAAGCGAAGTAAATGCTTCAGACGAAAATAATATTATAAAGTTCTGGAAAGATTTGGATGGCGAGTTCTATCCTGAACCAAAAAATGCATTTAAGTGCCTTTCTTTATTCGGCACTACTTACCTATGCGTTAAAATTTTTACGGATGTAAAATTTATTTGTTCCAAGCAACGTAATAAATTAAGTTAATCCCATTTGAAAAGCAATCTACTATTATGAAACTGCCATAAAAGTATAAATTTAGAAGATTTTATTTTATAAGTTGTATACCACAAGGGAACAAAATTAAACATTTGTTGTGTTGATAGAAAATGTGTAGCAGTTCTTTACCAATTCAATGTCGCTGATTTTAAAACTTCACTTTTTTTTCTATCAGCTGTGATATTTTTTATGCATTTTTAAAACATAAAAATCTTAAATTTTTTTACAATTAATTGATAAGACATTTGAAACTGATTTAGAGTCAAAAAGCTTCCAAATAAAAAAAGTGCAGTTTTAAAATCAGCGACATTGAATTGGTAAAGAATTGCTACAAATTTTTTATGAACACAAAAAAATATAAATTTTGTACCTTTGTGTTTTACAACTTATAAAATATATTACTAACATTTTATTTCGGCTGTAAATGAATGCATTTTCTCAATTTTTTACTCTCTCCCTGCAAATAATAGGACCAGTCCAAACACGCGTGTAAAGAGTAGTCCACAAGGGACCAGGACTAGTCCACAAGTAACCCAAACGTATGGAAAAAACCTGGTCTATTTAACATTACGATGTCCTAGGAGAGGACCATATAACCCACCTTTGGACCACTAAGGAGTAGTTTTAAAACTACTCCATGGTATATAACCCACCTTTGGACCAGTAAGGAGTAGTTTTAAAACTACTCCATGGTATACTCAAGAGGATTAGTTTTGAAGTCGTTTAAACACGAAAGCATGTCGTTAAAAAACGAAGACATGTCGTCTCACTACAAACACTTTTTAACAATGGCATGGTCCATGCTTGCATTACATCGGACTAGTCCATGGAGTAGTCCATTTTATCAAAATGGGTCAGGTGGTCCAATTTTATTTGCAGGGCTGTTACTCACTACTACACAAGCAAAAAATTTTTGGAAATCCCTGGTTTAATCATAGAAAATACTCGCGAAGACATAAAGAGAAATACTGCATCATGCATAGATCATCTCTTGTTAAAAACAAATAAAACAACAACAAATGCGTACTCTGCAATTATGACAAGCAGCATATCTGACCACTACTCACTTTTTTGTTCGATTTCTGAAGAAGTAAATAATCAGGGGAGGGAAAACATTAATCTAAAAGCACAGGGACTACAATTGAGCAATTACAAAATAAACAAACAAATTCAAGAGACAAATTTGAGTATCATAATCAACTAAACAACAAATCCCAATAACCTTTACAAACAAATACAAGATAAATTTAATGACATATATAAAAATTCAGCCAAAAAACCAAAATCCAGCAAAACAAGATCATTGATCCGTGGATTAGTGAAGAGATTATTAAATACTGTGATATTAGGGATAAACTTTTCAAGAAATGGCGAAATAATCGCAACAACATATTATATGAAAATAAATTCAAAACATTTAGAAATTTTGTAAATAAAAAAGTCACATTCGAAAAAATAAATACTTTAGAAGTAAATTTATTGAAAACCGATATAACATGCGGGCACATGGCAAACAATAAATGAGATAATTGGCAAAAAAAGTAATAATATTGACACTTTTATTATGCGAAGCTTTAGCGGTAACAATTTAAAAAGCGTATTAGATAACTTTGCATTGAGTTTTAGCACTAATGTGAAAAATATTCTTCACACCTATAATGTAAAGAAAATTATAAACTGTGAAGATTCGTTGCAAAACACTATATAAGTTGAAAACACAACTAAGCAAGAAATTTATGATATATTGAAATCCCTTAACGAAAAAAAGGGTCAGGCCTAGATAAGATCCGACCGAAAGATTTAAAATTGAACGCTAGCCATTTAACACCTGTTTTAACCAAGTAAGTAAACTTGAGCATTGAACATTCAACAGTTCCAGATCAATTAAAAACTTCAATAGTAATGCCCATTTACAAAAATGGGACACAATCAGAAATAAGCAATTATAGACCAATTGACATTCTCTCTGTAATAGATAAGGTTCTTGAGGAGATCATCGTCAGAAGGCTCACAGACTTCCTTCAGAAATATAAAATTATCCACAAAAATCAATACGGGTTTCAAAAAGGAAAAATATCAACCAGCTTTTAGGAAACTTTGCAAACTATATTAACGGGTGTTTAAGTAAGAATATGCGCGTAATGGCATTATATATTGACTTTAGTAAAGCCTTCGATACCCTTTCCCACAACAATATTCGGCATGTTTTAGAAAGAAATGGCATAAGAGGGAGAATTTTGAAAAGGTTCAAAAGTTATCTGGAATACAGATCGTATTATGTAAAAATAGGTAACAATCTTAGCAAGGAAGTACAGTATGACTGTGGAGTGCCACAAGGATCTAAGCTGGGACCAATATTATGGTGGGGTGCAATAACGCCTTTAAGGCTTTATTTCACTTTCAATTGAGAAATAAGGCCTTTATTGCGAAAAGGGCTGTATTGCACTTTAAATGTGACATAAGGCCTTTATTGAAATTTAGCCAATGGTGCAATAAAGCCTTTTTTTGATATTTTTTTATTCTTTTGTTACACTGTTCAATTTATTGTTTTTTGCTGTTGTTGATAACAGCATTTCGCATACTAAACTGTGTCACTATTGGCATCTTAATTCTGTGAGAAGTTTAATTTTTTTTTTTTTTTATTATTTGATAGATTTGATAGATGGGACTTTGAATGTAGTACCGATTAGTAGTTCCAATATCTTTAAACAACTGCTAATAATGTATATATTTTCGGTGGCATGTCATAATGTCCATTAACATTGTGACACACAAATAGTGACATAATGTCCATGGACTTTATGCACTACGTAGGAAAAAGCCACCTAAATCTTCACTTAATACAGTTTTTCTGCGTGGCGGCCTGCGGCCGCTCTTAGGGGTTTTCTCCTCCATGGGACGCGGCAGGTGGCTTCGCTGAATAAAGTTTGCCTGCGCGCGTCACACTACGGAAGATAATGAGACGCGCGCAGGAAAACTGTATTCAGCGAAGCCACGCAGAAAAACTTTATAAAGCAAAGGTTTTCAATATTGTTGCAGTTAAATTAATATTTGTGTTTGCTTTTTTCCAGACATTTCCTTTTATGTACTCTATTAATTTTTGTTAATTTGGAATTTTTTTATAATTGTTCAATAAAATATAAGAAGAATAAGAAATTTTATTGCTTCATTTAAAAAAGAAATTTAAGTGAAATAAGACCTTTACGGCTTTATTTCACTTTCAAAGTGCAATAAAACCTTTTTGGAAATAAAGGCCTTATTTCACTTTCCATTGAGAAATAAAGCCTTAAAGGCTTTATTTCGTAAGGCGTTAATGCACCCCATCCAATATGATACATAATTTATGCGAATGGTATGCTAACTTACTTAAGAAGTTGTGAAACTTTTGCATATGCAGATGACACAGCTGTTATTGTTGCAGATAAAAACATTTTAAATGCAGCAGAAACAATGCAAAATCAATTAAATGTAAAAAAAACGAAGATTATGCACATTAAACCTCGTCATCTACCAAGCTCACAAATAAACCTTCTATTTCACAGTACAGACTGTCTACATGCCAAAGTACTCAACAACACAAACTTCGTTGAAGCATGCTCCACAACTATAGAGAAAGTTGAAACATACAAGTATCTCGGGGTATACGTTGACAGCAGTTTTAAATGGAAAGTACATATAGAAACCTTGCAAAAAAAGCTTAGAACAACATCCTACATGCTCTACCACTTAAGCCACTGTGCAACATACAGCGTACTACGACAAGATTTTTTTCGCTTACGGAGTCCTATATTCGGCATGGCATTACAGCTTGGGGAAGCGTAAAATACAGCAAAACAGTCCAAAAAGCACAAAACCAAATATTAAAAATATTATTGAAAAAATTACAAAAAACATACCGAACAAACAACATTATTGATAGTTCATTACCACAGCAAACCCATTACGCAGCGACACAACGTTTTAATAACACTGAAAGCAACATTAATAACAGCAACATAAACAATAACAGCATGAACAACAATAACATGCACATCAGTATCAACAATAACAACTCCCGTAATAACAGCAGCAACAACAACAACAGCGTTTACAATGTTGCACAAGACACTATTAACACCAACAACAACAGCAGAACCGTCAGCTACAGCAACAACATAACCACAACATCAACAACAATGTAAATAACACTAACTACATCAGCGACAACAATCAGAGAACCTCAAAATCACTATTTTTCTTGATTTATTCATACGCTAAAATTTGCATTCATTCTTTGCTTGCAAAACAAAGTTCAACGTTGGTAATTTTTACATTTTACATTTTATTTTTGCATTTATTCGTTTTTTATTGAAAGTGCTTTATTTGCATTTTTGTTGCTCACGCAATATAACACAACTGAGTAAATTCAAAAGAACACATTCTTATACTTTTGTTTAAATTAACAACAACAATAAACCACTCGATGAGACGCTTTTTCCAAATTAACAACAATAAAAACAACAATAACAAGAATACATTGTACATACCTACTACTACTACTACTGTACTTTTTAAAATGAAAAAAAGTCTGTTTCTATGGAAATTGTGTGTACCTACATATGTATGTGTGTTTAGATTAATTTCAATTTTTTTTTCTTTTACTACATAGTTGCTGCTGAATATCTTCATGAGTAATGATTGTTTCATTTCAGGCTTTTTTGTTTGTATTTTTTTTTCATTACCAAAAAAATCATTGCCGTACCGAACACTCAAACATCTTTATTAAAAAACGCAGGTAACGATTGTATAAATAACAAAGCACGATGTGCGTTATTTGAATGACTGCAAACCATCAGCGAATATTTGCGGTTGCGCAAGTTAGACTGTATGACCGTAATAGCCTTTTCACACTTGTCAACATTTAACATTTAACATCAATTTGCGAAAATGTTGGAATTTTCCCATAAGAAATACATAGGGCTAAAAATCAACATTTTTACAGAATGTTACTATCTCATTTTGTTCCCTTTTACATTTTTCGATTATTTTAGTGTAATCACTAGAAAAGTGGCAATAAATTCTGTTATTATTGTGGCATCACTGACAAAATGGCAGTTGCTTTGAAAGTAGCGCTAGCATTTTTCAAGTTTTTCCTTTTTTGCAAGCCTTATTTTGCTTAATTTTGCTTAAATTATTAAACAAAATGAATTAGAAATACATTTTGGTGTTATCTCTTAAAATGTTGTTACTTTTGTAGAAAAAAAGTATTTAAAAAAAATAAAAGTTTTTTTTTCAGAAATGGTGACATTTTTTGTTAATGGTAAATGTTAGATGTTTCAAGTGTGAACTCGTATTTCACTTTTTCAACATCTTCCATGCGTTCCTCCGAAATGTATGCAAGTGTACAAAGGGTATAAGCGAGTGTATTTGTTGTCGTTGATTAAATGCGATTTTTTTCAATCGTATAAAGCTGTTCTCTGACAACAATGTTATTATCAGCAACAACAACAATATATCTCACAGCAATATTTTCATAAGCAACAGTAGAAACAGTGATGCCAACTTTCTGAGAGCAAAAAGCACTGTAAAATTTAAAAAAAGCACTAAAAAGCACTATTTCGAGCAAAAAAAGCGTAAAAAAGCACTAAGCTATTTAACATCAATTTGCGAAAATGTTGGAATTTTCCCATAAGAAATACATAGGGCTAAAAATCAACATTTTTACACAATGTTACTATCTCATTTTGTTCCCTTTTACATTTTTCGATTCTTTTAGTGTAATCACTAGAAAAGTGGCAATAAATTCTGTTATTATTGTGGCATCGCTGACAAAATGGCAGTTGCTTTGAAAGCAGCGTTACCATTTCTCAAGTTTTTCCTTTTTTGCAAGCCTTATTTTGCCAAATTATGCTTAAATTATTAAACAAAATGAATTAGAAATACATTTTGGTGTTATCTCTTAAAATGTTCGTACTTTTGTAGAAAAAAAGTATTTAAAAAAAAAGTTTTTTTTTCAGAAATGGTGACATTTTTTGTTAATGGTAAATGTTAGATGTTTCAAGTGTGAACGCGTATTTCACATTTTCAACATCTTCCATGCAAGTGTACAAAGGGTATTAATTAAACAAAACAAGTTGCATTCGGCTGTGCCTAATATTATATACCTCCAAAATTAAAAAAATGTCGACGACGTTGATGGGAAACATTTTCATTTAAGATTAAATAATAAATACTATATTTACATTTGTATATAAACATTTTTACATGTATTATTATTATCTTCAATAAAAATAATATCATCCAAATCATTTAGAGTTTAAATTGGCCATAAAACAGTTTTAAAGTTATACAGTGCGAGCGATTTTGGTAACTCGAAAAAATATGGCCTGTTGCAATTACCGCAAATTTTCAATGACCGACCATTGCTTATTAAACTTAATGACAGCTCATATTTGATAAAAAAAACTTATATTTTATCGTTTAAATAAATCTAAATTAAAATCGTGCAAAGTTAGTGCTTTTTCTTAGTTTGGCACTATGGATAAAATTTTGGCGTTTTGAGGTATCAAAAAGCACCATAAATAGTGCCAAAAGCACTAAGTTGGCATCACTGAGTAGAAACGTCAACCAGAACACCAACAACAGTAGTGGCAACCAAGCAAACTTCAACACAAACTCTCTCGCAAAAACTCTGCACGTTCTTAACGTAAAAAATATCTACTACTCAACTGTAGCCAAAGAGTTCTTCAAGGATAACAGATTTTTGCAGCCAATTGACCATTCCTACAACACCAGGAGACGTGCACAGGGAAGATTTAAAATAAGTCATTTTTTTAACGAATATGGCAGAAGTACTCTCTCGGTAATTTTGCCCAAAACCTTTAATCTACTGCCAACCAACATAATTAATACATCTAATGAAAAGAAAAGAAACCACCTAATCAAAAAGCACTTTAGTAGTTCCAATATCTTTAAACAACTGCTAATAATGTATATATTTTCGGTGGCATGTCATAATGTCCATGAACATTGTGACACACAAATAGTGACATAATGTCCATGGACTTTATGCACTACGTAGGAAAAAGCCACCTAAATCTTCACTTACTAGAATTAGAAATATATTAAGGGATAACAATTTTCCAAATAGTTTGAGTTATGGATTAATTAATCAATATAGAGATAGGTGTAATGGGAATGCTAGACATATGATTACAACAGAACCAATGATATACAAATCATTATCATACATATCAAATGTTTCGGAAAGGATAAAAGAATCAAAAATCTTTGACACTAATAAATATAAGATAGCATACAAAGCTTATAATACATTGAATGGTTTATTTAGCAAGACAACGGATAGAACTAGTAAATGGGATATGTCTAACATTGTCTACAAAATTCCTTGTAAAGGAAATGATAATGAAAGATGCAACCAGGTTTACATAGGTACAACGAAGAACAAATTGAGGACAAGAATTGCGGGACATAAATCCGATCAAAAATATAGGGACATTAATTCTAAAAAGACAGCGTTAAGTCATCATTGTCATCTATCTAATCACTATCCAAATTTTGAAGAAGCGTCGGTTTTAAACACTGAAACTAACTACAAACGCAGATATATATTAGAAATGTTACACATAATTCATACACCAATTGCACAGAGAATAAATTTTAAAGCAGACACAGAACATATAGCGAATAATTATAGGAATTTAGTTATTAAGGGATAGAAGATTAGATATAATAATATAAATATAGGTACCTATCGCAGCCTTGGAACAAGAGGGTTCAATTTGTTACATGAAAACTAGGACCTCCTTGTCCTTAGGTCACGATATACATATTAGTTTGTAATAATGAAAATAAGTTTAATTATGTATGTATGTAGTTTGTAATAATGAAAATAAGTTTAATTATGTATGTAAGATAAGATAAAAATAAGTTTAGTTTTTAAAAAATCTTTATTTTATAGGAATTTTCATTAGCCAAAATATTTTTTTATTATTGTAAATTTGGTTTTCGAATTAGGTTTATAGATAGGAAATTTTTTCAGTTTATATGAATTGTTATACTTTAGTTAAATTTTATTTTTTGTTATAATGGTTTTTGAAAAATTTTTTATGACAAATAGGTTTTTGAATTTAATTTTTTGACAAATTTTTTTCATTATTTTGTTATCGTTTTTTGTTTTTATTAAACTTTGTTAATTTCCTGAAGATGTTAACCAAAGGTTAGCGAAATATTGCGAAACAATTAAATATAATATAATTTTTTATAAAAAGACCTCAAGCTTAATCAATTTTAAATAATTATAATAAAAAGGTCAAGTAATACTAAATAACATTTGTAAAAATATTTAAGAATGTATTATCTTGAACTTTAACTAGTAAATTGTATTTAATTTTTACTAAAATAGTTTTTTTATTATTTTATTATTTTTATTTAATTTGTATTTAATTTCTTTATACACTACTTATTTCTGATTAAAAGAATAAGCAACTAGGAATCTCTGCAGACAAGCTTTAAAACTTTGCGGATCCTACTGTAATATGAATTGTTAAAAAAAATTAAATAATAATTAAAAAAAGTAATAGCAATAGTAAAAGTAATAGTAATAGTAAAAGTAATAGTAATAGTAATAGTAATAGTAATTGTAATAGTAATAGTAATAGTAATAGTAATAGTAATAGTAATAGTAATAGTAATAGTAATAGTAATAGTAATAGTAATAGTAATAGTAATAGTAATAGTAATAGTAATAGTAATAGTAATAGTAATAGTAATAGTAATAGTAATAGTAATAGTAATAGTAATAGTAATAGTAATAGTAATAGTAATAGTAATAGTAATAGTAATAGTAATAGTAATAGTAATAGTAATAGTAATAGTAATAGTAATAGTAATAGTAATAGTAATAGTAATAGTAATAGTAATAGTAATAGTAATAGTAATAGTAATAGTAATATTTATAGTAATAGTAATAGTAATAGTAATTTTTTTTTTTTTTTAATTTCCTTTATTCAGTTTATTATTACTTATTCAGTGTACAATTCAGTGTTAGTATAACCTTGCGAAGCCGTTATGGCTAATCTGCAGGTGGGTATAGTAAACATCGAATATACAAAAGAAGTTTTAATACTTATTTTAATATCTTATAAATATTTTTAATAAAATTTATTTTTTCTTGTTTTAATTCATTTCTTCATTGCGTATTAATAAAATGTGTTTTAAGGACTTTGTTTCTGGCTCTCTTGTTGTTGCTTCTAGATAGAACATCATTGGGTATTGTATTGAAGATTGTTGGTAACATTACGGGTAGGGTGCTTCTACTATATTCATTACGGAATTGTTGTACTTTGAACTTTCCTTGAATGTTGCTTCGTGTTTGGTGGCTGTGGTCAATTTTGTATAGGAATCTGGTGTCATTATAGAATTCTATTGCAAGTGTTGTTCGATATATACTGAAGACGTTTAAAACGCTACGATTTTTAGCATAGTTGTTATTTTGGCTTCTTGGCATGGTGCTGTGTGTCTGTTGTGGTTGTGTAGAGTTATTGACGACTGTAGATGGTTTTAATAGTTTGAGTATTTTATTTTGAATTTGCTGAAGTTTATTGCAGTATGATGAGTTTCCCCATGCTGTGATGCCATGACGTATATGTGACTCTACAAATGAGAAGTAAGCTTGCCTCATTACTTTGTCATTGGAGCAGTTGCTTAACTGATACATCATATAAGAAGATTTTCGAAGTTTCTTGTGTACTTCTTGGATGTGAGTTTTCCATTTAAAATTATGGTCGATATATATACCGAGATATTTGTATGCACGCAGAGAAAAAATATGGTTGGGCATGGTTACGGCAACAACACTATGTTTAATGCAACAATATATTGTTGTCGTAGACAAATAATTGTTATTTTTATTTAATATCAACAATATTATAGTTACTGTAAACATATCAATGTTTATCGCAATTATGAATTTGAGTATTGTTGACCGAAAAATAATTATTTTTCTAACAACTTAATTATGATAACTTTCTAAACTTATTATATTTCTCACAACCATATCATGATATTTAATAGCCATAACATGATAACTTTCTATACATTTATCATATTATGTTAAAGATGCAATCAAACTATTTTTACTCTAATCATATTATGTTAGCGCCATTTGTAAAATAATTTTGAAGCAGTTGTGTCGTTTTTTTATTTGTGAGCTTTTAAACAATTAAAAGTTAAAATTCCATAAAAAAAATAAGTTTAAAGAAATTAAAAAATTAAAATATTAGCGGAGTTCATTCAGTATTAGTGATTTAATAGTGCAAATGCAAAATATTGTCGTTTTTTTTTTGTAAAATCCAACAACAAAACACACAGAGATTTCGTTATATTTTATAAAAGTGCTACGATATTTCTGTGGTTTTCATGGGCAACCGCGTATGTTTAAAAAGTAATTTTTCAGGCAAGCCGAAAAACCATTCTAGATCAAACTATGGGCTAGGTATTGCACTTTTCATACTTTGTCATTACGTTAAAAAATCGGAATTGATCCATCTTTTCAAAACAATGTAAAGAGCGTTCAAAATTAGGCAATATGGCATCAACATCTTAAAATCGAAAAAATGGACATACGCCCATGAAAACCACAGATTTTTCATTTGCTCTTTTGCAAGCCTTATATTGAACTCCGCTATTTGGTTAACATTAAGAAAAATTGTAAAAATCCACAAAATAAAAAATCGATGCAAAAATATTTTAATTTATTTTGTATTTTTATGACAGCTATGAAACATAATATGATTGCTTCTAAATTTATTATGATTGACATGATGATAATATGATTACTTCTTAGCTTATTATGATTAACATGACAATAATATGATTAATTTCTTAGCTTATTATGATTAACATGACAATAATTTGATTACTTTTTAACTTAGTATGATTAACAGAATAATGATATGATTAAGAGAAAAATATTATGATGTAATAGTACGAGTATATTTAGTCATAATATGATTCAATAATAATCTTAATATGGTGACTACAATTATCATTCTTATCATAATATGTTGCTCTTAGAATATGTTTACCACAACCATGTTTTTTCTTTGCGTGTGTGTTTACGATTTCAATCACAGTACTGCACTGATCGGTGTCATAATTGAAGTTTTGAGTTCCGGTTCTATGTAGACATTGAACATCATGAAATTTTATCTTTATATCGTGGTACCTGATATATGGTGATTTGATGTGCATCAGTTTTGTTTTTGTAGCGTTGATAATAAGTCCATTATCGTGGCACCATTTTGCTGCAATATCCAGTTGTGCTTGCATTATTTTTACTGCATCTTCTAAGTTCTTATGGGCTACTACTAAAGCCGTGTCATCTGCATAAGAGAATGTCTCACAAGTAGTTAACAAACTAGTTAGTTCATTTGTGTATAATATATACAGTACCGGACCTAATTTCGAACCTTGAGGTACTCCATTGTCTGAATTGGCTGCTTTGCTGAGAATATTGCCAACCTTAACGTAAAATCTCCTACAACTTAGGTAGCTTTCAAAAAGTTTTAGACAGTGGCCTCTTACACCAAGACGTTCTAGCGTTGTAAGAAGATTTTTATGTGAAAGAGTGTCAAATGCCTTGGTAAAATCTAAAAAGAGTGTAAGGCAATGGTGGTTTTTACCTAGATTTCTGTTTATATAATTTGAGAAGCTTCCTAATAATTTGTTAATATTTTTCCCTTTTTGAAAGCCGTATTGATTAGGGTTAATGATTTTGTGTGTTTTCAGTGTATTTTGTTAGTCTTTTACAAATAATTTCTTCTAACACTTTTTCTATTACGGACAAAATAGAGATTGGGCGGTAATTATTAAAATCAGATTTGGCTCCACTTTTGTATATAGGCCTTACGTACGATATTTTTAAAATTTCCGGTATAACCGATGAATCTATAATAAGGTTTATTAATTTTGTTAATATTGGAGTCATTATTATTGAGTTATTTTTTAAGTCTATGGATCTGATTTCATCAAATCCAGCACTTTTTCTAATATTTAAAGAGTTGAGTATATTAAATATTTCTTCATTGAAAGTATTACTTAGAAAGAGTGAATTTAAAACCGAGTTATAAGATTGGTTACTAGTTTTTACAACACATTTATGTAACGTATTATCAACATTCTTAGTAAAGTTCTGCGCGAAGTTATCACAAATTTCATTTAAGTTCATACTGTTGAAATTTTTTATGATAATTTCATCAATACTTTTTGATTTTACACCAATAATTTCATTCATTATTTGCCATGTCATACGCATATTATTTTTATTTTCCATAAATTTGTTTTTATAATAATAATTTTTAGCATATCTTATTCTTTTATTTAATGCATTACGATATATTTTATAATTGTTTTCTAATGTTCTGTTGTTTTTATTATTTCGCCATTTAATATAAAGTTTATCCCTTATTTCACATTCTTTTATTAACGTTTCTGTTATCCACGGTTTAGATATTCTTTTTTTCTTTTTTCTTATTATTGCAGCTGAATTATATATAGTTTTAAATTTCCTTTGTAATGCGTTGAACATGTCGACTGGGTTTGTAAGATCTGTTACTTCTTTCCAATTTGTGGTACGAATTTGTTGGTTTACTTTATTGTTGCATATTATTGCTTGGTGGGTATTGTTGGTTTGTAACTTGTTACCTTTGATGTTTTCAAACATCGAACAAAATAAGGAGAAGTGGTCAGATATTTTTGTTTGAATAATTGATGTGTGAATATGTGTATTTAAATGTTTACATCTAGCGAAAATGTGATCGATGCATGTATGTGAATTTAAATTCAGGTCTTATCTTGTAGTCTCTTTAACTAAGCATCAAGAAATACGTTTAAAATAAATGGTTATATACTATATGATACCAAGGACCCTCGAGATAGAGCTTGTGGAGGTTCTGCCATTTTAATAAAAACCCGAGTGAAACACTACCTAATGTGTGATCATCGTGAAGATTATCTCCAAGCAACGAACATTTGCGTTGAGGAATTAAATAGAAACCTAGTAATTTCATCGTTATACTCCCCGCCTAGATTTTCAATATCGGAGGACCAATATTATAAATATTTTAAATTATTAGGACCGTGTTTCCTAGCCGCTGGCGATTATAACGCTAAACATACCTTCTGGGGGTCGCGACTTATAACACCAAAGGGTCGTGTTTTATTTAACACAATTTCTAAAATGGATTTAAATGTGGTAGCGAGCGGACAACCAACATATTGGCCCACTGATCATCAAAAAATTCCAGATGTCATCGATTTCGGCGTGGTTAAAAACATTCCCATAGAAACGATTCATGTTGAAGCCTCCCTAGATTTATCTTCCGACCACACACCTACAATTGTTACTATAATGAACCCCAATAGAATTGTACCTCCACGACAGCTACGCAAATTAATTGGTTAAAATATAAAAAATATCTCAGTACCCATTGCACAGAAAATATTCCGCTCAGTACACCGGATTATGTAGATCGCTCTATTGACAATTTTGACAGTTTTCTGAAACTAGCTGTTCAACATTCCAATATTGCCCCCAAAAAAACAAAAACTATTAAAATATATTCCACAGATGTCGAGCATCTTTTGTCTGAAAAAAGGAGGGCTCGAAGAGATTGGCAATTGCACAGATCCCCTCAACTTAAGAACTTTCTTAAAGAGTGTACAAAAAGACTTAGAAAGTTACTGCAGACTAAGAAAACGGCTTCTCTGGAAAAATATCTTGAGGAACTTGATGCAACCCCACAATCAAACTACTCATTATGGCGCGCAGCTAGAAATCTCAAAAGGCCAGTTGTCTCTAAACCACCATTAAGAAACTTGAATGGAAGTTGGGCAAGAAATGATGTTGAAAAAGGAAATCTGTATGTCAATCATTTAAAAAACGTATTTACCCCAAATATATCTCACGATATTGCGGTCGAGTTACCACCTGTTGCTGCTAGAGCAGCTGTTCCGCTAAGATTTGAGATAAGAGAAATCGAAAAGGCTATTTGTGATTTAAACCCCAAGAAGGCTCCTGGTTTTGATAAGATCAGCAACAAAATGCTTTTGGAGCTACCCAGCATAGCAAAGAAAATTATTCTTTTAATTTTTAATGCTATTTTACGCCTTGAATACTATCCTCAAAAGTGGAAGGTCTCCTTAGTCACCATGATACCTAAACCTGGAAAGGATCACACAAAAGTTGAGTCATATAGGCCTATAAGCTTACTTTCTAATATATCAAAGCTGTTTGAGAAGCTGTTAGCGTCAAAATTAACCCCAATTTTAAATGAAAATAGATGTATTCCTAACCACCAATTCGGCTTTAGAAGAGAACACAGCACAATTGAGCAAACCCATCGTATAGTAAACGCAATAAGAAAAGCCTTTGAAGAAAAAAAATATTGCTCCGCTCTCTTCATCGATGTTTCTCAAGCTTTTGATAAAGTCTGGCATGAAGGCTTATTACATAAATTGAAGCTCAACTTACCAGTAAACACACACAAGCTGTTAGAAAGCTACTTAGTCGGTCGAAAATTTATTATTAAAGAAGGTGATTATTTAAGCTCTCCTCAGCAAATTGACGCTGGAGTCCCTCAGGGAAGCATCCTGGGCCCACTTTAATACTTAATATATACCTCGGACATGCCAACAAACAACTACACACAAACTTCAACATTTGCTGATGATACAGCTTTTTTGAGCGTGCACGAAAACCGTCAAGAAGCATCTCGATACCTACAGGATCATATATTTCAACTCGAACTATGGTTAAAGCAATGGAGGATAGAGGTCAATGAGCAAAAATGCGTACATATAACATTCACCTTGCGCCGGGAATCATGCCCCCCTATTAAAATCAATAATCAAATAATACCTCAAAATTCGCATGTAAAATACCTCGGTATTCATCTAGATCGCCGTTTAACGTGGAAAAGCCATATAGAGGCAAAATTAACTCAAATGAAACTAAAAGCCATCCAAATTCATTGGCTTATTGGAAGAAACTCTGTCCTTAGTCTCGACTGCAAACTTCTTCTTTACAACTCCATCTTAAAGCCAATCTGGTGCTATGGTATTCAGTTATGGGGCACTGCCTCGGCCTCTAATATCGAAAAAATTCAAAGGCGCCAAAATAAACTACTTCGAATAATCACAGCTGCCCCTTGGTATGTTAAAAACTCAACTATTCACAAGGATCTTGATGTTCCATTAGTTAAAACTATGATTACGAAATATGCAGTAAAATACTTAAAAAGGCTCGAATCGCACCCGAACCCACTAGCACGAAATATTTTAAATGATAGCGGCCACACTCGCTTAAGAAGAAGAGACACTGCAGCACTTATCCAATTAGATGAGCGATAAACACTATAAAAGTGAACAGAACCCGCGATGAAGAAAATTTTTGTCTGGCACTGGCAGGACAAAAAATAACGTATTAGGTTAAGATTTGATTAATTATTGTTAGTTCATATTTAATATATGAAGATTCAATAAATAAATAATGAGAAAAAAAAACTAAGCATTTCATACCATTATACGCCAATATATCAAGATAAGAGTTTGTTACCGATGTCTCTTTTAAGATGTCTATATTGATATCTCCCACTAATATGAGCGTTTTTTGTCATCCAGTTCTCTTAAAAAATCAAATACGTTCAGGGATGGGGGCCTATATATAGCAAACGATCGTAATATTTTCGGATAGTTGTATATTTATTCTTAGCGATTCAAATGAAGTAGTAGCAATACTAGTATCTGAAAAGGACAAGTCATTTTTTACATAAATTGCTATTCCGCCTCCGCTTTTGTTTTTTCTATTTATAAATATCGAATCGAAATCATCTATACCATAGAACATATTCTCCTCATCGGTTATATTAGTTTCAACTAGAACAATTATTTTTATATATTGTATTATGTTGTTTCTTGTTGTTAAAAAAGAATTAAAATTAGTGCGCATAGATCTTATGTTTAAAAGTACCATGGGCAAGGGATAACTTAGGAGTTCTGGCTTAATTTGATTGAATGTTTCAATTGTTTCATTCGTTACGTTATTCATGTTAATTATTGTTTTTGTTAAATTTTGAAGATTCTTTAATTGTTCTTTTGATAGTTTATTTTTATCTTTATATGTTTTTATTTTTTTGTATTATTTAATTATTAATAAGTTCAATATCTCCAATATTTAAAATTTTAATGATTGCTGTGTTTTCATTCTTTTTGGCGTATATATGCCCATCTCTGACCCATACAAATTTATAACTAGTTTCTTTTGCTTTCTGCTTGGCTAGCCAGAGAAGCCGCCGGTTAGTCGATGTTAGTTGTTCATTTATGTAGATAGGTATGTTATTTGTGTCAGCGCAAGAGTTATTATTATTGATGTTGTTGTTTTCATATGGTTTATAAAGAGTGTGTTTTAGTAAATCTCCATTAACCTTATGTCCACGTATTTTGGATAACAACTCTTTTTTTTAAATAGTGAGTTAAACTCAACAATAATTTTGTCATGTTTTTGTATTTTATATGCATTGGATAGGTCACTCTCTTTAACTTCAACATTAACAGACGTTGCTATTGTTTTTATTACATCTACAGCAGTCATATTATTATCATTGGCATTTTTAATCTCTATGTTTTTACTTATAATTTTTTGCTCGAGATAATTGACTTTATTTTCCATTTGTTGAAGGCGTATTTCCTTTTCTTTATTTTCTCTTACAAGGTCACTGACCTGTAGAGCAATGTTTGACATAGCTTCGGTGAGTTTTTGATAAGAATTGATCATCTCTTCTTTAAGTGAGTTATTAACAGTTATTACATTATTGTTCAATTGTTGTGTACTTGTTTTTATATCACTTAAATCGTTTGTAACACTTGATTTAAATGAGATTAACTCAGACCTAATGTCGTCTGTGTTTATGTTTACAGAGTTTAAAACAGTTGATCCAGTATCAATCCCCACAATTTCTTTTTGCTGTTTATTATGTTGTTGCTGTATTTGGCTATTTGTTTGACTTTGTTGTAAAATTTTTTCTGTTGTGTCTTCATAAGTTATTTGCTGGTAAAGATTGTTTGGTGATTTGCATCTGCTACGGTCACCTCTGCATATATGACATTTCCATGCATTTTTCCTATCACTCGTCGTGCTATTATAGGTTGATTCAGAAAGTGTAGCGCACGGAGAGTAGTGAAATCTGCAGAACAGGGAGATCGATTTCAGTCCCGCATTGGACAAATGGTCCAGACATGGCAATTCCGGTCTCCCAAAATGCCTCACCCTAACGCCCGCCAGACCGGGGCATTGGCAGAGGAAGTGACACACCGTCTCCTCCTCCTCCTCATCATGACAACTCCTGCAGTATTCATTATACGCAAGACCCATCCTCCTAGCATGAGTCCCTATCACCCAGTGACCCTTGATAACCGATATCACTGTCCTTATCCGGTCCCTGCCGAGACCGAGTAGTACGCGCGTTCTCGCCGCGTCATAGCCAGGCCATAGAGTCCTGGCCATCAAACAGGTATGCTCGCCCTGCCATCTCCCCTGAGCCCTTCTGTACGACTCCCGTCTGCCAATCAGGCCGTCGACGAACATGTCGTCCAACAGACAGCCTTGTTTGGCTAGACTGTTCGCAGTATGGTTGCCCAGGAGCCCGCTGTGTCCTGGTACCCATGTCAGCGTTACACTGGAATGTTTCGCGATCTCATTTAGAGACATCCGGCATTCCACTGTTAACATAGATGTCGTAAAGACACCAGCCAGAGCTGCAATGGCAGCCTTGCTGTCCGTAAATATACATATATCCTTCGATATACGATAGAACTTCAGCCAGTTTGCCGCCCGCTTTATGGCAGAGATTTCCGCCTGCAGCACACTACTGCCATCTGGCAGCCTAAAAGAGACCCTGATGTCCAATTCCTCGATGAAGAAACCTCCACCCACTCTGTCGCCCATCCTGGAACCATCGGTGTAGACCCGCAGGGTCGGCTCCAGAGATCACGTATTATCGAGCAGCTCATCATAGTTACCATGATGAACCGTGAACAAAGCACCGAAAAAGGGTTCCGGAGTGCAATAGTCCAGCCCCACCAGGTCGTATGACTCGTGACCCTGGCATGACCATAGTTCCGCGTAGACCATAGGCCCACCGCCCCCAGTCTCATAGCGGAAGTCAAGGCCTGTTGTTCGGCCATGATATCAATCGGCAACCAGTTTAGCATAGTAAACAGTGCCTTCGTCGGTGTCGAGCGGAGTGATCCCGTGATCATCAGCGCAGCCAACCTATATACTTTCTCAAGCATCCTGCAGTACCGTCCCCTTTCCATGGCAGGCCACCACACTATGACCCCATAGAAGAGAATCGGTTTTACCACCGCTTCAAAGATCCATTCGACACCCCTGGGGCCCAGGCCCCAGCTTCTGCCCAAGGATCTCTTGCAGGTGTATAAGGCCACAATAGCCCTATCAACCCTCGTCCGAACGTTGAGTTCCCATGATAGTTTGCTATCGAGAATTACGCCCAAATATTTGGCACTGTTCGAGAGCCTCAGCTCCGTGCCGTTTAGCCTAGGAAGCCTAAAGTTGCCAACCTTGTACTTCCTGGTAAAGAGTACCAACTCAGTTTTCTGTGGATTGACACCAAGTCCACAGGAAATGCTCCAAGAGCCTAGAATCTGCAATGCAGTTTCCATACAGTGGGACAATGTGTCCAGGTGTTTACCCGCAACCGCCACCGCCACGTCATCCGCATACGCGACGGTTCTTATCCCTAATCTGTCGAACCGGCCCAGCAAAGTGTTCACCGTCAGGTTCCATAGTAGAGGGGACAGAACCCCACCTTGCGGGGTGCCCCTGTGCACAAATCTGCAAACATTAGTAGCACCCATCGTGGATTCAATGATCCTATTATCGAGTAGATTACCAATAAATCTACAAATTACATCGTCAACCCCAACCTCTCTCATCGACTCCAAGATGGAGTTGGGTTTGACATTATTGAAAGCTCCCTCAATGTCCAGAAAGGCCACAAG
The DNA here is from genome assembly GCA_930367215.1 of Pollenia angustigena. Classification (NCBI taxonomy): domain Eukaryota; kingdom Metazoa; phylum Arthropoda; class Insecta; order Diptera; family Polleniidae; genus Pollenia; species Pollenia angustigena. The sequence continues at coordinate 52,480,395 of OV884059.1, read as the reverse complement.
TGAGTATTCCCGAAATTCAAGGGATTTCTCAATGTAGCCGACCAGTGAGTGGAGCGCCGTCTCGACAGACTTGCCCTTGGTGTAGGCATGCTGCGATGAAGAGAGCAAATGTCTAGGAATAGACATCCTCAGATGAATATCAATGACCCTTTCAAGGGTCTTGAGAAGAAAAGACGACAGGCTGATTGGCCTATAGTCCTTAGGTCTGGTGTGGGATGCTTTACCTCCCTTTGGAATGAAAACAACCCTACATCTAGTCCATCGGATGGGAACGTACGAGAATCTAATACATTCCGTATAAATAGCGGACAGCCAAGGAATCAGAAGCCCCGCATTCTTTTGAAGGTCGGCCGGAATAATACCGTCCGGACCAGGAGCCTTAAAGGAGCCAAAGCTCCTTATCGCCCAATTGAGCCTATCATAGCACAGAGAAATGGACACGGGTCCAGGCTCTGATAAGCAGTTGATCTTCCGTGGTGTTGGAAGGGAATTGCCAGGAAAGTGCGTGTCAATTAACACCTCCAGCGTCTCCTGACTATTCGTAGTCCAGCTACCATCAGCTTTCTGAATGTAGCTAGGGACAGCCGGGCAAGAAGCCATTATTTTGCGCAACCGGTTTGTCTCAGAGGAGCCTTCCACGCCGCTGCAGAAGTTCCTCCAGGCATTCCGTTTCGCCGATCTAACCATATTCTTGAACCTATTCAATGCCGACTTATAATCCGCCCAGTTTCCCAGTCGTTTAGCCATATTGAATAACCTACGACAGTCTCTGCGAGACTGTGCAATATCAGGGCTCCACCATGGTGGCTTGCCCCCCTTCTTCCTAGCCACTGGCCTACAGGCCAGTGCCGTTGCCTGACGCAGTGCCCCCGATAGGAACTCCACTGCCATTTCAGTCTCCGTAATGCCACTAATGACAGGGACTGAGCCCAGAGAATCAGCGAGTAGACTAGCCTGATAGTCCCACCTCGTTCTCCTCCTATTCACAAAAGTACACACCCCCAAGGGGGGTGGACCTAATTGAAACTCAACATACCTGTGGTCCGAAAAAGAACAGTCATTTGAGACCGCCCAGTTACTTATTAAGTCGGAGTGTTCCGAGCTGACCAATGTCACATCAAGAACCTCCTGCCTATTAGCTACAATGAACGTAGGTTCCGCGCCTATGTTTGCTATTTCCAAATTACTGCTACAGATAAAAGAAAATAGCGACTCACCTCTAGTGTTGGTGTTGGAGCTGCCCCACGTGATGTGGTGCGCGTTAGCGTCCGTACAGATAACCACCGGGGTACCCATGGAGCCGGCTTTGGCTACCAAGCTACGAACAAGCCTATTAGGTGGCTCATTGTCCTGGTCATGCGCCATATAGCCCGAGACGATCCAGATCGACATGTCGCCCATCTCTAGGGCCGCTGAAGTTGTGTCTTCCTCACTGAAATCAGAAAGAATGAAGATATCCAGCGTGTTTTTAGCCAAAATACAAGATCTAATTTTACCTGTTGCTTTGGCATATAGGAGCTTATAGTCCTTGAGTTTTAATCCGCAAACCCGATCCTTGTGGATCCATGGCTCTTGGATCATTATTAGCTCCTCCTCTCTCTCTACCACCCGGAGAAGCAGTGCAGCGGATGCTGCCTTAGAGTGGTGAAGGTTTATCTGCGTCACCTTCACCATGTCCAGTGTTAACGACCGTGACATTGGCGTCCTCCTGATCTGATTCCAGGAGGGCGTCCTCATCAGCCAATTCCCCCATGCGTTCAAAGAGGTCACCCAGCATGTCAGAGACGGACGGGGTGTCTTCATTGTCACATGAATGAACGGAAGCGTCATTCGTGCAGTCCGCAGACTGCGTAGGCTCCACAACCTTTGGAGCGGGATCGCCCTTGTCATCACCTCGGTAGACACGGAGCAAGATGGTACTGAAACCATAGTAAATCTTGCCCCGTTTCTCCCTCAGTGGCTTCAAGGAGTCCTGATTCAGGACTACGATCGCCGTTCTTGAGGATCCTTCAGCTGCTGAAACCTTGACAACTTTCCAGTTATGAGTGGGAAGTTGGGGATTGCAGCACTGAATAATCTTCAAGATTTCCTCCGGTGCAGAGGGTTCCGCTGGGATGGTGACGATGGATCTAGGTCTCCGTGGTATCTCACTCACCAAAACCACGTCGAGCCTAGCACCTTCCCATATTTCGCCAATCGCTCCAATGGCAAGCTTCAGCAGAAGTGCAGAGCGCTCATCCACACACGCCATCAGCTTAACGTGACCCTGGTACCAGCCAGCATCGTCGCATTGCGGGGGTGCTCCTGGATTCTCACTAAGGATCTTCCAAAAGCTCATTGGCATCTTTGGAGCCGAATAGCTCGATAACACGCAAGGCAGCACGCCTTGAGTTAGATGCCCTCTTGGAAGGATTTTTATGCCGAGGTATCTTTTTAGTGACGCCGGAGTTGGCGGGGGGAGGTACAGAAGTGGGACAGGATGTAATCATCTCCGTCCCTCTTTGCACAATAGGCATATGGGAGGCTGCTTTGTTGGACGACTTTGTCATTTCCAACTTTACAGTACCCGAAGCATGGGCTTTATCCGCTCTGGCGGAAAGGGCTGATGCGGCTTTTGATGTACTTGGCGCGAAAGACAGAGGTACATCGCCGCTTTTAGGTGTCGAGACTGATACAGCCACCGACGGGATCGTCTTCGTCTCATTGTCCTTATCATTGGTCCTTTTCGTGTCCTGTTCCGTGCCATTGTTAGTTTGTTGTTTGTTTTGTTTTTGATTTTTGTTGTTTTTAAAAGGAGTAGTCATTTTGGTCCCACGAGTGTAGGGGATCTGGAGGTCCGCCACGTCATAGCCCCCAATAACGCGGTAAGGGCGTAGTCTATTTGCTGAGGTGCCCAGGTATCAGCAAAGCTCGGTGATAATACAGTCGGTAACCCCTGACTGCAAACCAACCGATAGGCACGGGTCGCATAACACCTCGGTTTAGGGGATGGATAACCTTTCGTTGCCAAGGCCTTTAAGTTCACTGCCCTCATCTCGGGAATCACCAGATGCTGGCAAAATGTCCGGATCAGGACACGAACCACAGCCAAGACGTAAGCCACCACATCGCTTCAAGATTGTTATCCATAATAGTGGTGGCAATTTTCATCATGTTGATGATAATGATGTAATAATGGCCTTCCATGCAATCAAGTCTAACTCAATTGTTTTATATATTTTTTATATTTGAGATACTTATTAGTAATATTTAATATATCGTATGGTATGTTATTGAGGATTTTTGGCAGTTTTACTTCCAGCATTGCTTTTCCGTAATAATTTTTGAATTTTCCTGTCTTGTAACGTCCTTCGGCACGAAGTCTAGTATTATATCTGTGCTCAATTCTGTTAAAAAATCTGCTTTCAGTTTCGATGTTATTTTTAAGTGTGATCTTATATATACTTTCAACATTTAAGACTTTCGGTTGTGATGTTATGTTGGTGTAGTTGTTTGATATAAGATGGTTGGTGTTGTAGTTTTGGTTGTTTTCGTGATTCGATTGTGTGTTTAATGAGTTGTTTGTGTTGCGTAAATCTTCATTTCTGTTAGTGTTTTGATGATTGAAATTTTGATGTCTTACATTGTTAGTGTTGTTGTTATTCACGTTGTTGGTATTGTATTATCTTAACTTGTATAAATGTTTCCACAGTATTTTTAAAATTCTATTTTGTGTATTTTGGAGTATGCTACAGTACGTAGAACTACCCTCGCTGTGATCCCGTGCCTCAAATAAGCTTCGCATAGGGAAAAATATGCTTGTCGCAAGACACTATATGTTGCTGCATTGCTTAGATGGTAAAGCATTATGGAGGACCTGCGTAGTTTTTTTTTAACATCTTCGATGTGATGACGCCTTGTGAAGTTATGGGGTATATAAACGCCTAGATATTTAAATGTGCTAACCAATTCGATTGTTATGTCACAGTAGTTATAGCATGTGTTGGAGTTGCTATGTATGCAATCGATGTTGTGAAACTTAAGGTTTATAGCTACGTATCTTATATTGCGTGATTTTATGTGCATTAACTTAGTTTTCTTTGGATTGATAATTAATCCATTATCATGGCACCATTTAGTAGTTATGTCCAGTTCTTGCATTATTTTTGTTGCTAATGAAATGTCTTTATTTTATGCAAAAGCTGTACTTTTTTTAAGTACATTAATAAGGTCATTTGCATATAGCAAATAAAGGATAGGCCCTAACTTTGATCCTTGGGGAACGCCGTGTGTTGAATCTATTTCCTTGCTTAGCGTATTATTTATTTTTACACGAAATTTTCTGCAGTCTAAATATGTTTTGAAAAAATTAAGGCAATTACCACGCACTCCCATTCTTTCTAATGTTTCTAATAGGTTGCTATGGGAAAGTGTATCGAAAGCTTTGCTGAAGTCCACGAATAACACCAGGCAGTGTAAATTTTCGGTAAGGCACGAATTGATGTAATTTGCAAAGTTTCCGAGCAATTTATTAATGCTTTTATTTTTTTGGAATCCGTATTGACTGCTATTGATTATTTTAAATTTCGTAATGAATTTCGAATGGAAACATGCCAAAATTATTCCAGTCCCTAAAAAGGGAAATGATTACCGCCCTATTGCTATTCTACCTTACTTTCCAAGGTCTTCGAACACTTAATGCATAAACGAATATACATGTATGTGAATGTCAACAATTTGTTAACGGATCGTCAATCAGGTTTTAGAACACGACGAAGCTGTATTACAGCTTACGGACGACATGCTCTACGAAACTTCTTACTGCATTCCAGCTTCCTTCGCTATTTGTCATTTTCATCACGATGTTTGTGACTGAAACAGGACCGATTTCTCTCTCAAGCCATCTGCGGCGCTCCGCCCATTTATAACACCTAAAAAAGGTATGTTCAGCGTCATCTAAGATTTCCTCTTCCTCATACATGCAGAAGGGTGAGCTACATTTTCCCATGCGGTGTAGGTACACTAGGAAGTAACCATGACCGGTTAACATCTGGGTTATGTAGTAGTTCACTTCGCCACTTCTCCTGTTTAGCCACATTTCGAGATCGGTAATCAGCTTATATATCCATCTGCCTTGCTCTCCATTTCTCCATCAAAGTTGCCAATTTTGCATGACTTCCTCCCGTATGCTAGTTTTGTTTTGTGCTTGGGCCGTGTTTTGCTTCGTGTTGAAGATCTTCCAGCGCTCTACTGCCTGAAGGTCTATTGGTATCATTCCGACTATTACTAGGACAGCTTGTGTAGATACTTTGCGGTACGCAGACGTCACCCGCAGGGCTGCTGTTCTCTGCACACATAGTAGTGCTCTGGCCTGAGTTGCCTGTTACTAGCCTCCATGAGTAATTTTCTCCTGCGGGGAAGAGGTCCACTAATATTCGCCATTAGTCTGCTTAATTTTGCTGTTATCTTTGCTGCTTTTGAAGTAGCATATTCGATCTGCCTTGTGTAAGTCAGCTTCGAATCCAGTCTTATTCCAAGGTATTTGATCGATGGCTTAGTGGGAATGACAAGGTCACCCACGTGCATATCCACCACGGTTGGAATGTGTCTTCTGGTAAGTTACAACAGTTCCGTTTTGTGCATGGCCAATTGCAGGCCATGGGAATCCAGCCAGCTCTTTGTTCGGATCATAACTTGTCGTTATTTTCGTTGGGCCTGCTCCGTGTCCCTCGCTTTGATGACCGCCGCAATGTCGTCCGCGTATCCCACAAGAAATGTGTCGTCTGGCATCTCTATCTTTAGAATCTCGTCATATGTTGCGTTCCAGAGGTCTGGCCCCAGAATATATCCTTGCGCGGCCCCTGATGTGATTTGCATTCTCCTAGTTCCTTGGGTGGTGTCATATATCAAAACTCGGTTCCTTAGATAGTCCTTGATAATTTTTGCTAATTATTCTAGGATATTAGAAATTCTCTTTAAAGCGTGTATCACATCCGTCCACCTTAGGCTGTTAAAGGCGTTTTTGATGTCTAGGGTTGCTAAGAGTATAACAGGTCTCGAAAAATGGTTTCCATGTTGGGCAGCCTCTATGGTATTTATACATCACTTAGAGCTTCTATTGTTGATTTGCCAGGTCGGAATCCGTATTGCCTTCTTGTTTGGCCTCCAGTAGCTTTGATGGCTTAGTTAAGTCTAATTCGTCGGTCGAGCAGTTTGCCTGCAGTGTCTAACATGCACAGCGGTCTGTTAGATGACGGTGATCCCCGGTCACCCTTACCCTTGTTGATGAGGACAAGTTTTTGTTCTTTCCAAACATCTGGAAATATTCCCTCTCTTAGGCAGCTATTATACATCTTAAGTAAGATCCCGGGGCGATTGGTTGGTATCTCCTTAAAGACCCCTGCGAGTATGCCATCTGGGCCGGGTGCCTTCCTATTTTTGAGGGTGCAAGCAGCTGACTGCAATTCTTCAGTGGTAAACAAGCGTACATCATTACTGGCTTCTGTACCCGAGTCGTCCGTTCTTAAGTCATGCTTTGGGAATAAAGTGTTCACGATGTTTTTCTTTGTTGGTTCATACATAGTTTCTACTGGGATCCTCATTCCAAGTTTTTTCATAACGACTTTGTAACCGTGCCCCATGGGTTTTGATTAATGTCGGTTCTCAGCTCCTCCCATTTGTCTTTCTTGCTTTTATGTATGCAGTAATGCAGCTGTTTTTTGGCCTCTTTTTAGGCTGTGTGTTCCACCTCTGCGTCTGGCTCTGGTGTATCTTCTTCTCGATTTTATCCAGTTTCGTCTCGATTCTTCGATCGGGCACTCCACCAGTATACTGGTTTCCATTTCGGGGCTTTGTTTATTTTGGGCATTGCCCTATTGCAACATCTTGTTATTGTTGCCATGGTTTTTTCCACTGCTGATCTTGCGTCCACTTCATTTGTATGTTCTCCAACAAGTCTGTCAATTGACGTGCCATTTTCTGGTGGTCCTGCAGGGGTTACTAGCTTGATCGCCTTCGTCATCATTAATACAGAACGATATATATTGATGATCACTAGCTGTGTATATATCCAAAACTCTCCAGTCTTTCACTTTATTTGCCATTCTCTCGGAGACAAAAGACACATCTGGGATAGTGCCTTCGCACCCAGGGCGTCTGAAAGTTGCAACACTACCAATGTTAGAGGTCGTCAACCCCAGTCGTGCAATCATTTGCAGTAATCTTCTTCCCCTAGAGTCAGTATTTTTCAGCCCCCATTCATTTGCGCAGGAGTCGAAGTCGCCTGCTACTAAAGGTCACCTCCTTGGCATCTGGCAAGGTCTTCGATCCTGTCTTGTTTCGCTTGGAAAGAATCAATGTTATTACTTGGGGTGAGATAGAAGCTTATCAGCGTAAGGTTTCCGATCTGTAACCAAACAAATCCATTTCCTTTTCCACTATTTCCTATGTGGTTATGTCCGAAACAAGGAACCCATATTGCGGCGGTTCCCGACTCGTCTTCGTACCATAGCCCGTTATGCATTTTTGCGTACTGTTCACTTATAATGATCACATCAGCGTCCTGTTCTTTAGCAATTTGTGGCAGAAGAGCGTGTGCCACTTTTCCTCGGTGCATGTTGGCTTGCAAAATTCTCATTATGTACTGTTTTGGGGTGGTTTACAGCTTCGGGATCCAGGCATATGATCTGTTGGTCTGTTCTCGCTCTGTGAGCAGACACAGCATTTCGGGGGGTTCGCGCATTCTTTCATTTTGTGGCCCTTCTGGTCGCATCTTATGCACAGACCCATACCCTTCCTGCCAGGTCCTTTACAGTCCCACTGGACATGCCCCGATTCGAAGCATTTATAGCAGCGCTTTACATTTTCCTTGTATCGTATGCGGCAATATGTCCATCCTATTAGAATTCTCCGTTTTTCAAGCAATGCATTTGCGTCAGCTGCTGGCATGGACACAAAAGTTCTCGTTTGTTCCCTGCTATTTGTAGCCGTCAGACGTACATTTGTGTCTTCCATTGTTATTCTGACCAAGTTGCTTATGGCCCTTAGTACTTCTTCTTGGAGGCCACGGTACACTGTATGAAATCCATGGCCACAATAGGAATTCAGGATCTCGATTCCCTGAAAACTGTCCTTTACCCATTACCAGGAGTATAGAACCAGATTTTGTGTTTTTTTTTTCATTCATTATTCATTTATTAACATTTCCTTTATATATATTGAACTCTTATATCTAATCCCGCGAAGCCTATTGGCTTGTCTGCAGGATATATACAAATAAAAGATATATACAAAAGTAATTTATACAAAAAAAATTAAATAGTTAAAAATTAATAATTCAAATTAATGGCATTTTCATTGCGTAGTAATAATATGTTCTTTTAGATATAATTTTCTTTTGAACGGATAAGTTATATTAAATAAATACAGTGGAAGTTTATTGAAAATATTTGGAAGTGTAGTATTTAATGAATTTTTGCCGAAGTTGTTTTTATGACGCTCGACTTTGTATCTTCCTTCTGAGCGTTGTCTGGTGTTGTGAGCATGGTCTATACGTTTCAGGTATCTTGAATCGTTATAGAATTCGTTGATCAGAGTGATGTTGTATAAACTTCTGATGTTAAGGACTTCTAATTTTGTGGCTATATTTTTTGTTGATGTTGTTCTCTTGTTTCGGCTGTTTAAAGCGGGGCTGTTGGTAACGAGTGTATTGTTTGCGTGTGTGTTGTTCACGATCGTGGTGTTCGCTGGGTGTTGGTTACGAGTGTATTGTTTACGGGTGTGTTGTTGCTAACGAGTGTATTGTTTGCGTGTGTGTTGTTTACGAGCGTGGTGTTTACGGGTGTGTTGTTGTCTACGAGTGTGTTATTTACGGGCGTGTTGTTTACGAGTTTATTGTTTACGGGTGTGTTGTTGTTAACGAGTGTGTTATTTACGAGTGTATTGTTTGCGTGAGTGTTGTTTACGAGTGTATTGTTTACGGGTGTGTTATTGTTAACGAGTTTGTTATTTACAAGTGCATTGTTTGCGTGTGTGTTGTTCATGAGCGTGGTGTTTACGGGTGTGTTGTTTACGAGGGTATTATTTAGTGTGTGGTTTGCGTGTGTGTTGTTATTTACGATAATGTTGTTAACGAGTGTGTTGTTTACTAGTGTGTTTTGGTCATCAGGTATATTTTCATACACATATGCCATATGTAGCTGTTGTTGGTTATGCAGCTTGTTTTTTAATAATATCTTAAGAATCTGATTTTGGGTTTGCTGTCAAGACCTGCAGAGTTTCCGTAGACCGTAGAGTTTCCCCATGCTGTAATCCCGTGCCTAATGTACGATTCGACAAGTGAAAGATATGCTTGTTTTAAGACATCAAAGGTTGCGCAATTACTCAGGTGATATAGGCTGTATGCTGCTTTTCGCAGTTTTTTCGAAGGGTGTTGTATATGTTTTTTTTTTTTTTTAATTTATTTTTATTATTGAATCTTTCTTATCGAAATTTACAATATGTACTAAAATCTTAATTCTACTTGTGGTTAATTAGTTGTTACCAGTGTAAGCACTTACTGCTGTATTCAAATTTTAAAAATGTCTTCTAGTTAGGCTCAAAGTAGCGGTTCTTTTTAGCCTCTGGTGACCTTCGAACTGAAGCAGACCCCGAGCGAGGTAGTTAGGGTGGGCCCTTAGTTTATCGATGTAACTTATTGAATATTTTTTAATTTCCTCCTGGATAGTGGGGACGTTGAGATCTCTGTGGATAATATCATTACGTATATACCATGGGGCGCAGACAATTTGTCGTAATATTCGAGACTGTCTTCTTTGAAGCTTTTGGATGTTAGATGCGCATGCAGTACCCCATAATTGGATGCCATATGTCCATATTGGTTTTATGATGGACTTGTATAAGAGAATTTTGTTGTCTAAGGACAAGTTTGAGTTGCGACCGAGAAGCCAATGTAGTTGAGCTGCTTTAAGTTTCATAGCCGTTATTTTCGCTGCAATATGACGCGACCAGGTCAAGCGTCTATCTATATGAATTCCCAAGCACTTAACATGGTTTTCTACCGGAACAGTGATGTTATTTATTTTTACAGCTGCCCAGCTTTGACGTTTGTCTTCTGAGCGTGAAAGTTAAGTGAGCACATTTAGCCGGGTTACTCTTTATTCTCCATTTTTCTAGCCAGGCCTCTAGTTCATTGATGTGGGACTGCAGATTTTGCGATGCGACTTTTGGGTCATGGTTAACGCTAATAAATGCTGTGTCGTCTGCAAATGTAGAGGTATGCGTGCTCAGGTTTGTTGGCATATCCGCTGTGTATATTATATTACTGTATATATTTAAAGATTAATGTATTAAAGAACAAAAAGGTTCATGTATGTATTTAATTACCATGTCTTAGTACCAAAAGGTAAAACTAATGGAACTAAACCCTAGGATTACCGTCTTGGTCGGGCCAGACCAAATTTGTGTTTCCCTTGCAATATTTTTCGAATATAGATGCGAAAAAGCAATGTGCAAAACTAAGGACTACATATTCGATGACTTGCATGTAAAATAAAATAATAAAAATATATAATAAATTCGTATAATCTAGCAAATAACATACGTTCAATAAAAAAAATATATTTATTAACTTTTTATTTAATTGGGTTTTTTAGCTGTTTTAATTGTGGTCTGCCTAGACAAAGAGGAGTGGTCAAAAGTTACAGTTAAGGGTTATGCAGCTTTTAGTTTGAAAATACCACATTCCATGTTTATGATAATTTGTAAACAAAGAATTTATACATAAGTGCTTAAGAATATCTGTTTAAACGTGTACCAACATTATTTTAATAAAAATTCATTAGGAATATATTTAGGAAAATCCATAGTTTTCAGTGATTTTTTTTAAATGCAATTTTCTCAAAATGCCTTCGATATAACAACGCTATCAAAAAATATAATATTAAATTGAGAACCCTCAAGATTGCATATGATGTATGAGCTTCATAGCTCCCAAACCAAAATTTTTTTGCCCAAAATTTATACATCTCTATTATAAGAATTTAATTACTTTCGATGAAACAAACTTCTTTACATAGATGGACTTTTTTACGTTCTTATTTTTTAGAAATTAAGTGCATTTAAAACGTATTTTTTTTGGAAAATATAACTAAAACACAATTTTAAACCTACAATTTAATTTTGTAAAAATATCGCAATTACGTATTTTAATTTAAATGTGTAGTTTCCATAATAAAAAGTAGTTTCTTTTAAAAAATTAATAATTTTTACTTTTTTGCCTTTGTTATAAAAAATTTCAAGATTTTTCTCTTCAAAATAAGTTTTTTTTTCGCCAAAAGAAGATTTTCCTTCCAAATCTTCTGGCAACGCTGCTCTGTCGGGTGCATATTTGGGTTTGTTATATTTTTAATCTCAATATTTTTGTTTAGTTATTGTTGCTCTAATTCATTAATTCTCTTATCCATCTCGTTAATTTGTTTTTCTTTTTCTTTGTTGCGAGGTAAGAGTTGTAAGTGCGTTTGTTATTGTACTAAGAGCTGTTTGCAAGTTAGTATTCATCTGATTGTTGTTTTGGGTTATGGTTAAGGCAAGTTCTTGGATTGTTGTTTTTAGGTCAGTCATGTCATTCTTCATAGATGAGACATCTGTTTTTAATTCCTTAACGTCGGTTTTGACACTATATAAACTATTATTAGTATCACTTACTGACAGAGCATCTTTAAAACGTTTTACGTTGGTTATCTCTTCATTTTCTTCTTCTCTTTGTGTTTTTTGGTTCCCTTGATCAGAGCTTCCATCAAAAGCAATATGGTACGCATTGTTGCTGCTGGTGGATCCCTTACGTGGCTTGCACTTATGACACCTCCAATCAGATTTTCTCTTGCTATTCATTGTAGCATACGTTTTCTCGGACAGAGGACAACAAGTTGAGAAGTGAAATTGAGAGTTGTGTAGTGTAAGATGGCAGGATCGCCATGTAGTGTAAGATGTTAGATGTATATGTTTATTTCCCTATAGCTCGATGGTCAGGCGTTCTTGCGAACTGCGAAATTAAGAGACTAAAAATAATAAACAAGGCAACAAGTGGCAATTTATGTTTCAAATCTAAAGTCTGATTTATTTGTGGGCTACTGCCCTTTTTATACTTATTCTATTCTATTGCCTACTTATTCTAACTTACAGTATTAATTCTTAATATCTAAGTCTCTTTTTCAGTACCATGGGATTATCATGGCTTTACCCTTTGCATAAAGCTGTGACCAATCAGAATGCATGAGTAAAGGAGCATATAGACGATAAAATTTGTGTCACTCACATTCTGATTGATCTGCTTTACCATTGTATTGACTCATGTGTTCGAACACATTGAGTCATTGGGTAAATGCCGTTATTTGATTCTTTGTGTTTGGCATTTACCCTACAGTAATTCGGGTGGCATGTATACATTTTAGGTTGGTTATTGGGTAAGCAGTGGACGCTTAACAGGTACACTACACCCTCACCGTTAAGAGAAAAATTAGGGGAGTAATTTTTCTTGATAGTTCCATAGTACTGTTAATATTTGTAAAATAGCTCTTAATCTCAATTTACATATGTTATAGTTTTACAAAGTAATTCTTAATATAGTTTTTATAATTTTTACAATTTTTATTAAATACGTTATCGTAATTCTTAATGTAGTATTTAATATTTGTATAATTTTATAATTTTAAACATGGTATTCTTATAATTTTTAATGTATATTGTGTGGTTTTAATTGATTATTATGGAATTCTTTTTCAATTCCGTGGTAGTCTATTATAGTATTTACACCGTTTTGTCTTATTATCTTATATGGACCTTTGTACGGGTTTTGATTCTTTTTCCTATTTTCTACTTTTATTAAAACAAAATCTCCTATATTTAGATTTAACCTATTACTACAGTATTCCACGGATAATTACCTCGACAAAAATGCCAATATTTTTGGGTAATTATGCGGGGTAAGCATTTAAACGAATACGCTTAACTACCTCGTTGAGGTAATAATAAGAATACGTTTAACTACCTCTTTGAGGTAATTAAGCGAATTCGTTTAAATACCTCAGTGAGGTAATTAGACGTATTTATTTACAAGATAACTTAACATTGATGTATGAAAAAATTTAAGAAAGGAATTTTTACATGTATCAGCTATTATTTGATATAAATTTGGTGTATCTAGATAATATGAATCTTGACCTCATAACATAACTTTTAATGCAAATATTAATTTGTTGAATATTTTGCTTCAAGCCATATTTTTTTTTTAGGCATATTTTTTAAAAACAAATTTAGTGCATATTTTCAAATTATTAACATATAAAACTTGGTGCATTACTTGCTGTGTTTTTGTCAAATAGTACTGAGGCAATTAAATGCATGAAATGTAGGTATAATTTTGTTTTGGGAGTTAAATTTTTAAGGCAATTATCCGAATCGGGTAATAAAGCGTATGGCAATTAAACGTGGACTTTTGTTTAAAAAATGGAAGAAAAAAAACGGGGATTTAAAACTCGAGGTAAATAAGCGTGAAAGGAATTTAAGCGTGGGGTAATTATCCGGGTTATACTGTATATCTATCTTCTTAATTTCTTTTTTCTTTTATCTTAGTTGTAAGCTCCTTAGCTCTATTTAAAGAATATTGTAACTTTTGCTTAAGTTCTTTTGCATAATCTTCATAGTTATATATTTTATCTCCTTCATCGTTTTGAAATTCTGATGGTAAGCATGGTAATTTACCATATACTAACTCAAATGGTGTGTAACCAGTGTCTATGTGTGGTGCCGTGTTGTAGGCAAAAGTAAAGTAATTTATCCACTTGTCCCATTCGTAATCATTTGCTGTTGTCAGCAAGAATTCATTGAGAAACCTGTGATTTCTTTCTACCGCACCCATTGTTTCATGGTGGTAAGGGGTTGAAAATGTTTGTTTGATACCAAGTAGCGAACATATGTTATGCATAAGTTCGTTTTTAAATTCAGTCCCGTTGTCCGATTTGAGCACTTTAAATTTTCCGTATTTTAAAATTAATTGTTCTACTAATGTTTTGGCAGCTGTAAGTGCATCTTTTGTTGACATTGGGTGCGCAATAACGAATTTTGTTAGTTCGCATTGCATTGTCAATATGTATCGGTATCCGTTTGAAATACGTAGAGGTCCTACAGTGTCAATTGATATTATTTCGAAACTGTTGTTTGGGGTGTTTGTTAACGTAAGTGGTTCTTTAATGTTCTTTGTTTGTTTGTTTATGTTACACTTGTCACAGTACTTTACGAATTGCTTTACCATCTTATTCATGTTTTTCCAAATGTACCGCTGTTTTAATTATTTAATTTATTTAATTATTGTTTTTCTTATTCCTAAGTGGCCTGCGTGTGTGGCGTTGTGGAATTCATCGATGAGTTTATATTTCAGTATGTCGTCTGTTATTCTTGTTGGGGCATTGTAAATTAATATTTTTAATTGAGGACTTTTGTTGTTTAGTCTTATCTTTGCATATGCTTCTTTTAAATTATTCATTGTATACATTTTAAATATTTTATCATTCTTTGCTATAGCTAATTCTTTTATATTCTCTTTCTTCATCTTAGATATCAGTTTCCTCAGAATCGAATCTAGTTTCGCTGAGTTATCGCTGAATCTTGCATGCATATTACTTTCATTTTGTACGTTTTGGGCATGTAACTTCTTCATATTCGAATCTTGTTTCGATGAATTATCATTACATCCTTTGTTGATATAATTATTATTTTGGGTACGTGATTTCTTCATAATCGAATCTTGTTTCGATGAATTATCATCACGTCCTATGTGCACAATATTATCTTCAATTTTTATGTCGACTTTTTCTATATTTTCAAATTTATTAAACTGTAATTTCTTCATTTTCTTGACGTCATTTATGGATGTGCATTCCCATATTAGAAGTTGATCAGACTCCTGAGAGATACATCTTCCCATATTACTTCTATTCGCGCGCTCTGTATTCATATTTATTTCTTTATCTTCATTAATCTTATTTGCCTCTTTACTTGTATTTTCATTTTTCTTTGTCATCCCCTTGTGGTTATTAGTATTTTCTTTTCATTTTCCAACGGTATCATTTGTTTTAGTACGTCTGAGTTTATTTCTATTCTTGATAATGCATCCGCATTAGTGTTTATTTCCCCTTTCTTATAAATTATCGTGAAGTCATAATCGCTTAAATCTAGTCTAATTCTTGTCATTTTTGATGATGGATTCTTATGTGAAAATAGTGATATCAACGGTCTATGGTCTGTCACTACTATGAATTTTAGACTGTACAAATATGGTTTGAAGAAATTTATTCCCCAGTGAATTGCGAGCAACTCTTTTTCAATGATTGGTTTATTCATATCATGCTTTTGAAGAGATTTGCTTGCGTAGGAAATTGGTAAGTCTTCGCCAATTTCACCTTGTGATAGGACTGCTCCTAGTGCGTAGTTTGAGGCGTCAGTCGTCAAAATAAAAGGTTTGTCAAAATTTGGGTACTGCAAGATTGGTGGGTTCATTAATTTTTCTTTTAGAGTATCAAAAGCAGTTTGGCATTCAATTGTCCAAAAAAATTTTACTGATTTTTTCAATAGCATATTCAAGTGTTTCGCAATGTCCGCAAAATTCGGTATGAATTTTCTATAATAGTTGCAGAATGCAACGAAACGTCTAACTTCATCATTTTTAGGTATTAGGTAATTCTTTATAACTTCATATTTAGCTGGATCTGTTTTAACACCGTCCTTTGCTATTAAGTGTCCTAAGTATACTACTTCTGGTCTAAAAAAACAAAATTTTTTTGGATTCAGTTTTAAGTTGAATCGCTGAAGTCTGTCTAAAACTTTGACGAGATTTTGATTGTGATGGTTCAGACTACATCCGTATACAATTATGTCATCGACATAGAGAAAAGCTTCTGAATCAAGTCCTGAAAGTGCTATCGTAAGCATTCTCTGAAAACTGTTTGATGAAATTTTAAGTCCAAATGGTAGTCTTTTAAATTGATAGTGTCCCTGTCGTGTAGAAAAAGCTGTAAGTGATCTTGAGTCTTTTTCCAATTGAATTTGGTGAAATGAACTAGTCATATCAAGAGTCGAAAACCATTTAGCTCTTCCTAGTTTGTCCAAAATATCCTCTAACCTAGTTAGTGGAAATTTGTCATTAACTATTTTGTCATTTAACTTTCTAAAGTCTACTACAAGTCTCCATTTTCGTCTCCATGTCTTGTTTATAAAAATTGTTTACAGTCAATTTTTCATTCTCTAAATGAAATACATTTTGATATTTTTTGAATATGTTTATTAATTCTGATTTTGCATATTCATCGGTTTTATTTAATTGCAAGTAATTTAGAATTTGTTGAAAACGTTCGTCACTGTTTATATTTGTGTAACTTAATATGTCATAATCTTTAAGTGGGTCAGTGTGCAGTTTAATGCCCTGTAAAATTTGTGTCTCATTTGTTGTGTTTAAAATTTTAATATGTTTCATTCCGTTTTTTGGTGCTATTGAATTACTTAAAAAAATGCCGCTTTTTAATTCATTATTAAATATTACACAATCTTCAGTGAGGTTTAATTTTAATCGTTGTATAATTTCTGTTCGTGGGGGTATAGTAATTTTTAATGTGTCAAATGCTTTTGTTTGCATAGGCAGAATTATGTTTTCATTGTTGATGAACAAAGAAATTGTAAATGTCTCGTAGTCTTTTTTGCATAAGTATTCTCTTAAAAAGTCTCTTCCTAATATTCCGTCCGTCTCTATTGGAAAATTGTCATCTACTAGATGAAATTTGAATCTGCATGTTTGGTCTGCTAGGGAAAATTCAAGTTCACTTGTTCCTAATGAATGTATTTCTTCTTTAGTAATGCCCGTTAATTTGCATCTATTATTTATATTTAGTGGTTCATCATCAAAAATTGTTTTAGTGCGACATAATGATATGTCGGCACCTGTGTCGACAAGAAATGTTAAATTGTCATTTTTATATTTAGCGATTATGTAATTTGTGTTATTATTAGAAACTTTAAATACTCTTAATTTTGGCTGTCCGGAATATCCCTGTATTCCGAGCCTTCCCCGTTTCCCTCGTCTTGTACTATATGTACATTACGTCTGTTGTTGTTGGTTCTATTGGAATCGTTATTTCTATTATTATTGTTGTCATTCCTGTAGTTTCCATTATTGCTTCTAGGTGTATTACGGTTGTAATCATTGTTTGCAGACGCATTTGTGTTGTTTCTGTTATTGTTGGAATTGTAGTTGTTACTTCTACTGTTTTGGAAATTATTGTTATTCCTAGTGTAGTTGTCAAAATTTCTGTTGTTTCTATTATTGTTTGAGTTGTAGTTGTTAGTACTACGGTTTGGGAAATTATAGTTGTTCCTGTTATTAATGTTATTCCTAGTGTTACGAAAATCGCTATTGTTGTGCCTGGTGTCATTATTGTTACGATGTTGTTTTTGTATATACTGTACTGAGTTAGTAGTTACTTTATTTTCATTTTCTAGTTCTAGCGCAAGTTCTACCGCGTCTTGTAAAGTTTTTGGACGAGCTGCAAAAATTGCCGTCTTTAAATTATCATTAATTCCTCTCTTAAATGAATCTAGAGCAAGCTTTGAGTTTAATCTGATAATGACATTTTTCTCCGCCTCTGTAGCGTCACTACTAAGTTTTTCTATTCCTAACCTGTTCAGGTTGTCTATTACAGTTAAGATTATTTCCCTGAATGCATTGACAGACGTTTTACCTTGGTAAATATTGCTTAGTTTGGACTGTAATTCTGGAATAGTCTTTGTACTTTTGTATCTTTGTTGTAATTGTGTTTTTAAACTATTGAAGTCTTCGGGTTTCGCATAACTACCTATCGCTGTTCTTACCCCTGAGGTTAATTTGGCGTGGTAAACATATTGTAGGAAATCTTGTTTTGCTGTTTCTGCAAGAGTTTTCTCAATGAGTTCTGCTGTTATTAAGAAACTTTCTAGTTCTTCAAAGTTTCCAGCAAAAAGTGGGAGTGCTTTAGAAACCGTCTCTAAGCTAAATGCTGCCATTGTATTTCCTATTTCTGATGGTTTTGTCTATAATGGTTTCTTTATACTGTTACTAATGTATTCTTCTACGAGTTTGTAAAGACTATGAAATTCTAATTTTAATGCTAATTTTTCTGTATCTTCCTCTTCTAACTCTATCAGTTGAAATTCACTCTTTAAATTTTCTATGTATTCTAATTTATTCAATATTGTCGTTTCAGTATAGGTTCTCCCTGGACTCTTTTTTAAGTTCCTCCAGAATTCCTTCAAGCTACTTAATTTCTCTTCCATATATTTTTTTTTTAGACTTATGTGTAAGTAAAAATTAATTATATTTTTTTTTTATAATTAATACATCGGTTATAATGGTTTTATTCTTATTATTGGTAATAATTTTTTGAATTCTGTAAATTATAGATAAGAATATGAGTAATAATAATGAAAGTAATAATATTTTAATGATTTTTGTAAACATTGTGTTGGAAATTTACGTCTTGATTTTTTTTTTTTATTTACTTATTGCCTCCTAAGTAAGGCATACATCAATTTTATAATGTAGGCAACTACTATTAATGCTAATGTTACTATCATAATTATTTCAAAGATATCTAGGTTTTCTTTCATGTACTCTATTAGTTGATTGTCTTTATTATTGTGTTCTGAACCTTCATGTTTCCCTACTTCGTAACTTGCAAAAATTAGAGGTATGGCTTTTAACACATTTTTCCACCAAGTCATTTTTTTTTTTTTTTTTTTTTTTTTTTTTTTGGAAAGGGCAATGTTGTTAAAAAAAAATTGTTCCTATAATCTTGAAATTTTTACAATTCTTAATGTTTATATATTGTTTTTATAATCTTGAAATTTTTACAATTCTAAATGTTTATATATTTCCATTTTATTTATATATTTTTCTTTTTTAGTCGCTTTATTTTTTCCTTTATATCTTCGCTTTCTTGCTTAGTGGTTGTTAAGGTGAGCCTCTGGTATAATATGGCTAGCTGTTTTCTTCCTTGGAATCTTCTTTCAGCACGTTTCTTCTTCTTCCGCACGTTGCTTTGTGTTTCAGGTTGTTTCTTAATTGTTGTTGTCTTCTTAAGATACTCCTCTATGCCGATAGCCTTCGGGCCTGCATTAAGCGGGGTTGGTTTATATGCCGGTGCCGTTGTTGGTTGTGGTTCCGGGACGTATTGTTCGACTAAATACTTTTCCCAGCGTTTAAAAATATCTTGTATTTCTTCCTCCATCAAAATTTTGAAATTTGAGTATTTCAGGACTTAATTATTGCCAATACCGGCAGGATCTAAAAAATGTAGTGGTCACTCCTGGCAGGATCGCCATGTAGTGTAAGATGTTAGATGTATATGTTTATTTCTCTATAGCCCAATATATCTTTATGCAGCTGTAGGGTACCAGCTCGATGGTCAGGAGTTCTTACGAACTGCCAAATTAAGAGACTAAAAATAATAAACAAGGCAACAAGTGCCACTTTATGTTTTCAAATCTAAAGTCTGATTTATTTGTGGGCTACTGCCCTTTTTATACTAATTCTATTCTATTGCCTACTTATTCTAACTTACAGTATTAATTCTTAATATCTAACTGAACAACCTAAACAAAAGCGGCAAGCGTTTTTTTAAAAATGAAAATTTTATTTAAATACAATTTCAATACAAGCCGACATAGCGATCTGTCAAATAAGATTTATCAGCCGGGTGGTTTTTAATTCGCATTCTAATGGTTTGTTTCGTATAAATTGTATGCAAATGAGAAGTTTTGACATACAAAAAACGCTTCCGCTCTTATTTAGGTAGCTCAGTAAGTCTCTTTTTCAGTACCATGGGATTATCATGGCTTTACCCTTTGCATAAAGCTGTGACCAATCAGAATGCATGAGTAAAGGAGCATATAGACGATAAAATTTGTGTCACTCACATTCTGATTGATCTGCTTTACCATTGTATTGACTCATGTGTTCGAACACATTGAGTCATTGGGTAAATGCCGTTATTTGATTCTTTGTGTTTGGCATTTACCCTACAGTTATTCGGGTGGCATGTATACATTTTAGGTTGGTTATTGGGTAAGCAGTGGACGCTTAGCAGGTACACTACAGTTGCAAGAGTAACATTTTACAAACTTCGTTGGCAAATTGTTTTTGCATTGGTCACACAAACTCATTTTTGAAACTTTTCTTTTTGTTTAATTCTAGTATGTTTTTTTTGATTTTATTTTTTTTGTTATATTTACTGTTCAGATTTAATTTTTATGTAAATAAAACACAGCAATTTATAAATAATTTTGCTTAATTTTTTCACCACTTTTAAGAAAATTTGTTAAATATTAATGCATTAAGGTATTTAGAATTTGTTGATCACTTTAACACTGTTTATTTGTCAATTTTGTTGGAGCACACAAAATAATCGTCCGTTCGCAATGAAAGTAGTAGTTGTATATTTTTGGCTTATTACTTAGATACTATTACTATTACAAGAAGTGCAACAAGCCCAGCAGAAATTAACCCCGAGAAGAAACAAAGGAAAAAGGCCACCGGGAACCTTACACCCATAGTGCCCAGATAAGCCCAAACTGTAGACGCAACAGAAAAGAGAGGGGGCAAAAAAGGCGAAGAAAACCACGAAGAAAATCACGCCCCAGGGGACCCAAGAAACAGAAGTGGCGATCCAATCCAATAAAAATTAAATCTAAACAGTAAATATAACAAAAAAAAAAAAATAAAATCAAAAAACATACTAGAATTTAACAAAAAGAAAAGAGTCAAAAATGAGTTTGTGTGACCAATGCAATAACAATTTGCCAACGAAGTTTGTAAAATGTTACTCTCGCAACTCTCAATTTCACTTCTCAACTTGTTGTCCTCTGTCCGAGAAAACGTATGCTACAATGAATAGCGAGAGAAAATCTGATTGGAGGTGTCATAAGTGCAAGCCACGTAAGGGATCCACCAGCAGCAACAATGCGTACCATATTGTTTTTGATGGAAGCTCTGATCAAGGGAACCAAAAAACACAAAGAGAAGAAGAAAATGAAGAGATAACCAACGTAAAACGTTTTAAAGATGCTCTGTCAGTAAGTGATGCTAATAACAGTTTATATACTGTCAAAGCCGACGTTAAGGAATTAAAAACAGATGTCTCATCTATGAAGAGTGACATGACTGACCTAAAAACAACAATGCAAGAACTTGCCTTAACCATAACCCAAAACAACAATAAGATAAATACTAACTTGCAAACAGCTCTTAGTACAATAACAAACGCACTAACAACTCTTACCTCGCAAGTAAGTGATCTTTGTGAAAGCAACAAAGAAAAGGAAACACAAATTAACGAGATGGATAAGAGAATTAATGAATTAGAGCAACAATTACTAAACAAAAATATTGAGATTAAAAATATAACAAACCCAAATATGCACCCGACAGAGGTTGTCAAAACGATTGATGTTCAAATTAACGATAGCGACATTAGCAATTCGTATAGCTTACAAAAATCACACAAAATTATTATTGAATTTACTTCTCTCAACAAAAAAAGAGAGGTAATGAGTAAAATCAACCGTCACAGAGTGGAATCAAGTCTTATTAACGAAGACAACTCCAACAACAAATATATTTATATAAATGAACACTTAACCCCATACAAACGGAGATTATAGTGGTTAGCAACAACAAAAGCCAGAGAATCAAACTGGAAGTTTATATGGACTCGTAGTGGAAATATATACGCCAAGAAAAACGAAATATCAAAACCTATTTTAATACTTAATGCAGCAGATATTGAATTGATAACTTCAGCGATTTAATTAAACACTAAAAACAAAAACTTATATAAAACTCCCCCCTTTTTCAAATTTTTTTTCTCTTTTTTTATGGTAAAAAATGAACTTTAATAAAACTTCCATATTAGATAATTTTAATCAAATTAATAAAAGCCATTTAAGTTACCCTATAACTATCACATATATGAATATTCGCTCACTACGGTTAAATTTTACACCACTACTAGCTAGTCTCCATAATGTTATAAATAATGTTAACATAATAGTTCTTGTTGAAACAAATATCGCAAATGAAGAACAACATACATTTAATATAAATGGTTTTAATTCATATATTCTTAATAGAGACGGTAGAGGTGGAGGTGTAGCCGTCTTTATTAGAGAGCACTTAATGCACACAAGTATCAACATAAACACGATCTCTTTTGAATCGATATTAATAAATGTTCAAAACCAACAAAAAACATTCTCACTGCTCGCAATATATCGACCGCCAAAAAATAATGTAAACAACTTCATAATAGAACTCGATAAAACAATAAATGCGGTAAAAAATAAACAAGACATTATCATTATTGGAGATATGAATATTAACATCTTAAACCAAAATATTACAACAACTAAATATTTAGAAATGATCTCGTCAAACGGATTACAATGTATAATAAATGAAACAACAAGAGAAGATGTAACAAATAGATCAAGCTCTTGCATTGATCATATGCACTTCAGGCAAAACACAAAAAACACACACACCCATGCAGCTGTAGTGCGAATTAATATCTCTGATCACTTTGCACTCTTTTGTTGCTTAAAAGAAAATAAAGAGAACGAACAAGAAATTATAAACCAGAGCACGGAAACTATATGTCTTGCAAATTCAAATTTAACTTTAAATTATTTCCAAGTTAACAATAATATCAAAAAAACAAACTGGAATAATTTAGTTAATGAAAATATGAACACTAGTGAAATATATAACAAAATATACGAAACATTTAAAGTAATCTATGAAAAATCTAAATCGCTCTGTAATAACAACAAAAAACGAAGAAAAGTGAATCCGTGGATGAATGACGAATTGATAATTTATTGTGAAATTCGGGATAAACTTTATATAAATGGTTAAATAATAAAAATAATAAAATCTATGAAAATGACTACAAAAAGTTTAGAAATTATTTAAACAAAAAGTTGAATTATGCAAAAAACAATTATTTTAAAAGAAAATTTGTAGAAAACCGAAGCAATATAAGAGCTACTTGGCAAACAATAAACGAAATAACTGGCAAAAAACAACAAATATTGATACAACATTGCAAAAGACATTCAAAATGATAACATTACTAACATTGCAAATAAGTTTGCAACTAATTTTAACGAAAATGTTAAAAAAATCTTACACAAATGTGATATAAAAACCTGTCTACGCCAAACTACAACAATACAAAACTCAATGTTTTTGTCTTCCATAAGCGAGGAAGAGGTATGTAATATTTTATCAAATTTGAAAACATATAAAGGAGCAGGAGCTGATGATATCAGACCTAAAGACCTGAAACGCAATTCATTACTATTGACACCTGTAATCACAAAGTTTATTAACTCCAGCATAATTAGTACTAATATACCAAATCTGTTTAAAACTTCATTAAAACGCCCAATCTATAAGTGCGGATCTAAAAGCGACTTTAATAACTATAGGCCCATTGCTATATTACCATTAATCGAAAAAGTGCTAGAAGAAGTGCTTGTTAAAAAACTAAATGGTCTCCTTACAAAATACAAAATTATTAACCCTAATCAATACGGTTTTCAAAAAGGAAAAAACATTAACAAGCTATTAGGAAAATTTTTAAACCACATTAATGCATGTTTAAGCAAAAACTTACACTTTCTTACACTTTTTGTTGATTTTAGTAAAGCTTTTGATACACTCTCACATAATAATGTTTTGAACATGTTAGAACGAAATGGATTAAGAGGCAGTTGCTTAGAATGGTTCAAAAGCTATTTAAGTGTTAGACAATATCGAGTCAAAATATGCCAAACTTTAAGCGACGAAATCATTACGAGTAATGGTGTACCACAAGGGTCAAAGCTTGGACCAATACTCTACCTAATATACGCAAATGATATGTTAAATATCCTCAAGAAGAAAGTTCGACGTTTGCATACGCTGATGATAGAGCCATTGTTGTTTCAAATCAAAATATTGAAATCGCGTGTGAAACTGTGCAAATTCAGCTAAACGAAATCGCAAAATGGTGTCATGATAACGGACTAGTGATTAACGCATCCAAAACCAAAATCATGCACATTAAACCACCTCATCTTACTAATACAAACTATAATGTAATATTTCATGATTATAAATGCTTACATGTCAATAACCATAGTGGTTACTTGGATACATGCAATACTACAATAGAATACGTAAAATCTTACAAATACCTAGGCGTTTACATAGATCAAAATTTTAAATGGTTAACACATATACAACACCTTTCGAAAAAACTGCGAAAAGCAGCATACAGCCTATATTACCTGAGTAATTGCGCAACCTTTGATGTCTTAAAGCAAGCATATCTTTCACTTGTCGAATCGTACATTAGGCACGGGATTACAGCATTGGGAAACTCTACGTACTGCAGGTCTTTACAGCAAACCCAAAACCAGATTCTGAAGATATTATTAAAAAACAAGCTGCATAAACAACAACAGCTACATATGGCATATGTGTATGAAAATATACCTGATGATCAAAGCACACTAGTAAACAACACACTCGTTAGCACCATTCTCGTAAATAACAACACACACGCAAACCACACACTAAATAATACCCTCGTAAACAACACACCCGTAAACACCACGCTCATGAACAACACACACGCCAACAATACACTTGCAAATAACACACTCGTTAACAATAACACACCCGTAAACAATACACTCGTAACTAACACACCCGCAAACACCACGACCGTGAACAACACACCCGTAAGCACCACGCTCATGAACAACACACACGCAAACAATACACTTGAAAATAACACACTCGTTAACAATAACACACCCGTAAACAATACACTCGTAAACAACACTCACGTAAATAACACACTCGTTAACAACAACACACCCGTAAACAATACACTCGTAAACAACACACACGCAAACAATATTCTCGTTAACAACAACACACCCGTAAACAATACACTTGTAACCAATACACCCGCAAACACCACGAACGTGAACAACACACACGCAAACAATACACTCGTTACCAACAGGCCCGCTTTAAACAACCGAAACAAGAGAACAACATCAACAAAAAATATAGCCACAAAATTAGAAGTCCTTAACATCAGAAGTTTATACAACATCACACTGATCAACGAATTCTATAACGATTCAAGATACCTGAAACGTATAGACCATGCTCACAACACCAGACAACGCTCAGAAGGAAGATACAAAGTCGAGCGTCATAGGAACAACTACGGCAAAAATTCATTAAATACTACACTTCCAAATATTTTCTGTATTTATTAAATATAACTAATCCGTTCAAAAGAAAATTATATCTAAAAGAACATTTTATTACAACGCAATGAAAAATGCCTTTAATTTGAATTATTAATTTTTTTTTGTATAAATCACTTTTGTATATATCTTTTATTTTTATATATCCTGCACACAAGCCAATAGGCTTCGCGGGATTAGATATAAGAGTTCAATATATATAAAGGAAATGTTAATAAATGAATAAAAAAAAAAAATTACTATTACTATTACTATTACTATTACTATTACTATTACTTATTCTATTACTATTACTATTACTATTACTATTACTATTACTATTATATTACTATTACTATTACTATTACTATTACTATTACTATTACTATTACTATTACTATTACTATTACTATTACTATTACTATTACTATTACTATTACTATTACTATTACTATTACTATTACTATTACTATTACTATTACTATTACTATTACTATTACTATTACTATTACTATTACTATTACTATTACTATTACTATTACTATTACTATTACTATTACTATTACTATTACTATTACTATTACTATTACTATTACTATTACTATTACTATTACTATTACTATTACTATTACTATTACTATTACTATTACTATTACTATTACTATTCCTATTACTATTACTATTACTATTACTATTACTATTACTATTACTATTACTATTACTATTACTATTACTATTACTATTTTTTCAATTCAATTCATTTATTATTATAATTATTTTACATTTAAAAATCTTAATCTATTCCCGCGAAGCCATTCGGCTTGTCTGCAGGAAATTCAATAAGGTATTTAAATAATAAAAAATATGAAAATAGATATAGAGTATATTAAGTATTAGATTTTTCCTTGGGTGCCGATAAAATATTCCTTTAAATAAGTTTTTCTTCTGTATGGGTTGGTAATATTTAACAGTTGTATTGGTATACTGTTGAAGATATTTGGTAGCGTTGTTTTGAACGAATTTTTGCCATAATTGTTTCGATGTCGTTCAACATGATACCGTCCTTCTGCTCGTTGCCTGGTGCTGTAAGCGTGGTTTATTGGCTTTAAGTATCTGGGATCGTTATAAAACTCGTTGACAAGTGTATAGTAATATATACTTTTGATATTTAATACGTTAAGGTTGGTTGCAATGTTGTTTGATTTAGTGTTGTTTCCGTTATTATTATATCGTGAATTTATGTTGGTGTTTGCATTACTAAGTGTATATATGGTATTTCCAATGTTCCTGTTGTAGTTTACTCTATTGCTGCTTATGTTATTTGTGCTCTGTAGTTCATTTCGAGAGTTGTTGGTGTATGTGTTGGTTATATTGGTGTTTATGATATTTGGGTTAATTTGCATGTTGTTATTTATGTGCGTGTAGTTAATGAAATGTATGTTGTTGCTACTGTGTGTATTGCTGTTGGCGTTAGTATTTAAGATGTTGTATATGCTTCTGTTGTTGTTGATATTGGTATTTCTATAGTTGTTTGTATTTGTAATCGAAATATTTTCAGTTGCATTATATGTGTTGTTTACGTGGATATTATTGTTGTGCATGTTGTTGTTAATATTTGTGTTATTGTTGACCTGAGTGTTGTTATTTGTACGTGAGTTATTGTTTTGATCGTTGTTAACGTATGTGTGGTAGTTCACGTGTGTGATGTTGTTTAAATGTGGGTTGTTGTTACCTTGGGTGCTGTTCAGGAGTGTGTTGTTACTATTACTATTACTATTACTATTACTATTACTATTACTATTACTATTACTATTACTATTACTATTACTATTACTATTACTATTACTATTACTATTACTATTACTATTACTATTACTATTACTATTACTATTACTATTACTATTACTATTACTATTACTATTACTATTACTATTACTATTACTATTACTATTACTATTACTATTACTATTACTATTACTATTACTATTACTATTACTATTACTATTACTATTACTATTACTATTACTATTACTATTACTATTACTATTACTATTACTATTACTATTACTATTACTATTACTATTGCTATTACTATTACTATTACTATTACTATTACTATTACTATTACTATTACTATTACTATTACTATTACTATTAATATTACTATTACTATTACTATTACTATTACTAGAACTTGACAAAACAATAAATAAAATTAAAAACAAACAAGATGTTATTGTTATTGGTGATATTAATATTGATATTCTTACTCAAAATATAACAACAACAAAATACACTGAAATGCTCTCATCGAATGGTCTGCAATGCATAATAAAAGAAAGTACGAGGGAAGATATAAACAAAAGAACAAGTACATGCATTGATCACATATTTGTACGTAGCAATAATACAGCAACACAAACACATGCTTCAATAGTTAGAACAAGTATATCTGACCACTACGGTCTTTTTTGTTGTGTTTATGAAACAAAAGAAAATCAAAAGCAGGGTGAGGAAAACATACCAAATCAGAGTAGTAAAATCAATAACTACAAAGTTAATAAATATATTAA
Organism: Pollenia angustigena; assembly: GCA_930367215.1. NCBI lineage: Eukaryota > Metazoa > Arthropoda > Insecta > Diptera > Polleniidae > Pollenia > Pollenia angustigena. The sequence continues at coordinate 52,452,457 of OV884059.1, read as the reverse complement.
AGAATGTAATTGGAATGCCATAGTTGAACAAGATCTAAACACTAATGATATGTTTAACATAATTTGTGAAAAATTTAACAATATTTAAAAAAAGGCAAACACACCATACAAAAGAAATAAAAATAAAAGTAGGAAAGTGAATCCGTGGTTGAACGATAATTTATTAAAATATTGTACTATTAGGGATAAACTTTATAGCAAGTGGAGAAACAATAAAAACCATAAAAATTTTGGCTGAATCCTATATGAGGCATGGAATCACAGCTTGGGGAAACTCGACATACTGTAGATCATTACAACAAAGCCAAAAGCAAATACTAAAAATATTATTAAAAAGCAAACTACATAAACAGCAACAGTTACAAATAGCACTTGTGTATACTAACAATATGCAAAACAACAGTAATGCTGATAACACATCAAATATGAATAACACCAGTAACAAAACACTACTACTAAAACTACTACACACAGTATCTACACAAATAACACAAGCAATACCGACGCAAGCAACACCAATACAAACATCATCTTCGTAAACAACACAACAAACAACAACTCGCACAATATCAACGACAATACAACAGGTAACACCAACTCCGTTATTGCAACAAACGCACAGCCAAACTACAACTTAAGACATCGACACAACCAAGCATATCCAAGTGGCAACATTGCCAGTAACCTACAAATATTGAATATTAAAAGCATTTACCAACGCACACTTATCAGCGAATTCTACAATGATCCTAGATATTTAAACCCTATAAACCACAACCACAACACAAGGCAACGAGCAGAAGGAAGGTTCAAGGTTGAACGACATAAAAACAACTACGGAAAAAATGCTTTGATCACCACACTCCCAAACATATTCAATAAATTACCTATAAACTTACTAAATATTACAAACCCAACACAAAAGAAAATGATGTCTCAAAAATTATTTTATTTATAACCAATGAAAACTATAAAATTATACTATATCAAATTTATATTTCATCCTGCAGATAAGCCAAAAGGCTTCGCGGAATTAGACCTTAGATTTTTCATGTATACCTTGAGAATATTAATAAATATTAATGAATTAAAAAAAAAAAAAAAATTATCCACTCCACCAGAAAGTCCTCAACTCCAACAAAGAATCCCTAATCGCCTCAATCCTAATGTTATTAAAGGCTCCCTCTATATCCAGAAACGCGGCGAGAGTATACTCCTTATGCCTCAGACCGTGCTCAATACAACCCACCACCTCATGTAACGCGCTCTCAACAGATTTACCCTTCAGGTAAGCATGTTGAGTGTTGCTAATAAGGCGGGTCTCAATATTACTCCTGAGATAGAAATCTACTAGCCTCTCAAGAGTCTTCAACAAAAACGAAGACAAACTAATAGGTCTAAAATCCCCCGGTTTCGAATGGCCTGCTTTACCGGCCTTGGGTATGAAAATCACCCTGACCTCTCTCCACCCCCTAGGCAGATACCTCCTACTGAGGCATTTCCTAAATATATCCACCAGCAGAAATGATGCATCGTCCGGGATGTTGCAAAGCATAGCCGGAAAAATACCATCCGGACCCGGTGATTTATATGGGTCGAAAGTATTGACCGCCCACGCCAGCTTCTCCCTTGTGACAATTTCATCGACGCAAGCGGAAGTATGAACCGATGTCACGGACATGGCGTCCCACTGACCGTCCTCCATACTACCGGTTTCCCTGCACCCGGGAAAGTGCGTCTCCATAAGTAAGGTTAGGGTTTTAGAGCTAGACTCAGTCCATGAGCCGTCATTTCTTTGGATGTAACCCAGGGCCTTAGGGTCCTTAGATAAAATCCGTCGGAATCTTGACAGCTCTTTGACATTATCGATGGACGCACAAAATTGCATCCACGATAGTCGCTTTGCTCTCTTCAGATCCGCCTTATACCTGTTGAACTGCACCCTGTGATTGTTCTAATCATCTGGTGCTCTCGTAAGCTTGGCCCTATTAAACAGTCTGCTCACCGTAGACCTTTGAACATGAAGTTCCCTGGTCCACCATTTAGGCTGTTTACGCCTACCCGGAAACGTAACCGGGCAGGACTGCTCATAGCTTTCCCTTAGAAGATGAGTGAACCTATTCACCACACCCTCTAGATCCGTCGGCAGCAAGTCGCCCAAGGCCTGATGCGCCAACCCAGCTCGGACCCCTTCATTGAAGGAGTCCTATTTTGTCCCCCTCTGGTTCCTGAATGGAGCACCCCTAGGTAGGTCAAAATTCAGTGTGAAGGTAATACGACTATGGTCTGAAAAAGTACAGTCCGTTGCCACCCTCCAATCAACAACAATTTGCTCGTCACGGTTTACTAATGTCAGATCTATCACTGCCTGCTTAACAGTGCATCCATAGGTAAGTATAGGCCTAACAACCGATGTGTAAATCCAGTTTACCATATCAGGCCTAAGACCCCAGTTCTTACCAATAGAGTTCCTGCATGTGTATTATGCATTGAGTCCCCTTCTCATCCTCTCCTGAGTATTTCTCTTCCAAGACAGTTTGCAGTCCAGAAAGTTACCCAAGTACTTTGCTCCTTCCGATAGAGGCAACTCGACGCCATCTAGCGCTGGCCCCCTAAATCCCTCTATCTTATACATTCTGGTGAATAGCACCAGCTCAGTTTTCGCAGGGTTAACACCCAGTCCCCTATCCTTTGCCCATGCCGAGAGTTCGCCTAGCATCACCTGCATAATTTCCCCGATCGCGGACAGAAATTTTCCCCTGACCAGCAGAACTATGTCGTCCGCATAGGCAACAACTTTCCTGCCCATGATCCCCCAGGCTCGAGTTTATAATCCTACTGCCAAGCATGCAGGTTATCCACTCCACCAGAAAGTCCTCAACTCCCAACTCCAACAAAGAATCCCTAATCTCCTCAATCCTAATGTTATTAAAGGCTCCCTCTATATCCAGAATCGCGGCGAGAGTATACTCCTTATGCCTCAGACCGTGCTCAATACAACCCACCACCTCATGTAACGCGCTCTCAACAGATTTACCCTTCAGGTAAGCATGTTGAGCGTTGCTAATAAGGCGGGTCTCAATATTACTCCTGAGATAGAAATCTACTAGCCTCTCAAGAGTCTTCAACAAAAAAGAAGACAAACTAATAGGTCTAAAATCCCCCGGTTTCGAGTGGCCTGCTTTACCAGCCTTGGGTATGAAAATCACCCTGACCTCTCTCCACCCCCTAGGCAGATACCTCCTACTGAGGTATTTCCTAAATATATCCACCAGCAGAAATGATGCATCGTCCGGGATGTTGCAAAGCATAGCCGGAAAAATACCATCCGGACGCGGTGATTTATATGGGTCGAAAGTATTGACCGCCCACGCCAGCTTCTCCCTTGTGACCATTTCATCGACGCAAGCGGAAGTATGAACCGATGTCACGGACATGGCGTCCCACAGACCGTCCTCCATACTACGGGTTCCCCTGCACCCGGGAAAGTGCGTCTCCATAAATAAGGTTAGGGTTTTAGAGCTAGACTCAGTCCATGAGCCGTCATTTCTTTGGTTGTAACCCAGGGCCTTAGGGTCGTTAGATAAAATCCGTCGGAATCTTGAAAGCTCGTTGACATTATCGATGGACGCACAAAATTGCATCCACGATAGTCGCTTTGCTCTCTTCAGATCCGCCTTATACCTGTTGAACTGCACCCTGTGATTGTTCCAATCATCTGGTGCTCTCGTAAGCTTGGCCCTATTAAACAGTCTGCTCACCGTAGACCTTTGAACATGAAGTTCCATGGTCCACCATTTAGGCTGTTTACGCCTACCCGGAAACGTAACCGGGCAGGACTGCTCATAGCTTTCCCTTAGAAGATGAGTGAACCTATTCACCACCCCCTCTAGATCCGTCGGCAGCAAGTCGCCCAAGGCCTGATGCGCCAACCCAGTTCGGACCCCTTCATTGAAGGAGTCCCATTTTGTCCCCCTCTGGTTCCTGAATGGAGCAGCCCTAGGTAGGTCACAATTCAGTGCGAAGGTAATACGACTATGGTCTGAAAAAGTACAGTCCGTTGCCACCCTCCAATCAACAACAATTTGCTCGTCACGGTTTACTAATGTCAGATCTATCACTGCCTGCTTAACAGTGCATCCATAGGTAAGTATAGGCCTAACAACCGATGTGTAAATCCAGTTTACCATATCAGGCCTAAGACCCCAGTTCTTACCAATGGAGTTCCTGCATGTGTAGTATGCATTGAGTCCCCTTCTCATCCTCTCCTGAGTATTTCTCTTCCAAGACAGTTTGCAGTCCAGAAAGTTACCCAAGTACTTTGCTCCTTCCGATAGAGGCAACTCGACGCCATCTAGCACTGGCCCCCTAAATCCCTCTATCTTATACATTCTGGTGAATAGCACCAGCTCAGTCTTCGCAGGGTTAACACCCAGTCCCCTATCCTTTGCCCATGCCGAGAGTTCGCCTAGCATCACCTGCATAATTTCCCCGATCGTGGACAGAAATTTTCCCCTGACCAGCAGAACTATGTCGTCCGCATAGGCAACAACTTTCCTGCCCATGATCCTGTCTGGATTATCCGGAAAACACATATCAAACGTAAGACGGACAGACGGAAATCGTTAAATCAACTTCTCTTCTCATATGGACCCAGAATATATATACTTTATGGGGTCTAAAATCAATATTGTGGAAATTACAAAAGTTATGACAAACTTATATATACCCTTTTACACCTGTGGTGAAGGGTATACAAATTAAATAGTTAAACATTAATAATTCAAATTAATGGCATTTTCATTGCGTAGTAATAAAATGTTCTTTTAGATATAATTTTCTTTTGAACGGATTAGTTATATTTAATAAATACAGTGGAAGTTTATTGAACATATTTGGAAGTGTAGTATTTAATGAATTTTTGCCGAAGTTGTTTTTATGACGCTCGACTTTGTATCTTCCTTCTGAGCGTTGTCTGGTGTTGTGAGCATGGTCTATACATTTCAGGTATCTTGAATCGTTATAGAATTCGTTGATCAGTGTGATGTTGTATAAACTTCTGATGTTAAGGACTTCTAATTTTGTGGCTATATTTTTTGTTGATGTTGTTCTCTTGTTTCGGTTGTTTAAAGCGGGGCTGTTGGTAACGAGTGTATTGTTTGCGTGTGTGTTGTTCACGGTCGTGGTGTTCGCGGGTGTGTTGGTTACGAGTGTATTGTTTACGGGTGTGTTGTTGCTAACGAGTGTATTGTTTGCGTGTGTGTTGTTTACGAGCGTAGTGTTTACGGGTGTGTTGTTGTCTACGAGTGTGTTATTTACGGGCGTGTTGTTTACGAGTGTATTGTTTATGGGTGTGTTGTTTTTAACTAGTGTGTTATTTACAAGTGTATTGTTTACGGGTGTGTTATTGTTAACGAGTGTGTTATTTTCAAGTGTATTGTTTGCGTGTGTGTTGTTCATGAGCGTGGTGTTTACGGGTGTGTTGTTCACGGTCGTGGTGTTTGCGGGTGTGTTAGTTACGAGTGTATTGTTTACGGGTGTGTTATTGTTAACGAGTGTGTTATTTGCAAGTGTATTGTTGGCGTGTGTGTTGTTCATGAGCGTGGTGTTTACGGGTGTGTTGTTTACGAGGGTATTATTTAGTGTGTGGTTTGCGTGTGTGTTGTTATTTACGAGAATGGTGCTAACGAGTGTGTTGTTTACTAGTGTGCTTTGATCATCAGGTATATTTTCATACACATATGCCATATGTAGCTGTTGTTGTTTATGCAGCTTGTTTTTTAATAATATCTTCAGAATCTGGTTTTGGGTTTGCTTTAAAGACCTGCAGTACGTAGAGTTTCCCCATGCTGTAATCCCGTGCCTAATGTACGATTCGACAAGTGAAAGATATGCTTGCTTTAAGACATCAAAGGTTGCGCAATTACTCAGGTGATATAGGCTGTATGCTGCTTTTCGCAGTTTTTTCGAAAGGTGTTGTATATGTGTTAACCATTTAAAATTTTGATCTATGTAAACGCCTAGGTATTTGTAAGATTTTACGTATTCTATTGTAGTATTGCATGTATCCAAGTAACCACTATGGTTATTGACATGTAAGCATTTATAATCATGAAATATTATATTATAATTTGTATTAGTGAGATGAGGTGGTTTAATGTGCATGATTTTGGTTTTGGATGCGTTAATCACTAGTCCGTTATCATGACACCATTTTGCGATTTCGTTTAGCTGAATCTGCAGAGTTTCACATGCGATTTCAATATTTAGATTTGAAACAACAATGGCTGTATCATCAGCGTATGCAAACGTCGAACAGTTCTTGAGGATATTTAACATATCATTTGCGTATATTAGGTAGAGTATTGGTCCAAGCTTTGACCCTTGTGGTACACCATTACTCGTAATGATTTCATCGCTTAAAGTTTGGCATATTTTGACTCGATATTTTCTAACACTTAAATAGCTTTTGAACCATTCTAAGCAACTGCCTCTGACTCCATTTCGTTCTAACATGTTCAAAAGATTATTATGTGAGAGTGTATCAAAAGCTTTACTAAAATCAACAAAAAGTGTAAGACAGTGTAAGTTTTTGCTTAAACATGCATTAATGTGGTTTGAAAAGTTTCCTAATAACTTGTTAATGTTTTTTTCTTTTTGAAAACCGTATTGATTAGGGTTAATAATTTTGTATTTTGTAAGGAAACCATTTAGTTTTTTAACAAGCACTTCTTCTAGCACTTTTTCGATTACTGGTAATATAGCAATGGGCCTATAATTATTAAAGTCGCTTTTAGATCCGCACTTATAGATTGGGCGTATTAATGAATTTTTCAACAGATTTGGTATATTAGTACTGATTATGCTGGAGTTAATAAACTTTGTGATTACAGGTGTCAATAATAACGAATTGCGTTTCAGGTCTTTATGTCAGATATCATCAGCTCGTGCTCCTTTACATGTTTTCAAATTTGATAAAATATTACATACCTCTTCCTCGCTTATGGGAGACAAAAACATTGAGTTTTGTATTGTTGTAGTTTGGCGTAGACACGTTTTTATATCACATTTGTGTAAAATTTTTTGAACATTTTCGTTAAAATTAGTTGCAAACTTATTTGCAATGTTAGTAATGTTATCATTTTTGAATGTCTTTAACAATGTAGTATCAATATTTGTTGTTTTTTTGCCAGTTATTTCGTTTATTGTTTGCCAAGTAGCTCTTATATTGCTTCGGTTTTCTACAAATTTTCTTTTAAAATAATTGTTTTTTGCATAATTCAACTTTTTGTTTAAACAATTTCTAAACTTTTTGTAGTTATTTTCATAGATTTTATTATTTTTATTATTTAACCATTTTATATAAAGTTTATCCCGAACTTCACAATAAATTATCAGTTCGTCATTCATCCACGGATTCACTTTTCTTCGTTTTTTGTTGTTATTACAGAGCGATTTAGATTTTTCATAGATTACTTTAAATGTTTCGTATATTTTGTTATATATTTCACTAGTGTTCATATTTTCATTAACTAAATTATTCCAGTTTGTTCTTTTAATATTATTATTAACTTTGAAACAATTTAAAGTTAAATTTGAAATTGCACGACGTATAGTTTCCGTGCCCTGGTTTATAATTTCTTGTTCGTTCTCTTTATTTTCTTTTAAGCAACAAAAGAGTGCAAAGTTTTTTTTTTTTTTTTTTTTTTTTTTTTCATTATTTATTTATTGAATCTTCATATATTAAATATGAACTAACAATAATTAATCAAATCTTAACCTAATATTATTTTTTGTCCTGCCAGTGCCAGCCAAAAATTTTGTTCATCGCGGGTTCTGTTCACTTTTATTGGTGTTTATCGCTCATCTAATTGGACAAGTGCCGCAGTGTCTCTTCTTCTTAAGCGAGTGTGGCCGCTATCATTAAAAATATTTCGTGCTAGTGGGTTCGGGTGCAATTCGAGCCATTTTAAGTATTTTACTGCATATTTCGTAATCATAGTTTTAACTAATGGAACATTGAGATCCTTGTGAATATTTGAGTTTTTAACATACCAAGGGGCAGCTGTGATTATTCGAAGTTGTTTATTTTGGCGCCTTTGAATTTTTTCGATATTAGAGGCCGAGGCAGTGCCCCATAACTGAATACCATAGCACCAGATTGGCTTTAAGATGGAGTTGTAAAGAAGAAGTTTGCAGTCGAGACTAAGGGCAGAGTTTCTTCCAATAAACCAATGAATTTGGATGGCTTTTAGTTTCATTTGAGTTAATTTTGCCTCTATATGGCTTTTCCACGTTAATCTAGATCTAGATGAATACCGAGGTATTTTACATGCGAATTTTTAGGTATTATTTGATTATTGATTTTAATAGGGGGCATGATTCCCGACGCAAGGTGAATGTTATATGTACGCATTTTTGCTCATTGACCTCTATCCTCCATTGCTTTAACCATAGTTCGAGTTGAAATATATGATCCTGTAGGTAACGAGTTGCTTCTTGACGGTTTTCGCGCACGCTCAAAAAAGCTGTATCATCAGCAAATGTTGAAGTTTGTGTGTAGTTGTTTGTTGGCATATCCGAGGTATATATTAAGTATAAAAGTGGGCCCAGGATGCTTCCCTGAGGGACTCCACCGTCAATTTGCTGAGGAGAGCTTAAATAATCACCTTCTTTAATAATAAACTTTCGACCGACTAAGTAGCTTTCTAACAGCTTGTGTATGTTTACTGGTAAGTTTAGCTTCAATTTATGTAATAAGCCTTCATGCCAGACTTTATCGAAAGCTTGAGAAACATCGATGAAGAGAGCGGAACAATATTTTTTTTCTTCAAAGGCTTTTCTTATTGCGTTTACTATACGATGGGTTTGCTCAATTGTGCTGTGTTCTCTTCTAAAGGCGAATTGGTGGTTAGGAATACATCTATTATCATTTAAAATTGGGGTAAATTTTGACGCTAACAGCTTCTCAAACAGCTTTGATATATTAGAAAGTAAGCTTATAGGCCTATATGACTCAACTTTTGTGTGATCCTTTCCAGGTTTAGGTATCATGGTGACTAAGGAGACCTTCCACTTTTGAGGATAGTATTCAAGGCGTAAAATAGCATTAAAAATTAAAAGAATAATTTTCTTTGCTATGCTGGGTAGCTCCAAAAGCATTTTGTTGCTGATCTTGTCAAAACCAGGAGCCTTCTTGGGGTTTAAATCACAAATAGCCTTTTCGATTTCTCTTATCTCAAATCTTAGCGGAACAGCTGCTCTAGCAGCAACAGGTGGTAACTCGACCGCAATATCGTGAGATATATTTGGGGTAAATACGTTTTTTAAATGATTGACAAACAGATTTCCTTTTTCAACATCATTTCTTGCCCAACTTCCATTTTAGTTTCTTAATGGTTGTTTAGAGACAACTGGCCTTTTGAGATTTCTAGCTGCACGCCATAATGAGTAGTCTGATTGTGGGGTTGCATCAAGTTCCTTAAGATATTTTTCCAGAGAAGCCGTTTTCTTAGTCTGCAGTAACTTTCTTAGTCTTTTTGTACACTCTTTAAGTAAGTTCTTAAGTTGAGGGGATCTGTGCAATTGCCACTCTCTTCGAGCCCTCCTTTTTTCAGACAAAAGATGCTCGACATCTGTGGAATATATTTTAATAGTTTTTGTTTTTTTGGGGGCAATATTGGAATGTTGAACAGCTCGTTTCAGAAAACTGTCAAAATTGTCAATAGAGCGATCTACATAATCCGGTGTACTGAGCGGAATATTTTCTGTGCAATGGGTACTGAGATATTTTTTATATTTCAACCAATTAATTTGCGTAGCTGTCGTCGGAGGTACAATTCTATTGGGATTCATTATAGTAACAATTGTAGGTGTGTGGTCGGAAGATAAATCTAGGGAGGCTTCAACTTGAATCGTTTCTATGGGAATGTTTTTAACCACGCCGAAATCTATGACATCTGGAATTTTTTGAAGATCAGTGGGCCAATATGTTGGTTGTCCGCTCGCTACCACATTTAAATCCATTTTAGAAATTATGTTAAATAAAACACGACCCTTTGGTGTTATAAGTCGCGACCCCCAGAGGGTATGTTTAGCGTTATAATCGCCAGCGGCTAGGAAACACGGTCCTAATGATTTAAAATATTTACAATATTGGTCCTCCGATATTGAAAATCTAGGCGGGGAGTATAACGATGAAATTATTAGGTTTCTATTTAATTCCTCAACGCAAATGTTCGTTGCCTGGAGATAATCTTCACGATGATCACACATTAGGTAGTGTTTGACTCGGGCCTTTATTAAAATGGCAGAACCTCCACAAGCTCTATCTCGAGGGTCCTTGGTATCATATAGTATATAACCATTTATTTTAAACGTACTTCTTGAGGTCAAATGAGTTTCAGAAATCATCATGACATCAATTTGTTTATTTTTAAGAAAGTATTCTAATTCATTTTTATGTTGGCGGATGCCGTTTGCGTTCCAAAAACAAATTTTTAAACAGTTCATGGTTTGTTAAGTACAGCTTGCAATAACATCGATTGCATTCTAAGCATTTCCTGCATCATATTACCCATTGTGTTCGTAAAATTATTTACTGTTTGCACTAATGTTTCCATGGTTTTTTCTAAACGACTTAAATTAGAAAATTGAGTCTCATCATTACTTGGCGAGGCACCTTGCATTGGCTCACGGTTTGATTTTAGGACGTTAGCGTAAGAGGTTCTGTTATTACTAGGCTGGGGGGCTTGAATTGCATTTGTGTTAACCTGATTTGTAACCTGCATTTGAGGGGGATTAGTTTTCGGTCCGACCGACTGCTTGACGATAGTATATACAGGGCATCCTCTATAATTGGCAGTGTGATTACCGCCACAGTTGCTACATTTTTTTACGTTGGGGTCGGTTTTAGACTTGTCGCAAAGAACTGTTCCATGTAATTCACCACATACTACGCAAACAGGGGGTAAGTAGCAGTATGCCTTAGTATGTCCAAATTCCTGGCAGTTTAGACATTGAACAGGACCATTTCTTTTGTGCGGCTCCTCAATAGTTACCCTTCTGTACAGAATATATTTCAAATTATAAATTGGATGCGTTTCATTTTTTTTGAGCTTAACGTCGCCGGGTTCAAGCTCCACTCGAAATAGTGGTTGGGGATTTTTTTCCCTATTTTTGATATTTGTTACGTTTTTGATTTTAAAGCCCTTCTCTTCCAAAAAAGCTTTAATTTCCCCTGGGTCTACGCATGAGTCTATGCCCTTGATTACTACCTGAAGACCTTTACTGCTCTTCAGTTGATACGTATAAAAGTTTTTATTCAGAGTCTCAAATCTTGTAATTACCTTTCGAAAATCATCCTCGTGATTCACCTGTATTTTAGTCTCGTTAATGATACCGCGCTTTATTGCAGCTACATAAAAGGAATTTTCACCTATCACCGAAATTAAACTTTTTATTAACTCATTAGAGTTTTGCTCTCTAAGGTATATCGGGGGTGGCTTAGACGATTTAATGACGTTTGGTGCTTCAGAGGATTCATCCTCCAGAATCGCGAAAGTGCAAAGTGATCAGAGATATTAATTCGCACTACTGCTGCATGGGTGTGTTTTTTGTGTTTTGCCTGATGTGCATATGATCAATGCAAGAGCTTGATCTATTTGTTACATCTTCTCTTGTTGTTTCATTTATTATACATTGTAATCCGTTTGACGAGATAATTTCTAAATATTTAGTTGTTGTAATATTTTGGTTTAAGATGTTTATATTCATATCTCCAATAATGATAATGTCTTGTTCATTTTTTACCGCATTTATTGTTTTATCGAGTTCTATTATGAAGTTGTTTACATTATTTTTTGGCGGTCGATATATTGCGAGCAGTGAGAATGTTTTTTGTTGGTTTTGAACATTTATTAATATCGATTCAAAAGAGATCGTGTTTATGTTGATACTTGTGTGCATTAAGTGATCTCTAATAAAGACGGCTACACCTCCACCTCTACCGTCTCTATTAAGAATATATGAATTAAAACCATTTATATTAAATGTATGTTGTTCTTCATTTGCGATATTTGTTTCAACAAGAACTATTATGTTAACATTATTTATAACATTATGGAGACTAGCTAGTAGTGGTGTAAAATTTAACCGTAGTGAGCGAATATTCATATATATGATAGTTATAGGATAACTTAAATGGCTTTTATTAATTTGATTAAAATTATCTAATATGGAAGTTTTATTAAAGTTCATTTTTTACAAAAAAAAAAAAGAGAAAAAAAATTTGAAAAAGGGGGGAATTTTATATAAGTTTTTGTTTTGAGTGTTTAATTAAATCGCTGAAGTTATCAATTCAATATCTGCTGCATTAAGTATTAAAATAGGTTTTGATATTTCGTTTTTCTTGGCGTATATATTTCCACTACGAGTCCATATAAACTTCCAGTTTGATTCTCTGGCTTTTGTTTTTGCTAACCACAATAATCTCCGTTTGTATGGGGTTAAGTGTTCATTTATATAAATATATTTGTTGTTGGAGTTGTCTTCGTTAATAAGACTTGATTCCACTCAGTGACGGTTGATTTTACTCATTACCTCTCTTTTTTTGTTGAGAGAAGTAAATTCAATAATAATTTTTTGTGATTTTTGTAAGCTATACGAATTGCTAATGTCGCTATCGTTAATTTGAACATCTATTGAGTTCGCAATCGTTTTGACAACCTCTGTCGGGTGCATATTTGGGTTTGTTATATTTTTAATCTCAATATTTTTGTTAAGTAATTGTTGCTCTAACTCATTAATTCTCTTATCCATCTCGTTAATTTCTTTTTCTTTTTCTTTGTTGCTTTCCCAAAGATCACTTACTTGCGAGGTAAGAGTTGTAAGTGCGTTTGTTATTGTACTAAGAGCTGTTTGCAAGTTAGTGTTTATCTTATTGTTGTTTTGGGTTATGGTTAAGGCAAGTTCTTGCATTGTTGTTTTTAGTTCAGTCATGTCACTCTTCATAGATGAGACATCTGTTTTTAATTCCTTAACGTCGGTTTTGTCTAGTCTAATAGTAAAAGTAATAGTAATAGTAATAGTTATAGTAATAGTAATAGTAATAGTAATAGTAATAGTAATAGTAATAGTAATAGTAATAGTAATAGTAATAGTAATAGTAATAGTAATAGTAATAGTAATAGTAATAGTAATAGTAATAGTAATAGTAATAGTAATAGTAATAGTAATAGTAATAGTAATAGTAATAGTAATAGTAATAGTAATAGTAATAGTAATAGTAATAGTAATAGTAATAGTAATAGTAATAGTAATAGTAATAGTAATAGTAATAGTAATAGCAATAGTAATAGTAATAGTAATAGTAATAGTAATAGTAATAGTAATAGTAATAGTAATAGTAATAGTAATAGTAATAGTAATAGTAATAGTAATAGTAATAGTAATAGTAATAGTAATAGTAATAGTAATAGTAATAGTAATAGTAATAGTAATAGTAATAGTAATAGTAATAGTAATAGTAATAGTAATAGTAATAGTAATAGTAATAGTAATAGTAATAGTAATAGTAATAGTAATAGTAATAGTAATAGTAATAGTAATAGTAATAGTAATAGTAATGAATTACCTTTTGACTTCATTGTGAACGGTCGTGTGAAATAGTGAGCTCCGTATATAAATCTTTAAATAAAGTAAAAAAGTGCCTAAGTTTATACAAAAAATCGTAAAAATTAACAATTAGCAATTTCCTAAAAACAGTAAAACAGAATTAATTAATTCAAATAAGATTTAAACAAAATATTAAACAAAATAATAAACAAAATATTGAAACCAAAAAAAAAAAAAACTCTTTATAATACCTATAAAACAATTTATTTTATTTTTGTTTCTTCAACGAACATAAATACAAAAGAGAAAGTGAAAATGATCTCATTGCCTAATTGTACTCTCTCTTGCAAACAATGCTCTAAACCTCTATCGAAGAATTTCGCTAAATGTTATAATTGTAACAACAATTTTCATTTTAACCCCTGCTGCACCCTCTCCGAAACAACCTACAATAGCATGAACGGCGAGCGAAAGTCAAATTGGAAGTGTCACATATGTAAACCTCGTAACAAATCAGCCTCCAACAACATATACGAAGTAATTTCACATGATGAAGGAGGTCAACAAAAACAACAGAGGGATAAAGAAGGAGAAGATACTGAAAATGAGAACCGTAAGCGTTTTAAAGACTCAATTTCCCTAAATGAGCTACAAACAAGTGTAGGTGTTGTAAAGTATGATGTGAGCGAAGTGAAAACTCAAGTTAACGAAGCAAGGAGCGAAATATGTGGCGTAAAGAAAGACATCCACGAGCTTAAAGATAGTGTAGAGAAATTAGCAATCAACATACATCAATCTAATATCTCTTTTAAGGATGAAATGAAAGCGGTGCTTTCTCAAATTACTAATAGTCTCTCTGACCTTTCTCAACAGATGACCGAGATAAGAGTAGAAAGTAAGCCAAACAAAGAAGAGTTGAAAGAAATGGACATAAAGATGAACAAAATGCAACAACAAATAATTAGCAAAAAAATTGAGATCAAAAATGTAAACAATGATGAACTTAATGATAATGATGTCGTAAAAACAATAGCCTCATCAATAAATGTGCAAATAAATGAACTTGATATTAGTGATGCGTATAGGTTAAAAAATATCAAAGACAAAATAATTGTTGAGTTTACCACACACAATAAGAAAAGGGAATTTATGAAAAATATTAAGCGACACAGAATAGATGCAAGCATAATTAATAATGAAAGTAATAATAGCTTCATTTATATAAATGACTGCCTTACAGCTCAGAACAGGAAACTTCTTTGGCTGGCTAAAACTAAAGCAAAAGAAGTTAACTGGAAATTTGTATGGTCGCGCAACGGCGCAATATTTGCTCGCAAAACAGAAAACGCACCAATAATTCTTATAAATAATTCAGCGGATATTGAGTTGATTGCTTAAAATAATAAAATTCAAGTTATTACTTTTTTATACCTACCTACTTTCTTTTTTTAAAAACCAACACTAAATACCTAAATAAGCATATGCGTACACACGTTAAAACATTTCTTTTTGTATTATTTCAATTACCTAAACAAAAATAAACAAAAATGAACTATAAACAAGAAAAGCTATCTAATTTTAGCCAAATAGATGCAAAATACTTAAGTTATCCCATTTCAATTTTACACACAAATATACGCTCAATCCGCAAAAATTTTAATTCGTTTTTAGTTACAACAAAAAACATTATAAGCAAAATAAAAATTATTGTTCTTGTTGAGACCAATATTAATGATAATGAGACAGAATTTTACAAAATCTCTGGATTTAATGCTCTTTTTATGAATAGAGAAGGTACAGGTGGCGGCATTGCCGTTTATGTTAAAGAGGATCTCATATTTAAAAGCAACAACACAAAACACATTACATTTGAGCTATTGCAAATAGAAGTTGAAATAATTGAAGAACCCCTTTCACTACTTTCCGTTTATCGCCCCCCATCAACAAACGTTAATGCTTTTGTAAATGAAATTGACGAAGTACTAACAAATATAAGAAGTAAACAAGAGACTGTAATAATTGGAGATATCAATATTGATATACTAAAAAATAACATTACAACAAAAATATATCTCGACATGATGATGTCAAATGGTTTGGAGAGCGTCTTCAACGAAAGTACGCGTGAAGATGCACATTTAAACACACAAACATGCATAGACCATTGCTTTGTTAAGAATAAACAAAACAAATCAACTGGCTATGCAGCAATAATAACAACAACAATAGCTGATCATTACAATATTATTTGTTGTGTAGAAATGGGCAAAAGAGAAATAAACAACATAAACAATCAGAGGTCGCCAACCAGTTCATTAGACCCTCAGGGAGTCTCAAACGGTTTTACAAAAAAATATGTAATCAATAATAAAAGAGTAGATGAATTAATAACAAAAACTAATTGGATTAATTTATCAACCAGTATAGGTAACATAAACGACTTTTATAATGTCATCAACAACAAATTTTGCGAAATATATGAGAAATCTTTAGTTGTGGAAAAAAGAACACAATCAAGAAAATCAAATCAGTGGATAAATAGTGAGCTAATATCATGCTGTAAGAAACGGGATAAACTTTATAAAAGGTGGCTTAATAACAAAAATAATAAAAATTACGAAGATGAATACAAAAAATTTAGAAACATATTAAACAAAAAAATAAATTATACAAAAAATAATTATTATAGAAAAAAATTCATAGAAAATAGACATGATATGAGAAAAACTTGGCAACTTATAAATGAAATAAATGGTAAAAAATTTACAAAACTAGATGAAATTATAATAAAAAATTTTAAAAATAAAGATCTAACAGATATTTTGAACAGTTTCGCAACAAGTCTTAAAGAAAATGTGCAAAAAATAATACATACATGTAATAAAATAACATTAAACTACACAAAATCTACTGTCGTAAATTCCATGTTTATCGATTATGCGAGTGAACAGGAAATACATAATATCTTAAATGCTCTAAACATTAAAAAAGGTGCGGGAATAGATGGTATTAGACCAAGAGACATTAAAATAAATGCTAGCACTTTAGCCCCAGTTATAACAAAAATAATTAAAAAATTTTGGAGACAGGTAGTATCCCACAACAGTTTAAAACATCAATTGTTCGTCCTATTTATAAATCAGGCTCCAAAAACGACTACAATAACTACCGACCGATATCGATTCTGCCGGTAATAGAAAAAATAATGGAAGAAATACTTGTTACAAGGCTTACGGACTTCATTACGAAATTTAAAATAATCAATAGCAGTCAATACGGATTCCAAAAAAATAAAAGCATTAATAAATTGCTCGGAAACTTTGCAAATTACATCAATTCGTGCCTTACCGAAAATTTACACTGCCTGGTGTTATTCGTGGACTTCAGCAAAGCTTTCGACACACTTTCCCATAGCAACCTATTAGAAACATTAGAAAGAATGGGAGTGCGTGGTAATTGCCTTAATTTTTTCAAAACATATTTAGACTGCAGAAAATTTCGTGTAAAAATAAATAATACGCTAAGCAAGGAAATAGATTCAACACACGGCGTTCCCCAAGGATCAAAGTTAGGGCCTATCCTTTATTTGCTATATGCAAATGACCTTATTAATGTACTTAAAAAAAGTACAGCTTTTGCATACGCTGATGATACTGCGATAGTAGTAAAAAATAAAGACATTTCATAAGCAACAAAAATAATGCAAGGTGAACTGGACATAACTACTAAATGGTGCCATGATAATGGATTAATTATCAATGCAAAGAAAACTAAGTTAATGCACATAAAATCACGCAATATAAGATACGTAGCTATAAACCTTAAGTTTCACAACATCGATTGCATACATAGCAACTCCAACACCTGCTATAACTACTGTGACACAACAATTGAATTGGTTAGCACGTTTAAATATCTAGGCGTTTATATAGACCATAACTTCACATGGCGTCATCACATCGAAGATGTTCAAAAAAAACTACGCAGTGTCTTGCGACAAGCATATTTTTCCCTATGCGAAGCTTATTTGAGGCACGGGATCACAGCGTGGGGGAGTTCTACGTACTGTAGCATACTCCAAAATACACAGAATAGAATTTTAAAAATACTGTGGAAACATTTATACAAGTTAAGAAAATACAATACCAACAACGTGAATAACAACAACACTAACAATGTAAGACATCAAAATTTCAATCATCAAAACACTAACAGAAATGAAGATCTACGCAACACAAACAACTCATTAAACACACAAGCGAATCACGAAAACAACCAAAACTACAACACCAACCATTTTATATCAAACAACTACACCAACTTAACATCACAACTGAAAGTCTTAAATGTTGAAAGTATATATAAGATCACACTTATAAATAACTTCGAAACTGAAAGCAGATTTTTTAACAGAATTGAGCACAGATATAATACTAGACTTCGTGCCGAAGGACGTTACAAGACAGGAAAATTCAAAAATAATTACGGAAAAGCAATGCTGGAAGTAAAACTGCCAAAAATACTCAATAACATACCATACGATATATTAAATATTACTAATAAGTATCTCAAATATAAAAAAATAAAAAATGTTTATTTAAGTTCACAATGAAGAATCTTATGATGAATTAAATCATTATTATAAATTAAATCTTTATTATAAATTAAATCTTTACTTTTTAAGTCACATATAGTTACTTTTTTTCCAACCTAAAGACAAGCCAAGATTGGGCTTCGTAGGTTTTAATATATAAGTGCAAATGTAACTTAATTAATGTAAATTAATAATAAATAATAAATAAATAATAAATAAAAAAAAAATAAAAAAATAAAAAAAAATAGTAATAGTAATAGTAATACTAATAGTAATAGTAATAGTAATAGTAATAGTAATAGTAATAGTAATAGTAATAGTAATAGTAATAGTAATAGTAATAGTAATAGTGTTACTATTACATGAGTTTTTTTTTTCATCTTTATTTATATTTTCTTGATATACATTAAGGATATTATAACTAATCCCACGAAGCCAGTTGGCTTATCTGCAGGATATCAAAATAAAATTATAATTTTAACTTCAGTTTGTATTATTAATTATGGTATTAAATGATATTAAAATATTTATTATTATACATTATATTTCATTGCGAATTAATGAAATGTTTTTTTAAATATGATTTTCTTCGATACGGGCTTGAAATCTGTAGTATATATAGAGGTAGTTTATTGAAGATATTTGGAAGTGCTGTATTCAATGAGTTTTTTCCGTAGTTGTTCTTATGCTGTTTGACTTTGTATCTTCCTTCTGTTCGAAGCCTTGTATTGTATGTATGATCTATCGGTTTTAAAAACCTAGGATCTTTAAAAAATTCATTTATTAGAGAATTGTGGTAGAGACTTTTTACGTTTAATACTTCCAGATTTCTGGCAATGTTGTTGGAGTTTTGTGTATTTGTTGAGATATTGGCGTTTATGTTGACGTCATTGGTATTGATGTTGTTGTTTGTTGTTTGCATGCTGTTTGTAGTGTAGTTATTTGTGTTGTTTATATTGATGATGGTGTTATTGGTGATTGTGATGTTGTTAATGACATTGTATGTGTTGCTGGTGTTATTACTTCTATTATTTGTTTCAATGATACGCGAGTTGTTGTTATCTGTACTAACTTCGGTTGTGCTGACTGTGCTGGTAAATACATTAGGTGTGTTATTGATGTTTGTGTTGTTAGAATTGTTGGTATTTGATAAGTTGTTATATATGTTGTTTATAGTATCATATACCTGTGCTGTTTGAAGTTGTTGGTGATGTTGCTTATTTTTTAACAATATTTTTAAGATTTGGTTTTGGATTTGCTGTATAGATCTGCAATATGTTGCACTCCCCCATGCTGTGATCCCATGTCTAATATACGACTCACATAACGCAAAATATGCCTGCTAGAGTACATCATAAGTTGAGCAATTGCCTAGATGGTAGAGACTATATGCGGCTTTACGAAGTTTTTTGGAAAGTTGCTGAATGTGGGTTAACCATTTAAAATTTTCGTCCACGTATACACCCAGATATTTGTACGTTTTGACGAACTCTATTGTGCTATTACAGGTATCCTTATAACCGGTGTTGTTCATATTGTGTAGACATTTAAAACCATGGAATATTATATTCCTTTCCGTTTTGGCGAGATGAGGTGGCCTAATATGCATAATTTTTGTTTTGGAAGCGTTAATCACTAAGCCATTGTCATGACACCATCTTGAAACATCATTTAATCGTTTTTGCATAATGTCACATGCTATGTTAATGTTTTTGTGTGAAACTACAATAGCGGTATCATCAGCATAAGCGAATGTTGAACAGTCTTGTAGATTGTATAACATTTCGTTTGCATATATTAGATATAATATCGGACCCAGTTTTGAGCCTTGTGGAACACCATTTGTTGTATAAGTTTTGTCGCTTAATGTTTTACATATTTTTACTTGGTAGGTTCTAAGATTCAAGTAATTTTGAAACCATTCTAAGCATTTTCCTCTAATGCCGTTTCTTTCCAATATACTTAATAAGTTGCTGTGAGATATTGTGTCAAAAGCTTTACTGAAGTCGATAAAGACCACGAGACAGTGTAATTGTTCACCTAAACATGTATTTATATGGTTTGGGAAGTTTCCTAATAACTTATTTATGTTTTTTCCTTTCTGAAATCCATATTGATTGGGATTTATTATTTTGAATTTATTAAGGAATTCGTTGAGCCTTCGTACTAATATTTTTTCTAGGACTTTCTCAATCACCGGTAGTATGGCAATGGGCCTATAATTATTTATATCGGTTTTAGAACCACTTTTATAAATTGGTCGTATTAACGAAGTTTTTAATATGTTAGGTATAGTAGCATCGTTTATACTTGAATTAATGAATGTGGTATTTACTGGTGTCAGTTGTATAGAATTTATTTTTAAATCCTTTGGCCTTATTCCATCACATCCTGCGCCTTTATTTATTTTTAAATTTTTTAACACACCATATACCTCTTCTTCGCTTGTGGGATATAGAAACATGGAGTGTTGGATTCTTGGTGGATGGTTTAATAAAGTTTTGATGTTACATGAGTGTAGGATTTTTTTGACATTATCATTAAAGTTAATAGCAAATTTATTTGCAATATTTTCAATACTGTTATTTTTAAAAGTTAATAAGTTATCGATATTTGTTATTTTTTTGCCAATAATTTCGTTAATTAGTTGCCAGGTACCTCTTATATTGTTTTTATTTTCTATGAATTTAATTTTATAATAATAGTTCTTAGCATAATTTAATTTTTTATTCAAACAATTTCTAAATTTTTTATAATCATATTCATAATTTTTATTATTTTTACTATTCAACCATTTAGTATAAAGTTTATCCCGAGCTTCACAATGTCTTAATAATTCTTCACTCATCCATGGATTTATTTTTCTTTGTTTTTTATTTGGTTTGTTTAATGTTTTAGATGAATCATAAATGTTTTTGAACGTTACATATATTTTTTGTCAAATATTTCGTTTGTATTCATATTTTGATTTATTAATCCGTTCCATTCTATTGTTTTAATATATTTGTTTACTTTAAAACTGTTTAATTTTACACCCTGTCGTATATTTTCCGCACCCTGGTTTAATTTATCTTTTTCAGTTTGTTCTTTTGCACAGCAAAAAAGTGCATAGTGGTCAGAGATATTCGATTTCACTATCGTTGCATAGGTTTGTGTGTTTGTCTCATTGTTTCTGATAAGAATGTGATCTATGCAAGAGCCTGTTCTCTTTGTAACGTTTTCTCTTGTAATCTCATTTACAATACATCTTAGGCCATTTGATGAGATCATGCTAGTGTATTTTGTTGTTGTGATGTTTTGTTTAAGAATATTAATATTTATATCGCCGATAACTATTATGTCTTGTTTTTTATTTATCATGTTTATTGTTTTGTCGAGTTCAATTATAAACTCATTTACATTATGTTTTGGCGGTCGATAAATTGTAAACAGAGAGAGTGTTTTTTGTTTGGTTGTAATATTTATTTGTATCGCTTCAAAAGAGATTGTGTTTAGACTTATACGTGTGTGTATTAAATTTTCTCGAATGAAGACAGCTACACCTCCTCCTCTGCTATCTCTATTGCAGAAGTATGAACTAAAACCTTTAATGTTGTATGTATGTTGTTCTTCGTTAGTAATATTAGTTTCTACCAGGAGTATAAGATTAATGTTATTTATAATTTTATCCAGACTTGCTAGAAGTGGTGTGAAATTTAAACGTAACGAGCGAATATTTAAATAAATCATTGTTGTGGGATAACTTAAAAAGTTTGTATTAATTTGATTGAAACTATCTTCTATTGAGTTTGTCATTTTTTGAATTAAAAAAAGAGAAAAAAAATTTTGAAAAAGCGATTTTTATTTTTGTATATACGTTTGTAGGGAATGTGTTTAGATTGTTGATGTTATAAACTCGATGTCTGCAGCATTTGTTATTAAAATGGGATTAGAAATTTCATTCTTTTTTGCGTAAATTCTCCCATTACGTACCCATACAAATCTCCAATTTGATTCCTTTGCCTGTGTCTTAGCCAACCAGAGCAAACGCCGATTATGTGGGGTTAGGTGTTCGTTGATGTATATGAACTTGTTATTATTAGTGTCGTCATTTATTACACTTGCATCTATTCTGTGCCGGTTAAGTTTAGTCAAAAGTTCTCTTTTTTTGTTATGAGAAGTAAATTCTACGACAACTTTTTGTGATTTTTTTATGTTGTACGAGGCGCTAATATCGTTATCGTTAATTTCAACATTTAACGAATTAGCAATAATTTTAATAACATCATTGGGTTGTATGTTGTTGTTTGTAATATTTTTTATTTCAATGTTTTTAATTAATAATTGTTGTTCTAAATTGTTTATTCTCGTGCTTATCTCATCTATTTGTTTCTCCTTTTCCTTGTTGCTTTCGCAAAGTTCACTTACATGAGTAGTTAGTGTAGTGAGAGATGTTGTTATAGTTGAGAGTGCTGTTTGGAGATTTGCATTTATTTGATTATTGCATTGGTTTATGGTTTTAGCGAGTTCATGCATAGTAGTTTTAATGTCTCCTATGTCATTTTTCATGGATGAGACATCTATTTTCAATTCTTTTACATCAGTTTTTACCATATGTAAGCTGCTATTAGCATCATTAGGCGACAAAGAGTCTTTGAAACGTTTTACGTTGTCGTTCTCTTCAGATTCATCCTCTCTTTGTTGTTTTTGGTTGCCTGGCTCTGAATTATTATCGATTATAATATGGTAGGAGGTGTTGCTGCTGGAAGATCCCTTGCGTGGCTTACACTTATGGCATCTCCAATCAGCTCTCCGTTCGGTATTCATCGTCGCATATGTTTTTTCAGAAAGAGGACAGCAAGTTGAGAAATGATATTGCGAGTTACATAAAAAGCACTTAACACATTTGGCTGGTAAATTGTTGTTACACTGTCCACACAAACTCATTTTTGTTTTTTGTTTTTATGTTTCTTTTCTTTAATTTGTTCTGTTTTTAAGTTTATTTTTTTTTTTTTTTTTTTTATTTTAAGTTTTGTTTATTTTAATAATTAGTTTATTTATGCGGGGTTTTTAACGATTCTATCACCAAATTAAAGTATATTTTTTTGTAAATTAAAATGATAATGTTCTGATATATTTTTGACCACTTAAACACCACAAATATGACAATATCTCTAGAGCACACTGTAATGTCGACCGTTCGCAATGAAAGACTTTCGGCTTTTGAGTTTTCATTGCGATCGATCAACTTCTTGGTGAGCTCCAGTAAAAGTGCAAGAAAAATAGTGAAAAAGTGCAACAAAATCTACAAATCACATATCTTTGTAACAAGCAATAAATTCTCTATACATTGTGTAAAACATTAGAAAGAAAAATTAAAAAACGAACGTGTTATTTGTGAAATTAATATAATAAATCAAATTCCAATTACAAAATACTTTTAGTAAAAAAAAAAACCAAACAGAAAAAGAAAAAACAAAAAATGGATATCTGTGGGCAATGCAATAACAAATTGCCATCAAAGTATGTAAGTTGTTTCTCATGTAATGCTAAATACCATTTCTCTTCATGCTGTCCACTGTCTGAGAAAACATACGCGACAATGAACAGCGAGCGGAGAGCTGACTGGAAATGTCAGATATGTAAACCGCGTAAGGGATCTGCAAGTAGCAACAATGCTTATCATGAAATTGGTAACCAGAAACAACAAAGGGAAGAGGAGAGTCAAGAGAATGGCAACGGTAAGCGCTTTAAAGACTCATCATCTCTTAAGGCCATTTTAGACTATAATACTTTGTGTTAAGACATGTCAAAAACTTACAAATAATTCATAATGTATAATAGTGTAAAAACATTTTGTAATGAAATGTCAAAAAATACGTAAAGAAATTTGGCAGTCTTATGGTTCTCTCTATTTTTTTAAATTTTTCTAAACGATTAGATTTTTCATTTTATCAGAATTTTGTTTTTACAAAAGCACAAGAAGAAAATCAGGGATGGAAAATTATAATTTTGTGCACAAATATTCACCATTATTTTTTCTAATAAAAAATTGCAAAACGATAAAAAAAATATAAAATTTCAAGTGAATTCTTTTAAAATTTAAATAAATCACAAATATTTGTTGTAAAAAATCGTTAAATACGGTACACAGACGAAAAAAAAAAATAAATAAATATGATTGTATCAACTTTTCCACCCTAGAAGAAAATAAAAAACAGCTGTTGAATAATTTGCCGGCCACATCAAAATAAAAATTATTAAATATTAAAGAAATATTAAAAATAAAGCAAAAATATATCTGAGGACCAAGGTGCAAGTTTAAATGTTCAAGTTAGTGAATAATACGCCAGCTAACAATGTTCCAATGCTTAATAAAATGTTTTTTCGTCTTTATTTTGTAATCTAAAGTGGATCTCATAAATCACAAAGATTTTACTTTTTATTTGAAGTGTGATAGTGTAGAAGCAAAATGTAATGAAAAAAATTTCTCTTTGATTTTTTGACAATCAGATCAAAAATCATTTCATTTTGTAAGACCAAAAGTCTTAAGACTTGTGTGATAGTGTAAAACAGCCTTTAATGGCACCAACAGTAGCTTGCTCATGATGAAAACAGACGGCAACGAATTAAAAATTGACGTTTCTGCCATGAAAACTGACATAGGAGACATTAAATCTACAATGCAGGAATTAGCAGTCACAATAAATCAGAACAATACCCAAATAAACACCAATTTACAAACAGTTCTCTCCACAATAACAACATCACTTACTACTCTTACTGCGCAAGTGAGTGAACTTTGTGAAAGTAATAAAGAGAAAGATAAACAGATATTTGAAATGGATGGGAGAATTAACAACTTAGAACAACAGTTGCTATGCAAAAATATAGAAATAAAAAACATAACAAACAAAAACATAAACCCGTCCGATGTGGTTAAAACCATTGCAAAATCCTGATATATTGAAATAAATGAATAAATGACATTACCAACTCTTATAACATAATAAAATCGCAAAAAGTCATAATAGAATTTGCTTCTCAAAATAAAAAAAGAGAACTGCTTAACAAACTAAATCGTCACAGAGTAGACTCAAGCCTTATTAATATTGAGGACACTAACAACAAGTACATTTACATAAATGAACATCTAACCCCACACAAACGGGATTACTCTGGTTAGCAAAAATTAGAGCTAAAGAATCAAGCTGGCGATTTATATGGGTACGGAATGGTAATCTTTACGCCAAGCAGAATGAAACTTCAAGTCCCATTATAAAATAGCAAATACTGCAGATGTTGAACTTATTACATCAAGAATTTAAAAAAAAAAAAAAAAAAATACAATAATAATAAAAACAACACCAATTATTTTTTTAAAATTTTTTCCTCTTTTTTTAATGTAAAAAATGACCCCTAATCCAACCTCAATTTTAGATAATTTTAACCAAATTAATAAAAAAACATTTAAGTTATCCCTTAACAATCGTATACATGAACATCCGCTCACTAAGATTAAATTTTATATCACTGCTAGCTACCTTGCACAATATAATAAACATCATTAATTTCATAATTCTAGTGGAAACCAATATTAAAAATGATGAACAGCATGCATTCAACATAAATGGATTTAATTCGTATTTTCTCAATAGAGATGGTAGAGGTGGAGGTGTAGCTGTTTATATTCGTGAAAACATTATGCATACAAACGTTCAAATAAACACAGTCTCCTTTGAAATGATCCAGATCGATGTAACAAATAAAAACAAAACACTCTCTTTGCTTACAATTTATCGACCGCCAAAAAACAATGTAAATGATTTTATAATAGAACTTGATAAAACAATAAACACACTAAACAAAAAACAAGACCTTATAATCATTGGCGATATTAACATCAACATTCTCAACCAAAATATTACAACAACAAAATACGCCGAAATGATCTCTTCGAACGGATTAGAGTGTATAATCAAAGAGATAACCAGAGAAGATGTAACAAAGAGAACTTACTCGTGCATAGATCACTTACACACAAGAAATCAAACACACAAACATATGCTGCTGTTGTAAAAACAAACATTTCGGACCAATATGCACTTTTTTGTTGTATACAAGAAGCAAAAGATCAAGAGATTGAAAATCAGGGTGCGGAAAAACCACGCAGGCATGGAACATTTTTAAATAGCTACAAAGTAAATAAAAATATTAAAGAAGTAAACTGGAATGCATTAATCAATCAAGATACAAATACCAATTACTTTTTTGATAAAATATATAACACTTTTAAAAATATTTACGAACTATCAAAATCACCATCTAGAAACAATAAAAAACAAAGAAAAGTGAACCCGTGGATTAACGATGAATTAGTCAAATATTGCGAAGTTCGGGATAAACTTTATATTAAGTGGTTAAACAATAAAAATAATAAAAAATACGAATTAGAATATAAAAAATTTCGAAACTGTTTAAATAAAAAATTAATTTATGCATTATTATTTTAAAAGAAAATTTTTAGAAAATAGAAATAACATAAGGGCCACATGGCAGTTAATTAATGAAATTACGGGCAAAAAATCAACCAACATAGACACTTTACTATTAAATACATTTAAAAATGAAAACATATTAAATATAGCAAATAAATTTGCAATAAATTTTAATCAAAACGTGCAAAAAATTTTACATAAATGTAATATTAAAATGCGTTTACACCAACCGCAAACAATACAAAACTCAATGTATATGTCTCCAACAAATGAGGAAGAGGTATGTAGTATACTATCAAACTTAAAAACTTATAAAGGTGCAGGTGCTGATAAAATCAGACCCAAGGATTTAAATCATAACTGCCTATACTTAACATCTGTTATTACAAACTTTATTAATTTAAGCATAACTAATGCTACTATACCAAACATTTTGAAGGCTTCCCTTATACGTCCAATATACAAAAGCGGCCAAAAATCTGACATCAATAACTATAGACCCATTGCGATTTTACCAGCGATCGAAAAAGTTTTAGAAGAGATAGTGGCACGAAGACTCAACTGTTTTCTTACAAAATTTAAAATCATTAATCCCAACCAATATGGATTCCAAAAAGGAAAAAATATTAATAAACTGTTAGGAGATTTTTCAAACCACATTAACACATGCCTGAGCAAAAACTTACACTGCCTTACACTTTTTATAGATTTTAGTAAAGCATTTGACACTCTTTCACATAACAATCTACTTAATATGTTAGAAAGGAACGGCATTAGAGGCAAATGCTTAGAATGGTTTGAAAACTATTTGAATTTTAGAACGTACAGGGTCAAAATTTGTGAAACATTAAGTGACAATACCAACTCAGATAATGGCGTACCCCAAGGGTCTAAACTTGGGCCAATATTATACCTTATATACGCAAATGATATGTTAAGTGCACTTAAGAACTGTAAAACCTTTGCATACGCTGATGATACAGCTATTATAGTCGCAGATAAAAACACCGAAACTGCATGCAAAACCATACAAATCCAATTAAATGAAATAACTAAGTGGTGTCATGATAATGGACTGGTTATTAACGCATCAAAAACAAAAATCTAAGATATCAAACCACGTCACCTCAACAGCACAAACACCAAAATAATATTCCATGAGTATAATTGTTTACACAACATCATCAATGCTGTAAATACCGATACATGCACCACAGTGATCGAATTCGTAAAATCGTATAAACATTTAGGAGTTTATGTAGACGAACATTTTAAATGGCTGACACACATTCAGTACATATCAAAGAAACTTAGAAAAGCAGCTTATAGTCTATACCATATACGCAACTGTTCTAACTTTGATGTACTAAAACAGGCGTGTTTTTCATTGGCTGAATCCTATATTAGGCATGGAATCACAGCTTGGGGAAACTCGACATACTGTAGATCATTACAACAAAGCCAAAATCAAATACTAAAAATATTATTAAAAAGCAAACTACATAAACAGCAACAATTACAAATAGCACTTGTGTATACCAACAATATGCAAAACAACAGTAATGCTGATAACACACCAAATATGAATAACATCAGTAACAATTATATAAATTTCAACAACACCAACATCACAGATGATAATGTGCATTTCGCCAACAACACGTCTATTATCCACACAGTCGATTCTTACACACGTAATGCCATAAACAACACCAGCGAGAATATAATAAATAACATACACAATGCATTTAACTACACAAACAATGCTTATCCTTACAATAACTCGTACAATATCAACACAAACAACAACACGCACAATATTAATACAAATAACACAATCAACATCGTACAACACATTAACATAAACATCACAAACAATAGCACACACAATATTAGTGCAAACAACACACACAATATATATAAAAATGGCTCAAACAGCAACACACAAAACATTTATACAAATAGCACAAATACCGCCAACACGAACAACATCAACACCAATACCAACACCAACGTAAACCACACAATATGTAAAATCAACTCCATTATTGCCACAAACGCTCAGCCTAACAACAATAACACAGACCACAACGCACACAACATTTATAATAACAACGCCAATGCAATCAACACAGCAGGTAATATCATTGTTACCACAAACGCGGAGCCCAACAACAACGCACAAAATATTAACACAAACAACACCAACACAACAAATAATATCAACTCCAATATTATCACAAACGCCCAACCAAACAACTATAGCACAAACAACACTACTACACACAATATCTACACAAATAACACAAGCAATACCGACGCAAGCAACACCAATACAAACAACATCTTCGTAAACAACACAACAAACAACAACTCGCACAATATCAACGACATTACAACAGGTAACACCAACTCCGTTATTGCAACAAACGCACAGCCAAACTACAACTTAAGACATCGACACAACCAAGCATATCCAAGTGGCAACATTGCCAGTAACCTACAAATATTGAATATTAAAAGCATTTACCAACTCACACTTATCAACGAATTCTACAGTGATCCTAGATATTTAAACCCTATAAACCACAACCACAACACTAGGCAACGAGCAGAAGGAAGGTTCAAGGTTGAACGACATAAAAACAACTACGGAAAAAATGCTTTGATCACCACACTTCCAAACATATTCAATAAATTACCTATAAACTTACTAAATATTACAAACCCACACAAAAGAAAATCATGTCTCAAAAATTATTTTATTTATAACCAATGAAAACTATAAAATTATACTATATCAAATTTATATTTCATCCTGCAGATAAGCCAAAACGCTTCGCGGGATTAGACCTAAGATTTTTCATGTATACCTTGAGAGTATAAATAAATATTAATGAATTAAAAAAAAAAAAAAAAATAATTAAATTAATAGTAATAGTAATAGTAATTTTTTTTTTTTTTTTTAAATTCCTTTATTCAGTTTATTATTACTTATTCAGTGTACCATTCAGTGTTAGTATAACCTTGCGAAGCCGTTATGGCTTATCTGCAGGTGGGTATAGTAAACATCGAATATACAAAAGAAGTTTTAATGCATATTTTAATATCTTATAAATATTTTTAATAAAATTTATTTTTTCTTGTTTTAATTCATTTCTTCATTGCGTATTAATAAAATGTGTTTTAAGGACTTTGTTTCTGGCTCTCTTGTTGTTGCTTCTAGATAGAACATCATTGGGTATTGTATTGAAGATTGTTGGTAACATTACGGGTAGGGTGCTTCTACTATATTCATTACGGAATTGTTGTACTTTGAACTTTCCTTGAATGTTGCTTCGTGTTTGGTGGCTGTGGTCAATTTTGTATAGGAATCTGGTGTCATTATAGAATTCTATTGCAAGTGTTGTTCGATATATATTGAAGACGTTTAAAACGTTACGATTTTTAGCATAGTTGTTATTTTGGCTTCTTGGCATGGTGCTGTGTGTCTGTTGTGGTTGTGTAGAGTTATTGACGACTGTATATGGTTTTAATAGTTTGAGTATTTTATTTTGAATTTGCTGAAGTTTATTGCAGTATGATGAGTTTCCCCATGCTGTGATGCCATGACGTATATGTGACTCTACAAATGAGAAGTAAGCTTGCCTCATTACTTTGTCATTGGAGCAGTTGCTTAACTGATACATCATATAAGAAGATTTTCGAATTTCGAAGTTTCTTGTGTACTTCTTGGATGTGAGTTTTCCATTTAAAATTATGGTCGATATATATACCGAGATATTTGTATGTGTTTACGATTTCAATCACAGTACTGCACTGATCGGTGTCATAATTGAAGTTTTGAGTTCCAGTTCTATGTAGACATTGAACATCATGAAATTTTATCTTTATATCGTGGTACCTGATATATGGTGATTTGATGTGCATCAGTTTTGTTTTTGTAGTGTTGATAATAAGTATATATACTCATATACTCTTGTTTATTTTTTTTTTTTTTTTTTTTTTTTTTTTTTTTTTTTTTAGAATTTGACATTTTTTATTTAACAATTCATATAACAGTAGGTTCCGCAAAGCTTTAAAGCTTCTGCAGAGATTACTAGTTGCTAATATTCTTTTAATCGAAAATAAGTGGTAAACAAATTTGTTGTAATAAAAAAAATGAGAAAAATATATAAAAAGATAAAAAACAAAAATTATTTACAATTAATATATAAATAAAAAAAAAAAAAATAAAATAATAATAAGTCCATTATCATGGCACCATTTTGCTGCAATATCCAGTTGTGCTTGCATTATTTTTACTGCATCTTCTAAGTTCTTATGGGCTACTACTAAAGCCGTGTCATCTGCATAAGAGAATGTCTCACAAGTAGTTAACAAACTAGTTAGTTCATTTGTGAATAATATATACAGTACCGGACCTAATTTCGAACCTTGAGGTACTCCATTGTCTGAATTGGCTGCTTTGCTGAGAATATTGCCAACCTTAACGTAAAATCTCCTACAACTTAGATAGCTTTCAAAAAGTTTTAGACAGTGGCCTCTTACACCAAGACGTTCTAGCGTTGTAAGAAGATTTTTATGTGAAAGAGTGTCAAATGCCTTGGTAAAATCTATAAAGAGTGTAAGGCAATGGTGGTTTTTACCTAGATTTCTGTTTATATAATTTGAGAAGCTTCCTAATAATTTGTTAATATTTTTCCCTTTTTGAAAGCCGTATTGATTAGGGTTAATGATTTTGTGTTTTTCAGTGTATTTTGTTAGTCTTTTACAAATAATTTCTTCTAACACTTTTTCTATTACGGACAAAATAGAGATTGGGCGGTAATTATTAAAATCAGATTTGGCTCCACTTTTGTATATAGGCCTTACGTACGATATTTTTAAAATTTCCGGTATAACCGATGAATCTATAATAAGGTTTATTAATTTTGTTAATATTGAAGTCATTATTATTGAGTTATTTTTTAAGTCTATGGATCTGATTTCATCAAATCCAGCACTTTTTCTAATATTTAAAGAGTTGAGTATATTAAATATTTCTTCATTGAAAGTATTACTTAGAAAGAGTGAATTTAAAACCGAGTTATAAGATTGGTTACTAGTTTTTACAACACATTTGTGTAACGTATTATCAACGTTCTTAGTAAAGTTCTGCGCGAAGTTATCACAAATTTCATTTAAGTTCATACTGTTGAAATTTTTTATGATAATTTCATCAATACTTTTTGATTTTACACCAATAATTTCATTCATTATTTGAAATGTCATACGCATATTATTTTTATTTTCAATAAATTTGTTTTTATAATAATAATTTTTAGCATATCTTATTCTTTTATTTAATGCATTACGATATATTTTATAATTGTTTTCTAATGTTCTGTTGTTTTTATTATTTCGCCATTTAATATAAAGTTTATCCCTTATTTCACATTCTTTTATTAACGTTTCTGTTATCCACGGTTTAGATATTCTTTTTTTCTTTTTTCTTATTATTGCAGCTGAATTATATATAGTTTTAAATTTCCTTTGTAATGCGTTGAACATGTCGACTGGGTTTGTAAGATCTGTTACTTCTTTCCAATTTGTGGTACGAATTTGTTGGTTTACTTTATTGTTGCATATTATTGCTTGGTGGGTATTGTTGGTTTGTAACTTGTTACCTTTGATGTTTTCAAACATAGAACAAAATAAGGAGAAGTGGTCAGATATTTTTGTTTGAATAATTGATGTGTGAATATGTGTATTTAAATGTTTACATCTAGCGAAAATGTGATCGATGCATGTATGTGAATTTAAATTCAGGTCTTCTCTTGTAGTTTCTTTAACTAAGCATTTCATACCATTATACGCCAATATATCAAGATAAGAGTTTGTTACCGATGTCTCTTTTAAGATGTCTATATTGATATCTCCCACTAATATGAGCGTTTTTTGTTTATTCATTGTGTGTAACATGTCATCCAGTTCTCTTAAAAAATCAAATACGTTCAGGGATGGGGGCCTATATATAGTAACGATCGTAATATTTTCGGATAGTTGTATATTTATTCTTAGCGATTCAAATGAAGTAGTAGCAATACTAGTATCTGAAAAGGACAAGTCATTTTTTACATAAATTGCTATTCCGCCTCCGCTTTTGTTTTTTCTATTTATAAATATCGAATCGAAATCATCTATACCATAGAACATATTCTCCTCATCGGTTATATTAGTTTCAACTAGAACAATTATTTTTATATATTGTATTATGTTGTTTATTGTTGTTAAAAAAGAATTAAAATTAGTGCGCATAGATCTTATGTTTAAAAATACCATGGGCTCTTAATTGATTTAATTGATTTGTATTTATTTATTTCATTGACTGTCCTATGCTACAAGATTAAATCTTATAATTACAGCATAGGATTTTATAAAGCTAAACAGGTTAATTTGTTTATAAGAATTAACTTAAAGAATTACATATAATAAATAGTAAAAATATCTAATTTAAACATTTTAACAAAAATTATAAATAAATTATCATAAAAATAATATTAAAAGTGATTGAACAATTAAAAATCATAAGAACAAAATCATAAAAACAAAATCATAAACATCAAATCATTAAACAATAAATCGAGACGCTAAGCGTACAGTTTTAGAACTTCAATTTTAAATTTGGATGCGTTACTATATAGCTGGATGTGATATGGTAGTTCGTTCCAGAGGCGTATGGCATTGATAAAAAATTGCCATTCAGATACAAGCGTTCTATATCTTATGGCGATAATTCTTTTACTCCTACTGGATCTCCCAAATCTAAGTAAGTCATATAGATACTTTGGTGTTTTCTCATAAACAATCTTGTGCAAACACAAAAGAGTTCGTAGTTTAAGGAGGTTTTCAAATGAGATTCCAAAAAGTTTTGTGTTAAACATGGATACTGAGCCATATCTTCTGATACCAAAAACATATCTCACAATATTCCCGTAGATGGATTTTAGTTTACGCTTACTAACAGCATCGCAATTCGAGAAAATTTCACACCCATAGAGCAAAGATGGTATTAAATAAGCTTTAGCAAGAAGCATTCTAATATTTAAAGGGGTGCAATGTTGAGTGGCCCAGAGTGTTCTTAACATTCCATATGTTCGTCCCACAGCACTGTTGACGTGATTAGTCCAGGAGAGAAAGTCGTTAAATATAATTCCCAGGTTTTTGACAGAAGTTACGATTTCGATTTGCTTGTTGTTAAGTCTAACGTCAAAAACACGATCAAGATTAAGTAATCGCTTATGAATAACAATGCATTTCGATTTTTTCGGGTTAAGACAAAGCCCATTTGCAGCTGCCCATTTATGTATGTTATTTAAATCATAATTAAGCTTGGAGATCGATGCATTCAGCATTTTGACTGTGCTACTGAGATATACCTGGACGTCGCACAGTGGCGCCATTTGAGTTTTTTCGTTGCAAAAATCATATCTTTTGAACCGAATAAGGTAATTGAACAGTTTAAACAGCATATGATAGATAACTGTTCAGCCTATGAAATGTGCATTTGAAAAGGGTGCTACGCTGTGTAGGGGCCTACTTATGGGTTATCAAAGTTAAAATTAGTAGAAAAATCAATTTTATGGTACCTAAAAAAAAATTATTTTTACATTTTTAGATTGTTTTTATTTTTTTTTTCTTTAGGGTTCTAAATTATTACCCAACAAATTAAAAAAAAAAATTTTTTTTTTTTAAATTTATTTTTTCAATTTTCTGTATTTTCGGTATATGGGTAATTCCATGTCAAAACGACCAAGAGTGGGACACGACCCCTTCCGATTTTAATGAAATTTGGTGAGAATGTTCCTTTTATCTTATAAGGAACATATATGAACGAAAAAAAATTTTAAAATTTTTTTTTCAAAAGTTATGTCATACTCAAAATGTCATAATTTCGCCGAATTAGCCGAATGTGTTGAGCTTATTTCTTCAATAACTCGAATAACTCGAATACTCGAATACTCGATAACTCGAATGCCGCGCACCTGGCATTTCACCCTAATTGGGGACGCTGAATTCAGTGGTGCTAACCGTTTTTTTAAATTAGCTCTTGTTTTCAAGATATACCGTTATTTCGAAAATGTAAGGCGCTGCACAGCATATATTCGCGTAACTCAAAAATGGTTTAGTTTATTGAAATAACTAAAAAAACCGAAATTCGGCAATAAATAATAAAGTGGGGTTGGTCATACATTTGACCCATCTAGGAGCATCCTACGCGCTGTAGGGGCCAAATTAAAGAATTTTATTAAACCGCAATATTAGTATGGCAACCATGTCTTTTTAACCTTTTTTACCTCTAGAAGCCAAACGGGCACGTACGGGCAGATAAAATTTTTGAATTATGTAAAGAAATAATCAAAGAACAGATTTTGCAAATATGGCAAATATAGAAAAATATAGATTTTTGTTATTTTCCGTCAAAGTTGAAAAATAGTGAAAAAACGGATAGTTTTTAAATAGTGATTTACCAGGAGAAACACAAAGCAAACAGTTCATTTTTTTTTTATCATTACACATTTAATAAATGCATCAATCAATACAAACAAAAAATAAGGCGATTCGTTACCTATTTTTCGTGATATTACACCTGAAATCGCAACAAATTTACTAAAAATTGTGTGTTTTTTTGAAAACCGAAAGTCGGTCAACTTTGAACGGCTATATCTTCTAAACTAAAAATGTGATATTATTAAGAGTGGCAGATTTGAAATCGTTGAAAAGTTTCCTATAACATGAGTTTATTCAAAACTTCGTCGGTGCTCATGAAAATTTTGATTTTTGCAACCTCGTTTGCTCTACGGGCGCTACTGTGCGTCGTCAGCGTACATATGTATGTTACAATATTTGAGTTGAACCGGTAGATCATTAGCATATATGGAAAATAAAAGGGGACCCAAAATCGATCCCTGAGGCACACCTCTTGTTACAGAGACTGTTGCAGATATGCGGTTATATAAAACTACTGATTGAGAACGATCAGATAGGTACGAAGACATAAGTTTAGCTGAGGTGTAACTAAAATTAAACATATGTTTCAGCTTTTCACATAAAATGAAGTGATCCACAGTATCAAAGGCTTTTGAGTGATCGAGTAGTACCAAGAGAACCACTTTTCCATTACACAGTACAACATTTTTCAGTTAATTGATTGCCAACTCAATTCTGTGAATTGTATGTGAAATTAGACCCAAAAAGAAGAATTTCTGCATCATTCGTTTTGTCTTCTTACCTGCGATTTGAAGTTAGTATCGATTTGAAGTTAGTACTATCGTATAGGGGAATTTATCACGTTTTAGGCCCTGTTGTTTGACATAGCTCGACAACCACTAGCCCAATTTAGTTGAAATAAATTTTAA
Organism: Pollenia angustigena; assembly: GCA_930367215.1. Lineage (NCBI taxonomy): Eukaryota > Metazoa > Arthropoda > Insecta > Diptera > Polleniidae > Pollenia > Pollenia angustigena. The sequence continues at coordinate 52,416,371 of OV884059.1, read as the reverse complement.
AAAATTAAGAATTACATTAATCTGTTCATATATTGTTTTCCTATACAAGTAACACTTTCGAAGTTAAAAATGAATGTATGAAGGGAAAAAATTATTTTTTGCCTAAAAATTAAATTTTTTTTTTTTAAAAATACATAAAAAATCCAAAATGGAAAAAAGTTTCAAGTCTAGTTATTTTTTCGCAAAGTCACATAACCTATGAGCAAAATGAGACAAAGATCATAAAAATCGAAGCACGCGTTTCGCTTTTATTCGCAATTGAGTAAAGGTATGAATTTCAAAAATCAGTTATAGCCACTACCCTTAAAATAAAAATATAAATTAAAAAATTATCATGCAAAAAAAAACTTTATTTATAAAAACCTAATGAAAATAAAATAATATGCAATTAATACGCAATTATAATATGCATAAAAACAAAATTTAGAACATTTTTTCAATTATTGGCAATATCCATCCTTGTAGAAGTTGACGCTTGTGGTTCTGATGATCTTGTTTTCTTCGTAGGTTGTTCATATTCATGGTCTGAGTCTGTATCGTCATCCGAGATACACATACTATTCAAGGGCGTGTTTCTTTCACTGTGTCCACCAATTTCAATGTCTTCATCTTCGGTGCTTTCTTCAAACTGCATAATTGTGGAACTCCACCAACAAACCTCCGCAAGCAATGCATCCAATTTTTTGCTTTTGAACCGCTTTTCAAATGGCATGGTCACCTGGTGGAACCTCTCTCCTTGTTCGTCTGATTCCTGAGGTGATTGTGCCAAAAAAGTATCGAGGTGGTGGTGCAAGAAATGCAATTTCAGCGTCATGGATGCACCGATTTTTTCGAAATAAAACAGCAACCTGTCCACTCGTTGCTGTATCTCTTCTCGCTGGACACGGTTCTTTCCTAGAACGCCTTCTATTACTTCTTTCAATGCGTTCCATGCATGTTGGTGGTCGTGATGCTCTGAAAGCAAATGTGTGAAAGAATCACTTTTGATCAATTTCCGAAAAAATTATTGGTAATGCGAATGTATAGAAATTAACAAATTTAGATATGACAATATTGAAATACAGAGTACGATACGTACCGTTTTTAATTTTCTCATCACTGAGTTTCGGAAAGATGGATTTCAAACAGTCAAAGGCGCCGTTAACTTTTTTGACCACCACTTCAACGAATTTCCCAGCTATTCCCAGTTTCATGTGGAGCGGTGGCAACAAAATATCATCCAGGTCCTTTATCATAGGTTCATTGCGTAATTTTAATTGTTTGTTGAGCTCGGGAGTTCTTCCTTTCGAATCTTTACATTGATATTGATTTCCTTTGTATCGTGAATCCCAATTACAAAGGAAGCAGAAGTATTTTGGATATCCGCCCTTTTCTATAATCCCTTGTATTATGTTGACCACCTTCAGATCGCAACAAATGTTCCATTTGTGTTCATCGTATTTGATTTTCTTCAAAATTTCGCCCAATACTTCATACGTTTCCTTCATAGTTGTGCTGAATCCCAATGGAATGCATGGTTTTTTATTTTTTTTGTGCAGCAGCACAGCCTTCAAACTAGTAACTGAACCATCGATGAATAAACGCCAGTCGCCAGTCGCCAGCGATATAATCCATTCCCAATTTTTTCACTAAACCTGGGATATCATGGCAGTACGTGAACGTATTTGCTTCGTCAACGGAATAAAATTTCTGAAAATCAGCTTGGCGTTGTCGGTATGATGTTGCGCTGACATTTTGCTGTGTGAGTTTTCTTCTCTTCAAAAATGATGTCAGCCATTCGGAGTCGTGTTGTGATAGTCCCAGCTTGGCCACAATGTAATCCATTTCGATTTGTGGTAGCGGTTGTGGTGCACTATTTTCAATATCGGGTATCCAATCAGCATCATCCAAATCGGTCGGATTGGTGAAAACGGTTTCGGCTAGCAGCGACACAGTATCCGCACTCGGAGGTTAAGGTGCATCGGTATCAGCAGGGCGTTGCACTGGAAGTGTGGCAGTAAATGCAGCAGTGTATACTTTTGTTTTTAATTGTTGTCTGTTTAATCCAGGACGAAAATTTATGCATGCATAGCACCTGGATTCATCATGTCCAGTTGTGTCTTCCACCCAAATTACTGGCTTCATAAAAGATAACTTTCTACTTTTTCCGTGAATCCATTTTAGAAGGGTAGTATAACAACTGTTGCACACTGTGTTCGGCGTAAAATTTGCACCACTTAAATCTGCTTCATCGAAATAATTACAATACGCGGTTTTGAATTGCTCAGTAAACAAATTTTTTCGATCTTTTTTCTGTATTTTTCGGACGATATGACCACAAACGTAACAATATTCATCCAAATATGGGCACTTGTTGTTTTCCATATTGATATATTTTATGTTTTGTTGTTATTCACTTTTAAAAAACTGGAGAAAAATCACTTTTACTGTTCGCGTTCGTCGGCACTGGCTGAATGCCAAAAATCGATCAATGCACACCTATAAATACTACGTATTTTTGAATATTTTACTGTCAGGTACTTATAAATGGGCGCATATTTTAAGGGCGGCTGGCTATATACCTGATTCAGCACTTGTACGTTTCAAACTGTGCAAAACTTTCCAAATAATGACCACCCTTAAATGTGGGTGCAATTTCTGTAAAAAAATCATATAGGTAGCCACCGGAAAAACCCAAATAATAAAAAGGTCCACTTTCCGTTTAATTGTCCACGTACATTTATTACCGCAATCATAAAAATCAAATAACCTTTTGTTTATTCCTTTTTTTATTAATTCTCAGAATCATGAAAAAGGTGTCAATGTTTTCTCCAAATAATGTTGTGCATATCTCGAGCAAATTTTTGAAATTCATACATTTACTTAATTGTGAATAAATTACAAACGCGTGCATCGATTTTTATGATCTTTGTCTCATTTTGCTCATAGGTTATGTGACTTTGCGAAAAAATAACTAGACTTGAAACTTTTTTCCATTTTGGATTTTTTATGTATTTAAAAAAAAAAAAAATTTAAATTTTTAGGCAAAAAATAATTGTTTCCCTTCATACATTCATTTTTAACTTCGAAAGTGTTACTTGTATAGGAAAACAATATATGAACAGATTAAGGGAATTGTAATTCTTAATTTTTTAAAATTTATTTCAACTAAATTGGGCTAGTGGTTGTCGAGCTATGTCAAACAACAGGGCCTAAAACGTGATAAATTCCCCTATACGATAGTACTAACTTCAAATCGATACTAACTTCAAATCGCAGGTAAGAAGACAAAACGAATGATGCAGAAATTCTTCTTTTTGGGTCTAATTTCACATACTGTTCACAGAATTGAGTTGGCAAATCATGTGTTGTACTGTGTTATCGATTTGTTGCCTTATTTCTTCAGTAACACTCAACAGAGTTGTGACACAGCTATGCTTTGGACGAAATCCTGATTGCCTTTCAGTAAGTAAGTTATTTCTTTTGACAAAATCGCTTATTTGAGAATGTAACAACTTTTCAAAAACTTTAGAAAGAAATGAAAGGATTGCAATTGGCCTAAACTCCTTGTTTGATTTAGGTATTGGTATAATCTTTGCATATTTCCATTTAAGGGGGTAAGCACTTTTTGTAATGATGTTGTTGAAAAGATATGTTATATAAGGTAAAAGAAATGGTAAAAGTATTTTTATAAATTTTGGGTGTATATTATCAAATCCAACGGCATTTGACTTGATTCTTGAACAGCACAATACGATATCAAATTGATTAACACATTGAAATTCAAATATTTCACCTAAATCAGTGTGCAAATTTAAGTTATGGTGGTTGCCAGAGGAAAAATGTTCTGTTGAATTATGGATTGTATTTGTGGTTTGTAAATTTATTGGGGAGGAATTGTTGAAATTGTAGTATTCAGGGTTAGAATCAACCATAGGTATATTCATAAAAGTGTTACTAATTTCGTTCAAGTCAGCAGATAAATTTCTGTTATTTTCTACTATTCCTATACCGATTTCTTTTATAGTTTGCCATGTTTTTTTGGAATTAAGCGCACTGGAAAAACGTTGAGAATAGTATTCAGATTTAGTTGCTCTAATTAGACTAGTGGTATCCCTTCTTAGTCGACGATACTCTTCATGTAACTCCGTGGTTTTATAACGTTTCCACCTTTTGTATGCAATATCTCTTTGCTCAATGAGATGCCTAATTGTTTGATTGAACCAAGGTTTAGAGTTGTTTGAAATACGTTTTGTTTTTATTGGAACAAATAAGTCATACAGATGTAGTATATTATATTCAATGAACGATAATTGTGAGTCAACTGAAGGAATGGTGTAAATCTCACTCCAGTCAATACTTAAAAACTTGTTGATTAAGAGCTGCATATTTAAGTTCTTAAAATCACGATAAGTGTGCAGTTCTTCTTCCCGTATCAACTTAAAATCATAGGATGCAAATATCAAGTCATGTTTAGAAAAACCTGGCGCTGCAATTTGATCATAGAAAAGAACAGACGTTACATTTCCAACGAAAAATATATCAAGAAGGCTATTTCTTGTTGATGTGAAGTGCGTTGGGAGGCAGTTATTTATGGGAGTTAGTCCAACTGACATCATATTATCAGCTAAAAAGGTTTGAGTTAGCAAATCTGAGTTGAAATCTCCAGAAATTAAAATGTCAGTAAATGGCAAAGTAATCGTTTCTAATTTCTTCATAAACTTAGTTATATCAACGTTACGATTAGGTCTATAAACACAACCAATAAGCATTTTTTTACCAAGTGATAAAACCTCGACAAAAATATATTCAACCAAATTTTTCTTATCATTCTCAACTTCTCCATCCTCTTTATCGTCATTGTCATCATTTTCTTCATCATTATCACCAGACTTACAATGAAACTTACAAGGAATATTGTTCCTGACAAAGATGGCAACGCCACCAGCTCGAGTCTTTCTATCTGCTCGGAAAGTATTGTATCCTGTGAGTGAAATAAGACTGTCGGGTATTTTTTCATCTAGCCATGTTTCAGATACGCATACAACGTCTATTCCAGAGTTTTCAAAAGTATATCGAAACTCATCCATCTTATTATTTAAGCTCTGTGCATTAATATGACAAATTTTGACACCATTACTTTGCTTAGCAAATATACGAACCATATTCATTGTCATATCCTTGGAACTACTATTCACACTATTTAAGTCTGACATTGTTTAAATATAAATCAAGAACAGCCCTAATAGTAACGCATTGAATATTATGGATATAGGAAAAAACTGGTTTTTTACAATAAATATGATTTTGTTTAAAGGGTATAGTATTAAAAAGAAATTTGTTTAAGAAATTTAAGAAATTTAAGAAAAAATTACAATTTGGTAAATATAAAATTAATAGCATCATTGACGTTTGATATAATATTAGGCTACTCGCGGTTTCCAATGGATCCAGGAAAAAAATCATTTAACTGATTAAGACTATCAACACGGATAGCCTGATCTGTAAATGTACGTTTAACATAAATTAGACCCCGAAAAGAATACGCAGAATGTAGATGTTTTTCTTTTTTTAGTTTCGTCGCTTCCAAAAGTATTTTATAGTTTTTAATGGTGAGACTTTCATTTACAAAAAAATAATTACGGGAATCAAAGCCAATAAGATCCAATTTAAGCTGCTTACATCCAGTTTGTTTTTTGAACATAGCAATGGATTTTAAAACAAAGTTTTTATCGTAGGGAGAAAACAAGTTAACAATGATTGCAGCATCTGGAGAATTTTCTTTATTTTTGTTGTTTTTATTGCCCAATCTGTAGATACATTTCACGGATGGAGTTTGTATATTTATTGCTTGGCATATGCTATCAAAAATACCATAAACATCTTCATTTTGCGTAAATGGTACGGCATTTATTCGTAGATCACAAGCCACAAATAAATTTTCCTGCTTCATAGCTTGCAACTTTAACTCTTCTATTTGTGCTTTCATATCTGTTATTTCAATCGCAGATGATTCAATAGTTTCAATGCGCTGATTAACACAAGCAACTTCTTTTTGTAAATTATCTATAATATTTAAGAGTTTATTTTCGCGCTCTTCCCATAACACTCTTATTTGTTGAATATGCTCATCCAATCTCTTATCAAGTAATTGTAAAATACTGATACGGTTATTTGAGTCGAAATGTGAACTTCTTGGTGTTTGTGAGAAACGGACAGATTTACTATTACTTACTGGAGAATATTGTAGTAGTTCTCTTAATCGTTTAGCTTGGTTGCTAAACTCAGGACTCTTATTTTCATTATTTGAATTTTTGTTTACGGATTGTTCTAAGTTTTCGTTAGGCATGTTGTTGTATTTTATTTTATTTTATTTTATTTTGTATTGAATATTTTGTTGCTACTTTTGTTTCAAATGTTTTCTTTTTTGTTTTTTGTTAATTTTCTATAATACAAGAGCGATTTTGTATTATGCTTCTTCTTGTGTTGAAATATTATTAAATAAACAATCACAATTTGTATGATTATTAGTTTTTCGCTAAATTAACTTTTAAAATTAACACAATTAACAAGAGCTTTTTTAAAATATTATTGTTTTACCGAATAAATCACGGGTTTTTGATTAATTTGATAAGAAATTTGAGAAAAATCATAAACTTCTTATATTTGTTATTAATAAATCTAGCGGAGACGAGTTTAACATCGACCGTTCTCTTTTTATTATTATTTAGTTTTAGGATGGGCAAGGGATAACTTAGGAGTTCTGGCTTAATTTGATTGAATGTTTCAATTGTCTCATTCGTTACGTTATTCATGTTAATTATTGTTTTTGTTAAATTTTGAAGATTCTTTAATTGTTCTTTTGATAGTTTATTTTTATCTTTATATGTTTTTATTTTTTTGTATTATTTAATTATTAATAAGTTCAATATCTCCAATATTTAAAATTTTAATGATTGCTGTGTTTTCCTTCTTTTTGGCGTATATATGCCCATCTCTGACCCAGCAACCAGTTTCTTTTGCTTTCTGCTTGGCTAGCCAGAGAAGCCGCCGGTTAGTCGATGTTAGTTGTTCATTTATGTAGATAGGTATGTTATTTGTGTCAGCGCAAGAGTTATTATTATAGTAATAGTAATAGTAATAGTAATAGTAATAGTAATAGTAATAGTAATAGTAATAGTAATAGTAATAGTAATAGTAATAGTAATAGTAATAGTAATAGTAATAGTAATAGTAATAGTAATAGTAATAGTAATATTAATAGTAATAGTAATAGTAATAGTAATAGTAATAGTAATAGTAGTAGTAATAGTAATAGTAATAGTAATAGTAATAGTAATAGTAATAGTAATAGTAATAGTAATAGTAATAGTAATAGTAATAGTAATAGTAATAGTAATAGTAATAGTAATAGTAATAGTAATAGTAATAGTAATAGTAATAGTAATAGTAATAGTAATAGTAATAGTAATAGTAATAGTAATAGTAATAGTAATAGTAATAGTAATAGTAATAGTAATAGTAATAGTAATAGTAATAGTAATAGTAATAGTAATAGTAATAGTAATAGTAATAGTAATAGTAATAGTAATAGTAATAGTAATAGTAATAGTAATAGTAATAGTAATAGTAATAGTATAGTAATAGTAATAGTAATAGTAATAGTAATAGTAATAGTAATAGTAATAGTAATAGTAATAGTAATAGTAATAGTAATAGTAATATAGTAATAGTAATAGTAATAGTAATAGTAATAGTAATAGTAATAGTAATAGTAATAGTAATAGTAATAGTAATAGTAATAGTAATAGTAATAGTAATAGTAATAGTAATAGTAATAGTAATAGTAATAGTAATAGTCATAGTAATAGTAATAGTAATAGTAATAGTAATAGTAATAGTAATAGTAATAGTAATAGTAATAGTAATAGTAATAGTAATAGTAATAGTAATAGTAATAGTATTAGTTTTTTTTTTTTTTTTTATTTTTTTTTTTTTATTTTTTTTTATTTTTGTATAATATTTGTAACCCATCCCATCGTTACCTCTCAGCGGACTTCCCTAACATCTATCCAGAAGAAGGTTATTTTATACTGGTGTCCAACCCACACACCAGTACATGTAATTCAAATTAAAATTGAAAATAAAAAAATTGTAATAGTAATAGTAATAGTAATAGTATTAGTATTAGTATTAGTATTAGTAATAGTAATAATAATAGTAAAAATAATAGTTTTTTTTTTTTTTTTTTACTTCTAACGGTTTACAAAAAAAAAAAATTATTTCTACAATTTACATTTGCAACTTTAAAAAGTTTTTTTACAAGAAGTCTATAATTTTGACAGCCTGCAGAACTATTCTTTGAAATCAAAGGACGGTTCAGAGTATTTTATACCCACACCACAATAGTGGAGAGGGTACAATGCGTTTGTTGAGATGTATGTTTTTTTTTTTTCGATATATTTTATTAGTATCTTCAATGTATACATAAAGAATCTTAGGTCTAATCGCGCGAAGCCTTTTGGCTTATCTGCAGGATGAAATATAAATTCGATATAATATAATTTTATAGTTTTCATTGGTTATAAATAAAATCATGTTTGAGATATGATTTTCTTTTGTGTGGGTTTGTAATATTAAATAAGTTTTTTTTTTTTTTTCAATTAAGGATCTTATATCTAATCCCGCGAAGCCAGTTGGCTTATCTGCAATACAACAGGTAACACCAACTACATTATTGCAACAAACGCACAGCCAAACTACAACTTAAGACATCGACACAATCAAGCATATCCAAGTGGCAACATTGCCAGTAACCTACAAATATTGAATATTAAAAGCACTTACCAACTCACACTTATCAGCGAATTCTACAGTGATCCTAGATATTTAAACCCTATAAACCACAACCACAACACTAGGCAACGAGCAGAAGGAATGTTCAAGGTTGAACGACATAAAAACAACTACGGAAAAAATGCTTTGATCACCACACTCCCAAACATATTCAATAAATTACCTATAAACTTACTAAATATTACAAACCCACACAAAAGAAAATCATGTCTCAAAAATTATTTTATTTATAACCAATGAAAACTATAAAATTATACTATATCAAATTTATATTTCATCCTGCAGATAAGCCAAAAGGCTTCGCGGGATTAGACCTAAGATTTTTCATGTATACCTTGAGAATATTAATAAATATTAATGAATTAAAAAAAAAAAAAAAAAAATTAAGTTTTAATTTCAGTTTGTATTATTAATTATGTTAATATATAATATATAAATATTTGTTATTATACATTATTTTTCATTGCGAATTAATAAAATGTTTTTTTAAATATGATTTTCTTTGATACGGGCTTGAAATCTGTAGTAAATATAGAGGTAATTTATTGAAGATATTTGGAAGTGTTGTATGCAAAGAGTTTTTCCCTAGTTGTTCTTGTGCTGTTGCACTTTGTATCTTCCTTCTGTTCGAAGCCTTGTGTTGTATGTATGATCTATCGGTTTTAAAAACCTAGGATCGTTATAGAATTCATTGATTAGAGTATTGTGGTAGAGACTTTTTACGTTTAATACTTCCAGATTTCTGGCAATGTTGTTGGAGTTTTGTGTGTTTGTTGTGGTATTGGTGTTTATGTTGAGGTTATTGGTATTACTGTTGTTGTTTGCATGCTACTTGTAGTGTAGTTGTTTGTGTTCTTTATATTGATGATGGTGTTGTTGGTGATTGTGATGTTGTTATCTGTACTAACATCGATTGTGCTGACTGTGCTGGTAGATACATTAGGTGTGTTATTGTTGTTTGTGTTGTTAGAATTGTTGGTAGTTGATAAGTTGTGATGTATGTTGTTTATAGTTTCATATACGTGTGCTGTTTGAAGTTGTTGGTTGTGTTGCTTATTTTTTAACAATATTTTTAAGATTTGGTTTTGGATTTGCTGTATAGATCTGCAATATGTTGCACTCCCCCATGCTGTGATCCCATGTCTAATATACGACTCACATAACGCAAAATATGCCTGCTTGAGTACATCAAAAGTTGAGCAATTGCCTAGATGGTAGAGACTATATGCGGCTTTACGAAGTTTTTTTTGAAAGTTGCTGAATGTGGGTTAACCATTTAAAATTTTCGTCCACGTATACACCTAGATATTTGTACGTTTTCACGAACTCTATTGTGATATTGCAGGTATCCTTATAACCGGTGTTGTTCATATTGTGTAGGCATTGAAAATCATGGAATATTATATTTCTTTCCGTTTTGGTGAGATGAGGTGGCCTAATATGCATAATTTTTGTTTTGGAAGCGTTAATCACTAAGCCATTGTCATGACACCATCTTGAAACATCATTTAATCGTTTCTGCATAATATCACATGCTATGTTAACGTTTTTGTGTGTAACTACAATAGCGGTATCATCAGCATAAGCGAATGTCGAACAGTCTTGTAGATTGTATAACATTTCGTTTGAATATATAAGATATAATATCGGACCCAGTTTTGAGCCTTGTGGAACACCATTTGTTGTATTAGTTTTGTCGCTTAACGTTTCACATATTTTTACTTGGTAGGTTCTAAGACTCAAGTAATTTTGAAACCATTCTAAGCATTTTCCTCTAATACCGTTTCTTTCCAATATACTTAATAAGTTGCCGTGAGATATTGTGCCAAAAGCTTTACTGAAGTCGATAAATAGCGCTAGACAGTGTAATTGTTCACCTAAACATGTATTTATATGGTTTGAAAAGTTTCCTAATAACTTATTTATGTTTTTTCCCTTCTGAAATCCATATTGATTGGGATTTATTATTTTGAATTTATTAAGGAATTCGTTGAGCCTTCGTACTAAGATTTCTTCTAGGACTTTCTCAATGACCGGTAGTATGGCAATGGGCCTATAATTATTCATATCGGTTTTAGAACCATTTTTATAAATTGGTCGTATTAACGAAGTTTTCAATATGTTAGGTATAGTAGCATCGTTTATACTTGAATTAATGAAAGTAGTATGTAATTACTGGTGTCAATTGTATAGAATTTAATTTTAAGTCTTTTGGCCTTATTCCATCACATCCTGCGCCCTTTATCTTCGCTTGTGGGATATAGAAACATTGAGTGTTAGATTCTTGGTGGATGGTTTAATAAAGTTTTGATGTTACATGAGTGTAGGATTTTTTTGACATTATCATTAAAGTTAATCGCGAATTTATTTGCAATATTTTCAATACCATTGTTTTTAAACGTGTTTAATAATGAGTTATCAATATTTTTTATTTTTTTGCCAATAATTTCGTTAATGAGTTGCCAGGTACCTCTTATATTGTTTTTATTTTCTATGAATTTAATTTTAACCCTTAAATGCGCATTGTATCTTTAAAGACACAACCAATAAAACTGCTGCAAATTGCACAATTATTAAAAAAAACTAAAAAAATGTTGTTCATTACCACTAACAACACTTTTTTCTTTTATGCTGGATTAATTTATTTTTCAAAAATGATTCAAAATTTCAAAATTCGTACTTTTATAAATAAAGCTAAGTTTTACCCAATTTTATTTGCATTATTTTTTCACGAATTTACTCCAGAAAAATATATGTTGATTAAAATAGTGTTCTGACACCATACAGAAATTTTCAATGCAGTCTGATTTATACTCTCGTCAAAAAATCGTATATAGTGGTTGTATCTTAAAATACACATTGCGCATTCCACACAAATTAGGAATGTTGGCTGTTATTGTTTTATGTAGACTGGTTGTATTGTGTGTTCTTCTTGTTTAGTCATTTTACACAAGTTCTTTTCGCTCGCTACTTAAATTTTTTTTATTCTAATTGTAATTACAAATATAGTCACCTTAAATGCAAAAGGCCCTATCTAACATTTTGAAAATTTAACACGATAAGTATTGCCTTAAACTATTTATAATATAAATTAAAATTCCAAAAATAGTTTCCTCTAAAAATTAAAATTTTGCCCTGATTGATAATGACTTTGATCCGGAGAAAGGATCGGAAAATATCGTTAGAGTCAGTTCATGACACCTATATTGCATTTATGAACGATGATAATCTGTTCTCAAGTCCAATACATTTTCCTGTAGCTGAACGCTAAGTACCTGCTAAGGCTAGTACTCTTCTCTATCCTGGCCACGTACAATTTTGTACCTCAAATACCCTAGTACCAAATTTGAGAACGGATACCTTCGTCCTATCCCGCGTTTCCAGAAATAGTTTATTATCAAATCCTACTGCATCCAGTTCCTCAACTGCGAGCTTACAAGAGTTCAAAATGTTTTCCTCGATCCAAAAGCTACTGCAATTGAAAAAATATCTAAAAAAACAGGGTAATATGCAATTCGTCAGTCAGGAAGTAGAGTTGAAGGGCGATAGCTCTCTGCCTGATGATATCCAATCATTAGTTACTCCGTATCAGGCTTGTCGTTATTTATTACCTGAGAGATTGGAAAATTATATAATTGAGGAAACTTTGCGATTTGCTATGAAAAATGTTCCTTCAATGTTTTAGATTTGCGAAAGATAATTGGTATTTTACATAATATGAGATATTTCAACCTACATAACTCGAGAGACTATTGCTCAAATATTAATGATAGGTCAGTGGCATTATTATAATCTTTAAGATATTAGATGTATTTAGAACTATCGGATACCCGGCGTCTTCTACTACGTTCCCCCTTCTTGTAGTCCCATTTTGTAAAACATTCATAGCTTATGTGCTTGATTGTCATTGCATATGCAAGCCTTACTGGAAACTGCAAGCGCTTAAAATCGAATGGCATGTCGGTTGGAATCATTGGGATCCGAGGTATCAAAACATTTCTCCTTTGTACTTTCCTTTAAGTATTGTTGCTTCGATGACGTTATTCATCAACTTTTTTATCGTAAGTCGGGTGCCATTACAAAGACGTGGTTGGTTTATATTTCGTAACATTATGATTACCGATCCAACTTTTTAGTCGGAGAATATGAGGCGGTAATCCGGGTAATTCCAGGGAGTTTAAAAATTCGATTGGATAGTTGACGACATCGTTCTGGAGAAGAAACGGAATCCACCGATTTGTACATCTTCAATTTGCCAGCGATTTCACTTTGAATCTTAAAATTCAATTCGTCGACATCAACGTTTTTCGCAGCCAATATAGCACGTTCGCTCAACCAATCATGATTTCTGTAATTTTGTGTAATGTTTGGAAACACCTTTCGGATGAGTTCGGACTTTGATTCGGTGAACTGGCAGAAATCGACGGGAAATTGAATACAGCCGGTCGAAATATCCACCGGGATTTTGCCGTTTCCTATGTCCAGCAATTGTTTGGAAAATACGTCTCGAGATTGATCGTTCTGCAGCTCGACACGCATGTTCAGAGTCAGTTTGAGTTTCCTGACGTATTTCCACAAAGCAGACGACTTCAAACATGCATTAAGTTCCTCGGCTGGCGTTGATCGTGGTATCACTGGCAGCGTTTGCCGAAAATCACCTGCCAACAGAATCATCGCACCTCCAAATCGGCTTTGATTGTTTCGTAAATCTTGCAACGTTTTGTCTAATGCCTCAAAAGATTTTTTATGCGCCATTGCACATTCATCCCAAACGATCAGTTTGCTTTGCTGCAAAACCTTGGCCATCGAACTGTTCTTCGATATGTTGCATGTTGGATTTTCATTGGTTTGCATATAAATTTAAAATTAAAAAAAAAGTCCAACTGTTAAATTAAAAAATTTAAATATCATAAGCATTTTCTTAAACTTACAGAAAACTTAAATTGGATTGCTGCGAATATTGAAAGAGAAATTAGCCAAATCGGTTGCAACTGTTTTCCGATTTTAGATAAAACGAAAAAAGTGGGCGTAAAAGCAGGCGTGGCAAATTTTTTTTTCGATGAAAACTTAAAATGGATTACTACTAACATTTGAAAGAAAAATTAGTCAAATCGATGGAGCCGTTTTCTGATTTTAGGTAAATCGAAAAAAGTGGGCGTGAAAGTGGGCGGGGAACAATTTTCTTTCCGTGTAAACCTAAGTTGGACCATGGCGATCACGTTAAAGAAAAAATCGTCCAAATCGGTCAAGCCATCCTCAAGTTATGTGCTTAATAGAAAAAGTCGGCGTAAAAGTAGGCGTGGTAAATTTTTCTTTCGATGGAAACTTAAAATGCATTGATACGAACATTTGAAAGAAAAATTAGTCAAATCGATGGAGCCGTTTTCTGATTTTAGGTAAATCGAAAAAAGTGGGCGTGAAAGTGGGCGGGGAACAATTTTCTTTCCGTGTAAACCTAAGTTGGACCATGGCGATCACGTTAAGAAAAAATCGTCCAAATCGGTCAAGCCATCCTCAAGTTATGTGCTTAATAGAAAAAGTGGGCGTAAAAGTAGGCGTGGTAAATTTTTCTTTCGATGGAAACTTAAAATGCATTGATACGAACATTTGAAAGAAAAATTAGTCAAATCGATGGAGCCGTTTTCTGATTTTAGGTAAATCGAAAAAAATGGGCGTGAAAGTGGGCGGGGAACAATTTTCTTTCCGTGTAAACCTAAGTTGGACCATGGCGATCACGTTAAAGAAAAAATCGTCCAAATCGGTCAAGCCATCCTCAAGTTATGTGCTTAATAGAAAAAGTGGGCGTAAAAGTAGGCGTGGTAAATTTTTCTTTCGATGGAAACTTAAAATGCATTGATACGAACATTTGAAAGAAAAATTAGTCAAATCGATGGAGCCGTTTTCTGATTTTAGGTAAATCGAAAAAAGTGGGCGTGAAAGTGGGCGTGGCAAAATTTTCTTTCCGTAAAAACCTAAGTTGGACCATGACGATCATTAGAAAAAAAAAACTGTCCAAATCGGTCCAGCCGTTCTCAACTGATGCAATTACCAACGAACAACATTGATTTTTATTTATATAGATTGTTACATTTAAAGCCCAACTGGAACTTGTCCTTATTATATATATTAGAATTTTTCATTCTTTCAGAAAAGTTCGGTATATAACTGATTGATTTAAAGATTTTGTCGTCTGATTCTCTAGTATTGACCATGGGACGCTTATTTCTTACGCCTTTTATCAAATCGTTAATCGTCTTTTTAGGGAAGTCATTCATTCTTAAAGTTTTCTTGATTTTATAAAAATTTTTCTTGTGAAACTGATTGTCACTTATATCTATAACCCTGTTGATGAAATTGGTTGCCGTATTTATAATAATTCGTTTTGGATGTTTCGAATAGAAATTTATGAATCTACCCGACGACGATGGTTTCTGGTACCAATCCAGTTTTAGCAGATTTCCTTGTCTTATTATTATTGAGTCCAAGTACGGTAGTTTACTGTCACATTCTTTCTCCATGGTAAGATTTTTAGTGTTTCATCAACTTTGTCCTTTTTTATGATTCCAAATAAATCGTCAACATATTTGGTAAGACATCTGGGCTTTGCATCCATTAGCTCCATAGTCGTGTCCAATAGCTCCTCCATAACTATGTCTGCAATCACAGGTGATGCCGGAGATCCCATTGGCATTCCTTTTAATTGTTCATAAAATTGTTCTTCAAATTTAAAATATCTGGTGTCCTTTATACAAAAACTAAGTATTTGAATAAATAAATCTTTAGGTATTGTTGTATGTTTCTCCAGTATGTCCCATTTTCTTTCAATCGTCCTTAAAGCTAAGTTAACTGGTATGCTGGGAAACAGCGAAATTACGTCAAAAGATATGAGAATTTCATCGTTTTCTATGGGCGTATTGTTTATTTTAGATTTGAATTCCTTAGCGTCTTTAACATTGTATTGTGAGTCAGTAGTCAAATTCTTCAGAATATTAATAATATATTACATAGTCCATACGATGGTGAATTTATTGACGAACAAATTGGTCGTAAAGGCATTTCAGCCTTATGGATTTTTGGAAGTCCATAAATCCGTGGTGAAGTGGCTATTCTATTAATCATTCTTTTTTTCTCTGCTTCGGTTATGAGGTTTTGATTAAATAATTTGTCTATTAAAATATTGTTTTTTGTTTGTAACCCTGAGGTTGGGTCTTTCTTCATTCTTCTATACGTGCAAAAGTCCTTTAATATATCCTTCATTTTTATATCATAGTCACTTTTATTCATTGCAACCGTTTTATTCCCCTTATCGGCACTAAGTATGAGTATGTCATTATTTTCTTTCAAAAATTTTCTTGTTTGTCCCACTGTGTCCAGTATTATTTTCTCTCTTTGGTTTAATTTTGTTTTGTTCAAGTGATCGTCTATTAATGTTATAAGTTTTGTTCTTGATGTTTCCTGTTGTTCCTTGTTCTCGAATGTTTGTATACAGTCCTCTCCCTCCGCTATACAATTGAAAAGTGGGAATGCAGTTCTTGTGATAGGCAGAGCATATTTGGGACCCAATGATAAAAGCCACTGTGAGTTTGTTGGAATGTTTTTGTTGGTTTTATTCACAAACCACTCGTTGTCATTATTAATGTTTATTTCGTTGCTTTGTTTTGTTTTGTTTTGAGTGTTTGTAGTTTCTTAATATGTTTATTGTTGTTCTTTATCATTAGACTTTTGTAAATAATTTGTTCGCTGTTAATAAGTAAATCTCTTTCTTGTTCATTTAAGAGTATTTCAATAATTTCTTTTGATTTATTTAATTCTTCTTCGTTTTTATTAATGCGTGTATGTTTTTGTTGTATTAATAATTTTAGTTATTGTATGTGAAAGTTATATATGTACTTCTGTAGTCTTTTTTCAATATTTGGAGGGATTTTGTTGTTGATTTCAAATATGTTGTTTATGTTTCTTGTGGAGTTTTTAATAAAATTTGGTATAGTTCCAATTTGTTTACATTTAATAAGGAAAGTTGTTGATGATTTTAAATTAGCTAATTGATTGTTATGTTTCGAATAGTTTTTGATGATGTTTTTCGTATCATTGTTGTATTTTTGTCTAATAGTTGTGTATATCGTCATGATGATTTGTTTACTTTAAAACTGTTTAATTTTACACCCTGTCGTATATTTTCCGCACCCTGGTTTAAATTGTCTTTTTCAGTTTCTTCTTTTGTACAACAAAAAAGTGCATGGTGGTCAGAGATATTCGTTTTCACTATCGTTGCATGGGTCTGTGTGTTTGTCTCATTGTTTCTGATAAGAATGTGATCTATGCAAGAGCCTGTTCTCTTTGTAATCTCATTTACAATACATCTTAGGCCATTTGATGAGATCATGCTAGTGTATTTTGTTGTTGTGATGTTTTGTTTAAGAATATTAATATTTATATCACCGATAACTATTATGTCTTGTTTTTTATTTATCATGTTTATTGTTTTGTCGAGTTCAATTATAAACTCATTTACATTATTTTTTGGCGGTCGACAAATTGTAAACAGAGAGAGTGTTTTTTGTTTGTTTGTAATATTTATTTGTATCGCTTCAAAAGAGATTGTGTTTAAACTTATCCGTGTGTGTATTAAATTTTCTCCAATAAAGACAGCTACACCTCCTCCTCTACTATCTCTATTGCAGAAGTATGAGCTAAAACCTTTAATGTTGTATGTATGTTGTTCTTCGTTATTAATATTAGTTTCTACCAGCAGTATAAGATTAATGTTATTTATAATTTTATCCAGACTTGCTAAAAGTGGTGTGAAATTTAAACGTAACGAGCGAATATTTAAATAAATCATTGTGTTGGGATAACTTAAAAAGTTTGTATTAATTTGATTGAAACTTTCTACTATTGAGTTTGTCATTTTTTGCATTAAAAAAAGAGAAAAAATTTTGAAAAAGCGATCTTTGTTTTTGTATATATGTTTGTAGGGAATGTGTTTAGATTGCTGATGTTATAAACTCGATGTCTGCAGCATTTGTTATTAAAATGGGATTAGAAATTTCATTCTTTTTGCGTAAATTCTCCCATTACGTACCCACACAAATCTCCAATTTGATTCCTTTGCCTTTGTCTTAGCCAACCAGAGCAAACGCCGATTATGTGGGGTTAGGTGTTCGTTGATGTATGTATATGAACTTGTTGTTATTAGTGTCATCATTTATTACACTTGAATCTACTCTGTGCCGGTTAAGTTTAGTCAAAACTTCTCTTTTTTTGTTATGAGAAGTAAATTCTACGACAACTTTTTGGGTTTTTTTATGCTGTACGAAGCGCTTATATCGCTATCGTTAATTTCAACATTTAACGAATTAGCAATCATTTTAATAACATCATTAGGTTGCATGTTGTTGTTTGTAATATTTTTTATTTCAATGTTTTTGTTTAATAATTGTTGTTCTAAAACATTTATTCTTGTGCTCATCTCATTTATTTGTTTCTCCTTTTCCTTGTTGCTTTCGCAAAGTTCACTTACTTGAGTTGTTAGTGTAGTGAGAGATGTTGTTATAGTTGACAGTGCTGTTTGAAGATTTGCATTTATTTGATTATTGCTTTAGTTTATGGTTTTAGCGAGTTCATGCATAGTATTTTTAATGTCTCCTATGTCATTTTTCATGGACGAGACATCTATTTTCAATTCTTTTACATCAGTTTTTACCATGTGTAAGCTGCTATTAGCATCATTAGACGACAAAGAGTCTTTGAAACGTTTTACGTTGACGTTCTCTTCAAATTCATCCTCTCTTTGTTGTTTTTGGTTGCCTGGCTCTGAATTATTATCGATTATAATATGGTAGGAGTTGTTGCTGCTGGAAGATCCCTTGCGTGGCTTACACTTATGGCATCTCCAATCAGCTCTCCGTTCCGTATTCATCGTCGCATATGTTTTCTCAGAAAGAGGACAGCAAGTTGAGAAATGATATTGCGAGTTACATAAAAAGCACTTAACACATTTAGCTGGTAAATTGTTGTTACATTGTCCACACAAACTCATTTTTGTTTTTGTTTTTTTTTTGTTTCTTTTCTTTAATTTTTTCTGTTTTTAAGTTTTTTTTTTTTTTTTTTTTTTAAGTTTTGTAATAAGTTTTGGTTATTTTAATAATTAGTTTATGCGGATTTTTTAACGATACTATTACCAACTTAAAGTATATTATTTGGTAATCAAAATGATAAGGTTCTTATATATTTTTGGCCACTTAAACACCACAAATTCGACAATATTGCTAGAGCACACTGTAATACCGACCGTTCGCAATGAAGTTTAGTCAAATAGACATATATAGGTAATTTATTGAATATGTTTGGGAGTGTGGTGATCAAAGCATTTTTCCGTAGTTGGTTTTATATCGTTCAACCTTGAACCTTCCTCCTGCTCGTTGCCTAGAGTTGTAGTTGTGGTTTATAGGGTTTAAATATCTAGGATCACCGTAGAATTCGCTGATAAGTGTGAGTTGGTAAATGCTTTTCATGTTCAATATTTGTAGATTACTGGCAATGTTGCCGTTTGGATATGTTTTATCGTGTCGATGTCTTGAGTTTTCGTTTTGCTGTGCGTTTGTTGCAATAACGTAGTTGGTATTACCTGTTGTGTTGTCGTTGATTGTATAGATATTGCGCGAGTTGTTGTTTGTTGTGTTGTTTACGAAGATGTTGTTTGTATCGGTGTTGCTTGTGTCGGTATTGCTTGTGTTATTTGTGTAGATATTGTGTGTAGTAGTGTTGTTCATGCAATAGTTGTTTGGCTGGGCATTTGTGGCAATATTGGAGTTGATATAACTTGTTGTGTTGGTGTTGTTTGTGTTAACGTTGTGTGCGTTGTTGTTGGGCTGTGCGTTCGTGGCAACAATCGAGTTTATATTACCTGCTGTGTTGATTGGATTGGCGTTGTTATTATAAATGTTGTGTGCGCTGTTGTCTGTGTTATTGTTGTTAGGATGAGTGTTTGTGGCAATAATGGAGTTGATTTCACCTATTGTATGGTTTAAGTTCGTGTTATTTGTGTTGGTATTGTTGTTTGTGTTGGCGGTATTTGTGTTATATGTATAAATGTTTTGTGTGTTGCTGTTTGAGCCATTTGTATCAATATTGTGTGTGTTGTTGTTTGTGTTGACACTGTTCGAGTCATTGTAAGGATAAGCATTGTTTGTGCAGTTAAATGCATTGTGTATGTTATTTAATGTATTCTCGCTGATGTTGTTTGTGGAATTTCGTGTGTTAGGATCCACTGTCTGGACAATAGACGTGTTGTTGGCGAAATGAACACCATCATCTGTGGTGTTGTTGTAATTTAAATAAGTGCCACCGATGTTATTCATGTTTGCTGTGTTATCAGCATTACCGTTGTTTTGCATGCTGTTAGTATACACAAGTGCTATTTGTAATTATTGCTGTTAATGTAGTTTGCTTTTTAATAATATTTTGAGTATTTGATTTTGGCTTTGTTGTAAGGATCTGCAGTATGTCGAGTTTCCCCACGCTGTTATTCCATGCCTAATATAGGATTCGGCCAATGAAAAATATGCCTGTTTTAGTACATCAAAGTTAGAACAGTTGCCTAGATGGTATAGACTATAAGCTGATTTTCTAAGTTTCTTTGATATGTACTGAATGTGTGTCAGCCATTTAAAATGTTCGTCTACATAAACTCCTAAATATTTATACGATTTTACGAATTCGATCACTGTGGTGCATGTATCGGTATTTGCAGCATTGATGATGTTGTGTAAACAATTATACTCATGGAATATTATTTTTGTTTTTGTGCTTTTGAGGTGACGTGGTTTGATATATAAGATTTTTGTTTTTGATGCGTTAATAACCAGTCCATTATCATGACACCATTTAGTTATTTCATTTAATTGGATTTGTATGGTTTTGCATGCAGTTTCGATGTTTTTATCTGCGACGATAATAGCTGTATCATCAGCATATGCAAAGGTTTTACAGTTCTTTAGTACACTTAACATATCATTTGCGTATATGAGGTATAATATTGGCCCAAGTTTGGACCCTTGAGGTACGCTATTATCTGAGTTGGTATTGTCACTTAATGCTTCACAAATTTTGACCCTGTACGTTCTAAAATTCAAATTGTTTTCAAACCATTTCAAGCATTTGCCTCTAATGCCGTTCCTTTCTAACATATTGAGTAGATTGTTATGTGAAAGAGTATTAAACGCTTTACTAAAATCTATAAAAAGTGTAAGGCGGTGTAGATTTTTGCTCAGGCATGTGTTAATGTGGTTTGAAAAATCTCCTAACAGTTTATTAATATTATTTCCTTTTTGGAATCCATATTGGCTGGGATTAATGAATTTAAATTTTGTAAGGAAACTGTTGCGTCTTCGTGCCACCATCTCTTCTAGAACTTTTTCAATCGCTGGTAAGATCGCAATGGGTCTATAGTTATTGATGTCAGATTTTTGGCCGCTTTTGTATATTGGACGTATTAGGGAAGTCTTCAAAATGTTTGGTATAGTAGCATTAGTTAGGCTTAAATTAATAAATTTTGTTATGACAGGTGTTAAGTATAGGCAGTTATGTCTTAAGTCCTTGGCTCTGATTTCATCAGCACCTGCTCCTTTATTAGTTTTCAAGTTGGCTAGTATACTAGATACCTCTTCCTCATTTGTTGGAGACATATACATTGAGTTTTGTATTGCTTGCGGTTGGTGTAAACACGTTTTAATATTACATTTATGTAAGATTTTTTGTACGTTTTGATTGAAATTTATTGCGAATTTATTTGCTATATTTCGTATGTTTTCGTTTTTAAATGTATTTAATAGTAAAGTGTCTATGTTTGTTGATTTTTTGCCCGTAATTTCATTAATTAACTTCCATGTGGCCCTTACGTTATTTCTATTTTGTAAAAATTTTATTTTAACATAATTGTTTTTTGCATAAACTAATTTTTTATTTAAACAGTTTCGAAATTTTTTATATTCTAATTCGTATATTTTATTATTTTTATTGTTTAACCACTTAATATAAAGTTTATCCCGAACTTCGCAATATTTGACTAATTCGTCGTTAATCCACGGGTTCACTTTTCTTTGTTTTTTATTGTTTTTAGATGGTTATTTTGATATTTCGTAAATATTTTAGAATGCTGACGACGGCCGTAGCGGGCCAGAAAATGCATTACATTCTGCTGGTGTCTAATAATTGTAAATTTTTCTGAACATTCAATATACCTCATTGCTTTCCAAAGGAAGGCTAAGGTAAAATGTAAAAAGAAAATACAATATAATAGTCTGGTAGTGTATAAAGTCATTTCTGAAAAATTAAAGGAATATAACTATTACAAAAAAAGCTTTACAAAATACATAACTGAAATTTAACTCATAGAATAAATTCGAAAAATGAAAAAAATGTTTATAATATTTTTAAAAATGTTAAATATTTTATCAAAAAAGTAATTAGTATTTGTATCTTGTTTGATTAATGCATTCCAGTTTACTTCTTTAATATTTTTATTTACTTTGAAGCTATTTAAAAATGTACCATGCCTGACTTGTTTTTCCGCACCCTGGTTTTCAATCTCTTGATCTATTGCATCTTGTATACAGCAAAAACGTGCATAGTGGTCCGAAATTTTTCTTTTTACAACAGCAGCATATGTTTGTGTGTTTGGTTTATTGTTTCTTGTGTGTAAGTGATCTATGCACGAGTATGTTCTCTTTGTTACATCTTCTCTAGTTATCTCTTTGATTATACACTCTAATCCGTTCGAAGAGATCATTTAAGTGTATTTTGTTGTTGTAATATTTTGGTTGAGAATGTTTATGTTAATATCGCCAATGATTATAAGGTCTTGTTTTTTGTTTAGTGTGTTTATTGTTTTATCAAGTTCTATTATAAAATCATTTACATTGTTTTTTGGCGGTCGATAAATTGTAAGAAAAGAGAGTGTTTTGTTTTTATTTGTTACATCGATCTGGATCATTTCAAAGGAGACTGTGTTTATTTGAATGTTTGTATGCATAATCTATTCACGAATATAAACAGCTACACCTCCCCCTCTACCATCTCTATTGAGAAAATTCGAATTAAATCCATTTATATTGAATGCATGCTGTTCATCATTTTTAATATTAGTTTCCACTAGAATTATGAAATTAATGCTGTTTATAATGCTATGCAGGGTAGCTAGTAGTGATATAAAATTTAATCTTGTGAACGGATGTTAAATTTATCTAAAATTGAGGTTGGATTAGGGGTAATTTTTTAAATTAAAAAAAGAGGAAAAAATTTAAAATGATAACTGGTGTTGTATATATTTTTTTTAAATTTTTTTTTTAAATTCTTGGTGTGATAAGTTCAATATCTGCAGTATTTGCTATTATAAAAGGACTTGAAATTTCATTTTTCTTGGCGTAAATATTACCATTCCGTACCCATATAAATCTCCAGCTTGATTCTTTAGCTCTCGTTTTTGCTAACCAGAGTAGTCGCCGTTTGTGTGGGGTTAGGTGTTCATTTATGTAAATGTACTTGTTGTTAGTGTCCTCAATATTTATCAGGCTTGAGTCTACTCTGTGACGATTTAGTTTGCAAGTCCCAATTCACACGTTGCAAGTCTTATTGATCAGCTTGCTACTTTATAACGAGAGTGACGTTTCTCTCTCACTCTCTCTCGCCTATAAGGTAGCAAGCTGATCAATAAGACTTGCAACGTGTGAATTGGCACTAAGCAGTTCTTTTTTTTTTTATTTTGAGATGCAAATACTATTATAACTTATTGCGAATTTATTATGTTATAAGAATTGGTAATGTCATTATCATTTATTTCAATATTTAAGGATTTTGCAATTGTTTTAATCACATCAGACGGGTTTATGTTTTTGTTTGTTATGTTTTTTATTTCTATAGTTTTGCTTAGCAATTGTTGTTCTAAATCATGAATTCTCCTATCCATTTCAAGGATCTGTTTATCTTTTTATTTATTACTTTCACAAAGTTCACTCACTTGCGCAGTAAGAGTGGTAAGCGAAGTTGTAATTGTGGAGAGGACTGTTTGTAGATTGGTGTTTATTTGGGTATTGTTCTGGTTTATTGTAACTGCTAATTCTTGCATTGTGGATTTGATGTCTCCTATGTCAGTTTTCATGGCAGAAACGTAAATTTTTAATTCGTTGACGTCTGTTTTCACCATGAACAAGCTACTGTTGGCGTCATTAAGAGATGATGAGTCTTTAAAGCGCTTAGCGTTGCCATTCTCTTGACTCTCATCTTCCCTTTGTTGTTTATGGTTACCAATTTCAGAGCAATCATTTACGACGACATGATAAGCATTGTTGCTACCTTACGCGGTTTAAATATATGATATTTCCAGTCAGCTCTCCGCTCGCTGTTCATTGTCATGTATGTTTTCTCAGACAGTGGACAGCATGGAGAGAAATTATATTTAGCATATCATGAGAAACAGCTTACATATTTTGACGGCAAATTGTTATTGCATTGCCCACAGTTATCCATTTTTCGTTTTTTCTTTTTCTGTTTAGTTCTTTTTTAACTAAAAAAATTTTGTAATTGGACTTTGATTTGTTATATTATTATCACAAATAACGCGTACGTGTTTTAATTTTTCTTTCTAATGTTTTACACAATGTATAGAGAATTTATTGCCTTTTACAAAGATATGTTTTTTGTAAATTTTGTTGCACTTTATCACTATTTTTCTTGCACTTTTACTGAAGCTCAACAAGAAGTTGACCAATCGCAATGAAAACTGAACTAGAATAGAAATAATAAGAAATAATCAAAAATATTAAAATAAATTTTGTGCTTTGTAATCAATAATATCTAAAGTACCTTCAAATATTAAAAAAAAAAAAAAAAAAAATTAGTCTCTGTTCACAGTGCAAAGGTCAATTAGCAACAAAATATGTTAAATGTTACTCTTGCAATTCTCTTTACCATTTTTCGCCTTGTTGTTCTCTATCAGAGAAAACGTATGCGACCATGGCCAATGATAGAAAAGCGGAACGGAGATGCCAGAAATGCAAAACTAGAAAGGCATCAACCAACAGCAACAATTTGTATCACATCGTTTTCGAAGAGAATCCCCAATCTTCAAACCAACAAAAACAACAACGTGATCATGATGCAAATGAAAATAATGAGAATTCCAAAAATTCAAAGAATCCCTGTCTCTGAGTGATGTCAGCAATAGCGTCTACGAAGTGAAAAATGAAGTGTCTACTTAAAAATCCGACATAAACGAAATGACAACATGTTTACAACAACTAACCTTTTCAATAAACCAAAACAATGAAACAAATTCCGCCGCTCTTAATACAATTACAAATGCTCTTGCTATGCTAACATCCCAAGTAAGTGAAAAGGAACAGCAAATATATGACATGAATAAACGTATAAACGATTTAGAACAACAATTGTTAAATAAAAACATAGAAATTAACAATATTTCCAATGAGAATGTTCTCCCTAATGATGTTTTAAAAAAGATTGCTTCGTACCTAGACGTCGAAATAAATGATACTGAGATCAACAACTCATACCACCTCAAAAAATCCAACAAAATAATTGTAGAGTTTCAGCATTAAACAAAAAGAAAAAAATCATGGGAAAAATTAGGCGGCACAGAATTGAATCAAAAATAGTAACAAGTGATGAACATTACAAGAATTTTATATATATATATATATCAATGATCATCTCACCACTTACAAACGTCACTTACTTTGGCTTGCAAAAACTAAGGCTAAAGAAGCCAACTGGAAATTTGTTTGGATAAAAAATGCCACTATTTTCGTTAAAAAGAATGAAATCTCAAACCCTATAATTATTAATACCATTAATGATATTGAGCTAATCACACCATCAATTTAATATTTAATTCGTTAAAAGAAATTACATAATTACATACGAATCCCGGAAAAATAATTGAAAATTTTAATCAAATTGATAAACATTTTTTAAGCTATCCCAATTGTATAATATATGTATATGAATATCCGTTCCCTTCGATTGCATTTTACACCTTTCCTGGCATCCATACAAAACCTTGTAAACAACATCAACTTTATTGTTCTTGCCGAAACAAATATAAGTAATGATGAGAATAACATTTATAACATAAGCCGTTTTCACCCTCACTACCTTAATCGCGATGGTGGTCCTGCAGGGGTTACTAGCTTGATCGCCTTCGTCATCATTAAAACAGAACGATATATATTGATGATCACTAGCTGTGTATATTTCCAAAACTCTCCAGTCTTTCACTTTATTTGCCATTCTCTCGGAGACAAAAGACACATCTGGGATAGTGCCTTCGCACCCAGGGCGTCTTAAAGTTGCAACACTACCAATGTTAGAGGTCGTCAACCCCAGTCGTGCAATCATTTGCAGTATTCTTCTTCCTCTAGAGTCCGTATTTTTCAGCCCCCATTCAATTGCGCAGGAGTTGAAATCGCCTGCTACTAAAGGTCACCTCCTTGGCATCTGGCAAGGTCTTCGATCGTGTCTAGTTTCGCTTGGAAAGAATCAATGTTATTACTTGGGGTGAGATAGCAGCTTATCAGCGTAGGTTTCCGATCTGTAACCAAACAAATCCATTTCCTTTTCCACTATTTCCTATGTGGTTATGTCCGTAACAAGGAACCCATATTGCGGCGGTTCCCGACTCGTCTTCGTACCATAGCCCGTTACGCATTCTTGCGTACTGTTCACTTATAATGATCACATCAGCGTCCTGTTTTTTAGCGATTTGTGGCACAAGAGCGTGTGCCACTTTTCCTCGGTGCATGTTGGCTTGCAAAATTCTCATTATGTACTGTTTTGGGGTGGTTTACAGCTTCGGGATCCAGGCATATGATCTGTTGGTCTGTTCTCGCTCTGTGAGCAGACACAGCATTTCGGGGGGTTCGCGCATTCTTTCATTTTGTGGCCCTTCTGGTCGCATCTTATGCACAGACCCATACCCTTCATGTCAGGTCCTTTACAGTCCCACTGGACATGCCCCGATTCGAAGCATTTATAGCAGCGCTTTACATTTTCCTTGTATCGTATGCGGCAATATGTCCATTCTATTAGAATTCTCCGTTTTTCAAGCAATGCATTTGCGTCAGCTGCTGGCATGGACACAAAAGCTCTCTTTTGTTCCCTGCTATTTGTAGCCGTCAGACGTACATTTGTGTCTTCCATTGTTATTCTGACCAAGTTGCTTATGGCCCTGAGTACTTCTTCTTCAGTTGTCAGGGAGTCGAGAACCTGAATTTCTATTGTGGCCATGGATTTCATACATTGTACCGTGGCCTCCACTTTTAATGTGCCCGTAATCGCCTCACGAAATTCATCTTTTCTTCCTCCTTTACCCATTACCAGGACTATAGAACCAGATTTTGTCTGCCGAACGGATATGGATCGCCATTTCTGTTTCTTGGGTCCCTTGGGGCGTGATTTTCTTCGTGGTTTTCTTCGGCCTTTTTTGCCCCTCTCTTTTCTGTTGCATCTACAGTTTGGGCTTCTCTGGGTACTATGGGTGTAAGGTTCCCGGTGGCCTTTTTCCTTTGTTTCTTCTTTAATTTCTGCTGGGCTTGTTGCACTTCTTGTAATAGTAATAGTTTTTTTTTTTTTTTATTTATTTACATTAATTAAGTTACATTTGCACTTATTTATTAAAACTTACGAAGCCCAATCTTGGCTTGTCTGCAGGTTGGAAAAAAGTAACTATATGTGACTTAAAAAATAAAGATTTAATTTATAATAAAGATTTAATTCATCATAAGATTCTTCATTGTGAACTTAAATAACAATTTTTTATTTTTTTTTATATTTTAGATACTTATTAGTAATATTTAATATATCGTATGTTATGTTATTAAGGATTTTTGGAAGTTTTACTTCCAGCATTGCTTTTCCGTAATTATTTTTGAATTTTCCTGTCTTGTAACGTCCTTCAGCACGAAGTCTAGTATTATAGCTGTGCTCAATTCGGTTAAACAATCTGCTTTCAGTTTCGAAGTTATTTATAAGTGTGATCTTATATATACTTTCAACATTTAAGACTTTCAGTTGTGATGTTATGTTGGTGTAGTTCTTTGATATTAGATGGTTGGTGTTGTAGTTTTGGTTGTATTCGTAATTCGATTGTGTGTTTAATGAGTTGTTTGTGTTGCGTAAATAGTAATAGTAACAGTAATAGTAATATTTATTTATTTATTTATTTTTATTTATTTACATTAATTAAGTTACATTTGCACTTATTTATTAAAACCTACGAAGCCCCATCTCGGCTTGTCTGCAGGTTGGAATAAAAAGTAACTATATGTGACTTAAAAAATAAAGATTTAATTTATAATAAAGATTTAATTCATCATAAGATTCTTCATTTTGAACTTAAATAAAAAATTTTTTTTTTTTTTTTTGTATTTCAGATACTTATTAGTAATATTTAATATATCGTATGGTATGTTATTAAAGATTTTTGGCAGTTTTACTTCCAGTATTGCTTTTCCGTAATTATTTTTGAGTTTTCCTGTCTTGTAACGTCCTTCGGCACGAAGTCTAGTATTATAGTTGTGCTCAATTCTGGTAAAAAATCTGCTTTCAGTTTCGAAGTTATTTATAAGTGTGATCTTATATATACTTTCAACATTTAAGACTTTCAGTTGTAATGTTATGTTGGTGTAGTTGTTTGATATAAGATGGTTGGTGTTGTAGTTTTGGTTGTTTTCGTAATTCGATTGTGTGTTTAATGAGTTGTTTGTATTGCGTAAATCTTCATTTTTGTTAGGGTTTTGATGATTGAGAGTTTGATTGTTTTGTTTTTGTTGTTATTAACGTTGTTGGTATTGTATTTTCTTAACTTGTATAAATGTTTCCACAGTATTCTTAAAATTCTATTTTGTGTATTTTGGAGTATGCTACAGTATGTAGAACTCCCCCACGATGGGATGTAATAGTAATTATAGTTCAGTTCTTGTAACGAACGGTCGACTTTTATTGTGCTGCAACAAAAATAGCAACATTTATCGTGTTAGAGTGCCCAAAATTTTGTAAATTTAATATTACTTAAAAAAGCAAAAAAACTTTCTCTAAACTGTGAAAATACTAAAAAGAAATATTAAAAAATAATTGTGATATATTTTAAAAATTTTTAGAATAAAAAAACAAAAAAGAAAACAAAACAATGAGTGTATGTGGACAATGCAACAACAGTTTGCCATCAAAATATGTCAAGTGTTTTTTGTGTAATTCTCAGTACCACTTCTCCCCTTGCTGCCCTTTGTCGGAGAAAACGTATGCGACAATGAACTGCGACCGGAGAGCCGATTGGAGATGTCACAAGTGCAAGCCGCGTAAGGGATCCACCAGCAGCAATAACGCATATCATATATTAATAGATGGCTCTGAGCATGCAACCCAAAAACAACAAAGAAAAGAAGAAAGCGAAGAGAATGGTAACATTAAACGTTTTAAAGACTCTCTCTCGTTAAGCGACGCTAACAGCAGTCTGCATATGGTAAAAACTGACGTTAAGGACTTGAAAACCGACATTAACGTTATAAAAACAACAGTGCAAGAACTTGCGATCTCAATAAATCAAAACAATGTTGAAATAAATACCAACCTACAGACAGCTCTCGCCACAATAACTAGCTCACTAACAACTCTCACCACCCAAGTAAAAAAACTCTGCGAAAGCAATAGAGAAAAATAGAAAAAAATAAACGAGATGGATAAACGTATTAATGATTTGGAGCAACAATTACTCATCAAAAATATTGAAATAAAAAATGTTACGAACGAAAACATACAGCCAAACGAAGTTATTAAAACAATTGCTAATTCCCTAAATATAAGCCTAAATGAAAACGATATCAGCAACTCCTATTCTCTTAAGAAATCCCAAAAAGTCATAATCGAATTCAATTCTCTTAATAAGAGAAATGAATTACTTAAAAAAATCAATCGTCACAGAGTAGACTCCAGCCATTTATAAAGATATTGCACGACCATACAAAGTTCATACATTTTTTTCTCTATATTAATTTTTCTGGTGGATTTAGCCGCTAAATCCACTTGTGAGAGTAAATTACAGTCTTTATTATTACTCTCAGAGAACTTTTCTCACTTATCAGCGTATATGTATGTGCACACGAGTGTGTGTGTTTGTATGTGCCCTGCAAATAATAGGACCAGTCCAAACACGCGTGTAAAGAGTAGTCCACAAGGGACCAGGATTAGTCCAAAACTAACCCAAACGTATGGAAAAAACCTGGTCTATTTCTCATTACGATGTCCTAGGAGAGGACCATATAACCCACCTTTGGACCACTAAGGAGTAGTTTTAAAACTACTCCATGGTACACTCAAAAGGATTAGTTTTGAAGTCGTTTAAAAACGAAAGCATGTCGTTAAAAAACGAAGACATGTCGTCTCACTACAAACACTTTTTAACAATGACATGGTCCATGCTTGCTTACATCGGACCAGTCCATGGAGTAGTCCATTTCATCAAAATGGACCAGGTGGTCCAATTTTATTTGCAGGGTGTATACATTGCATTAAAAAAATAAAAGCAAACTAAAAGAAGTCTAGTTTTCTCGTTGAAAACACATTTAAATAATAAAAGATGTTTTGTTTGCATTCCATTTCTGTGCAAATAACCTACGTTAAACCAAATGTGACAGATTTTAATTGTAGGGCAATTGTAGGCATATAAAAAATAATTTTTCTGAAAGAATAAACTGCTTTGTTCATAAAAGATATTTTATATTTTCTAAAGCGACATGGCCACACATTAACATGCCTCATCAAACTCACAATTTTGTAATTGTATTAGTAATAAAAAACTCACAATGTGAATTTGATGATAATCAAAATACTTTTAATTTTCATAAAAATTTGCCACCAGTTTGATGTGTATGAACGTAATTTCTTTCAATTTTATTTTTATTAAAATTGTATTATTTGAAAAATCCAATTTTATTTATTATTACAACAAATTATTATCACAAATTATGCAACAGAAACAGGCTTTGGAAGTTTGTGTGCTCCTTCCGTCTTACTTTTTGAAGTTTGTAAAATTCTTTTAAAGGTCTGCAAAAATGTTTTTACAAGATAAAGATAAATAAGCACTACCAACCAGTGATGTTAACCGTACGGTAATTACCCTTTTTTACGGTAATTTTGGGCCGCAAAAGGTAGCAAGGTAATTTTATTTAAAATACGGTAATTTAAAGAAATTTGGATTTTTGAAATTTACTGCCTGTTTGTAGAACGCGAGCGCAAAAGCGACTCGTTCGGCTTACATTTAAAACAAAAACAAAATTTCAAAATTTGTTTTTGTTTTAAATGTAAGTTAAGCGAGTCACTTTTGTGCTCGCGTTCTACAAACAGGCAGATACATATACTTACATAGAAAAAAGCCATGATTTTATTCACAAAAGTCGGAAAATTTTAATTAATTTAAGAATTTTTACAACGCAATATTTGTATGTGAGCCCCCCTAAAAAGTGGTTATAAGGGGCAAGTCATATATTTTATCTTACTTGGGGCGATTTCTGGGCATTTATGGGACTTTTTTTCAATATATTTCTAGTCTGCATTGGACATTTAAATGGAAGTCCCCTTAAGGAATGGAGATAGCGTGCAGGTATGTTAGAAATAAATAATTGAGATGAAAAATAAAGTGGGGTTGGTCATACATTTGACCCATCTAGGGGCTTATATTAAACAAAAGTTTTACTTTTCTTAAAGGAAATTTT
Organism: Pollenia angustigena; assembly: GCA_930367215.1. Classification (NCBI taxonomy): domain Eukaryota; kingdom Metazoa; phylum Arthropoda; class Insecta; order Diptera; family Polleniidae; genus Pollenia; species Pollenia angustigena. The sequence goes on along the minus strand of OV884059.1, from coordinate 52,384,752 downwards.
ATTGCGGAATTTCGTTTTTTTGGTAACTTCAATAAACTAAACCGTTTTTGAGTTACGCGAATATATGTTGTACAACCTTCTCCATTTTTGAAATAACGGTATATCTCTAAAACAAGAGCTTACCCAAAAAAAACGGTTGGCACCATTGGATTCAGCGTACCCGAATTATGCTTAAACGCCAAGTGCCCGGCTTGTCTAAAAAAAGTGTTTATTTCGAGCACAAAAAATTAAGAACATTATATTTCTGCAAATGCTTTCGTAACACCGATAAGTGCAAAATATGAAAAATGAAATTACATTAAACAAGTAAGAGTGCTATATTCGGCTATGCCGAATCTTATATACCCTTCACCATGGTTTGGAAAGAACAGAAGTTTATATATATATTTAAATATATGTATATATATATATATATATATATATGTATATTTATAAAATATATATAGTTTAGTTTTATTTAATTATTTGCACATGATTGCGTGCTATTAAATATATTAAAAGTTTAATTAATATATAGCACGTTAAGTTTTGATCGAATTTCAGTATTTGGTCATACCGACATCTTAAAGTATAAAATTACCATTTACTTTGGTGATAAAACTTGTAGTCGGGAAGTTCTATGGTTCACGAAAATAGGTATTAAAAAAAAAACTATATTTTTGACATTACTTTTTTTCTAAGTTTCCGAGTTTTTCTAAAGATTTCCGATATTTTGATATCTAAAACGTATGAATAGGTCATAATACAGCTCTAAAATTTTAGCATTTAAAAAAATGTTAATGTTTTTAGTCCCATTTTTAACCGATTTGGCAGATTTATATACCAACGTGCTTAAAAATAATATTTCCATTAAATTGGCTTTTAGGCATATATATATATACCTACATATGTGTACATATATTTAAGCAAACTTAATTATAAAAAAAAACAAACTTAATTATAAAAAAGAGTAACTTTTGGGATTTCAGTATTTTGATTATAACTCAGCCATTTTTTAACCGATTTGACAGATTTATATACCGACGTGTTTAGCAAGAAATTTACCATTTAGTTATAAAACTTGGACTCGGGAAGATCCATGGTTACCGAAAATGGGTATTTAAAAAAAAAAAAATTAATTTTGGTCATAACTTTTTTGTATCTGAACCGATTTTACCGAGTTCTTTATAAAATATGTTCTACTAAAAATTTCCGATATTTTGGTATATAAGTCATATCCATAGGACATATGACAGCCCTAAAATTTAGGTTTTTATACAATTTTTAATTTTTTTTGTACGGGAGGTACCACGCCCACTTCTCCAATCCCGCCCACATTTTGTAGGGTGGTGTGTATTGACAACCTAAATGTGTGTACCTAATTTGGAAACTTTGGCTCTTACCGTTCTCCAGATATACAGAAAAAAGCAATAAAAATACAACAACAACAAGGGATTTTTGGAAAAAATTAGAGGCAGTCGTGGTTTTTTGATCATATCTCAGCCATTTGTGGACCGATCTTGCTGAATTTCAATAGCACGAAATGGTGGACTATATGTGACATAAATGTAAAACAACCTAGCCGCTATCATGTCTGGTTTTCCCGGAAAACACATATCAAGCGTAAGACGGACAGACGGACGGACGGACAGGCGGACGGATATCGTTAAATCAACTTCTCTCCTCATAAGGACCCAGAATATATATACTTTATAGGGTCTAAGATCAATATTGTAGAAATTACAAACGGAATGACAAACTTATATATACCCTTTTCCACCTGTGGTGAAGGGTATAAATATGAAATCAATAAAAAAAAAATAAGGGTATAAAAAGGGTAAATTAAAAGGCGTAAATATGTATAAAATATACGTATATGAAGTTCATAAATATATTTAAAAAATTTTAAAAAGTGAAAAACTGACCAATTTCTTTTTAGATAAAAAGATTTATAAAATAAAAAAACAAAAAATAAAAAACAAAAAAAAGAATGGAATGAATGGGATTCGAACCAGTAAACCAATAAGACATTGTTAAGAGGCAGACCGTTTAGACCGTTCGACCATCGAACCACATGAGAAGTCGTTGTTGATTTGAGTATGTGATATCCATAATTATTTATATTAAATTAAAGTATGTATGTGTTTGTTGTTTGTGTGTAATACAGAAGGTAATATTAAATAAAAAAAAAAAAAAGAAGTTTACCGCAAGTATTTTAAATGAAAAAAACCACAAAAAAAACAACTATTTTACAGGGTTACCATTAACCGTTTTGAAACGTAAACTTTCGTTTTGGTTAATAAAAGTCGCAAACCAATTTAAATGTTTTTTATTTATCAATAATACAACATAAACATACCAAGAAATTGCTTAAATTGTGTATGCTTTTAAATCGCTTTTGTGCAGAAGATATTATCAGGCCTGTTCTGAAAATCACTTTAACTCAAATCACGTGATTTGAAATCACATGTGCCTACTGAAATCACACGTGTGATATTTTAGCGTCCCGTTTTTGTGTGATCTTCAATTGCAGAAAGCCCACCAAGAAACACAACAACGGTATGACTTTCAAAACACCACAAAGTCACAGGTGTGATTTCAGAACAGGCCCGTATATAGGTATATATGAATATATTTTTGTATAAATTGTCTAAAAAAGTGACTAATATGTTATCAATGTCAGCAATAAAAAGGCAAAGATTGCTTTTAATATTTTGACGACACTAGATGACTGTTCGTTATGTTAGCGGTTTTTTGTAGTCGTAAAATTATATGATGAGGGCATTTCTAATATTCCCTAAATACAATTTTTTTAGAGTGGATAACCCTGCTTGTTTGTATGGTTTTTAAGCAGTGTGACCATTTTGGGAATTTTGCAGCTTTACTTAGATTAAAAATTTTAATTTAGCTAAAATACTTTCATTAAGCGCTTCGCATTTTTTTAAGCATTTTAATTGAATGTTTCTAGCTTTTTTAGAATTATTTTAAAAATTGAAGAAAGGTATTGATATAACTTGAGTTTTTTATGTATTATAATAAATTATAATAAATTTTGACTAAAAAAAATAGTTGTAGTCAAAATGAAATTTCGTATGGAAATGGATAATTCTTATTTTATTGTAAAAACATTTTCATTTTATTTTTTTACAAGACGATAAGCCTGCATGTTTGGGCGATTTTTAATGAAGACTTTTAAGTAGTGTGGGAATTTTTTATTTTTGAAAGTAAATTCAGCACAAAAAACTTAGATTTAGCTGTAAAATTTCCATTTGGCATTTTATTAGCTTTTTAGAAAAATGTTTTAAGCTTCTTTTGATTAATTTTTAAAGTTGGATGAAATAGTCTTAAGCGGCCCATACACTTGCAATATTACTGTATATGATATTCGCCATATTATTTAAATTTTGTCCTATATTATGTAATAAGTCGCACAATGGTTTCATTCATTCAATAAAAAGGTGAACATAAACTATAGGAATAGCATAAACAGCATTATACAATGTTGCCAACACATTTCACTTTCTTTTCGGTGTGCAATAAAAATCAAAAGTCTTTTGATTGTTGCCAATATATTGTGCTACCATCGAATATCGCATACACATTGGCGATATAATCAGGGCCGGATTTAAACTTTTGCCGCCCTTGGGCACTGAAAAAAATGCCGCCTCATTATTTTTAAAAATTCAAATATCTAATGTATTGCAAATAATTTATTATATATTATATACTTTGATATGACATAAAAAATATTTGTTTTTGTTCTTAGAGCTATACATTTTGCACTCAGCTTGACTCATGTGTGCTGTTTTTATAAGACGTTTGCCAAACGTCACTCAATCATCTGCATGTTGTTGTTGCCGTTACAACAACAAAAACAACATACAGACGATTGAGTGACGTTTGGCAAACGTCTTATAAAAACAGCACAATAATTATAATATAATAATTTTATCACAGGCAAATACGCCTGACTTTTTGAGTTGCGAATTGGTCGATTAAATCCTCACAATCTAAACGTTGAAGCACTTCCGATTCGATGCATAGAATAGCTAAGCTATTGAGTCTATTTGCACTCATTGTAGAACGAAAGTAGTTTTTAACCCTTTTTAAACAAGAAAACGATCGTTCTGCGCCACAGTTTGTTATAGCTAAAGTAATAAATATTCGATATGCGATTTCTACGTTCGGAAATTCAGTGTAAAGGTCGTTTGCTCGCAAAAGTTTCAGAAGATCGGAAGGTGAATTATTTTCCATCGTTTTTTCAGTGCAATAAGCATGGAAGTGCACGAATTCGTCATCCAATGAGAACTCAAGATCTGAAGAATAAATCTTTCTTAAACGTTCAGCTCGTTTACGAATCTCTCTATTATCCAAATTGCCAAATTCAATTATAACTGAGAACTTTTCCTGTATCTTTTCATACGCAACACATCTTTTTCGTAATTCGAAATCCAGATTGTCAAGAATGACATTAAACGTATTGACTCTAAAGTAGTCTCGACCTGACAGTTGCACATCTCCATCCCGTGATTCATCAGCATGTAATTTTCTCTTCCTTTGTCTAGAAACTGTTGTTTTATATTCTTTAATCTCTGAAATATTTAAAGCATTTTTTTCATAGATTTCGAATTCATTTCGCGTATCAGCAACAACTTTAATCAAACCATGATAATCGTCGATCACGTCAGCAATGCTGCAATCAACTTTTTGCAATCTTTGACTAACAGCATTGAATCGCGAGAGTAAAAAATGCCAAAATATTTGCATAAATGCTGTTTCAAGTCGCTCCATTTGAATACGAATACCTTTTGCTTGTTGTCTTGTAATTGCATTTTCGTCAATATCTTCTTCAATAATAATCAATGTCTCGATTATTTCGTCGAAATATTGATTAAGTACATGAACAGCTTCATAACGAGCTGACCATCTGGTTGCAGATAAAGATTTTAACGCGATTCTTTTTCCGGTATGAGATTGTAAAATTTCCCAGCGCTGCGTCGATGCAGTAAAGAAGTTTTATAAAGTTTGTACTGTATTAAAGAATGAAGCAGCTTCTGGTGCGCATTCTACTGCGTGAACTCCAACTAAATTCAAAGAATGAGCAGCACAAGGAGCATGTTCTGCTAGATCATTAATTTCATGAATTCTTGCCTGTAAACCTGAATACATTCCTGATACATTGTTAGCATTATCATATGACTGACTTCGACAGTCTGCGAGGTCAAGATCAAAAAACTCAAGAATAGACAATACAGCAACTAGCAAATCTTCAGCTTTATGTCCAGAATTTTCAATAAATATCAGAAAGCGTTCAACAGGCGTTCCATCTTTTTGCACATATCTAATAACAAAAGAAAGTTGGTCAACGTGAGATATATCAGGTGTGGAATCTACAATAATAGCATAATATTTGGCTGATTTAACTTCTTGAATTATGATAGAAGATACTTTTACTGACAAAAGCTGTATAAATTCTTCGTAGATAGTTTTCGATAAGTAACTTGTACTGCCAGATCCTTTATTTCCAAATTTTCGAATATGCTCTTCTAGGAATGGGTCAAAAGAAGCAAGAAATTCAATCAGCATTAAAAAATTGCCATTATTTGGTGAGCCAAACTTTTCATCACTTCCTCGGAATGGAAGCCCTCGAGAAGCTAAGGCTTTAGTAGCAGCGACTACTCTTCTTAAAACATTTCTCCAATAAGAGATTTCTGTCTCTGTTTGTATGACTAAGTCATGGTCTATTCTGTTCTTAGTATCCGATCTTTGCTTAAGGGTTAACATACATTTTTTATGATGTTTTGAGTTTTCATGCTCACCAACACGAACGCCTCCATGTTTCCAATCATTAAATCCGTTTTTGCCATTAAATGAACACTCTCTGTCAAAAAGAAGACAAGCTGCACAAAATACAGAACCTTTACTAACTGAGTAAATGAGCCATGGGCGTGGAACTTTTTCACCGTTGATAAGTTTTCTTAAAAATAGTGATTCTGACAGCCATCTTGAAGTTCCATCGCTGTAATCACGTTTTGTACCGGAGAAATCCAAATTTTTATTTTGTTTACATCCATGGTTAGCTACGTAATCTCTGGTGAAATCGTTTATAACCCATTCTCCTGGATCATCGCTTATCACAATATCCCCATGCTCATTATCTTCTATATTTATTGTTGGAATTGTAGCTTGAAGTTCACTTTCGTGATGGTTATTCTGTGGCAGCGAAGAAGTCGTGGTACTATCAGTATCATTACTCGTAGACGGAGTTCGTTTTGAAGTTGACGTAGAACATGCATCATCACCTGCAAAAATTTACTATTATTCTATTAACCTAATTATGACAGTAAATAATGAATATACATTTTATACACATCGACAAATGAATCATTATTATACTTGGAAAAATATGAATACTTGAAAAAATATGATACAAACCTTCATAATCTAAATTCGTACAATCTCTATTGTTAGTTTCTGATTTTTGTGTAACACATACTTTTTTCGTAAAAAAATCATCTAGTTTGGGAGTTTTACTCAAAACCTCTTGTTCCTTTTTACTTTTGTCCAAAGCGCGCTTTCGATACTCAGATCCACTCAATTTTTTGCGTCCATCAGCCATGGTTGACAATTGATCGTATATTTATGCTCAACATTAATGCAATTTTTTGATATCGATAAATTAATTTAACACCTTACTCAATCAACACTTACTCTTTAATGATGAGCACGTTTAAAAAAGATAAAATAAAACTATGCAACACATAATCAATGATATGAAAAAGGGGAATCCCACAATTTAATATGTACAATGTACATATAGTGTTGCTGTGGCTTATTATTTTGTATTTTTGTATTTTTCTCAAAACACAACGAAAGCTATGCAACGAACTGTCAATGAAAGAAAAAGGGGAATGACACAATTTAATTTTGTAACGCTCTTGTGGATTATTGTTGTATACCTACATAAATGGAGGTTTCAGTTTTATTACCATTTTAAATCGTTAAAGAAATTAATTAATTAAATAATTTCGAATATAAATTTTCACTTAAGGTGCCAAAATTATGATTTACAAAATTTCAATTTGACAAATATTATACGAGTCGCATTTCTTGAATTATCTATTAAATAATATATGATTAATTAAAATATAAAATTTCTATTGAGAAATTTTGATGACAGTAAAAAATTTTTTTCACTTTCCAAATTTTGCCGCCCTAGAAAATTTGCCGCCCTGGGCTCTAGCCCCGACTGCCCCTAGTGTAAATCCACCACTGGATATAATTGTGCAATACGTAAAATTGAACAATTTTATTGCAAGTGTATGATCCGCTTTAGCGATTAAAACTAAAATAAATTGTTATAAACTAACTTTTACGCAATTAATGATGACTGTTTTTTTTAAATATAAAAAAAATAATCTGGTCTAAATATGTCTGTAAATTCTTTTAAATCAAAATAGCTATAAAACCGTTTGTATTTTGTTTTTATTAGAGGGCCTTCCAATTTCAAGGTTAACCAATTGTGGTATTTATATCTGATGCTTTATCAAATCTACCTAAATACTTGTTTAAATATTACCATTTATTTTAATTTTGTTTAAAATGAGTCACTTAAATGTATAAGGATTTAAAACAATATAATGAACAACTTTAAGAATTATTTGTAGCGTTTTCAAAATAATTTTTAGCATTTCTTTGCCTTGCCTAATGTCAGAGTAAGCTGTGAACAAATTTTAAGATCTGTTTCTATGTCATTGGGTTCGTCAATAAAATTATCCTAACTTAAATGTTTCTAGCTTTTTGATTAAATTAAACATTTACGTACGCAAATACTTATTGTTGAATGTTTTGTTTTCAAATAACAAATGGGATTTTTTTTAGAAATAATAATATTTTTTAAAAATAATATGGCAACACGTGTAAGATTTTTGAATTGAAATGTAAGAAGAGACAATCCGTCTCTATAACTGAAAAAAAGCAACAATCATGAAAACAATGCCTACCAATACACATAAATAACTTTTGCATATTCGTACATACTTAGGTACAGTTAAACCTCGATTAACCGGGCCTCTATTAATCGGTTACATCTATTAACCGGCATGCGGTTCTTTTTACTTGTTCCCTCTATTATCCGTGCTTTACCTCTATTTTCCGTGCTTTAGATTTATACCTCTATTAACCGTGCTTTACATCTATTATCCGTGCAGGATTCATATGATTTTTATTATGTATGTTAATCTAAATACGGTGTTTCCCCTTTTTAAGTTCATGTGCCCACACATAAGAACATACATATATGCGTTTTTATTCATTTAGTAAGTGAAATTTAAACATTTCGTCAGAAGAAATGCAAAAACAAAAAAGCAATAAACGTTGTAAAATTTACAAATTTTGTGCAGTCATGTAGTTTGATCAACCAAAGCATAGTCAGTAAAAATCCAAATTTTAATGTTTTTGACGATACATACATATTTGATTTTGCATTGTCTATGACAATTTGTATATTTTGTAAAAAATTTGTTGTATATTATAATCTGTAGTTACATAAATCGAATGTTTTAATAAAAATACATAAATTTCTGTATATTTTAATATAACCTCTATTAACCGTGTATTTCGATTTTCCGTGCTGGTGCCGGTCCCACGAAAGCCGGATAATAGAGGTTTAACTGTATTTAAATTTAAGCCAAAAACAAATTGTAAAATATGTTTTTTGTTTCACATGTAAGGCGAACGATGCATATTTATATTGTCAATAAAATGAAAAAATCAAAAATCGCTGAATAATTTTAAAATCGTTTATAGAAATATTTATGGAAAAAGTTAAAAAATTTTTGTTTGGTAAAGGTGGAGATGCCGAGATTTGAACCCCGGCAATATAACAAACAAACCTTCTTGCGCAACCGCCCAGACCATTGAGCTATTAACCTTGTTAATAATAAAGCATTATAATAGAATATACTTCGTCATATTATTAGTTTAATTTGTAGGTATGAATTTTTCAATTAAAGCGAACAATCATGTACAAGCATGTGTACATGTTTCAAATAAAAAAACAAAAAAACAACAACCACAAGGGTTTTTTTTGGAAAAATTAGAGGCAGTCGTGGTTTTTTGATCATATCTCAGCCATTTGTGGACCGATCTTGCTGAAATTCAATAGCAAGAAATGGTGGACTATATGAGTTATTTTGGCTATAAAACTTGGACTCGGGAAGATCTATGGTTCCTGAGAATGGGTATTTTTCAAAAAAAAATTAATATTTTGGTCATAAATTTTTCGTATCTGAACCGATTTTCCCGAGTTTTTTATAAAATATGTTCTACTAAAAATTTCCGATATTTTGGTATATAAGTCATATCCATAGGACATATGACAGCCCTAAAATTTAGGTTTTTATACAATTTTTAATTTTTTTTGTACGGGAGGTACCACGCCCACTTCTCCAATCCCGCCCACATTTTGTAGGGTGGTGTGTATTGACAACCTTAATGTTTGTACCTAATTTGGAAACTTTGGCTCTTGCCGTTCTCCAGATATACAGAAAAAAGCAATAAAAATACAACAACAACAAGGGATTTTTGGAAAAAATTAGAGGCAGTCGTGGTTTTTTGATCATATCTCAGCCATTTGTGGACCGATCTTGCTGAATTTCAATAGCAAGAAATGGTGGACTATATGTGACATAAATGTAAAACAACCTAGCCGCTATCATGTCTGGATTATCCGGAAAACACATATCAAACGTAAGACGGACAGACGGACATCGTTAAATCAACTTCTCTTCTCATATGGACCCAGAATATATATACTTTATGGGGTCTTAAATCAATATTGTGGAAATTACAAACGTTATGACAAACTTATATATACCCTTTTACACCTGTGGTGAAGGGTATAAAAAGAGTAACTTTTGGGATTTCAGTATTTTGATTATAACTCAGCCATTTTTTAACCGATTTGACAGATTTATATACCGACGTGTTGAGCAAGAAATTTACCATTTATTTGTGTTATAAAACTTGGACTCGAGAAGATCCATGGTTACCGAAAATGGGTATTTAAAAAAAAAAAATAATTTTGGTCATAACTTTTTTGTATCTGAACTGATTTTCCCGAGTTCTTTATAAAATATGTTCTACTAAAAATTTCCGATATTTTGGTATATAAGTCATATCCATAGGACATATGACAGCCCTAAAATTAAGGTTTTTATACAATTTTTACTTTTTTTTGTACGGGAGGTACCACGCCCACTTCTTCCATCCCGCCCACATTTTGTAGGGTGGTGTGTATTGACAACCAAAATGTGTGTACCCAATTTGGAAGCTTTGGCTCTTACCGTTCTCCAGATATACAGAAAAAAGCAATAAAAATACAACAACAACAAGGGATTTTTGGAAAAAATTAGAGGCAGTCGTGGTTTTTTGATCATATCTCAGTCATTTGTGGACCGATCTTGCTGAATTTCAATAGCACGAAATGGTGGACTATATGTGACATAAATGTAAAACAACCTAGCCGCTATCATGTCTGGTTTTCCCGGAAAACACATATCAAGCGTAAGACGGACAGACGGACGGACGGACAGACGGACATTGTTAAATCAACTTCTCTTCTCATATGGACCCGGAATATATATACTTTATGGGGTCTAAAATCAATATTGTGGAAATTACAAACGTAATGACAAACTTATATATACCCTTTTACACCTCTGGTGAAGGGTATAAAAATGAAATCAATAAAAAAAAATAAGGGTATAAAAAGGGTAAATTATGTATAAAATATACGTATATGAAGTTCATAAATATATTTAAAAAATTTTAAAAAGTGAAAAACTGACCAATTTCTTTTTAGATAAAAAGATTTATAAAATAAAAAAACAAGAAATAAAAAACAAAAAAAAGAATGGAATGAATGGGATTCGAACCAGTAAACCAATAAGACATTGTTAAGAGGCAGACCGTTTAGACCGTTCGACCATCGAACCGCATGAGAAGTCGTTGTTGATTTGAGTATGTGATATCCATAATTATTTATATTAAATTAAAGTATGTATGTGTTTGTTGTTTGTGTGTAATACAGAAGGTAATATTAAATAAAAAAAAAAAGAAGTTTACCGCAAGTATTTTAAATGAAAAAAACCACAAAAAAACAACTATTTTACAGGGTTACCATTAACCGTTTTGAAACGTAAACTTTCGTTTTGGTTAATAAAAGTCGCAAACCAATTTAAATGTTTTTTATTTATCAATAATACAACATAAACATACCAAGAAATTGCTTAAATTGTGTATGCTTTTAAATCGCTTTTGTGCAGAAGATATTATCAGGCCTGTTCTGAAAATCACTTTAACTCAAATCACGTGATTTGAAATCACATGTGCCTACTGAAATCACACGTGTGATATTTTAGCGTCCCGTTTTTGTGTGATCTTCAATTGCAGAAAGCACACCAAGAAACACAACAACGGTATGACTTTCAAAACACCACAAAGTCACAGGTGTGATTTCAGAACAGGCCCGTATATAGGTATATATGAATATATTTTTGTATAAATTGTCTAAAAAAGTGACTAATATGTTATCAATGTCAGCAATAAAAAGGCAAAGATTGCTTTTAATATTTTGACGACACTAGATGACTGTTCGTTATGTTAGCGGTTTTTTGTAGTCGTAAAATTATATGATGAGGGCATTTCTAATATTCCCTAAATACAATTTTTTTTAGAGTGGATAACCCTGCTTGTTTGTATGGTTTTTAAGCAGTGTGACCATTTTGGCAATTTTGCAGCTTTACTTAGATTAAAAATTTTTATTTAGCTAAAATACTTTTATTAAGCGCTTCGCATTTTTTTAAGCATTTTAATTGAATGTTTCTAGCTTTTTTTAGAATTATTTTAAAAATTGAAGAATAGGTATTGATATAACTTAAGTTTTTTATGTATTATAATAAATTATAATAAATTTTGACTAAAAAAAATAGTTGTAGTCAAAATGAAATTTCGTATGGAAATGGATAATTCTTATTTTATTGTAAAAAAATTTTCATTTTATTTTTTTACAAGACGATAAGCCTGCATGTTTGGGCGATTTTTAATGAAGACTTTTAAGTAGTGTCGGAATTTTTTATTTTTGAAAGTAAATTCAGCACAAAAAACTTAGATTTAGCTGTAAAATTTCCATTTGGCATTTTATTAGCTTTTTAGAAAAATGTTTTAAGCTTCTTTTGATTAATTTTTAAAGTTGGATGAAATAGTCTTAAGCGGCCCATACACTTGCAATATTACTGTATATGATATTCGCCATATTATTTAAATTTTGTCCTATATTATGCAATAAGTCGCACAATGGTTTCATTCATTCAATAAAAAGGTGAACATAAACTATAGGAATAGCATAAACAGCATTATACAATGTTGCCAACACATTTCACTTTCTTTTCGTTGTGCAATAAAAATCAAAAGTCTTTTGATTGTTGCCAATATATTGTGCTACCATCGAATATCGCATACACATTGGCGATATAATTGTACAATACGTAAAATTGAACAATTTTATTGCAAGTGTATGATCCGCTTTAGCGATTAAAACTAAAATAAATTGTTATAAACTAACTTTTACGCAATTAATGATGACTGTTTTTTTAAAATATAAAAAAAATAATCTGGTCTAAATATGTCTGTAAATTCTTTTAAATAAAAATAGCTATAAAACCGTTTGTATTTTGTTTTTATTAGAGGGCCTTCCAATTTCAAGGTTAACCAATTGTGGTATTTATATCTGATGCTTTATCAAATCTACCTAAATACTTGTTTAAATATTACCATTTATTTTAATTTTGTTTAAAATGCGTCACTTAAATGTATAAGGATTTAAAACAATATAATGAACAACTTTAAGAATTATTTGTAGCGTTTTCAAAATAATTTTTAGCATTTCTTTGCCTTGCCTAATGTCAGAGTAAGCTGTGAACAAATTTTAAGATCTGTTTCTATGTCATTGGGTTCGTCAATAAAATTATCCTAACTTAAATGTTTCTAGCTTTTTGATTAAATTAAACATTTACGTACGCAAATACTTATTGTTGAATGTTTTGTTTTCAAATAACAAATGGGATTTTTTTTAGAAATAATAATATTTTTTAAAAATAATATGGCAACACGTGTAAGATTTTTGAATTGAAATGTAAGAAGAGACAATCCGTCTCTATAACTGAAAAAAAAAGCAACAATCATGAAAACAATGCCTACCAATACACATAAATAACTTTTGCATATTCGAACATACTTAGGTATTTAAATTTAAGCCAAAAACAAATTGTAAAATATGTTTTTTGTTTCACATGTAAGGCGAACGATGCATATTTATATTGTCAATAAAATGAAAAAATCAAAAATCGCTGAATAATTTTAAAATCGTTTATAGAAATATTTATGGAAAAAGTTAAAAAATTTTTGTTTGGTAAAGGTGGAGATGCCGAGATTTGAACCCCGACAATATAACAAACAAACCTTCTTGGGCAACCGCCCAGACCATTGAGCTATTAACCTTGTTAATAATAAAGCATTATAATAGAATATACTTCGTCATATTATTAGTTTAATTTGTAGGTATGTATTTTTCAATTAAAGCGAACAATCATGTACAAGCATGTGTACATGTTTCAAATAAAAAAACAAAAAAACAACAACCACAAGGGTTTTTTTTGGAAAAATTAGAGGCAGTCGTGGTTTTTTGCTCATATCTCAGCCATTTGTGGACCGATCTTGCTGAAATTCAATAGCAAGAAATGGTGGACTATATGAGTTATTTTGGCTATAAAACTTGGACTCGGGAAGATCTATGGTTCCTGAGAATGGGTATTTTTCAAAAAAAAATTAATATTTTGGTCATAAATTTTTCGTATCTGAACCGATTTTCCCGAGTTTTTTATAAAATATGTTCTACTAAAAATGTCCGATATTTTGGTATATAAGTCATATCCATAGAACATATGACAGCCCTAAAATTTAGGTTTTTATACAATTTTTAATTTTTTTTGTACGGGAGGTACCACGCCCACTTCTCCAATCCCGCCCACATTTCGTAGGGTGGTGTGTATTGACAACCTTAATGTTTGTACCTAATTTGGAAACTTTGGCTATTGCCGTTCTCCAGATATACAGAAAAAAGCAATAAAAATACAACAACAAGGGATTTTTGGAAAAAATTAGAGGCAGTCGTGGTTTTTTGATCATATCTCAGCCATTTGTGGACCGATCTTGCTGAATTTCAATAGCAAGAAATGGTGGACTATATGTGACATAAATGTAAAACAACCTAGCCGCTATCATGTCTGGATTATCCGGAAAACACATATCAAACGTAAGACGGACAGACGGACAGACGGACATCGTTAAATCAACTTCTCTTCTCATATGGACCCAGAATATATATACTTTATGGGGTCTAAAATCAATATTGTGGAAATTACAAACGTTATGACAAACTTATATATACCCTTTTACACCTCTGGTGAAGGGTATAAAAATAAGGGTATAAAAAGGGTAAATTAAAAGGCGTAAATATGTATAAAAAATACGTATATGAAGTTCATAAATATATTTATGAACTTATGTTGTTTGTGTGTAATACAGAAGGTAATATTAAATAAAAAAAAAAAAAAGAAGTTTACCGCAAGTATTTTAAATGAAAAAAACCACAAAAAAACAACTATTTTACAGGGTTACCATTAACCGTTTTGAAACGTAAACTTTCGTTTTGGTTAATAAAAGTCGCAAACCAATTTAAATGTTTTTTATTTATCAATAATACAACATAAACATACCAAGAAATTGCTTAAATTGTGTATGCTTTTAAATCGCTTTTGTGCAGATTTGAAATCACATGTGCCTACGTGATTTGAAATCACATGTGCCTACGTGATTTGAAATCACATGTGCCTACTGAAATCACACGTGTGATATTTTAGCGTCCCGTTTTTGTGTGATCTTCAATTGCAGAAAGCACACCAAGAAACACAACAACGGTATGACTTTCAAAACACTACAAAGTCACAGGTGTGATTTCAGAACAGGCCCGTATATAGGTATATATGAATATATTTTTGTATAAATTGTCTAAAAAAGTGACTAATATATTATCAATGTCAGCAATAAAAAGGCAAAGATTGCTTTTAATATTTTGACGACACTAGATGACTGTTCGTTATGTTAGCGGTTTTTTGTAGTCGTAAAATTATATGATGAGGGCATTTCTAATATTCCCTAAATACAATTTTTTTTAGAGTGGATAACCCTGCTTGTTTGTATGGTTTTTAAGCAGTGTGACCATTTTGGCAATTTTGCAGCTTTACTTAGATTAAAAATTTTTATTTAGCTAAAATACTTTCGCATTTTTTTAAGCATTTTAATTGAATGTTTCTAGCTTTTTTTAGAATTATTTTAAAAATTGAAGAATAGGTATTGATATAACTTAAGTTTTTTATGTATTATAATAAATTATAATAAATTTTGACTAAAAAAAATAGTTGTAGTCAAAATGAAATTTCGTATGGAAATGGATAATTCTTATTTTATTGTAAAAAAATTTTCATTTTATTTTTTTACAAGACGATAAGCCTGCATGTTTGGGCGATTTTTAATGAAGACTTTTAAGTAGTGTGGGAATTTTTTATTTTTGAAAGTAAATTCAGCACAAAAAACTTAGATTTAGCTGTAAAATTTCCATTTGGCATTTTATTAGCTTTTTAGAAAAATGTTTTAAGCTTCTTTTGATTACTTTTTAAAGTTGGATGAAATAGTCTTAAGCGGCCCATACACTTGCAATATTACTGTATATGATATTCGCCATATTATTTAAATGTTGTCCTATATTATGCAATAAGTCGCACAATGGTTTCATTCATTCAATAAAAAGGTGAACATAAACTATAGGAATAGCATAAACAGCATTATACAATGTTGCCAACACATTTCACTTTCTTTTCGTTGTGCAATAAAAATCAAAAGTCTTTTGATTGTTGCCAATATATTGTGCTACCATCGAATATCGCATACACATTGGCGATATAATTGTACAATACGTAAAATTGAACAATTTTATTGCAAGTGTATGATCCGCTTTAGCGATTAAAACTAAAATAAATTGTTATAAACTAACTTTTACGCAATTAATGATGACTGTTTTTTTAAAATATAAAAAAAATAATCTGGTCTAAATATGTCTGTAAATTCTTTTAAATCAAAATAGCTGTAAAACCGTTTGTATTTTGTTTTTATTAGAGGGCCTTCCAATTTCAAGGTTAACCAATTGTGGTATTTATATCTGATGCTTTATCAAATCTACCTAAATACTTGTTTAAATATTACCATTTATTTTAATTTTGTTTAAAACGAGTCACTTAAATGTATAAGGATTTAAAACAATATAATGAACAACTTTAAGAATTATTTGTAGCGTTTTCAAAATAATTTTTAGCATTTCTTTGCCTTGCCTAATGTCAGAGTAAGCTGTGAACAAATTTTAAGATCTGTTTCTATGTCATTGGGTTCGTCAATAAAATTATCCTAACTTAAATGTTTCTAGCTTTTTGATTAAATTAAACATTTACGTACGCAAATACTTATTGTTGAATGTTTTGTTTTCAAATAACAAATGGGATTTTTTTTAGAAATAATAATATTTTTTAAAAATAATATGGCAACACGTGTAAGATTTTTGAATTGAAATGTAAGAAGAGACAATCCGTCTCTATAACTGAAAAAAAAGCAACAATCATGAAAACAATGCCTACCAATACACATAAATAACTTTTGCATATTCGAACATACTTAGGTATTTAAATTTAAGCCAAAAACAAATTGTAAAATATGTTTTTTGTTTCACATGTAAGGCGAACGATGCATATTTATATTGTCAATAAAATGAAAAAATCAAAAATCGCTGAATAATTTTAAAATCGTTTATAGAAATATTTATGGAAAAAGTTAAAAAATTTTTGTTTGGTAAAGGTGGAGATGCCGAGATTTGAACCCCGACAATATAACAAACAAACCTTCTTGGGCAACCGCCCAGACCATTGAGCTATTAACCTTGTTAATAATAAAGCATTATAATAGAATATACTTCGTCATATTATTAGTTTAATTTGTAGGTATGTATTTTTCAATTAAAGCGAACAATCATGTACAAGCATGTGTACATGTTTCAAATAAAAAAACAAAAAAACAACAACCACAAGGGTTTTTTTTGGAAAAATTAGAGGCAGTCGTGGTTTTTTGCTCATATCTCAGCCATTTGTGGACCGATCTTGCTGAAATTCAATAGCAAGAAATGGTGGACTATATGAGTTATTTTGGCTATAAAACTTGGACTCGGGAAGATCTATGGTTCCTGAGAATGGGTATTTTTCAAAAAAAAATTAATATTTTGGTCATAAATTTTTCGTATCTGAACCGATTTTCCCGAGTTTTTTATAAAATATGTTCTACTAAAAATTTCCGATATTTTGGTATATAAGTCATATCCATAGAACATATGACAGCCCTAAAATTTAGGTTTTTATACAATTTTTAATTTTTTTTGTACGGGAGGTACCACGCCCACTTCTCCAATCCCGCCCACATTTCGTAGGGTGGTGTGTATTGACAACCTTAATGTTTGTACCTAATTTGGAAACTTTGGCTATTGCCGTTCTCCAGATATACAGAAAAAAGCAATAAAAATACAACAACAAGGGATTTTTGGAAAAAATTAGAGGCAGTCGTGGTTTTTTGATCATATCTCAGCCATTTGTGGACCGATCTTGCTGAATTTCAATAGCAAGAAATGGTGGACTATATGTGACATAAATGTAAAACAACCTAGCCGCTATCATGTCTGGATTATCCGGAAAACACATATCAAACGTAAGACGGACAGACGGACAGACGGACATCGTTAAATCAACTTCTCTTCTCATATGGACCCAGAATATATATACTTTATGGGGTCTAAAATCAATATTGTGGAAATTACAAACGTTATGACAAACTTATATATACCCTTTTACACCTCTGGTGAAGGGTATAAAAATAAGGGTATAAAAAGGGTAAATTAAAAGGCGTAAATATGTATAAAAAATACGTATATGAAGTTCATAAATATATTTATGAACTTATGTTGTTTGTGTGTAATACAGAAGGTAATATTAAATAAAAAAAAAAAAGAAGTTTACCGCAAGTATTTTAAATGAAAAAAACCACAAAAAAACAACTATTTTACAGGGTTACCATTAACCGTTTTGAAACGTAAACTTTCGTTTTGGTTAATAAAAGTCGCAAACCAATTTAAATGTTTTTTATTTATCAATAATACAACATAAACATACCAAGAAATTGCTTAAATTGTGTATGCTTTTAAATCGCTTTTGTGCAGATTTGAAATCACATGTGCCTACGTGATTTGAAATCACATGTGCCTACTGAAATCACACGTGTGATATTTTAGCGTCCCGTTTTTGTGTGATCTTCAATTGCAGAAAGCACACCAAGAAACACAACAACGGTATGACTTTCAAAACACTACAAAGTCACAGGTGTGATTTCAGAACAGGCCCGTATATAGGTATATATGAATATATTTTTGTATAAATTGTCTAAAAAAGTGACTAATATATTATCAATGTCAGCAATAAAAAGGCAAAGATTGCTTTTAATATTTTGACGACACTAGATGACTGTTCGTTATGTTAGCGGTTTTTTGTAGTCGTAAAATTATATGATGAGGGCATTTCTAATATTCCCTAAATACAATTTTTTTTAGAGTGGATAACCCTGCTTGTTTGTATGGTTTTTAAGCAGTGTGACCATTTTGGCAATTTTGCAGCTTTACTTAGATTAAAAATTTTTATTTAGCTAAAATACTTTCATTAAGCGCTTCGCATTTTTTTAAGCATTTTAATTGAATGTTTCTAGCTTTTTTTAGAATTATTTTAAAAATTGAAGAATAGGTATTGATATAACTTAAGTTTTTTATGTATTATAATAAATTATAATAAATTTTGACTAAAAAAAATAGTTGTAGTCAAAATGAAATTTCGTATGGAAATGGATAATTCTTATTTTATTGTAAAAAAATTTTCATTTTATTTTTTTACAAGACGATAAGCCTGCATGTTTGGGCGATTTTTAATGAAGACTTTTAAGTAGTGTGGGAATTTTTTATTTTTGAAAGTAAATTCAGCACAAAAAACTTAGATTTAGCTGTAAAATTTCCATTTGGCATTTTATTAGCTTTTTAGAAAAATGTTTTAAGCTTCTTTTGATTACTTTTTAAAGTTGGATGAAATAGTCTTAAGCGGCCCATACACTTGCAATATTACTGTATATGATATTCGCCATATTATTTAAATGTTGTCCCCTATTATGCAATAAGTCGCACAATGGTTTCATTCATTCAATAAAAAGGTGAACATAAACTATAGGAATAGCATAAACAGCATTATACAATGTTGCCAACACATTTCACTTTCTTTTCGTTGTGCAATAAAAATCAAAAGTCTTTTGATTGTTGCCAATATATTGTGCTACCATCGAATATCGCATAGACATTGGCGATATAATTGTACAATACGTAAAATTGAACAATTTTATTGCAAGTGTATGATCCGCTTTAGCGATTAAAACTAAAATAAATTGTTATAAACTAACTTTTACGCAATTAATGATGACTGTTTTTTTAAAATATAAAAAAAATAATCTGGTCTAAATATGTCTGTAAATTCTTTTAAATCAAAATAGCTGTAAAACCGTTTGTATTTTGTTTTTATTAGAGGGCCTTCCAATTTCAAGGTTAACCAATTGTGGTATTTATATCTGATGCTTTATCAAATCTACCTAAATACTTGTTTAAATATTACCATTTATTTTAATTTTGTTTAAAACGAGTCACTTAAATGTATAAGGATTTAAAACAATATAATGAACAACTTTAAGAATTATTTGTAGCGTTTTCAAAATAATTTTTAGCATTTCTTTGCCTTGCCTAATGTCAGAGTAAGCTGTGAACAAATTTTAAGATCTGTTTCTATGTCATTGGGTTCGTCAATAAAATTATCCTAACTTAAATGTTTCTAGCTTTTTGATTAAATTAAACATTTACGTACGCAAATACTTATTGTTGAATGTTTTGTTTTCAAATAACAAATGGGATTTTTTTTAGAAATAAAAATATTTTTTAAAAATAATATGGCAACACGTGTAAGATTTTTGAATTGAAATGTAAGAAGAGACAATCCGTCTCTATAACTGAAAAAAAAGCAACAATCATGAAAACAATGCCTACCAATACACATAAATAACTTTTGCATATTCGTACATACTTAGGTATTTAAATTTAAGCCAAAAACAAATTGTAAAATATGTTTTTTGTTTCACATGTAAGGCGAACGATGCATATTTATATTGTCAATAAAATGAAAAAATCAAAAATCGCTGAATAATTTTAAAATCGTTTATAGAAATATTTATGGAAAAAGTTAAAAAATTTTTGTTTGGTAAAGGTGGAGATGCCGAGATTTCAACCCCGGCAATATAACAAACAAACCTTCTTGGGCAACCGCCCAGACCATTGAGCTATTAACCTTGTTAATAATAAAGCATTATAATAGAATATACTTCGTCATATTATTAGTTTAATTTGTAGGTATGTATTTTTCAATTAAAGCGAACAATCATGTACAAGCATGTGTACATGTTTCAAATAAAAAAACAAAAAAACAACAAACACAAGGGTTTTTTTTGGAAAAATTAGAGGCAGTCGTGGTTTTTTGATCATATCTCAGCCATTTGTGGACCGATCTTGCTGAAATTCAATAGCAAGAAATGGTGGACTATATGAGTTATTTTGGCTATAAAACTTGGACTCGGGAAGATCTATGGTTCCTGAGAATGGGTATTTTTCAAAAAAAATTTATATTTTGGTCATAAATTTTTCGTATCTGAACCGATTTTCCCGAGTTTTTTATAAAATATGTTCTACTAAAAATTTCCGATATTTTGGTATATAAGTCATATCCATAGGACATATGACAGCCCTAAAATTTAGGTTTTTATACAATTTTTAATTTTTTTTGTACGGGAGGTACCACGCCCACTTCTCCAATCCCGCCCACATTTTGTAGGGTGGTGTGTATTGACAACCTTAATGTTTGTACCTAATTTGGAAACTATGGCTCTTGCCGTTCTCCAGATATACAGAAAAAAGCAATAAAAATACAACAACAACAAGGGATTTTTGGAAAAAATTAGAGGCAGTCGTGGTTTTTTGATCATATCTCAGCCATTTGTGGACCGATCTTGCTGAATTTCAATAGCAAGAAATGGTGGACTATATGTGACATAAATGTAAAACAACCTAGCCGCTATCATGTCTGGATTATCCGGAAAACACATATCAAACGTAAGACGGACAGACGGACAGACGGACATCGTTAAATCAACTTCTCTTCTCATATGGACCCAGAATATATATACTTTATGGGGTCTAAAATCAATATTGTGGAAATTACAAACGTTATGACAAACTTATATATACCCTTTTACACCTGTGGTGAAGGGTATAAAAACATTTTGGTTTAATGTTCTTTACACACATACATATGTACGCTAAGAGTATAAATATTTTGAGTTGAGTGAATATACATATACATATGTACTATTTTATTTAGAATTAATTTGCAGCCGTATTCATAAAAATACAATAATTTTGGTGAAAATTGTAATTTAAGACAAATTTTCCATTTAAATTTTTTCTTAAAACATATTTAAATTTTAAATAAATTGTTTATGAATATTGCTCTTATCTGCTGTTTCTAAATGACAGGCGATGGACTGAGTGCTTTTCATATACATTTTTCTACACAATCAATCGCCTGTCATTTGGAAACAGCACATTAATGCTTTAATTGAAAACGTTTGCGTACGGTAATTTCTGTAATTTTTAGAGGGTCGTAAGGTAATGAAAAAATTAAAGTTAACATCACAGCTACCAACTAGCCCCGGTAGGCTGGTTGGTAGTGAGCTAGTCGATCAGCGCCGGGGTTGCGGGATCGATTCCCGTTAGATACTCTGGTTTCTTTCCTGCAGACAAGCGAAGAGCTTCGCAGGATTAGGATAGGACAAAAAAAGTATGTGGATTTCGCTACTTAGAATATATAGAATGAAATCCAATAAAATCAAAGCCATATTATTAAAATTGTTCGCATATTATACTTTTATTTTTATTTATTTATGTAAAAAGTGTTATATTTTACAGCAACTTAAACAACTTAAATAATAATCAACAAATTCAGACAAATAATTATATTGATGACATAGCCTCGTACACGGATCAGCAAAAGCATAATTAGATCTACAAAATTATTAACGATAGGATTATAATGACGAGTAATACGACAAGTACATACCTATTAATGCTTTAAAATTTTAGCTTTTTCAGCATTCAAAGTTTTGTATTTATATGTCTCCCAAGAGGAATTCTTAGTAATACCAGTATAAGCAAATTTAAAAATTCCAATCTATGGTTGTAACAATAATTTTTCTCGTCAAACCAAAACGAATAAATGGTATTATTAGTACATTCTATGCACTGCTCCATAATAACTTTTTTTTGTGTGCTCTGTTCTTTAAAAATAAATTTTCGAAAATTTTTATGTTAATTTTGCATATTTCGAAAAACAAATCAGAGGGTGAACATAAACTTCCAAAATCAGATTAATTTTCATGGTTTTTCGTATGGATATACATTTCTGATGGGTATGTTAAAATTTGAGATGGTTTAATCATATCCATTCGGCATTTAGTGCAGGATACTCGTTGCGCTATGTAGCCAATGAAATATCGACTAGAAGTAAGTTCTATTGACACATTCACAGAGTTAAAGCTGCCGGCACTTTCATCAAAATATGCTTCATTTGGGATCATTGAAATTTTTACTATCAAAACAGTCAAAGTAGCTATTGAGTTTTTTTAGAAGATACTCAAAGTACTGGCAGTACATTAGAGAGTACTCACACCCCTGAAATAGAAATCGCAGATATGTATATACAATGAAAATGAAGAATATTTTAATGAAGATGCTGATTCTTTTACATCCAACAATGTACCAATAGAATTAACATCGAGTCGATATTTTGTTGGTTACTTAGCACAAGGAATATCTTGCGTTAAATGTCGTATGGATATAATAAAACCAGCGCAAATTTTGTCATATCCTTCAGAAAAGTTTATTCATGCAAAAAACTATCAAAAAGAATCCGACTTTGGAGGCTTGTGTACCCCCTCTGACTTATTTTTTGAAGTTTGTTAAATTCATATACATAAAGGTTTTTGAAAAAATATTTTTACAAAATAAAGAAATGAAAGGCATAAAAAAATTTATTGTTGGGCAATTCGTGAGTTGTACCAAAAATTCAATTTATTCTTTTTGGTTTGAGGAGAATGACGTATGTTATAAACACAGGATGGAGATGCTTAATTTACTAGTTCTTATTATTACTACGGAAGCATTCCACATGGGAAACTTACAAATACAAATTATCAAGTACTGAAAAAGTTACAATTTTAAACCATTAAACTTGTAAAGAGCTCATACGTTAAATTAATAAATAGGCTGAGTTCCTAAACATCATAATACTTTGCAGTCAAAGTCAAAAAAGTATCATAGAGTTTAACTATATCTAGTTTGATTATTGTGTACGCATCGATATTGTTTTTAGTGAACTTTGGTACAGATAACATTGTAAAATTTTTCACGGTTGCTTTGCAACTGATGTTTTGGAACTCACCCATACTCATAGTAAATAGTAAGAAAAAAACACTCTTTTTATTTTTAAATTCGTTTGATATAAGTATGTATACTAGGGCTGGTCGATTTTTTTTTTAAATCGTATATAAAAAACGTAATCTACATAAAATTCTAAGAAAATTCTCCGAAGAAACCATGGGTCTAAAATAAAATCCTAATCCGCGCCTCTCGACTTGAAAATTTATATGCCCGCCTTTGCAAAAAAAAATTTTTTTTAAAAATTAGCTTTTTCCAAAAAGTAAAAAAATGTTCAAGTCGAGAGGCGCGGATTAGGATTTTATTTTGGACCCATGGTTTCTAAGGAGAATTTTCTTAGAATTTTATGTATAGTACGTTTTTGCTTTACGATTTTTAATTTTTTTTTCATCCATACAAATCGACCCGCCCTAATGTATACATACACACATGGTAAGTACGTAATTAAATAATCTAAAAAATGGAATTATAATTCGGTGCAAATCGATATAGTTTAATTTTTACAAAAATAAAACACATACTGCTGCCCTACAATTACGCAATTGGTCGCATTCCCTCTTACGTAGGTTATTTGCACATAAATTGTTTGAAAACAAAACGAAATCAATTAAAAAAAATACCAAATACCGGTTTCAACGAAAAAAAAAACACAAACACACACACACTTTGGCTGGCAAAAACAGCAAACATGTGTATGTATTAATGCATGTGGTTTCTTGCTCTCTTTAGTTCTCTGAATGTGAGCACGAAGTTTTTGCTTTCTTGTTACTTCCCCCCTCATCATTAAGAAGCACAAAATTTTTGAAAATTTCAAATGTACTAAGTGCAACATCTTTATATACTATTTATAGTCTTTGTTCCAACCTTATTAATATTGATACTGTAGTATGAAACGTGTGAATTGCAACAAAAATAGTGTGAAATTAAACAAAAAATGGTTTTTCTCACACACGTGTTTCTGTATCTTTTGTTTTGCGAGAATTATCTGTCATTTAAATAATTTTCCAGCAATTATTGGAAGGATGCGAGAAAAAGTGTTTCTATAACAATATTTTGCGAAAAGTTTCTTTCAACAACTGTCAAAATAAGTCACATTTGAAATTGGTGGCGGGAAAAACAAAATGTAAATATTTTGAATTTAAAATATGTTTATATACTATTTTTTTAAAATAAATAAAAAAAATAGAAGGAATATAAATGATGAATGCATAATTTATATGATGAAAATAAACAAAAAACAATTGTTATATTTCGTTATACTAAATTTTTTTTAGCCTTTTCTTGTTTTGGTTTTAATCAGTGTTGCCAGATAAATTTGTGTCAAAATCGTCAATTTCCTGAGAAAAAAATAAAAAAGATCGTCTTTTTTGTTTTAAGAATCGTGCAATTTAAAATCAATTTTAAACAAATTTGTTTCGACTTTTATTATAGAATAATCAAACAAAAACATAAAGTTCATGGGTATTTAATAATTTCATTAAATTTATATATTTATTTTGTTAAGCTGGAGGATTATTTTTTAAAAAAATTATTTATTTTCTTTAATCCGATAACAATTTTAAATTGTTATTTTTCCCTGAAGAAGTTACACAAAGGCATGAGAAAATATCATTTTAAACAAAAAATAAAATAAATATTTTTACAATAGCAAAAAGAAACCAAGTTTAATAAAACATACATCCTTTTTTTTAAATATATATATATATATATATATATACATATTTACAAAAACCGAGATCAAAATGGAAAATTTTTAAATTAAATCAGCTTTGATAACAGTATTATAAATATTCTACTAAATAACGAGTGAAAGAAGCTATCCATTTTGAAAAAGTTTTTACTGGGAGACAAACAAATTTCTTTCTTGCCGGAATAATGGTTTTGGAACAAAAGTGTACACATAAGATAAGAATATCAAATATCAATCATACTTTATATATATATATATAAGTAGTCTTAAATGTTCAAAATAAGCCAAGTCGGTCCATTACTTTCCCTCGAAATTTTGCTTTTGCCGATACATTTTTTAGGGAAGAGACAAACAATTTCGAGGACAATTTACACAATAGGGATACATATACAGTACTTTTCGTTTATAGTCACAACGCTTATAGTCACATTAGCGATATAGTCCATTTTATCTGTTTATTTTGCCGCTATAAGTAAATTTAATATAAAGTATTAACGTTATAGTCCATTTAGCGATATAAGCACATTTGCCATATATGCCATTTATCAACAGTAGTCAAAGGGAAGAGTAAAGCAAATTAATGGCGTTATTGTCACATAAGCAAAATTTACTAAGTTCTTTTTAGTTTTCGAATCAAAAATCCATCCAAAGAAAGAATGAATTAAATCATTTAATTTTTGTCATCAACTCTCTACTCGTAAAAAATTAGTTTTTGCCGTTAGTATCAGTTATGAAATGTCTTGTTATTATTTTAACTATCTTTTATAGAGTATGCAACTCTGTTGTAAAGCCATAAGCCTGATGTCGGTGTAATTTATATGCATTTTTAATTTCCTTTATTCACATAACTTGATTATATTCGATTATATTCGTCATAGTGGCATATATGTGAATTAGCCTTATAGTCACATTACCGATATAGTCCACGGTATGGTTGCAACTAAAGGATGTGACTATAAGCGAAAAGTACTGTAAAAATTTAACCCTTGTTTCTAAAGATATCTTTTTTTTTTAATAAACAAACATATAAAAATATTTACAATTATCTTATTTCGAAGACTAAGTGTAAAACGCAACGCCAACAATTTCATTAAAAGCAAATCCAAAATCAAAAATATTTTATAAATTTGTTGTTGCTTTCTACAGACATTCATATTATTTTTTTTTCAATTTTCAACGCCACAAAATAGAAGTGTTTGAAATTTAAGAATTCAAAATGAATTTCTATAGAAAGTAACAACAAAATTATAAAATATTTTTGATATTGTTTTTGCTTTTGCTTTCGTCACTTTAGCAAAAATCATCAAAACGTCACTTTGTTAATATCGGAACAAAAAATCGTCAAGATGACGATAACTCGTCAAATCTGGCAGCCCTGTTTTTATTATATTTATTTCTTTTGTTGACGTTTCGCTTTTATTTGACTGGAAATATTCCAATATAAACAGAATTTGTTGTGTCTGTTTTCGCATTAAAATACAGAAACACTTTTATCTCATAAATCGAG
This sequence comes from Pollenia angustigena, assembly GCA_930367215.1. NCBI lineage: Eukaryota > Metazoa > Arthropoda > Insecta > Diptera > Polleniidae > Pollenia > Pollenia angustigena. Next base: position 52,357,743 of record OV884059.1, on the reverse strand, counting down.
AAACGATGGAATTTTTTGTTTCACACTTCATGTAAGAAATTTTACGATGCGAGAAATACAGAAACGAGCTACTGGTCATAAATTTATAGAGCAATTCCATATGAAAGCGATCACCTTTTGGACGACCCCTCTCCGATTTTAAAATAAATAGTCTCAATCGATTGCCCAGCAAAAAATAATGTACCTACATATTTTTTTATAGTGACTGGTTTAGTGGTGGTGTACACCACTGTCATGTGACAAAATTGAAGAATTCTTCATAAGGGACCTCATTGAAAGTTGTTTTTAAAAAAAACTACTAAAGCGACGAGTGATAGCTCGTTGGAAAGGTATTGAATCAGGCTTTAATTGAAAAATAAAATTTTCCTAATTTTTCTTAGAAATTTACCTTTAAATTTTCCCAAGAAAATTAAATTTTCCGATTTTCCACAGAAGCTCCTAAATTTTCCGGCTAATTTTTTTTTTTTTTTTTTGGATTCCTTATAATTTTTGCTTTAAGAATCAGCAATAAAAAAATGGGCCCCGACTCCTTGTTTGGACAGGAGAAGAGCATTTAAGAGACCACCTTGTTAAAAATACATTTTAAAAATTATTTTACAGTTAAAAATACATTTATGAAGAAAAAATCAATTTTTTTTTTAAGAGCCCCAAGTTGAGTGTGTAGTGAATATGGTCTGCCTGCCTTCACAAGATCGGCCATAAATCCATGGATAATAGCAGCAGTGGCATGTAATGGCACACCAAACCCGACTGAGGCTACAGGTCATAAAATGTTTTGTAAATTTTTTAAATTACCAGGTAATAAATATTTCGCCTAAAATTACACGTGCAAAAAAAAGTCATAAAACACGGATTTTCCATAAATATGGCGAAATATTTATTACCTGGTAATTTAAAAAATTTGCAAAACATTTTATGACCTGTGGTCGGCTTATTGGCAGTAACCAATTAAGTCCCTCTTTAAAAAACATTTTATGACCAGTAGTTCACGCAAATTTTCCTATTAAAGAAAAGCAAATATCGCTTATTTTTTTACCTATTTTTTACCAAAAAATAAATATAAATACTTCACACACTCTGAGTCAAATTTCAGTTGAATACTAAACGTGAAAGTGTTAAAGTGTTTTTTTTTTGTAAAGTAAAGAGTGAAGCTGTAAAGACAATTTAAAGTAAAATGAATAAATTTTGCTGCAATCCGTTTAACAAGAGTGGACATCGTTCGAAAAAGATAAAAGTATTAAAATTAACTGGTGTTTCGAAGCGATACATGAATGAATTAAATATACAATACGGTGGTGAAGCAGAATTCATTTGCCCCAAGTGTAAAATCGATTTGTCTCAACAAGCAAATGCATTGAAACAAATGCAGCCATAATCCGAGAGTTAAATGACAAGTGAACAAAATATTTCATCTGATAGTGAGGCAGACATTCCGATGGTCAATATGTCTTTGAGTCCTTTGAATGAGGCTATTACAACTTTAGGTGAAACGCCTATTAGAAAAAGAAAGTTGCGAAGTGAAACATACAGGAAAGAGAAAAAAGGCAAGGTTATGAGTGCAATCGCGACAATATTTGATGAAGGCTCTGATAACAAATGCAGTCAAGCAGATGACGTTGATGACGGCAAACAAATGATTGAGCAGTTTAAAAGAAAATTCAATTTAGCGACCACTTTTCCGGAGAAATATCTCATTTTATCTGTGCTGCCTCAATCATGGTCTATACGCAAGATTTCTGAACAGTTTCAAACATCTTTTTACATCGCGAGAAGAAGCAAAGAATTAGTTCGACAGAAGGGCATATTGGCGACTCCCACCAAGAAATTTGGCTCAAGGACCCTCAGCGAAGCAACGGTGAAACTGATTCAAGATTTTTACTGCAATGATGACAACAGCCGCGCCTGCCCAGGTACACGTGACTATGTTATCACACGTGAAGATGGAGAAAAAGTACACAAGCAGCGCAGATTATTATTATGTAATCTATCCGAAGCATACCATCAGTTCAATGAGAAATACCCAGCAGAAAAAGTGGGATTTTCTAAGTTTGCCATCCTACGACCAAAAGAATGCGTGTTGGCATTAGACAGGCACGGAACGCATTCAGTCTGCGTTTGCATGTTTCATCAAAACATCAAATTAATTTTCTTTCCATGCAAGAAATTGAAAGTATTTCACGGTGAAATTGAAACATATAGGGACCTCCTGTCGAAGTCGTTGTGCGCATACCCCACGGAAAATTGTCATCTGTCCAAATGCGACAATTGTCCGAAGATTGACGAGCTAGAGCAATATTTGGCGGAAAAGTTTGAACAGTTGTTAATTCAGGAGGTGCATTTCAAACAGTGGATAATTAGCAGCGGCAGATGTTCCCTTGAGACCGTGGTAAAGCAGATTCCGGAATTCATAGAGGAATTCGAATTCAAGTTGAATGAACTGAAGGCGCACCATTTCATATCCGAGATGCAATCGAAATTTCTAAAGGAAAGTAAGGAGAAATTAGCCCAAAATGAATTCATTGTGATAAGCGACTTCGCCGAGAATTACACTTTTCTCGTTCAGGATGAAATTCAGGCTTATCACTGGGCAAACGACAAGTGCACGGTGCATCCTTTTTGCATTTATTTCAAAAACGAAGATAACGAACTACAGACCGTAAGCCTTGTTGTTGTCGCGGAGAGTTTAGCTCATAATTATGTGTCCGTTTATTTATTTCAAATGAAACTGTTTGAATTCTTAAGATCAAAATTCGATGCAATCGACAAAGTAACGTTTTTCTCAGACGGCGCGGCTTCTCAGTACAAGAATAAAAAAAATTTTTACAATCTTTGCATAATTGAAGAAGAACAAAACTGCAAGGTCGAGTGGCACTTTTTCGCGACGTCCCACGATAAGGGCCCATGCGATGCGTTAGGGGGAGCCCTAAAACGCATGGCGACTAAGGCAAGTTTGCAAAGGCCATATACTGACCAGATCCTTAATGTACAACATTTGTTTTCGTGGATTCAAAGCAAGGAAATTGCCATTAACACAGTTTTATGCACTCAAAAAGAACACGATGCCATTGAGCGACGAATTCAAAACAGATATAATAATGTCAAAACTATAACTGGAACGCAAAAGTTTCATTGCTTCATACCAAATATTTCTGATATGTCAATTAATGTAAAGCGGTACGCTTCGTCTGCCGACGTGCTAAATTTAAAGTTACTTTAATTTTATAATGATGCCAAGACAATTGAAATTTTTAATAAATATTGTAATTAAGTATAAGCAGCAAAATAAGAAAGATTTTTTCTTCATAAATGTATTTTTAACTGTAAAATAATTTTTAAAATGTATTTTTAACAAGGTGGTCTCTTACATGCTCTTCTCCTGTCCAAACAAGGAGTCGGGGCCCATTTTTTTATGGCTGATTCTTAAAGCAAAAATTATGAGGAATCCAAAAAAAAAAAAAAAAATTAGCCGGAAAATTTAGGAGCTTCTGTGGAAAATCGGAAAATTTAATTTTCTTGGGAAAATTTAAAGGTAAATTTCTAAGAAATATTGGGAAAATTTTATTTTTCAATTAAAGCCTGATTCAATACCTTTCCAACGAGCTTTCACTCGTTGCGATCGCTTTAGTGGGTTCAATGAGCTCCCTTATGAAGACTTCTTCAATTTTGTCACATGACAGTGGTGTACACCACCACTAAACCAGTTACTATAAAAAAAAAAAAATATGTAGGTACATTATTTTTTGCTGGGCAATCGATTGAGACTATTTATTTTAAAATCGGAGAGGGGTCGTCCAAAAATTTGCCAATTTTGATCGTTTTCATATGGAAATAACCCCCCACAAACGGCGACTGCTATGGCTTGCCAAAACAAAGGCAAAAGAATCAAACTGGAGATTTGTATGGGTTCGCAATGGAAATATCTATGCCAAGAAAAATGAGATGTCTAACACCATAATTATATCAAATGCTGCTACTATTGATCTAATTATATCTTCAATTTAAATTAATACACAAACTACAAATACATACAAAATTACTTCCGTTTTTTTTAAATTTGTCCTCTTTTTTTAATGTAAAACATGAACACTAACATAGTTTCAATACTAGATAATTTTTATCAAATTAATAAAGACTATTTAAGTTATCCCACAACAATAATATATATGAATATTCGTTTACTACGTCTACATTTCACGCTATTATTGGCAAACCTTCATAATATCATAAACAACATAAACTTTATACTTCTTGTAGAAACAAATATTACAAACGAAGAGCAGCATTTATATAGTATAAATGGATTTAGTTCATACTTTCTTAACAGAGACAGCAGAGGTGGAGGTGTAGCCGTCTACATTAGAGAAAAAATATCGCATACCAACATAAACATAAACACAAACTCCTTTGAGGCTATCCAATTAAACGTTACAAATAAAATCAACAATTTTTCTCTGTTTACAATTTACCGACCGCCAAAAACTAACGTAAATGAGTTCATAATAGAGCTTGACAAAACAATAAACACAATAAAGAATAAAAAAAAACTTAGTTATTTTTTGTGACATAAATATTAATATTCTCAACAAAAATATTACAACAACAAAATACATGGAAATGATCTCATCAAACGGATTGCAGTGTACAATTAAAGAGATAACAAGAGAAGGCATAACAAAGAAAACAAGCTCTTGCATTGATTTCTTGCATATAAGAAACAATTAAGCAAACACACAAAAAAATGCTGCGGTAATCAGAACAAACATATCGGATCATTATACACTTTTTTGTTGTGTCCAAGAAGAAAAAGTAAAAAACAAAATAAAGCAGGGAACGCAAAACCAACCTTTACAGGGCGCCAATTTAAATAGTTTTAAAGTTAACAAAAATATTAGAGCAATTAACTGGATTGAATTAGTAAATAGAAATTTAAACACTAATGAAATCTTTAACAAAATTTATGAAACAATTAAGAACATTTATGAAAAATCCAAACAACAGTATAATAATAGTGACAAAAGGAAACGTAGAAAAGTGAAACCGTGGATGAGTGCGGAATTTATAGAATATTGTGAAATTCGGGATAAACTTTATATCAAATGGCTAAATAATAAAAATAACAAAAATTTCGAAAATAATTATAAAAAATTTCGAAACTGCCTAAATAAAAAAATAATCAATGCAAACAACTATTATTTTAGAAGAAAATTCCAAGAAAACGCAAACAATAGAAGAGCTACATGGCAATTGGTAAATGAAATAATCGGTAGAAAAATATCAAATATTGACGCTACATTACTTAACTCGTTTAAGAATGATATTGTAAAAAATATCGCAAACAAGTTTGCAACAACAATGAAAACGTGAGCAAAATTTTACATAAGTATAATATTAAAACATGTCTGAAAAGGCCAACGACCATTCAGAACTCCATGTTCTTACCTCCCGCAACTGAAGATGAGGTATTTAACGTTTTAATACACCTAAAAACACATAAAGGAGCTGAAGCTGATGGAATAAGGCCAAAAGATCTAAAATATAACGCTTCTATTCTAACCAGTAATCATAAACTCAAGTAATAACAAACTGTAACATACCAAATATGTTAAAAACATCATTAATACGTCCAATTTATAAAAGTGGAACCAAAAACGACATTAATAATTACAGACCTATTTCGATATTACCAGTGATTGAGAAAGTACTGGGAGAGATAGTAGTAACAAGGTTAAATGAATTTCTAACAAAATTTAAAATTATTGATCCTAAACAGTATGGCTTTCAAAAAGGTAGAAACATTAATAAATTATTAAGTGATTTTTCACACCACATTAATACTTGCTTAGGTGAAAATTAACACTGCTTGGCCCTTTTCATCGATTTTAGAAAAGCTTTCGATACTCTTTCTCATACGAATTTATTAAGAATGCTAGAACGAAACGGCGTTAGAGGAAAATGCCTGGACTGGTTTAAAGATTACTTAAATCTTAGAACATTTCGAGTTAAAATTTGTCACACACTTAGTGATGAAACTAATACAAATAGTGTTGTTCCCCAAGGTTCCAAACTTGGGCCAATTTTGTATCTCATATGTATATGTCAATGAGATGTTAAAAGTCCTCGAAGAATGTTCTGCGTTTGCTTACGCTGATGATACAGCCATAATAGTATCCAACAAAAATATTGATATTGCTTACGTCAATATGCAAAATCAGCTAAACCAAATCACAAAATGGTGCCATGATAATGGACTTGTTATAAATGCCGCAAAAACAAAGGTTATGCACATTAAACCACCCCATCTCAATTCAATAGATAAAAATATTACTTTTTCATGATTACCAGTGTCTTCACAACAACAACAACAATATCTACACAGATAGTTGCACTACCACAATAGAATTGGTTAAAACTTATAAATATCTAGAAGTATACGTTTATGACAACTTTAAATGGCTCTCCCAAGATCAATATCTATCAAAGAAACTGCGCAAATCGGCATACAGCTTGTATCATCTAAGTAACTGTTCAACGTTTGATGTTCTCAAACAGGCATACTTTTCACTAGCAGAATCTTATATTAGACATGGAATTACTGCATGGGGAAATGCAACATATTGCAGATCCCTTCAACAAACACAAAACCAAATACTTAAAATACTTCTTAAAACCAAGCACCACAACCAACAACTTCAAATAGAATACGTTTATACTAACACGAGCAACACGCAAAATATATCGTACTACAATATACCCCCGCTTAACCACAACACTCAAAATGTATTATACACAAGCATTACTGACAACCAAAACGTTAACAACGACACACTCATAGTCAACAATACGCTCGAAAACAACACCCAAGGTAACAACATCACACATTTAAACAACGTCACACACGTGAACAACCACACACACGTTAGCAACAACTCACACGAGAACAACAATCAAAACAATAACTCACGTACAAATGACAACACACTCCTGAACAGCACCCAAGATAACAACAACCCACATTTAAACAACATCACACACGTGAACAACCACACATACGTTAACAACGATCAAAACAATAACTCACATACAAATAACAACACACTCGTAAACAACACCCAAGGTAACAAAAACCCACATTTAAACAACATCACATACATTAACAACAACTCACACGTGAACTACGATCACAACAATAACTCACGTACAAATAACAACACTCAGGTCAACAATAACACACAAATTAACAACAACATGCACAGCAATAATATCCACGTAAACAACACATATAATGCAACTGAAAATATGTCGATTACTAATCCAAACAACTATAGAAATACCAATATCAACAACAACAGAAGCACCTACATCATCTTAAATACTATCGCCAACAGCAATACACACACCAGCAACAACGTACATTTCATTAACTACACGCACATAATTAACAACATACAAATCAACCCAAATATCATAAACACCAATATAACCAACACATACACCAACAACTATCGAAATGAACTACAGACACAAATAACATAAGCAGCAATAGAGTAAACTACAACAGGAACATTGGCAATACTATATATACACTTAATAATGCAAACACCAACATCAATTCACGATATAATAATAACGGAAACAACACTAATTCAAATAACATTGCAACCAACCTTAACGTATTAAATATCAAAAGTATATATTACTATACACTTGTCAACGAGTTTTATAACGATCCCAGATACTTAAAGCCAATAAACCACGCTTACAACACTAGGCAACGAGCAGAAGGACGGTATCATGTGGAACGACATCGAAACAATTATGGCAAAAATTCGTTCAAAACAACGCTACCAAATATCTTCAACAGTATACCAATACAACTGTTAAATATTACCAACCCAAACAGAAGAAAAACTTACATATTTAAAGGAATATTTTATCGACACCCAAGGAAAAATCTAATACTTAATATACTCTATATCTATTTTCTTATTTTTTATTATTTAAATACCTTATTGAATTTCCTGCAGACAAGCCGAATGGCTTCGCGGGAATAGATTAAGATTTTTAAATGCAAAATAATTATAATAAATGAATTTAATTGAAAAAATAAAAAATAAAATAAAGCTACGACCATACACTTACACATATTATGGTTATTTCAACCATAGTATTGTCACCGCAACCATATTATGGTCAAATTAATCAATCCAAAAGATATAACAATATTATGGTTGTCTCCAAACATGTTACGGTTAATTGAAACAATAACATGTTTGAAATTATAATATTTTAAAACATTGATGTTTAATTTTAAATTTAAAATAATATGTTTAAAAAGCAACAACATTATGGTTGTTTGCATTTTACAATAGATAAATGCTTTTAAATTATATACTTGCTTAGTTTGCTTAAAGTTCTCATTAATTTTATTTAAGTTATTGATTAATATACATAAATTTACGTAGAATAAACAGGTGATCAGAAAAAATTTTAATGAAGGTCGTCACAGGCTGGAGTATACAGCAAGGAGATTTTTTTATAAAAGTGGTACCTATCAGATATAAAAAATTAAATAAAATTAAAATTTAACACTAAATAAACAAATGGAATAAAATGGATGAAATAAAAAAAAAAAAAAAAATAGTGTAATAATTAGGTGGGGGCTAATTATTATTAATGCAGCTTGCCAATGGGCGTGGTGTCTGAGGGGAAGATACGGGTTATTATAATTACTCGGGAAGTAATTATAATAAGGAAACAAACAAAAAATAGGGTATAAGTGAGGGTAGTGTGAACATGACTTCTGATTATCTGAACTTACCTTTTTCTTTTTAACCTGATGGTAATTAAAGGGTAGACGGGTTACAATTCAGGTTGGTAAATACAATTTATTTGTAATATAATTCCGATTGAGGTAGAATTTTAATAACGTTTAGGGTAATATAATCAATAATAGATTTAGGTTAAGTAAAACTTCAATTGGTTCAATTCAATGTAGATTTAAGTAGCAAAATATAGGGTGAATTTTAATTTAACAAATGTTGTAGCAGCCTTAGTTCAATTCTGTTTTAATTTTAGTTCAATTCAATTTAGGTTAAGTAGCAAAATTTATTCGACTTTTAATTTAGCAATTGTTATAGTAAACTTAGTTCAATTTTGTTTTAATTTTAGTTCAATTTAATTTAGGTTTAAATAGCACAATTTATGTGACTTTTAATGTAGCAAATGCTATATTAGGCTTAGTTTAGTTTAGATTTAATTTTAGGTTGTAGACAATTTTTACATTTATATTTACAATTTTTAGACGAATCTTTATCTTTACAACATTAGATTAATCTTTGGGTTTTATTTAGGCACTTACATATTTAATTACACAGTAGCACAATTTAATGTATTTAAGAAAAAATGTACACTAGGTTTTAATGATGGCCCTTATAGGTATTTACACATTTGGCACAATGTAATTATTTTGCTGTAGCTATAGGGTTGTTTTAGCAAATTGTACTCTAGGCTTATTTAGACACTTAATTTTGAAAACTTTAATTTTTATTGCAGAACACTAAATTTCAAATTTCTCTTATTACACTTTTCTTTTTAATAAAATTCAAGTTCGCAGTTTGAAGGTTGAAAGACAAGTGCCAAAAAAATGGCAAAACGTAAAAGGCAAGAAGCCGCGCGCTGCTTGTATTTTCGTTAAGTTAAAAAGAATAAGAGAACTGACATTTGACATGTAATTTAAATAGGGTTGACATGTATTGATGTTATATGTCAGGGTTAGCAAATACTGAAGTGCAAACCGGAACGTATTTTTAAGGTATGATTTTAAATGTTGTGATAAAGTGTAAATATAAATGTTCAATTGAAATAAAAATAAATGAATTGATTTTTATAGAATTCTAATCAATATAAATGGCAAATAATAAAATATACAAATAAGCTTAATTAATTTGGTGTTCAAACTTCGTTTGGACATGCTCCCGGCCTCGCTGTTAGGCAGAATAATTATTGGTGGCACTTAGAACGTTGGCCAGTGATTTGATGGCTTCTACAATCACGCTGCTGTCTGGAACAGTTGTAGGAGCGGGTTGTTGACCGCTGGCTCGATGTTGACGAGGTTGCATGGTCGCACGAGTTGGTTGAAGATGTAGAAGCGTGTGGTGGAGTTGATCGCACTCCTTACAGGTGGCCAGAGAAGTGCACGACCTAAGTTCGTGGCTTTTTGCAAAGCAGTTTATGCAATATTTGTGCCTGATTACCACGGTTTTTCTCATGCGTGGGCTCATCCTGAGAAATCTGGGGCACAAACGTAAGGCGTGGTAGTTTTGGCAGACCATGCACCTGTATACTGCTGCTTCACGACGTGTAGAACGGTGTTCAATACGGTGATTACGCCTGTTGCGGATATGTTGGCTGCGACTATGGCTGATGCGTTGTCTGCTACTTTGGCTAATGCGTTGGCTGAGACTTTGGCTACGACTATGGCTGTTGTGCTGGTTTCTACCTTGGCTGGTATTCTGGCTTCGAATGCGGCTGTTGCTGCGTGTAATGATCACTGTCCGATTATTCCTAGGATAAAAATGCATGAATGAGTGAGTAAGATTTAAGGGGGATGGTTTATGGAGCATGATTAATGGATGTTAATAAGTGATGAAATGATGTATAGGAGAAGGGATTTTAATTAATGATTAAATATCAGAGAGTTATTTCGGTTTTTTAGTTTGAGTTTTCATCATTCAAAAATGGATAGCACAGTTTGACTATCGGTCGAGTTATAATTCCTGACGTGACACGAATATCTGCAATACGTACGTTTGTATCAGAACCTGGGTATGTTTTTACTATTCGACCTAGACGCCATTCGTGGGGAGGTTGTAAATCATCGATTACGACTACTAGATCTCCGATTTGGAGGTTTCGGGCTGAATTTTTCCATTTGTATCGCTTATGGAGGGATTTTAAGTAATCTTCTTTCCACCGAATTGAAAATTGATGGTGAATAACTTTTAACTTTTCCCATCGATTAATAATTGACATTTTTTGGTAATTTTGCTCTGGGAAAGCCATTAAGGGAGCTCCTCTGAGGAAGTGCCCAGGAGTTAAGGCGGTCAAATCTGTAGGATCCTCAGATAGTGCAGAGAGGGGACGGGAGTTGAGAACCCCTTCTATTCGAGCTAGAATAGTAGTGAATTCCTCGAAGCTGAATTTGTGAGGGCCGGCTAGTCTTTTAAAGTGAAATTTAAAGCTTTTCACAGCGGCCTCCCATAAACCGCCCATGTGTGGTGCATGTGGTGGTATGAATTTCCACTCAAAGCCGTGAGTTATAAATTTTTGTGAAATGTCTAGGGAAGTGGTTTTTATAAATTGCGCAAATTCACGCTTAAGGACTCTGCTGGCTCCTACAAAATTTCTGCCATTATCGGTGATTACCCTATGGGGGAGCCCCCGCCTCCCAACAAATCGAGCGAATGCCGCCTGAAATGCAGAAGAGGACAAATCTGAACAGGGTTCAAGGTGAATTGCTTTTGTGCTAAAGCAAACGAACACACTCACGTATCCCTTGACTATAACAGAATTGCGCAATGGTGATGTTTTAAGGTCAAATGGACCAGCGAAATCAATGCCTGTTATTTGAAAGGGTAATGAGAGGTTGCATCTTTCGGGGGGTAAGGGAGCCATTATCTGTGCACATGGCTGTTGTTTGTAGATTAAACAAGTTTTGCAGTGACGTATAATGTTTTTAACTCGAGGTTTTAGTCTGGAAATATAAAATTCGGTTTGTGTGAGTCTACACATTTGACTACATTCTGCATGTAAGAGAAAATTGTGCAGATGAGTGAGGTAAAGGTGACAAAATCTAGAGTTACCGGGTAATATAATTGGGTAGCGTTCATTATAAGGGAGCGACGATTGGGCTAGTCGTCCGTTTACCCGTAGGAGAGAATTTGAGTCTATAAACGGATTTAGTGTTTTTAAAGAGCTTTTGTTAGATAGGGGTTGGGAGTCATTCAAACTTTGATATTCTTCCATGTAAAAAGTTTTTTGAGCTAGCATTATGAGTCGAAATTTCACATAATTTAACTCGCTTTGCGTTAAAGGGTGCGCGACTGTTTCAATACGATCTAAAGCAAAATTTCCCTTGCATTTGTTAAAGAATCGAAATATATAGCCTAAAATGCGTAAAGCTTTATTATACGAAGAAAAGTGTGTTAGAATATCATTTTCTTCCACTTTTATGTGTAAGGAAAGCGTTTGTTTTGGCGACTGAATTATTTTAAGGGGATTCCGACTAGGCCATTCAGATGGGGGTTTGGTTAGCCAGTTAGGTCCATACCACCAGAGCGAGTTTTGTGTGAGGTCTTGCGGCCTACAGCCGCGAGTTCCAATGTCTGCTGGGTTGTCATGAGTGGGGACGTGTCGCCAGGTTGCATTTGGAATCAAGCCGTGAATTTGTGAAGTTCGATTTGCAACGTATGTTTCCCAGGAGGAAGGTGGTTTTGATAACCAGCCAAGAACAATGGATGAATCAGTCCATAAAAATATCTCTGTGGTATTGAAATTTAATGACGAGCAAACATAACTTACTAGGTTTGCTAGTAGTACAGCGCCATTCAGTTCTAGGCGAGGTAGGCAGACTGTTTGAATGGGCGCTACCTTAGTTTTCGCTACTAAAAGGTTGGTGAAGGTATTGTTAGTATGAGTTAGACAACGAATATATACCGTGGCACAGTATGCTGCTTGTGAAGCGTCTGAGAATCCATGGATTTGAATACTATCCGACGGCATATACTGTAGCCAGCGAGGTATGGAAATTGTGTCTACTTGTGAAAGATCTTGAATAAGATTGTTCCATTTTGTAAGGGATTCTTGGGAAACTTCATCGTCCCATTGTAGGCCTTCCAACCATAATTGTTGCATTAACAATTTTGCCCGGATGACTATTGGGGCTACCCATCCGGCGGGATCAAAAAGTTTGGCAACTGCCGAGAGAATCTGCCGCTTTGTGATTCGTGTGGCTTTATCAATTGGGGAAAAATTGTATGAGAATGAATCGTTTAGGGCATTCCACTTGATGCCGAGGGTTTTTGTGGAGCTTGTTTCATGAAACCGAAGAAAATCTGAATCGTACAGATCTTCATGTGGTAAATGAGAGAGTAGCTGGGGTTCGTTAGCCGTTATCTTTTTGAGTGGCAATCCCGCTGAGTTTAAGACTTCAATAAGTTGAGATTGGGCATTTAGTGATTCTTCAATTGAGTATCCTCCCGATAAAATATCATCGACATACGTTTCCTTGCGTAAGATTGATGATGCTTTAGGGTGGGTGGATTCAGAATCTGAGGCTAACTGGAGTAGGGTTCGTATCGCTAAATAAGGGGCACAGTTTACTCCGAAAGTAACTGTTTTTAATTGGTAGTCTTTTATAGGGCTATCGGAATGAGGTTGAAATACAATCCTTTGAAAGGGCCTATCGTCAGGGTGTACGAGAATTTGGCGATACATTTTTTGGATATCGCCACTAAAAACAAACTTGTATTTTCTCCAATTGAGAATTACAGTCATTAAGTCATTTTGGAGAGGTGGGCCTGTGTAAAGAGTATCGTTTAGGGAAAACTGAGATTTTGTTTTTCTCGAAGCATTGAATACCACTCTGACTTTAGTGGTTTTGTGTTCTGGGCGAACAACTGCGTGATGTGGCAAGTAGTAAGAATTTACTTTGCCCTTAGATATGAGTTCCTGCGGGTTAGTTTCTTCCATATGATCAAGGGTTAGATATTCATTCAAGACCTCTTGATATGTGGATTGTATCTCGGGATTTTTGGCTAAAGTTTGCTCCATTCTAGCATATTGCGCTAAGGCTATGAACCGTGAAGGGCCGAGAAAGATTTGTTCGGGGAACTCAGGCTTAAAGGGTAATCTGACCATGTATTTGCCATTTGTATGACGAGTAGTGGTATTCGTGTAAAAGCTTTCACAAAAATCGTCTTCAGCAGAGTTAGAGTGGTTTTTTGGCAATTCTTCTTGCTCCCAAAATTTTCTGTTGTGTTAACTGAGGTGGTAAAAGATTGAATTTGCTGCGTTTTTATTGGGCCACTTAGAACCCAGCCAAAGACGGTATTGTATGCTGAGGTTTGTCCACAAATATTCTTTTTTATGCCAGCAATATTAAGGAAATGTTCATGGTCATTGCCGAGGATTAAATCTATTTGCGAAGATTGGTTAAAGGTTGGGTCGGCAAGATCCAATTCCGCAAGTTCTGGCGAGTGGGGCATTTTGAAAGTACAAGCTGGTAGTCTTTTAGTTACCTTTGGCAATACAATAGCCTTAATGGGGATTCTGAGATCATATCTTTTAGCGTATAAAACTAGGGAACACTCTTTAGTAGCGGTTTGTTTCTGACCACCAATGCCTATTATTTCGAGTTGTTTTTCTGGTAAGAAAGGTTGAGACGATTTTGTATTTTTTCACTTAAAAATGTTCGTTGAGAACCAGGATCAATCAGCGCTCTGATTGTGAACAACTGACCTCTATTTTCAATCTGCATTAAAGCCGTACGTAGAAGCACGTTATCGTAACATGTAGAGTGATTGGCATGAACTTGGCTTGATGTTTGGGGATATTCATCTTGCCGATTGTCATTATGAGATTGAGCTACATTAGACAGTGATTTGCGAGTTGCATTAAAGTTTGAATTTTCATTTGGTTTTGAAATTTCTGGTTGGGGAGTGGGGAACCTTTGGCCCATATGCAATAGTGTGTGGTGAGGTTTTTTGCAATTTAGACAAGTGTATTTACTAGGACAATTGGCTTTTAAGTGAGATGAAGCTAAGCAGTTGTTACAATATTTGTTTTTAAAAACGAAATCTACTCTTTGTTGAACTGTGAACGATCGAAATTTGGTACATTTTCTTAATGAGTGTTTTTCATTACAGAGTTTACATGACGTGTCGTTAAGACTTTCTTGTGAAACATACGTATGAATTTTAGAGTTATGTGTACTTGGAGAATTAAAAGTACCTTTCGATGTTTTTATATTCGTAAGACGCTCTACTGCCTCATATCTATCAATTAAAAATTGGGACATTTGTGACCATTTTGGCAGGTCTCGAGGGGATGACAAGGATTGTTCCCAAAGTGATAATGTAAATTCTGGCAGTTTAGTAGATATCAAACGAATTAGAATTGGGTCCCAGCTGTCGACCTCAACGCCAAGTGTCCTAAGTGTTGCTAGGGAATCGTTTACTGACGATTGGATTTTGCGAATTGATTCGCTATCTTCTTTAGTTGCAGGGGTTATATCAAAAAGAATTTTTATTTGGTTATCAACCAATACACGTTTATTTTCGTACCAGTTCGAAATTATCATGGGATAGGGGGTACCGTTTAACTATAGCGCCTGCTTCATCTCTCGTTTTATTTCTAAGATGATATAATTTTGTGACGGGAGACAGTTTGGTGTGATTGATATACACCGCAGTGAACATGTCACGGAATGAGGGCCACTGTTCATAACTGCCTTTAAATACTTCAGTGTCGCCAGGAGGGAGTTTAATACAATTGGCAGAATTGTCAGACACGAAGTTTTGGGTAAGAGCTTGTTGTGGGAGAGAGTAGCGGGCTGAAGCTTCAAATCCTGGGATATTGGTACCTAGTCGAAATGCCTTCATGAGGTCAAGAATTTGTGAGGTACAAACATAATACGCGTCTACACACGCCTCGAAATTTGCTTTTGCTTCTTCTTTGAATTGTGGTTTAACTAGATCTTCGTTGGCTAACATCACTTTTTCGTAAGAAGCATCTACCTTTAGCCATCTTGCAAATACGAACCGTTCTTTTGGAGAGTTAATTGATTCATTGTGTGAAGTAAAAGTCATTTTGCCTGATAGATTTAGTGCAAGTGAGGATACGTTTGAAATATTGCAAGCACGTTTACTTAGCGTTTGGGTTCTACTGTATAATCGCACTATGTTTATCGAGCTTCAATAGGGGTTTAATCTAAAAAGTTTTCTTATTTTCGAACGTTTAGGGTATTCGAGTGTAACACTAGGTACCTTTATTATAGAGTTAAATTTAAGAAAATTATTATTTTCGAGAATTTGGAGATGTATGGCGCTAGAGGTTATTATCTAGTTTAATTATAAGTGTGATTTGAAAAAAACTTTTCCTATCTTCGAGAATCTAGTGGCTATATGAGTATAGCAGCAGTTACTTTTATTTAGTGTAGTTATAAATGTATTTTGAGAAAAACTCTTGATTTTGAAAATCTCAAGGGCTATGTGAGTATAGCATTAAATGTTACTGTTCAGTTTAATTATTTGTGAAAAGCTTGATCTTAAAAATCTTGGGGCTATGTGAATATAGCACTAGATTATTATCTAGTTTAATTAAGTGTAAAAAAAATTTTAAATTTTGAAAATTTAGGGGCTATGTGAGTATAGTACTAGATGTTTGTATCTAGTTTAATATGAATTGTAAAATTTGCAAATTTCTTTTAACTTTCGGAAATTTAGGGGCTATGTGAGTATAGCGCTAGATAATATCTAGTTAAATTGAATTTAATTTGAAAAAATTGTTTTTATTTTCGAAAATGTAGGGGCTATGAGGTATAGCACTAGATGTTGGAATCTAGTTTAATAATGGATTTTTTTTTTTAAAAATTCTTTTTATTTTCGAAAATGTAGGGGCTATGAGGTATAGCACTAGATTTTATTATCTAGTTTAAGTATGAATTTTTAAAAATTGTTTTAATTTTCGAACATTTAGAGGCTATTTGAGCATAGCGCGTGATATTATCTAGTTTAATAACTTTGAAACATTGATTTTTGAAAATTTTTAGGGGCTATTTGAGTATAGCACTAAATGTTTGAATCTAGTTTAATAATGAATTTTTAAAAATTCTTTTTATTTTCAAAAATTTAGGGGCTATTTGAGTATAGCTCTAGATAATATCTAGTTAAATTGAATTTAATTTGAAAAAAATTGTTTTTATTTTTGAAAATGTAGGGGCTATGAGGTATAGCACTAGATGTTATTATCTAGTTTAAGTATGAATTTTTAAAAATTCTTTTTATTTTCGAAAATTTAGGGGCTATTTGAGTATAGCTCTAGATAATATCTAGTTAAATTGAATTTAATTTGAAAAAATTGTTTTTATTTTCGAAAATGTAGGGGCTATGAGATATAGCACTAGATGTAATTATCTAGTTTAAGTATGAATTTTTAAAAATTCTTTTTATTTTCGAAAATTTAGGGGCTATTTGAGTATAGCTCTAGATATTATTAAACAGAATTTTATTTTTCTCGAAATTTTGGGGCTATTTGTTTATAGCGCTAGATAATATTATCTAGTTTAATTGTAAATTTAGTTTGAAAAATTATTTTTAATTTCGAAAAATTTAGGGGCTATGAGGTATAGCGTTCAATAATATCTAGTTTTCAATTTGGACTCGAACAAATTGATAATAAAATAATTATTAATGTGTTTCCCATATTTTATAGGGCCTAACGGAATCAGGAGATTAATTTAATTAAATATGGGCGTTTAAATAAACTTTGCGGGATTAGAGATTTTGAATGATAACATTCTCAAAGTTTAAATTATTGAACATTAAATTAATCGGACTTGCTTTAAAAAGACTTGATTTTAACCGATAGTATCCTTGAAAATGATTTTATAGTTAGAAATAATTTCGTTAATATTAAATGGGATTACTGGGATAAATGGGATTGCAGTATCTTTTTATACGATATGGCAACACTGAGTAAAACACAATAATTTATTTGTCAATAAAATGTTATTTATTTATTTAATATATTGTACATATTGTTTAAATTTTAATTTAAATTGTTAATTCAATTGATTTATTTTCTATAGGGTAAATATTTACAAAAATTTATTTTGTTAACGATTTAAAATTCCAATAGATGTGAGTTTAATTTTATTCCAATATTTTATTAATTTTGGTGTACTTCCTTCTTTGTATTGAACTGTATTAATCCTCAGTGCTTTTATATGAGTACAATTTTTGCATTAGTGACTTAAAGAGTTTTAATCACAAAGCAATTGATTGTCGGTATCCTTTTTCTTTTTGCAGTGGACTGTATAATTTTTTTTTTTTTTTTTTATTTTCTTTTTTTCTTTTAAATCACTTTATTAATACACTACAGGGCATTACACACAAACAACTGTTTGTTGTTTCATTGCAGAGAACTCAATGTTGCTGTTTTATACGTATGGCTGTATGTACGCATGTAAATACAGAGTGCGCAATTTACAGGCAATTTTAGGGGTGGGTAATAAAGTTAAGAGCGCGCACGTGAACAATAAATATAAATATTAAGTATGTTGTTGCTGTTTTAACGAGTTCTCAAGTTACTCGCGCACAAACAAAGAGATTTTGTTTTGATTTTAACTTGAGTAAGAGAACGTAAGGAATAATATGTATGCGAGTTTTTTCAAAGAGATAGCAAGTTACAAGAACAAAACAAATGGATTATGTTTTGAGTTTAAAGGCGGAAGTACATAACACGCGTTAGTTCGTCGCCGAGTATCGTGCGCTTAAAAACTTTAGCGCGTAAAAAATTGCAAGTTACACAACACGCGTTACAAAAGTCATTCCTGTCAGCTGTTTTTTATTTGTTTACTTATTTGTGCATTAAAAACGTGTTCGAAAGTATATCAAGATTTTGTTATTTTATTGAATTTATTCTTTTTATATAAATATTGAATGTTTTTTAAGCTTTTCAATAAGTTTTTCTTTCATGATTCACAAATTTGTTAAATTATTCTTTTTATTGTCAGCTGATTACTTGTCAAAAATACACAACGCGTCAAAAAGTTCAAAGTTAACCAACTTTCTGGCGCAAACGCGTCAAAATATTCTGCATGTAGCTTTTTCTATGAAAATACACTAGTTTAACTTTTTTTGACAGAAGATTATAGAGCGCGAGCGCACTAACGCGTGTTATGTAGTTCTACCTTAACTTGTTAAATTGACCGCAAGAATAAAAGTATAAATTGTTAAAGAGATATGCAGTAAGAGGTGTAAATTAATGAGCTTTTGTTTTAATTTTACATTGTTAAAGAGTACAAGAGAACAATAAATAATGTAAGCAATTTTAAAATGATGAAAGAGAACAAACAATCAACAATACAGTATAAAATTAGCGAGAGTTGGTTTTTTATTTAACCTTGATATTAAGTTTCGTTGAGTTTTGCTTCTTTTCTTTCTTTTGTTGTTATAACGGAATTGGTTTCGTTTGTTGCCTTGTTTTTAATTTTTGATGTTTCCATAAGTAGTCTTGAAATTATTAACTATGTTTCTGTTACTTTTGTTTTTGTTAACTTGCGGTATTTTTTGTTATGTACCTACATACATATGTATGTAGCTTCTATAAAAATGTTTTCGGCTAGGTAGGTATGTATGTAAGTACTTAAATTTGGGATTTTGTTTTTTTTTTTTTTGAATGCCGTGTTACGGTATTTTTGTTGCGGTATATTCCTTCTTCTTTTCTTACGGCAATTGTTTTTAGTGGGTTTTTTGTTTTATTTTTTTTTTTTTTTTTTCTCAAATTTTGGTTTTTGTTTCAATTTATAGGTATCAATTTGTAAAATTTTCTACTCGTTTCCCGTTTTATACTGTATGTTTGTAGATTTGTATGTATATATGCATACGAAATTTTGAGGTTTTTTTTTTTTTTGAATACCGAGTAGCGGTATTTTTGTTGCGGTGCTTTTTCTTTGGGTTATTTGATGTTTAATGGTTTTTTAATTTCGATCCTATGTAACATGTTAAATTTTGTTTTTGTAGGTATTAATCAACATTACAAACTTTTACTATTTTCCCGCTTTTGACTGTTTGTATGTAGATATGTAGGGTACATTTGTATGAAAAAAAAATGAGTTGAATGGGTACTTACAGTTTTGATTTTTGGGAATAATTTGGCTTTACCTTGGTGTAACCATTGTTAACGTCTTCTGATTTTATTTTTGTAGGTTGTTTTGCCCTGTAGTCTTGGCGTTTTTGAATAGGGTATACGTACTTCTTATAGGCTTCACTAGACCATGTAGTTATTGGAGGCTCGAATGGACCATGTAATAATTAGGTGGGGGCTAATTATTATTAATGCAGCTTGCCAATGGGCGTGGTGTCTGAGGGGAAGATACGGGTTATTATAATTACTCGGGAAGTAATTATAATAAGGAAACAAACAAAACATAGGGTATAAGTGAGGGTAGTGTGAACATGACTTCTGATTATCTGAACTTACCTTTTTCTTTTTAACCTGATGGTAATTAAAGGGTAGACGGGTTACAATTCAGGTTGGTAAATACAATTTATTTGTAATATAATTCCGATTGAGGTAGAATTTTAATAACGTTTAGGGTAATATAATCAATAATAGATTTAGGTTAAGTAAAACTTCAATTGGTTCAATTCAATGTAGATTTAAGTAGCAAAATATAGGGTGAATTTTAATTTAACAAATGTTGTAGCAGCCTTAGTTCAATTCTGTTTTAATTTTAGTTCAATTCAATTTAGGTTAAGTAGCAAAATTTATTCGACTTTTAATTTAGCAATTGTTATAGTAAACTTAGTTCAATTTTGTTTTAATTTTAGTTCAATTTAATTTAGGTTTAAATAGCACAATTTATGTGACTTTTAATGTAGCAAATGCTATATTAGGCTTAGTTTAGTTTAGATTTAATTTTAGGTTGTAGACAATTTTTACATTTATATTTACAATTTTTAGACGAATCTTTATCTTTACAACATTAGATTAATCTTTGGGTTTTATTTAGGCACTTATTTAATTACACAGTAGCACAATTTAATGTATTTAAGAAAAAATGTACACTAGGTTTTAATGATGGCCCTTATAGGTATTTACACATTTGGCACAATGTAATTATTTTGCTGTAGCTATAGGGTTGTTTTAGCAAATTGTACTCTAGGCTTATTTAGACACTTAATTTTGAAAACTTTAATTTTTATTGCAGAACACTAAATTTCAAATTTCTCTTATTACACTTTTCTTTTTAATAAAATTCAAGTTCGCAGTTTGAAGGTTGAAAGACAAGTGCCAAAAAAATGGCAAAACGTAAAAGGCAAGAAGCCGCGCGCTGCTTGTATTTTCGTTAAGTTAAAAAGAATAAGAGAACTGACATTTGACATGTAATTTAAATAGGGTTGACATGTATTGATGTTATATGTCAGGGTTAGCAAATACTGAAGTGCAAACCGGAACGTATTTTTAAGGTATGATTTTAAATGTTGTGATAAAGTGTAAATATAAATGTTCAATTGAAATAAAAATAAATGAATTGATTTTTATAGAATTCTAATCAATATAAATGGCAAATAATAAAATATACAAATAAGCTTAATTAATTTGGTGTTCAAACTTCGTTTGGACAAATAGTAATAGTAAAAGTAAAAGTAAAGAGTTAATAAGATACTGTGAAGTTCGGGATAAACTATATAATAAATGGTTAAACAATAAAAATAACAAAAATTACGAATATGAATATAAAAAATTTCGAAATTATTTAAATAAAAAATTTAATTATGCTAAAAACGATTATTTAAAAAAAAATTTTTTTGAAAATAGAAATAATATAAGAGCCACTTGGCAACTAATTAATGAAATAACTGGTAAAAAAACAACAAATATTGATATTTCATTAATAAATACATTTAAAAATGATAACATTCAAAATATATCAAATAAATTTGCGTATAATTTCAAGGACAATATCCAAAAAATCTTACATACATGTGATATTAAAACTTGAATATACCAAAGCAATACCGTTCGAAATTCAATGTATCTTGCTCCAACAACTGAAGAAGAGATATTTAGCATTCTATCTCAATTGAAAACACACAAGGGTGCTGGATATGATGGAATCAGACCAAAAGATATAAAAAATAATTCTCCTATATTGACACCTGTCATTACAACTTTTATTAACTCAAGTATGAATAACGCTGATATCCAAGATAGAACTGAGATCGCTGATTCTCTTCATTAGGAGGACGAAGTGGCTGGATTCTGCAGTGACGCCATCTGAGTAACTGCTCTAAAGGATGGGCATTGGCGCTGGGTATCACAAAGGGACCAATAAAGGACCCAAGTGAGCTGTCTGTTGATAGCTGCCAATGGAACCTAACCTAACCTAACGCTGATATACCAAATTTCCTGAAGACATCTTTAATAAGACCGATATATAAGAACGGATCAAAAAAGGATTTTAATAATTACAGACCAATTGCAATACTACCAGAAATTGAAAAAGTCTTGGAAGAAGTATTAGCGCGAAGACTGAACGAGTACTTAAGAAAATTTAAAATAATTAACCCCAATCAATACGGATTTCAAAAGGGCAAAAACATCAATAAATTATTAGGAGAATTTTCAAATCACATAAATACATGCTTAGAAGAACATTTACACTGTATTGCTCTTTTTATTGATTTAAGCAAGGCATTTGATACCCTCTCACATGCTAAATTATTAAATATGTTGGAACGGAATGGAATCAGAGGAAATTCTCTAAATTGGTTTAAAAATTACTTAAATTTTAGAACATATCGAGTAAAAATATGTCAAACGTTAAGTGACGAAACTAGCACTGATACTGATGTTCCTCAAGGGTCAAAACTTGGGCCAATACTGTACCTAATATACGCAAACGAAATGCTAAATATTCTCAAGAACTGCACAACGTTTGCATACGCCGACGACACAGCAATAATAGTTTCGAATAAAAACATTAATATCGCGTACGATACAATGCAAAGCGAACTAAACAAGATTACAAGATGGTGCCATGATAATGGACTAGTGATTAATGCATCAAAAACTAAACTTATGCACATCAAACCACCTTACCTCAATACACAACACACAAATATCATATTCCATAGCCACAAATGCCTTCACAATAGTAATAATATCGGATATACAGAAACTTGTAACACAACAATTGAATTAGTAAAATCATATAAATACCTTGGAGTACACGTAGATGATAACTTTAAGTGGCTTACGCATATACAATATCTTTCGAAAAAACTTCGAAAAGCTGCTTACAGTTTGTATCACTTAAGTAATTGCTCCACATATGATGTCCTTAGGCAAGCATATTTTTAATTATCAGAATCCTATATACGGCACGGAATCACAGCATGGGGAAATTCAACTTATTGCAGATCACTCCAACAAACACAAAACCAAATCCTTAAAATACTTTTGAAAAGCAAACTTCACAACCAACAACAATTGCAAATAGAATCAATATATACAAACACAAGCAACACACAACAAGTGTCGAACAACAATGTACTCATAGAAAACAACCGAAACGTATATACTAATAACAACAATTACTGCAACACCCAACACATAGATGCAAATACCAATCATAACACTTACATCAACGACAACCAGCAAATTAACGTTATTACAAACAACGACACTAGTACAGCAAACGCATACAGCCACAACAATAGCACGATCATCAATACACAAAACTTATTATATAATACAAGCGGCAACTACACAGTTAGCCACAACGTAAACAACACCCAAAATGCATTCATCACAAACACAAATAACAGCCGAAACGTAAACAACACCCACGGCAACAGCAACCATTATGTTAACAACAACACACACGTGAACAACGCACAAAACGATAACAATAACTCACTCACAGACAACAGCACACACGAGAACAACACTTACGTTGAAAGCGACACACCCGTAATCAACACCACAACCGTAACCAACAACCACGTTGATGGCAACACAGATGCTTACAACAATACACACACTGACATCCCACCTAATAACAACAACACACATGTTAACAACAGGCACAACATTAATATCTGCGTAAACAACACACAGCTGAACGGCACTCAGGTCAGCAACACATTGTTAAACAACACACAGGCCAACAACACACATTTCCACAACAACCCACACATTAACAACAGTATACATGTAAATAACAACATAGATGTTAACAACACATATGTTAATAACACTCAAGTTAACAGCAACATTCATCTTAATAATATGTTGCCAACAACTTCAACAACACTTATGTTAACAACAACGTCGATATTTTAACTGCCAACAACACTCGCGTGAATAACATCACAACCGTAAACAATAACACATATGTCAACAGCACCACCATAAATAGCAGAAACAACAGAATTACACAAGCTAAAAATATAGCAACAAAATTAAAAATTTTAAACATCAAAAGTTTATATAGTATCACTCTAATAAAATAAATGAATATTTTAACGACTCAAGACACCTTAAACCAATACATCATATCTACAACACAAGACGAAAAGCAGAAGGAAAATACCAAGTAAAGAGATTCCACAATAATTATGGAAAAAACTGCCTCAGTGTTGTACTACCAAATATATTTTTTTTTTTTTTTTTTTTTTTTTTTAATTTTTCAATTTTAATTTGAATTACATTGGTTCTTAAATCTATTCCCGCGAAGCCATGGGGCTTATCTGCAGGATATTAAATTTAGTACAAGCAATTAAATAATAATTAATAAGTTTTTATAACAAATTAGAAAAGTTAAGTCACAACCTTCATTGCGAACGGTCGATCTTTTGTTTATTGTGCTCTAAAGCTGCTAAAAAATTGTTAAAATCCTTTAAAGGAAAAAAAAACTACTATTTACTATAAAAAGTGTTTCATTAACTACTTGTTAAAATTTTTTAAAATATAATATATATAAGAAATAATCAAATATATTAAAATAAATTGTGTGCTTTGTAATCAATAAATATCTAAAGTACCTTCAAATACCCAAAAAAATGAGTCTCTGTTCACAGTGCAAAGGTCAATTAGCAACCAAATATGTTAAATGTTACTCTTGCAATTCTCTTTACCATTTTTCGCCTTGTTGTTCTCTATCAAAGAAAACGTATGCGACCATGGCCAATGATAGAAAAGCGGAATGGAGATGCCAGAAATGCAAAACTAGAAAGACATCAACCAACAGCAACAATTCGTATCACATCGTTTTTGAAGAGAACCAACAAAAACAACAACGTGATGATGATGAAAATGAAAATAATGAGAATTCCAAAAGATTCAAAGATTCCTTGTCTCTGAGTGATGTCAGTAATAGTGTCTACGAAGTGAAAAATGAAGTGTCTACTTAAAAATCCGACATAAACGAAATGACAACATGTTTACAACAACTAACCTTTTCAATCAACCAAAACAATGAAACAAATTCCGCCGCTCTTAATACAATTACAAATGCTCTTGCTATGCTAACATCCCAAGTAAGTGATCTCTGTGAGAAAAATAAAGAAAAGGAGCAGCAAATATATGACATGAATAAACGTATAAACGATTTAGAACAACAATTGTTAAATAAAAACATAGAAATTAACAATATTTCCAATGAGAATGTTCTCCCTAATGATGTTTTAAAAAAGATTGCTTCGTCCCTAGACGTCGAAATAAATGATACTGAGATCAAAAACTCATACCACCTCAAAAAATCCAACAAAATAATTGTAGAGTTTACAACAGTAAACAAAAAGAAAGAATTCATGGGAAAAATTAGGCGGCACAGAATTGAGTCAAAAATAGTAACAAGTGATGAAAATGACAAGAATTTTATTTATATCAATGATCATCTCACCGCTAACAAACGTCACTTACTTTGGCTTGCAAAAACTAAGGCTAAAGAAGCCAACTGGAAATTTGTTTGGGTAAAAAATGCCACTATTTTTGTTAAAAAGAATGAAATCGCAAACCCTATAATTATTAATACCATAAATGATATTGAGCTAATCACACCATCAATTTAATATTTAATTCGTAAAAAGAAATAACATAATTACATATGAATCCCGTAAAAATAATTGAAAATTTTAATCAAATTGATAAACATTTTTTAAGTTATCCCAATTGTATAATATATATGAATATCCGTTCCCTTCGATTAAATTTTACACCTTTCCTGGCATCCATACACAACCTTGTAAACAACATCAATTTTATTGTTCTTGCCGAAACAAATATAAGTAATGATGAGAATAATTTTTATAACATAAACGGCTTTCACTCTCACTACATTAATCGCGATGGCAGAGGCGGGGGTATAGCACTATATGTAAGAGAAAACATTCAACACGCTTATATTCAACTAAAAACAATCTCTTTCGAAGCTATTCAAATTGATATATTTAATAACAACAAAACTCTTTCTCTTATCACGGTTTATAGACCACCAAAAACGAATGTCAAAGAGTTTATAATAGAACTTGACAAAACAATAAATAAAATAAAAAACAAACAAGATGTTATTGTTATTTGTGATATTAATATTGATATTCTTACTCAAAATATAACAACAACAAAATACACTGAAATGCTCTCATCGAATGGTCTGCAATGCATAATAAAAGAAAGTACGAGGGAAGATATAAACAAAAGAACAAGTACATGCATTGATCACATATTTGTACGTAGCAATAATACAGCAACACAAACACATGCTTCAATAGTTAGAACAAGTATATCTGACCACTACGGTCTTTTTTGTTGTGTTTATGAAACAAAAAAAATCAAAAGCAGGGTGAGCAAAACATACCAAATCAGAGTAGTAAAATCAATAACTACAAAGTTAATAAATATATTAAAGAATGTAATTGGAATGCCATAGTTGAACAAGATCTAAACACTAATGATATGTTTAACATAATTTGTGAAAAATTTAACAATATTTATAAAAAGGCAAACACACCATACAAAAGAAATAAAAATAATAGTAGGAAAGTGAATCCGTGGTTGAACGATAATTTATTAAAATATTGTACTATTAGGGATAAACTTTATAGCAAGTGGAGAAACAATAAAAACAATAAAAATTTTGAAAATGAATATAAAAAGTTTAGAAATATATTAAACAAAAAATTAAATTATGCAAAAAACAATTATTTCAAACTAAAATTTATAGAAAATAAAAAAAAACATGCGTGTAACCTGGCAACTGATAAACGAAATAACGGGCAAAAAATATAACAATCTGGATCAAGCATTCATTAAAAACTTTAAAAGCGAAAACATTTCGGCCATAGCAAACAAATTTGCTCTTAATTTTAATAATAATGTTAACAACATTCTCCACATGTGTGACATAAAAACTTTAGAATACATAAAACCAACGGTGCAAAACTCCATGTATCTCTCTGCTACTACTCAGGATGAAATTTTTGGAATTTTAAAAAACATAAACGTAAAAAAAGGTGCAGGTGTAGATAACATAAGGCCAAAGGACATAAAAAATAACGCTAGCTTTTTAACTTCGTTAATAACGTCGTTTATAAACTCCAGCATCAATAGCGCTACAATCCCGATGCTGTTAAAGACATCAATAGTTCGACCGATTTTTAAAAATGGTATAAAAAATGATTCTAACAACTACAGACCAATCTCTATACTACCAATTATTGAAAAGGTACTGGAAGAAATAATAGTAAGGAGGCTTAATGAATTTTTAAAAAAAAATATAACATTATAAACCCAAACCAATACGGATTCCAAAAAGGAAAGAATATAAATAAATTGTTGGGCAACTTTGCAAATCATGTAAACAAGTGCTTAAGCGAAAACACTCACTGCTTGGCGCTATTTATTGATTTTAGTAAAGCATTTGATACGCTTTCACACAGTAATCTATTGGAAATCCTAGAACGATATGGTGTTAGAGGAAAATGTCTGCAGTGGTTTGAAAACTATCTACAATTAAGAACATATAGGGTAAGAATTAGTAACAGCTTAAGTGACGAGACCCCCTCATATAAAAACGGTGTTCCCCAAGGCTCAAAACTTGGTCCTATTCTTTACCTTATATATGCAAACGATATGATAAATGTCCTCAAAAACAGCACAACATTTGCATATGCAGATGACACTGCAATATTAGTATGTCACAAGAAAATTGATGAAGCCAACACAATTATGCAGAAAGAGCTGGATATTATAACAAGATGGAGTCATGATAACGGCCTTGTTATCAATTCAACAAAGACTAAAGTCATGCACATAAAACCACCACATCTTTCAAATTGTAAAATTTCATAATAATGATTGCCTACATAACACATATAGTTCGACTGCAGACACATGCAGCACGCTAATAGAAAAAGTTGAAACATACAAATACTTAGGTGTGCATGTCGACGAGAACTTCAAGTGGCTAACACACATACAATATGTTCGCAAAAAACTAAGAAAATCAGCTTCCAGCCTTTTTCACTTAAGTAACTATGCTACCTTTTCTGTCCTCAAACAAGCGTACTTTTCTTTAGCAGAATCGTATTTAAGACATGGCATCACAGCGTGGGGTAGATCCACAAACTGTAAAAGTTTACAACAAACGCAAAATCAAATCCTTAAAATATTGTTAAAAAGCCAAACACGCAATAGACAACAGATACAATACGCCTTAATATATGGTAACATAAACAATACGCATGATATCGACGTCAATACACACGTAAACACCGACACACACATAGAAAACAACACACGCGTAAACAACAACGTACACATAAACAACAATACACTGATAAACAACAACACGCACATAAACAACAACCTTCACGTTTACAACAACGCTCACGAAAGCAACGTCTCACACGTAAACAACAACACACACATAAATACCAATACACTGGTAAACAACAACACGCACATAAACAACAACCCACTCGTATACAACAATGCTCACGGAAGCAACGTCCCACACGTAAACAACAACACACACATAAATAACAATGCACTGGTAAACAACAATACACACATAAGCAACAACCCACACGTATACAACAACGCTCACGAAAGCAATGTTTCACACGTAAATAACAACACACACGTAAACAACAACACACACCTAAATAACAATGCACTGGTTAACAACAACACGCACATAAACAACAACCCACACGTATACAACAACGCTCACGAAAGCAACGTCTCACACGTAAACAAAAATACATACGTAAGCAACAACACACACATAAATAACAATACACTGGTAAACAACAACACGCACATAAACAACAACCCACACGTATACAACAACTCACACGTATACAACAACGCTCACGAAAGGAACGTCTCACACGTAAACAACATCTTACACATAAACAATAACACAAACGTGAACGACAACACACATGTAAACAACAACACACACGTCAACGGTAACACGTACTTAAGCAACATCACACACATGAACATCGTACAACCAGCAACAAGTAGACTAGCCTCTTATCTACAAATACTAAACGTCGAAAGTATATATAAAATGACAATGATTAATGAATTCAACAATGATCCCAGATTTTTAAAGCCAATTGATCATATGTATAATACCCGAAGACGAGCAGATGGAAGGTATAAGGTTGGACGATATCGCAACAACTATGGGAAGAACTGTCTCGATGTTGCTCTACCAAATGTTCTTAATAAATTACCAACTAATTTACTAAACCTACAAAATACACATAAAAGAAAAAAATTATTAAAATTTTATTTCGTAAATTCGCAATGAAAAAATCTAATTTGTTATAAAAACTTATTAATTATTATTTAATTGCTTGTACTAAATTTAATATCCTGCAGATAAGCCCCATGGCTTCGCGGGAATAGATTTAAGAACCAATGTAATTCAAATTAAAATTGAAAAATTAAAAAAAAAAAATAGTAATAGTAATAGTAATAGTAATAGTAATAGTAATAGTAATAGTAATAGTAATAGTAATAGTAATAGTAATAGTAATAGTAATAGTAATAGTAATAGTAATAGTAATAGTAATAGTAATAGTAATAGTAATAGTAATAGTAATAGTAATAGTAATAGTAATAGTAATAGCAATAGTAATAGTAATAGTAATCAATTTAATAATCACACCATCAATTTAATATTTAATTCGTAAAAAGAAATAACATAATTACATATGAATCCCGTAAAAATAATTGAAAATTTTAATCAAATTGATAAACATTTTTTAAGTTATCCCAATTGTATAATATATATGAATATCCGTTCCCTTCGATTAAATTTTACACCTTTCCTGGCATCCATACACAACCTTGTAAACAACATCAATTTTATTGTTCTTGCCGAAACAAATATAAGTAATGATGAGAATAATATTTATAACATAAACGGCTTTCACTCTCACTACATTAATCGCGATGGCAGAGGCGGGGGTATAGCACTATATGTAAGAGAAAACATTCAACACGCTTATATTCAACTAAAAACAATCTCTTTCGAAGCTATTCAAATTGATATATTTAATAACAACAAAACTCTTTCTCTTATCACGGTTTATAGACCACCAAAAACGAATGTCAAAGAGTTTATAATAGAACTTGACAAAACAATAAATAAAATAAAAAACAAACAAGATGTTATTGTTATTGGTGATATTAATATTGATATTCTTACTCAAAATATAACAACAACAAAATACACTGAAATGCTCTCATCGAATGGTCTGCAATGCATAATAAAAGAAAGTACGAGGGAAGATATAAACAAAAGAACAAGTACATGCATTGATCACATATTTGTACGTAGCAATAATACAGCAACACAAACACATGCTTCAATAGTTAGAACAAGTATATCTGACCACTACGGTCTTTTTTGTTGTGTTTATGAGACAAAAGAAAATCAAAAGCAGTACCTCGTTTCTGTATTTCTCGCATCGTAAAATTTCTTAGATGAAGTGTGAAACAAAAAATTCCATCGTTTCTCGATTTATGAGATAAAAGTGTTTCTGTATTTGAATGCGAAAACACACACAACAAATTCTGTTTATACTGGAATATTTCCAGTAATTAAGTGTCAAATAAAAGCGAAACGTCAACAAAAGAAATAACTATAATAAAAACGGGGCTGCCAGATTTGACGAGTTATTGTAATTTTGACAACTTTTTGTTCCGAAATTAGCAAAGTGACGATTTAATGATTTTTTTAAAAAAGTGACGAAAGCCAAAACAAAATCAAAAATATTTTATAATTTTGTTGTTACTTTCTATAGAAATTCATATTGAATTTTTAAATTTCAAACACTTCATATTTTGTGGCTTTGAAAATTGAAAAACAAAATGAATTTCTGTAGAAAGTAACAACAAATTTATAAAATACTTTTGATTTTTTTTTTTGCTTTCAATGAAATTGTTGGCGTTGCCCCTTAGTCTTCGAAATAAGATAGTTTTAAATATTTTAATATGTTTGTTTATTAGTAAAAAAAATATCTTTAAAAACAAGACAGCTTAAATTTTTTTTATTGATCCCTTTTATGAAAATTGTCCTCGAAGTTGTTTGCCTCTTCCCTGAAAAATGTATCGGCAAAAGCAAAATTTCGAGGGAAAGAAATGGACCGATTTGGCTTATTTTGAACATTTAATACTTCTTATATACATTAACAAAATATGATTGATTTTTGGGTGTATCCAAAGTAACGGCCGTTACTTTATAAATGTGCTGTTTTTAAATGTCTCAAACAAACATCATGTTTTGTAAAATTTTGCACAGGATATGTCAAGTTAAATATCTGATTTAATTCTTTGAAATGTTTTGTTTAAATAATACATTATAAAAATTACAAGTTAGTATAAATAAAATTAAAGTTAATCTTTAGGAATATGACACGATACATTTATTTTGTATAATAGCGGAGAAATTAATTCAAAATAAAAATTTAATTTTTGAGCTATAAGGGGTCAATTTCTGTGGAAACACCCTTTTGATATTCTTATCTTATATGGACATTTTTGGGCCAAAACCATTATTTCTTCAAGAAAAAAAGTTGTTTGTCTGTAACCCGTTCATTTATGAACCGATTTTTTTAACTTAAACTACCAGCTGTTCTACTAAGTCTATTTCAGGTAAAAAAAAGAAAAAAATTTATAGGAATAGGTAAATTACAGATTTATATCTCAGCCATTTGTAAACCGATATAGTTAAATTTCAATAATATACTATTTCGGACTACATACGATATAAATATTAGTCTTGGGCTTAATCGTTCATTTAGGTGACCGGTCATTATCGTTCAGTTAAAACAAATGAACTAGTTCGTTCTTTTCGTTCACTCGGTCTTTTCTGTCAGCAGTCTTTTGTGTCAGTCGGTCTTTTGTGTCACTTGGTCTTTTGTGGCCTTCGTTTAGTCATTCACAATTGATTGAATACGGCAATGTGTTAAAAGAAACAAGTATAGCATACTTGTATGATGCTACACTCAAAATATTATGTAGGTAAATTCAAAAGAATATTAAGTTTATATATGTGTTCCTCTAACTCCCATTGGAGCATAGGGCGCTTAAGTTTGAATAACTGAAAATTTAATTAGAAAACGGGAAATCATTTAAAATAAAGGAATTTTACGGCTTTTTTTAATGTTAATTTTTAAACGTAGAAATTCTTTAAAAATTAATAAATTTTTCTATTATTTAAAATAAAAATATACAAACTACAAAAAAAACATTCAAAGGTTTTTTCAGTAAATTTTAACTCAATTTAAATTACATACTAAGATAGCTTACTGCCTGTTTTTAGAAAACGTAAGCAAGTGAGTGAGTGAGAAATTATATTGAAAACAACAATAAAAAACGAAAATTTGTTTTTGTTTTCAATATAATTTCTCACTCACTCACTTGCTTACGTTTTCAAAAAACAGGCAGTTAAACAGTACACCTGTCATTATTATCTACAAAATTAGCGAAAAATTTTTGTTTATGTTATTTATGTGCAAATAATAAAATAATATGTAAATAATAAAATAATTTAAAATAACTTTGCATTTAAGTATTTCAGTTTTATTTTATGCATACAAAATATCTGAACATATTTATTTTTGGAACAACATGTTAAATAGTTAAAGAATTAGTTTTAACTTTACGGAAAATGATTTTAGTAAATTACATTCAGTTAGTGAAAACTTTTTGAGTGTACACAAAAATAGAAAACAATAAACGCAAAATTCTCAGTTGTTTTTTCGTTTACCAAACAACTGATTGAAAAGAAACAATACTATTAAAATGTTTATGTTGTACCAGTATACTTTATTTGTTTCTTTTAACACATTGCCAGTGGCAATTTGGTACATTGTTTAGTAAATTTCATAGTACAATCTGGGCTGCCATATGTAGTGATTTCTCGCTTAACGTGGCGGTTTTAATACTTGTTTGGTGTTCTCATATTCTAAATGCTTATGTGTAGTTTATAGAACACGAGCGCCTTACTCGTCCGTTCAACTTACATTTAAAACAAAAACAAATTTCGAAATTTTGTTTTTGTTTTAAATGTAAATTGAACGGACGAGTAAGGCGCTCGTGTTCTATAAACACCACATTAAGCTTCGTATAGACGATGGTCAGATCTTACAATGTTGTCATAAAAATTGCCTAAAAATGTATTGAAACTGTATGAACATTGTAAGATGTGTAAAATTAATGCATCTGACAATGGCATCATTGTCAGAAAAATTACAACATTGTAAGATCTGACCATCTGACCAAGAGAAAGAATTACTTAAACATTTTTCTTCCTGTTTTTCGAACTTATAATGTCATTAATCAATTTATATGATATAAAAGCATGTTGCTTGTCAATATTTTTTTAAATATAAAAGCTTGTCGCAAGATTTAAGTACTCGTATTTACTTCGTTTGAGAATTTTAGTAGTTAATATCAATCACATCAACGGTCAATTTCAGCAAGTTCAGTTATAATTAACTATCCGCTATAACTGACAAATATTGTTAACTGTAAGTTAAATTGGTCGCAAGTTATTTGATTTACATGTTTTTCTACACAAGTAAATCTCGCGACAAGCTTTAAATCGTATAATTTATGTAACGACGTTTTAAGTTGATAGTAAAAGTTTTTAAGTTACATTATATTTTTTCTTTTCAGAGCATTTAAATAAAAGATGTTTTTTTTTTAAATAATTTTTTACTTTTAACTCGCATTCGTATTCTCAGGAAGTAATTTCAGTTGATACCCATATTGAAGATTTAGAGTCACTCAGCAAGCCCTTCCATTTGATACTCATATTGTTGGAATGCATTTAAAATAATAAGTCCGCCATCTTGGGTGTTTTACCATGTTGGATGTATAATAACTTTACACAGTTAACCATGCATTTTCATCCAAACTGAACATATGTTACAAAATGTCAGCTAAATCGGTTCGAGTAATCTGCTTTAAATTTGAGTTGCAATATTTTACCCACAAACATACATTGCAAGTTAAATAAAAGCTTTTAAAATTCATAAGTAGTTTCTTATAAACTAATTTTTTTTTATATTAACAGTCTTATGCCCGTAATTTCTACAAAAAGAAATCTAGCAGTGCATAGAAGTCAATGGTGTAAAAGCTGTCATATTTTAAATGAAAACTGAAGCATAAAACATCAACGCTAAATAAACGTTGAAATAGGTAAAAATAACTGTTAAGCTTCGTACAGACGATGGTCAGATCTTACAATATTGTAAGCAGGCGTTGCCAACAGCAATATTTTTCTGACAATGGTCCATTGTCAGATGCATTAATTTTGCGCTTCTGCAAATACAAATGAGCTTACAACGTTCACACAGTTGTAAGACATTTTAGCCAATTTTAATGCAATTTAAGCAACGCTGCTTACCAATATTGTAAGATCTGACCATCGTCTGTACGAAGCTTTAGGTACGAATACGACCAGCTTTCTTTTTTAGAAATTACGGGCATCATTCATAAACGAACGCTGAAGTAATATCTACATTAAAAATGGGGTTTCCATAATAATTTCGTGCTCTAAAACTTGACTAAGCTTTAATAAATAAATCTGTTGACTATTGAATTTGGTTATTTATTTAAAGGTATAATTTAAAATATAAATGAAATAAATATGTATACAATTTTCTGCTCAAATAAAAAATTTGCATTTGGCGGGTTTTATATTAAGAACAACTGGCAACGCTCATGTACATTGAAAAAAATTGTAAATAGCAGCCAGGGCTGTCAGATTTATTTTGATCTTTTTTGCCAAATTAATTATCCAAAATCGCCAAAGCCTTTTTTATAAATCCTAAAAAATAAATGTCTTCCTAATTGCTAAAATTTGCCAAAAATGGGAAAAAGTCGCCTTGATATATAGTATATTGTTTAATTAAAGTAAAATGATTGGTGAACACAAAAAAGGTATAGTTTACAATAGTCTAATTGAAGCAGCAAAACGTTTTTTTGTGGTTAGTATTAAATAAATATTGGATATATAATAAAACGCTATAAGCTTCACCGGCAGGGCAATTCTGGGGTCTAATCACCGCACTCGATACTATCGTATCGAATAAACTATCGATTTTTTTTGCATACGATAGACACTGACTTATCGAATGAAAACTCGATAAATGTATTGTCAAGTTACTCAATATCAAATGCTTTTATTTCAAATTCACTACATTTCATTCGATATCGAGTTTCATGATACCAAAATAAATAATTTCGATCAATTTTGCTCGATAATGCGGTGATTAGACCCCTGCTATTAACATTCATATAATTTATAACTCGTAATAACGTGCCAAGAAGTTTATATTGCACTTTATTTTGAAAGCGAGTTTTAGTGGAGTTAATTATTAAAAATAACTCTTTCAATACAGACATTAACAGTTGGAATAACATGCACATAAAGAGTTCTTTAAAATGGTACGTACCGGACGTATCTTATAGCTATAAACTTTTTTCAAAAACTAATTTAAATTAGATGTAATACCACCATTGAAATAGTCTTTCCAAATAACAAACGGTAAATTTGTATACGAGTCTCAAAACAAATTCATGGCTTTTTCTATGCTCACACTTGGGTTATTTAACTCTGCTTAACGTTTTATTTTTTTTTTTTTCTTATATAATTCATAAATTTTTACAATTTTATCATTAATATGTTTAAAATAATCTTCTGATAACTTTATAAAGTATTTTTATCCATTTTTAATACTTAAAAGAAATATAAATTTGTTTGTTGGGGTTTTTTCTTAATAATCAGTCATCTTAATCATCTCAAATGTAATAACATTTTGCTTAAACACGTTTAAAACCCCAAGTGTGAACATAGCATTATCAAATTTTCAACAAAATGATCTGGCCTAAGCAACCAGTGAAATGCGCATAGAGGCTAGCTTTCCCTCAACAATAAATTTCAGTGTATTTATCAAATATGAAAAAATTGGGAATTTAGCCATATATTTTCAAATCCACCAAAAATAAATCGCCATGACGCCAAATTAAAAATTAAGTCGCCAAGAAACTTGACAACCCTGATCGTATTATGAAAATGTGTAAAGCAATGAGTAAATGAAATAAGTATATTATATGGCATCACATATACACCACAATAGTATTGTTGTTTCTTTTCAACCAGTTGTTTCGTAAACAAGTGATCGACTTACTAAAAAGACCCAAGTGAACCTTGCAAGTGACCGATTGAACGGAATTGAACGATGAAACTGAACGGCCGTTCATCGTTCATCTGACTGAACCGTTCAATTGAACTAGTTCGTTCATGACCGACACAACTCTAATAAATATAAAACAACGTTGTCACTATGAATTCTAGGCTTTTCACAAAGCTGATATAATTAAAAAATGTATCTATTTATCTATATTTATCTATTTTAAATAAGGATGTATGTTTATTTTATTAAGCTTGGCTTCTTTTTGCTTTTGTAAAAATATTGGCCCATAATCATAGTCAAACGCTAAAATCGGTTCTATTTAAAAACAACTTTAAAATAAAAACATTCTTTTAAATATTTTGCTACTATTGTCGAAACTAAAGTATGTTTTAAATTGAACCGACTTTAACTGGGTGCCACCTCAAATGTAGCAAATTTTTCATACAACATACAACAAAATATAAGCAAGTGGCAACTTTAAGCAGCCGACATTGAAAATTAAAATATAAATAAAGCACTGCATATCTTGTACGGTTGAAACACGCAATATGATTTTATGTAGAAAGCAACAACAAAATTACAAAACTTTGTGTAAAACGCTAGGCCAAAATTGCCCAATTAGCGCCTATACATATATATTTTGTGTTTCTTTCCATAAAAGTTTTCCTGCAAATCATTAATAATTGCAAAATATCAGCCAACATCTTATAACATAAACATTTTTAACTTTTTGCAAGTACTTTTTTATTTGGCGAAAAACAGCTGATGCTGTTGTTAAATGAGTTAAACACAACTTCAGCTGGTTTTAAAATTAACATCGGGTTTAACGTGTAAGGTATGCTTTTGCTTGTCTATAGTAGATCAAAATCATATTTTTAATAAAAGTTTACTTTAGAACTCTTAAAGTATGCTTTGTTTATGACTATAGTTATGGGCCATTTATTTTATTTTTTGTTTAATATGATATTTTCTCATGCCTTTGTGTGACTTCTTAAGGGAAAAACAATTTTTAATTGTTATCGGATTAAAGAAAATAAATAGTTTTATAAAAAATTATCCTTCAGCTTAACAAAAGAAATATAAATTTAAAGAAATTATTAAATACCCATGAACTTTAACTTTGTTTTTGTTTGATTATGTTTTAATAAAAGTCGAAACAAATTTGTTTAAAATTTATTTTAAATTACACGATTTTTAAAACAAAAAGGAGGATCTTTTACGACGATTCTGACACAAATTTATCTGGCAGCACTGATTAAAACCAAAACAAGAAAAGGATAAAAAAAAATTAAAAATGACAAAATATAACAATGGTTTTTTGTTTATTTTCATCATATAAATTATGCATTCATCATTTATATTTATTCTATTTTTTTATTTATTTTAAAAAAATAGTATATAAACATATTTTAAATTCAAAATATCTACATTTTGTTTTTCTCGCCACCAATTTCAAATGCGACTTATTTTGACAGTTCTTGAAAGAAACTTTTCGCAAAACATTGTTATAGAAACACTTTTTCTCGCATCCTTCCAATAATTGCTGGAAAATTATTAAAATGACAGATAATTCTCGCGAAGAAAAGATACAGAAACACTTGCGTGAGAAAAACCATTTTTTGTTTCATTTCACACTATTTTTGTTGCAATTCACACGTTTCATGCGGAAAATTTTACGAAGCGAGAAATACAGAAACGAGGTACAGGGTGAGGAAAACATACCAAATCAGAGTTGTAAAATCAATAACTACAAAGTTAATAAATATATTAAAGAATGTAATTGGAATGCCATAGTTGAACAAGATCTAAACACTAATGATATGTTTAACATAATTTGTGAAAAATTTAACAATATTTATAAAAAGGCAAACACACCATACAAAAGAAATAAAAATAATAGTAGGAAAGTGAATCCGTGGTTGAACGATAATTTATTAAAATATTGTACTATTAGGGATAAACTTTATAGCAAGTGGAGAAACAATAAAAATTATGAAAATGAATATAAAAAGTTTAGAAATATATTAAACAAAAAATTAAATTATGCAAAAAACAATTATTACAAACTAAAATTTATAGAAAATAAAAAAAACATGCGTGTAACCTGGCAACTGATAAACGAAATAACGGGCAAAAAATATAACAATCTGGATCAAGCATTCATTAAAAACTTTAAAAGCGAAAACATTTCGGCCATAGCAAACAAATTTGCTCTTAATTTTAATAATAATGTTAACAACATTCTCCACATGTGTGACATAAAAACTTTAGAATACATAAAACCAACGGTGCAAAACTCCATGTATCTCTCTGCTACTACTCAGGATGAAATTTTTGGAATTTTAAAAAACATAAACGTAAAAAAAGGTGCAGGTGTAGATAACATAAGGCCAAAGGACATAAAAAATAACGCTAGCTTTTTAACTTCGTTAATAACGTCGTTTATAAACTCCAGCATCAATAGCGCTACAATCCCGATGCTGTTAAAGACATCAATAGTTCGACCGATTTTTAAAAATGGTATAAAAAATGATTCTAACAACTACAGACCAATCTCTATACTACCAATTATTGAAAAGGTACTGGAAGAAATAATAGTAAGGAGGCTTAATGAATTTTTAAAAAAATATAACATTATAAACCCAAACCAATACGGATTCCAAAAAGGAAAGAATATAAATAAATTGTTGGGCAACTTTGCAAATCATGTAAATAAGTGCTTAAGCGAAAACACTCACTGCTTGGCGCTATTTATTGATTTTAGTAAAGCATTTGATACGCTTTCACACAGTAATCTATTGGAAATCCTAGAACGATATGGTGTTAGAGGAAAATGTCTGCAGTGGTTTGAAAACTATCTACAATTAAGAACATATAGGGTAAGAATTAGTAACAGCTTAAGTGACGAGACCCCCTCATATAAAAACGGTGTTCCCCAAGGCTCAAAACTTGGTCCTATTCTTTACCTTATATATGCAAACGATATGATAAATGTCCTCAAAAACAGCACAACATTTGCATATGCAGATGACACTGCAATATTAGTATGTCACAAGAAAATTGATGAAGCCAACACAATTATGCAGAAAGAGCTGGATATTATAACAAGATGGAGTCATGATAACGGCCTTGTTATCAATTCAACAAAGACTAAAGTCATGCACATAAAACCACCACATCTTTCAAATTGTAAAATTTCATAATAATGATTGCCTACATAACACATATAGTTCGACTGCAGACACATGCAGCACGCTAATAGAAAAAGTTGAAACATACAAATACTTAGGTGTGCATGTCGACGAGAACTTCAAGTGGCTAACACACATACAATATGTTCGCAAAAAACTAAGAAAATCAGCTTCCAGCCTTTTTCACTTAAGTAACTATGCTACCTTTTCTGTCCTCAAACAAGCGTACTTTTCTTTAGCAGAATCGTATTTAAGACATGGCATCACAGCGTGGGGTAGATCCACAAACTGTAAAAGTTTACAACAAACGCAAAATCAAATCCTTAAAATATTGTTAAAAAGCCAAACACGCAATAGACAACAGATACAATACGCCTTAATATATGGTAACATAAACAATACGCATGATATCGACGTCAATACACACGTAAACACCGACACACACATAGAAAACAACACACGCGTAAACAACAACGTACACATAAACAACAATACACTGATAAACAACAACACGCACATAAACAACAACCTTCACGTTTACAACAACGCTCACGAAAGCAACGTCTCACACGTAAACAACAACACACACATAAATACCAATACACTGGTAAACAACAACACGCACATAAACAACAACCCACTCGTATACAACAATGCTCACGGAAGCAACGTCCCACACGTAAACAACAACACACACATAAATAACAATGCACTGGTAAACAACAATACACACATAAGCAACAACCCACACGTATACAACAACGCTCACGAAAGCAATGTTTCACACGTAAATAACAACACACACGTAAACAACAACACACACCTAAATAACAATGCACTGGTTAACAACAACACGCACATAAACAACAACCCACACGTATACAACAACGCTCACGAAAGCAACGTCTCACACGTAAACAAAAATACATACGTAAGCAACAACACACACATAAATAACAATACACTGGTAAACAACAACACGCACATAAACAACAACCCACACGTATACAACAACTCACACGTATACAACAACGCTCACGAAAGGAACGTCTCACACGTAAACAACATCTTACACATAAACAATAACACAAACGTGAACGACAACACACATGTAAACAACAACACACACGTCAACGGTAACACGTACTTAAGCAACATCACACACATGAACATCGTACAACCAGCAACAAGTAGACTAGCCTCTTATCTACAAATACTAAACGTCGAAAGTATATATAAAATGACAATGATTAATGAATTCAACAATGATCCCAGATTTTTAAAGCCAATTGATCATATGTATAATACCCGAAGACGAGCAGATGGAAGGTATAAGGTTGGACGATATCGCAACAACTATGGGAAGAACTGTCTCGATGTTGCTCTACCAAATGTTCTTAATAAATTACCAACTAATTTACTAAACCTACAAAATACACATAAAAGAAAAAAATTATTAAAATTTTATTTCGTAAATTCGCAATGAAAAAATCTAATTTGTTATAAAAACTTATTAATTATTATTTAATTGCTTGTACTAAATTTAATATCCTGCAGATAAGCCCCATGGCTTCGCGGGAATAGATTTAAGAACCAATGTAATTCAAATTAAAATTGAAAAATTAAAAAAAAAAAAATAGTAATAGTAATAGTAATAGTAATAGTAATAGTAATAGTAATAGTAATAGTAATAGTAATAGTAATAGTAATAGTAATAGTAATAGCAATAGTAATAGTAATAGTAATCAATTAAATAATCACACCATCAATTTAATATTTAATTCGTAAAAAGAAATAACATAATTACATATGAATCCCGTAAAAATAATTGAAAATTTTAATCAAATTGATAAACATTTTTTAAGTTATCCCAATTGTATAATATATATGAATATCCGTTCCCTTCGATTAAATTTTACACCTTTCCTGGCATCCATACACAACCTTGTAAACAACATCAATTTTATTGTTCTTGCCGAAACAAATATAAGTAATGATGAGAATAATATTTATAACATAAACGGCTTTCACTCTCACTACATTAATCGCGATGGCAGAGGCGGGGGTATAGCACTATATGTAAGAGAAAACATTCAACACGCTTATATTCAACTAAAAACAATCTCTTTCGAAGCTATTCAAATTGATATATTTAATAACAACAAAACTCTTTCTCTTATCACGGTTTATAGACCACCAAAAACGAATGTCAAAGAGTTTATAATAGAACTTGACAAAACAATAAATAAAATAAAAAACAAACAAGATGTTATTGTTATTGGTGATATTAATATTGATATTCTTACTCAAAATATAACAACAACAAAATACACTGAAATGCTCTCATCGAATGGTCTGCAATGCATAATAAAAGAAAGTACGAGGGAAGATATAAACAAAAGAACAAGTACATGCATTGATCACATATTTGTACGTAGCAATAATACAGCAACACAAACACATGCTTCAATAGTTAGAACAAGTATATCTGACCACTACGGTCTTTTTTGTTGTGTTTATGAAACAAAAAAAATCAAAAGCAGGGTGAGCAAAACATACCAAATCAGAGTAGTAAAATCAATAACTACAAAGTTAATAAATATATTAAAGAATGTAATTGGAATGCCATAGTTGAACAAGATCTAAACACTAATGATATGTTTAACATAATTTGTGAAAAATTTAACAATATTTATAAAAAGGCAAACACACCATACAAAAGAAATAAAAATAATAGTAGGAAAGTGAATCCGTGGTTGAACGATAATTTATTAAAATATTGTACTATTAGGGATAAACTTTATAGCAAGTGGAGAAACAATAAAAACAATAAAAATTTTGAAAATGAATATAAAAAGTTTAGAAATATATTAAACAAAAAATTAAATTATGCAAAAAACAATTATTTCAAACTAAAATTTATAGAAAATAAAAAAAAACATGCGTGTAACCTGGCAACTGATAAACGAAATAACGGGCAAAAAATATAACAATCTGGATCAAGCATTCATTAAAAACTTTAAAAGCGAAAACATTTCGGCCATAGCAAACAAATTTGCTCTTAATTTTAATAATAATGTTAACAACATTCTCCACATGTGTGACATAAAAACTTTAGAATACATAAAACCAACGGTGCAAAACTCCATGTATCTCTCTGCTACTACTCAGGATGAAATTTTTGGAATTTTAAAAAACATAAACGTAAAAAAAGGTGCAGGTGTAGATAACATAAGGCCAAAGGACATAAAAAATAACGCTAGCTTTTTAACTTCGTTAATAACGTTGTTTATAAACTCCAGCATCAATAGCGCTACAATCCCGATGCTGTTAAAGACATCAATAGTTCGACCGATTTTTAAAAATGGTATAAAAAATGATTGTAACAACTACAGAGCAATCTCTATACTACCAATTATTGAAAAGGTACTGGAAGAAATAATAGTAAGGAGGCTTAATGAATTTTTAAAAAAATATAACATTATAAACCCAAACCAATACGGATTCCAAAAAGGAAAGAATATAAATAAATTGTTGGGCGACTTTGCAAATCATGTAAATAAGTGCTTAAGCGAAAACACTCACTGCTTGGCACTATTTATTGATTTAAGTAAAGCATTTGATACGCTTTCACACAGTAATCTATTGGAAATCCTAGAACGATATGGTGTTAGAGGAAAATGTCTGCAGTGGTTTGAAAACTATCTACAACTAAGAACATATAGGGTAAGAATTAGTAACAGCTTAAATGACGAGACCCCCTCAAATAAAAACGGTGTTCCCCAAGGCTCAAAACTTGGTCCTATTCTTTACCTTATATATGCAAACGATATGATAAATGTCCTCAAAAACAGCACAACATTTGCATATGCAGATGACACTGCAATATTAGTATGTCACAAGAAAATTGATGAAGCCAACACAATTATGCAGAAAGAGCTGGATATTATAACAAGATGGAGTCATGATAACGGCCTTGTTATCAATTCAACAAAGACTAAAGTCATGCACATAAAACCACCACATCTGTCAAATTGTAAAATTGTCTTAAAATTTCATACAAATGATTGCCTACATAACACATATAGTTCGACTGCAGACACATGCAGCACGCTAATAGAAAAAGTTGAACATACAAATACTTAGGTGTGCATGTCGACGAGAACTTCAAGTGGCTAACACACATACAATATGTTCGCAAAAAACTAAGAAAATCAGCTTCCAGCCTTTTTCACTTAAGTAACTGTGCTACCTTTTCTGTCCTCAAACAAGCGTACTTTTCTTTAGCAGAATCGTATTTAAGACATGGCATCACAGCGTGGGGTAGATCCACATACTGTAAATGTTTACAACAAACGCAAAATCAAATCCTTAAAATATTGTTAAAAAGCCAAACACGCAATAGACAACAGATACAATACGCCTTAATATATGGTAACATAAACAATACGCATGATATCGACGTCAATACACACGTAAACACCGACACACACATAGAAAACAACACACGCGTAAACAACAACGTACACATAAACAACAATACACTGGTAAACAACAACACGCACATAAACAACAACCTTCACGTTTACAACAACGCTCACGAAAGCAACGTCTCACACGAAAACAACAACACACACATAAATACCAATACACTGGTAAACAACAACACGCACATAAACAACAACCC
This sequence comes from Pollenia angustigena, assembly GCA_930367215.1. Taxonomy (NCBI): domain Eukaryota; kingdom Metazoa; phylum Arthropoda; class Insecta; order Diptera; family Polleniidae; genus Pollenia; species Pollenia angustigena. Next base: position 52,313,347 of record OV884059.1, on the reverse strand, counting down.
ACTCGTATACAACAATGCTCACGGAAGCAACGTCTCACACGTAAACAACAACACACACACAAATAACAATGCACTGGTAAACAACAATACACACATAAGCAACAACCCACACGTATACAACAACGCTCACGAAAGCAATGTTTCACACGTAAATAACAACACACACGTAAACAACAACACACACCTAAATAACAATGCACTGGTTAACAACAACACGCACATAAACAACAACCCACACGTATACAACAACCCACACGTATACAACAACGCTCACGAAAGCAACGTCTCACACGTAAACAACAATACATACGTAAACAACAACACACACATAAATAACAATACACTGGTAAACAACAACACGCACATAAACAACAACCCACACGTATACAACAACTCACACGTATACAACAACGCTCACGAAAGGAACGTCTCACACGTAAACAACATCTTACACATAAACAATAACACAAACGTGAACGACAACACACATGTAAACAACAACACACACGTCAATGGTAACACGTACTTAAGCAACATCACACACATGAACATCGTACAACCAGCAACAAGTAGACTGGCCTCTTATCTACAAATACTAAACGTCGAAAGTATATATAAAATGACAATGATTAATGAATTCAACAATGATCCCAGATTTTTAAAGCCAATTGATCATATGTATAATACCCGAAGACGAGCAGATGGAAGGTATAAGGTTGGACGATATCGCAACAACTATGGGAAGAACTGTCTCGATGTTGTTCTACCAAATGTTCTTAATACATATATTACCAACTAATTTACTAAACCTACAAAATACACATAAAAGAAAAAAATTATTAAAATTTTATTTCGTAAATTCGCAATGAAAAAATCTAATTTGTTATAAAAACTTTAAATTATTAATTATTATTTAATTGCTTGTACTAAATTTAATATCTTGCAGATAAGCCCCATGGCTTCGCGGGAATAGATTTAAGAACCAATGTAATTCAAATTAAAATTGAAAAAAAAAAAAAAAAAGTAATAGTAATAGTAATAGTAATAGTTATAGTAATAGTAATAATAAGAAATAATCAAAAATATTAAAATAAATTTTGTGCTTTGTAATCAATAAATAAATAAATATATAAAGTACCTTCAAATATTCAAAAAAAAACTAAAAACTAAAACAGTGCAAAGGTCAATTAGCAACAAAATATGTTAAATGTTACTCTTGCAATTCTCTTAACCATTTTTCGCCTTGTTGTTCTCTATCAGAGTTAACGTATGCGACCATGGCCAATGATAGAAAAGCGGAATGGAGATGCCAGAAATGCAAAACTCAACCAACAGCAACAATTTGTATCACATCGTTTTCGAAGAGAATCCCCAATCTTCAAACCAACAAAAACAACAACGTGATCATGATGAAAATGAAAATAATGAGAATTCCAAAAGATTCAAAGATTCCCTGTCTCTGATTGATCTCAGCAATAGCGTCTACAAAGTGAAAAATGAAGTGTCTACTTTAAAATCCGACATAAACGAAATGACAACATGTTTACAACAACTAACCTTTTCAATAAACCAAAACAATGAAACAAATTCCGCCGCTCTTAATACAATTACAAATGCTCTTGCTATGCTAACATCCCAAGTAAGTGATCTCTGTGAAAAAAATAAAGAAAAGGAACAGCAAATATATGACATGAATAAACGTATAAACAATTTAGAACAACAATTGTTTAATAAAAACATAGAAATTTACAATATTTCCAATGAGAATGTTCTCCCTAGACGTCGAAATAAATGATACTGAGATCAACAACTCATACCACCTCAAAAAATCCAACAAAATAATTGTAGAGTTTACAACATTAAACAAAAAGAAAGAATTCATGGGAAAAATTAGGCGGCACAGAATTGAATCAAAAATAGTAACAAGTGATGAAAATGACAAGAATTTTATTTAAATCAATGATCATCACACCGCTTACAAACGTCACTTTCTTTGGCTTGCAAAAACTGAGGCCAAAGAAGCCAACTGGAAATTTTTTTGGGTAAAAAATGCCACTATTTTCGTTAAAAATAATGAAATCTCAAACTTTATTATTATTAATACCATAAATGATATTGAGCTTATCACACCATCAAATCAATATTTAATCCGTTAAAACAATAATAATAATTGAAAATTTTAATCAAATTGATAAACATTTTTTAAGTTATCCCAATTGTATAATATATATGAATATCCGTTCCCTTCGATTAAATTTTACACCTTTCCTGGCAGCCATACACAACCTTGTAAACAACATCAACTTTATTGTTCTTGCCGAAACATATATAAGTAATGATGAGAATAACATTTATATCATAAACGGTTTTCACTCTCACTACCTTTATCGCGATGGCAGAGGCAGGGGTATAGCACTATATGTAAGAGAAAACATTCAACACGCTTATATTCATCTAAAAACAATATCTTTCGAAGCTATTCAAATTGATGTATTTAATAACAACAAAACTCTTTCTCTTCTCACGGTTTATCGACCGCCAAAAACAAATGTCAAAGAGTTTATAATAGAATTTGACAAAACAATAAAAAAAATAAAAAACAAACAAGATGTTATTGTTATTGGTGATATTAATATTGATATTCTTGCTCAAAATGTAACAACAACAAAATACACTGAAATACTCTCATCGAATGGTATGCATTCGCTGTATCGCTTCTGCTGAATTTCCTCGAATAATTCGTACGATATAATCGTAAGTGCTTATTTCTGGCCTCGGCAGCTTCTTCTGACAATTGCCCAATTAGCAAGATTGCTTTTTTAAGAAATAATGTTTTGTAGAGCAGTACCTCGTTTCTGTATTTCTCGCTTCGTAAAATTTTCCGCATGAAACGTGTGAATTGCAACAAAAATAGTGTGAAATGAAACAAAAAATGGTTTTTCTCACGCAAGTGTTTCTGTATCTTTTCTCGGCGAGAATTATCTGTCATTTTAATAATTTTCCAGCAATTATTGGAAGGATGCGAGAAAAAGTGTTTCTATAACAATGTTTTGCGAAAAGTTTCTTTCAAGAACTGTCAAAATAAGTCGCATTTGAAATTGGTGTCGAGAAAAACAAAATGTAGATATTTTGAATTTAAAATATGTTTATATACTATTTTTTTTAAATAAATAAAAAAATAGAAGGAATATAAATGATGAACGCATAATTTATATGATGAAAATAAACAAAAAACCATTGTTATATTTTGTTATTTTAAATTTTTTTTAGCCTTTTCTTGTTTTTGTTTTAATCCGCGCTGCCAGATAAATTTGTGTCAAAATCGTCAATTTTCTGAGAAAAAAATAAAAAAGATCCTCCTTTTTTGTTTTAAAAATCGTGTAATTTAAAATAAATTTTAAACAAATTTGTTTCGACTTTTATTAAAACATAATCAAACAAAAACAAAGTTGAAGTTCATGGGTATTTAATAATTTCTTTAAATTTATATTTCTTTTGTTAAGCTGAAGGATTATTTTTTATAAAACTATTTATTTCCTTTAATCCGATAACAATTAAAAATTGTTTTTCCCTGAAGAAGTCACACAAAGGCATGAGAAAATAGCATATTAAACAAAAAATAAAATAAATGGCCCATAACTATATAAACAAAGCATACTTTAAGGCCCGTTTCCACAACTTACTGATAGCTAAAAGTAGACTTTAACCGGCCTTATAAAGTGTTCCATTATTAAAACATAACTTTAACCTAAAGTGAGCGATAAAGTAAATTAAGGTTCATCCTACCTGGTTGGTTAAAGTAAAGTTGTAATAATGGAACACTTTTTATACGGCCGAAAAATCCTACCTTTAGCTATCGGTAAGATGTGAAAACGGGGCTAAGAGTTCTAAAGTAAACTTTTATTAAAAATATGCTTTTGATCTACTATAGACAAGCAAAAGCATACTTTACACGTTAAACCCGATGTTAATTTTAAAACCAGCTGAAGTTGTGTTTAACTCATTTAACAACAGCATCAGCTGTTTTTCGCCAAATAAAAAAGTACTTGCAAAAAGTTAAAAATGTTTATGTTATAAGATGTTGGCCGATATTTTACAATTATTAATGATTTGCAGGAAAACTTTTATGGAAAGAAACACAAAATATATATGTATAGGCGCTAATTGTGTAAAACGCTAGGCCAAAATTGCCTAGCGTTTTACACAAAGTTTTGTAATTTTGTTGTTGCTTTCTACATAAAATCATATTGCGTGTTTCAACCCTACAAGATATGCAGTGTTTTATTTATATTTTAATTTTCAATGTCGGCTGCTTAAAGTTTCCACTTGCTTATATATTGTTGCATGTTGTATGAAAAATTTGCTACATTTGAGGTGGCACCCAGTTAAAGTCGGTTCAATTCAAAACATACTTTAGTTTCGACTATAGTTTTTTTTTTTTTTTTTTTTTTAATTTATTTTTATTATTGAATCTTTCTTATCGAAATTTACAATATGTATTGAAATCTTTATTCTACTTGTTGTTTATTAGTTGTTACCAGTGTAACCACTAACTGCTGTATTCAAATTTTAAGACTGTCTTCTAGTTAGGCTCAAAGTATCGGTTCTTTTTAGCCTCTGGTGACCTTCGAACTGAAGCAAACCCCGAGCGAGGTAGTTAGGGTGGACCATTAGTTTATCGATGTAGCTTATTAAATATTTTTTAATTTCCTCCTGGATAGTGGTGACGTTGAGATCTCTGTGGATAATATCATTACGTATATACCATGGGGCGCAGGCAATTTGTCGTAATATTCTAGACTGTCTTCTTTGAAGCTTTTGGATGTTAGATGCGCATGCAGTACCCCATAATTGGATGCCATATGTCCATATTGGTTTTATGATGGACTTGTATAAAAGAATTTTATTGTCTAAAGACAAGTTTGAGTTTCCACCGAGAAGCCAATGTAGTTGAGCTGCTTTAAGTTTCATAGCCGTTATTTTCGCTTCGATATGACGAGACCAGGTCAAGCGTCTATCTATATGAATTCCCAAGTACTTTACATGGTTTTCTACCGGAACAGTGATGTTATTTATTTTTACTGCTGGGCACGTTTGTCTTCTGAGCGTGAAAGTTAAGTGAGCACATTTAGCCGGGTTAACCTTTATTCTCCATTTTTCTAGCCATGCCTCTAGTTCATTGATGTGGGACTGCAGATTTTGCGATGCGACTTTTGGGTCATGGTTAACGCTAATAAATGCTGTGTCGTCTGCAAATGTAGAGGTATGCGTGCTCAGGTTTGTTGGCATATCCGCTGTGTATATTATATATAGAAGCGGCCCTAATATGCTGCCTTGGGGAACACCAGCAGTAATTTTCTTGATGGGGGAGTATTTATCTTGCGACCTTACTATGAATGTTCTGCCTGTTAGATAGCTCTCCAGAAGCTTGTGAGTGTTTTGAGGAAGCATTCGTGTTACTTTGATGAGTAGCCCATCATGCCAAACTTTGTCAAAAGCTTGGGAAATGTCTATAAACAGTGCTGAGCAGTGTTGCTTTTTCTCAAACGCCGATCTAATAAGGGTGACAATTCTATGCACTTGTTCTATTGTACCATGTTTCGCTCTGAATCCGAACTGGTGATCCGGGATGATGGTGTGTTCATTTAGATGAGGAGTTATACTTAAAACGAATATTTTTTCGAAAAGCTTCGATAGGATTGACAATAAGCTTATCGGTCTGTACGACGCAACCTGGCTAGCATCTTTTCCTGGCTTGGGAATCATCACAATTATAGACCTCTTCCATGAGGATGGGAAGTATCCGACTCTTAATATAGCGTTAAAAATGAGCAGCAAGATTCTGGAAGCAGACGATGGTAGGTTTCTTATCATTGACCCTGTGATGCGGTCAGGTCCGGGAGATTTTCTAATATTCACTTTTTCAATTGCAGATTTTACTTGAGTTATGTTAAATTTTAATGGATGGTTTACCTTATCAGGAATGATTGGACGACTATAGTAGCAAAATATTTAAAAGAATGTTTTTATTTTAAAGTTGTTTTTAAATAGAACCGACTTTAGCGTTTGACTATGATTATGGGCCAATATTTTTACAAAAGCAAAAAGAAGCCAAGCTAAATAAAATAAACATACATCCTTATTTAAAAAAAGATATATATTTACAAATACTGAGATCAAAATATAAAATTTTTTAATTAAATCAGCTTTGTGAAAAACCTAGAATTCATAGTGACAACGGTGTTTTATATTTATTTCGTATGTAGTCCGAAATAGTATATTATTGAAATTTAACAATATCGGTTTACAAATGGCTGAGATATAAATCTGTAATTTACCTATTCCTATAAATTGTTTTTCTTTTTTTTACCTGAAATAGAATAGAAATAATGGTTTTGGCCCAAAAATGTCCATAAAAGTTAAGAATATCAAAAGGGTGTTTCCACAGAAATTGACCCCTTATAGCTCAAAAATTAAATTTTTATTTTGAATTAATTTTTCCGCTATTATACTAAATAAATGTATCGTGTCATATTCCTAAAGATTAACTTTAATTTTATTTATACTAACAAAAATATATTTTTTTTTTGTCGCCGATAATAAATGAATTCACACGCAAAAAACTTGTAATTTTTATAATGTATTAATTAAACAAAACATTTCAAAGAATTTAATCAGATATTTAACTTGACACATCCTGTGCAAAATTTTAAAAAACATGATGTTTGTTTCAGACATTTAAAAACAGCACATTTATAAAGTAACGGCCGTTACTTTGGATACACCCAAATATCAATCATATTTTGTTAATGTATATAAGAAGTATTAAATGATCAAAATAAGCCAAATCGGTCCATTTCTTTCCCTCGAAATTTTGCTTTTGCCGATACATTTTTCAGGGAAGAGGCAAACAACTTCGAGGACAGTTTTCACAAAAGGGATAAATAAAAAAATTTAAGCTGTCTTGTTTTTAAAGATATTTTTTTTACTAATAAACAAACATATTAAAATATTTAAAACTATCTTATTTCGAAGACTAAGGGGCAACGCCAACAATTTCATTGAAAGCAAAAAAACATCAAAAGTATTTTATAAATTTGTTGTTACTTTCTACAGAAATTCATTTTGTTTTTTCAATTTTCAACGCCACAAAATATGAAGTGTTTGAAATATAAAAATTCAATATGAATTTCTATAGAAAGTAACAACAAAATTATAAAATATTTTTGATTTTGTTTTGGCTTTCGTCACTTTTTTAGAAAAAATCATTAAATCGTCACTTTGCTAATTTCGGAACAAAAAGTTGTCAAAATGACAATAGCTCGTCAAATCTGGCAGCCCCGTTTTTATTATATTTATTTCTATTGTTGACGTTTCGCTTTTATTTGGCACTTGATTACTGGAAATATTCCAGTATAAACAGAATTTGTTGTGTCTGTTTTCGCATTCAAATACAGAAACACTTTTAATTCATAAATCGAGAAACGATGGAATTTTTTGTTTCACACTTCATGTTAGAAATTTACGATGCGAGAAATACAGAAACGAGGTACAGGTATATACAAATATATTTTATGGGGATGTGTGGGACATTCCCTTAAAACTATTATGGATAATAAAGAATTTTTGGAATTTATAATTACATAAAGGCAGGTATTAATATTGTGAAGTGTTAAAAGTGATGTGAATAACAGTTGAAATCAATAATTCAAAATACATAAAAGCTTATGACGATATAAAGGTATAAGAAAAAGTGCCCGATGAGCAAAAATAGAAGAAATGTGAAAATTTTAAAAAATCGTCAAAAATAATGGCGCAAACTTGCGCACACTTTTTTTTGGTTTCTAAAATTAGAGATTCCAAATTTTATTGGGGTATTAAACATAATTCATAGACATGCTAACCTCACTATAAAAACCTCTTCTTTTCGTTTTTTTTGCAAAAAAAAAGAGTATAATTTTTTTTTTTTAGCTTTTGAACTATTTGTTTCAACATGAATATTCAACATATTTTAATTTTTTAAATAACTTTTGATCAAACCTTTCAGCGAAAAAAATAATCTTTGTTAAACCTTTATTCGTTTAGCCGCAAAAAAAATATCATATAGACATCCAGAAACCGAAAAAAACATTTAAATCTCATATAATTGTCTGCCCTTTCCTGACTTAAGCAGGGCCTCAGAGCTACAAATCGCAACTAAAAGTCTTCAAAATTTACAATATAATGTAAAATATTGTTGTCTGTCGAGCTGCGTACATAGTTCTTAAGATTTCTTAAAATTCAGTTTTGCCTTTTTGGCCAGCTTTTCAGGCCAAATACTCCTCTGTGAACATAGCATTCTATTTTGCGTACGTTCGTGACCACACGTTTATAACTCTTATCTTGAAATGTCAAACAAATATACATGTGTTATCGATAAATAATCTTAGACTGTCAACAACGATTGTCAACTTTTCGTGAGTGTGAAGTCTCTTTATTTACTTTTATTTTATCCTCTTGGAGAGGGATTATTTTATTTATTTTCTTTTGTTCCCCATGAACTTATGTAAACCCCCATTGAATCAGCGGTTTTTTCATGTAATTAAATACATTATTTTTATATATATACAACATCATCATCCATTGTTTTCGATAGTTTAAGTTAGTTATAAATCAGAGCTCAATAAAGCTAGAAGCTTGTCTACTAAGTTTTATAAAAAAACCCTGTTTGTGTTTTATTTGGAAACACACATCTTCTGTTTGGAAAAGGAGTTACCTAACCAAACATATGGTCCTTCGAAAAGTCCTAGAATAGGCTCGGACAGGAAAGAATTAGTGACTTGGAGTCTACATAATTCTGAAAAAAAAACGGCAGCTTGCACCCCCGGCGGCAAATCCAAAAACTCAAAGACAATAGGTTGTCTTATAAACGTATACTTCATTGGGCTAACGGCAGAAGAAGTAAGGTAACACTTTAGTGTACATTACGTGTCATTGAAGCAGTCAACATTAAAGAAGAATATAGGGTAAATTCCATCCTGGAAAGGTACATCATTTTAAACTAAGGCTATATCAAGCAAAAGTATATGGGTGAAGAATTGATAAAAGCGACAAAAACAGGAAAAAGGTATGTACTGTGTTCTTTAGTTGTTTTGTGCGACATTGTGTTTTCTTAAAAATAATAAGGAACAAAATGGAGATTATTCAATCTTAAATTATCCAGTCAAAAAATACATGGTAAAGATTACTACAAAAAAAAAATAGCAACAAAATTACATTACCACTAATAACCCCTAAAGGTTATACCACAAAAATTGTCACCACTAACGAATTTCCACAAGAAAATAAAAGAAAAGAGAGAACGAGACATCAATATTAATTCCCACTAAACGGCAATACTGTTGTCATCTTTACACCACTTAATATCATTAAACGTTTCTTTCCACTTGTTCCTGTTACTTCAAACAACTTAAGAATAAAGTATTATAAAAGAAGAAAAAGTTTAATGGTGGCGCGTGAGTGCAAAATTAAATAAATTAAAAAATAACTTTGAGGTAGTTATAAAACGAATAAAACCTTATTAAAATTTGTAAAAAAAAAAACAAAGAAATATAAACAACAAAAAAAAAAAAAAAAAAACATATTGTGTTAGTGGTGGTGGACAATTTAAAATTAAATAAATAGTTTAAACAAACATATGGTAAAACGTACATACATAGTACATAAATTGTGGCACAAATAAAACAAAACCAACTTCAAGTTGTAAATAACAATTTTTTTTTTATAAAAATTGTCAACTTTAAATACCTATGTATAATAAATTCATTTATTGTATAAAATACAAAGGAAAAAAGGCAAATATAAAACAACAAGAAAAAAAACGCCGTTAAGAAAAAATATTTTGAAAAAAAAACAAGTGTCGCAAAACGAATAACCTACAGCAGTAGTGACGTCACTTGGTACTTGAACGAAGTCAGAAGTTCCCAAACAAAAATTTTTGTGTGCCATTATAAAAAAGCGGTGAGTTATTAAATTTAATTAAATTGGAGAAATTAATCGATGTTTTATCAGGTGGACTAGCAATAATTTCATGAAGAAAATATTTTTCGAAAAAAAAAAAAAGTTAATAAAACTAAAATAAAATTTATGGTTTAGTGGTATACCAAAAAAATTGTTTTATTTTAAAATATTTATAAAAAACCTGCGGTAAAATAAAACAAAATTGAAAAATTACGAATGAGTTGCTATTTTGGGAAAAAAATAAACTTAATAATTTGGCTTTTACCAAACCCGATAAAATATTGGGTATAAATAGATATATACAAATAAAGATATACAGAATTTGTTTCCACAAGAAGACTGTAGTTGCAGGACGAGGTTGAAGTTTAAGGCAAATATAGGATTCGCGGACCAATTGGTTAAAAAAAAAAAAATTTTTGATCTGAGTCAGTATGGTTTTTTTTCGGTCTGGGTTAGGAAAATGGCAGCGTCAAAAAGAAGATGCAAATTTGACCTGACACAATTGGTGGCATTCTGTACAAATTTTGAAAGAACTTGTAGCGACGATTGTTCGTTTGCGTTTCTTGAGGTCAAAAGGCAAGAATTAGAAAGAAGATGGGTCAAATTAGTCGAATCATACGAAGAATATATATTAGGAGATGACCAATCTGAGGGCAGTGATCAAAAAGATGACATTTCTTTAAGATACGAGGAAGCTAGCGATTTGTATCAGGCCTTAAAAACGAAAATTTTGCTAAAAACGGATAAATTACGAACAAATGAGAATAGGCCTACGAGTAGCAGATCCACTTTAAAGTTGCCGGCATGTGAAATACAAAATTTTGACGGCGGTTACTCCAAGTGGCCTGCGTTCAGGGATATGTTCCAGGCAGCTATCGGAAAAGACTCGTCAGTAGCTCCAGCCTAAAAATTATATTATTTGCGTAGCAAAGTGAGGGGGGAGGCCTACCAAGCCATAAAGGATTTTGACTTGGTAGATGATAATTTTCGTCTAGCTTGGGAGAAATTAAAGAACAGATTTGAGAATAGAAGGCTCTTGTTGCAGCATCAAGTTAAAAAGATTCATGCGGTCACACCATCTCAAAATGAAAACATAAAATCTCTTAGGCAAATACAGAACACAGTTAACGACTGTTTAGCAATTTTAAAAAATTATGCAATTGAATTACCTAATTACGATCCATTTTTGATTCATATCGTTGTTTCAAAACTTTCTGATGAAACAATAAAAGAGTGGGAAGTATCCCTGAAAAACCATCGCGAATTGCCTACATGGCCACAATTAAATGGATTTCTTACTGAACGAATAGAAATTTTAGAAACTATGAGTGCTAGGAAAAAGCCCACACCTAAAGAGAACCAGTCTTCACGAACTCAGGCATTTTACACTCAGGGTGAACAAGCGGCAAGTTGCAAAAAATGTAAACAGAATCACTCTTTAAGAGTTTGTAAGGCATTCAAATCTCTATCCCCAAGTGAACGGGTTAAATTTGTCTTTGAAAATAAATACTGTGTTAATTGTTTAGCTCCTACACACTTGAAATCAAAATGTTATAGTACAAATACTTGTTCTGTATGCCACAAAAAGCATCACACAATGCTCCACTTAGAAAAAGCTGAAAACTCAAAACACAGTAGTGTACCAACGGGTCATTCTCAGCAAACTTCACAAAATGATAAAAGTTCAACTTCAAGTACTCAAACCGAAACCAATGTTTTTAATACTCAAGTCGAGATCTCGCCTGTTTCCGATAACAATCTTCAAGATAATATTCAAGCATATTTTGTTCGACGTGAAGGCACTACAGTGTTACCTACGGCACTTATTCACATAGATAATTCTGGAGAACTACCCAGCGGAAAAATGGAATTAATAGGAATCGGGAAAGTAATACATATCCTGTATGATATTTGATTCCAGAATTCATTATTCTTAACACAGACCATGTCCTAGGATTGTAATAAATTATTTTAATGTATCCTGCGAATGAATTAAATAATTCATTCTTTGGAATAAATTATATTATTCAAAAGTCTTATAATAAAAGTCTTCTCCAATGCCGTTTGGAATACATTTTTTAATACCTGTTTACTTTAAATAACTTTGACCCACAGACATATAATTTGCGCTTTGACCGTACGCTTTCAAACACAAACTGCGACTAAAATAAAAATTATAAGTAGGCGACATAAAGGCAGCAAAAAAATAACGGATTTTTATTAAGGAAATATGTATGTAAAGCAAAAACACGAATAATTGTTACTAACAGAAACAATACATTCCTTGTTCTGCAATTGTGGGAATATACGTGGTAATCAGTGCTTAAATTTTGTGTCTGATGAAATAACCTTCTCGATTCCAATGAATGCATTATTATTCTTTCGAAAATAATGCATTATTTTTTTTAATTATTTATGTAATCAATTCCTCATTTTCCCGCTGGGTATTTACCGTGAGAGCTCTTCTAGACGCTGGAGCGGAAAAGAGCTTTATTACAACTCGTATCCAACAAAAACTTGCTATTCCACTCGAAAAGCATCCCCGTCAAATATCAGGCTTCGGTGGAACAATTGTAGGAACTTCCAAAGGAAAATGTGTTGTCAATATAAAATCGAGAGTTTCAAACTTTAAATTAAAACTCTTGGCACTTGTGGCCCCAAAAATAGCACACTTTTTACCCTCCCGTCCTATAAAACTAGCAGATCCATACTTTTATCAACCTGCTGCTATTGATATGATAATAGGCAGCGATTTTTTGCCCTTCATTAACTTTGAGGGTATACGACAAAATAAATCTGGCAATTTGGAAGCAATTTTGGTTGGTACTTGTCAGGACCAGATAATACGTGTAAAATAAGTGCGTTTGCAACTACGGTGTCCTTGTTAGAGAATTATCTACTTCACGATGAAATCAAAAAGTTTTGGGAACTTGAAGAAGTAGAAAAGGACATCACAATAAATGAAACGGATGCATTTTGTGAAAACTTTTACCAAACGTCCACTACTAGGCAGGCTTACCATTTAAGGAAGAGTTTCCAACTGACATATTTTTAGGTCTTTCAAGAAGCAGTGCTTTGTGTCAATATTATAGAATGGAAAAAACACTCGAAAAGACACCAGAATTGAAAGAAAATTATCACAAAGTTCTTCAAGAATATATTGACTTGGGTCATATGGAACCAATATTTCACCAAGAAACTAACTCTGGAAAACAATCATCCTATTTTCTACCACACCATGCGGTTATAAGACCGGAAAGTAAATCGACGAAAGTTAGGGTAGTCTTCAACGCCTCTGAGTAGTGGATTCTCGTTGAACGACGTTCTTCATCAAGGGCCAGCTCTTCCGTCAGATTTGATGCAAATAGTACTTAGTTGGCGCTATTACAAATACGTTTTCACCGGCGATATTGAAAAGATGTTCCGCCAAATCGTAATGCATACAGCTGGTCGACCGTATCAGCAGATTTTATTCCGTAATGAGACGGACAGTTTTGTTAAATCATTCCAAATGAAAACCGTTACTTTTGGATTGAATTGTGCGCCATTTCTGGCAATTAGAACTCTACAGCAGTTAAGTGAGGACTGCAATCACACATTTCCGATAGCATCCAAGATTTTGAAGAACGAAATATATGTGGATGATATCTTGTCGGGGGGACATAGTCTCGAGGAAGCAAAGGCAAAACAAACTCAGCTCAAACAAGTTCTAAACTCAGCAGGCTTCCCCTTGAAGAAAATGACAGCCAATCACAGTTTTCTACTAAATAACTTGGCCCGGGAGGATCTTCTTGATGAAGACTTTTAAAAATTTGATGATTCTAGCACCATTAAAACCTTGGGAACTCGCTGGAATGCTAAGTTAGACTTTTTTTATTACGCAGTGGAACCAAACCAAATTTCGCCCTCTACTACAAGCAAATTTTATAAGTTATTGCAAAGCTATTTGACCCTCTAGGTTGGCTAGGTCCAATTGTAGTGATAGCTAAACTGCTGATGCAAGAGTTATGGGAACTTAAGGCAGGATGGGATGAGGGTGTCCCACCGCATATACTTATAAAATGGAACACATTTCTACAAAATCTACCAAAAATCTCCTCACTGAGAATACCTAGATGGGTATATTTTACACCGACTCATCAAATACAAATTCACGGTTTCTGCGATTCATCAGAAAAAGCGTATTGTGGCGCAATCTATATGCGAACCTCAACACCTAATGGAGATATTAATTGTAATTTGCTGGTTGCAAAAACCAAAGTTGCCCCAATAAAAAAGACTACAATCCCGAAACTTGAATTGTGTGGAGCGGTTTTACTCTCAAAGTTAGCAAAAGGGCTAATTGAAAAAGCAGATTTTCCCTATAAGCTTTATTTGTGGACGGACTCCTCAATAGTCCTAGGATGGCTACAAAAACCACCACACACCTTAAAAACTTTCGTTGCAAATCGTGTAACAGAAATTATAAATATTGCCAGTAATAATCACTGGAAACATGCCAAGACGGAAGACAACCCGGCAGATCTTGGTACGCGCGGTTGCTCTCCCCAAGAACTTATTGAGAGTAAAATATGGACCCACCTGGCTAACTCATCCTTGTGAATATTGGCCAAAACCCCGAGAGTTTGATCCAACAAACCTTGAAACAAAAAAGGTATCAACATTTCACCTGAACGTTACACTATTAAAGCAAGCAGCCAAAATATTGTTCCCCAAAAAGAATTTGATGCTGACGCCATACTTAAAAGATTTTCGTCTTTCGCCAGAGCACTTATAGTTATTAGTTATTGTTTTTGGTTTATTAATCGTATACGAAAACGTCGTTGTGACACGAAAGATTTCATTACAACAAATGAAATTCGATTTGTAGGAAACCGTTTGATACTAATAGCCCAGATGCAATATTTCTGTAAAGAATATGAATGTCTTCAGGATAAAAGGCCCATAAACAAGAAGAGCAGACTACTGACTCTGAGTCCATTTGTGGACAAAGACGGCTTATTACGTGTTGGGGGTAGACTTAATTATTCTGGACTCAGTTTCGAAGAGCGACATCCTGTACTTATCCCTGAAAAATCTCACTTTGCTTCTCTTTTTGTCGACTACACACATCAAATCCTGCTTCATGCGGAACACTACATTATGCTTAGGGCTATACGACAAGGATAATATATACCTCGACTCAAAAATCTGGTAAGAAAAAGCATTAGAAATTGTAAAACCTGCACCATCTACAAGCATAAAGTTCAATCACAAATAACGGCCGCACTTCCCTCAGAAAGGGTAAACTTTTCGTTGCCGTTTACTTATACCGGTGTTGACTTCGCCGGTCCATTTAACCTGAAATCATCCAATTTGCGCAACGCCAAATTAATTAAAGATATGCAGCAATATTTGTATGCTTCTCCACGAGAGCAGTACACTTGGAGGCTTGCTCAGATCTCTCGACAGACGCGTTCTTAGCTTGCTTCGACAGATTCGTTGGACGTAGAGGCTTTCCAAAAACCATGTTCTCTGATAATGGCAGAAACTTCCTGGGAGCAAGCCTGTCACTACTGAAAACTCATAATGAATTCTTAAAAAGCACTGAGAAAGCACTGGTAGAAAAATATAGTGCTCATGGCTTTTCCTGGTCATTTATTCCACCTTATGCACCCCACATGGGCGGCCTCTGGGAGGCGGCTGTAAAAAGCATGAATTCGCATCTTAAAAAAGTAGCTAGCAACCTCAATTTCACGTACGAGGAATTTGCAACAATGTTAATCAGAATAGAGGCAGTATTAAATTCGCGCCCAATGACCCCATTGACCGAAAACCCATCTGAACTACTTCCCATGACTCCAGATCACCTCTTGAGAGGCGCACCAATCGTAGCTCCCCCTGAAGCTCCTCCTTTAGAAAGCGTGAGCTTTATGAAACGCTGGGATCGATTGAAAGTCCTACAACATATATTTGCACGTCGCTGGAAAAACGAATATATAACTGAGCTACAACGAAGAGTCAAATGGAAAGCAGAACAACACAACATTAAGCCAAACGACTTTGTTATAGTAAAATATGATTTGCTACCACCCACGGAGTGGCGTCTGGGACGCATTACAAAAATCATATATGGGAAAGACAGCAAAGTACGAGTCGCAGAGGTTAAAACACAAAATGGAACCATTACGCGATCTATTGCCAAGTTGTGTATTTTACCAAATTTACATTCAAATGATGAAATTACTCTAAAGTCTTCCAATTAATCCACCTGATTTTTAATATGTATAAAACCGCCTTAAAAAGAGAAAACTCGCAAAACAAAATTGCTAATAGCACAGTATATATATTTTTTTTTTTGTTCTTTTCTTCCTCTCTAGCCAACACTATGCCACGGTGTAATTTGTGCCTTAAAAATCACGTAGTCAGACACTACCAAGTGTTTGTAGCAATGTCCTTGCAATCCCGAAGAGACTATATTACTAGATGGAACTACTGCCTAAATTGCCTAGCCCATACGCACTCACGTTCGGCCTGCGAATCAACCAACCGCTGTGCAATTTGTGGCGCTTAACACCACTCCATGATTCACAGTGAGCGTCCCCATGACGTCACATATACCAGTTTCGTGGAGGAAACTCAACCTCATCTACCGTCTGAAGAGATTAAGCCGATAATTATCGAAGGAGGTATGACAGAACTAGACACCAGCACAAACGACGATCCCCATGATCTTTCGCTTTTGCCGGCTGAATTGCCCACCTTTCCATCTTATTGGCCAGACATCATTCCGCCCCTCGTACGGGTAAATTTGATCCATAAGGGGAACCCTATGTGGGTCAGTATGCTTTTGGAATCAAAGAGTGAAGACTCATTTCTTGAAAGAAGAGTGGCCAATATGTTCCCGGATTTTACCCCTGATTATCGTCTAGGAGCCAAAGAGTATGGAGTATTTGATATTTCCCCAACATACGAACCACGTAAACACTACGGTCCTATCGCTCGTTTGAGATTATTGTTGAAGGATGCCGATGTCATTGTGCCGCCACCAATAACAGATCCCAAGGTCGAAGCACATTTTAGAGCCTTAGTACCAAAAGCACATCCAAATTTTGCTGTATGTCGCGAAGTTGATAGTATTATCGGTCTTAAGACATTAACCATAATAATGTCGAAGAAATCCATCCTGCTAGAGGAAGGACTCCCAAAGGCCCAGCGCTCAATTTTTGGTTGGGTAATCTCCGGACGATGGCTTGGCTGTACGTGCCACTAATCTTTGTGCGGGAGTATGTTGAAGCCAGTTCAACAACGATTGTCGACTTTTCGTGAGTGTGAATTCTCTTTATTTACTTTTATTTTATCCTCTTGGAGAGGGATTATTTTATTTATTTTCTTTTGTTCCCCATGAACTTATGTAAACCCCCATTGAATCAGCGGTTTTTTCATGTAATTAAATACATTATTTTTATATATATACAACATCATCATCCATTGTTTTCGATAGTTTAAGTTAGTTATAAATCAGAGCTCAATAAAGCTAGAAGCTTGTCTACTAAGTTTTATAAAAAAACCCTGTTTGTGTTTTTTTTGGAAACACACATCTTCTGTTTGGAAAAGGAGTTACCTAGTTAGCACTGCTGCCAACTTTTTTAGTTTTTGATCGAAAGTAGCGGGTTTTAACTTTTTTTTTTTGCGATTTTTAGCTTTTTTTTACGGGGTTTTGTGGGAACAAAACGTGGGCAATATTGGTTGTTTTGTTTACATTTTATTTTGAAATAACAAAAAAGTTTTTTTAAACACAATAAAATTTAATGAAAATCATGAATAATATTACGAATATCATCGGGGTATATTATTTAATTGAAAATTTAAAGATGATAGAAGTGGTTATTAGTTACATAAGTTTCGTTCTTAATATTGGCTATATTTTTTCAAGAAATTTAAATAAATTCAGTTCTAAAATGCTTTATCTCTGAAAGATCCGCTAGAACACGGAGTTGATAATTGATATTGTTATAGTCTTCTTTATCGTTTGTAAATAACATAAATAACAACAGTATTATGCTATTAGTTTTTCCGGAAACAATATTTTCTGGAGTGAAGCTGATTATCACTTAAGGTTTTATTTTCAAAATAAAATTTAGTTCATATTGTCGAATAACGTGATTTCACAGTTTCTTTCACTTTATAAACCATTTTATTAACATTGCATGTTTCTATAAACTACTGTTCGCCTAATGGTAAAAATTCGACCACAAATTTTTAGATATGTATGAAGAAAACATAGTACATCTAAGTATATATGAATTTACATGTTTCGAGCATTTATTTTGTCCATCTTAGTGGATCGATTTGGCTAGGGACCAACCTCCGGTTCATATTTTATCTTCTACGTGAGTTAATTTAATTTTGTAAGTTCAATATTAAAAATATTAGAAAATATCAATTGAAAAACAAAAGAGTACCAAAAAGTCTCCTCTTTAGATTGTCATCCACTCAGGACATTGCATGTTTAATTTTCTATGTCTAATTTTAACGAATATTAATAAAAGTACCAGATGTTGAACGAAAAAGTACCAAAAAGCTCCCTTTGCATGTTCCTATTCGTCCATTTGTATAATTTCATCTTTAGAGGTCAAATATTAACAAAAATTCAAAAAGCACCAGATGAAAAACAAGAAGTACCAACATTTTTAATCTTATAGGTTTTCATTCACTCAGGATCCTGCACCTATAATATTATGTTTCTAAATTCAATATCATAGAAAATTTAAAAATGATCTCAGGCAACACGGAAAAGTAAAAGAAATAAATTTAATTTCCCGTACATATTTAAATAATCGAAAACCGGTTTCTAAAAAATGCCGAATAATCGAGCACCCTATTTTTTTATTATTTGGTAATTGAAAAAATCAAATTTTGTATTCTGCATATGTGTTAGTAGCAAATTTTAACGCTTATTAATCCGAAAATAAATACACTCGCTTGCGGTCATACAATCAAACTTGCGCAACCGCAAATACTCGCTGCTGGTTTGCAGTCATTCAAATATTGCACATCGTGCTTTGTTATTTATACAATCGTTAGCTTCGTTTTTTAATAAAGATGTTTGTGTGTTCTTTGCGACAATGATTGTTTTCGTAAAGAAAAAAAAAATACAAACAAAAAAGCCAGAAATGAAGCAATTATTACTCATGTATTCATTCAGCATTTATTATGTAGTACAATAAAAAAAATTTAAATGAAACTAAACGCACATATGTAGGTACATACATACACAGAGCGAAAAAAAACGTTAAAAAACTGTCAACCAGTGGTAATAAATTGATAACAAACTGTTGTCAATATTTCGACAACATTTGTTGTTAAATTTTAAACAAAATGTTGTCAAATTGGGCCGTTAGATAAAAAACGTACCATTGTTGTCAAATTGATAACACCCTGTTGTCAAATAGGTATCGCCCTGTTGTCATTATTAACAGCGTATACAAGTTATCCCACAATCAACTTTGGTATTCGAAAGTAAAAAGTGAAAAGTTTCAGTGCTGTGATTAAATTAATAGATAAAAATTTAATAAATAAAATAAAAAAAATTTCTAAAATTTGTTTTTGTTTTCAATTTAATTTTCTATGCGAACGTTAACGTGTGACATCGTGGGCCTGGCTGTTAAAGTGTGAATTTTTTATGTATTTTTTTATAAGTATATTATTTAATGTGAAATAAATTTACATTATTCCATTTTTTTACTTGGGTTCAGAATGGGTTATTAAGTACATACTACAATCAGAACAATGTGTTATCGAAAGGACAACCGAATGTTGTCAATATATTAACGGTGTGTTGTCAAAAATGACAACAGCATGTTGTCGGTATGGTACCATTATGGTGATAATATATAACCAATTTGATGTCATATTGAGAACAAATGGTGACAAACTGACAACGAGGTGGTTAAAAAACATTGATACCATCCGTTATCAAATTGAACACAAACGTAGTTGGCTCACTTTTGACAACGGATGGTGTCAATTTTGGTATTTTTGTACCGGATTTTTCCCTCTGTGTACAAACAATTTCCATAGAAACAGACTTTTTTTATCTTAAAAAGTACAGTAGTTCTGTATGTACGTACAATGTATTCTTGTTATTGGTGTTTTTATTGTTGTTAATTTTAACAAAGCATGTGAGTGGTTTATTGTTGTTAATATTAACAAGCGTCTCATCGAGTGGACAATGACTACTTGACTGCAAAAGTATAAGTATGTGTTCTTTTGAATTTACACAGTTGTGTTATATTGCGTGAGCAACAAAAATGCAAATAAAGCACTTTCAATTAAAAACGAATAAATGCAAAAATCAAATGTGTACGAAACGATGTAAAAATTACCAACGTGGAACTTTGTTTGCAAGCAAAGATTGAATGTAAATTTTAGCGTATGAATAAATCAAGAAAAATTGTGATTTTACAGTTCACTGATTTATAGATATGGTTTTCATTTGAATTAAGTTTTCCACTAACATATTATCCAATGCATCCCTTTTTAAAAATGTTCATGTCACTAGTATGAACAAATATCCCATTCTGGAAAGCAAAATATTAATTCTAGCGTCCACGCTTTGCATTTCAATATTAACGTCGTTAATTATTTAAAAAAAAAACAAAATAAATTTTGCAAAGCCTGATATCCAAATGTTCACATCACAGTTAAAAAGCTCAAAGGATAAAAAAGTACTTAAAACAACGCGGGGGTACTGCGGTATTTTTAATACGAAAAAGTACTGAAAAAAGTACCAAAGTACTGAATTTTTCAACACTGGCATATGGTGAAAACAGACGTTAAGGAACTGAAAACCGACATTAAAGTCATAAAAACAAAAATGCAAGAACTTGCGATCTCAGTAAACCAAAACAATGTTCAAATAAATAGCAACCTACAAACAGCTCTCGCAACAATAACTAGCTCACTAACAACTCTCACCACCCAAGTAGAAGAACTCTGCGAAAGCAATAGAGAAAAAGAGAAAAAAATAAATGAGATGGATATACGTATTAATAATTTGGAGCAACAATTACTAATACAAAATATTGAAATAAAAAACGTTACGCACGAAACATACAGCCAAACGAAGTTGTAAAAACGATTGCTTATTCCCTAAATGAAAATGATATCGGCAATTCGTACTCTCTAAAGAAATCCCAAAAAATAATAATCGAATTCACTTCTCCTAATAAGAGAAATTAATTACTTAGCAAAATCAATCGTCACGGAGTAGACTCCAGCCTTATTAATATTGATACAGGTCATCAAATTATATACATAAATGAACACCTTACCCCCCACAAACGGCGACTGCTATGGCTAGCCAAATCAAAGGCAAAATAATCAAACTGGAGATTGGTATGGGTTTGCAACGGAATTATCTATGCCAAGAAAAATGAAATGTCTTACACCATCATTATATCAAATAGTGCCGATACGGATCTAATAATATCCTCAATTTAAATAATACACAAACTACTTCCTTTTTTAAAATTTGTTCCTCTTTTATACTGTAAAAAATGAACACTAACACAGTTTCAATACTATATAATTTTTATCAAATTAATAAAAAATTTTTAAGTTATCCCCCAACAATAATATATATGAACATTCGCCCACTACGTTTACATTTCACTCTATTATTGGCAAACCTGCATAATATCGTAAATAACATAAACTTTATACTTCTTGTAGAAACAAATATTACAAACCAAGAGCAGCATTTATATGGTATTAATGGATTTAGCTCATACTTTCTTAACAGAGACAGTAGAGGTGGATGTGTAGCCGTTTACATAAGAGAAAAAAAAATGCATACCAATATAAACATAAACACAAACTCCTTTGAGGCTATTCAAGTAAACGTTACAAATAACAACAACAATTTTTCTCTGTTTACAATTTACCGACTGCCAAAAACTAACGTAAATGAGTTCGTAGTAGAACTTGATAAAACAATAAACACAATAAAAAATAAAAAAAACTTAGTTATTGTTGGTGACATAAATATTAATATTCTCAACAAAAATATTACAACAACAAAATACATGGAAATGATCTCATCAAACGGATTGCAGTGTACAATTAAAGAGATAACAAGAGAAGACATAACAAAGAAAACAAGCTCTTGCATTGATTACTTGCATATAAGAAACAACAAACCAAACACACAAACACATGCTGCGGTAATCAGAACAAACATATCGGATCATTATACACTTTTTTGTTGTGTCAAAGATGAAGAAGTAAAAGACTAATGGCCATTTTCTCAATGTATCGACAAACTGTCTGTTACTTAATGTCAACATAAATTTATTGGACCGATAAACTGTCCGTTAACGATTTTAGGTTTCTCAATATACCGACAAAAAACAAAGTTTTCAGCTGGCAACGCCACTCAAAATTCATGTAAAAGTTGGGAGTCAGCTGATTGAATTTATCTGAACGGCAAATAAAAGGAAAATAAATAATTGGCAGATGAGTTCCGGTTAGCTTTGCGATAAAATCGAAGCAAATGAGACATTGAGAAAACCAAATTTCTTTAATGTGCAGTTTTTCGTTGGGAAAAAAGATAATCGACTAATGAGAAAATGGCCATAAGTAAAGCAGGGAACGGATATCCAACCTTTACAGGGCGACAATTTAAATAGTTTTAAAGTTAAAAAAAATATTAGAGCAATTAACTGGATTGAATTAGTAGATCAAAATATGAACACTAATGAGATATTTAACAAAATTTATGAAACATTTAAGAACATTTATGAAAAATCCAAACAACAGTGTAATAATATCAATAAAAGAAAGCGTAGAAAAGTGAATCCGTGGATGAGTGCGGAATTAATAGAATATTGTGAAATTCGGGATAAACTTTATATTAAATGGCTTAATAATAAAAATAACAAAAGTTACGAAACTAATTATAAAAAATTTCGAAACTGCAAAAAACTCTTATTTTAGAAGAAAATTCCAAGAAAACGCAAACAATATAAGAGCTACATGGCAATTGGTAAATGAAATAACCGGTAGAAAAATAACAAATATTGACGTTATATTACTAAACTCGTTTAAGAGTGATAACATTAAAAATATCGCAAACAAGTTTGCAACAAATTTTAATGAAAACGTTAGTAAAATGTTGCATAAGTGAAATATTAAAACATGTCTGAACACGCCAACGACCATTTTAAACTCCATGTTCTTATCTCCTGCAACTGAAGATGAGGTTTTTAACGTTTTAAAACACCTAAAAACACAACAAGGAGCTGGAGCTGATGGAATTAGGCCAAAAGATCTAAAATATAACGCTACTATTCTAACACCTGCAATAACAACCTTCATAAATTCAAGTATAACAAACAGTAACATACCAAATATGTTAAAAACTTCATTAATACGTCCAATTTATAAAAGTGGAACCTAAAATGACATTAATAATTACAGACCTATTGCGATATTCCCAGTGATTGAGAAAGTACTGGAAGAGATAGTAGTAATAAGATTAAACGAATTTCTCACAAAATTTAAAATTATTGATCCTAACCAGTATGGCTTTCAAAAAGGAAGAAACATTAATAAATTATTAGGTGATTTTTCGCACCACATAAATACTTGCTTAGGTGAAAATTTACACTCTTTCGCATACGAATTTATTAAGAATGCTAGAACGAAACGGCGTTAGAGGAAAATGCCTGGACTGGTTCAAAGATTACTTAAACCTCAGAACCTTCCGAGTTAAAATATGTCAGACACTTAGTGATGAAACTAACACAACTAATGGTGTTCCCCAAGGTTCAAAACTTGGACCAATTCTGTATCTCATATATGCCAATGAGATGTTAAAAGTCCTCAAAGAATGTTCTGCGTTTGCTTACGCTGATGATACAGCCATAATAGTATCTAACAAAAATATTGATATCGCTTACGTTAAAATGCAAAATCAGCTAAACCAAATAACAAAATGGTGCCATGATAATGGACTTGTTATAAATGCCGCAAAAACAAAGGTTATGCACATTAAACCACCCCATCTCAACTCTATAGATAAAAATATAATTTTTCATGATTACCAATGTCTTCACAACAATAGCTACACAGCACTACCACAATAGAATTGGTTAAAACTTTTAAATATCTAGGAGTATATGTTGATGACAACTTTAAATGGCTCTCCCACGTTCAATATCTCTCAAAGAAACAGCGTAAATCAGCCTACAGTTTGTATCATCTAAGTAACTGTTCAACGTTTGATGTTCTCAAACAGGCATACTTTTCACTAGCAGAATCTAATATTAGACATAGAATTACTGCATTGGGAAATGCAACATATTGCAGATCCCTACAACAAACACAAAACCAAATACTTAAAATACTAGTTAAAAACAAGCACCACAACCAACAACAACAACTACTAGAATCAGTTAATACTAACACGAGCAACACACAAAATATGTCGTACAACAATTTACCTCTTGAAAATGCAAGTAACAACAACAGAAACATAAATACCAACAATACGTACACCGGCACACAACACATAAATACCAATACTAGCAATAACACATACACCAACAACAGCAGCAACACAACAAACACATACACCTACAACAATAGTGTGATCATTAATACACAAAACCTATTAAATAATAAAAACGGCAACCATACAATTAACTACAACACTCAAAATATATTATACACAAGCATAACTGACAACCAAAACGTAAACAACAACACATTGTCAACAATACACTCGTAAACAACACCCAAGGAAACAACAACCCACATTTAAAAAACATCACATGCCTGAACCACCACAACAACTATTCACAAGTAAACAACGATCCAAACAATAACTCACGTACAAATAACAACACTCACGTCATCAATAACACACATATTAACAACAACATGAATAACAATAATATCCACGTAAACAACACATATAATACAACTGAAAATATGTCGATTATCAATCCAAACAACTATAGAAATATCAACACAAGCACCTACAACATCTTAAATAATAACGCCAATAGCAACATACATACCAGCAACAATATACATACATTTCATCAACAATACTTATATAAATAACAGCACGCAAATCAATCGAAATATTATAAACACCAATACAACCAACACATACACCAACAACTCTCAATATATACTACCCCTCCAAGCAATTGGCAGAGTAATTTTCGATTATCATCTTAATTTGAACTACTTTGTCACATTTGGTAGTAGATTGGACAGTAGATTTTGCGGAATTAAGCAACAACAAAATACGTTAGAATCGAATAATGAGTTCTAAGATTATACTTTTTCGTCACTTTAAAAAGTTGTTCAGCTAATTGTAGCAGTTATTTAATTGCAACAACAGCAAAAATGAATAAAAATGCGGTTAAAAAGTGAATACCAAGTACAAAAGCAATTTGCCTAAGTTATGGCAGTTTTACTTAAATTTCATTATGATCGGTGGTGCGTACTCAAAGTTAAGACCCCGCCGGATCCAAAAGTTACCGCACGTTCTAATACACAAATTTATTAAATGAGTGCACAAATCAGCCCAAACTCACTCTTCTGGTAGATTGGGTAAATTTTTAATAATTAAGCCAATAAAAGTGAACTAAAAAAAATGATTATTGTCTTTTTTAAATGATATTGGTGATTTTTTAAACTGTTTGTTTATTCAATGACTAATAATTTTTGTTGAAAATTAGTGTTTATATTTTTCTAGTGATAACTTGTGAAAAAAAATTATAAAATAATTTTTGCAAAGCATTAAAAAAATATGCTAGTTATTATATGATGAATCTTTTATAAGCTTCGTGTTAGATCAAATTTTTCACTTTCTGTAAATTTCTTTTAAAAAAAATTTGTCCACATTAGGGTTTTAACTTTAAAACATTAATGGACAATTTTACCAATTTATTTAAATATCAATTTATGCTAAAAATAGGTTTTTCATGTCAAATTAAACAAAATTATATGAAAAACTATGTATATTTAAAAACGAATTTATATTTAAAAAGAGTTGGTGAAATTGGCCATAACAATTGTTTTGCCTAATGTACTGTAGATTTTAAATTATTTGTAAAAGTTTCAGCTCAGTTATTTTTTATTTTACTTAGACTCGTCTAACAAAAACAAAGAAAGATAAACAGTAAAATGGCCCACTTTTTATTATAAAGAACAAAGCGATACTACTAAATTCAATTAATATTCAACCACCAAAGCGCTCTAATTCGTCATAAAATTTTGACACTAAGTAGATTCTTAATGGATATATTACCATAGTGGGACACTTATTCCCGAACGATGTGACTACATCAATAAGAATTGAATAGCAGATGCGATAGATTTTTGCTAAATGGGGAAACTATTTAGATTATTTTTCGATCGAAATTGTTTGCAGGGACAGAACACAAATAACAAAAGCACCAATACAGTCAACCGCAACAGGAACACTGGCAATACCATACCTACATTAAAGGTGCTATCAGACGGGATGTATTTTACAAATGTACTGTCAAATTTTCCATCTGTAAAAGTTGTACACATCGTGTGATACATATGAAACTTTGCATGTGTAAAATACATGTGGAAATACATATGTAACTTTTTCGATTAGAACACGCTCTATTTTCCTGTGGCAAACATAAACAAAACAGCTGGTTTGTTTTGAAACGTAAACAAAAGTCAGCTTTTGTTTACATTTATAGGTTATGTCATAAGGAAAAACATAAGCAGGTGTGATAGCAAAAATTATGAATCGTATGTAAACTGGAAATTTTGACATACATAAGGAATTACATATGGGTAAGAAAAGTGACAGTACATATGTAAAATACATCCCGTCTGATAGCACCTTTAACAATGCAAACACCAACATCAATTCACGATATAATAATAACGGAAACAACACTAACGCAAACAACATTGCAACCAACCTTAACATATTAAATGTCAAAAGTATTTACCACTATACACTTATCAACGTGTTTTATAACGATTGTAGATACTTAAAGCCAATAAACCATGCTTACAACACTAGGCAACGAGCAGAAGGACGGTATCATGTGGAACTTCATCAAAATAAATATGGCAAAAATTCGTTCAAAACAACGCTTCCTAATATTTGCAACAGCATACCAACACAACTATTAAATATTACCAATCCATACAGAAGAAAAACTTACTTAAAGGAACATCTTATTAGCACACAAGGAAAAATCTAATAACTAAACTATATACATAGTTAAATATGTAGATGATATCTTAGCGATCATCAAATCAGACGACCAAGAAGAAATTTTGTCTACATTTAACAAGTATCATCCTAAGATACAATTTACAATTGAAAGGGAGACTAATCAGGAAATAGCGTACTTGGACACCAAACTAATTCGAAGGAAAAATTCGATAATTTTTGACTGGTTCGCTAAGGAGACCTCATCAGGAAGAATAATGAATTTCCACGCAACCCAACCGAAAAATCAAATAATTAACACTGCTAAAAATTTCATCTCCAGGATTTTACACATAAGCGATGAACTTTTTCACACTAAAAACAAAAATATAATTTTCAATATCCTTTAAAGCAATAGTTTCCCAAATAAACTTATATCAACACTAATAGAAGACACAATTACGCAAATAAAAAACAAAAATGATAATAACACCACTAATATAGAAAAAGAACAAAAATATTTTTACAGTGTAAAATACATCCCTGGCCTCACTTATAATAAAACAAGTAAGAGTGCTATATTCGGCTATGCCGAATCTTAAATACCCTTCACCATGGTGCGATAAGAACAGAAAGTTACATAAATAGCGTTCTTTGGATGTAAATAAATCTATTTTGAGCTTTTCCCACATTTAATTTCGTCGTGCCGTAGTTTTTCACAGTTTCAAAAAATTGAGGTAAGTCTGTTTACAGTTTTGCCAAAGTTTAAGTCTTCAAATCGTCTTCACTTGCAGAAGATTTATAGAAATAAGCGGTATTCAGTATTGGTAGTAAAATACCCTTGCAGACTTTGTTAATCTTATTTTTTCTATCTCTCTCTCTCTCTCTTTTAGCAAATTCATTACTTTACAATAAATACCAAAAAGACATTCACTTTGTAGTATAAAATCGAATTAAGTAAAACGGACATTTACACACAACACAAGGGTTAAACCGCTATTGTAAATAGGCACATAGGTATTAAATTTCCCAAAATATTTTTCTTATGATAAACCTACGTCAAGATCATTTTGGCACGACGATTTGCCTTTATAAATGTTTCGTGATGACATCTTTTGAATAAAAAAGAAGAAACCCAAAGCAAACGATGAAAACATCTTTTGTATAAATTGTTACATATGCAATGGTCTTGTAGCATTGGCGTGCTAAATAAGTAAAAAAAAAAAATTCAAAATTCAAAAATTCAATTCTTTGAATAGGTAATTGAATATTTAAATAAGAATTTAAGAAAATTTGTTCCGAACTTTAAGATATGAAACGGAATTATTTAAACAAAATTAATTACCTATAAAAAGAGAAAAATACCTATAAACAAAATTATTAAAAAAGGGTATAAAAATTAAATAAAAAAGAGGGTGAATTAAAAGGCGTAAATATGTATAAAATATATGTAGGTATATAAAATTTATAAAAATATTTAACAAATTAATGAAAATTAAATTTAATGAACTTAAGCCTAATTAAAAATATTAAAAATTTGAATTAAAAACCATAAATAGTTCAATAAAATAACCACAATACTAATAATTGTTAAAGCTAAGGCACGAGCTCTATGTTTGCATTTGTCCTTCAAGTTGTGCTGAAAAGGTCAACAAGAATAAGAAAGACAAAAAATGAAAAAACAAAAAATATGTACTTTGAACTTCAAGAAGAATTCTTGACAAAAGTACGAAAAAACAGAAGTAAAGGAATAACATGTTAAAATAAATTAAAATAGATAATCATTCAAAGCAAATTTCGATCTACCAAAGGTTGAATACAATTTGGTTTAAGGATTGATGTTTGACTAATGACGTCAGCAGTCGTCGATGGCTGCGAGTGTTAAACGGCAAGCCCTCTGAGGAGATTGAGTGGTTGCAATCGAAACATGTCAGGGTTACCTGTCCGTAAACACCTGGGCTCGAGCCCAGATTGAGTCAAGAATGAAAAATTATCAATAAATTTTAATTAATTTTCATGTTGTAAAATTCCTTTCTTCATAAAAATAATTTAATGAAAATTAAATTTAATGAACTTAAGCCTAATTAAAAATATTAAAAATTTGAATTAAAAACCATAAATAGTTCAATAAAATAACCACAATACTAATATTTAACAAATTTTAAAAAGTCAAAAACCGTTAAATTTTTTTTAGTTAAGAAAAATTGTAATGAGTGGGACTCGAACCCTCAAAGCTAACAGAAAGTTGTTAAAGCCAGACCGGCGGCTATACCATTCGGCCATCGAGCCAAATAAACAACTGTTATTGATATCAATTAAATTAATCGTTATATGAAGTATGTGTTTTTGTATAATACAGGAGGTATGTAATGTTAAGGAAAAGAAATTCACCACGAATATTTTCAATGAAAAAAACCCACTAATAGCCTTTTCACACTTGTCAACATTTAACATTTAACATCTATTTGCGAAAATGTTGGAATTTTCCCATAAGAAATACATAGGGCTAAAAATCAACATTTTTACAGAATGTTACTATCTCATTTTGTTCCCTTTTACATTTTTCGATTCTTTTAGTGTAATCACTAGAAAAGTGGCAATAAATTCTGTTATTATTGTGGCATCACTGACAAAATGGCAGTTGCTTTGAAAGCAGCGTTACCATTTCTCAAGTTTTTCCTTTTTTGCAAGCCTTATTTTGCCAAATTTTGCTTAAATTATTAAACAAAATGAATAAGAAATACATTTTGGTGTTATCTCTTAAAAAATAAAAGTTTTTTTTCAGATATGGTTTTTTGTTAATTGTAAATGTTAGATGTTTCAAGTGTGAAAGCGTATTTCACATTTTCAACATCTTCCATGCGTTCCTCCGAAATGTATGCAAGTGTACAAAGGGTATAGCCAACAAAAAAACACACAACTATTTTACAGGGCTACCACATAAATTTTTAAACGTAAAGCCACAAAAACGGTCGTTTTGGTTAAAAAAGTCGCAAACATATTTTAAAGATTTTTATTTATCAATAATGCAACATAAACAAAACAAACAATTGCTTAAATTGTGTATGCTTTGAAATCACTTTTGTGCAAAAAATATTATATGTATTTGAATTTATTTTTGTATAAATTGCCTAAAAAGCTGACTAATATGTTATCCATGTCAACAATAAAAATAAGACGATTGCTTTTAATATTATGACGACAGACTAGCTCGCTGTTCGTTATATCACCCTTTTTGTAAAAAAATATTCGTAAAATTAGAAGATGAGGGAATTTCTAATATTCCCTGAATATTCTATTTTTTTTATATGGTGCATGTTTATGCGATTTTTAAGCAGTGTGACCATCTTGGCAAATTTGCAGCGCTTGGCATTTTCTTTAAGGATTTTTATAAAATGTTTCTGGCTTTCTTTAGAATTATTTTAAAAATTGAAGAATAGTTTTATTGATGTAACTTAAGTTTTTTATATATTGCAATAAATTTTGACAAAAAAAAATTGTACTCAAAATTAAGTTTCAAATGAAAATGGATAATTCTTATTTTAAGATATATGTATCTTACCAGTCTAGTAAACAAATTTAATATTAAGGGAATATTAGAAATGACCTTATCATGTTGATTGTAAAAATTATTTGATATATGATATAACGATATAAAATTTCAAATAAATTTCATTTTATTTTTTACAAGACGATGTTTGTGCGATTTTTAATGAAGACTTTTAAGTAGTGTGACCATTTTGCCACTTTTGGCATTTTATTTAGCTTTTTAAGAAATGTTTTAAGTTTCTTTTGATTAATTTTAAAAGTTGGAGGGAATAGTCTAAGCGATTAAATCTAATATTTTCTTATAAATTGTTATAAACTAGCTTTTACGCAATCAATGATGACTTTTTTTTATATATCAAAAAGGAATCTGGTCTAAATATCTTTCTAAATCGAAATGGAAATAAAATCGTTTGTATTTTGTTTTTATCAGAGGGCCTTCCAATTTCAAACTTAACCAACTGTGTACATCTGATGCTATATCAAATCTACCTAAATATTTGTTTAGATATTACCATTTATTTTAAATTTGTTTAAAATATGTCACTAGCCCGGTAGGCTAGCTGGTAGTAAGGTAGTCTATCAGCGCCGGGGTTGCGGGTTCGATTCCCGCCAGAGACTCTGGTTTCCTGCAGACAAGCGAAAAAGCTTTGCGGAAGTAGCTTAGGGAATTTAAAAAAAAAATGAACTTTAAGAATTATTTCTAGCATTTTAAAAATCAGTTTAGCATTTTTTGGCCTTGTCAAATGCCAGAGTAAGCTGTGAACAAATTTTAAGATCTGTTTCTATGTCATTGTTTTCGTCAATAAAATTATACAAACGTACATGTTTCTTGCTTTTTGAATATATTTAACATTTACGTACGCAAATACATACATATTTTTGAATGTTTTGTTTTGTTTTCAAATAACACATGCGATTTTTTTTAGAAATAATAAGATTTTTTTTAAATAATCAGGGGCCTAATTCTGGCAGTCGTGATCGAGTACTTTTTCGGTTCGAAAGCAATTTTATTTC
Organism: Pollenia angustigena; assembly: GCA_930367215.1. NCBI lineage: Eukaryota > Metazoa > Arthropoda > Insecta > Diptera > Polleniidae > Pollenia > Pollenia angustigena. Next base: position 52,281,579 of record OV884059.1, on the reverse strand, counting down.
TAATTCTTTCAGTCGATACTGAACGAATCGAAATAATTTCAGTATTGTGAAACTAAAATTAATGCTTTACAACGCCGAAAAAAATATTTCGATTCGTTCAGTATTGACTGAAATAATTAGATATTAAATAGCTTTCGAATCGAGAAAGTACTCGATCACGACTGCCAGAAACTGGCCCCTGGCAACACTTGTGTAAGAATATAAATGTAAGAAGAGATGCTGTACACATAGCAACATACAGTTTCGAAAACTAAAAACAACAACCACACTCATGAAAACAATGGCTACCTCTACACATAAATAACTTTTGCATATACATAGGTACTACATACATACATAAGTAGGTATTTACATTTAAGCCAAAAACAAATTATAAAATATGGTTTTGGTTTTACATGTAAGTTAAGCGAATGATTCAAATTTACATTGTCAATAGAATGGAAAAAATCAAAAATTGCTGAATAATTTAAAATCGCTTATAGAATATAAAAAAAAATAAAAAAAAATTTTTTTTTCGAAAAGGTGAACGTCGGATTCGAACCCCGGTAATTACTAAACACAACACGCTTCTTGGTCAACCTCCCAAACAACTCAGCTATTAACGCTATTGCAAATGAAGAATTAAAGTAGAATATATTCCGTCATAATATCTGTTAAATATGTAGGTATGTATTTTTCAATTTAAGCGACCAACCATGTACAAACGTGTGTATGTGTTTATTATGCTTAACATTCAACTCGTTCGAATAAAAAAACAAAAAATAATAAAACAACAACAAGGGATTTTTTGGAAAAATTAGAGGCAGTCGTGGCATTTTCGTCATATCTCAGCCACTCGTGGACCTATCCATCTGAATTTTAATAGGACGAAATGGTAGACTATATGTGACATAAATGTAAAACAACCTAGCCGCTATCATGTCTGGAGTCTCCGGAAAACACATATCAAACGTAAGACGGACAAACGGACGGGTATAGTTAAACCAACTGCTCTCGTTATAAGGACCCAGAATATATATACTTTATAGGGTCTAAGATCAATATTGTAGAAATTACAAAAGGAATGACAAACTGATATATACCCTTTTCCACCTGTGGTGAAGGGTATAAACATACGAACGTCAATAGAAACAAATAATATAAGCTTTGTTTATAAACCCAATAAAACACTTAGAACCATATTCTCTGCAATAAAATCTCCAATAGACAAACAACAACAAAACAACATTGTGTACGAATAACAATGTGAAGGGAATAACGAACAAAGTTGCGAACTCATATACATTGGTACAACAAAATCAACACACATTTTAAATACACAACATAAAATTGATTTTGAGGGGGTGCGAATACTAGATAAAGTAAGGGGGGATAAGAAGAGATTTACAATTGAAAGTCTAAGGATACAAGAAAGAAGACAGTAACAATATTAACGCAAATTATAGGGTTGCTATTACTAAATCGTTACAGTGATACTTGTTTTGATATGTGTTTAATTTTAAATTTATGTTTTATGTTTTATATCGATACTTTCCCGTAAGAATGTATTAAGCGACACTTTTTTCGAAAATGACTTTTTGATGGGGAACTATACTAGAAATTAAGCACCACATTTTGGCATGGGTTTCGCTGCCCTATCATGGATGCAAAGGAAGGTTATGTTAGGTTAAGAAGGGTTGTGCGCCCACAGGCACACCTCCACTCGGAGACCGAATACGATCCATTGTGATTCCCTTCAATGAAAATATGAAGTATGAGATAGAGATAAGAGGAAGTGAAAAGTAGAGAAAAGAAAGTATGATATAGACAGAAAATTAGAAAGTAGGACCAATACCCCCCTTACAGTCCCCTCAACAGAAACAGCCGCGTTATTTCTCTGACAAACCCCAGTAGATTGGCCGGATTACATCCAGCTATGCACCCCAGTTCGTTGTGAAACCTATCTCCTAGCCACTTCAGTCTGAGACCCTGCATCCTAGGACAATGGCACAGTACATGCTCGATCGTCTCTAGCTCCTCCGAATCCTCGCATAGCCTGCAGAAGTCCGGTATGACGTTGTCCCATCTGCCCGCAAAAGCCCTGACAGGACAATGCCCTGTCAAGAACCCTATAAGTGTTCTTAGACTACCCCTATCCAATCCCAGTAGAACCCTGGTTGCCCCCGCGTCCAAATTGGGCCATAGTGCCCTAGACTTCCTGCAATCCTTTCTGCCCCTCCAGGATCGGTCAACGTCATCACGGAATTTCCCCCGTATCACCCCATAGTAGTAGCATAGGGGGGTTTTACCCCCTGTCCCCCACCACTAAGTCGAGACCCGAACCTCCTCTCGCGAGTTCGTCCGCCACCTCATTCCCATCAACCATGCAGTGTCCTAGTTCCCAACACAGCCTCACGTTGAATGCCCCCATGAGTTCCCTAAGAGCGTTCCTACACCACGCAACCAGGCATGATCGCACCGTATGGCTCTTCAATGCCCGAAGCGCCGCCTGACTATCGACGTAAATTGTCACCTCAGATCCACCCACGATGTGATCCAGTATCACCTCCGTCGCCCTCCAAATCGCTAGGTTCTCAGCCTGGAAGACACTGCACTCATCAGGGAGTCTGAATGACCTTTTTACCTCGGTTTCCGCGATATATACACCAGCACCAGTGCCGGTTTCCATCTTGGATCCATCCATAAATACTGCCCACCCCTCAAACAGTCCATTGGATCTACTCCAATTTTCCCTATCCGGGAACTCCACTGGTGGTGTTGCACCGAAGTCCAGGGTCATAGTCTTATGATCCAAAATTTCCTCGAGAATAATACCCTGATCAAGCAGACCCATCTCGTACAAAATTCTTGTGTGATCATCCCGCCTAGGTCTAACTAAAGAAGACTCGTAAAGTCTAAGTAAGTTCCTAGCTGCCACACTCCTCACATAATGCTCGATAGGGGATAGATATAGTAGGATGTCCAGCGCTGCCTGGGGAGTGCTTCTCCTTGCGCCTGTGATGCCAAGAGATGCACTTCTTTGAACCTTGCTGAGCATCTTCCCATAGCTATCCACTCTCAACGCACCCCACCAAACAGTGCATCCATAGGTAAGTATAGGCCTGACAACCGATGTGTAAATCCAGTTTACCATATCAGGCCTAAGACCCCAGTTCTTACCAATGGAGTTCCTGCATGTGTAGTATGCATTGAGTCCCCTTCTCATCCTCTCCTGAGTATTTCTCTTCCAAGACAGTTTGCAGTCCAGAAAGTTACCCAAGTACTTTGCTCCTTCCGATAGAGGCAACTCGACGCCTTCTAGCACTGGCCCCCTAAATCCCTCTATCTTATACATTCTGGTGAATAGCACCAGCTCAGTCTTCGCAGGGTTAACACCCAGTCCCCTATCCTTTGCCCATGCCGAGAGTTCGCCTAGCATCACCTGCATAATTTCCCCGATCGTGGACAGAAATTTTCCCCTGACCAGCAGAACTATGTCGTCCGCATAGGCAACAACTTTCCCGCCCATGATCCCCCAGGCTCGAGTTTATAATCCTTCTGCCAAGCATACAAAAAACAAGACCTTATAATCATTGGCGATATTAACATCAACATTCTCAACCAAAATATTACAACAACAAAATACGCCGAAATGATCTCTTCGAACGGATTAGAGTGTATAATCAAAGAGATAACTAGAGAAGATGTAACAAAGAGAACTTACTCGTGCATAGATCACTTACACACAAGAAACAAGAAATCAAACACACAAACATATGCTGCTGTTGTAAAAACAAACATTTCGGACCATTATGCACTTTTTTGTTGTATACAAGAAGCAAAAGATCAAGAGATTTAAAATCAGGGTGCGGAAAAACCACGCAGGCATGGAACATTTTTAAATAGCTACAAAGTAAATAAAAATTTTAAAGAAGTAAACTGGAATGCATTAATCAATCAAGATACAAATACCAATTACTTTTTTGATAAAATATATAACACTTTTAAAAATATTTACGAACTATCAAAATCACCATCTAGAAACAATAAAAAACAAAGAAAAGTGAACCCGTGGATTAACGATGAATTAGTCAAATATTGCGAAGTTCGGGATAAACTTTATATTAAGTGGTTAAACAATAAAAATAATAAAAAATACGAATTAGAATATAAAAAATTTCGAAACTGTTTAAATAAAAAATTAATTTATGCAAAAAACATTTATTTTAAAAGAACATTTTTAGAAAATAGAAATAACATAAGGGCCACTTGGCAGTTAATTAACGAAATTACGGGCAAAAAATCAACCAACATAGACACTTTACTATTAAATACATTTAAAAATGAAAACATATTAAATATAGCAAATAAATTTGCAATAAATTTTAATCAAAACGTACAAAAAATTTTACATAAATGTAATAATAAAACGTGTTTACACCAACCGCAAACAATACAAAACTCAATGTATATGTCTCCAACAAATGAGGAAGAGGTATGTAGTATACTATCAAACTTGAAAACTTATAAAGGTGCAGGTGCTGATAAAATCAGACCCAAGGATTTAAAACATAACTGCCTATACTTAACATCTGTTATTACAAACTTTATTAATTTAAGCATAACTAATGCTACTATACCAAACATTTTGAAGACTTCCCTTATACGTCCAATATACAAAAGCGGTCAAAAAACAGACTTCAACAACTACAGACCCATTGCGATTTTACCAGCGATCGAAAAAGTTTTAGAAGAGATAGTGGCACGAAGACTCAACTGTTTTCTTACAAAATTTAAAATCATTAATCCCAACCAATATGGATTCCAAAAAGGAAAAAATATTAATAAACTGTTAGGAGATTTTTCAAACCACATTAACACATGCCTGAGCAAAAACTTACACTGCCTTACACTTTTTATAGATTTTAGTAAAGCATTTGACACTCTTTCACATAACAATCTACTTAATATGTTAGAAAGGAACGGCATTAGAGGCAAATGCTTGGAATGGTTTGAAAACTATTTGAATTTTAGAACGTACAGGGTCAAAATTTGTGAAACATTAAGTGACAATACCAACTCAGATAATGGCGTACCCCAAGGGTCCAAACTTGGGCCAATATTATACCTTATATACGCAAATGATATGTTAAGTGTACTTAAGAACTGTAAAACCTTTGCATACGCTGATGATACAGCTATTATAGTCGCAGATAAAAACATCGAAACTGCATGCAAAACCATACAAATCCAATTAAAAGAAATAACTAAGTGGTGTCATGATAATGGACTGGTTATTAACACATCAAAAACAAAAATCTTACATATCAAACCACGTCACCTCAACAGCACAAACACCAAAATAATATTCCATGAGTATAAGTGTTTACACAACATAACCAACGCTGCAAATGCCGATACATGCACTACAGTGATCGAATTCGTAAAATCGTATAAATATTTAGGGGTTTATGTAGACGAAAATTTTAAATGGCTGACACACATTCAGTACATATCAAAGAAACTTAGAAAAGCAGCTTATAGTCTATACCATCTAGGCAACTGTTCTAACTTTGATGTACTAAAACAGGCGTATTTTTCATTGGCTGAATCCTATATTTGGCATGGAATCACAGCTTGGGGAAACTCGACATACTGTAGATCATTACAACAAAGCCAAAATCAAATACTAAAAATATTATTAAAAAGCAAACTACATAAACAGCAACAGTTACAAATAGCACTTGTGTATACTAACAATATGCAAAACAACAGTAATGCTGATAACACATCAAATATGAATAACACCAGTAACAATTATATATATTTCAACAACACCAACATCACAGATGATAATGTTCATTTCGCCAACAACACGTCTATTATCCACACAGTCGATTCTTACACACGTAATGCCATTAACAACACCATCGAGAATATAATAAATAACATACACAACGCATTTAACTACACAAACAATGCTTATCCTTACAATAACTCGTACAATATCAACACAAACAACAACACGCACAATATTGATACAAATAACACAATCAACAACGTACAACACATTCACATACACATCACAAACAATAGCACACACAATATTAGTGCAAACAACACACACAATATATATAAAAATGGCTCAAACAGCAACACACAAAACATTTATACAAATACCGCCAACACGAACAACAGCAACACCAATACCAACACAAACAACACCAACGTAAACCACACAATATGTAAAATCAACTCCATTATTGCCACAAACGCTCAGCCAAACAACAATAACACAGACCACAACGCACACAACATTTATAATAACAACGCCAATGCAATCAACACAGCAGGTAATATCATTGTTACCACAAACGCGGAGCCCAACAACAACGCACACAATATTAACACAAACAACACCAACACAACAAATAATATCAACTCCAATATTATCACAAACGCCCAACCAAACAACTATAGCACAAACAACACTACTACACACAGTATCTACACAAATAACACAAGCAATACCGACACCAACACCAATACAAACAACATCTTCGTAAACAACACAACAAACAACAACTCGCACAATATCAACGACAATACAACAGGTAACACCAACTCCGTTATTGCAACAAACGCACAGCCAAACAACAACTTAAGACATCGACACAACCAAGCATATCCAAGTGGCAACATTGCCAGTAACCTACAAATATTGAATATTAAAAGCATTTACCAACTCACACTTATCAGCGAATTCTACAATGATCCTAGATATTTAAACCCTATAAACCACAACCACAACACAAGGCAACGAGCAGAAGGAAGGTTCAAGGTTGAACGACATAAAAACAACTACGGAAAAAATGCTTTGATCACCACACTCCCAAACATATTCAATAAATTACCTATAAACTTACTAAATATTACAAACCCACACAAAAGAAAATGATGTCTCAATAATTATTTTATTTATAACCAATGAAAACTATAAAATTATACTATATCAAATTTATATTTCATCCTGCAGATAAGCCAAAAGGCTTCGCGGAATTAGACCTTAGATTTTTCATGTATACCTTGAGAATATTAATAAATATTAATGAATTAAAAAAAAAAAAAAAAAAAAAAAAAATTATCCACTCCACCAGAAAGTCCTCAACTCCAACAAAGAATCCCTAATCGCCTCAATCCTAATGTTATTAAAGGCTCCCTCTATATCCAGAAACGCGGCGAGAGTATACTCCTTATGCCTCAGACCGTGCTCAATACAACCCACCACCTCATGTAACGCGCTTGAGCGTTGCTAATAAGGCGGGTCTCAATATTACTCCTGAGATAGAAATCTACTAGCCTCTCAAGAGTCTTCAACAAAAACGAAGACAAACTAATAGGTCTAAAATCCCCCGGTTTCGAGTGGCCTGCTTTACCGGCCTTGGGTATGAAAATCACCCTGACCTCTCTCCACCCCCTAGGCAGATACCTCCTACTGAGGCATTTCCTAAATATATCCACCAGCAGAAATGATGCATCGTCCGGGATGTTGCAAAGCATAGCCGGAAAAATACCATCCGGACCCGGTGATTTATATGGGTCGAAAGTATTGACCGCCCACGCCAGCTTCTCCCTTGTGACCATTTCATCGACGCAAGCGGAAGTATGAACCGATGTCACGGACATGGCGTCCCACTGACCGTCCTCCATACTACCGGTTTCCCTGCACCCGGGAAAGTGCGTCTCCATAAGTAAGGTTAGGGTTTTAGAGCTAGACTCAGTCCATGAGCCGTCATTTCTTTGGATGTAACCCAGGGCCTTAGGGTCGTTAGATAAAATCCGTCGGAATCTTGAAAGCTCGTTGACATTATCGATGGACGCACAAAATTGCATCCACGATAGTCGCTTTGCTCTCTTCAGATCCGCCTTATACCTGTTGAACTGCACCCTGTGATTGTTCCAATCATCTGGTGCTCTCGTAAGCTTGGCCCTATTAAACAGTCTGCTCACCGTATCCCTTTGAACATGAAGTTCCCTGGTCCACCATTTAGGCTGTTTACGCCTACCCGGAAACGTAACCGGGCAGGACTGCTCATAGCTTTCCCTTAGAAGATGAGTGAACCTATTCACCACCCCCTCTAGATCCGTCGGCAGCAAGTCGCCCAAGGCCTGGTGCGCCAACCCAGTTCGGACCCCTTCATTGAAGGAGTCCCATTTTGTCCCCCTCTGGTTCCTGAATGGAGCAGCCCTAGGTAGGTCAAAATTCAGTGCGAAGGTAATACGACTATGGTCTGAAAAAGTACAGTCCGTTGCCACCCTCCAATCAAAAACAATTTGCTCGTCACGGTTTACTAATGTCAGATCTATCACTGCCTGCTTATCTTTATTTCTGAACGTCGGCGTGTTACCCATATTACAGATAATAAGATTGTTAGTAGTTATAAAATTAAACATTAACTCACCTCTTTTATTAATATCTGCACTCCCCCTTTGGCTGTGATGAGCATTGGCATCGCAGCCCAACACAAGGATTGCACCTCTCCTCCTTGCATATGCCGTGAGTTGCCGCACCTCTGTACCCGGTGGGTCCAACCCCTCGTATGGCATATACACTGAGGCCAGTGTAAGCGTACGCTTCCCTTTGGCCTCTCCACTTATAACGGTCAAGTCACCGCACCTGAAAGAATGAGATATGAGAAAATTCAATTCACTTCTCGCTAGTATACACGTTCTTACCTTGTCCTCTGTGGACGGGACAAACAGAGTGTATCCCGCAACCCTTAAAACGGAAACCTTATTTTTATTTATCCAAGGTTCGGGCTGGATAAGGGCTACGTCCGTCCGAGTACTGGAGAGGAAGGTTGCAAGTTCGGCTGAGGCTGATTCGCAATGGTGCAGGTTTATTTGCACCACTAACAGCCTCTTTGGTCCTGCCATGCTTCGGATACCAAAACCTGACGTTACCTAAACCGTTACCTAAACGAGAATCGGATGGAGGATTACCAGCCTTCTTCCCCGTGTTCGCTGCCTAAGCCACTTTGCCTCCTTTCTTGGGTATCGCCCCCTTATCCTCCGCAGCTCGTTCCGAAGACATGAGCGCTTTGGTCACCGGGGCAACCCCTCCTTTCCTTCCTCGATCTCTCCACGGCAGGTTGACGGCGCCACCGGCCCTGTACTCTTTTGAGTAGTTTCCGGGTCGGCGACCTCATATACCTGCTTTCTTCAAGGATAGGGCCAACCGAGCACGGTACTGACAGGGCCGTAAATTCTTTCGAATTTAGCGACGCTTTGTCGGTGCCTTCTCAGAAGGTGCCTATCCCTCGCGGAGAACGTTGAAGGATCCCTCTTCGCAATCTTATCCAGATATGCAAGAGAGCTCCTTGTTCCGTTCTGCGCCTTCTCCTCCTTCGTTCGGCTGGATTTCTTAATATCTCGTGGAGGGGCGCTTGGCCCGTCCTCCACGGCGTCCTGCCGAACGATCCCGAGAATGGGAGAACATATGATGGATATACAAAGGAAAAAAGAAACGACAGCATTATCAACACACATTTTAAATACACAACATAAAATTGATTTTGAGGGGGTGCGAATACTAGATAAAGTAAGGGGGGATAAGAAGAGATTTACAATTGAAAGTCTAAGGATACAAGAAAGAAGACAGTAACAATATTAACGCAAATTATAGGGTTGCTATTACTAAATCGTTACAGTGATACTTGTTTTGATATGTGTTTAATTTTAAATTTATGTTTTATGTTTTATATCGATACTTTCCCGTAAGAATGTATTAAGCGACACTTTTTTCGAAAATGACTTTTTGATGGGGAACTATACTAGAAATTAAGCACCACATTTTGGCCTGGGTTTCGCTGCCCTATCATGGATGCAAAGGAAGGTTATGTTAGGTTAAGAAGGGTTGTGCGCCCACAGGCACACCTCCACTCGGAGACCGAATACGATCCATTGTGATTCCCTTCAATGAAAATATGAAGTATGAGATAGAGATAAGAGGAAGTGAAAAGTAGAGAAAAGAAAGTATGATATAGACAGAAAATTAGAAAGTAGGACCAATACCCCCCTTACAGTCCCCTCAACAGAAACAGCTGCGTTATTTCTCTGACAAACCCCAGTAGATTGGCCGGATTACATCCAGCTATGCACCCCAGTTCGTCGTGAAACCTATCTCCTAGCCACTTCAGTCTGAGACCCTGCATCCTAGGACAATGGCACAGTACATGCTCGATCGTCTCTAGCTCCTCCGAATCCTCGCATAGCCTGCAGAAGTCCGGTATGGCGTTGTCCCATCTGCCCGCAAAAGCCCTGACAGGACAATGCCCTGTCAAGAACCCTATAAGTGTTCTTAGACTACCCCTATCCAATCCCAGTAGAACCCTGGTTGCCCCCGCGTCCAAATTGGGCCATAGTGCCCTAGACTTCCTGCAATCCTTTCTGCCACTCCAGGATCGGTCAACGTCATCACGGAATTTCCCCCGTATCACCCCATAGTAGTAGCATAGGGGGGTTTTACCCCCTGTCCCCCACCACTAAGTCGAGACCCGAACATCCTCTCGCGAGTTCGTCCGCCACCTCATTCCCATCAACCATGCAGTGTCCTAGTTCCCAACACAGCCTCACGTTGAATGCCCCCATGAGTTCCCTAAGAGCGTTCCTACACCACGCAACCAGGCATGATCGCACCGTATGGCTCTTCAATGCCCGAAGCGCCGCCTGACTATCGACGTAAATTGTCACCTCAGATCCACCCACGATGTGATCCAGTATCACCTCCGTCGCCCTCCAAATCGCTAGGTTCTCAGCCTGGAAGACACTGCACTCATCAGGGAGTCTGAATGACCTTTTTACCTCGGTTTCCGCGATATATACACCAGCACCAGTGCCGGTTTCCATCTTGGATCCATCCATAAATACTGCCCACCCCTCAAACAGTCCATTGGATCCACTCCAATTTTCCCTATCCGGGAACTCCACTGGTGGTGTTGCACCGAAGTCCAGGGTCATAGTCTTATGATCCAAAATTTCCTCGAGAATAATACCCTGATCAAGCAGACCCATCTCGTACAAAATTCTTGTGTGATCATCCCGCCTAGGTCTAACTAAAGAAGACTCGTAAAGTCTAAGTAAGTTCCTAGCTGCCACACTCCTCACATAATGCTCGATAGGGGATAGATATAGTAGGATGTCCAGCGCTGCCTGGGGAGTGCTTCTCCTTGCGCCTGTGATGCCAAGAGATGCACTTCTTTGAACCTTGCTGAGCATCTTCCCATAGCTATCCACTCTCAACGCACCCCACCAAACAGTGCATCCATAGGTAAGTATAGGCCTGACAACCGATGTGTAAATCCAGTTTACCATATCAGGCCTAAGACCCCAGTTCTTACCAATGGAGTTCCTGCATGTGTAGTATGCATTGAGTCCCCTTCTCATCCTCTCCTGAGTATTTCTCTTCCAAGACAGTTTGCAGTCCAGAAAGTTACCCAAGTACTTTGCTCCTTCCGATAGAGGCAACTCGACGCCATCTAGCACTGGCCCCCTAAATCCCTCTATCTTATACATTCTGGTGAATAGCACCAGCTCAGTCTTCGCAGGGTTAACACCCAGTCCCCTATCCTTTGCCCATGCCGAGAGTTCGCCTAGCATCACCTGCATAATTTCCCCGATCGTGGACAGAAATTTTCCCCTGACCAGCAGAACTATGTCGTCCGCATAGGCAACAACTTTCCTGCCCATGATCCCCCAGGCTCGAGTTTATAATCCTTCTGCCAAGCATACAAAAAACAAGACCTTATAATCATTGGCGATATTAACATCAACATTCTCAACCAAAATATTACAACAACAAAATACGCCGAAATGATCTCTTCGAACGGATTAGAGTGTATAATCAAAGAGATAACTAGAGAAGATGTAACAAAGAGAACTTACTCGTGCATAGATCACTTACACACAAGAAACAAGAAATCAAACACACAAACATATGCTGCTGTTGTAAAAACAAACATTTCGGACCATTATGCACTTTTTTGTTGTATACAAGAAGCAAAAGATCAAGAGATTTAAAATCAGGGTGCGGAAAAACCACGCAGGCATGGAACATTTTTAAATAGCTACAAAGTAAATAAAAATTTTAAAGAAGTAAACTGGAATGCATTAATCAATCAAGATACAAATACCAATTACTTTTTTGATAAAATATATAACACTTTTAAAAATATTTACGAACTATCAAAATCACCATCTAGAAACAATAAAAAACAAAGAAAAGTGAACCCGTGGATTAACGATGAATTAGTCAAATATTGCGAAGTTCGGGATAAACTTTATATTAAGTGGTTAAACAATAAAAATAATAAAAAATACGAATTAGAATATAAAAAATTTCGAAACTGTTTAAATAAAAAATTAATTTATGCAAAAAACATTTATTTTAAAAGAACATTTTTAGAAAATAGAAATAACATAAGGGCCACTTGGCAGTTAATTAACGAAATTACGGGCAAAAAATCAACCAACATAGACACTTTACTATTAAATACATTTAAAAATGAAAACATATTAAATATAGCAAATAAGTAAGACGAGATAAACCCACTTTTTTATTGTTGATGTATTTTGTTCAAGCTTTGATATTGTTACAAGTAAAACTGTTGCTATAAGTCTTATACGTTTAACAGTTTTATTTGGTTTAATATCTTTAGTTTGTCTAAAATCTTTATGGATGAAGTTTCCTGATGATCTGGCCTAAGCAACCAGTGAAATGCATAGGAATAGCTTATCCCATCAACAATAAATTTCAAGTGTTTTTATCAAGAATAAAAACTGGGAATTAAGCACAAATAACAAAATCTTTTGAAATTAAAATTTTTTATTCCCAAAAATTGAAATTACTTTTTGATAATAAACAGGCAAGTGCACGGCCTAAAAAAAACACTTAATTGACAACATCTTTTGTAAGTTGTTGTTTGTTTTTTATTTTGTTTTTCTTAACCTACTTACAACTACAATTAATGTTGAGAGAATTTCAACTAATTGTAGTGGGGAGTGTAAGACGAGATAAACCCACTTTTTTATTGTTGATGTATTTTGTTCAAGCTTTGATATTGTTACAAGTAAAACTGTTGCTATAAGTCTTATACGTTTAACAGTTTTATTTGGTTTAATATCTTTAGTTTGTCTAAAATCTTTATGGATGAAGTTTCCTGATGATCTGGCCTAAGCAACCAGTGAAATGCATAGGAATGGCTTATCCCATCAACAATAAATTTCAAGTGTTTTTATCAAGAATAAAAACTGGGAATTAAGCACAAATAACAAAATCTTTTGAAATTAAAATTTTTTATTCCCAAAAATTGAAATTATTTTTTGATAATAAACAGGCAAGTGCACGGCCTAAAAAAACACTTAATTGACAACATCTTTTGTAAGTTGTTGTTTGTTTTTTATTTTGTTTTTCTTAACCTACTTACAACTACAATTAATGTTGAGAGAATTTCAACTAATTGTAGTGGGGAGTGTAAGACGAGATAAACCCACTTTTTTATTGTTGATGTATTTTGTTCAAGCTTTGATATTGTTACAAGTAAAACTGTTGCTATAAGTCTTATACGTTTAACAGTTTTATTTGGTTTAATATCTTTAGTTTGTCTAAAATCTTTATGGATGAAGTTTCCTGATGATCTGGCCTAAGCAACCAGTGAAATGCATAGGAATAGCTTATCCCATCAACAATAAATTTCAAGTGTTTTTATCAAGAATAAAAACTGGGAATTAAGCACAAATAACAAAATCTTTTGAAATTAAAAAATTTTTTATTCCCAAAAATTGAAATTACTTTTTGATAATAAACAGGCAAGTGCACGGCCTAAAAAAACACTTAATTGACAACATCTTTTGTAAGTTGTTGTTTGTTTTTTATTTTGTTTTTCTTAACCTACTTACAACTACAATTAATGTTGAGAGAATTTCAACTAATTGTAGTGGGGAGTGTAAGACGAGATAAACCCACTTTTTTATTGTTGATGTATTTTGTTCAAGCTTTGATATTGTTACAAGTAAAACTGTTGCTATAAGTCTTATACGTTTAACAGTTTTATTTGGTTTAATATCTTTAGTTTGTCTAAAATCTTTATGGATGAAGTTTCCTGATGATCTGGCCTAAGCAACCAGTGAAATGCATAGGAATAGCTTATCCCATCAACAATAAATTTCAAGTGTTTTTATCAAGAATAAAAACTGGGAATTAAGCACAAATAACAAAATCTTTTGGAATTTGCAATAAATTTTAATCAAAACGTACAAAAAATTTTACATAAATGTAATAATAAAACGTGTTTACACCAACCGCAAACAATACAAAACTCAATGTATATGTCTCCAACAAATGAGGAAGAGGTATGTAGTATACTATCAAACTTGAAAACTTATAAAGGTGCAGGTGCTGATAAAATCAGACCCAAGGATTTAAAACATAACTGCCTATACTTAACATCTGTTATTACAAACTTTATTAATTTAAGCATAACTAATGCTACTATACCAAACATTTTGAAGACTTCCCTTATACGTCCAATATACAAAAGCGGTCAAAAAACAGACTTCAACAACTACAGACCCATTGCGATTTTACCAGCGATCGAAAAAGTTTTAGAAGAGATAGTGGCACGAAGACTCAACTGTTTTCTTACAAAATTTAAAATCATTAATCCCAACCAATATGGATTCCAAAAAGGAAAAAATATTAATAAACTGTTAGGAGATTTTTCAAACCACATTAACACATGCCTGAGCAAAAACTTACACTGCCTTACACTTTTTATAGATTTTAGTAAAGCATTTGACACTCTTTCACATAACAATCTACTGAATATGTTAGAAAGGAACGGCATTAGAGGCAAATGCTTGGAATGGTTTGAAAACTATTTGAATTTTAGAACGTACAGGGTCAAAATTTGTGAAACATTAAGTGACAATACCAACTCAGATAATGGCGTACCCCAAGGGTCCAAACTTGGGCCAATATTATACCTTATATACGCAAATGATATGTTAAGTGTACTTAAGAGCTGTAAAACCTTTGCATACGCTGATGATACAGCTATTATAGTCGCAGATAAAAACATCGAAACTGCATGCAAAACCATACAAATCCAATTAAAAGAAATAACTAAGTGGTGTCATGATAATGGACTGGTTATTAACGCATCAAAAACAAAAATCTTACATATCAAACCACGTCACCTCAACAGCACAAACACCAAAATAATATTCCATGAGTATAAGTGTTTACACAACATAACCAACGCTGCAAATGCCGATACATACACTACAGTGATCGAATTCGTAAAATCGTATAAATATTTAGGGGTTTATGTAGACGAAAATTTTAAATGGCTGACACACATTCAGTACATATCAAAGAAACTTAGAAAAGCTGCTTATAGTCTATACCATCTAGGCAACTGTTCTAACTTTGATGTACTAAAACAGGCGTATTTTTCATTGGCTGAATCCTATATTTGGCATGGAATCACAGCTTGGGGAAACTCGACATACTGTAGATCATTACAACAAAGCCAAAATCAAATACTAAAAATATTATTAAAAAGCAAACTACATAAACAGCAACAGTTACAAATAGCACTTGTGTATACTAACAATATGCAAAACAACAGTAATGCTGATAACACATCAAATATGAATAACACCAGTAACAATTATATATATTTCAACAACACCAACATCACAGATGATAATGTTCATTTCGCCAACAACACGTCTATTATCCACACAGTCGATTCTTACACACGTAATGCCATTAACAACACCATCGAGAATATAATAAATAACATACACAACGCATTTAACTACACAAACAATGCTTATCCTTACAATAACTCGTACAATATCAACACAAACAACAACACGCACAATATTGATACAAATAACACAATCAACAACGTACAACACATTCACATACACATCACAAACAATAGCACACACAATATTAGTGCAAACAACACACACAATATATATAAAAATGGCTCAAACAGCAACACACAAAACATTTATACAAATACCGCCAACACGAACAACAGCAACACCAATACCAACACAAACAACACCAACGTAAACCACACAATATGTAAAATCAACTCCATTATTGCCACAAACGCTCAGCCAAACAACAATAACACAGACCACAACGCACACAACATTTATAATAACAACGCCAATGCAATCAACACAGCAGGTAATATCATTGTTACCACAAACGCGGAGCCCAACAACAACGCACACAATATTAACACAAACAACACCAACACAACAAATAATATCAACTCCAATATTATCACAAACGCCCAACCAAACAACTATAGCACAAACAACACTACTACACACAGTATCTACACAAATAACACAAGCAATACCGACACCAACACCAATACAAACAACATCTTCGTAAACAACACAACAAACAACAACTCGCACAATATCAACGACAATACAACAGGTAACACCAACTCCGTTATTGCAACAAACGCACAGCCAAACAACAACTTAAGACATCGACACAACCAAGCATATCCAAGTGGCAACATTGCCAGTAACCTACAAATATTGAATATTAAAAGCATTTACCAACTCACACTTATCAGCGAATTCTACAATGATCCTAGATATTTAAACCCTATAAACCACAACCACAACACAAGGCAACGAGCAGAAGGAAGGTTCAAGGTTGAACGACATAAAAACAACTACGGAAAAAATGCTTTGATCACCACACTCCCAAACATATTCAATAAATTACCTATAAACTTACTAAATATTACAAACCCACACAAAAGAAAATGATGTCTCAAAAATTATTTTATTTATAACCAATGAAAACTATAAAATTATACTATATCAAATTTATATTTCATCCTGCAGATAAGCCAAAAGGCTTCGCGGAATTAGACCTTAGATTTTTCATGTATACCTTGAGAATATTAATAAATATTAATGAATTAAAAAAAAAAAAAAAAAAAAAAAAAAATTATCCACTCCACCAGAAAGTCCTCAACTCCAACAAAGAATCCCTAATCGCCTCAATCCTAATGTTATTAAAGGCTCCCTCTATATCCAGAAACGCGGCGAGAGTATACTCCTTATGCCTCAGACCGTGCTCAATACAACCCACCACCTCATGTAACGCGCTCTCAACAGATTTACCCTTCAGGTAAGCATGTTGAGCGTTGCTAATAAGGCGGGTCTCAATATTACTCCTGAGATAGAAATCTACTAGCCTCTCAAGAGTCTTCAACAAAAACGAAGACAAACTAATAGGTCTAAAATCCCCCGGTTTCGAGTGGCCTGCTTTACCGGCCTTGGGTATGAAAATCACCCTGACCTCTCTCCACCCCCTAGGCAGATACCTCCTACTGAGGCATTTCCTAAATATATCCACCAGCAGAAATGATGCATCGTCCGGGATGTTGCAAAGCATAGCCGGAAAAATACCATCCGGACCCGGTGATTTATATGGGTCGAAAGTATTGACCGCCCACGCCAGCTTCTCCCTTGTGACCATTTCATCGACGCAAGCGGAAGTATGAACCGATGTCACGGACATGGCGTCCCACTGACCGTCCTCCATACTACCGGTTTCCCTGCACCCGGGAAAGTGCGTCTCCATAAGTAAGGTTAGGGTTTTAGAGCTAGACTCAGTCCATGAGCCGTCATTTCTTTGGATGTAACCCAGGGCCTTAGGGTCGTTAGATAAAATCCGTCGGAATCTTGAAAGCTCGTTGACATTATCGATGGACGCACAAAATTGCATCCACGATAGTCGCTTTGCTCTCTTTAGATCCGCCTTATACCTGTTGAACTGCACCCTGTGATTGTTCCAATCATCTGGTGCTCTCGTAAGCTTGGCCCTATTAAACAGTCTGCTCACCGTAGACCTTTGAACATGAAGTTCCCTGGTCCACCATTTAGGCTGTTTACGCCTACTCGGAAACGTAACCGGGCAGGACTGCTCATAGCTTTCCCTTAGAAGATGAGTGAACCTATTCACCACCCCCTCTAGATCCGTCGGCAGCAAGTCGCCCAAGGCCTGGTGCGCCAACCCAGTTCGGACCCCTTCATTGAAGGAGTCCCATTTCGTCCCCCTCTGGTTCCTGAATGGAGCAGCCCTAGGTAGGTCAAAATTCAGTGCGAAGGTAATACGACTATGGTCTGAAAAAGTACAGTCCGTTGCCACCCTCCAATCAAAAAAAAATTTGCTCGTCACGGTTTACTAATGTCAGATCTATCACTGCCTGCTTATCTTTATTTCTGAACGTCGGCGTGTTACCCATATTACAGATAATAAGATTGTTAGTAGTTATAAAATCAAACATTAACTCACCTCTTTTATTAATATCTGCACGCCCCCTTTGGCTGTGATGAGCATTGGCATCGCAGCCCAACACAAGGATTGCACCTCTCCTCCTTGCATATGCCGTGAGTTGCCGCACCTCTGTACCCGGTGGGTCCAACCCCTCGTATGGCATATACACTGAGGCCAGTGTAAGCGTACGCTTCCCTTTGGCCTCTCCACTTATAACGGTCAAGTCACCGCACCTGAAAGAATGAGATATGAGAAAATTCAATTCACTTCTCGCTAGTATACACGTTCTTACCTTGTCCTCTGTGGACGGGACAAACAGAGTGTATCCCGCAACCCTTAAAACGGAAACCTTATTTTTATTTATCCAAGGTTCGGGCTGGATAAGGGCTACGTCCGTCCGAGTACTGGAGAGGAAGGTTGCAAGTTCGGCTGAGGCTGATTCGCAATGGTGCAGGTTTATTTGCACCACTAACATCCTCTTTGGTCCTGCCATGCTTCGGATACCAAAACCTGACGTTACCTAAACCGAATCTAACAACCCCCCCCCCCCACCTCCTCCAAGAATTCCATGGACTTCCGATCGATTGCGAAACGGAAGTCCTTGCCGGTATTCTCCTTACACACCAGTGAGGTCACTAGCCTCCATTGGTCAGTAAGAAGCCTGCTGTTCTGGTTGCCCAATATTGCCAGTATAGTTTCCACCTTGCGTACGGGAGGTGGAATCCACTTTGTCACTATGGACCTAATTGGCAAGTCGGAGGCTTGTATGAGTTCAAGCCTTGCCCCCGGGTTAATGTCGCCGCATTTGCCAATTGTGGTTCTTAAGAACTCCAATGAATTCTTGTTACCACAGTTGACAACCTTGACTCCCTTCACCCAGTCCACACCATTGAAGGATACGTCCTCCTCCTTGCCTTTGAAAACTGCCAGCTCGTCGATAAGCCTAGCCTCTACTAGCTACCATAGCTCGGCACTGATCCTCCCATCCGGATCATTCCGGTCTATGACAGCCACCTTCAGATGACCCTTCAGGCTCGTCGACTTCTTCATTCTTTTATTCGAGGAAGAAGGCTGATCATCCCCAGATCTGACCCTCTTAATGGTCTCCTCATTGGAGCCATTAGGAGCTTCAGCCGGAGATGTACCAGCCCTCTTCACTGTGCTAGGTGACTCCGGTACGACTGGTTTCGTAGACCCGTTCCTGCCCGCGCCTTTTCCCCTAATGACCCCCTTACGAGAGCCACTAGAGGAATCGGATGGAGGATTACCAGCCTTCTTCCCCGTGTTCGCTGCCTAAGCCACTTTGCCTCCTTTCTTGGGTATCGCCCCCTTATCCTCCGCAGCTCGTTCCGAAGACATGAGCGCTTTGGGCACCGGGGCAACCCCTCCTTCCTCGATCTCTCCACGGCAGGTTGACGGCGCCACCGGCCCTGTACTCTTTTGAGTAGTTTCCGGGTCGGCGACCTCATATACCTGCTTTCTTCAAGGATAGGGCCAACCGAGCACGGTACTGACAGGGCCGTAAATTCTTTCGAATTTAGCGACGCTTTGTCGGTGCCTTCTCAGAAGGTGCCTATCCCTCGCGGAGAACGTTGAAGGATCCCTCTTCGCAATCTTATCCAGATATGCAAGAGAGCTCCTTGTTCCGTTCTGCGCCTTCTTCTCCTTCGTTCGGCTGGATTTCTTAATATCTCGTGGAGGGGCGCTTGGCCCGTCCTCCACGGCGTCCTGCCGAACAAGCTGTTGACAGTCTTCTCCCGAGTGGCCCCTCTGATGTCCCCTGGCCTCACAGATGAGAGTGGCAGGCTCTGCAGTCTGACTGTGAGCTGATATATCAATATCAAGCTCCGTGTCGGAGAGCAGAGTCAACCTCTCTAACCCCTGAGTAGCCCCGGTTTTACCACAGGAGTCACCCGATAGTACCAGAAGACTATCCACATACAGGTCGGTCAGTACCTGTCTCTCCTGCTCAATTATGTTCTCATGAACAGTCAAGACCCTGGTCAGTCTCGTTCGTCGTGTCCTCATTTTCCGTTTCGTTTTTATTTTTCTTGTTATAGTTTTCTTTTGTTTTTTGTAAAAAGGGTTTCATTTTTGTTCCCACGAGTAGGCTCGTTCAGACGGACCGTACCACGCAGTGACGGCGTGCGTGGTCTAGGCAACTAACATACAACAGCGCTTTGCCCTGACGCTGAGGGGAGCTGTTAACGACTAGTTTCTTTACGCACTAACTAGCCACACAGGACCTCGGCACTGCTACCAACCACGTTGTCCTTAAAAGTGCATATTTCACGCCCCAACCACTGGTAATGCCCCCACCTTACAAGGAGCGAACCCACGGGTTGCCACGCCATGCTATATGTACTGATAATGGGCCGGAAGTGTACCATTCACCACCGCCTCATTATCTTGACAAGATGAGTAACCTTTAGTTGCACACCCCTTCAGTGTTCTCGATCTCCCGCGAAGACGTATTCATCACATACATCATCCCAAGAGATCAGAATCGTAGAGTGCACTTACGCCCTCGCATTTTTTTTTTTCAATTCAATTCATTTATTATTATAATTTGTTTACATTTAAAAATCTTAATCTATTCCCGCGAAGCCATTCGGCTTGTCTGCAGGAAATGTAATAAGGTATTTAAATAATACAAAAATAGATAATAGGTATAAATATAAAGCATATAGTTTAGTTATTAGATTTTTCCTTGTGTGCTAATAAGATTACTATTACTATTACAATTTTTTTTTGTTATTTTTTTATTTTAATTATACAGCTGATAGTTATACTTTAGATTTATCTTTTATTTTTTTTTATTTTTCAATTTTAATTACATTGTTTCTTAAATCTATTCCGGCGAAGCCATCGGGCTTATCTGCAGGATATAAATTAAATTTAGTACGCGCAATTAAATAATAATTAATAATTTAAAGTTTTTTATAACAAATTAGATTTTTTCATTGCGAATTTACGAAATATAATTTTAATAATTTTTTTCTTTTATGTGTATTTTGTAGGTTTAGTAAATTAGTTGGTAATTTATTAAAAACATTTGGTAGAACGACATCGAGGCAATTCTTCCCATAGTTGTTGCGATATCGTCCAACCTTATACCTTCCTTCTGCTCGTCTTCGGGTATTATACATATGATCAATTTGCTTTAAATATCTGGGATCATTTTTGAATTCATTAATCATTGTCATTTTATATATACTTTCGACGTTTAGTATTTGTAGATAAGAGGCTATTCTACTTGTTGCTCGTTGTACGATGTTCATGTGTGTGATGTTGCTTAAATACGTGTTACCGTTGACGTGTGTGCTGTTGTTTACATGTGTGTTGTCGTCCACGTTTGTGTTATTGCTTATGTGTGAGATGGTGTTTACGTGTGAGACGTTACTTTCGTGAGCGTTGTTGTATACGTGTGTGTTGTTGTTTATGTGCGTGTTGTTGTTTACGTGTGTGTTGTTGTTTACGTGTGTGTTGTTGTTTACGTGTGAGACGTTACTTTCGTGAGCGTTGTTGTATACGTGTGGGTTGTTGTTTATGTGCGTGTTGTTGTTTACCAGTGTATTGTTATTTACGTGTGTGTTGTTGTTTACGTGAGAGACGTTGCTCCCGGGAGCGTTGTTGTATACGTGTGGGTTGTTGTTTATGTGTGTGTTGTTGTTTACCAGTGTATTGTTATTTATGTGTGTGTTGTTTTTTACGTGTGAGACGTTGCTTTCGTGAGCGTTGTTGTATACGCGAGGGTTGTTTATGTGTGTGTTGTTGTTTACCAGTGTATTGTTATTTATGTGTGTGTTGTTGTTTACGTGTGAGACGTTGCTTTCGTGAGCGTTGTTGTAAACGTGTGGGTTGTTCTTTATGTGCGTGTTGTTGTTTACCTGTGTACTGTTATTTATGTGTGTGTTGTTTACGTGTGTGTTGTTTTCTATTTGTGTGTCGATGTTTACGTGTGTATTAACGTGATATCATGCGTATTGTTTATGTAACCATATATTAAGGCGTATTGTATATGTTGTCTATTGCGTGTTTGGCTTTTAAACAATATTTTAAGGATTTGATTTTACGTTTGTTGTAAACTTTTACAGTATGTGGATCTACCCCACGCTGTGATGCCATGTCTTAAATATGATTCTGCTTAAGAAATGTACGCTTGTTTGAGGACAGAAAAGGTAGCACAGTTACTTAAGTGAAAAAGTCTGTAAGCTGATTTTCTTAGCTTTTTGCGAACATATTGCGCACACCTAAGTATTTGTATGTTTAAACTTTTTCTATTAGTGTACTGCATGTGTCGAACTATATGTGTTATGTAGGCAATCATTATAATGAAATTTTAAGATAATATTACAATTTGACAGATGTGGTGGTTTTATGTGCATGACTTTTGTCTTTGTTAAATTTATAACAAGGCCGTTATCATGGCTCCATCTTGTTATAATATCCAGCTCTTTCTGCATAATTGTGTTGGCTTCATAAATTTTCTTGTTACATACTAATATTGCAGTGTCGTCTGCATATGCAAATGTTGTGCTGTTTTTTAGGACATTAAGTTTTGGGGAACAGCGTTATTATTTGAGTGGGTATCGTCACTTACGCTGTTACAGTACAATACGCATATAAGAAACTCGCTTATAAGAAAAACTTGGTTATAAGAAAGACATCTTCAGACACCATGCACATTTGTATATATCTGCGTGCTAAATAATTCTCATATAAGAAACTCGCTTATAAGAAAAACTCTTCTATAAGAAACAAATTCGAAAGAAAATTATGCTCATTCCATAGAAAATGGTACGTGTATAAGAAAGAAGTACATATTCTCGCAATTGAATTTTTTTTAACCTCAATTAAAATTGATTTTTATTTTTCAAAGAATATCTAGACGTTGACGAAGGCAACGATACTATTTGTAAATTAGAAGATATTCTCTTTAGAACCCATGAAAAGGAGCTCGTCCAAAAGAAAATTTAAGATTTTTTCAGTGTTACTTAATAGTATTTTTTAAGTAAACACATGTTTTTTAGCTATGTATTCATTCTTCTTAGTGATGATGAATTAATATTTTTTTTAACCAAATTACTTTTTTTATCAAATGTGATTTTAAGTGAAGTGCAATTACCTGTTTGGTTTTTGTTATGTTTCTATCTTTAATTGTGTACTTATATATTTACTTATATTTGTACGACAAATAAACGAAATTTAGTACAAAATGATGTGTAGTATGTATTACAGTAGTTTTGACTTAGCTGCACAATCTCCTTTGCACGATTTTTTGTGCAGGTAAATCAAAAATGCAGTTATCTTAAATGCATTTACCTGCCTTAATGTGCAGGTACAAAATTGTGGTTAACTGCACAAAAGTGCAACTAAAGTAAAGTGTTTGATTTAAAAGTAGAATAAAAAAATTATTTTATCAAAAAGTAATTTCAATTTTTGGGAATACAAAATTTTAATTTCAAAAGATTTTGTTATCCGTGCTTAATTCCCAGTTTTTATTCTTGATAAAAACACTTGAAATTTACTGTTGATGGGATAAGCTATTCCTATGCATTTCACTGGTTGCTTAGGCCAGATCATCAGGAAACTTCATCCATAAAGATTTTAGACAAACTAAAGATATTAAACCAAATAAAACTGTTAAACGTATAAGACTTATAGCAACAGTTTTACTTGTAACAATATCAAAGCTTGAACAAAATACATCAACAATAAAAAAAAAAAAAAAAAAAAAAAGTGGGTTTATCTCATCTTACACTCCCCACTACAATTAGTTGAAATTCTCTCAACATTAATTGTAGTTGTAAGTAGGTTAAGAAAAACAAAATAAAAAACAAACAACAACTTACACAAGATGTTGTCAATTAAGTGTTTTTTTAGGCCGTGCACTTGCCTGTTTATTATCAAAAAGTAATTTCAATTTTTGGGAATACAAAATTTTAATTTCAAAACATTTTGTTATCCGTGCTTAATTCCCAGTTTTTATTCTTGATAAAAACACTTGAAATTTATTGTTGATGGGATAAGCTATTCCTATGCATTTCACTGGTTGCTTAGGCCAGATCATCAGGAAACTTCATCCATAAAGATTTTAGACAAACTAAAGATATTAAACCAAATAAAACTGTTAAACGTATAAGACTTATAGCAACAGTTTTACTTGTAACAATATCAAAGCTTGAACAAAATACATCAACAATAAAAAAAAAAAAATAAAAAAAAAAAAGTGGGTTTATCTCATCTTACACTCCCCACTACAATTAGTTGAAATTCTCTCAACATTAATTGTAGTTGTAAGAAGGTTAAGAAAAACAAAATAAAAAACAAACAACAACTTACACAAGATGTTGTCAATTAAGTGTTTTTTTAGGCCGTGCACTTGCCTGTTTATTATCAAAAAGTAATTTCAATTTTTGGGAATACAAAATTTTAATTTCAAAAGATTTTGTTATCCGTGCTTAATTCCCAGTTTTTATTCTTGATAAAAACACTTGAAATTTATTGTTGATGGGATAAGCTATTCCTATGCATTTCACTGGTTGCTTAGGCCAGATCATCAGGCCTAAAATGAGACGTTGCTTTCGTGAGCGTTGTTGTATACGAGTGGGTTGTTTATGTGTGTGTTGTTGTTTACCAGTGTATTGTTATTTATGTGTGTGTTGTTGTTTACGTGTGAGACGTTGCTTTCGTGAGCGTTGTTGTAAACGTGTGGGTTGTTCTTTATGTGCGTGTTGTTGTTTACCTGTGTACTGTTATTTGTGTGTGTTGTTTTCTATTTGTGTGTCGATGTTTACGTGTGTATTAACGTGATATCATGCGTATTGTTTATGTAACCATATATTAAGGCGTATTGTATATGTTGTCTATTGCGTGTTTGGCTTTTAAACAATATTTTAAGGATTTGATTTTACGTTTGTTGTAAACTTTTACAGTATGTGGATCTACCCCACGCTGTGATGCCATGTCTTAAATATGATTCTGCTTAAGAAATGTACGCTTGTTTGAGGACAGAAAAGGTAGCACAGTTACTTAAGTGAAAAAGTCTGTAAGCTGATTTTCTTAGCTTTTTGCGAACATATTGCGCACACCTAAGTATTTGTGTGTTTAAACTTTTTCTATTAGTGTACTGCATGTGTCGAACTATATGTGTTATGTAGGCAATCATTATTATGAAATGTTAAGATAATATTACAATTTGACAGATGTGGTGGTTTTATGTGCATGACTTTTGTCTTTGTTAAATTTATAACAAGGCCGTTATCATGGCTCCATCTTGTTATAATATCCAGCTCTTTCTGCATAATTGTGTTGGCTTCATAAAATTTCTTGTTATATACTAATATTGCAGTGTCGTCTGCATATGCAAATGTTGTGCTGTTTTTTAGGACATTAAGTTTTGGTGAACAGCGTTATTATTTGAGTGGGTATCGTCACTTAAGCTGTTACAGTACAATACGCATATAAGAAACTCGCTTATAAGAAAAACTTGGTTATAAGAAAGACATCTTCAGACACCATGCACATTTGTATATATCTGCGTGCTAAATAATTCTCATATAAGAAACTCGCTTATAAGAAAAACTCTTCTATAAGAAACAAATTCGAAAGAAAATTATGATCATTCCATAGAAAATTCTCGCAATTGAATTTTTTTTAACCTCAATTAAAATTGATTTTTATTTTTCAAAGAATATCTAGACGTTGACGAAGGCAACGATACTATTTGTAAATTAGAAGATATTCTCTTTAGAACCCATGAAAAGGAGCTCGTCCAAAAGAAAATTTAAGATTTTTTCAGTGTTACTTAATAGTATTTTTTAAGTAAACACATGTTTTTTAGCTATGTATTCATTCTTCTTAGTGATGATGAATTAATATTTTTTTTAACCAAATTACTTTTTTTATCAAATGTGATTTTAAGTGAAGTGCAATCACCTGTTTTGTTTTTGTTATGTTTCTATCTTTAATTGTGTACTTATATATTTACTTATATTTGTACGACAAATAAACGAAATTTAGTACAAAATGATGTGTAGTATGTATTACAGTAGTTTTGACTTAGCTGCACAATCTCCTTTGCACGATTTTTTGTGCAGGTAAATCAAAAATGCAGTTATCTTAAATGCATTTACCTGCCTACAAAATTGTGGTTAACTGCACAAAAGTGCAACTTAAGTAAAGTGTTTGATTTAAAAGTAGAATAAAAAAATTATTTTATCAAAAAGTAATTTCAATTTTTGGGAATACAAAATTTTAATTTCAAAAGATTTTGTTATCCGTGCTTAATTCCCAGTTTTTATTCTTGATAAAAACACTTGAAATTTATTGTTGATGGGATAAGCTATTCCTATGCATTTCACTGGTTGCTTAGGACAGATCATCAGGAAACTTCATCCATAAAGATTTTAGACAAACTAAAGATATTAAACCAAATAAAACTGTTAAACGTATAAGACTTATAGCAACAGTTTTACTTGTAACAATATCAAAGCTTGAACAAAATACATCAACAATAAAAAAAAAAAAAAAAGTGGGTTTATCTCATCTTACACTCCCCACTACAATTAGTTGAAATTCTCTCAACATTAATTGTAGTTGTAAGTAGGTTAAGAAAAACAAAATAAAAAAACAAACAACAACTTACACAAGATGTTGTCAATTAAGTGTTTTTTTAGGCCGTGCACTTGCCTGTTTATTATCAAAAAGTAATTTCAATTTTTGGGAATACAAAATTTTAATTTCAAAAGATTTTGTTATCCGTGCTTAATTCCCAGTTTTTATTCTTGATAAAAACACTTGAAATTTATTGTTGATGGGATAAGCTATTCCTATGCATTTCACTGGTTGCTTAGGCCAGATCATCAGGAAACTTCATCCATAAAGATTTTAGACAAACTTAAGATATTAAACCAAATAAAACTGTTAAACGTATAAGACTTATAGCAACAGTTTTACTTGTAACAATATCAAAGCTTGAACAAAATACATCAACAATAAAAAGAAAAAAAAAAAAAAAAAAAAAGTGGGTTTATCTCATCTTACACTCCCCACTACAATTAGTTGAAATTCTCTCAACATTAATTGTAGTTGTAAGTAGGTTAAGAAAAACAAAATAAAAAACAAACAACAACTTACACAAGATGTTGTCAATTAAGTGTTTTTTTAGGCCGTGCACTTGCCTGTTTATTATCAAAAAGTAATTTCAATTTTTGGGAATACAAAATTTTAATTTCAAAAGATTTTGTTATCCGTGCTTAATTCCCAGTTTTTATTCTTGATAAAAACACTTGAAATTTATTGTTGATGGGATAAGCTATTCCTATGCATTTCACTGGTTGCTTAGGCCAGATCATCAGGGCTAAAATGAGACGTTGCTTTCGTGAGCGTTGTTGTATACGAGTGGGTTGTTTATGTGTGTGTTGTTGTTTACCAGTGTATTGTTATTTATGTGTGTGTTGTTGTTTACGTGTGAGACGTTGCTTTCGTGAGCGTTGTTGTAAACGTGTGGGTTGTTCTTTATGTGCGTGTTGTTGTTTACCTGTGTACTGTTATTTGTGTGTGTTGTTTACGTGTGTGTTGTTTTCTATTTGTGTGTCGATGTTTACGTGTGTATTAACGTGATATCATGCGTATTGTTTATGTAACCATATATTAAGGCGTATTGTATATGTTGTCTATTGCGTGTTTGGCTTTTAAACAATATTTTAAGGATTTGATTTTACGTTTGTTGTAAACTTTTACAGTATGTGGATCTACCCCACGCTGTGATGCCATGTCTTAAATATGATTCTGCTTAAGAAATGTACGCTTGTTTGAGCACAGAAAAGGTAGCACAGTTATTTAAGTGAAAAAGTCTGTAAGCTGATTTTCTTAGCTTTTTGCGAACATATTGCGCACACCTAAGTATTTGTATGTTTAAACTTTTTCTATTAGTGTACTGCATGTGTCGAACTATATGTGTTATGTAGGCAATCATTATTATGAAATTTTTAGATAATATTACAATTTGACAGATGTGGTGGTTTTATGTGCATGACTTTTGTCTTTGTTAAATTTATAACAAGGCCGTTATCATGGCTCCATCTTGTTATAATATCCAGCTCTTTCTGCATAATTGTGTTGGCTTCATAAATTTTCTTGTTACATACTAATATTGCAGTGTCGTCTGCATATGCAAATGTTGTGCTGTTTTTTAGGACATTAAGTTTTGGGGAACAGCGTTATTATTTGAGTGGGTATCGTCACTTAAGCTGTTACAGTACAATACGCATATAAGAAACTCGCTTATAAGAAAAACTTGGTTATAAGAAAGACATCTTCAGACACCATGCACATTTGTATATATCTGCGTGCTAAATAATTCTCATATAAGAAACTCGCTTATAAGAATAACTCTTCTATAAGAAACAAATTCGAAAGAAAATTATGCTCATTCCATAGAAAATGGTACGTGTATAAGAAAGTAGTACATATTCTCGCAATTGAATTTTTTTTAACCTCAATTAAAATTGATTTTTATTTTTCAAAGAATATCTAGACGTTGACGAAGGCAACGATACTATTTGTAAATTAGAAGATATTCTCTTTAGAACCCATGAAAAGGAGCTCGTCCAAAAGAAAATTTAAGATTTTTTCAGTGTTACTTAATAGTATTTTTTAAGTAAACACATGTTTTTTAGCTATGTATTCATTCTTCTTAGTGATGATGAATTAATATTTTTTTTAACCAAATTACTTTTTTTTATCAAATGTGATTTTAAGTGAAGTGCAATTACCTGTTTTGTTTTTGTTATGTTTCTATCTTTAATTGTGTACTTATATATTTACTTATATTTGTACGACAAATAAACGAAATTTAGTACAAAATGATGTGTAGTATGTATTACAGTAGTTTTGACTTAGCTGCACAATCTCCTTTGCACGATTTTTTGTGCAGGTAAATCAAAAATGCAGTTATCTTAAATGCATTTACCTGCCTTAATGTGCAGGTACAAAATTGTGGTTAACTGCACAAAAGTGCAACTAAAGTAAAGTGTTTGATTTAAAAGTAGAATAAAAAAATTATTTTATCAAAAAGTAATTTCAATTTTTGGGAATACAAAATTTTAATTTCAAAAGATTTTGTTATCCGTGCTTAATTCCCAGTTTTTATTCTTGATAAAAACACTTGAAATTTATTGTTGATGGGATAAACTATTCCTATGCATTTCACTGGTTGCTTAGGCCAGATCATCAGGAAACTTCATCCATAAAGATTTTAGACAAACTAAAGATATTAAACCAAATAAAACTGTTAAACGTATAAGACTTATAGCAACAGTTTTACTTGTAACAATATCAAAGCTTGAACAAAATACATCAACAATAAAAAAAAAAAAAAAAAAGTGGGTTTATCTCATCTTACACTCCCCACTACAATTAGTTGAAATTCTCTCAACATTAATTGTAGTTGTAAGTAGGTTAAGAAAAACAAAATAAAAAACAAACAACAACTTACACAAGATGTTGTCAATTAAGTGTTTTTTTAGGCCTTAACCTACTTACAACTACAATTAATGTTGAGAGAATTTCAACTAATTGTAGTGGGGAGTGTAAGATGAGATAAACCCACTTTTTTTTATTGTTGATGTATTTTGTTCAAGCTTTGATATTGTTACAAGTAAAACTGTTGCTATAAGTCTTATACGTTTAACAGTTTTATTTGGTTTAATATCTTTAGTTTGTCTAAAATCTTTATGGATGAAGTTTCCTGATGATCTGGCCTAAGCAACCAGTGAAATGCATAGGAATACCTTATCCCATCAACAATAAATTTCAAGTGTTTTTATCAAGAATAAAAACTGGGAATTAAGCACGGATAACAAAATCTTTTGAAAAAAAAAAAAAAAATTATTTTATTAATACATAAATTTATATTTTATTAAAATTTTATTCCAACCCAGCTAGCACTTTCAATCGTCTAGGAGTCTACTGTGAATCTCACAAAGAATGTTTTTTAATTGTGGACAATTCCTCGCACGGGAGAAACTGTTACACGGGCTGATTCGTATGAGAGATTCTTCCATAACGCAGGGAACAACGCTTATATTAAACGTAAAGGGAATCGTTTATGATGTATGTAGAGATTATCGGACGAGTCTTTCAAAGAGTCGTATGATACTCATGTAGGTATTATTTTACAACTCGTGAAATGCTAAGCCGTATGACTAAGCTACCTAAATAAGGGCATCAGGCGTATTTTTCATGCCAAAACTTCTAATTTTCATACAATTTCTATAAAACAAACCTTAAGGTCGCGAAATCAACACCATCCTGTCGGAAAATCATTTTTTACAGATCCTTAGGCCGGTTGGTTTATTAAAATTGTATTGGAAATAGCATTTTCATACTTCAGAAACGGTCTCATTTAGGTAGCTCAGTAATTGTTATACGACTCTTACAGAGAGTCCCTAAAGGTTCATTCCAAGATTTAAACGAGCGTGTCAAAAAAATAAATAAAAAATTAAAAAAAGATTTAGATGTTTTTGTAACTCGTCAGATAATCATCAGAAGATTATTTTAGGAGCTGTATATTAAACATAATCGTCTAACAAACAGCCTATGCTTGCTGGGAAATAACAGATAAGTTTATACATGTTTGTATGTTTATTTAATATAAAAGAAATATTAACAAAAACAATGAGAATTCGCAAAGAACATAAAAATTTATAGAAAAAAACTAAATAATTGCGATTTATATTTTTATAAACAACTTAAACTGGATATTTATGTGAAAAAGTGGCCACCAAATATTTTTATATGTGCAGCTAACTTTGATGTTTTGTATGAAAATATTTTAAAGCTGCCCAAAAATATGAAAAATGTGCAGGTATACAAAATGCACGTAAAAAAGGATTTTGAAGAATAATTCCAGAAAATATGTATTTTGGGCAGTTAAGTGAAAGTGCAGCTAACTTTGATTTTTTGTATGAAAAGAATTTTAAAATGCCAAAAATTTTGTGCATTTATCTTAAATGTGCAGGTATAGAAAGTGCGCTTAGAAAAGGAATTTGTATGGAATTAGAAAGAATAATTCCAAAAATGATCAATTTTGTGCAGTTAAGTCAAAAGTGCACGTAAACAAAAGGCAGTTAAGTCAAAATGTAGTATTAAACAGTTTTGTTTCAATTATATATTTCTATAGGAAATTTTTTTAATTCTGTTACTGATGTATATAAGAAAATATCCTTCTTATATGCGTGTAACAGATACATATAAGAAAATATCTTTCTTATATGCGTGTTACAGATATAAGAAAGTATCTTTCTTATATGCGTCTTTTCTTTATAAGAAAGCTTGTATATAAGAAAGAAAATCGGTGCATTTTTAGGCTTTCTTATATGCGTATTGTACTGTACTAATTCTTACCTTATATGTTCTTAATTGTAAATAGTTTTCAAACCACTGCAGACATTTTTCCTTGACGCCATATCGCTCTAGGATTTCCAATAGATTACTGTGTGAAAGCGTATCAAATGCTTTACTAAAATATAAAGATTGGTCTGTAGTCGTTACAATCATTTTTTATACTATTTTTAAAAATCGGTCGAACTATTGATGTGTTTAACAGCATCAGGATTGCAGCGCTATTGATGCTGGAGTTTATAAACGACGTTATTAACGAAGTTAACAAACTAGCGTTTTTTTTTATGTCCTTTGGCCTTATGTTATCTACACGTGCACCTTTTTTACGTTTATGTTTTTAAAAATTCCAAACATTTCATCCTCAGTAGTAGCAGAGAGATAAATGGAGTTTTGCACCGTTGGTTTTATGTATTCTAAAGTTTTTATGTGACACATGTGTAAAATGTTGTTAACATTATTATTAAAATTAATAGCAAATTTGTTTGCTATGGCCGAAATGTTTTCCCTTTTAAAGTTTTTAATTATTGTTGTTGAACTAACAAATATACTTGTTTTAATTATACTTTGTATATTTAATTTTATAAATTGAATATGTTGTTTTGAAATGTAATTCAAATATATGAAAATATTTTTTATTCATTAAATAACTCTTATAGAAAACACTACAAATTGTGTACGTAATTTAATAGGTTATGAGCCCAGGAGTCCATGTAGAGACATTCTGTGATTAAAACGTTAATAATAAAATTGTGATTGGTTTATAAGCATATAAGTGAAAATGGCATCAACAACTTTTGCAAGCAAGATACCAATATTCGATGGCTCAAATTATTCAACATGGAAGACGCAAATGGAAGCTCTATTGCATAAGAGCACGTTGCTACAGATCGTTCGAGGTGAAACGGTTACTCCAGCTGAACCAAATTTGCGTGAACAGTGGGTTGAAAAAGATCAAGATGCGAGAGCTGACATTTTGATTGCATTATCGCTAAAAATGTTAATGCTAGTAAGAAATTTAAAAACATCGAAGCAAATTTGGGATTTTCTGTGTGAGACGTATGAAAGAAAGTCCAAGAGGCAAAAAGCTGAACTATACAGGAAATTATTAAATCATAAAATGAGTGCTGGACAGTCCATTTCAAAATTTATTGAAGAGTTTGATGAAAATTACACACTTTTGGAAGAAATAAATGGTAAAATCGAAGAAGAATTACACGCAAAGAAAAAACATGGTTGATACAATCACAATCGCAAACTATCATTAATGTTTGTGGTTATGATTGTGTCAAGCACGTTGTAAATAACAATATATGTTCAGACATAATTTTTTTAACTTATTTTTGTCTCAAACATATTATTATGTTCAGGAGAAAGACGCAAACGACCTTTCCAACCATGTTTCTGTATTTCCCAATAACATGCAAAATGTTTATTTCAACTTTTTATATGGTTCTCACAATAAAAACAATACAAAATTTAGTTTAAAAAATTTATTTTTTATTAAAAATTCTTTGTATTATATTTATAAGAAAATATACAGTGTAGCATATTGTAGTATATTTAATTAACAAGACGTGGCATAGCCCTCAGTTACAACTTAAAACTGAACTTCTTTATTGATTTCTTTTACTTAATATATATAGTAACATAAAATAACAATTACAATAATATTCTTATCACAATAGAATTATTCTTATTATTCGTAAGTGAAAATACTCAGTTAGCAATTAAATGTAATGTTAGTAACTTTAAGTCTTTGAACTTAAAGTGTGTTATTCTTTGTTTGAATGTTTCTTACAGTGACTAAATTGTATGATCATATTTCAGACAATTATATTTTAAGTAGGTCACAGAAACATTACTCATTTGGACTTTAAATGTTTCTTGAAGTGACTACATTGTATGATCGTATTTCAGAACATTGGTGAATTATATTTTAAGTAGGTCACAGAAACATTACTCATTTATTTCACTACACCTCCCCTTTTAAAGAGAAAGGTCTTATTGATACCATTGATCAAGTGGTGTCGATAAGAGCTTTCTTTACAAATTTAAATTTAACAAAAAATTTTCGTTTTATTTTTATAAAATAACAAGTTAATAGGTAGTGTCTTAATATTAAAATATTATGTTATGAAATTATCTAGTTACTTATGGAATAATGATATACATACATATTTGTGTAAAAAAAAATTTTTTTTTTTTTGCTTTTGTTTTTTTTGTTTGTTTCATTGGCTAAAAACTTTAATATTTTCTTTATTAATTTTTTGTTTTTTTCCTTTTAAATTTACGAATATATTGTTTTTGTCGTCAATGTCAATTACTTTGTATGGTCCTTTGTAAAGTGGTTCTAGTTTGTGTGCTGTATGATTTTTAATAAACTTCATGTCCTATTGTAATATCTGTATTGTTGATGTTTTTATCATGTATCTGTTTTTGATTTAGTTTCATCTTGTTAATTAAGTGTTGTGCCCTAGTTAATGCGGTTTGTAGACGAAATTTAACTTCTTTTGAATAATTATCAAAATTATATAAAGGATCTATTGTATCAAACGGTATCAATGGTGTATGTTGTGGACTAGCAGGGAAAATTAATTCGAATGGGCAGTATCCATGCACCGTAGATGGTGTTGTGTTAAAGGTATATGCGAAGTATTTTACCCATTTATCCCAATCGTTGTTTGAAGTGTTAAGATATGATCGCAAGTATTCATTAAAGGTGCGGTGGGACCTTTCTACTGTCCCTAAAGTTTGGTGGTGGTAAGGAGCCGATGCCGCCTTGCTAATGTTCAAAAGTTCTAGTAGTTCTAAAAGAACTTGGTTGTTATATTCGGTGCCCATGTCACTAATTATTTTACTCATAGGCCCATAAATTAGTATGAAATGTTCTACTACTGCCTTTGCTACTGTTTTTGCGCTCTTATCAGTTACTGGTATTGCTATCAGATACTTTGTTAGGTCACATATTAAAGTTACTATATATTGATTTCCTGCTTCTGACATTGGAAGTGGACCTACAGTATCTATTACTACTGTATGGAAAGGTTTATGGGGTGTTTCGGTTAAAATCATATTTGGTTTTATATTTTTAGTAGTTTTATTAGTTTGACATTGAACACATTTCTTTACGTATCGGCAAACATCCTTAGTTATGTTTTTCCAATAATAAAATTGCCAAATCTTTTTAAGTAGTCTAGTCGTTCCAGGATGTCCTCCAAAGAGAAGACTGTCATGAAATTTTCTTAATAAATTTTCCTTTTCTTTTATATCTGTAATTATGCGTATTCTAGGTGTTAACGCTATTTGCAATCCTCTTATAAGTTTATGTGCTTTTTCTTTAAAATGTTCAATGTGTACGTGGCTAAATAACTTATCGTTCAAATTTATTTGTATTTTGTTAAAATTTCTACAATTTGCTTCTTTTTCAAGAATTGGAAAAAATTGATCTAGATCGATGTTTCCATTAGCAAACGTACTCTGTATATTTATTTTCTGTGCTATCACCTGTTTACCTCGTTTAAAACATAGTGTAGGAATACCTCTAATGGTATCCATTTTAAGTTTGGGCCACTTTTTTACGCAGTCGAAGCCAATAGTTTCGAAAACTCTAGGCTTTTCTTGAATTACTTGACTATCCTCACTTTGAACTTTTTGTTGTTTTTCCTTTTTCTTTTGTGCACGCGTGATTACCAGTTTAACATTGTTAATTAAAGGGATTGATTTTATATCACTGAAGTCAATTCGAGATAGCGCGTCCGCTCCTGAATTGTCTTTTCCTTTAATGTGTTCTATAATAAAATCATATTCCTCCAATTCCAGTCGAATTCTGGTTAATCTACTGGATGGATTTTTTAAAGAATATAGATATGTTAATGGTTTATGATCACTACGTATTATAATTTTATTTCCATATACATATGGTCGAAAATGGTTAATTGCCCATTGAACAGCTATCTTAAGCTGAATCTTAAAGATTTTATTGCATTCAGTTTGATTAGTGAGACATCCGCTCCGGTGTCCACTAGAAATGTATTTGAATCAGAATTAGTTGAAATTGAAAGTTTAATAAAGCTACTTAAATTGAGATTTAAGTGAAATATCGATTTATTACTCATTATCTGTCCTTCTAACTTTGGCCCCCCATATCTTGAGGGGGAATCTCGTTTCCCGAGACTCCTTGAGTCATTCTCACACGTCCCCCGTTTCGTGAATGGTGTGCCTGATTTCTATTATGGTTATTCCCGCGTCGCCAACTATTATTATTGTTAAAATTATTATTATTATTAGAACCATTAAAATGATTATTTCGACGCCAGGAATTACCATTTCCCCGGTAGTTATTAAATCGGTTTTCATGATTTTGCCTTGAAGACCCAGGGCGCTTAAAGTAAAACACTGATGAATTTGCGGTAATCGCTTCAGTGCTAGCTTCTATAAATTTCGAAACAACTTCATTCAATGAAGCAAAGTTTCCTGTTTTCATTATCAATTTAACTTCCTCATTTGCTGCATTTTTAGAAATCGCTTTAGTGACATTTTGTTTTATTAATTTCTCAGAGATATTGTATGGGTAGCCCTCTCGTATGTAGGCTCCAAATAATTTTTTTGTGATTTGCTGAATTTCCTCAGCGTATGAAGTGGCTGACTTCGACTGTTGTTTTATATTCATTAATTTTGAACATAAAACCTCAGACGATTCACCCTGAATATTAGATTCTAGTTTACTCCTTATAGCCACTATCGAATCCTCATTTGTAATTAGGTTCCTAGCTTGTCCTTTAAGTTTAGTCTTAATTACTCCTATCGCTATTTCCTCATGCGTATCCTTTATTTTTTCAACAATTGTTAACGCATCCAAAAAACTCTGGAGTTCGTCTACATTTCCGTCAAAAGTGGGGACAATCTTCGTTGTCTTATCTATTACTTCGTCCTCTGAACGCGTCATTGTGGTTGGTTGTATTTCTTTGTCTTCCTCAAAATCTTCTTGCTCGCTATCGTCCGATTCAATGATTTTTTTGTCAACCTCGCAACTTAGGGTAAGAGGAACTTTAATATGAATATTATGCTTATGAAAAATTTTTAATAATTTATCCCTTAATTTGAAAAATATCTTATTAGCCTGTTCCTTATGTTGTGTGGAATATCTATCATATTGTCCGTTTAAGATTTCTCTAATATTGTTAAATGACTCTATTAAAATAGTAATATGCTTGTTTAAGGTTTCCGATTGTATCGGTCTATTTTGGTTAAGGCATTTATAAGATTGTTTAAACTTGATTTCTAAGGGTTCTATACTACTAATAATGGTTTCCCATTGCATACCTTAAAATAATACGTTTTTTTTTTTTATTATTATATTAATATTTTATTGATACTTATCAAATTTATCCAGCATCCAGCATTCAGGACATTCCCTATACATGTCATAAAAAGTATCGATGCACACAAGGTGAAAAATATGTTTGCAGTTCACTAACATCAGGATTTCATGATAAGGTGTGATGTAGCCGCAACACACTTGACAAATTTTATCGGATTTGGCTAATTTTTTGCTTCCCATTTTTCTGGCTTTCCTTTGTTGTCTTCTAATACCTTCTTATAACTGTTGTTGTTACTACTGTTCTTTAAGGATATGAATTCTTATGTTTTTATATCTGCTGTTGTGGGGCGTTGTTACTATTGTTTTTAAGGCTTTACACATTATTTTTATCACATAGATAACAACTATTATTACCACAACCACTATTGAGAAAATTTCCACGTAACTCATGCTATCGCTTTTTATTGATTCATTTGTAACAGGTTGTTGTATATTTCGGCGTAGTATCTGCACCAGTTCTTTATTTTCATTTTCCTCTGTGGACTTTCCCACTTCATAACCTGCCACGAGTAGTGGTATGGTGGACAATATTTTTTTCCACCAGGTCATTTAAAAAAATTTTTTTTTTTGAAACTTATAGAACTATTAAGTTTTTCTCACTTTTTATTTTACAAATATCTTTTGTCTGTGTTTATAAAAGCCGAAATTAAAAAAAACACATTTTTACCGAATCACCACTGTTCACAAAAACTTAAAAAAAAAACTGTCACGGTCGCCATGTAGTATATTTAATTAACAAGACGTGGCATAGCCCTCAGTTACAACTTAAAACTGAACTTCTTTATTGATTTCTTTTACTTAATATATATAGTAACATAAAATAACAATTACAATAATATTCTTATCACAATAGAATCATTCTTATTATTCGTAAGTGAAAATACTCAGTTAGCAATTAAATGTAATGTTAGTAACTTTAAGTCTTTGAACTTAAAGTGTGTTATTCTTTGTTTGAATGTTTCTTACAGTGACTAAATTGTATGATCATATTTCAGACAATTATATTTTAAGTAGGTCACAGAAACATTACTCATTTGGACTTTAAATGTTTCTTGAAGTGACTACATTGTATGATCGTATTTCAGAACATTGGTGAATTATATTTTAAGTAGGTCACAGAAACATTACTCATTTATTTCATTACAATATATTAAAAAATAAAATTATATTTATACATTTATACATATTTGTGTTTATGTTTTAATTTATAAATTTTATATTACTTTTAAATTTTTGTTTTTCCATGCACTTAAGACTTGTTAAATTAAATTCAAACATAAACTTACCTTGTATTTATAGTATGAGATCTGCTGTGTTAATATAATGTTGAACAGTAATTGAAAAAAAATTCGGGGCTGTTGATAAAATTGGGTGTAAAACTTCTATGCCGGATTTAATGTTGGAGGTTTTTTTTTGCTGCAAGAAAGACAATGTAATTGCATATTTATACATTTATGTATGTATTTTTATAATTATATATAATATAAATAACTTACCTGTTTCAATAAATATATAATAATTTATTTTGTTAATTGTTCAATGCAGCATGGACATTCTCTTCTCAAAAAATGTTTTAATTATTTTGATGTCATTAATGGTTCCCGATTAACTTACGCTCGCGGTCGAAAATTTTATTTTCTTTTAAAACACACACTGCTTGTTTTGACAATATATGTTTGCTCATTTAGAGAATTTGTTTAAAAGCAAACAAAAATTATGGTATTAATCATACCTTTTGTGTGCAACTAAGATAATGGTTTTAAATGTATAGTTTAAAATATATTTATTATAGTAGCAAACATTTAACATAATTTAATATGTTTAGCTAGATCAGAATAACATTTTAGGTGTAAAACACCATAGAACATTATTATAGTGATTTTAAAAATGTTAAGGACAAAAAATATTTTTTTAAATTATATTGGGACTATAATAAATTTATTAGGGTAAACATAATAGGCAAATATGAATAAAAATGGTCGTAGTGACCACTCAGTAATCATGTTTTTTCTCTGCGTGTACAGGTCATAATATTATTAGACGGTTTATCCAATGCCCACAAGGAAGTAAAAGCAGCATTCAACACAGCAAATGAGTTTCCAACAATGAAGACTTTAAGGTCAAGACTTTTATAGTTGCAAGAAAATTTTGATGTTCCCGAAAATGATGCATTAAATGCAAAACATAGTAAAAAAAATATAATGTAAAAAAACCAGGTATGTCTTAATCTATTACTTGTTTTCGCTGTGGTAAACAAGGGCACATGGCTAAAAACTGCAAGACGAATACTAATAAAGATCGTTCTCATATTGTAAATTCGAATGGATTTGTTGCCACGCATGGAGTAGTTCAGAAAGCTAGTCATAAAACAGTTTGGTTTTTAGATAGTGGGGCTACGTCACATATGACATATCAAAGGGATATTTTTCAAAATCTTGACACAAATTACAGTGGTACTGTCAAACTTGCAGACGAAAAAGAAATAAGTGTAAAAGGATTAGGAACTGTGGTATTGAACGTTATAGTTCAGGAAGAACGTAAACAGCTTAAACTTTTTAACACTTTATGGGTGCCTAATTTAAAAAATAATTTAATGTCCACAAGTAAAGCAACGGATAACGGATGGGTTATTGAAATGCAGGACAATGTAGCCAAAATAGTTAAAAATAATGAGGTTTTAGTTGAAGCGAGCAAAAGTAATGGGCTATATACTGTAAACATTGATGAAATTCAAACTTGTTATAGTGCCAATACAAAAGAGCAAAATGTAGTAGAGTTATGGCATAAACGATTTGGGCATGTAAATAGTTACTCTTTAAAGCAATTAAGTTCGAATAATATGGTGATAGGTTTACCAAGTACTCATTTACAAGAGCTCGAATGTGAAACGTGCATAAGGGGAAAGCAAATTCGAGATAAATTTCCTCAAAAGTATCACAAGTCCTCAACTGAAGTTTTAGAACTGATTCATTCAGACATTTGTGGTCCAATGAGGACCGAATCTTTGGGTAAAAAGCTGTATTTTGCAACATTCATAGATGATTTTTCTCGAAGTGTAACAGTTAAATTTTTAAGAAACAAATCTGAATATTTAGAAGCATTTAACGAATTTAAAACTTCTGCAGAACTTGAAACTGGAAAACATATAAAAATATTAAGAACTGATAATGCTAAGGAAATGATAAGCAGCGACATAGATAGTTATTTAAAATCAAATGGTATAAAACATCAATTGTCCGTAGAATATACTCCACAACAAAATGGCGTTGCAGAACGCATGAACCGCACACTTGTTGAAATGGCAAGATGCCTAATGTTAGAAGCGGATCTTCCTGAAATGTTATGGGCGGAATTAATTAATACTGCAACATATATTCGAAACAGATGTCCTACCAGTTTAAATAAAAATAAGACACCATTTGAAATTTGGACAGGGAAAAAACCAAATGTTAAACACTTGCGTCAAATTGGAAGCAAATCATATGTTTTAAACAAAAAGCCAGGAAAAGGTAAATGGGAGCCTAGAAGTGAAGAATATATTTTAGTAGGTTACTGTGATGAATCTAAAGCATACATGTTGTGGAAGGCTGGTGACAGGAAAATTACAAAGAGTAGAGATGTAAAGATAATTGAAGAAAAATTGCCCCATATTAACACTGATTCACTGAACTTTAAAGAAAATCAAGATTTTGTAGAGTTTCGATTAAACTTTATTACAGATAATAATCAACAAGAAAGTAGCAATGTTGATTTAAGTGAAGCTGATTTGTTTGAAGATTCTGTTGACCGTTCTTCAGAACACAATTTTATGGAAGAAAGTATACAACTTAATGAACAACCAAACACATTAGATACAATTAAATCCCGTTTGAGATCGTGGAAACTTATAGGTCAAGAAAATGCAAAAATATCTATTGAACAAAACCCAAAAACTTTGAATGATGTTGAAAAATCAGAAAACAAAAATTAATGGATAAATGCAATGCGAAGCGAATATAATTCTCTCATCAAAAACGCAACTTGGGAATTGCAAGATCTACCACCTGGAAGAAAGACTGTTGGTTGTAAGTGGATTATTACCACAAAATATCATTCTGATGGAACAATTGATAAGCGAAAAGCAAGGTTAGTGGCTAAAGGGTATTTACAGCAGTTTGGTGTAGATTACATAGATACGTATGCTCCAGTTGTACGTCAGGGTTCCATAAAATTAATATATGCATTAACTGCTGAAAATAATTTAAAACTTAGACAACTAGACGTATCAACTGCTTTTCTAAATGGGGATATCGAGGAAGAAATTTATATGGACCAACCTGATGGTTTTATTAATGATGTAAATTGTGAAAAAGTTTGCAAGTTGAAGAAAGCCATTTACGGTTTAAAACAGGCTGGTCGACAATGGTTCAAGAAGATTCACAATGTTCTTATAAAACATGGCTTAGAGCAATCAAAATATGATCAGTGCATTTACTATAAACATGACAATTCTAAACTAATGATTTTAGCGTTATATGTTGATGACATCGTAGTGGCATACAATGATAATGGAAACTTTGAAGCCCTATTCAAAACGTTGCAGAACAACTTTGAAATTAAGGATTTACAAAAATCGAAATATTGTATTGGTCTATTTATTGAGTATGAAGATGAAAAAATTTGTATATCACAACCGGGGTACATAACAAATTTAGTTAAGAAATATGGTTTAGAAAATTGTAAACCCACGAAGATACCAATGGAAGTAAAAATAAGTTTAGAAAAACAACCAAAAATACCTGGAGAAGCTGAAAAAATAGAGGAAGTAAAATATCAAGAACTAATTGGATCTTTACTGCATATTGCATTATACAGCAGACCTGATATCGCATGCTGTGTAAATATGCTATCTCAGTTTTCAAAAGATCCTAGAAAGCAGCATTGGAATTGTGCATTAAAAATAATAAAATATTTAAACACAACTAAAAAAACGGTATTATGCTACAGAAAAACAGGTTTACCGATTATAGGTTATGTGGACGCAAACTGGGCACAAGACATTAATGATCGTAAATCACAATCTGGTTTTTGCTATATACTTGCAGGTGCTGCTATCAGTTGGCAATCTAATAAACAAAAAGTTGTTGCTACATCAAGCGCCGAGGCTGAGTACGTTGCACTTACTGAGGCCGCCAAAGAAGCTTTATATCCAAGATTTATAATGTCTGAACTGGGTTTCAAAAC
The DNA here is from genome assembly GCA_930367215.1 of Pollenia angustigena. Lineage (NCBI taxonomy): Eukaryota > Metazoa > Arthropoda > Insecta > Diptera > Polleniidae > Pollenia > Pollenia angustigena. The sequence continues at coordinate 52,239,196 of OV884059.1, read as the reverse complement.
TCCTAATCATATAGATATATACTGTGATTCACAAAGTGCACAACAAATGGCCAAGTTTGGATCACATCACTCAAGAACAAAACATATTGACTACAAATACCACTTTATCAGAGATGCTGTGGAGAGGAAAGCTGTAGATATTAAATATATGCCAGCAACTGAAATGCCTGCAGATTACCTCACGAAGCCAGTTTCAATAAATAAACATTTTCTTTGTGGAAAAGCTACAGGACTGGATTTTAAAACAAATACAATTTGAGGAGGCATGTTGAACTAACAAATATACTTGTTTTAATTATACTTTGTATATTTAATTTTATAAATTGAATATGTTGTTTTGAAATGTAATTCAAATATTCAAATGTAATTCAAATACAAATTGTGTACGTAATTTAATAATTGTTGATCCAGATTATTATATTTTTTACCCGTTATTTCGTTTATCAGTTGCCAGGTTACACGCATGTTTTTTTTTATTTTCTATAAATTTTAGTTTGTAATAATTGTTGTTTGCATAATTTAATTTTTTGCTTAATGTATTTGTAAGCTTTTTATATTCATTTTCAAAATTTTTATTGTTTCTCCACTTGCTATAAAGTTATCCCTAATAGTACAATATTTTAATAAATTATCGTTCAACCACGGATTCACTTTCCAACTTTTATTTTTATTTTTTCTTTGTATGGTGTGTTTGCCTTTTTATACTCTTCACCACAGGTGGTGAATAGGGTATATATAAGTTTGTCATTCCGTTTGTAATTTCTTTAATATTGATGTTAGACCATATAAAGTATATATATTCTGGGTCCTTATAAGAAGCGAAGTTGATTTAACGGTGTCCGTCTGTCCGTTGAAATGGATTTTCCGAAGACCCCATATATGATGGGGCCCAGGTTATTATACATTTATGTCACATATGGTCCGGAATTGTTTCCTATTGAACCTCAGACAGATCGGGCCAAAAATGGCGGAGTTATAAGCAAAAAACCACGACTACCTCTAATTTTTCCCTTGTGGTTGCTGTTTTTGTTTTTATTCGAACGAGTTGAATGTTAAGCATACACACGCTTGTACATGGTTGGTCGCTTAAATTGAAAAATACATACCTACATATTTAACAGACAATTTGACGGAATATATTCTACTTTAATTCTTCATTTGAAATAGCATTAATAGCTGAGTTGTTTGGGCGGTTGACCAAGAAGCGTGTTGTGTTTAGTTATTACCGCGGTTCGAATCCGACGATCACCTTTTGGAAAAAATTTGTTTGTTAATATTTTTTATATTCTATAAGCTATTTTAAATTATTCAGCAATTTTTGATTTTTTCCATTCTATTGACAATGTAAATTAATCATTCGCTTAACTTACATACATGTTAAACCAAAACCATATTTTATAATTTGTTTTTGGCTTAAAATTAAATACCTATGTATATATGTAGTAACTATGTATATGCAAAAGTTATTTATGTGTATAGGTAGCCAGTCTTTTCATGAGTGTGGTTGTTGTTTTTAGTTTTAGAAACGGATTGTTGCTATGTGCACAGCATCTCTTCTTACACAAGTGTAGCCATATTATTTCAAAAAAATCTTATTATTTCTAAAAAAAAATTGCATTTGTTATTTCAAAACAAAACAAAACATTCAACAATATGTATGTATTTGCGTACTTAAATGTTAAATAAATTCAAAAAGCAAGAAACATGTACGTTTGTATAATTTTATTGACGAAAACAATGACATAGAAACAGGGGGCAAATTATGGCAGTCGTGATCCAATACTTTTTCGATTCGAAAGAAATTTTATTTTAGTCGATACTGAACGTATCGTTATTATTTTTTTTTTGTGTTATGAACACTTAAATAAATGTTTTACAACACTTAAGAAAAAATTTCGATCCGTTCAGTATGAACAGAAAGAATTAGAGCTAAAAATGCTTTCGAATCGAAAGAGTATTCGATCACGACTGCCAAAATTTGCCCCCAGATCTTAAAATTTGTTCACAGCTTACTCTGGCATTTGACAAGGCCAAAAAATGCTAAAATAATTTTTAAAATGCTAGAAATAATTCTTAAAGTTCATTATTTGTTTTTTAAGTCTTTATAAATTTTAATGACTTATTTTAAACAAATTTAAAATAAATGGTAATATCTAAACAAGTATTTAGGTAGATTTGATATAGCATCAGATATACGCAGTTGGTTAAGTTTGAAATTGGAAGGCCCTCTGATAAAAACAAAATACAAACGATTTTATTTCCATTTCGATTTAAAAGAATTTATAAAAAGATATTTAGACCAGATTACTTTTTTATATATTAAAAAAAGTCATCATTGATTGCGTAAAAGCTAGTTAATAACAATTTATAAGAAAATATTAGATTTAATAGCTTAGACTATTCTTTCCAACTTTTAAAATTTATCAAAAGAAGCTTAAAACATTTCTTAAAAAGCTAAATAAAATGCCAAATAAAAATTTTGCAGCCAAATCTAAGTTTTTGGTGCTGAATTTACCTTAAAAAATGGCAAAATGGTTACACTACTTAAAAGTATTCATTAAAAATCGCACAAACATCGTCTTGTAAAAAATAAAATGAAATTTATTTGAACTTTTATATCGTTATATCATATATCAAATAATTTTTACAATCAACATGATAAGGTCATTTCTAATATTCCCTTAATATTAAATTTGTTTACTAGACTGGTAAGATATATCTTAAAATAAGAATTATCCATTTTTAGTACAACTATTTTTAGTCAAAATTTTTTGCAATATAAAAAAACCTAAGTTACATCAATAAAAATATTCTTCAATTTTTAAAATAATTCTAAAGAAAGCCAGAAACATTTTATAAAAATCTTTAAAAAAATGCCAAGCGCTGCAAAATTGCCAACATGGTCACACTGCTTAAACATCACATAAACATGCATAAAATAAAAATAAAAATATAAAAAAATATAATATTCAGGGAATATTAGAAATGCCCTCATCTTCTAATTTTACGACTATTTTTTTACAAAAAGGGTGATATAACGAACAGCGAGCTAGTCTGTCGTCATAATATTAAAAGCAATCGTCTAATTTTTATTGTTGACATGTACCCATGTTCTGTAACTTTAGTGAGAACTTATCGCGTCGAAAAGACGTGAAACAAAATATTCCATCGTTTCTCAAAAAGTGAGAAAAAACTGTGTCTTTAACTCATGTCGAAAACTATCGAAAGAGATTACGTCGTTACGTTATAAATGCCATAACATTGCACTCGAAGCCGATGTGACATTGCAGAGGTTGAGAACGCCAGTAACTCATATCGTTGACGGCGATCAAAAATTACTGAAATTGAACATTTTTCAACGACGGCGGCGAAAATATAAGCGTCGGCAACACCAAATAATGTAAAGTGCGACTTTAATGTGTGTTGCTTGCAAAAGAGCTTTGAAAACATTTATAAATTTTATTAAAATGTTAAAAGCAAAATAATTTAACAATGAAAAAATGTGACAAAAACAAAATATTATTTGCATTTTTAATTGTTTTTTGGTGTTAAAATTTTTTCTCGCTCCATTTTATTCGTGAGTTTATTTGACAGTTCAAAGCGGGAACTTTTCTCACCAAAATGTTACAGATACACTTTTTCTGTAAATTGGCGAGTAATTTCCTTACGTCACATTCTGTACTCGCCAAAAAAAGTTACAGACACAGTTTAGTGAGAAAAACAGCTGTTTTTTTTTAATATACGGCATTTTTGTTTCATTTCACACATTTCAGTCGAAAGGTTTATCGACGCGAGAGTTACAGAACATGGGCGTATCCTTCAATGGTGTGGACTGGGTGAAGGGAGTCAAGGTTGTCAACTGTGGTAACAAGAATTCATTGGAGTTCTTAAGAACCACAATTGGCAAATGCGGCGACATTAACCCGGGGGCAAGGCTTGAACTCATACAAGCCTCCGACTTGCCAATTAGGTCCATAGTGACAAAGTGGATTCCACCTCCCGTACGCAAGGTGGAAACTATACTGGCAATATTGGGCAACCAGAACAGCAGGCTTCTTACTGACCAATGGAGGCTAGTGACCTCACTGGTGTGTAAGGAGAATACCGGCAAGGACTTCCGTTTCGCAATCGATCGGAAGTCCATGGAATTCTTGGAGGAGGTGGGGGGGGGGGGGTGGTTAGATTCGGTTTAGGTAACGTCAGGTTTTGGTATCCGAAGCATGGCAGGACCAAAGAGGCTGTTAGTGGTGCAAATAAACCTGCACCATTGCGAATCAGCCTCAGCCGAACTTGCAACCTTCCTCTCCAGTACTCGGACGGACGTAGCCCTTATCCAGCCCGAACCTTGGATAAATAAAAATAAGGTTTCCGTTTTAAGGGTTGCGGGATACACTCTGTTTGTCCCGTCCACAGAGGACAAGGTAAGAACGTGTATACTAGCGAGAAGTGAATTGAATTTTCTCATATCTCATTCTTTCAGGTGCGGTGACTTGACCGTTATAAGTGGAGAGGCCAAAGGGAAGCGTACGCTTACACTGGCCTCAGTGTATATGCCATACGAGGGGTTGGACCCACCGGGTACAGAGGTGCGGCAACTCACGGCATATGCAAGGAGGAGAGGTGCAATCCTTGTGTTGGGCTGCGATGCCAATGCTCATCACAGCCAAAGGGGGAGTGCAGATATTAATAAAAGAGGTGAGTTAATGTTTAATTTTATAACTACTAACAATCTTATTATCTGTAATATGGGTAACACGCCGACGTTCAGAAATAAAGATAAGCAGGCAGTGATAGATCTGACATTAGTAAACCGTGACGAGCAAATTGTTTTTGATTGGAGGGTGGCAACGGACTGTACTTTTTCAGACCATAGTCGTATTACCTTCGCACTGAATTTTGACCTACCTAGGGCTGCTCCATTCAGGAACCAGAGGGGGACAAAATGGGACTCCTTCAATGAAGGGGTCCGAACTGGGTTGGCGCACCAGGCCTTGGGCGACTTGCTGCCGACGGATCTAGAGGGGGTGGTGAATAGGTTCACTCATCTTCTAAGGGAAAGCTATGAGCAGTCCTGCCCGGTTACGTTTCCGGGTAGGCGTAAACAGCCTAAATGGTGGACCAGGGAACTTCATGTTCAAAGGGATACGGTGAGCAGACTGTTTAATAGGGCCAAGCTTACGAGAGCACCAGATGATTGGAACAATCACAGGGTGCAGTTCAACAGGTATAAGGCGGATCTGAAGAGAGCAAAGCGACTATCGTGGATGCAATTTTGTGCGTCCATCGATAATGTCAACGAGCTTTCAAGATTCCGACGGATTTTATCTAACGACCCTAAGGCCCTGGGTTACATCCAAAGAAATGACGGCTCATGGACTGAGTCTAGCTCTAAAACCCTAACCTTACTTATGGAGACGCACTTTCCCGGGTGCAGGGAAACCGGTAGTATGGAGGACGGTCAGTGGGACGCCATGTCCGTGACATCGGTTCATACTTCCGCTTGCGTCGATGAAATGGTCACAAGGGAGAAGCTGGCGTGGGCGGTCAATACTTTCGACCCATATAAATCACCGGGTCCGGATGGTATTTTTCCGGCTATGCTTTGCAACATCCCGGACGATGCATCATTTCTGCTGGTGGATATATTTAGGAAATGCCTCAGTAGGAGGTATCTGCCTAGGGGGTGGAGAGAGGTCAGGGTGATTTTCATACCCAAGGCCGGTAAAGCAGGCCACTCGAAACCGGGGGATTTTAGACCTATTAGTTTGTCTTCGTTTTTGTTGAAGACTCTTGAGAGGCTAGTAGATTTCTATCTCAGGAGTAATATTGAGACCCGCCTTATTAGCAACGCTCAAGCGCGTTACATGAGGTGGTGGGTTGTATTGAGCACGGTCTGAGGCATAAGGAGTATACTCTCGCCGCGTTTCTGGATATAGAGGGAGCCTTTAATAACATTAGGATTGAGGCGATTAGGGATTCTTTGTTGGAGTTGAGGACTTTCTGGTGGAGTGGATAATTTTTTTTTTTTTTTTTTTTTTTTTAATTCATTAATATTTATTAATATTCTCAAGGTATACATGAAAAATCTAAGGTCTAATTCCGCGAAGCCTTTTGGCTTATCTGCAGGATGAAATATAAATTTGATATAGTATAATTTTATAGTTTTCATTGGTTATAAATAAAATAATTTTTGAGACATCATTTTCTTTTGTGTGGGTTTGTAATATTTAGTAAGTTTATAGGTAATTTATTGAATATGTTTGGGAGTGTGGTGATCAAAGCATTTTTTCCGTAGTTGTTTTTATGTCGTTCAACCTTGAACCTTCCTTCTGCTCGTTGCCTTGTGTTGTGGTTGTGGTTTATAGGGTTTAAATATCTAGGATCATTGTAGAATTCGCTGATAAGTGTGAGTTGGTAAATGCTTTTAATATTCAATATTTGTAGGTTACTGGCAATGTTGCCACTTGGATATGCTTGGTTGTGTCGATGTCTTAAGTTGTTGTTTGGCTGTGCGTTTGTTGCAATAACGGAGTTGGTGTTACCTGTTGTATTGTCGTTGATATTGTGCGAGTTGTTGTTTGTTGTGTTGTTTACGAAGATGTTGTTTGTATTGGTGTTGGTGTCGGTATTGCTTGTGTTATTTGTGTAGATACTGTGTGTAGTAGTGTTGTTTGTGCTATAGTTGTTTGGTTGGGCGTTTGTGATAATATTGGAGTTGATATTATTTGTTGTGTTGGTGTTGTT